>FR997794.1:10630230-11938899 GCA_905475355.2 Clostera curtula
GGGATTGTGGATATAAATTCTATAAATATTCAGAAATACCTTTTTCGCATAATTGTTTTACAGCTGCTTTTAATGGAGGCAGTAGCCTTCTTTGTAAAATGTAAAATTATTAAATGTTCGTACACTTTCATTACACAAATTGGTGAGATCGTGTTACTTAAATCCAATTCAATTTAAATTAAGATCACCAATCAGAAATATTCTGTTAAAATAATACAAAACTAATTAATTAAGAGATATATTTGTCCACGTTACAGAATTTAAGCGCCACTAAATTTAAAATTAATCCTTATTTGCTAATGTTAATCTATTCAGTCGAATAGTTCTAAGGAGAATTTGATATAATACCAACTGGCAACTGCTAACTAGCAGTTCTATCCTGATTTGTCTTTACCTGATTTGGCTAACTTTTATCGGAAATATTGGTGAATTTACAAAAAAATCCATAATGACCCACAACTGACCCGTGCCTCTTACACAGCTAAGTAAAAAACCTTTGGCTATTTTGAGTAGATAAAATTTATACAATTGTAGAAAAGTCGTAGCCTATCCATGAACAATATGCGAGGCCTTAGGCCGTTAAAGAATTCAAAATTCAAACCACCATTTGAATTCTGGAAAAAAGTAAGCATTCGTGTTAATATTTACACGCATTGCTCTTTGCTTTCACGATCCATTCAGTGGGTCAATCAGTAATTTTACGGTTAGACCGGCTGTCAGTTTTGCACGAAACGTGTTACCACTGCCATACCGGACCGACGGGGCAGGCGGCTTTATGTTCCCTATGAAACCCGGCGGAGGCCAGCTGCAATAAATTATGGACACCCATACAGCAGCCACACGTACAGCCAGAAGTTGCTTAAACTGCAGGTTGGATATCCCAACAAACTATTGTTGGGATATCCAACCTGCAGTCCTCTCTGATTTTATCGACAATAAACAGTTACTGTTGTTCAGTTACTGTTGCAGTTTAGTAACTGAACAACAGTAACTGTTTATTGTCGATAAAATCAGAGAGGACGATCTAGAGGAAAATGGATTTCACATGCCTATAAATTACGTGTCACATTGTTTGTCCGCGATGGACTCCTAAACTACGTAACCGATTATAATCACATTTGCACACCGTGTGCAGTTTGATCCAACCTAAATTAAAGGATAGCTAACATTTCAATTTAGAGTCTCAATATCATTTTATTGACAGTCACAATTTTAAGTTAGCTCCAAACGATTCTAACACATGGCGATATCTGTTGAATGGATTGAGTAAGTATACAATAGATGGCGCAATGTTAAAAGTTAAATTAATGTATGTTAAATGTAATATAACAAAGCCTTAAGCCACAAAATGAATAGATATGAAGGCGATAGGAGTGTATTGAGAGTAGTAGATAGCACCTAGCGTGTTTCAAGGACTTAAAGATAATGATGGTTGCAGAAAATAATTTCGTGACGGTTCTGATTGTGTCCATTTATTTGAACTTAAATAAATGAACACGATTAGAGAAAATCATTTTCTGCAATGTGCAAAGATCGTGAAGACCTAAGACATCATTATAATGATGGTGGTTTTAAACATGGCGATATATAAGTGTTGTGTGATAAACACACGAACATGAATAACACATACATGAATAAAATTCGTTTTGAGTTTGAGCTTACATGTTACGCAGGCCACGTCCGTTTGTCTGTACGTATGTTTGTTCACGATTATCTGAAAAGGTACCGCACGGATTTGTATGCACTCTTCTATTGTACATAAGGCTTTGTCAACGTTGTTAGAATAAACCGTTGGAAGTAGAGATTTGAATTTGTTCGCCGTATAGTTCTTATAAATGTAGGTCTCAAAAAGAGAGGATTGGATTTGGTAACCCGGACAGAAAAAAGAGCCAAAAGCTTTTTTATTTGCAATCAAAATTTAACCGTAACATGCATATGATACGGCTCTTTTCCACATATACACGATTTTTTTATTTTTCGAGATTTACGTTTCGTCATGCGGCGGCCTCTTCGGCTGTACAAAATTTAAATATCTAGCTACAGAGAGTTAAAGGGCCATGCACACTAATTGAACGCGCCGTTTTACGTTTGACGGCGGCGTCAAACGGGCGTGGTAGTTGAACAATATTTGTACCTGTCCGATTTTTTCGCGTTTCTGTGACATTATTGAATTCTGTTTTTGTTGTTCGATTTTTAAATTACGATTTGTTCGTTTCTATTTATGTATTGTAAGGGCCTCCGCACATTATGCGGCCTGGCCGCGCGGCCTGGCCGCCTAAATGCGCGGATTGGCGCGGCGGCCAATAGGCCGCGTATGTGACGCGATGTTTTTCGTTGGCCGCGCGACCAAAACTAGGCCGCGCGGCCTGGCCGCGTAATGCGCGCAGCTATATATCGTAGAAGAATTAGTTGGCCGCAGCGACTTGGCCGCGCGGCCTGGCCGCATAATGTGCGGAGGCCCTTACAATACATAAATAGAAACGAACAAATCGTAATTTAAAAATCGAACAACAAAAACAGAATTCAATAATGTCACAGAAACGCGAAAAAATCGGACAGGTACAAATATTGTTCAACTACCACGCCCGTTTGACGCCGCCGTCAAACGTAAAACGGCGCGTTCAATTAGTGTGCATGGCCCTTTAACTCTCTGTAGCTAGATATTTAAATTTTGTACAGCCGAAGAGGCCGCCGCATGACGAAACGTAAATCTCGAAAAATAAAAAATCGTGTATATGTGGAAAAGAGCCGTATCATATGCATGTTACGGTTAAATTTTGATTGAAAATAAAAAGCTTTTGGCTCTTTTTTCTGTCCGGGTTACCAAATCCAATCCTCTCTTTTTGAGACCTACATTATAAGAACTATACGGCGAACAAATTCAAATCTCTACTTCCAACGGTTTATTCTAACAACGTTGACAAAGCCTTATGTACAATAGAAGAGTGCATACAAATCCGTGCGGTACCTTTTCAGATAATCGTGAACAAACATACGTACAGACAAACGGACGTGGCCTGCGTAACATGTAAGCTCAAACTCAAAACGAATTTTATTCATGTATGTGTTATTCATGTTCGTGTGTTTATCACACAACACTTATATATCGCCATGTTTAAAACCACCATCATTATAATGATGTCTTAGGTCTTCACGATCTTTGCACATTGCAGAAAATGATTTCATGATTCTAATCGTGTTCATTTATTTAAGTTCAAATAAATGGACACAATCAGAACCGTCACGAAATTATTTTCTGCAACCATCATTATCTTTAAGTCCTTGAAACACGCTAGGTGCTATCTACTACTCTCAATACACTCCTATCGCCTTCATATCTATTCATTTTGTGGCTAAGGCTTTGTTATATTACATTTAACATACATTAATTTAACTTTTAACATTGCGCCATCTATTGTATACTTACTCAATCCATTCAACAGATATCGCCATGTGTTAGAATCGTTTGGAGCTAACTTAAAATTGTGACTGTCAATAAAATGATATTGAGACTCTAAATTGAAATGTTAGCTATCCTTTAATTTAGGTTGGATCAAACTGCACACGGTGTGCAAATGTGATTATAATCGGTTACGTAGTTTAGGAGTCCATCGCGGACAAACAATGTGACACGTAATTTATAGGCATGTGAAATCCATTTTCCTCTAGATCGTCCTCTCTGATTTTATCGACAATAAACAGTTACTGTTGTTCAGTTACTAAACTGCAACAGTAACTGAACAACAGTAACTGTTTATTGTCGATAAAATCAGAGAGGACTGCAGGTTGGATATCCCAACAAACTATTGTTGGGATATCCAACCTGCAGTTTAAGCAACTTCTGGCTGTACGTGTGGCTGCTGTATGGGTGTCCATAATTTATTGCAGCTGGCCTCCGCCGGGTTTCATAGGGAACATAAAGCCGCCTGCCCCGTCGGTCCCGGTATGGCAGTGGTAACACGTTTCGTGCAAACTGACAGCCGGTCTAACCGTAAAATTACTGATTGACCCACTGAATGGATCGTGAAAGCAAAGAGCAATGCGTGTAAATATTAACACGAATGCTTACTTTTTTCCAGAATTCAAATGGTGGTTTGAATTTTGAATTCTTTAACGGCCTAAGGCCTCGCATATTGTTCATGGATAGGCTACGACTTTTCTACAATTGTATAAATTTTATCTACTCAAAATAGCCAAAGGTTTTTTACTTAGCTGTGTAAGAGGCACGGGTCAGTTGTGGGTCATTATGGATTTTTTTGTAAATTCACCAATATTTCCGATAAAAGTTAGCCAAATCAGGTAAAGACAAATCAGGATAGAACTGCTAGTTAGCAGTTGCCAGTTGGTATTATATCAAATTCTCCTTAGAACTATTCGACTGAATAGATTAACATTAGCAAATAAGGATTAATTTTTAAATTTAGTGGCGCTTAAATTCTGTAACGTGGACAAATATATCTCTTAATTAATTAGTTTTGTATTATTTTAACAGAATATTTCTGATTGGTGATCTTAATTTAAATTGAATTGGATTTAAGTAACACGATCTCACCAATTTGTGTAATGAAAGTGTACGAACATTTAATAATTTTACATTTTACAAAGAAGGCTACTGCCTCCATTAAAAGCAGCTGTAAAACAATTATGCGAAAAAGGTATTTCTGAATATTTATAGAATTTATATCCACAATCCCAAGTCGACGACATCGAAGTAAATTATTCGTAGCATTTTCGCCTTTCCATCTTTTATGAATATTTACATTTTGCAGCAAACATTACAAGCATACTTGTAATCATCCACCATCTTACCCATAAAAACCCATTTTTGAGTCAAGCTTCCTCCAATTACATAGAGGAAATTAGGCTACACAGCTGCTTTGTCACACACTCACACTATCACTACATAAGTAAGTAAGTCGCTGTCGTCTGTACGGACAGCGACTTTGTAATATTTTTTTTCTTTCGTATTTTTTTAAGTTTTAAGCATACATATAGACGACCCTATGTATGCTTAAAACTTAAAAAAATACGCAACGCATTTTTAGTTGTTTTTTTTAATAGATAGAGTGATTCAAGAGGAAGGTTTGTATGTATAATACATCCATAATATTGTAGAGAAACACTGATAAATTTAAAGGTTCATCATTGCACCCATGCGAAGCCGGGGCGGGTCGCTAGTCTATTCTAAATCTAATTACTAGCTTGTCCTTAAGAGGACTTACTGTTCATCCCTTTTCCAAACTGTTGAAGGAAATAAGCCTACTGCGCTAAGCTGGTCAATTCGGGTCAGGTTTGTTATGAAGTTTTGTTTTTCTTGCGGCTTAGTTATCTGCGTCCTGCGTTCCGTTAGCCTCTCGCGGCTGACGGTGATGTAAAGACGACAACATACCATCTTTAATCCCTGTACCTGTACTTAACGAAACTAGGTCGATGGTAGGTATTAGGTACTGGGATAACCCTCTTTTTTATTGTTTACGTGGGTAAAATCCTTTATGGACTATCCAAATCAGAACGGGAAGGGCTGGTGTTGGGCGTGTGGGACTCAGGATCACCACTGCGTGTGCTGCGATGGGCGCAACCCTTCCCACTTAACATCCTGGGTCCTGACTGACACCACGAAGTCAGTGTGCGCTACGGGAGCAAGTAGTACACCTCAACCCATTATTACTTGTGCCCCATATACAGCAATCTACCGCTCCGAAGGTGCCATACACGTACCATATACTTACTACTTAGCCCATTTATGACCAGCAGTGGGTCATAAATGGGCTAAGTAGTAAGTATATGGAGTCGGGCCTCCTCCAATGGGAATCAGGGTAATTAGCGTTCAGCGAAAAATGATTGGGGAATATTTTATAGTTAAAATATTAAATATCAGAAGCTGTGCTAACTTTCAAATAACTCTGACTAAAACTGCCTCGTTGGTCTAGTGGTTAGATGTGCCGCCTTTGGATCAACGGGTCCCGGGTTCGATTCCGGGGTCGGGCAAGTGTCTTTGTCTAAAACCAGAGGCACTGGCATAATATGTATGTATTTACAAAAAAAAATGGATTTAAGTAGTTTATCACCCATCTCGTTACCATAACACAAGCATTAAGTTGCTTAGCTTGGGACGAGATGGCGTTGTGTGAAATGTCCAAGGATATTTATTTATTATTTATTTATAAAATATTGTTGGAATTCGAATCAACAGATCTAAAAATAAAAGTCATTAAATAAAAAAAATACGAATCCAACAAAACATCCATTAGTCCCTCGCTTCTGAGGAGGCCCGGAAACGCATTATACGACTCACTCTTACATATCATGTGTAAAGCAATTTTGTTATAATCAATTCTGGGGGAAGCTTTCAGACTCCAAAATGTTAATAAAATTCGTTTTGAGTTTGAGCTTACATGTTACGCAGGCCACGTCCGTTTGTCTGTACGTATGTTTGTTCACGATTATCTGAAAAGGTACCGCACGGATTTGTATGCACTCTTCTATTGTACATAAGGCTTTGTCAACGTTGTTAGAATAAACCGTTGGAAGTAGAGATTTGAATTTGTTCGCCGTATAGTTCTTATAATGTAGGTCTCAAAAAGAGAGGATTGGATTTGGTAACCCGGACAGAAAAAAGAGCCAAAAGCTTTTTATTTTCAATCAAAATTTAACCGTAACATGCATATGATACGGCTCTTTTCCACATATACACGATTTTTTATTTTTCGAGATTTACGTTTCGTCATGCGGCGGCCTCTTCGGCTGTACAAAATTTAAATATCTAGCTACAGAGAGTTAAAGGGCCATGCACACTAATTGAACGCGCCGTTTTACGTTTGACGGCGGCGTCAAACGGGCGTGGTAGTTGAACAATATTTGTACCTGTCCGATTTTTTCGCGTTTCTGTGACATTATTGAATTCTGTTTTTGTTGTTCGATTTTTAAATTACGATTTGTTCGTTTCTATTTATGTATTGTAAGGGCCTCCGCACATTATGCGGCCAGGCCGCGCGGCCAAGTCGCTGCGGCCAACTAATTCTTCTACGATATATAGCTGCGCGCATTACGCGGCCAGGCCGCGCGGCCTAGTTTTGGTCGCGCGGCCAACGAAAAACATCGCGTCACATACGCGGCCTATTGGCCGCCGCGCCAATCCGCGCATTATGCGGCCAAGCCGCGCGACTGGCCGCGCGGCCTGGCCGCCTAAATGCGCGGGGGCCCTAAAACTAGCCACATTAACTACAATGTAATTGTCTAGATACACAAAATTAGAAACAATTTTCAATTTAAAAACCAAATTTCTGAACATATTTCAATGTAAGACAATTTGTGTCGAATAAAACAAGTATTTTTAACCCCTGCACTAGGTATACCCAGTATCGCAGGGTCAGTTTACAAACATGACATTGAGGAATACAAATGACACCCAGACTCAGAGCAAGTACCTCTGGTTTACACAAAGACACTTGCCCGGCCCCGGAATCGAACCCTGTGGACACACACATACACAATAAAATACAGTGTCATGGCGTACAGGCTACCAAACAGTATATTACTGTCATAAGTGATTGTGTTAAAAACAATATCGAATATACAATTCAATATTCGTCGCCTCTTGTAAACCTACAAAAGTGTTTAAAATCATCACTACGTTTCGGCTAGCTACCGTACCGATAAAGCTGCCTGTGCCATTTCAAATATAAATAAAGAATATGTGGTGGGAATATTTCTCTATTATAGATGGATATATTGGTTTTGTTACAGTCTGAATAGTAAGCAAGTTAGAAGAAGACTTACTATCTCTGCCGCTTTGCCCATGTGATAGTCTCGTTAAGCAATTATTATTCTACTTTATTCAACCACTATAACACCCACTCTGAAAGATAGGATCCGTAACGAGATTATCCGACAGAGAACCAAAGTCACCGACATAGCTCAGAGAATTAGCAGACTGAAGTGGCAGTGGGCTGGTCATATCTGTACAAGAACCGACAACCGCTGGGGTAGACGAGTTCTTGAGTGGAGACCGCGAATCTGCAAGCGTAGTGTGGGACGGCCCTCTGCTAGATGGAGCGACGATCTGCGAAAGGCTGCGGGCAGCGGCTGGATGCGTCAGGCCGAGGACAGGGCGCTATGGCGCTCTTCAGGGGAGGCCTATGTCCAGCAGTGGACTAATGTGGGCTGATGATGATGATGACCCACTGCTGAGTCGGGCCTCGTCCAGTTACATGGAGAGTAATTGGTCTACTGTGCCATGATTTCGTTTCAAGTTTTCCTTCTCATTGGGATTATCGGCGTTGTCATTTCATTTTGTTGGCCCTTACGATATCCTCAGGATGCACTGGGGTGGCTCTAAATCCGTTACCTCACGGAAAATTATATGTCTACGAAAGAGACAAAAAACTTTCTTTGTATTCGTTACCACCCTGCGAAGGCGGGGTTCATCATCATCATCATTTCAGCCAAAAGACGTCCACTGCTGGACATGATTTCCACAAAGGCCGGTCCTGGGCCGCCCGCATCCATCGTTTTCCGGCGACCTTAATCAGGTCATCGGTCAACCGTGTGGGAGGCCTACCAGCACTGCGCTTTCCGGAACGCGGTCGCCATTCCAGGACTTTTCTGCCCCATCGGGCGTCGGTCCTGCATGCTATGTGCCCTGCCCACTGCCACTTAAGTTTGGCAATCCTGTGGGCTATGTCGGTGACCCTGGTTTTCCTGCGTATTTCCTCATTTCTGATTCGATCTCGCAGGGAAACTCCGAGCATAGCCCTCTCCATTGCCCTTTGGGGGACTTTGAGCCTTCTGATGGAGCCCATAGTGAGCGACCACGTCTCTGTTCCATAAGTCATCACTGGCAACACACATTGGTTGAAGAGTTTTGTCTTCAGACAATGTGGTATTGGGGACGAGAAGATTTTTCGCAGCTTCCCAAACGCTGCCCAGCCGAGTTAGTGAAGGCGGGATTAGTGAATACTATTATACACTAGATTGCAGCTTTATTTCTTAAATCTACTCAACTTCTAACTACGCTCAACTCACCAAGCTGATGGTCTAATAATATTCTTCAATTACTATTAGGAAACGAGATCTGGTATTTAGTTTTAAATTGCAAAAATAAAACTAATTTCAAGAACTGGCGTGGTTCATTTCGTCATAACTGCTCGGCTGAGTTTCACAATAATCTTACAACTGATAAAGTAGTTACACCAACAAGTTCAGAACGTTGTTGATAGCGGAAATTTTAATAACAAATTAACTATACTAAGGAGTAGTTAATTAAAATTGTTGTAATGCAATTTAATGGAGAGAAATTAACGAGCCATGCTGGCCAGCCGGGTTGGCACAGGGTTCGCATTAAGTTTTCCTTCCGTTACGGCTAAGTTATCTGCCATTTGCACGTGTTTAGTCGCCTTTTACGACACTCTCAAAATAGTATGGGCTGGTGACATGTAAATCCATCGCCACACGGGCATGTCCCATCAAAGATTATTTGCGTGAAGCAGGGAAATTTAGTAATATTAACTATTTCTTGATTAAAAATGACGATCATTATTTCCACTGAAATATCATTCACAGACCTTGATTAATTTTTAATCGATTGCATCGTAAGCTTTTGTGTTTTGTTGCGGTGCGTAAAATCGTCAGTAGACTATCCAAACCGGCCTGGGAAAAACAGCGTTGGGCGTGTGGGATTTTAGACAGCCATTCGATAGCTTCCCCATACCCACTAAATACCCCTCCGTTGTACTGTACCGCGCTGGCTGACCCGTGGCTCCCGACTATATCTCCAAGGGGACAGGAGGCTAAGGGAGCGGACAGAACTGGTAAACCGTGTTCCAACTGAAGAATCCACCTCAGCTTAATGCTTGCACGTCACAGTTGGCACGGTTTAGTCCACCCCCGGCTTACAACAGATGCCTAGTAATGCTATACATTAATGAGAACGTTAATCTTCTAAGATTTTTTGTTCTCTACGTAAAGTATACTACTCATTATTGACTTGATTTCTACCACACAACCACTGCCATACCAGAATGGCGCGATTTGACCTTCAGACGATTTGACCTACACATTTTATAGTCCGTTTCCCTAAGTATTTAAGATGCTTAACGCGCACGAGATCATATTGAGCAAAACTGAACCGTGCCAACAACCGTATTATTACATGCGTGGATGCGGAACTCTCTCTCGATAATGTATAAATGAGAGTAGCGTTTGATTTTTTAACTTTGATTATCTTGTTTTTATTTTCAAATTGTTGCCTGATTTTCGTATCTTCGTAATAAATCTATACAATGTAACAACATTAGAAAAAGGAGTTACTCTATAAATAGAAAAGAAAATGGCAATGTGTACAAATTATACAGCGTATTTTTTATATCGTTACTCTTGCGCCCGCCTCGGAGCTTGGGGCTCCATTAATCGAGTAGTAATGTATTCTAAATAAGATTAAACGTGAAATATAATATTTGGATCCCGGTCTACGAATGTTTGCGCGGACTGAGATATAAGTATTTTGTCACAGTTAAAGTTTATAAGAAGAAGCAAAGTAGAATAAATACTAGTACTATAGAAATACAATAAAAAAATATATTGTTGCGTTACCTTCATTGGACTTGACACCCACACCTAAAAATGATGTGCATCGTGAATCTCACAATATTTATTCGTGTTTATGATTATGACTTAAAGAGCTTTTACCTTACAGGAATTACTGTTCAAATTCGGACATAAACTAAAAGGCCGCTTTGGCCTTTAATTATATTATTTAAAAAGCCAATTATAGTGCAAATACCTCATTTAAATGGTGTTTTTTTTTCTTTGTAATTATCGCGTTAATAAGTGGTCATGGATTTTAGAAGTCATTAACTTATATCTAGTTATTTTTATGGGTTTGAGAGCTTTTCTACGGTGCGTCTATGGTCACGCCCCCGTTTTCTCTGTCGGTAAAACCACTTTCAAATAGTAAAAGACGTTTGATATATATTTATCTTCTAAAAATATAGAGTTACTGCGTAATCATATCTCCTCCTACTCGATGGAGGCAAAGCCTACGACACCAGGTTGGCCCGGTTTCGTATCACGCTTTCTATCTCTTACAACTGACGGGCGTTAGCAACGTTGTCACTAAGGCAGTTTTCAGATATGCTGTAACTTTCACTTTCTCCGTAATTATACGGGCAACTGACAGTGTAACATTCATTAGTGCGCATCATGGTTGTACAGACAAAATAATATTCATAATTTCAGTATAGCAGATATTTTATACGATGTTTTAATACACTACCATTCTTAAATAATTCCTATGCACACTTGGTAATGGGCTGCACTAGTTTAAACCTGGATTGCGATGCGGTATTATTTTAAAGCTAATCTAGAAGTTCCTTTATTTTATAGAATTACACTCTTGGTATAAAATCGGCTGGGGATACCATATTCTCATGCTTCTCTAATTACAGTAAATCACATCAATTACATAAATATTATAAAAAGACTTCTGAAATTACAAAACCAATTAATAATGTAAAATTATAAAAAGTATGAACGTAACCAAAGTATTTAACGAGAGCCAATTGACAACTACAAATTGGATGGTATTGACAAAAATAATAGTAATGACTAGCTGTTGTGGTTTCTGTGCTCCACAATGTTTCTTGGGTTCTATTTCCTTGTTTTTCTAGATCTCATTGAAGCTCACATAAATACGTACAGTATTTATAATGTTCCTGTTTACATTTATTTTTTGTTACTTTTGTGTAAATATATAATAATATCATGGCTTAATTTACATTCGAGAAAAACACTGAATGAAGCGATTAGCATGGTTTATATTTAAAGTACGAAGTTAATTTTAAGTACGAAGTTGCTTAGTGTAACGCTATCTAGAGATAACAGTATTATATTAATAAAAACTTAACACATAACTACGTAACATATTACTTGATAAAAAAAATATGAAAATATATAAACATTCTTTATGGAAAATCTCTTTCCCTATACAATGGGAAAGTATACAAATTAAAGGTAAATTCAAAACTAAGTGAAGGTCAATTGGCATATTCACGACCTTTAAAATAACACATGTATTGCTCCTAATCCATTACCCATCCACACCTTTATATTCAGAACAAATCAGATTAAATTCAGATTAAGAACAATTTATATTCAGAAAAGAACAGAACAGCTTTCATTTTTAAAATTAAATGTATAGGTGGTGCGTGAGGCGAAGATGTGTAAATAATTTTAATTAAAAAATAACGCGCTCGAGTCTCCTTTGAGTGGCTTTATTGGGCCATCCACGCACATTTAAAAAACCACATTTAAAAAAAGTCACTATGTATACAGGCTGAATTTTTCAAATGTGTGCGGATTTATGTATTTACATACAATTACTTACCTTACGATTTCTAGTTGTGTAATAGAAATAAAAATCAACCTGCAATAACTTTTTGTTTCAGTATAAATAATAAAATTGACGATGACGAAGTCATTTGATTCAGCATTTAATTTTCAGTTGTTTAGTCCTTTTTAAGATCTACGTGCAATTTGAACTTATCAACTCGCTTCAAATTACATTTACACAACATACGTTTTTCTGTAAGTAAGACGTATATAAAAATGACACTAACATCCACTGCCAAGGCGGGGAGACTTAGTACAATGCACGGTTCTACGTAAATCACACCCACCTCTATGAGGTCATCCGCCCACTAAGTCATAGCTCACCATTCAAAGCTAACTCGTACGTAGTTGATACTCCAAGATTTTCCTAACCCTACGCACATCCACTTCTGGACTACGTGGCCAAACAAATAATACGCTTCGGTTATGGGCTCAAAACCTGCTAATTTTAATTTCATTTGACACGATGCAATTGCGAGCCTGTCATAAATCTGTTCAATTCAAAAAGGCCTCGTCTCTAAACAGTCGTAGAAACGTTACAGTTATGGCCTAAAACGCACAAGCCAAAGTTATTTTAGGGAGACTACTATTCAATGTAAACGTTTAGAATAGATTATAATAGAATAGAAAAATGCTATAGTGTATAAACCAATTATGGCGTTCACAATCGTCATCGGATACATCACTTATAAAATACTACTACCAGGTCGGAACGCGGCACCAACCGGGAAGACCTGGCGGAAGAAACTCGGTGGGCTTGTCCCTTTTTTGTTAAACGCCACATTACAATAACCGTTCTCTTAAAACTAGTTTCGTTTGGTTCCGAAAGGCGCTCAACGGAAATATGTTTTTTTAATAATAAAAAAATAACTAAATATGAAATTATAAGTCTTGAATCCAGTGAGCCGACCAACCCCAAACAGCGGATCTCCTGAACCATATCAAAGGGAAGTGTTCGACCCGCCACATGTCGCTACCACTGTTCAAAGTACTTTAGTGTATGACAACTCACAGGATTGACGCACAAGAAATGAGTCTGAGAGAGTTTCGTCGTATCAGCCCATGAATTACCCGCCACTGAGTCGGGAGTCCAACGAATTCTTGAAGGAAAATTAGCCTACTGTGCCCCGTTGGCATTACGGGCTAGCCCGGTGAACAGGTAAAGAGAGAAATAAAATGTTCGCGTTTGCGCCCGAATATTTAATCACAAAATGAACAGGCATTTTGTGATTAGGCTTTGGATATGAGCGCCTAGCTATCGGAAATATACTCCTATAAGCTTCGTGGCGTATGTTTCGCAATTATTCTTAATGCTCATTTCTCTAGTTATGACACTTAAACACCAAATAGTGACCAAACGGTTAAGAAACAATCATCAAAAAATAAATATCCTTGGACATTTCACACAACGCCATCTCGTCCCAATCTAAGCCACTTAATGCTTGTGTTAGGTATGGTAACGAGATGGATGATAAACTACTAATATACATTTTTTTTGTAAATACATACATATTATAGATTGAAAACACCCAGACCCGGAACAAATACTTGTAGGTCGTACAAATATTTCTTCCGTGCGGGAATGGAACCCGCGACATGCTGCGCAGCAGTCGATAGCTCAACCACGGCGCCAACCGTAAGAAAAAATAACTTCGTCTAGTACTTGATAAATTGATTATGTACTAAGTGTAAAGCTAGAATTGAAATTGAATAATTGGAACATCTCCATCGCAGTTCGTTTTCCACTTACATTACTATGATTTCGTTTTAAAATTTCACAAGCACATACATCGTACAGTTAAAGCTGTTTTAGTACTATGGCTAGATTTTAAGACAACAAAAATACTTGGCATTTCAGATCGAGAAATTCAATATCTATAAATACAATAAAACCTCCATACACATGCACAAAATAAAAATGTAATAAAAAATCATAAACGTTTATTATAAAGAGCAATATATTCCGTTAGGCGCACGCAATTACTTTTATTGCGAAAGTAAAAAAAGAGTCCTTAGCATTCAACGGTCCAGTTATTTTAATAAAACAATTTGGTAGCTTGCGAAAACGGTTTGGGACTCGCAGCGACCTATTAGCTGGGGAAATAGTCAAGGTTATTGTTAGTCTCTATTGTACAATGTCTCTACCGTACACAACGGGAAATATATAATTTCTTCTTAATATTAGCTTCTTCCCATTCTTTAGGATGTAGGCCAGCATTTGGTGCAAATGACCATTGAGGCAGGTGAGACGACGTCTGGCTCTTTTGAAGCCCTCGTGCAATTCCGCACGTGCCTCTTGCCGAAAAAGGGAGCGTCCAGAGCTCCCCATCAAAGCGTGGGGAACTCCCCACTTGTATAAGCGGGCCAAGGCCCCATTGGGGAGTGAAACCCGTGGCCCTGTTTTGGGCAGTTGAGAGACACCGTTGGTTTTATTGGGTAGGTTGAGGCGCAATTCCCATCTTTCCGTGCCCTGGAGTCCCACATAACCCGGCTGGCGTAAAGCAGTCCCCATGAAGATTTCCAACGTAAAAAAAGTACAGTATAGTATGGGCGTATATTATGGAACAGTTCCCGATAGAATTGAGAAAAAGCAAATAGATGTTAAACTAGCGTCTGTACTCGTAACTATGTAGCCCGGAAAATACCCAGAGCCACGTTGGCTTCCAACAGAATCAAGTGAAATCTAGCAGGTCCAATCAAGTCTTTCTTGGGTAGTGTTCTGACTATTTCCTTAGATATGTGCCGGTGATATAATGTTTGAACATATTCGTTACCACGCAGATTAAGCTGCTTACTACGCAGCTATGAATTGTGTGACAGATTTGGAGTTACATAATTTATTCATTTAATCACAAGTTATTCATCATCCGATTTCAGGCCGTGGTTTTAGTATGATGGGTACATCAGTTTGAATTATATTTTCTGTTTAAATATTATTACTAGCTGTTGATAGCGACTTCATCCGCGTTTGCAATTAAATTTAGGTCCAGAAACAGACATTATGAATCTACCAATTCACCAATCATTGTAAACATTATGAGTATGATCACATTTAACATTCACTTGGCTGACCAGGACATTCACCTTTAGATGTCGTATAATAATGAAAATACTACAGTTCAGCCTATAGATAACCCACTACCGAATCGAGCATCCTCCTCCTCCTAGGTGTCCAAAGTGTCTAAGCTCAAAGAAATAAAAAAAATTGTTATTTTTACACATAAACCCTGAAGCCATCCGAACTGAGGACAATTAGTCTTTTTTGCCCTAGGCCAATCTAATAGTTATTTGTTATACAAGAGTGCAAAGTTGCTTTTTAACCGCGTGTTCAATTTTGATGACCGAGCAAGTGAAGGATTCAAAATTAGAATCCTGAACGTTAGCGAGGGAATCAAAAGAGCACGAGGTGAAAAATCTTTGCACTCGAGTGCAACACGTAACTTTTCATTCCACCTCAGCGAGGAAATGACTAAATGCAAAAAAAAACGTTTACAATCACAAGATAGGTACACTTTTATTTCAGTTTAGGTATTAATTACTACATTATGACAGGTAAGTATTACAGAATAATCTTTACTTTATTCTCTAGCGAATAAAAACGGCTTTTGCACTCAGATATCGAAGAGCAAAAATACTTTATTCTCTATTGAATAAAAACGGCTTTTGCACTCAGATATCGAAGAGCAAAAATACTCTTTCCGAGATGGGGGGATGAAAATGTTATTTTTACCAGTTTACTGACATCTAGACAGATTAATAAAATTAACCAACATTTATATATTTTACAATAGCCCCCAAGGATTATAATGAAGGCCAGTCCTGGCCCACTACATAGGTTGTCGGTCCACTGCTTACCAGCACAGCGCTTTCCGGAACGCGGTTGCCACTTAAGGACTTTTCTGTCTCATCGCGCGTCAGTCCTGCGAGCTATGTGCCCCTTTTTTCGACCGTCAAACGCGTGCCGCATTATGCGGCACTCCGGTGCGTGGAAAAATGGGCCTTAACCTACCCATTAAAACCAGGGTGTCCCTCAACGGCCCGAAACAGGTACGTGCTGGACATTGCACATGCCCCCGCCAGGCGCCGGATAAACTGGCGCCCGACCCACGCAGTTGCGGCGGCAGCCGTCGCACGCTTGACCGGCTGCCACTCCACTGCAAGTGGTGCAAGTGGTGGCAACTCTGATGACAGAGGAGTCCCTAAACCGAAAACCCACCACGACTCCGTGTGCTGTTCTTCGTCTGGCCTCCCCGTCGCCTGGGTGACCCTGAGCCGGTATGGCCCCAACGGATCCTAAAGGCACGCAAACCCCCTCACCACAACAAGGTTGAGGGGAGCTATATGCCCTACCTACTGCCACTACCAAACTTACGGTAATCCTATGGGCTAACTCTAGGTATCTGATGGTTAGTAGGTATGTCTTCACTATATAATTATTCCGGTCGTAACCCTAGCACCACTTAGACGTATTTGATCTGTGGGTAAAGCAACGTCTGACCCTGCTAAATTTTGAAAATGTGTCCATTATTTGTTACATCATCTTATCTCCTCAGTGTTTTTGAGGGATTTGTATTTACTATTTGTATTTACCTATTTGTATTTACTTACATCTATTCTTACTTACATTATTATCGTGATTTGACAGCTAGCCTAACCATGGAATTCCCGGTTGTCACAGTAGATGAGTTGCGGAGGGCAAACGGCAATAATTCCGTGCAAGAACTGGCAATAAAATCCCGTTATACTGGTGCCCACTCAAATTAAATGGGAATAAGGCAAGGAAGAAGTGCTATAAAATATTATTGAAATACTTCGTTATCTCTATATCCAAGATTGAACAAGTAAATTGAATATTTCCAGTACAAAACACTTCTGGATAGTGAACAATTAATTAATTGTAGCACGGGTAGGACTGTAACTATCTTTCTTCCAATCAATCAAGGAGTTGACGAGAAAATCACTGAACTAGAGCATAACTAGGAGTGATTTAATGAAAAATACGATCTTTTCCATATTCTTTTAATATTCAATATAGACAACTTAGCAATCCTTGAAGTCTCGTGTTTATACTTATTATTTTATATTCGAGGATTTATAGACAAATCTTGTCTCAAATTTCAGTGTATTTTCGTACAATCCTTTTGCTCATGAACAAGCACTTCGTTTTTAATAGCATCCATAATACTAAAGCTCGAATTTAGTAATATTCCGAGTAAAGAGACCCCTACGAGTGGACTTGAGAATTCATGTGCTGACATTACGTGGGTAAATATATCTACTCTCATTATTTAAATAAAGAATACATTGTGCACAGAGTTTCGGTTGTATTAGATAGACCCTTCAATGTCCAGATTGTGAAAGTAACTCTTCGTGGTTAGGTTATCAATATATATTTGTTACATAACATTCCTTTTGTTTTGAGCAAATTTCATTTTTCCTGTGGTAAATATTACATCACATTCCATGCTGAGCGTGTGCTGAGAGTGTTAAACAAATATCAGAACAGAAAATCTAGCCGCAAGAGAAGGGAACGTGACGTAAAGCAATATACCAAGCCAACTTCAAACTTTCGTATCCCAAATAGTTTTCATAGGCATGATGGCATAATTAAATCCCCTCCGATTGTTTTAGTGTCGCCCAGCAAAATACGCCATGTTCTATACTAAATTATTAAAGTTTTTGGTAAAAACGTTTTCATTTTAATAAAGTTAAACGCATTAAAGTCAAATGCATCAAGTTAAATGCAATAAAACCATTGAAGTAGACCAATTTTAGTAGTTAGGACTGAAACTATTTTGAGGAAGATTATATAACTTTTATATTTTTTCCTAATCGGTACTATGATGAAATTTGCGGTAACGAAAATTGCAAAGGAAATCACACAACCATTTATTATTCAGATCCTTCCCCTATTTGAAATTGGTAGTTAAATGTTGAAACTTGACTTATAATTAATTATACACAGAATGGCCTACTGAAAGTACGTCAGCCTAAGCCCTGTATAGAGCTCTATAGCGTAGCGATGTAGTGACTAAGCAAAATTCAATTTTCGTGATGACATTGCTTCACTTGTTGAGCGTCGCAGTGGTGTGAGAGGAAAGATTGGGGATTCTGGACGTTTCGATTATCAGACGCGACTTAATTGCCTACTCTGCACTAGTTGTTCTAAGCAGTTTGACTAGTGTGTATAGAAATACAGCGTGGTGTGCCAGGTTTAGAGCAATTGTACACAGTAATAGTTTCGTACATAGTACATTCTTAGGTCCTCCGCGCATTATGCGGCCGGGCCGCGCGGCCAAGTCGCTGCGGCCAACTAATTCTTCTACGATGTATATAGCTGCGCGCATTACGCGGCCAGGCCGCGCGGCCAAGTTTTGGTCGCGCGGCCAACGAAAAACATCGCGTCACATACGCGGCCTATTGGCCGCCGCGACCAATCCGCGCATAATGCGGCCAGGCCGCCTAAATGCGCGGGGGCCCTTAATGCTGAAAATCTGCTGGTGTGTGAGTGAACTTCTGCTACTCAGCTCATAGATGGCACTGTGCCGGCCAACTTCGTATCAAGTTTTCCGTCTCTTGTGGCTACCTTCAGGATGTAATGGGGTGGTGATACTATCAAATATGGATTTCATTCTAAATCCACCAGTCAATACCGTGTACCTAATTATTTTATTAACTACACACCGATGCATACATATTATAACACACATACATACATATAATCACGCCTCTTTCCCGTAGGGATAGGCAGAGACACCCTGGAGGTGTGCCGTGCATGAGACGGGCCTCGGCAGATGCTCGTCTCTGTTGTGGGAAGCCTCTCGCTGCCGGACCTTATTCGATCCATGGTCCGCAGCAAGAGGGCCTGGAGAGAAACGACCTCATTCTGTGAGGTCGTCATGTCCGCCAAGGAGGCGGCTTGGAGATAGCGGGAGTTGGCCTCCCTACGTCCAACTGGGCGCCACCGCAATTGGCGCCGGACGGGGCAGGATGAACTCCGCCCACTAGCTATAGCTACCCCCCGCGTAATAGTAGGGGCCCGCCTTGGGGCTCCGCTAAACGAGGCGCGCCGAGGTCAGGGTCCCGGAGCATGCTCTCCTATCGGGGAGTGAATCCCATGGCCCTGGTTTGGACAGTCAAGGACCGCCGTCGGTTTTAGTGGGTAGGTTGGGACGCAATTTACCATCTCTACACATAACCCGGCTAGTCTCAACGGCCGGGAATCCATGAGGAACTCAGACGTAAAAAAAAGGGATAGGCAGAGACCAATTATTTCCACTTGCTACGATCCTTACATACTTGTTTCGCTTCGTCCACTTTCATTATTCCAGTCATATTTTATTTTTATAATATCATATTTAATTATTAGAAATTTGGTTACTTGAAAACTTGATACGAAACTGTGCTAACCCGTCTGGCCAGCGTGGCACAGTAGGCTAATTACCCTCCACGTAAATGGAGGAGGCCCGACTCAACAGATGGTCATCTATGGGCTCAGTAGTTTATAATTATAGTAGCAGTAAATAACTTTATCATTATTAGATCGATAATTTAAATTGCTTTGAGTATATATTTTAGGCAATAGGTGACTATTCCAAAGCCAGGCCACAATTTAGGTAAATATTATTTATTTATTATTATTTGTAGGATAGCTGACAGCTTTATTTAAAACTAAATATTATATACCAATACCTAATAAATCTAAAAGCTATTAATAAGCTACCACATTTAGATAAAAATTAAGTAATAGTTGGTATGAACTAAGGTGAATATTATATTATGTAATAGGTACCTAGTAGCCGCTAGACATAATACATTAGGCATGTCGTCTTAGGGCACTGTACTGTTACTTACATATACAATGTCTACCTGTACACTTCACAATATTGGACGAATATTTTGGTTTTTAGAATATTATTGACTCGTCCTGCGGTTGACGAATCCACGATTGGGTTGTATATACGGAGGCTGAGAGTGCCTATTTACGCAGACGTAAATATAATGGGATCGGTACATTTTATAACATACGCTCAAATAAAAGTATTTATATACATTATCCATGGCATTACACATAGGAAGCTTCTTCAATAAGCGTGGGATTGTGTATTTGTGACAAATATTAATATGTATCTTATTATAATGTAATGATCTATAATATAATGATAATATTTTCATATATTTTATACATGAAATATTACAATACAATTTTAATAATTTAATCGTTTTTTTTTCTTGGTAGTGTTTAGTGAAGCAGCTGGTGATAAACTAGCTTCGTTTATAAGAATTACACAAGACTAAAGAATGTTTCGGATACGATTCTCTTACAGATATAAAGGAGTAAAATAAACCCAAATTCCAGTCTGTTGTCTTTTTGTTTTTACAGGCTGATTGACTTCATTATTTAATCAAGAAATCCTTAAGATGAAATATTCTGAAGGCGGTATATATAGTAAAATATGAATCCTGTCATGAGAAAGGCAAACAAAATGGCGTAACCGACTACAAGCCAGGTGTTTTATTCGCCTCAATGCGTACGTGCACAGTAGAATAGTCGCGAGCACATTTAATGTACATTCCAGAACCGAGCTTCAAATTCCAACTTAGTTACAATGAGTTTTAAAGTCAGTAGAGTGAATTTATCTGGATATTAAATATGCCATATTAACATAAAATAACAACAAATAACAAATAACAACTATATTTCAATCTCAATCTCATAAATGAATACTTTGGTGGATGTGTAAAAGAAAATTTATTAAATCGGAACCGCAAAGAGATTATAGATAGATAGATAGATTTATTTATTGCCACTTAATTTTGTACATAAATTTAAATAATTACAGAAAATAAAAACATAAAAATAAACAAAAATAAGCAATGGCAATGGGCGTGGGCTCAGCAAATGCTGAGGAAGCTGCACTTGACGCAGCTTCACTCAGCGCTGGTATACAGCCCAGACCTGACTACAAAAAAAAATTACTTATTGCTTTTGCGGGCACATACTTAACAAAAACATAACATTAAAACGCTAATTAATGAACTCTTAAAAACGCACATGAATTCTTAAAATTAATGCTTCGCTAAATAAGACTTAAAATGATTTTGTTTAAACGATCACTATTTGCTCATATAACATTATTATAGATTATATTATCATTGCAAAAAAATAAATAAACAGAGAAATAGAAATTAGGTCGAGCGAACTGCGCAAGTTATTTGTTGTTAAATAAAAGGTATCTTCAATTTTTTTTTAAAGTTTATCTGAGTATGTACCGATCTCTCGAAAAGGTGGTGGAAGATCGTTCCAAATTTTGGATGCACAGAATTTGAAACTCCCTCTGAAAGATGCTTATATACTTTAATTCTGTTTCGGATCGGTTTTACGTAAAGGATCGGTTTTACGATTGATGTTCATTCGACTGATATCAATTAAGTAATATTTTATTTAAACTCAGATTTGTTACGAACTCGATGAAAGGTGGTTTATAAGAGGCAACATGTATTTTCCAACAGTAAAATATCTAAGCTATACTTCTTCGAAAACCCGCAGAGTAATAAGATAACTGTTATCCTCAAGATTCAAACGACACAAGATACGGGTATATTGAAATTGTGAATCAATCAGCAATTATGTTCTTGGAAAAGTTTAACGCGGCTAAATAACGAGGAGGAATACTTATTGAGTTCAATAGAAAGGGAACCTGAAACATTAGTGTCGTATTCAAAGGAGACAGTGGAATAAAGGGAAAGAATAAGAAAAAAGAAGTGCGCTTTCTATTAGACTCAGGTGCGAACAAAAAAAAGAAAAAATGGTACTTGTTAGCACTAAGTAAAAGTTTTAGAGAAATCTCGACGGTGTCCCAGGAATACTGATAGCACGAGATCCGGTTAAAAAGTTAGAAAAAAAATATCTTCATCATGACATACCTAAATGTAAAAGTGACTATGATAAATGTTATATAATCATCATCATCATCATCATTTCAGCCAAAAGACGTCCACTGCTGGACATAGGCCTCCCCCAAGGATTTCCACAAAGGCCGGTCCTGGGCCGCCCGCATCCACTGCTTTCCGGCGATCTTAACCAGGTCGTCGGTCCACCGTGTGGGAGGCCTACCAGCCTGCGAGCTATGTGCCCTGCCCACTGCCACTTAAGTTTGGCAATCCGGTGGGCTATGTCGGTGACCCTGGTTTTCCTGCGTATCTCCTCATTTCTGATTCGATCTTTGTGGAGACTGTCCGCAAAGTTGGGTCGAAGTTCTGTGAGACCCAACGCCTGAAAACGGCCAAAAAGCTCTCGGACCTCACCCTAAATCTCATGGACGAGCGACGGAAAATGGTTCTGCAGTCTACAGATGATGCGACGCAGCTTCGGATGCTCAATAGACAGATATCAAAGTCCCTGAAGCGTGATATACGCCGATTCAACCCGAATCGTGTTGAAGAGGCTATTGAACGCAACAGGGGCTCCAAGGTTTTTGCCAGGGATCTGTCTATTGGGCAAAGCCAGCTCGTCAGGCTGAAGACTGATGACGGCAGGATCGTCACGTCGAAGTCCGAGATTTTGGGTGAGGTCGAGAGTTTCTATGGACAACTGTACACGTCTACACAGGAACCCATCATAAATCTAGCAGACGACCCACGAGCTAGATTAACCCGGCACTACACCGAAGACCTACCGGACGTCAGCCTGTGTGAGATCGGGATGGCTCTCGAGCAACTTAAAGACAACAAGGCGGCGGGTGATGACGGAATTACCACAGAACTTCTGAAGGCGGGTGGAGAACCGATCCTTAGGGCCCTTCAGAAGTTATTCAATTCCGTCATACTCGAAGGACGAACGCCAAAGGCATGGAACAGAAGTGTGGTGGTGCTGTTCTTCAAGAAGGGAGATAACACCTTATTGAAGAACTACAGACCCATCTCACTTCTGAGCCATGTCTACAAGTTGTTCTCGAGGGTCATCACGAATCGACTCGCGTGCAGGCTTGACGATTCCCAGCCTCCCGAACAAGCCGGTTTCCGAAAAGGCTTCAGTACCGTAGACCATATTTTAACGCTACGGCAGGTTATACAGAAGACCGAGGAGTATAACCTGCCCCTTTGTCTGGCGTTCGTGGACTACGAGAAAGCCTTCGATTCGATCGAGACGTGGGCAGTATTGCAGGCTCTCCAGAGGTGCCAAGTCGACTATCGGTACATCGAAGTGTTGAAGTGCTTGTATGAAAACGCCACCATGTCAGTCCGACTCCAGGACCAGACCTCGAAACCGATCCAGTTGCAGCGAGGTGTTAGACAGGGAGACGTTATCTCTCCGAAACTGTTCTCCGCTGCACTGGAAGATGTTTTCAAGGTTCTGGACTGGAAAGGGCTGGGCATTAACGTGAACGGCGAGTACATCACTCACCTTCGATTCGCTGACGACATAGTCGTAATGGCTGAGACCATGGAGGGCCTCACTACGATGCTCGATGGCCTCTGTGGAGCCTCCGAACGAGTCGGCCTTAAGATGAACATGGAGAAGACGAAGATAATGTCTAATATCCATGTTCAAGCCACTCCTGTTAACATCGGAGGTTCTACCCTCGAAGTTGTTGACCATTACATTTACCTGGGACACACTGTCCAGTTAGGTAAGTCCAACTTCGAGAAAGAGGTCAATCGTCGGATCCAACTCGGCTGGGCAGCGTTCGGGAAGCTGCGAAAGATCTTCTCGTCCACAATACCGCAGTGTCTGAAGACAAAAGTCTTCAACCAATGTGTGTTGCCAGTGATGACATATGGAACAGAGACGTGGTCGCTCACTATGGGCTCCATCAGAAGGCTCAAAGTCACCCAAAGGGCAATGGAGAGGGCTATGCTCGGAGTTTCCCTGCGAGATCGAATGTTATATAATATGCACATTAAATTAGACACGGGTTGTTTATATCGGGAATCTATGCTAGCACATTTTTCCCTGCATTACGTCTAACCTGTATCGCGGGACAGTTTACAAACATGTAATTATAATGTAATGTATTTACGAATAAATGACACCCAGACTCCAGAGCAAGTGTCTCTGATTTACACAAAGACAATTGCCGGTCCCCGAACCGTGAAACCGTGATCCAAAAGCTGCACATGCAACCCCTACCTAGTCCAAGGCAGTCAAAGTCGTTTATGTAAGTATCCGTGGGTATATCGTCAATATATACGTATGTTATCAAATTACATATGACAGCCTTGTCTGCGGACTCAATATATGAAAATTAGTTAGCATTTGGTTTGTGGCCACCACGGCTCTATCGACCGCGTGACCAAACGCAACTCACCTACGTGACTGGGTAGACAAGAATATACCTATATCAATATTTTTTTATCTTCACCGCTCTTTGTACTAACTCGAGCCGCATACAAAGATGCTCTCGTCTATTCGATTATTATCTATCCATACCATCCAAATTTTATTAGGTTTTGTGAACGTTCCTTACGAGGTTTCCTTTTATGAGCCGCAATAAATTTTCTTCTATTCTTTTGTACGCGTTTCGTGATATTTTGATAGGAAGTAAAAATTGCTATTCAGATCAATGTGATACCGATTGGTTATGTGATAGTTCATTTATTATTTAAGTACTCGTTGGTATTGATCATGCAGAACATGATCTCGTTATCGCCTGTTATTACTACTTCTCAGCCAATACAGTCATGACCCACTGCTGAGACTGGCCTTCAATTACATGGAGGGTAATTAGCCTACAGTACCACGCTGGTCAGACGGGTTGGCATAGGGTTTCGTTCCAGGTTTTCCTTCTCTTGCGGCGTTTTCAGCCTTATTATGTATTTTTGTCGGCCCCTAGGATCCAATGAGGTGGTGACACTTTTCCATGTGGTGACGGATTTATCACTACATAGTATAAAACAAAGTCGCTGTCGTCTGTCCGTCCCTATATATGCTTTAATCTTTAAAACTACGCAACGGATTTTGAAGCGGTTTTTTGTATTATATAGAGTGATTCAAGAGGAAGGTGTTTTAGTAATACATGCATAATTGCACTCGTGCGAAGCCGGGCCGGGTCGCTAGTATATACATATAATACATAGTGTCACCATCCCATTCCGCCCCTAAGGGTGTCGTAAGAGCCGACAAAACCAAATGTTAAGGCCTGTAACCTAGCCGCAAGAGGAGGAAATCTTGTTGAGAAACCATTTATTTTTGTTTTTGTTCGCCCGGGGTAAAAATCCTTTATGGACTATCCCCGTCAGCCACGGGGATGGCCGAGGGGGGGTGTGTGGGAATCTCCCCCAGAGTGGGGGCCTACCCACTAAAACATCCCCGGAGTGCTCCCTACTCGCGTCCTTGTTGCGGCATTGTGGGATCTGTACTCAGGACCACGTCTTGTTGAGAAACCTGTGCCAACCCGTCTGGCCAGTTTGCCGTTTGGAATCCAAACTAACAAGGTACATGTTTTTTTTTTTCCACAATAAATTTCAAAACAAGAACACGAGGAACTTAATCCCCTGTTACGGGATCAGTCAGATAATCAGCGCTGTAATAGCTAACGTTGTAGTAGTCTTACCAAGAGATTACATCGATTATCTATGGGGTGATGGATTTGGAATTGGATTTGGGTATATTTTATTTATTAACTAGCTTTTACGCGCGGCTTCGCCCGGGTGGGCTTCGAACCCGTGCATATTTTTTATGAACATAAAACCGGTTATTGTGACTAAACTATGATAGTTATATTTGTGCTCTCGCGGACTTTTTTGTAGATCTTTATAAGACCTACAAACCCGTAGTACATCATTTTGTTCTTTTGTCAATAGTTTTTGCAGCGCACGCATAAATAGGTTTTCGATTTTACACCTTGGTTTATAAAATCACAATTTTCATACGGATCCCTAATTCTTTTGAAAATAAAATATAACCTATAACCTTCGTCGATAAATGGACTATTTAACACTGAAAGATTTTTTGAAATCGGACCAGTAGTTCCTGAGATTAGCGCGTTCAAACAAACAAACAAACTTTCAAAACAAACAACCGAGCGTGCGGGCCAGGGTTGCCTCAGCTAGCAGCTGCTGTATAAGGCGCCATCACATTAAGTATTTGGGGAGTGTCCAGAGTTCCCTATCAAGGCGACGAGTCTACTGAAAAACGAGAGCATGTTACCACTGAGGAGCGGAACTCAAGGCCCTATTTCAACAGTTGAGGAACACCGTTGGCTTTAGTGGGCAGGTCAGGGTGTTTTCCCATCTCTAGGAGTCCCACATAACTGGCTAACCCACAGCTGGATCCATGAGGATTTCCAATTTCAATATCAACAAATCGCCGTAAGTACACGCGCAGCCTTTAAGCTTGTAAGCTATTTTAGTATATTAGCATATGTTACAGTACTATACTTCAGTTCAAATTCAATTATACAATACCATAAACTCCGTATACAAACATCTACATACACCGACATCCCTCGGGTTAAAACCGCCTGAATGCACCGCTCGTGAGTATTTCCTTGTTGGTCGCATTTCCTTGGTGCACCAAGAAATCTTATAAGAATGATGCATCGTAGAAATCCAAGCGCACATTGTTGAGCTGAAGTACTAAACGAATACTCTCAGGCTCTAACCGCACAGAATGCTCCGAATACTAACTATAATACATTAGGTGAAAGTTAAACTTTGAAGTATTTGACTTTGTTTTCAAATTTAAGGACTGTCTTTCATTTTAAACTAGCGACCCGCCCCGGCTTCGTACGGGTGCAATGATGAACCTCTAAATTTATCAGTGTTTCTCTACCAAATTATGGATGTATTATATATATAAACCTTCCTCTTGAATCACTCTATCTATTAAAAAAACCGCTTCGAAATCCATTGTGTAGTTTTAAAGATTTAAGCATACATAGGGACGGACAGACGACAACGACTTTGTTTTATTCTATGCAGTGATCAACTACACTGAACAGTTCGGTTCTACGAGATAGGTACATATTCGGACGTTGCTAGCCACTATCCAAGAAATACGTATATTCGGATGTTATTACAACTATTTGTAGCATAAAAGCTACATTGGAAGGAGTCCAAATAACCCTTTGTAGCAATTGATACTGGGAAAATTGGGACAGCAACCAAACAAGACAAGACAGCGTCGTCTACTTAAGAGGTGATACAAATTAAGCCTTGTATTGTTCTGTACCATCAAAAAGAGGATTTGTGTAAAATTAATTAGAAGAAGACTTTACTGGTTCTAATTTGTGTTTGTTTATATTACACAAGCGTTTATTAATTAAAATTGTTCAACTATTTTAATAGTTTTTTTAGTATAGCTATGATCCCTTTGCCATAGGATGGGATACAGCTATAGTCGGTTTAGTTACATAATTTTTATCTGCATTCTTGGATTCACCACCACGAATGGCAGTTTAAAATTTTAAAACATCCGATTTTTTTTGTGGAATGAATAACAATTTTTATATGCGAAGGGGATGATCGCTATTTTTTTAATTAAATTTTTATCTATAAGTATTAAAAACAATAATTAAAAAATAACGGATCTCTCATTAGAAAAGTACATAAAAGCGTGAAACGGCTGAACCGAGAATCGATTTTGAGATAACATGTCAAAGAACCACCGCTAAATACTGCTTTCAAATAAAACCTGAAACTGCATAACGGTCTATTCAATTAGGAGGTACGGTGCAACAGAGAGACAGACTGAACTGTCCAACTTATAACACCCCTCTTTTATGAAACGTGTCGCAGGATAAAAATAATTAAATCAATACGCACACTGCAGTCCATTTACTCGTATGACCGGTACATACACCAAAGTTAAATGTACATGGTAGATATCGTCATTCCAAGACATTAAAATTCTTCGGATTTTAAATTAAGGCGGCTTTGCAATGCATATATTACCAGCTAGTTTTTTATTTACAACTTTAGTATGGTATATCGAATGAAAACTTAATAAAAAAACATTAAAATTCATACACTAATGACTGTATACCAACTATAAATAAAACATTTAAAAAATATACAAGTTGAATTACTTAAAAAGTGTAATTAGTTAAATTGAAATACAAAAAAGAATACTTTCAGTCTTGTGCCACATTTAGGGTTCTGCGGAATAAAATTAAGGAATAGTCTAAACTTCTATGAAAGGGTAAAAGTACGATGCCCATATTGGTCCTGCATTTGCAACGAAATACAAGCGAACGAAGCCGTGGATAGGCGCTAGTCATCCATAAATTAAGGTCTATATTAAAAAGAGTAATTCAGTAGGTTCACAATCTCAATATGGCTTGCTACAGTGGCTAGCTTGTTTAAACTTCGACAGGGGATGTGTACTCAAGTACAACCTGGTTAATTACATTGTCGTGTATTGGCTGAGAGTTTGGCAAACAATGTGTCGAAAGTCGAACATGTGTACTATAATTAAACCATAAACCATGCCTGGATCAAAAGTCTTTTCAAAAGTAACTATACCGTTCTATTTAATAACATAATTTAGCCACCAACGGAGTCGCCCGCGAGGCTGAATAGATTTGTAAACTAAAATTACAACAGCGACATCTAGTAGTACATATTACAGCGTCGTGTTGATTGTTGCAAAGATTTTCTTTTATTGCGGTCGACAATTGTGTAGAGATTTGGTTAACTACCAGTATTTACAAGGGACTATTACCGTACTGCTTTTCGTGAATTATCCAGTGGGACAATTGGTATTTTTTCGTTTGACCAGCAGCAATGGCTTTATGTGCTTTCCTAAAGCCGGGGCGAGTTAGTAGTTTCCAATTACCCATTTATACACATTTACCAAAATACCCATTTAACATCCAACAGTCGCAAGGTGGTGTTGGGTTTATCGTCCACAAGTCCCTTGTGAACAACGTTGTTAAAATCGAGAGTGTGGCGTACCTTATACTCAGAATAACCAACCATTATTCGAAGGTCATACAGGTATACGCACCGACCTCGGCATACCCTGACGAAGCGGCTCTAGAACGCACTACACCGTTGTCATGGGGGATTTTAACGCGAAACTGGGCAAGCGGAGCGGAGATGATCTGCAAGTGGGGCAATTTGGCTTTGGACACCAGAACCAACGGGGCCAAACTTTGGCTGGTTTTCTGGAGAAGGAGGGACTCTATATGATGAATTCCTTCTACAAAAAACCAGAACTGAAGAAATGGACCTGGTTGAGTCCGGATAGTACAAAAAACGAGATAGACTTCATCATGTAGACGGAAATGCACATATTCAATGATGTCTCCGTGATCAATATGGTCAAAACTTGGAAGCGATCACCGCTTAGTAAGAGGGACATTGAATATCGACGTTACGCTTGAAAGGTCGCGCCTGGTGAGGTCTACGCTCCGTCCCGTGCCAGTTCAAATTCAAAACCCGGAAAGCTTCCAGCTCGAACTGCAAAACCGCTTTATTAGTCTAAGCGTTGACGTGGACGATTATAATGATGGGTTCGTGGAGACTGTCCGCAAAGTTGGGTTGAAGTTCTGTAAGACCCAACGCCAGAAAACGGCCAAAAAGCTCTCGGAGGTCACCCTGAATCTCATGGACGAACGACGGAAACTGGTCCTGCAGTCTCCAGATGATGAGACGCAGTATCAGATGCTCAATAGACAGATATCAAAGTCCCTGAAGCGTGATATACGCCAAAACACCAATCGTGTTGAAGAGGCTATTGATTGTTTAACCTGCAGATCGATTGCGTTCCAATTTCTTCTTTGCTAATGGACGTTTACTTAAGTATTCTTTGAAATATAAATACAACATTGTCTCATTCCACTTAGTCAACAATTTGTGAGCCAAATGTCTTAAAAATCCATTTGCTTGTCTAGATCTAGGTTGTTGGAATATTATTTTGCGTAATCACAACGTAATTAAATTACTTGATATTAAGCTGTATTTGCGTGATTGAGGAAAACAAACTCGAATGATACCTTCTTCAACAAATTAAAACCAGCTGAAATAATTTACAAATGTTTGTCTTGATACAAACATTTGTAAATTGTTTCAGCTGGTTTGATGATTAGATTATTGATTTGATGATTAGAATTTTAAATGAGTTTAAAGAAATGAGTCAAAGTTACAAAATTTCAGACACGTTACTTACGCTTACGTACAAGAAACATGCTATTTTCACCTGCCATAGACTGATGCGCTTCTCATGCGACGTCGCGCCTTCGTTCCTAACTATACTGAATTACTTACATACACTAGACAAGAGTGTTAATAAGTCTAAGTAGATTTTTGATTTAGTTAAATATGGAATTTTAATTGAACTTTATTAGATAGGATAAAATAGGCAGGATTAAATACATAAAAATAACTTTTAATCATAATACAACATCGAGAAAGCCCTTTTTTAAAATTGTTGAAAATATAATTTTGGGCCTGTTGGTCTGTAGTGACATGTTATAAAGAATTATTGAAAATATGAATGGCTTTTAAATGTAATATAGCTAAAATCTATATTACAAATAGTAATCTAGATTTTTAGCGCGCTTATTCCGAAACATACACGATTAGTCCCTATGTGTATTGGCGTTGTACGTTATGGAACAAGATATACTTCTATGTTACTACAAAGTATACGCGAGTAACTGCGTACTGTTCTTGTATGGATTGTAAGAACTTCGAAAAATCATATTTCCAATCTATACGTGATTAGTTTCATACCCTTGCGTTCTGGCCTTGTACAGAATGGAAAGACGCTTACACAAAATTACAATATATACGCGAGCAGTTTCCTATGGCTGCGTTCTGGCGTTGTATAAAATGTAAAGACGCTGCGACGTGCTCGTTCATATTAGGTAAACTACCTACCAACTAAACAGGGTGTTCTGACTGTTAACACTACTACTAATACTCAGCCCACAAATGACCCACTATTGGGGCGGGCCTCCTCCCATCACAGGGAGGGTCATAGAGCTGTCGAGGAAAATACTAATCGCAATTTGCCCGATAGTGAATACTTCCAACGACCGCTCGTTAAATTTAAATTTGGATTAAAAGTTGGGTAACGATATTAATTAATTAAATGCTTTACACCGTAATTGTCCTCAAAGCTTATTCCAATGCCGATGGCAAGCTTTCAACTTCCACGTGGATGATAAATAATCAAAATGTCCTCTTATCGTTTCTTCGATTTAATGGGTGGTCTTCTTCAAGTATCGGGCTAGTATAGGCGGAATAGGGTTTATATTATAGGAATGAAAACTGTTAACTGCTTTGAAGAAATTAATGATTTCATTTCTTCAAAGCAGTTAGCAGTTTTCATTCCAATAGACCTTAGTCCGCCTATTCACTATTTGCATGGGGAAAATTAATTAATATTTCCGTGTGGTGACGTATTTAGAATACATAATGTCACCAACTTGGCACATTAGGCTAATTCTTCTCGAAGAATTTGGATGAGGCCTGACTTAGCAGTGGGTCAATCAAAAATCGAAACTCATTTAATCAAGTTGGCTCATTAGAGCTGTTTTGACAGGTCAAACAAAAAAATTAATTTAAAATTTACCATTTAATATTAATTATTTACCATCTACCACCGGTAAGGAATGCACCTCTACAGAGAAGAGCCGGCAAGAAACTCTGTATTTGCTCTTTTTAGATCGCCATTTGGGTACAAGACTGGTTATAAGACAGATTTGTGAGAGCAAACTCGCGCAATAGTTCCAAAGGGCCAAACATCAGCCAGATCTAGTCGACAATAGTAACCTTGTAATGCCCAAGCCAACCGACCCCCAGCAACGGCACCTGTTCACAAGCATGACGCGTGCGGCAGCCATCGCCCTCCTCAACCATATTGCAGGGAAGAGAACGACCGGCCGCACGACGCCACCACTGCCATGAGTCAATTATGCAATTATGGGGTGAAACGATAAAACGTAATGAGGTTTAAGTTTTTGTTGGTGAAACCAAACAAACAAAGCAAACAAGGAAACTTTTTAAAATACTCCTTCGAAAATAACAACAATCAACGGTAGTTATTCTCAATACTGACTACTACTACCACTACTACTACTACTCAGCGCATAAATTACCCACTGCTGAGTTGGGCCTCCTCCCATTACAGTGTTTCGCATAATTAGTCTACTGGGCCACGCTGGCTAGATGGGATGGTACAGGGTTTCGTATCAAGTTTTCCTTCTCTTGCGGCTATATTTTCGGCCCTGTCATTTCCTTTCGTCGGCTCTTACGACACCCTTAGGATGGAATGAGGTGGTGACACTATCTATTCTAAATCCTTCACCACACGGACTGCCCATCAATGAATATTGAACCGATACAAAGCCCATTCAATGTCCTAGCCTTTGCCCAATAAATATGGGGTCAGTAACTAGAAATAGTGGACAATTTCATTTACCTGGGTTCCAACATCAGCGACAACGGTTCGTGCGAGAGAGAAGTGCGCAGACGAATTGGCATGGCTAAAAGTGTCATGTCCCAACATGAGAAAGTCTGGACAGATAATAACATCTCGAAAAAGACCAAGACCAAACTGGTGCGGTCCCTGGTGTTCTCAATATTTGCGTATGGCGCTGAAACCTGCACGATGAAAGCTGCAGAACGCAGGCGCATCGACGGCTTTGAAATGTGGTACTGGAGAAAGATGCTTCGCAGAGCTTGGACAGCATTTCGGACAAACGTTTCTATATTACACGAGCTCAAAATTTCCTCGCGGTTATCTTCCGACTGTCTACGCAGAGTCCTCGAATACTTCGGTCACATTGCAAGGAAAGATGGTGATAACCTCGAAAGGCTCATTGTGATCGGCAAAGTAGATGGAAAACGACCTCTAGGACGCAGCCCTACATGTTGGTCCGATCAAATCCGCACCACTCTCAATCTACGGTCCACAATGCGCTCCACACCGCCAGAAACAGGAACAGATGGAAGAACATCATACAAGAGAAAGTGATGCTGAAGGGTGGTCACGACCCTCAACATTGAGGAATACGACGCAACGAGAGAGAACATGTCAAACTGAGCTACTTGAGCCTATGTAGTGAGACTGTTTCGTGGTGATGGATTTAGAATACATAGTGTCGCCTCCGCATTTAATCCTCAGGGCTGAAAACCTAGCCGCAAGAGAAGGAAATTTTTATAGGAAACCTTATGCCAACCTGTCTGACCACTATGGCGCTGTAGGCTAAATGCCCTGAATATAGTTGGAGGCGATCCAACTCAGCAGTTTCCATTTGTGGGCATAGAAGTAGTAATAGTGGGACCACCTGCAAAAATTTGTTTATTTCGGCGATAATAATTTCATGTGGTGTCATTTTTTATGAATGGGCACACGAAATCCGGTTCCTTCAGCTTGTACCCGCCTTCCGAAGCCTAGAAAAGGTCAAATCTTATAATGTGATTGATCCAAAGTCCAGCCGCGCTAAATCAATGCTTAACCTAAGGATCAAATTGTATTCCGTCCTATCCTGGCCCTCTTGCTCATTTAATATGCAGACTAAATAAAAAAGCTACATATAAATTTTCCTTTTATAAAATAGCTATCTTTAACCCGTAACTTCGTCTTCTACTTACTTACATCTCAGCCCATAGATTACCCACTGCCGAGTCAGGCTTTTTTTGTTGTTGCTGGGGAAATCATTTATGCATGCCACCCGGGGGTGAGATCGGTGATTATGTGGGACTCCGACAAGGGTCGTCTACCCAAGAGTCGTCTACCCACTAAAACCCCAGCGGAATACTCTCACACGGCGCGCTTGGGGCGCCACAAGTTCGGGTAAACGCAGCCTACTGACGCGCCGGCGTGGTGCCCGCAACGCTGGCAAGCGACTGTCAGAGAGGGCAACCCGGTAACTGAGACGCCCTCTCAGTCAACAAGGCTTGTGTCGGTGGCGGTTCCCCCGACCCTCCACCAGTCTCTTATTCGAGGGCAGAAGGGGTTTGTATCGTCACGACCCCCCTCCACCCCTGCCTCCGTCCGCGGCGCGGGTCAGCTGGAGCTCCCTTCTTTGCGACCCGCCCCGCAGCTCCCTTCCGCGACATAACGGCCTCGTAGAAGGAAGCCCGTCAGCCCTCGGGTCAGTTTCAACCCGAGGACGTTGGTGCACCGCAGTGGTCCAGGACTCGCAGGGCAACTCTGAGGACAGAGGAGTCCTTGGAGCCCCAATCCACTGCGGCGCTGGGTGCCGCTCTTCGTCTCAGCTCTCCCCGTGGCCCGGCATGGGAGGCCCTGGCCGGTATGGCCCCACGGATCATTGAGGCACTTAAGCCCCCTCACCACGACAAGGTTGCAGCACAGTCGAGGGGGTGCCGAGTCGGGCCTCCTCCAACTACATGGAGGTTACGCTGGCCAGACGGGTTGGCACAGGCTGTAGTATCAAGATTTCCTTCTCTTTCGGCTAGGTTTTCAGCCTTGTCATTTCCTATTGTAGACTCTTACGACACCCTTAGGATGAAATGGGGTGGTGACACAATGTATTCTAAATCCGTCACCACATGGTTACTTCGTCAGTGTTTATTGTTTCAATGTGACTCCAGAAACATATATTATAACTCTACTAATGTACCAATGGAAATATATCAACATTTAATGTTGGGAAGCCTGAGATACTTGGTGATTACTTGGTACTTGGAGATAAGTGAAATTTACATAAGGTTAATTGGAACAACGCCAGTTAAAGGTATTTTCTATAAATCGTTTATCATTCCGTTTGGTAAATAAAAGAAATTACTTGTCATGATTATAGGCAAAACAAAATAATAAAAATGTAAAAATTCAATTAATAATGTTTGTTTAAATTTCGAGACAAAGAAACAAAATGCTCAAAGGAATAAAATCTGAAATAATTTCTTCAAATAACCCCGCCGCGTGAATTTCATTTGTTTCCTTCGTATTCCATGTTGCTTTTGAATTATATCCACCCATCATTAAAAACAAGCAGGCCCGTATTTAAAATTTATTTTAAAATCTTGAAATATGAGGTAGATGTCGATATTTTCTGATCGATAATTTGAAATCAAAACAGGGGAAACCAACCAAGTATTCATCGTTATTATTATCCTACGCGCTTATTCATTTGAGTCCCATTACGTGTATTCACATACGTAAATCATACACATGATAAATGATAATAAATTTATTACCAGACGATGAAGAAAGTTTTAAGTAAAAGTTTCTTTTAGCCGGAAATTTTGCACACAGTATATCAATATTTTTCTTATGACCACAGGATTTTTGTTAGGCCCTGAATACGTTTTTGATTATCAAGAATGCATTTTACCTGAAGCTGATAAAATAAATTCCTATATTTGAATTCACAATATAGTATCTATTAAAATATATGATGTACCAAACTCGACCCGAATTCGAAAAACACGAGGGTACCATTTGTTGCTATTACTGGTTTTTACTATTTCTTTTACGGTCGCTTTTTTGTATTTATAAGACCATATTGTGTGAAAACGAAGAATTAGTTTTAAAAAGTTGATAATAACTGACGGCTGGCATGTATAAGTCATCCCAATGAACACCTCGCGTGTCTGAGCAAAAGTGGGTCAGTTTAATCAAATACGACTCATCACCACCCCTAAAAAATCATACCGTTGACGTCGTGCATTTTCAACAGACTTCAAAAAGAAGGTTTTCAATTTGGTTGTATATTCTTTTCTTATTTCTATTCATATTACCACCGAAGTGGGAAACTCTCTATTCGAATATTATTGATATCAGACCAGTATTTTTTAGAAATCAGTGCAGGGATTAAATCTGTTAAAAATATTTAATAAAGTGATCAAAAAGGTTATGTTCGTTAAATGATTTTATTCATTACTAGCGACCCGCCACGGCTTCGCACGGGTGTAATGATGAATCTCTAAATTTATCAGTGTTTCTCTACAATATTATGGATGTGTGTATTTCCTCTTGAATCACTCCATCTATTAAAAGAAACTGCTTCAAAATCCTTTGCGTAGTTTTAAAGAATTAAGCAAACATAGGGACGGACAGACGACAGCTACTCTTTGTTTTATATTAAGTAGTGAAAATGAAACTTAATTAAAAAAGCAAGTGAAGTAGATACGTCTAACCTATTTCATATTAGACCCAAGTGCCTTTGGGCAGTGATAGTAAGTGAAACATGGAGTGTCTCGAATTTTAATAGACTTGTGGCTACAGTTACAAAGGCTAGATAGATGACACTTTTGTAAATTTGTGACTGTTTCAAATTGGGATAAAGTGACTGGTCGTATTACGTATTACGTATTACGATAACGAAACACATGCAGGATTCCCTGTGCCAACCCGTCTGGCCAGCGTGGCACAGTACGCTAATTACCCTCCATGTAGTTGAAGGAGGCCCGGTTCAGCAGTAAGTAATTTATGAGCTGTGTATAACCTGTATCGTGGGGGCAGTTCATCATCATCATCATCATCATTTCAGCCAAAAGACGTCCACTGCTGGACATAGGCCTCCCCCAAGGAATTCCACAAAGGCCGGTCCTGGGCCGCCCGCATCCACTGCATTCCGGCGATCTTAACCAGGTCGTCGGTCCACCGTGTGGGAGGCCTACAGATGACACCCAGACTCGGAGCAAGTGCCTCTGATTTAGACAGACCTACCACCTAGCGTGGGACAGGGGCCGTAAGATTATAATGGTAATCTATACTAATATATAAAGCTGCAGAGTTTGTTTGTTTGTTTGTTTGAACGCGCTAATCTCAGGAACTACTAGTCCGATTTCAAATAATCTTTCAGTGTTAGATAGTCCATTTATCGAGGAAGGTTATAGGCTATATTTTATTTTCAAAAGAATTAGGGATCCGTATGAAAATTGCGATTTTGTAAACCAAGGTGTAAAATCGAAAACCTATTTATGCGTGCGCTGCAGAAACTATTGACAATAGAACAAAATAATGTACAACGGGTTTGTAGGTCTTATAAAGATCTACAAAAAAGTCTGCGAGAGTACATATCTAACTATCATAGTTTAGTCACAATAACCGATTTTATGTTCATAAAAAATATGCACAAAAGCTAGTTTTAAATATGACGATTTATAAGAGATTTGTGATTAAACCTACGTAAATAAAGTTTCTTTTGAGTTTGATAGCGCTTGTGTAAAAAACTACTGTAGGACTCAGTTGCCGTCATCTCCCGGGTATTATTGTATCGTTGGGGCCCTTTAAAAATGAATGCTGATCCTCCTGATCTGGGCCTAGGAGTCATTTGCGTCCGGCAAGGCCCAGATTAGGAGGCCCGACTAAGGTTGTCAATGATAAAATACCTTTTGCCTCATAAGCAGCTGAGACTTTAGATCTCCATAGACATTCTGCATTTTTAATTTTTGCGTGTATTTTACAATAAATATTTAATTACCTATGTTTCAACTCGTGGTCACGGGAAAACCCCACGGGAGTTAAAAATTGTTTAAGTTCAACGAGATGTAAGTTTGAGCGCCGCTCTAGTGATAAAGTATCCAGTGTATTATTATTTTTAACAAACTCTGTAGTTATAATAAAAGGCCCTATAGTACTGCTGATATAGATACAGTGTAAATGTTTTCTGAATAAAACCAAATTTTTAAACCCCTGATTTTAAATAGGACACGGAATATAATTTAAATATCAAGACCAAACAGCTATTACCAAACATAAGCTAAGGAAGCACCTACTGAGAGTAGGTTAAATGAAACACCAATGTCCCAGGTGCCAAGGCGCTGGGTACGACAGACAAAAGGAAAAAAAAGAAGAGCAAATAATTACAATTCATTGCTAAAAAGAACACGGACTACAAGTCTGTGGTGTTGTATCAAAATAACTAAAAAAAACCCTGATTTAGTTATGACTGGTATCGCGTGGGCAGTATATAAACATGTCATTCACGAACACAAATGATACCCAGTCTCAGAGCAAGCGTCTCTGGTTTACACAAAGGCACTTGCCCGACCCCGGAATCGAACCAGGGACCCGTGATCCAAAGGCTGGACAAATGAGCACAGAGAAACATTAACTCAGTTTACTAAGCTTGTAGGATAACAATAAAGATTACTAGTTCTCTTTGAAAGCCATATTTTATAGTAAAATCCTAGTTTTGGAAAACATCGATATCTCGCATACAATTTCAAATAGAAACAAATCATTCTAAACACAGAACTACTTCTTTTGATTGGCTCACTTCGAATGTCTACCTAAAGGGTGTAACTTACACCTATAAAATAGTTACAACAGCCCTGAGGAATCGTAAGTGTCATAAAAATCCACTAAAATTTAACCAGTGCATGACCAGAGTGGTTTAGGAATCTAATTTTGTCCAACGAAGTACAGGTAACTGGGCTGACAAAAAAGTTTTTCTTTTATTTATATGATGAAACCCCTGCATTATGTATAGCGGGGGCAGCTATAACCCGACTCAGAGCAAGTGCCTCTGATTTACACAAAGACACTTGAACAACCCTGGAGTCCAACCCGGGACCCCTTTATCCACAGGCGGCGCATCCATCCCGCAGACCAACATTATTGCAACCAACACCAACAACATCATTCAGTTTTAAGGCACCAAATAACTGTATCAAGTGAAGTTTCCTTGCACTTTGATAGTTTACAAGTACTTGTAGGTTAGAACTTAGAGATATTTTGTAATAAACCATTTTTTTGGCAATGGATATTTTTTGTATTTCAGTTTACGTAAGTAGAAAGGTCAGTCTCTGTAGATCAACATTACGAACCGTTAGTAGTTTCAGCATGAATGTGGGTGGACGGACCGACGAACCGACGAAGGGTTGTGGGAGATCAAAAAAGATGGATGGATTGTATTAATGAGGAATTGTGTATGAAAGGTGTGACTGTAGGTATGACGACTGATAGTGTATGGAGCCACCCAGCGTAGGGCAGGGGTCGTAAGATGATAATTGTAATTTTAAATATGACGATTTATAAGAGTTTTGTGATAAACCTACTTATATAAAGTTTCTTTTGAGTTTGAGTAAAGCTCTAACTTAGCACTAATTGTTGTAAATAGGGGTAACCGTATTTACAACAATTGGGTGGACGGAATATGAAATTTCCTACAATCAATTTTTAAATTGAGAACGATTGCAGAATGACAAGCCCTCTGAGATTCTTTGTCAATTGTCTTTATCTTTGTCTTGAGATTCTTGCCAGTTCTTCTCAGCAGTGCTCGCATACTCTACTGGTGGTAAACTAAAATATATTACTTTGCCTTGTTTAATTTTTTGACAATTAGTAAGTGTCCATTGTGTCCTATGCAAAATAAATGATTTGACTTTGAATTGAATATTAGTTTTTAATAAAATTATGCATTTAAAATTCAATCACTAACAAATACTTTACACATTATTTGACACACACGCATATATATATTCTTTAGTTTATTCTTCTTCTAAGTTTGTGGTCAAATTGAGAAGAGAACTATATTTAAAGAACTATAATTTAAATTAAGTATGGTCGAATTTCAACCGGTGGGCGACCACTGGTAGATTCCTGAAGTAATAATAATGTTCAAGTGGTACTAGCATTTAGCCAAGAGTATGAGAGTTTAAAAGCTCATTAGGGTGTAGGTGTTTATTGCTTAACGATGTTCGGAGGCACGTTATTAACCTCAATGTTATTGTTTTCCAATTACCGTTATAGGGTTGAAAGTCGGTGACGGATTTAGATTACATAGTGTCACCGCCCTGAGGGTATCGTAAGAGCCTAGCCGCAAGAGAAAGAAAACGATACCCTGGGCCAACCTCGTTGGTCTGGTGGTTAGATGTGCCGCCTTTGGATCAACGGGTCTCGGGTTCGATTCCGGGGTCGGGCAAGTGTCTTTGTCTAAACCAGAGGCATTGGCTCGGAGTCTGGGTGTCATTTCTATCTATAATAAGTATGTATTTACAAAAAAAAATGAATATAAGTAGTTTATCATCCATCTCGTTACCATAACACAAGCATTAAGTTGCTTAGCTTGGGACGAGATGGCGTTGTGTGAAATGTCCAAGGATATTTATTATTTATTTATTTATCTGGCCAGCCTGGCACAATTGGCTAATTACCCTCCATGTAATGGGAGGAGGCCCAATTCAGCAGTGATTCATTAAGGGGCTGAGCAGTTGAAAGTCAACTTAAAAAAGTCTTTTTTAAGCTTCGTCATAATTATCCACGATTCGGTAGAACATAACAATGCGAGTAAAAACTTATTAACCAAAAATGTTAACCGACTTCAAAATAGGTACTAACAGTTTTTTAACGTTGACATCCATAAGAATCCCGTTGGGGGCTACCCGGGTTACGTGGGAATCCCCTGCTAATATTCCAGTAGACTTACTAAGCTCTTTCGAAACGCCATAATTCTATTTCCTATTTACCTACCGCAAAGTAATAAAAACGAAAAAAATTACAAGTTCTCTGAGTTTCCTGCCAGTTCTTTTCCGAGTGGTCGTGTTCCGAACTAGTGGTAAACTATATTACTTTGCTCTAATAAAATTTATTATATAATATTTTGACAATTTTTAAGTGTCCATTGTCTCCTAGGCTGACACAATGGACACTTACAAAATGAAAATGATTTGACTTAGACTTGAATTTGACTCTACCCGTACGAAAAACTATACAGAGAAGATATACCAACCATGCATTTACTGAGGGCATTGAATAAAGCGTCAATCACAGAGGCGTCAATTCGAGCAACGTACGGGCTTGAAATAAAACGTCGATTAAAAACAAAGAATCGAACAGCGTTCGAAACTGGAAATATCATTTTGTGGAAACGCGATGCGCTTATTGAATCATGGTTATCTCAAATGAAAAGGTACAATGCAAACCAGAGAGAACGGCGAGAATTTTTGCCCACGCCCGGTACTGACTTGGGCCACTTTCAATTTATGGACGGAAATTAGTGTCTTACTGTCCACTGTCTGGAAAAGTTGTGTTATGTACCTAGATTTTATGCCAAAGTATGTGATTCCCCACTTCAAGGTTTGACTATAATAATCTAAACGAGAATTATAATAATTTACTACACCATAGTTACCTAGTTTTTTTAATATGTTTATCCACAAACAATACATTAAATAATTCTATTACATAAACATCGCCAAACTGTTTTACCACCACTTCATACATAATGCCCCGTACGGGGCACGGCCCGTTGTAGCGTGAATCAGGCCTAATACAAATTTGACCACAATGGTCACTATCTGGAGAACTTAACCGTAGAATTAAGAGAGAAATATAAAGGCTCTCGAATGGTTGGCGAGCGTCCAGAGCTCCCCATCAAAGCGTGGGGCCTGCTTGTACAAGCGGGCCAAGGCATCAGGATCGCGGAGCATGCTCCCCACTATGGGGAGTGAAACCCGTGGCCCTGTTACGTGCATAAACATTGCATTGGGGCGCAACTACCATCTTTCCGCGCCTCAGAGACCCACATAATCTGGCTGGCCGGCTGGCGGTCAGGTTACCATGAGTACCCAACGTAAAGAAAAACGATAAATAATCCCGCGAGTTAGCTAGAGTTAACCCGCTATACAGGGTGGTCAAAAAGTCGTGGATCAAAAAGGTATTACACATGGCTATGCGTGGCTTCGATTTCTGTCAAGGACGATCTTTCGTAGCAAGGCCAGAGTTAATTCATACATAAAACTCGGTTAGGCCTACTAACCTAACCTTACCTAAGCGTGATCATTTTCCGGACTACAGGGTCTTTATCGTCGTTTCACCCCATAAATGACCCACTACTGAGTCGGGCCTCCTCTAAGTTCATGTTGGGAGATTAGCCTACTGGGGGCAGAGCTGCTCGCGTCCGTAGGCTTTACTCTAGTTACCCTACACGTGCCCCCTGGGTAGTGCTAAATGAGCAGCCAATCCTGGTGGTAGGTTTCGGCCGCAGCTAGTCACCACCCTCCTGCCTAAGCCATACCGCCAAACGATTTTGGTCGTGTTCCGGTATGAAGACAGGAGAAGCTATTTGAGAGGACGGGTCTAAACAAATACGCCGAGTTGGGAACCGGTCTCAGTGCCATTGGTTTGCCACGCCGGGTGCCTGGTCGGGAGGGTAGCGGGATCCGAAGCACGGTGCTCCGCTGGCCGACCGCAGGTAGTTGGGGGCCCAAGTAATGGTCTCGCCAATCGTGAAAGGCTGCCCCGCCAACTCGCGAAAAATCCCGAAGATGCGCTATCGTGCCGGTTGGCGACCGGATGAGAGGACCCGATAGACATCTTTGGGGGGGTTCGGGCGTCCCCGCAGTCTCCAGCCCAGGCTCCCACACGTGTGGTTGACCTCTGTGCATTGCTGGGTGACCAACTCGGCGCTTGTTTAACTTCCGTCTTCTCCGCCTATTCACACTCACAAAATTTAATGGTTAGACAAAGGATAAAGAGCAAGTGTTTACAGCGGAAGCACGTCCTCTCACTTAAAGTGCACCTCTCAAACATCCGAGGTTTGCACTCAAATCTCGTAGCAGTCCATCACCACCTTGAGACTCAGAAGCCACACTTGCTCTGCCTCACTGAGACGCAAATCAGATGTCCATTAGACGCGTCATACTTGCAATACCCAGGGTATACCCTGGAGCACTCTTTTATACCACACGCTGGTGTTTGCTTGTATGTTCGCGATGACATCTGTTGTAAGCGTCTCCGTAACTTTGAGGATCCTAGTTTTTCTAACTTATGGTTACTGGTGGACACAGGCGTTGAACAGATTGTTTACGCCTTGGTCTACCGGTCGCACAGCGGTAATCAGGAGACAACGAGACTCTTCGAACGGCTCAGTGATATGACTGGTGAGGCTCAGCAGCGGTACCCGCGTGCGCAGTTGGTCTTTCTGGGGGACTTTAACGCTCATCATAAAGAGTGGTTGTGCCCATACCAGTTTACGGACCATGCTGGGAGGGAGGCGCGCAAGTTTGCACTATCGCTAGATCTCACTCAGCTGGTCGTCGAACCGACACGCATTCCGGATGTTGCTGGCCACACACCTAATTGCTTGGACCTTCTGCTGACAACCGACCCGGACAGGTATAATGTGTCAGTGTCAGCCCCTTTGGGAACCTCTGACCACTGTCTGGTGAAATCTGTATCGCACTACTCACCGCCCGATCCCAGCCCAAGAGGCTTACGGCGGGTGTGGCGATACAAGTCAGCAGATTGGGACGAGATGCGGCATTTCCTTGCGTCTTATCCCTGGCAACAAGCCTGCTTTTCCTGTGATGATCCGTCGAGCTGCGCGGAAGCCATTACCGATGTCTTGCGTCAGAGTATGGAATATTTTATTCCTTACTCTGATATCGCACTCGGTGGCAAAGCACGCCCTTGGTTTAATGCTGAGTGTGCCAGTGCTGAGGCACATAAACATTCGGCATACCTATCTTGGGCGGATGCTCGTAGCCGCAAAGCTCCGGATGTACACCTTAGAAAGCAGGCTTTTAACAAAATTGCCAAGTCCTGCAAGAAGGTTTTACGGAAAGCTCGTTTCCTCCATGTTGGTCGCATCGGGACTAAGCTTGCTTCGTACCCAGTTGGGAGTAAAGCATTCTGGTCCCTCGCCAAATCGGTGGAGACGAACTTCTGTCAGTCATCACTACCACCATTGCTGAAACCTGATGGGTCGCTAGCTCACACTGCGAAGGAGAAGGCAAATCTATTTGTCTCCCTCTTTGCTGAAAATTCGCGTCTAGATGCTGGTGACGCTGCACCTCCTTCAATGCCTCGCTGCGACACGTCGATGCCAGAGATACGCATCCGTCAGAAAGAGGTGCTTAAAACACTACGTTGTCTGGATGTGAATAAATCTAGCGGCCCCGATGGTATACCAGCAATTGTGTTAAAGACCTGTGCCCCGGAGTTGTCTCCTATTCTTACACGCCTGTTCCGCCTCTCCATGCAGACGGGGCATGTTCCCAAGTCCTGGAAGGTTGCCAACGTCCAACCAATCCCAAAAAAAGGCAATCGTGCCGACCCGTCGAATTTTAGACCCATTTCGATCACCTCCATACTTTGTAAAACTATGGAACGTGTATTGAACACCAAACTCCTTGCATACCTTGAAGGTAACGATCTCCTCAGCGACCGACAGTACGGTTTCCGCCGAAACCGGTCCACTGGGGACCTTCTTGTGTATGCAACACACTTTTGGGGTGAAGCCATCGAGAGACACGGTGAAGCTCTTGCTGTGTCTCTTGATATTACAAAGGCTTTCGACAGGGTCTGGCATGAAAGTCTTTTGGGCAAACTTCCAGCTTACGGAATCCCCGCTAGTCTGTGCTTCTGGATCTCTGACTTCCTGAGGAACCGTTACATCCGAGTAGTCATTGATGGCTACTCATCGGATCAAGTGGCAATTAATGCCGGTGTACCTCAAGGGTCCGTTCTCTCCGCGACTCTCTTTTTGCTGCATATTAACGACCTGCTTAAACCCGGTATTTTTGGGTATGCAGATGACAGCACGGTCACGGAGAGATACGTATCTGATGCCCGGACCACCAGTAATGAGATTCAGTCGCTTAGGGAGGCCATGGTGGAACGTCTGAACCTGACTTTAAAGTCAGTGTCCAACTGGGGCGATGACAATCTAGTCGGGTTCAATGCGACCAAAACACAGGCGTGTCTATTCACCGCAAAGCGGAGTCCGTTCAACTTGACTCCCACTTTCCGAAATGTGTCCGTGCCAATTGCGGGTCGACTCGAGCTTTTGGGCATGAGGTTATGTTCAGACCTTAACTTCGGGAGTTCCATAGAGTCCAAAGCGAAAACTGCAGCAAAGAAACTTGGTATCCTATTTAAGGTGCGTCGGTACTTCACACCTGGACAGCTTCTCACTCTTTACCAAGCTCAGGTCCGCTCAGGTATGGAGTACTGTTCCCACCTTTGGGATGGCTCAGCCAAGTATCAGTTAGCCGCCTTGGATTCTGTGGAGCGCCGGGCCTACAAGCTCATTGGTGATACGCGGTTGGTGCAGGCAAAATTGCAGAGCCTCGAGCACCGACGACGAGTTGCTTGCCTTTGCGTGTTTTATAGGATACATTTCGGTGAGTGTGCGCAGGAATTGCACGAATTAATTCCACCATCCCCTTTCCATCATCGGACATCCAGGCGTGGGGAGCGACTTCATCCTTATGTGGTTGAAATTCCACATATTCGCACTAAGCGTTTCGCTTCCTCTTTCTTGATGCGGACCGCTAAGGAGTGGAACTCGCTTCCTACGTCTGTATTTCCAAGTAAATATGACTTGGATGCCTTCAAGTCTGGAGTGAATAGGCTTTTACTGTCCCAGCGGGTTACACCGTCGGCCTCATCGTCACTTACCATCAGGTGAGATAGAGGTCAACCGCCGGACAGTTGTTAAAAAAAAAAAAAAAAAAAAAAAAAAAAAAAACTGTACCACGCAGCTAAGACGGGTTGACACAGGGTTTGCTTCAAGTTTTCCTTCTGTTGCGGCTAGGTGATCTACCTAATGCGTTCTTTTAGTAGCTTCTTACGACACCCTCAACATGGTATGGGCTGGTGACACCACACGGAAAATTTATTAGAATTGTATTCTTTATGTGCGTACATAATTCGTACATGGAGGGAGTCTTACCGGGTCAGCAAACCCTGTGCCAACCCGTTTTGCCAGCGTGGCACAGTAGGCTAATGTCCTTCCATGAATTGTGAGTAGGCCCGACACAGTAGTGGGCCATTTATGGGCGGAAACGAAGACGATAAAGAATAAACAATGTCACCAACCCATACCATATTGAAGGTGTCGTAAGAGGCGACTAAAAGAACGCATTAGGCATATCACCTAGCCGCAACAGAAGGAAAACTTGAAGCAAACCCTGTGTCAACCCGTCTTGGCTGCGTGGCACAGTAGGCTAATCTCCCAACATGAACTTAGAGGAGGCCCGACTCAGTAGTGGGTCATTTATGGGCTGAAACGACGATAAAGACCCTGTAGTCCGGAAAACGATCACGCTTAGGTAAGGTTAGGTTAGTAGGCCTAACCGAGTTTTATGTATGAATTAACTCTGGCCTTGCTACGAAAGATCGTCCTTGAAAGATATCGAAGCCACCCATAGCCATGTGTAATACCTTTTTAGAATCCCTATTAAATGCGCCAAAAATTGTGATACAGTGGCACTTTTCTGTAGAGTATTTTTTTTTCACAGTGGGGTCCGAAGTAAGTAACAAGTTTTGATTTAAGAATTATTGCTTTCGGAAAACTTAATGTTATCTTTAACACACCCAATAAACTACCATAAATAGCATGTCTAACGAAAGGGCTCATCAGTACCAATCTATTGAAAAATTTTAAAAAGATACAGGGTGTAGATTTTGTGGAATTTTATCAAGTTTTAGTAAAAAAAGGACAATTTCTCATAAAAACACAAAATCAATTATAACTCTGCAGGGGTTGACCTTAGGGACCTCCCGTAGAACAATTTTTTGCTGCTGATGGCCCCATCTAACCGCTGGTTGCGTTTGATCCACGACTTTTTGACCACCCTGTATAGAAGCATAGAATACACAAGATTACATAGAAACAAAATTTGTGCACGGAAACACAACACAAAGCTACAGCCACCCGGGCGGGATCCGGGACTCATCTTCGGTGGGACATCCGGTAATGAAAAGGTTTGAAAAGGTGGCAATTTTTACGAAAGTGTACATGCGGTAAGGACTGCCATAAATAGTAGAATTGGCCCCGGGATCATGGAGTAGCTCAGCTGCTATAAATTAGCACCCATCCGACATCTAGCTGAGCCACGCCTCTTTTCTAACTTCAGATATATATTCAGATACTACTATATACAGGTTTTTGTTACCCTCTGTATTAATTACGTTAAAAATGTTACACAGCAATATCGAAGTTTCATTTTAAACTTTAACAACCCGCTCAAGTCTTTATAAGCGTCGAAGTATTTAAGTAATACAGAGTAGTAAAAACTGCTACGCAATATTTATTCTCGTAGCATCGTTTGCTACGAATACTACGCCGCGCTACGATAACATTGTTACCTCCAAATTGGTTTGAAACTGTTTTAAAAACGAGGTGCGATCCTGCTCAAATATCATTCCACCGGCCTGTAAATAACTGTTCCTGTTTCACTTTATTCCAAGAAGTAAAGATCACCTGGAACTATTTAAAGACCCTATTTTTTTATGTACTTTACTTTGCTATCACATAACGAGTTAACCGTTTACGATGTACTTTAGGTTTGTGGCGTCAAAATGCACTGCGTTTTCCGGGAAATTGCCAGACGACTGGTCGAGTCAACCTGTGAACGGAGAGCTCATAGCTACCCAGCGCGGGAACGCCCCCTTCTGGGTACTGGGTGCAGTGATTTGACCCAAATTCATTTTTTGTAAATAACTTTATATCTTTTACTTTTTTTAAAACGTAAAATAGTATTCTGTATACATAGTATGTTTTTTATCAATTCCATATTTTTTTTTATTGATATTGGTACCAAATAATTTAATAATATTATCACAATCAGATCTGTAGTTTGGCAGAATACGTAAAATAAATTATCAGCAAAGATGTAATTTATCTACACTAAAATAATATAATATAAATAATTGTTTTACAGAAAAAAACACTGAATGATGCCTGTTCTGTATTGTCTATAATTTTAGTGTTATAATTTATCCATCCATCTATAAACAGTTTTTAATTTCATTTATTATCTAATATTTCTTCTTTATAATATGAGTATTTATCAACTCTTTATAATATGATTTATTTTTGTCCTCGTCGCATTTTAATACGCCGCAAAAATAGCCAGATTATGATCTTGCCATTTTTACTTGGCTAAAAATATTTATATATGTACCAGTATTTCCTTGAACCGCCAAAAATAGCTTAAGGCGTACAGTGTAGCATGAGATAATTTCATATTTAGTCATATTTTTGTTCTTTTATACAAATAATATTTATTGTATATATTTTTTATTTAATAAAATTGGCTAATATTTGAACCACTTAGGGCAACTCTGAAATATTTTTACATATCTCAAATTATAAATGAAAGGGCGACTTAACGATCGCTCTTTTACTTAAAAAATCAGGCCAACAACCTACGCACTTCAAATACACTTGTCGAAATCGGCATATTAATCCGCTAAAAAACAAGCTAAAAATACTAATTTAACAATAAAAGAATCGCCGCCGCGCGTGTTAAAATGAGCTCCACATATTTGCCATAAAATTTATAAAATGGCACTTACCTGATTATCCGAAAACTCCAAAATACCATCGATGTAGACTTTTAATCGTGAAAATATGACCGCACATTTTTTATGAGCCACAAAAGCCTCTCACCGTAAAAGTAAAGTGACAATTTAGTGAGCGGTATAAATCCGTCGCAGCGGCGGTGCCGTGCGGGCTGGAACTATTAACAATGCGGGGCGTAAAGTAACCGCGTGCACAGGATTCCTATGGAGCTGCGGTAGGTTGGGAATAAAATGGCGGGTGTCGAACGGGCCCGGGATTACGGTCGCTTAAGCGAAAAGTAAGAGTGTACGTATCTCCGCTCGATATCGGCCTACCTGTTGCGGCGCCGCGCCTGCTTTTACACACCACGTCGAGCCGCATCCAAACTTTTACGCGCCCTCAGCCGTCGGTCACTAAATTAAATTTAAAAAGTGTGTACTTACCGGAAGTTTCCTCTGGGGAATCACTTCCGATCCCCGAGTACTTTTTGACAACTTTTGCAAAAGTTGGAAACAGTTTGAAGCCGTTTCTTTTCCGGTGGGTATAAACTATGTTGCGCGTCGCGCGCGCTATCGCTAGCTTCTGGCGGAGGCGTTAGTCCGCGAAGCCGTCGACAGAGACAGTGAGCGGAGCTGTGTCGGCGAAGCTGTATCCCCGCTGTGGGCCCGCACCCCCCGACCGACCGCCGTGCGCAACGCGCCCTCATCCTCGGTCCCTTTACTACCTTTCTTATTCTCCACGCAAATTACACCTCCAATTGCCACTCGTATCAAATCACATACCTATACACACATATCAATACGGTGGAATCCGATGGAAAATTAAAAAAAAGTTTATATTACGTCTAATAATAACAGCGCTAATTACGTAATAATTTGGAGATTTTAAAAGTGTTTAAGCATGTTGTTATAAATAACGTAGTATTTATAATAAGCAACGTCTTTATGAAAACAACATTCCATTTTGTGTAATTATTCCGAACATAATGTGATGGTTTGCATTGGGACAACATCTATCAAATGTGGAAGCCACGTTCTAAACAGTACAGCACATTTTTCACGACTGCAAAAGAGCATACAGAAATAATCTAGAAATAAAGGATATTACTGACTGATAAAATTAGGTAAAAATGGCATGTCTAATTCAATCACACCATATGTATACAAAAAATACATGCTGACTCATAAATAACTTTATTCCATACATAACCGCCAAAATTGGTGGTTAAAATTCTTCAACGGGTGTGGCTATGTTTTTAATTCATTAAGTTGAAGCTATAGTTGTTTTAAGAGGCATCCACCAAAACCCGCCCTTGTTCCGTTCCGGCTGCGTGTAGAGCCTGCCCAACAATTTTTTAACGTAAATTATACCGTCATCATCCGTTAAACATCTCATCCGTCTTCAGCTTGACGCACCCAGCTACTTCCCGCAACCTTTCGCAGATCGGCATCTAGCAGCAGTCCATCCAGCACTGGGGTGGCCTACACTAGGCTCGCTGATTCGCTATCATCACTGAAGATCTCGTTTACTCCAACAGCTGTCGATTCTTTTATTCAGTCAGTTTGCTAATTCTCTGAGCTATGTCTGTGACTTTGGTCCTCTATCGGTAAGTCACTTTCGGTCCAAAAGCTTTCGTTTTTTAACTAAGATTTTCAAAGCTGCTCAGACAGATCCTCTTAGCATCTTTATCGAAAATGTTTCGACCTAATTTAAATAATATCCCACGCTATGTATATTCTGAAACTGCTTAAAAAGGTTGAAAGGCCATTATCGACGATAAGTCTCGGATCAAGGTGTACTTATTACTTTCATAAGGTTCTTAAAACCATTGTATATTTTATCAAAATCAATACTAAATGTATTGATTGTGCGAAATTATACAATGGTTATATTACAAGTAACTAAAGAACAAGATTAGCTCACTACTCTTCAATTTCTCCAATTTTCCATCCTAAGGTTGCCTGGAAGAGATTGCAGTTTGTAATAAGGCAGCCCATTGTACAAATTATTTTAAGGTTTCTCATTTATAACGTCAATTTCGTTTTTATGTGCAATAAGGTATATAAATAAATAAATACATGGTTTGTAGTTCATAATTATAAAATTTGTTCCGTGTGGTGTTTTACGGTATATTTGAATGGTATATTTGAAGCCTGATTTATGCCAGATGAGCCAGATTTATGGTATATTTGAAGCCGTCTAGCCCGCGTGATACAGTAGGTTTATTACCCTCTATGTAATTGGAGGAGGCCCGACTCAGCAGTGGGGTAAATACACTAAGACTGGTCTTGAGCTTAGTTTGGCTTTGTCAGTCTTCCTTTCTTGGATACTTTTTACAATTAACAAACTTATTTTTGTTGTGTATTTTGTGTTATACAAAATAGATTTATTCTGGGACACAATAAGATTATATGCCCTAAATAAATATTAGATATTATTGACGTTGAAAGCTCGTAGAACAACTTTAATCAGCTTACAGACTGTTTTTTAAGAAATAATAAGCAGTATAAGGATTATATCTTGCTACCAAAATGTCCAAGTAAGAACGATGTCATCATTACGATCAACTCAAAGGCACTGTTCTCTATGACCAGCAGACAGCTTGAAAGTTGTCGTAAACACCTAGTATCACATTAGCGTGGTAACACTTTGTTTAACGACGATCACCGCCGCAAGCAAAACAATGTAATTAATGTACCTACTTATCTAAAAGAGGAACTACTAAGTTCCACAACGAAACCTAAGAGATTTTAAGTGGTGTGGGCTTTTTTTTTTTAATACATTCTATCACCACCCCATCCCATCCTGAGGGTGTCGTAAGAGCCGACAAAAGAAAAGCCGAATACCTAGCCGCAAGAGAAGGAAAGCTTGATAGGAAACCCTGTAACAACCCATTTGGCCAGCGTGGCACAGTAGGCTAATTACCCTCCATGTAATTAGAGGAGGGTCATGATTCAGCAGTGGGTCATGAATGGGCAGGCTGGTAGTGCATTGTGAAAATGTCTCATGCTAATCATATGTGTAAAACTTAATCTTTTTTTGTATGGCTTTTATAGAATTGTAAACTATCGTGATGATCTTCATGAAACTTGATGTGCATACAACCACGAAGGTTTCTAAACAAAAAAGAATGTCGTAGCTACGCGCGCATGGTACATCTACTGAAATATACTAATAATATTAGTTATAAAGAGGAAATATTTGTATGTATGTTTGTAACGACCATGTTGTGTCACGATTTGAATGCTACATTATCACTGACTATTTTAATTGATAGAGGCTATTTTAATTGCAAGAAAATATACAAATATTAATGTCCATCCGTGCGCAGCCGGGATGGGCTGCTAGTAAATAAATAAATAGAATTATTTATTTCAGGTATAAATCCTTACGAACAAACTTCTTCTGCCTTTCCCAATTTCAATAGGGATGGCACCAGTCTGATTTAATTTGGCTAACTACCATCTACTCGTAGTGGAACAACCAGTTAGGTCATTCATAGACATAGGTCTATTGGCAATCGGGACCGACGTCCTTAAATGCCGCCCAAGGAATGGAGGTCGACAGATGTTACAATTGGGGACGTGGCAGAATATTACATATCACCGCACGCTGGAAAAAGAAACACGTATTGTAAAAGTTAACAAAACTCAGAAACAGCACGCTTGGTGGTAGGATCTAATAGTCCGCCTGGCTAGCCACCATCTCCACTGGTGGTGTGTAAGTGAGAGCCGGTGCCCGATGCAGCATTTCCTTGAATCGCCTGCTCCAACACAGACCCTGGCGTTGCTTTCCATTACGTAAGCCTAGGGCCAAAGGCATTCGAGTCAGTGATAAAAAAGTGGACTCCAGCTAACACCCATCAGAGCTAGACTGTCAGACAATCTCCGGTTGCGTCCCGAGGCTACACCCTCCTTGTATTCAAAATCGATAGTTATAACATATTCTATCAATATAGTCTCAAACATAAGTTACGGGTAAGATCAAAGTGAATTTTGTAGTATGACGTCGGGCAGTGGAGACGATTAAATCCTACCAATATTATAATTTCTCAATGTGACTAAGCATCTATTCACTTGGTAATAAGCAGAATATTTGCGAATAATTAACTAACTATAACGATTTTAAGCAGAAGTGACATCTATTGGTAAAAATTCCTCAATTTAAATTCAACGCACACAGTTCCAACAACCCTTCCAACAACCGTTCCAACAAAAATACCCCTTCATAGCTATGATGCCAGTGACAGTTTATAAGCAAACGTTATTGGCGTGACGTAAAGATTAAAAAAAATGCAGCGTTGATCTTACTGTTATTGATTCCTGTGATTACGAAGCCTTTTTTTACCTTGGTAATCCTCATGGATACCCGGCCAATAAACGTCAGCTACGTTATGTGGGACTTCGAAGCGCGTGGTAATTGCGCCCCAATTCACCCACTAAAACCAACGCTGTCCCTTAACTGCCCGAGACAGGGCCACGGGTTACACTCCACCCGATGGGGGAGCAAGCTCCGTGACCCTGATGGGGCACGCTTTTATGGGGAGCTCTGGGCGCTCCCCAATCCACCGAGAGGCACGCGCGGGACACCGCACGTCAGTCGCCGGATGAACTGGCGCCCGACCCACGCGGTTGCGGCGGCAGCCGTGGCAAGCCTGCCTGGCAACCCCCCGCTGCTAGTGGTGGCCTTACCGCCTGGCCGCCATCCACTGCAATGACCACGCCGTGTGTCGCAGCAGGTTAAGTCTTCCGAGGCAACTCTGAGGACAGAGGAGTCCCCAGAGCCAAAACCCACCACGACTCCTCTTGTGCCGCTCTTCGTCTGGCCTCTCCCCGTGGGTCCACCCGGCATGGGTGACCCTGAGCCGGTATGGCCCCAACGGATCCGGACGCAAGCCCCCTCACCACAACAAGATGTCAGCACGGTCGAGGGGGGTGATTACGAAGCCTAATGGAGCCTTTCACAACATGCCACGTTCGCTCATAGTATTCTGTATCTTCGGTGTGGTTACGGACTTAGGATACATAATCTCATCACCGCATTCCATTCCGAGGGTGACGTAAGAGCTGACTAAAGGAAATTCATAACATGGCAGAAAAACTTGTGACAAGAGAAGGTAAACTTGAAACAGAACGCTGTGCCAACACAGTAGGTTAATCCCTCCTTTAATTGTAGGAGACCCAACTCAGTAGTGGGTTATTTTTGGGCTGAGAAGTAATTAAGTAAGATAAGTTCTAACCAAATAATTACTGGTTGTCCCACTAGATCGGAAAGACATCCGCGGAACGATTTCCTTCCGCGACCATCTAGTGTAAATCTAATGAAATGAGGTCAAGGTAAAAACAGAAAATATAATTACGTAAACGTTTGGGAATTCTCGATGCAAAATATCTGTGTTTTACCAGTGAAAAGAAATCAATAAATATATGATAATATACAGGGTGGTCAAAAAGTCGTGGATCAAACGCAACCAGCGGTTAGATGGGGTTATCAGCAGCAAAAAATTGTTCTACGGGAGGTCCCTAAGGTCAACCTGCAGAGTTATAATTGATTTTGTGTTTTTATGAGAAATTGTCCTTTTTTTACTAAAACTTGATAAAATTCCACAAAATCTACACCATGTATCTTTTTAAAAATTTTCAATAGATTGGTACTGATGAGCCCTTTCGTTAGACATGCTATTTATGGTAGTTTATTGGGTGTGTTAAAGATAGCATTAAGTTTTCCGAAAGACATAATTCTTAAATCAAAACTTGTTACTTACTTCGGACCCCACTGTGAAAAAAAAATAATCTACAGAAAAGTGCCACTGTATCACAATTTTTGGCGCATTTAATAGGGATTCTAAAAAGGTATTACACATGGCTATGCGTGGCTTCAATATCTTTGAAGGACGATCTTTCGTAGCAAGGCCAGAGTTTTTCATACATAAAACTCGGTTAGGCCTACTAACCTAACCTTACCTAAGCGTGATCGTTTTCCGGACTACAGGGTCTTTATCGTCGTTTCAGCCCATAAATGACCCACTACTGAGTCGGGCCTCCTCTAAGTTCATGTTGGGAGATTGGCCTACTGTGCCACGCAGCCAAGACGGGTTGACACAGGGTTTGCTTCAAGTTTTCCTTCTGTTGCGGCTAGGTGATCTGCCTAATGCGTTCTTTTAGTCGCTTCTTACGACACCCTCAATATGGTATGGGCTGGTGACATTGTTTATTCTTTATCATCTTCGTTTCCGCCCATAAATGACCCACTACTAGTAAGTAACAACTACTAAGTAACAAGTTTTGATTTAAGAATTATGTCTTTCGGAAAACTTAAAATTATCTTCAACACACCCAATAAAGTACCATAAATAGCATGTCTAACGAAAGGACTCATCAGTACCAATCTAGTGAAAATTATAAAAAAGATACAGGGTGTAGATTTTTTAGAATTTTATCAAGTTTTAGTAAAAAAAAGACAATTTCTCATAAAAACACAAAATCTATTGTAACTCTGCAGGGGTTGACCCTAAGGACCTCCTGTAGAACAATTTTTTGCTGCTGATGGCCCCATCTAACCGCTGGTTTCGTTTGATCCACGACTTTTTGACCACCCTGTATATGATATGATACCTCAACCTGTCCCTCAGAATGCAAACATTCATATGGTAACCTGTGCGAAATTTATGGTAACGAATACGACCATTAATATATGGCATTACCCGGTACAACCTCAACCTGTCCCTCAGAATGAAGACATTCATATGGTAACCTGTGCGAAATTTATGGTAACGAATACGACCATTAATATATGACATTACCCGGTATTACCGGTATTATACTCCATGTAACTGGACGTGGGCCAACTCTGCAGTGAGTCATTTTATGGACTGAAAAGTAAAATTAGTAGTAGTTTATCGCATTATTAAGTTGTTTTGGTGCAAGTTTAATATAAAATCGTATGAGGTTTTCAGAGCAAGAAAGTTGTAAGTGAGCAAAAATGTGACTGTTAGTTATATGAGATCTACTAGCATACCGAGGTCGTGTTAACACAATAATACATGTGTAAAAAATCATACAAAAAATCTGGTGCATGGAAATACCTCTGACGAATACCGAATACAAATTACTATGTGAAGTGTTAACGTAGTAACTAGTTAAGTGTCAATGAGAATAACCCATGTTTTTAAAATAATACACGCTAATACCTTTTTCATATTACTTAGGAATGTTTACTGTTGAATTATCATACACCTCCGTCAGCGCGAAGCCACGAAAATTCCCAAACACGGACTAAAACTTTTTGCTTCACGTAATATACAGGGTTAACCTTAAAAAGGCGTCTACGAGTATAATGTGATCACTAGAAATTCTCGATTATTCCGAATACCCGGTACCGAGGCCTACCGCGAATTACGGTAGTTGACCATGTGAAATTCTCTGAATTTATTCAACATCGACTTTGTCGCATTTTATTGAAAAACAATAATGTTAAGTAATATCTGATACACCACAAATACGAAACGATATTAACATTACATATAACTCCACAGTATTATAGAAACAATTAAGTATTGACTATAGACTAATTAAACATATCTTCTTGACCTTTTGTTTACGGCATCAAGTTAACATGAAGGAACTGCGCAAGATACAAAAATCGTATGCACGTGCCTCGCGTCATATGTGCGTAAATACCTCATAAGCATAAGTGAACACGCCCCATCTACGTGGGCTATAAAATATACCGCATGTTAAGACATTTATCCGTAGCTATCACACTTTTATGGGTATTAATTTTACAGCGAAGAACACACACAATTTGAAAGCTCGAATTCACCTGTGAATTGTTTATCGAGTTTTCCGCTGAATTTTATGAGACGTGTCTTCATCTATTATGCAAAATTCTTTATCTTGACTCACTGAGGAATCAACGCACAACGAAAACTGCTTCTTGAAGTACTTGAAATCAGAATCAAATAAGAAAGTATTATACAAAGTAAGAGTTGAAAAAGCGGGGTTGATGATTTAGATTGCTTACAGTCAACATTCAAGCTGCATTGCACGTTTTGTTATCACGGAATCGTCGATTATCCCAAATTCAAATGTCTAGCTAGAAAAATTGGGCCTATGCACTCTACATGATCGGAACGCGCCTACCATTTAATAATAATAATAATAATACAGGCATGGGCAAAACGCATAAGGCGCTTCAAGAAGCGCTCTGATAGATATAATCAGAATCGCCTCTTCCAAAGTGATGCGAAGAAGGTATATCGAAACTGGGAGCAAAATAGTCGGCAAATGAGTCCTGGTGTGACCCCTGACCCTGTCGGAATGTACTCATTCTGGCAGGATATTTGGTCGCAACCAGTTATACACTCCGAAGGCGAATGGATGAGTGTTGTTAGACGCGCATGTGAACCTATCACAGCCATGGGGCCAATTAATGTTGACGAAGCTGACATAGCTCGTGCAATTAGTTCGGCCCCAAACTGGAAAAGTCCGGTACCGGACAGTCTACACAATTTCTGGCTGAAACGGTTTCACAGTTCACACGTGCGTCTGGCAACACAATTCCAAAACGCTATTGCAACTGGATCTTTGCCTACGTTTTTGACTACCGGTGTCACATACCTCCTTTACAAATCTGGTAGTACCTCAGAACCGAAAAACTATCGACCAATTACTTGCTTGCCAACCACCTACAAGCTGCTTACCTCCATTTTAAAATTCAAAATTATGGAGCACATTTTGGCTAATAATATTATGGCGCCTGTACAAAATGGATGTAAGCCACGGTCTCGGGGTACTAAAGAACTCCTTCTTATTGACATGACTATTTGCCAACAAGTCCGTCGAGTCAAAAAAAATATTTCCATGGCCTGGATAGACTATAAAAAGGCGTATGATTCGGTGCCTCATTCATGGCTAAGTAGAGTACTGGATTTGTACCGTCTCCATCCAAATCTATGCTCTTTTCTTAGCGTATGCATGAGCCAGTGGACCACACGTCTCTGTCTGCCAGACATGGCGGGGTTTTCTGACTCCACAGGCTTATTAAGGATAAAGCGTGGAATTTTTCAAGGTGACAGCCTGAGTCCCTTGTGGTTCTGCCTAGCTATGAATCCATTAAGTACGCTACTAATGGATTCAAAGATAGGCTACCGACTCCGCAGAGATGGTGAGGTCATATCACATCTTTTATACATGGATGACCTCAAGTTGTATGCACCAAAGAAATCTGATTTGGTATCATTATTAAAGATCACAGAAAACTTTAGTAAGGATATTAAAATGGAGTTTGGTGTCGACAAATGTGCGGCCATTCATGTACAGAGGGGCAGAGTTGTAACTTCGGAAGAATTACAACTCTCTGAAAATATGTCACTCAGATGTCTCTCGGAGTCGGAAACCTATAGGTACCTTGGAATGGCAGAAGGACTAGGTATAGCTGACAAGGAGATAAAACAGTCATTGACAGCATGTTTCTTAAGCCGCCTTACAAAAGTACTGAAAAGTCTTCTGTCTGGAGGTAATAAGGCGCGCGCTGTCAATGGTTGGGTTATGCCTGCACTTGCTTACTCGTTTGGCATTCTAAGGTGGACTCAGTCTGAGTTAGACGCCTTGGATAGAAAGGTTCGTCGACAATTGACCTTATATCGAATGCACCACCCCCGTTCGTCTGTTATGAGGTTGTATATCCCACGGAAATGTGGGGGACGTGGTTATTTAAACGTCAAAAACCTACATAACCGCGAGGTATGCAATCTGCGGGAATACTTCCTACAGTCAACCGAGGATGTGCACCGAGATGTGGCCAATGTTGACAATTCTTTCACACCTTTATCCTTGGCAAAACAGAATTGGCGCAAGCCCCAGGTGTTAAGCATTTCGGACCGCACGACTATATGGAAGAGCAAGGAGTTACACGGAAGGTTCTACAAGGCTCTCACTGGGCCGGACGTAGACCAACTCGCTTCTGTGGCTTGGCTACGCTTCAGTAACCTCTTCGGGGAGACTGAAGGGTTTGCCTGTGCAATTATGGACGAAGTTATCATGACGAATAACTACCGGAGACATATCCTAAAGGATGGGACTGCCGACATTTGTCGAGCCTGTCATCGTCCAGGAGAGTCCATTAGGCATATCGTCTCTGGCTGTTCTCGTCTTGCTAACGGAGAATACTTGCACAGACACAACCAAGTGGCCAAGATAGTCCATCAACAACTTGCCCTTAAATATAGTCTTGTGGATACTGAAGTGCCCTACTACCAATACCAGCCTGCGCCAGTTCTCGACAATGGTCATGTCACGCTCTACTGGGATCGATCAATTATCACTGACAGGACTATTCCCGCTAATAAGCCTGATATAGTGATAATTGACCGATTGGCGAGCCGGGCAATGCTTGTTGACGTCACTATCCCGCATGACGAGAACCTCGTTAAAGCCGAAAAAGAGAAACTCACCAAGTATCTCGATTTGGCACACGAGGTTACCGCAATGTGGCATGTTGATTCAACAATCATTGTGCCGATAGTCGTTTCAGTAAACGGTCTTATTGCGAAGAGTTTCGACCAACATCTCAAGAAACTCTCGCTGAGTTGCTGGATTAAGGGCCTGATACAAAAGGCGGTCATCCTGGATTCGGCAAGGATCGTGAGGAGGTTCCTCTCTCTGGAGCCCTGAACCGTCGGTAGCTTAGGTCATCGACCTCGTTGTCGACGGGTTTTCTATTGTTTTATATATATTTTTTGAATAACAATGTTTTTTTAAGAATATATGTAAAAAAATATGAAATAAAAAGATATACTGAGAATAATAATAATAAAGCCCATTTATTTCCAATCGAGAAAAAAATACATATATTCTAATTTATAATTTAAGCTAATGTGTTAAATCCTATAATGATAATTTATAATTATAATGTTCACATACAATGAACGAATAATAAAAATATATTTATATCTAAACTATTGAAATATTAAATAAGTTGAATATTGTAAGTCTTTATTCTTCCATTATACTATCTTGATCACCATTGATCGGAACCCCTTCTTGGGTATAGGCCTCCTCCAGCTTGCTCCAGGTCTCTCTATCCAATGCTATATGTCTCCATTCGCTTCCTGCTGTCTCTTTTATTTCGTCTATCCACCTTTTTCTAGGACGCCCTCGTCGCCTTTTTCCTGTTGGTCCTTCCCACATAGTTGTCTGTACTGTCCACCTGTTGTCTTTATACCTTGCAATATGTCCTGTCCACCTCCACTTTTGCATTAGAGCGTAGTGTAGAACATCTATAACTTTAGTTACCATTTACGAGTTCGTTAAGTGTCAGTAAATTTGATTTTCCTTCAATAATAATTTCAAGTGAATAAAAATGTCAAGAAATAGGATATATTTCCCAGCATTTTTATAAATCTGATGATGATAATAATGTTTGGTATTGGGAAGCGATGAGAGAGAAAAGAGAAAGAGAACACCATAAAGTACAGCGTCCACACCATCACTCTGGTATGTACCCGACCAACAAAGCCTCACCTGTTGAATCCGTTCCCGAAAATTGACCCTAAGCTGTGTCCAACTTAACATCACCGTTTCGATTGTTTGAATGATTATAATAATATTAAATTAGTCTTGTCCAGAAACAAAAACGCGTACAACTAAGTATCAATTCCATGTAAAATATTTATCCATAACTGACATGGTCAAAACATAAAAAAAGAATTTCCCTGATTTAAGTTACACACACGCGCTCGTTCCATTTTTCCTATATTTGTTGTCTTTTAAATGGGAACAAAATACAGGGCTAGCTTAGCCGGGCCATTTGTAAATTTTTCGACTATAAAATATTTTTATTAAAGCTATTTTATTAGAATTCAAGGCAAATGTCAACATTAAAAGGGAAGAAGGAAAAGTTAAATAAACTACCAATCCAAAGCCTCGCAATTTTCCTTTGAACTTCTATAATATTTTGCCTTGCATGACATCGCCCATCATTAATTTATTTCATTTACTTACTTTGCAACTAGCTTGTGTCGGCAGCTTCTCCCGCATTCTTAATTCTTAAGCTTAATTGTTATTAAATTTTTTTTATTAATCATGTTTTTTTACGATAATTTAATAGTAGATCTGTTATTCAGAGTGTTAACACATACGAGTATACATGATCACATTCTGCCATGCATAGTTATTTAATCCTTTAAATACTTAATAATAAATAAAACCACGATATTGGTTGTATTTTAAGTAGAGAATTTCCAAAACTGAGTAACAGAGGCAAATAAACGGTGCCTTTACATTTTAACAGTACTGAACTTTCAACAAAGTGTGATACTTAACAGTCGCGTAGCCTTTTTTACACTTTTTTAAGGCACATATGTATACAAGTTCCTGGAATAAGGTTGATTACTAAGCCATTACTAATCAGAATAATTGTCACTTATCTGTGACTCCTAAATGGTAGACGGTCACCGTATTCAATTGCGTTCCATCCATGGACGTTTACAATGCCATCAGTGCCACCACCACGATTCCCTTGACAGAGTTCTGGGGGCCTTACACACAGAAATTACATATTCAAGGATGGTTTTATGTGCCTGCGGCATATTGTATGGTGTACGTCTATCCCCAGTCGGTCAGTCCCCGCGTCCACCGCAGCCCTTAAAAGACCCTGCCTCGTTGGTCTAGGGGTTAGACGCCTTTGGATCAACGGGTCCCGGGTTCGATTCCGGGGTCAGGCAAATGTCTTTGTCTAAACCAGAGGCACTTGCTCGGAGTCTGGGTGTCATTTGTGCTCGTAAATTACATGTTTGTAAGCTGCCTCCGCGATACAGGTTACACCTAGTACAGGAGTTTAGTTAAAAAAAAAACCTACTGCTCGAGCGTCCTCTATAGACATGAAGGTAAATTCGCCTTCTGTGCCACGCTGTTCAGACAGGTAAGGATGGGATTTCGTATCAAGTTTTCTTTCTCATACAGTTATATTTGTTGCCATTCATTTAGTCGGCTCTTACAATCTCAGGAGGAAATCGAAACTGTATGTATTTTAAGTCCCTAACCACACGTAGCTCCATTGTGGGTGGAGTTTATCTGCTATGCTCTACATCTGTAAGAGCTCTATTGCTCCCCAACATTTTACAAACAAATATAATATGTCAAGGACATCGTTTTAAGTGTCTCTAAAAATAGGTTATAGTATTATGTAAGTTAATAACTCTACATTGCTTATGATGTATGTCTAAATTAAGTCACGCTCCTAATGCTCTTTTCGATCGGATCGGTTATTAATTTACGTTTATCAATTGTCGCATCTCCATGTTATTCTCAGTCTATGACCTTGTACGAGTCCGCGATTAACGTGTGTAGTTTATATTAAATAATTTCCGACGTTTTGCGTGCTTTGCAACAGTCGTGGTTCTGGGGACTTTTTGTATATGAAATGTATGCTTTTTCTTCACTTTAGTTGCGATTAAATTGGCACATAATTAATGAAAACGTTGGTGACACAAATTAAAGTTTTAAATTCGACACTTGTTCCAAAATCGACATGGCTTTGTTTAAAAAGTTCAATCGATTTATAATTAGGTACCATTTTGATTATAATTGAAATATTCCAAATCTGGAACTGTGAAAAGTGAAACTCGAATGTGACCACAAACCAGTAGTAGCGGTTCTTGCTTACACACGTGCAATCAATAAGTCATTCCAATTTTCCTTTATATCTACAATTGAACATGAATCTAAAGTTGTGTTATTGTTGAAGAAATACTATTTGTATCTCACGCTTTCGAGATGATGAATAATTTTTAATTGTTTATGTTTATTTTTGATATACATGCGCATGTGTGTATTACTAAGACGTAGTATTATGTTTTATAAAAAAAAGTAGGTATTGGTATTGTATTTCCCTATACTAACCGACTTTGACAACTAATGTAAATCGATAATTAATTGTAGACGAAGTAAATATAAATGCTAGTTACTACCTAAATTTAATCATCATCTCAACCCATTAATTATCCTTTACTGGGCCCTTCAGCTTCTTACAGGAACAAACAGCCTACTACACGACACTGGGTCCCTGCCCAGATACTAACTAAGAAGTTAATTAAAATATGGTTAATATAAACTGAATGTTTCCTCTTTTTAATCTATATTTTCTGTCCCTTTAGTATTGTTTAATGTTAATATTACAAAAAAAATCGTAAATTATTATCATTTTACGTGAAATGAAACCCATTATGTTGTTGTGTTGTAGGTACTCTGGATAACATGACTGTGATGACGTAATCATTCCAACGAATGTATACACTCGAGAGCAATGAATCCGGGTCACTTAAAGAATCCTAAAAATCTCGGAAACTAAAAATGCTAGGTTAATGCAATAAATCGTATTTAATAGACAATGTAATACTCCTTAAATGAAGGTATTAAAACTTCTTAGTTATTGTAAAGTTATATCATAAAAAAATCAAACTTGAAAAAGGGCCACTCTCGAAGATGGAACTACGAAATTACAGCATTTGGTTTTGCTTTTGTTTGTAATCTGTCATTTATGTGGGTACATAAACCATGTTGATAGTGCTCTATATTTATTATTCAAGCTGAAATTATGTCGCTTACGCCTGAAGAATGCACCAGAATACTTACAATGCTGGAAACCGGCCGGAGTCAGCGCGATACAGCCAGGACTGTCGGTGTGTCGCTGTCAACAGTACAAAGAGTTCTCCGACGTTACGAAGAAACTGGTTCTAACCTACGCAGACCAGGAACGGGCAGAACCAGGTGTACCACAGCACGAGAAGACCGATACTTGGTGAACACCATGCTTCGAAATCGCTTTCTCACAGGAACTGAACTCACAAATCAGTTTCGACGCCTCGGAGGAAGTAACCCAAGTGCATGGACAGTAAGACGTCGGCTTGCGGAATCTAACTTAAAACCCCTTAGACCTGCAAACGGCCTTAAACTGGAGCGTGGGCATCGTATTTCAAGATTAAGATATGCCCAGAGCCACGTAAATTGGAGTATTGAAGATTGGTCAAAAGTTATGTTCTCCGACGAATCAAAATTTATGCTCTACAAGCACGATGGAAGACACAGAGTGTATCGAAGACCAGGGGAAAGATTCAAGCAAGCATGCATCGAAGAAAAAGTAGCCTACGGTGGTGGGTCTGTACTTGTGTGGGCCGGAATTTCTTCTGAAAGTCGCACAGAGCTGGTGATCATAGAAAACGGCTCTTTAACTAGCGTATTATATGTGGAAGAAATCCTCAATGATCGTTGGTCCATTTATGGTCAATTTAGGTGAGGATGCTATATTTATGCATGACAATGCCCGACCTCATACAGGTAGGATTGTGAATGACTACTTTCAAGAGATGAACATTACTCGTATGGAGTGGCCAGCGCGCAGCCCGGATATCAACCCGATCGAGCATGCTTGGGACGAGCTAGGCAGATGCGTAAAACAACGAAACCCTGCCCCAATCACGCTTCGTGAGCTCAAAATTGCTCTCACAGAGGAATGGGAGAATATTCCACAAAATCGTATAAGGAACTTGGTGTACAGCATGCCAAACCGCGTAAACGCACGAGGAGGCAATACGAAGTATTAAAATTCAAGAAAATCGTAATAAAGTTCAAAAATTTCATGTTTCCTATTTTTGTTTTAAGGAGAGATCAGCAGTTTTTTTTATGTAATTTTGTGTTAATAAAATGTATGGTGACTCATTTTTTTTTTACTTTCATTTAAGGAGTATTACATTGTCTATTAAATACAATTTATTGCATTAACCTATCATTTTTAGTTTCCGAGATTATTAACATTCTTTAAGTGACCCGGATTCATTGCTCTCGAGTGTATTAGTTAAACCTAAAATTTTCTGAATTACCGAAACTCGATAATAATAGCTGCATTGCAAATTCTTTATTTTATTTATTTCATGCATATTTGATGGCCGTACCTCTCTTCGCTATTCGCGTTAGCGGTGTCTAAGCTATGTGTGAAACATATGTCATAAATAGCGAGCAAGAATGGCGCACATAAATATCGCATACGAATAGCGAACAAGAATGGCAGAACATGAGGCCATCATTTTAAAAAATAAGACTAATATAAGACTTTCTCCGGAAATTATTTCAGATTTTTGTAAAAATCTACAAAATTTTAATTCTTAGAATTAACTGAAGCATCGATGTTATAACATATATTATAGTTATGTCAGCTGGTATACGGAAAGTCAATCTATTTGTGTACATTCTACCATTTTACTGTCTCGTTGGTCTAGTGGTTAGATGTGCCACCTTTGGATCAACGGGTCCCGGGTTCGATTCCGGGGTCGGGCAAGTGTCTTTGTCTAAACCAGAGGCACTGGCTCAGAGTCTGGGTGTCATTTCTATCTATAATATGTATGGATTTACAAAAAAAAATGTATATAAGTAGTTTATCATCCATCTCGTTATTAACACAAGCATTGAGTTGCTTAGCTTGGGACGAGATGGCGTTGTGTGAAATGTCCAAGGATATTTATTATTATTATTATTTTATTTTCAATAACTCGCATAAAATTTGAATACCTTCTACTTATAAGATGGTAATATTAATAATACAATAGGAAGGGATGTCTAAGAGTACATATTGTTGGTTCGCCAGCGAATGGAAAAATAAGTCGAGTCAATAAAAATAGTTGACGTCTCACTGTGTGCGTAGGAGAGATCCTTTCAGGGTTCATTCAATACAGAAATTCATTACCATTGGTTACGTGGTCGTTTAAATATCTGAACGTCACTTTGCCTAAATTAATATGATGGATAGAGGCCGTTACACACACTAATCTTGACAGTGTTATTGACGCAGATGCTATGTGAAATTTACAAATAAAAATAAACATATTACGTATTACTATCGTGAGCAAATTCCAAAGTGGTGAAATACTCGTAACTATATTAATCATAACTCATCAACTGCCAGTTTACTCAATTACGATGGAACATACTTATTGTAATTAAAAATTAGATCTCAATGACGTCTATTTCACCATACTTCAAGACAGATAATATTCTTGATTGATTTCTATAAAACTCTCGATATTGACTTGTTACAATCGATTCGATAAGTAAACCTCTACTAACTACATTATTGCTGTAAATGCTAAAGGTTGATGGACGAATAAATGGATGTTCATGATGTAATCACGCTTAAACAGTTGAATTGGCATGGACGATATTTGCCATAGATAAAGGAGACAATTTTGCTTGTTCGATGAATATAAAATTTCGGTGTATAGTAATGAAACATTTATATTGATCTATTCCTTATAATCTTTGGATTACAATGGTATAGTTAGATAGACATGGTTTCACCGGAATACTGAGAAATACGACAAAAATGTGAACATCAAAATAACCTAAAAATCTGATCTAAACTAGAGGGCTTGTCAAAAATACCGTCGTATCGCCTCTTAAAATAAGTCTTTCATGTAAATACTAGCTAGGTAAGGTCTGTTTATTTTAGGAAGATAATATACATTGTTTAGGTATGTAAGATAAATATTTATTAATTAAGTTTTTTATCAAGTTTTCACCTTCTTATTATTATTTTATGATCTCGGTTAGACTTTGCAAAAAAATATACCCTGTTTTCCATAATAAATTAGTTAAGTACATTTTGATTCGCATCACACGGTTAATAAACGTCACCATATCCAGTGGGCCTAACAAAAATTGTCTCCTATAAGTGTGTGATAGTAATTCAACCGAAAATTATTGTTGGTTAAAATCCATGCAAACGAAGCTGTGAGTTAGATTTATTATATGTCCGATAGATTTTAAAGTTATATATTACGTAGTAACTCAAGAAACCGCAAGTAATCTCACTGCCAATCCTTTTTTTGGTTTACACTTAATTAAAGGATAGAGAGAGCCATCATTATCTTAAATTGTAGCAACACTCTCGGGGGAAATATACTGCTATTTAGCGACGCCGAGATTTTAGTCCCACTATTATTCACCCGAAGTGTACTTTCGTCACGTATCTTGGTTTCCCTTTAAGAAAAGGAAGTCGAATGCGATCAAAGAAAAGGGAGTGGAATGAACCCTGCTTATTATATTTTATACGTTTCTAAAGTACGTTTTTGTTGACGGCTTTCCGGTATATTTCTTTTTATTATAAAAACAATCTAAGAACCATTTGGAAAGAAAACAGTTTGATCCGCTTTTATGGTTTCAACAATTACTTGTTATGAAAGATTCATTCACATTGTAATACTATCAGAATAAAGCAATGAGATAAATAAAAAATACATGGAGTAACATTCAATGCAAATTCCTGTTCATATTTAGTGTTTTACACGCGCCATTTAATTTCGTGTCTTGACCATGCGTTTAGGATAACATTTATACAGTTGATACCATACGGTGCATCGTATCATATCTCTATACAAATAAATAAAATTTAGTGTCGGATTGTAATAATAGAATAATCACTTTTTACTAAATGCGTAAGTATGTATACACAGTAATTAGACCAAAATAGCTTTTTTTAATTTTGTATGTCGTTCTGTCTGTCTGTCTGTTTATTCCGGCTAATCTCTGGAATGGCTGGATTGATTTTGACGGGACTTTTACTGATAGGTAGCTGATGATATAAGGAGTAACTTACGCTACTTTTTTTACTAGCTTCGCCACACGGCGTAACCCGTGGGTAACATCGCACTCGTGCGAAGCCGGGACGGGCCGCTAGTCTCAAATAAGACCGGTGTGCATTGGCTGTAAATTTTGCTCATGTCCTTAAACTTCTGACCAGTACTGGAAAAGCCGGAGCAGTCGTGTCGCGAGAATTTGTATGTCATGTACTATGTAGGTGTCATTCATGGGGTTGAAATTAAACAAATCATACCGTTAAACTGTTCCATTATTATTAAATGACTATAGTTAATCTTCACATTTTTCCCCATGTAGGACACCAGGTAGCGATGAATGAATAAACTGCAGGCCGTTCCGGTAAACAATATCCAAGGCTCTCCAGCAGAGACGGCGTCCTTACCACTGACTCATGAAAGTCCTTGAAGTTAATTACCCCGTCCAAGTCCACGTCCATTCGTTTAAGCATAATGTCCACTAACTCCTGTAAAACATAAAACAAATAATCTACAATTATAAATTACGGTAGAATTTTACACTAACAAATGCGTTCTTTTTCTTCTTAGTTCGTTAAATGCTGGAACTATTGCCAGAACACTAATTCCGAAAGTTAAATAATTATTATTCACATCGTCATCGTTTTCGTCGTTTGAACCCATGAATGACCCACTACTGAGTCGGGCCTCCTCCAAATTCATGGAGGGAGTTTAGCCTAATGACCCACGATGTTGGCAAGACGGGTTGGCACAAAAGGGTCCGAGAGGGGGGCTCGCTGCTACAAGTGCAGCGAGCCCGGACACACGGCACGAGAGTGCCAGGCGGAGAGGCGACGCTGCCCGCTGTGTGCGTACATGGGTTTACCCCATGAGCACCGGCTGGGCAGCGGGTCGTGCGCCCAAGCCAAGGGCGGCCGTAACAGGCCCCCTGGTAGGTGCGAGGTGGTCCGGGGCGCAGTCAGCATGGCGGCGCCCATGGCGGTTGACGCGAGCCCGACTATCCGGGCCGCTCCCGCCGGGACATAGGCCGAGTCCGGCCGCAGATCCCGGGGCAGGGCACGGGGATGCCCTCGCCCCACATGGGATCTGTGGAGATGCGACGTCCTGTTGGTTGCTCCCGACAGGACGTCGATTGCTCGTTCAGCGAGCCTGAGGTGTGGAGGTGGGCCTCCTTGTCTGCGGCGGCGTGGTTCTGCACCAGATCCCACAATGCCGCAACAGGACGCGAGTGGGAGCACTCCGGGGATGTTTAGTGGGTAGGCCCCCACTCTAGGGGAGAGTCCCACACGCCCCCCCCCTCGGCCATCCCCGTGGCCGACGGGGATAGTCCATAAAGGATTTGACCCCGGGCGAACAAAAAAAAAAAGGGTTTGTATAAAGTTTTCCTTCTACTGCGGTTAGGTTAGTTTACTTAATATTTTTTGTTATTATTTAATTTAAATTATTTATATTAATTATAATAAACGAAACCTGTATCGTCAGAGTATTTACACGTAATTCACGAACACAAGTAACCCGCAGAGTCAGAGCAAGTGCCTCTAGTTTACACCCGCTTGACTCGGAAATCGAACCGGGGGAGACCCGTGATCCAAAGGCTGCCTTTGGATCACGTTACTGTTGTGTTGCCCTCAAGTCAGTTGTTGTAGACTAAAATAGGTTTTCAGCTGTGACCGATATTATGTATGTATAGAATTGATGTGAGACCGATATCTAAACACAGAATAAATTATTTTTGCAACCACAGTACAACATTCTGTTTCCTTACACTTAGTTTGATTTCTGTAATGATTGTTGGTGAACCAACCGTTTGGTTCACCAACTTATAAATAAATAAATATATAATAAATAAAGATATAACCTAACTTAACGATATAGTTTACTTAAATGATATATAACTTAATAAATAGATAAAACAATATATAAATAATAAAATATATATACCTTAAAGAACTTAATAATAATAAACTTAAAAAAATAAATAACTAAAAATAAACTAAAAAAAAAAAAAAAAAACAGCCGTCAACATGGACAGACGTCATTTGAGAAAATTAATGTACATTTTTATTAAAAATAGTAATTAATTGTGATAAGAATGCAATTAAATACTCAACAAATTTGCAAAAATGTCTAAACTTAAGAAATATCGTCATGGCAACTCGACGAAATCCAAATAGACGCTGCAAACAGGCTGCACACCTAGGCGCACGCCTCCCATCCCCACAAGTCTCGTCGTGTTCGTCGAATGAAGAATTTTTCACTCCGACGTCAGGAACATCCAGCGACGAGACCGAGGTACAGACAGCCTCTGCGCCGCGAAGACCTGTGCGTAGAGGTCGTCCACCGTTGCCGGCACGCTTGGGGCCATCGGAACAAACCGGTCCGTCTACGGCTCCCGCTACCGGTGGTTCAGTGCGCCGCATGAGATGGTCTCAACAAATAAATGAGAATGTCATGCGAGCGTACTATGGGGCGACAGAGGGGGGGAACCAACCTCACTGCCTACCGTTCCAGAATGTTTGCCTTGTTTCAGGACCTTAACCCGGGAACGACTGTTACTGTACAGCGGCTGTCGGACCAAGTGCGTGCTATCCAGCGGCTTCAGCTGCTCGCACAGCCCGTACTTGATCGTCTACGCTTGGAAACATTATCTTCTCGTCCTGTTGTTCTTCCGCAGCCTGACCCGGCGATATCGGCTATTGCTGTACAGCCGGATCCACTGATACTCGCGCCAGCGGAATTGGTGCAGAGCGAGGAGGTAAATGTTAACAACCAGTATAATGAGCAATTAAGAAGGGCTTTGGATGATGCGATTCTGGAATACCGCGATGTCCTTCCAACCGATCGACCGCGCTTACCTCGTTTGCCCATGACTAAACACAATTTGGCTCTTACATCAATTCTTGACAAAATTTTACCAACCTATTTTAATATATCCGAAAACTTAACAGAAACGCACTCAATTCTATACTGCGGCGCAGTTGCCGTATGTCGAGTAGGCGGAGTAAGGTTTCCGAACCTTAACAGGCCTACCCCACAGGCAACGATTACCCCAGCGTGGCAGTATAGAATTGAGAAGCGAATTAATGCGGCCAGAACTATAATAGCAAAATTATTAACATTTAGATCAGGCAATAATCGTCCAAGAGTCATGCGTTTCGTACATCAAGCTTTCGAGGGGACTGGGATCAGACCCCAAGACTATACTGCTTCGGTTACGGAACGCATGGACTTTTATAAACAAAAAGTACAGGCATGGGCAAAACGCATACGGCGCTTCAAGATGCGCTCTAATAGATATAATCAGAATCGCCTCTTCCAAAGTGATGCGAAGAAGGTATATCGAAACTGGGAGCAAAATAGTCGGCAAATGAGTCCTGGTGTGACCCCAGATCCTGTCGGAATGTACTCATTCTGGCAGGATATTTGGTCACAACCAGTTATACACTCTGAAGGCGAATGGATGAGTGTTATTAGACGCGCATGTGAACCTATTACAGCCATGGGGCCAATTAATGTTGACGAAGCGGACATAGCTCGTGCAGTTAGTTCGGCCCCAAACTGGAAAAGTCCGGGACCGGACAGTTTACACAATTTCTGGCTGAAACGGTTTCACAGTTCACATGTGCGTCTGGCAACACAATTCCAAAACGCTATCGCAAGTGGATCTTTGCCTACGTTTTTGACTACTGGTGTCACATACCTCCTTTACAAATCTGGTAGTACCTCGGAACCGAAAAACTATCGACCAATTACTTGCTTACCGACCACCTACAAGCTGCTTACCTCCATTTTAAAATTCAAAATTATGGAGCACATTTTGGCTAATAATATTATGGCGTCTGTACAAAATGGATGTAAGCCACGGTCTCGGGGTACTAAAGAACTCCTTCTTATTGACATGACCATTTGCCAACAAGTCCGTCGAGTCAAAAAAAATATTTCCATGGCCTGGATAGACTATAAAAAGGCGTATGATTCGGTGCCTCATTCATGGCTAAGTAGAGTATTAGATTTGTACCGTCTCCACCCAAATCTATGCTCTTTTCTTAGCGTATGCATGAGCCAGTGGACCACACGTCTCTGTCTGCCAGACATGGCGGGGTTTTCTGACTCCACAGGCTTATTAAGGATAAAGCGTGGAATTTTTCAAGGTGACAGCCTGAGTCCCTTGTGGTTCTGCCTAGCTATGAATCCATTAAGCACACTGCTAATGCATTCAAAGATAGGCTACCGACTCCGCAGTGGTGGTGAGGTCATATCACATCTTTTATACATGGATGACCTCAAGTTGTATGCACCAAAGAAATCTGATTTAGTATCATTATTAAAGATCACAGAAAACTTTAGTAATGATATTAAAATGGAGTTTGGTGTCGACAAATGTGCGGCCATTCATGTACAAAGGGGCAGAGTTGTAACTTCGGAAGAGTTACAATTCTCTCAAAATATGTCACTCAGATGTCTCTCGGAGTCGGAAACCTATAGGTACCTTGGAATGGCAGAAGGACTAGGTATAGCTGACAAGGAGATAAAACAGTCATTGACAGCATGTTTCTTCAGCCGCCTTACAAAAGTACTTAAAAGTCTTTTGTCTGGCGGTAATAAGGTTCGCGCTGTCAATGGTTGGGTTATGCCTGCACTTGCTTACTCGTTTGGCATTCTAAGGTGGACTCAGACTGAGTTAGACGCCTTGGATAGAAAGGTACGTCGACAATTGACCTTATATCGAATGCACCACCCCCGTTCGTCTGTTATGAGGTTGTATATCCCACGGAAATGTGGGGGACGTGGTTTTTTAAACGTCAAAAACCTACATAACCGCGAGGTATGCAACCTGCGGGAATACTTCCTACAGCCAACAGAGGGTGTGCACCGGGATATGGCCAATGTTGACAATTCCTTCACACCTTTATCCTTGGCAAAACAGAATTGGCGCAAGCCCCAGGTGTTAAGCATTTCGGACCGCACGACTATATGGAAGAGCAAGGAGTTACACGGAAGGTTCTACAAGGCCCTTACTGGGCCGGACGTAGACCAACTCGCTTCTGTGGCTTGGCTACGCTTCAGTAACCTCTTCGGGGAGACTGAAGGGTTTGCCTGTGCAATTATGGACGAAGTTATCATGACGAATAACTACCGGAGACATATCCTAAAGGATGGGACTGCCGACATCTGTCGAGCCTGTCATCGTCCAGGAGAGTCCATTAGGCATATCGTCTCTGGCTGTTCTCGTCTTGCTAACGGAGAATACTTGCACAGACACAACCAAGTGGCCAAGATAGTCCATCAACAGCTTGCCCTTAAATATAGTCTTGTGGATACTGAAGTGCCCTACTACCAATACCAACCTGCGCCAGTTCTCGACAATGGTCATGTCACGCTCTACTGGGATCGATCAATTATCACTGACAGGACTATTCCCGCTAATAAGCCTGATATAGTGATAATTGACCGATCGGCGAGCCGGGCAATGCTTGTTGACGTCACTATCCCGCATGACGAGAACCTCGTTAAAGCCGAAAAAGAGAAACTTACCAAGTATCTCGATTTGGCTCACGAGGTTACCGCAATGTGGCATGTTGATTCAACAATCATTGTGCCGATAGTCGTTTCAGTAAATGGTCTTATTGCGAAGAGTTTCGACCAACACCTCAAGAAACTCTCGCTGGGTTGCTGGATTAAGGGCCTGATTCAAAAGGCTGTCATCCTGGATTCGGCAAGGATTGTGAGGAGGTTCCTCTCTCTGGAGCCCTGAACCGTCGGTAGCTTAGGTCATCGACCTCGTTTTCGACGGTTTTTGTCTATTTTTATGTATATTTTTTTTAAACACTTTGTATTTTTTAAAAATATATGTAAAAATAAGAAATAAAGAGACATGAGAATAATAAACTTAACATTACATTGAACTTAATATTAGATTGAAATTAATATTAGATTTAAAATTAGATTGGATTTAGATTGAAATTAATAATAGATTAGATTGGCCAGTGATTGTCTAGTAGTGAGGACCCTTATGTTGTGTCGCATTAAAACCTAAGAACGTTTAGTGATGGATTGGTACATAGTTTAACAACCGGATTCCCTAACTGTCCCTACTTCAATATATGACTTAAGCAACCTATGGTGGAAACATAAAGTATGATTAAATGATATATAAGTGTTAGTGAAACAATGATGTTTATTACCTGAAGACCCGTTATGACTTAGGTAACCTATATGACCTAGATACCCTAGATACCCTATATGATCTAGATAACCTGCATGACCTATCTAACCTATATGACCTAGGTAACATATATGACCCAGCTACCCTATATGACCCAGCTACCCTATATGACCTAGGTAACCTATATGACCCAGCTACCCTATATGACCTAGCTAACCTATATGACCTAGGTAGTTGAATGTTTGGTTGAAATAACATCTAAGGCTAATAAATCTTAACCTAATAATGTATTTATTAAATTACCTGAAGCTTTGTGTTACATTAAATTAAAATACCTTCTATATTTTATTCTATAGAGATCGTGGTAAAGGCATGGTAGTATGCCAGTAAATCAAACCAAGAATCATAACAAGAGAAATAATTATATCTGGAGTAAAACACTAGAGATCAAGAAACTACTTATTATTATATTTGCAGCGGGACTAAGGGAAAAGGCCGCAATTCCCCGCCTTAACCTGTAAGCTTCGACTAGCCTGACTTGGATACTCTCCATCCCGCAATTTGTGGAGAATTGTGTTGAATATTCCACAAATTATGTAGTTTCATTTCTCTTTAAAACTACTTACTTTAATAATTACTCTAATGTAAAATCTAACATTACCACTGGTTCACAAAGTCCATCCACAGAGAAGAGCCAGCAAGAAACTCTGTGATATTACTGCTACTCAGGGGTTTATTATTGAAAGGTCTGACTTTCAATTCTTACAAATAATGCAACTCTATAGCAAATGTAAAATCTATTACTCCATTATAAAAGAGAGGGCTCAACTAGTCAAGTACAATGGTACTACAAAATGAAGATATATTTGTTGATATCGTCTAAGTACAACGAATTGTTCTGATGATGACGATGATGCTTTGACTCTAGCATGAAATACAGCACACTACTGCATTGAATATGGTTATGCATCCCAGCCAACCCACAGCATGAGTACCCAGAGACTATTCAGTACAATAAGTATTAGGTATTTAGTAGTAGATGAACAATCAGATACTGCAGATTGATGGTGTGATTTCTTCTCTAATACTCTCACATAAGCACTCTTGCTAAGCAGGTATTTGACTGAACAGGTGGTTGCTTTCCTCATGAGCATTTAATAAGTAGACTAATCTCTAAGTCTAGATTTCTCTCTCTATGAACGGTCCACTGACTCCCCAGTACTGATAGGCAACCAGGTACACAACCACATTAAATAGGCAGTATCATATGGCTTATGATGTTCAAATGTTAAGTAATTATTTGAATGTTTTAACCTTGAAACTTTGGTTAGGTTTATGTATGTTAATGTTAAGGTTTCGACGCCTTACATATATAGATAAATGTCTCGCTAGGTTTTAAGTAGTGCTCTGAGAAAGTCTAGGATACTAAATAGATCTTAGTTCAAATATAGGCATTAGACGACACAGTAAATTTCGAAATAACGTACAATAACAGTCTACAAGCCATAAACTAACTACTATGAATGCACATCGTAATATCTCAGTGAATAAATACGTATTCCCGTAAATATAACTCGAAATATGTCTGAAATAACTCAATAAAGTAGTTCACTAGGTTTCCGTCTAGTCATAATGATCATTCCTCGATCTATCACGTTATGCACTCTAATTGGAAAGTCCTCACCAAGTTCTCCTGCCAGATCAGGGTCCTGAATCCATATATCCAAACCGTAATCCAAAGGCTTAGGCACTAACACAAGCACTGCACTCGCGGACCCCTATGAACGCTTATATTAACACTGAAATCTAGGTTCTAAACTAATTTTAGGCACTAATCCGACCAGCACACATCCGACAAGAGTTACGATCCGCGGATCAAATACTAAGCTAATTTACAGTACTGTCCTAAACCGAGTAGCCATCCAGCACTCCAGGGTCCAGAGTTGCGGCTACAAAAGACCAGCGTAACGATTCGCGACGAAGAAAATTTATTAACTAACCCCCCTTGTTCCCCGCGACGCTATTTATGCACGACCGAAAGCAGCCCCCTTCTCCATCAAAAGTAACTCCGTCTCTTTCTGGCGAATTTAGGGCCGAAGGTGCCGCAAGTATCGCGAGTATCTTTTACCATAATTAATAATACAAAAGTATTATTACAACGACATACCCTTGTATTGGATTTTGAGCCGTATAACTGTGTTAATAAGACTTATATTTGCGAATCTCAGTTTATTGAATATAAATCAGTCACATAGCATAGTAGGTATTGTTAAAATGAACAAGTCGGTGCTTGCTTTAGCCTTATTGTAAGATTCGTAAATTTTACCATAGTATTACTTATACCAGGGTGAATCAAAAAGTTCTTAGAATTGCATATATATGAAACATTTTTGGATCAAGTTCGATATTCAAATTAAAGAGTGTCTATCACACTATATTTATGCAGACTGTCACTTGTTTTTGTCAGTTCGTTCGCATGTAATAAATTTTTTTGTGCAACGAGTTGCTAAAAAGTCAAAATTATGGATAAAAGTGAGTTACGTGCGGTGATAAAATATCTCAGTTTGAAAAAAATGTCTACGAAGGAAATTTTTTTGGACATTCAGCAGACATTAGGGGGTGATGCTGTACCCTATTCTACGGTTGCGTACTGGGTGGCTGAATTTAAAAGAGGTAGATCAAGCTGTAAAGATGACCCGCGTTCTGGGCGGCCTTCAACCTCCGTTACAGAAGAAAATGTCAAAAAGGTTGAGAATCTGGTTTTGGAAGACAGAAGAATGACTATAAAACATATAGCTGAGATCCTAAAGATATCTTTTGGTAGCGTTCAATCCATTTTAATTGATTCACTGGGGTTCAAAAAAGTGTCTGCAAGATGGGTGCCATGAATGTTAACCGACGAAAACAAAAAGCGACGTTTGGAAATTTCCAAGCGTAATCTCGAAATGTTCCAGCGTGATTCGGATATTTTTTGCCGTCGTCTTGTCACCATGGATGAAACGTGGGTCCACCATTTTGATCCTGAAACTAAAAGACAAAGCATGTCTTGGAAACGACCATCCTCTCCATCCATTAAGAAATTTCGAGTTGCTCCTTCCGCTGGCAAAGTTATGGCCTCTGTGTTCTGGGATAGTGAAGGAATCCTTTTTATTTATTACATGCCAAAAGGCCAGACGATAACTGGACCCTATTATGCAAATTTAATCCCGAAAGTGCGTGAAGCGATTAAAGAAAAACGTCGTGGAAAACTGTCGTTGGGCGTGTTGTTCCTTCAAGATAACGCTCCTGCCCATCGATCGGAAGTTGCGCTCAACGCAATCCGCTGTGCTGGCTTCAATCTCCTTGACCACCCACCATATTCTCCGGACTTAGCCCCAAGTGATTTTCACTTATTTCCAAAATTAAAAGAGGAAATTCGTGGAACAAAATTTCACGATAATGACGCGGTTACAGCTGCCGTAGAGGACTTTTTCGAGAGTCAAGAAAATAATTTTTTTTCACAAGGAATAAGGAAGTTAGAAACGCGTTATTCTAAATGCATTGCATTGGAGGGAGATTATGTAGAAAAATAAAATATTATTATTTAAATCTTTGCATTTTTTAATATTGATTCCAAGAATTTTTTGATTCACCCTCGTATGTATAAAATAGATAGATAGGGCGTAGTTTTAATTTAGAAAATTTGACTTGGTTGTTTGTTTATTTGTGAATCATGATGGGATGGATCGAAATCTGGCCCATCACATTTCACAGGACTCTCATAATAATTTTCGAACCGTAAGAATTCATAACAACAAGAAACAGCCTCTATCGTTGTTATATTTCATTAGAATGTTGGATAAATATTATTATACAATATAAGTACACATCCTGAAAATCGAGTTATTTTCAGAAACATTGTTGGTAAAGAAAAAAAAAAGAATTACTGAAAAAATGTGCGGATCGCTTGGTATCGTACTAGTAAGAATATAAAACTAATTTATATAACGTACAGAATGTGAAGGATTTCCTATGGAAAGTTTTAGTAATAAAAAGCTACAAGGAATAACATTGTGAACGATTGTTGACGTAGACCTGAGCTTGGGGCTCTATGAATCAAAGCGGGCCAATGAGCACAAGGTGCACGTGCGGAGCATACTCCCCCTTTCGGGGGGAGTAAAACCTGTCGCCGAGGAAGAGCTTCCAGCTAGGTTAATGGATAGGTCGTGGTTTTATATATCACCAAATGGCGCCTCGGAGTACTGTGACTCTAGGCAAATCACTTTTTTCATTTATTGTATGGATTCGCTGTGGAAATGGGAAATGGGTGGGTTCAGCGATTATGTGGGACCCGAAAATGACTCGTCTGTCGTCCCGAGCAACTATCTTAGACATTGAGGCTTTCGTCGGTGGCGGGTCCCCCGACCCAGCACCGGCCCCTAAGGCCATAACGGCCTCGCAGAAGGAAGCCACGACAGCCTTCGGGTTACCGACCAACCAGGCTGACCGCCAACCCGAGGACACTGGTGCACCGTAGCGGTATCGGGCTCGCAGGGAAACTCTGTGGACAGAGTCCGTGTGCTGTGCTGCTCTTTGTCTGGCCTCTCCCCGTGGGCCCACACTGAGCCGGTATGGCCCCAACGGATCATTAAGGCACAAAAACCCCCTCACCTCCTCCCATCACAGGGAGGGTCATTAGCCTCCTGTGCCACGCTGGCCAGACTGGTTCGCACAGGGTTCCGTATCAAGTTTTCCTTCATTTGCGGCTAGGTTTTCGGCCTTGTCGTTTCCTTTCGTCGGCTCTTACTACATCAGGATGGAATGGGGTGGTGACACTATGTATTCTAAATCCGACACCACACGGATACATTCATTACATTCATACATCATTACATACATTCATTATATCTCATACCTTGGCTCATTAATCATCTAGCAACTTCATTAAAAGACAAAATTACACAAACAAACATTAAAAATACTCTAAAGAAATATTATTTACAAAAAAATCGTGAATCAGCTTAACATGCAACAGATGTCCACATTTAGGAGCAACCTGTATTCTTTTTATTACACTTAAATTCGCACGACTTTTAAACGAGAACGAAACTAATATACTACCCACCATTAATATAATATTTTGTAATTCTGTTTAGTTTTTAAGTACCTTCATATTGTAAGAAAACTATTTTGTGACTACTTTCTGAGAAGATCTAGTTTTAAACGACGATACTACCGCACAGAAAAGCTCGAATGAGTGTATGTTGCGCTATTCCACTCAATGTAACCAATATATATGTATTTGCTACGAATAAATAAATAATTAAAATAAATAAATACATTTAATACCAGAAACATTTAGCAGCAATTCAACTTACAAATAAAAATATAACAAAAATAAATAATAAAATAAAATAAATATCCTTGGACATTTCACACAACGCCATCTCGTCTCAAGCTAAGCAACTTAATGCTTGTGTTATGGTAACGAGATGGATGATAAACTACTTACATACATTTTTGTATATAAGTTAATAATTTAATAATTAATAATTTTTGTTAAAAGTTAATAATTTTTGTATAAACTGTATATAAGTAGTTTATCATCCATCTCGTTACCATAACACAAGCATTAAGTAGCTTAACTTGGGACAAGGTGGCGTTGTGTGAAATGTCCAAGGATATTTATTTATTATTTTATTTAACCACTAGACCAACGAGGCAACTATGTATTTCAGTTATAGATACACAACATACATAATATAATTACGCATTATTTAAGATTTAAACCTAGAAACCAAACAGTTTTCTATAATGTTTCCAAATTTCACAGAAACTTAGAACAAATGTTTGGTAACCGTAACTGTCACTTACTACTATAGAAGACCCAATTTTGTGTCGGGTCTCCCCAGGTTATGTGGAGGGCCATTAGTCAACTGTACCACGCTGGCCAAACGGATTGGCACGGGGATTTGTATCAAGTTTTCCTTGTCATGCGTCTAGGTTATCGGCCTCTGGATGAAATGGGATAATGATAATATGTACTCTATACTATAAACATAAATATGACATTAATTATCACATTATCTCTAACTAGCGACCCACCCGGCTTCGCACGAGTGCAATTATGCATGTATTATACTTAAAAACCTTCCTCTTGAATCACTCTAACTGTTAAAACAAACTGCTTAAAAATCCGTTGTGTAGTTTTAAAGATTTAAGCATACATAGGGACGGACAGACGACAGCGACTTTGTTTTAAACTATGTAGTGATGATGTCAGAATTACAACAATTTTAAAACGTAATGAATGAAATGATTATCCCAATAAAACATTGTTTATTGCAATTAAAGTAAGGATAACTAACAAGGAAACTGCTAGAGAAATTGTGCCAGCCAAAACGGACATTGCTGTCACGCCGCTCTAAAAGGAAATTGCAGGATGTACTTAATGTCTACTCCAAGAAATTGGCCCGGAAACCTGGCGTGAAGAAATATTTTTATAGCAACATTTCTCTATATTATTATATTTTCTGTTATTCGACACCGCCGTCCTACTCTCGAGGTAAGGATAATTAAATGAATGGTTTCATTTTGAACTTGCTACTTTAATTCTTAGAATTGATTTAATTTATAAAAAAAGCGGCAAATTAGTAGTAGTTAGAATAAGAGAAGTCTAAGAAGTGTTACAAAATTAAAATACAGATATCACTATCACTACATATTATAAAACAAAGTCGCTGTCGTCTGTCCGTCCCTATGCACGCTTAAATCTTTAAAACTACGCAACGGATTTTGAAGCGTTTTTTTTTAATATTTAGAGTGATTCAAGAGGTAGGTTTATAGAGGGTTCATCATTGCACCCGTGCGAACCCCGGGGGGGGGGGGGGGGTGCTAGTTTAATATATTTCGCGTACTACACAAAGCAAAAGGTGGAAATAACCTAGCCACAAGAGAAGGGAAACTTGATCCGAAACTCTGTGCCAACCGTCTGGCCGGGATGGTGCAGTAGGCTAAGTACCCTTCATGTAATTGGAGGGCAAAAATTAAGTGCAAAGATTTAATAATTTATTTGACTCACTATGTAATTATTTATTAATTTCATTTGTTCATATCCGTTTGACAAGCTTAACATTGTACTCCCTCCCCCCCAGAAAAAAGGAGGAGTTACTCAGCAAGAGGTCATTGATGAGCGTACATGAGATCAGTAAATTTATGTTTAACGCTGTGTCTTGAACTCACGTATACTGTAAGTCACTATTGACATTCCGTACCAAAGAAAAACACTTATAAACTAGGGTATGTCACAAAACCTAAAATCTCTTAGGTCCGGTTGCTCGTACAATACAGTAAAATAATAGTTAAAACTTAACTATTGTTAATTTTGACCTTGGTAAAGAAAGTTACATCGGTTATATTCGTATTCAGTTGCCCAAAGATAATTTTCGCGGCGGTTAAATTAGACGAGGGTTAAAAGAGTTGTCAGTGCAACTCCATTATGTTTCCCACAATTTTTGATGGGAAACTTTTCTTTCGGCTGTCAACACTGTCATATTGGCATTGTTTGTTCTGACTTGTGACGTTTCTGTGGACCACTGGGATGTCACTAATGTCAAATCATGATTAAAAATCGTTGATATTATTATACATATTATTTGTCTTATTTTACACATGTTTTTTCTAAAAACTTTTATTTCACTCAAATAACAACATGCAATAAAATATTATATACTATGTCTAAAAAACACTAAATAAATCTAAATTAAACTATGCACCGCATCCTCACCGCTGCAGGGGTTTGCAAAAGTGCCCAGAAGGCTGGCAGCATTGCCACGCTGGATGGCAATGCTTATTCGCTCAGCAAAATAAAGTCCAGACCTCTGGTCATGCGTGCAGTCGAACGGTTGATATTTGTGTGTGTTCAATGTTCGTAAATGTACACCACCATTTAGTGGTGGTGAAGGAAACTTAAGGGTGCTTGAGTGGAGGCCTAGAGTAGGGCATAGAAATGTGGGCAGGCAACCGATGCGCTGGACCGACGACCTTGTTGGAGTGGCCGGAAAGGATTGGATGCGAAAGGCGCAAAACCGAGAAGAATGGCGTGCATTGGAAGAGACTTACACTCAGCATTGGGTGGTGAAGGGTTGAAAAAGAAGAAGAAAGAGAAGGAAACTTAACACCCTTAGCTCAAGTGGTAAAAGTGAAACCATTAATATTTTGTTTTTTATTGTATTCTTTGTTGTTGTAAAAAAATCTATACCCATTTGCTCATTTTTTTGTTTTATTTTGTAGAATATTGATGAAGTAATAAAATCCTCTGTCTTTGTGGGAATACTTGATCAAATATGAAATTATCATCAGAGGAACTATCTTCATTAATTAAATACAAAACAAAACGCTCTGATCCCATTTTAATAACTGTACTCGCAAAGAAATATTAAAAATAACCTTAAATCAGTAAACGATCACTACAATTCTACTAACGTTAAAATTTAAACGGCCCCCACCCCAGCGGTTATTTTAACCGCCGTCAAACCTGAGATTTAACCCCTCGTTAAAGTAACCGTTGCTTCAACAACGCTTTTTAAATTAGTCCACCGGTTAATTTTACTTTAACCATAACTTTACCCTTCAGTTGACGTAACCGAGTTTCGAACAACCGGACCTTAGTCTGCTATAGCAATGTTACAGCAGTTTGAAATTATGTTGACCCCCGGGAGATAGTGAACCGAGAATTTAGTTCACCCGCATTCTGTTCAAAGCTCTGATTAGATTGAATTCCAAGCGTGTGTTTACTTTTCTAAAAGTAGTTACACCGCACGATGTTTGTTTCAAACTTAATTAAATAAAACCTATAACATTTCAATAGTTTATGAACAAACGGATTAATAAATGGCTGATTAATAAAGTTCACGTAATTTGGCTTATTGTCGGTACTCGATCAACTATTTGTTATTACGAAATCCACTACGAGCTGCTGCTCTCGGCTTTTCTCGCGGGAACTTTGTTTTTAATGTTATAAATGTTTGAGTTTTGAAGTCGGTACATTTTAATGTTTTATATTTATATATCTGAATTTTGACTTTAATTTCTGACCAATCTGAAACCAAAGCTATCCAAAAAACAATACTATAAAATGAATAAAAATAGGCTCTATTAAACCAAAAACCGATATGATAATAAGGTTACAAATTATTTAGATTGTATCAATTATTTCTATAGATTAATTATTAAACAGTGTGCATAGCTAAATGCAATAAGGCTACTTCCATATTTCTTGTTGCATCATTTCACCTTTTAGGGCTCCCACACATAAACACTATACGACGTCGCGTCGTACCACGATGCGGCGTCGTTTGACGATGCGACGTCGCGTCGTGGAAATCTACGACACGACATCGAACGTGTCGCTATGCACCAAGAACAAGAAAGAAAATGAAAAAAATGGGTGGATCCAGTATCTTCTGAGTATCTGTTTTTCTTTATCCATCTTCTTAATAACAGCATGAGCAGAACACGTCTAGTACCGTCCATTTTTCTAAATTAATTACGTCAATTCACCCGTTATTGTATCCAGGGCGTCGTGCCGTGCATCATGGCACGTTGCGATGATTTCCACGTACGCGACGTCGTATCGTGTTTATGTGTGGGAGCCCTTATATGTTTTCAAGAGCGTGGCAAAATAAAACGATCATAGGTGATGTCTCATCGCCTTAGCATTTCATGCTACGTGACGTGGCAAATCGCAGGTTGCACGTAATGTTGTCATCCAGCCATGGAGTAACATCTTACGTCAAATAATAGAAAAAAATTTTCGTGATAATGACTTTAACGGTAACATTTCTTAATTTTCATTGTAAAGTTAGGATCTTTTGCAAAATCAATCGATGGTTACAAAATTGATTGTATTTATCATTATCACTACATAGTATAAAACAAAGTCGCTGTCGTCTGTCCGTCCCTATGTATGCTTAAATCTTTAAAACTACGCAACGGTTTTTTTTTAATAGATAGAGTGATTCTAGAGAAAGGTTTATATGTATAATACATACATATTTGCAACCGTGCGAAGCCGGGCCGGGTCGCTAGTTACAATATATTTGTAAAAGTTGATTTATATTACTAAACCTAGTCACAGTGGAATGGGTTTACGCGAACCTGTGACGCCCCAAGCGTGTCGTGTGAGGGTATACCGCTGGGGTTTTCGTGGATAGACGAGTAGTGTCTGAAGTCCCACATTACCTCCGACCCCACCCCCGAGGAGCAGTGATATGCATAAAACATTTCGCCAGCGTCACCAAACAAAAAATTTATCAAACCTAAATCAAATTTTATAAATATACTAGCTATCCCGGCAAACGTTGTTTTGGCAACCCCCTTCCCCGCGCAACCCCCACCCCACGCAACCCCCACCACGCGCTACCCCCACCCCGCGCAACCCCCGCGCAACCCTCTAGGTCTTATGGTTCCATAGATATCGTGATCTCCTATCGCAAACGTTGTTTTGCCATGTAATTAAATAGGGTTTGATCGTAGAGGGGTGAAATTTAGGGTTGTTTGTATTTTTGTATGCTGAATCTTAAAAAAATAAAAGCAAAAAAAATTCTCTAAAAAATATACATTTTTTTTCACCCAAGTAAAATCTAGGGGGATGAAAAATAGATGTTGTCCTATTCTAAGACCTACTCAATATGCTCACAAAATTTCATCAAAATCGGTCAAGCCGTTTCGGAGGAGTTTGGCAACTAAAACTGTGACACGAGAATTTTATATATTAGAAGATTTAGCATACATAAAGCAAATGTAGCTTTAACTCAAAACACTTGTTGGTGTCAATTTATATCTTCAGGTACCTTCAGTTAATATTTAGTACCTATGTTTAGGATAACGGTTATTTTACAGTGTAAAATAAACGTCTTGTTTTATTTTAAAATGTGCATGACATACTTTTGTTTCACTATTATTAGCATCATCTTTTTGATTCAATCCTTATATAGCCCTTGCTATAAGCCTTAGAGTTTGTTGAAATTTATATAGCCCTTGCTATAAGCCTATGAGTTTGTTGAAATGTACTCTATCTACCGCGCAAATAGCTAAAATCATAATTTACTCCGTAATCGCATTTTACTATGGAACTATGATGTAAAGAATATCGCTGGAATCTAGAGAATTTTAAAGTTTCCACTATCGATCTTACTAACTTAGACAACAGAGTCAGACTTACTCTGGCAAACTTTACGCTCCTACTTGCATTTTCACTTTCATCTAAGGAGTTCTTTTTTTTTTAATGTGTTCAACAATGTCCGGGCATATTTTACAAAAAAATATAGAAAACTCCGAATACATTGTTCAAATATTTATAATTAAATTCGAATGAAATATATTTTATGGTCTACAATTAATCTATCTTCCATATATCTTATAAATAAAAATGAATTGCTGTTCGTTAGTTTCGCTAAAACTCGAGAACGGCTGGACCGATTTGGCTAATTTTGGGTTACTTCTAATATATAAAACAAAGTTGGGTTTGTTATTTTTAAACTTTCGCGATTTGTACACATAATTAAAAACTTATCGGGACTTATCGCTCGACGTTTCGAGCAAAAACAGGTATTAATTCTGTGCGCGATAAGTCCCGATAAGTTTTTAATTGTAAAGTTGGGTTTGCTCTAACACTTAAAACTCAAGAACGGCTAGACAGATTTGGATGAAATTTTGTAGAGAGATAGCTGACACGCTGGACCTCATGGATTTACCATGTTATATCCACGAAGAATTCCAACGTGAAAAAAAGAAAAATCTTGTGGAATGCGTTTACGCGAACCTGTGGCACCCCAAGCGTGTTGTGTTATACCACTGGGATTTTAGTGGGTAGACGAGTAGTTTCAGTCATTAGTTGTCATCCCGCGTATGAAAATCTCCAAAACTTGTGAGTGATGCACCTGACTGGAGTACGTCAACAGTAAGTTGAGATATAGATTTTACTCGACTTCTTCTGTCACCAAGTTTACATTGAGAAGGGACGATACACAGATTACAATACATTACAAACTTTAATTGAAAAATTAAGGCATAGGCTAGAGAACGAAATATTCTTATAGGATTATGTATTCAGCGATAATTTGGCATGCGATGTAAATTAATTTACTCAAGCAACTATGTACTCTTAGTATACTATAGTTATAAGTGTTAGAACAAACCCAACTTTGTTTTATATATTAGAAGTAAATATACACCCGCATCGTACTTTTTATTATTTTGCTAGCTGACCGGGCAATCTTCGTACCGCCTCAGAATCATGTCACCTTTTAAACCTTCCCTGGACTTCCACGAATATTTCAAGACCAAAGTTAGCCAAATCGGTTCAGTCGTTCCCGAGTTTTAGCGACTTACATTGTAATTACATTTTGAGATGACATGAGGAATGTCCCTCCCACGCCGTTTTCCCATTTTCCTTGGGGTCCGCAATGGTCTAACCTAGTTTGGCTTACTAATAGTTTTTACACAGAACGATCCCAACAATAAATTATAATATGCTCAGACCAGCTTTTAGTATTTACGCTACTGACTACGTGTAACGACTGCCAAGCTGTACTTGGAACATGTTAGATTAAATTACGATTGTTCAAATATGTATAGAAAATCTTTACTATTATATTTACTTTATATACACAAGCCAACACTTATTTGCACATAGCTACTGCTATTCTACCATATGTTCTTAGAATAGATTGGTACCTTGTTTCCCTCAACCCTATTATTTTCCATTACACTGCAGGAGCGAAGTAATCTAGCTTAAAATATACTATGCACGAAGAAAGCAATGTTACAATATTACCAATTACAACCAGTTCATTTTGGAAGCAATAATTTATAGACGTAGTCAAAATTTACGCACAATTAATAAAAAAAAATATCACTTCACCGTCACTATCACTACATAGTATAAAACAAAGTCGCTGTCGTCTGTCCGTCCCTATGTATGCTTAAATCTTTAAAATTACGCAACGTATTTTGAAGCGGTTTTTTTCAATAGATAGAGTGATTCAAGAGGAAGGTTTTTAAGCATAATACATGCATTATTGCACCCGTGCGAAGCCGGGGCGGGTCGCTAGTTACCTATAAAAACAAACGAGAAAAGTAGTATTCATAGTTTAATAGTAGATACGTATTCCGTCACCGTGTGGTGACGGATTTAGAATACATTGTGTCACCACCCCATTTCATCCTAAGCGTGTCGTAAGGCTCTGTACGCACTAGCGGCTGGCCGCCTAGGCGGCTAGCCGCGCGGTCTGCTAAACCGCCACAAAATTTCAACCGCCAGTGCGTACGGACATAAGCGGTTGCATATTAAATTAGAAAAGCGGCAGGCCGCGCGGCTTGTCGCTTTTCGTACGAGGATTCAAAGCCTCTGGTTACAAAAGTCGTACGCGGATTCAAAGCCTCTGATTCCAGCAATGTGGTAAGGCAGTACTCTAACTATCGATCCCACGGCGCTGCACCTAAAACCCTGAGAAGGAACACCCCGGAGATGTTTAGTGGGTATGCCTCCACTATGGAGGAGATTCCCACACTCCCCCGTCGGCCATCCTCAGGCTGACGGAAAATATAAAGGATTATACTCCGGGCAACAAAAAAAAAAGGTTCAACCGCTAGTGCATACAGGGGCTAAGAGTCGACAATAGGAAATTACAAGGTCGAAAACCAAGCCGCAAGAAAAACTTGATACTAAGCCAACCAGCGTCTGGCCAGCGTGGCACGGTAGGCTAATTACCCTCCATGTAGTTGGAGGAGGCCCGAATCAACAGAGGGTCAGAGTATATACTCTGACCCTCTGCTGCTGACTACTACTAAGCAACCCATATGGGTTGCTTAGTAGTAGTAGACCTAGACATATTCTTTATTGTGGCAAAAGACATAGATCTTAAAATTAAAATAGACATCATCACTACATATTTTAAAACAAAGTCGATCTATGTAAGCTTAAATCTTTAAAACTACGTAACGGATTTCGAAGCGGTTTTTTTAATAGATAGTGATTCAAGAGGAAGGTTTATATGTACAATACATGCATAATTGAAGCCGTGCGAAGCCGGGCCGGGTCGCTAGTATTTTTATATTTTATAGTCTTGCCACAAACCGATCCAGACTCAGCATATTGCTGGTTGTTGTCAACCAACGCTGATCTTCCGTCGGGGACGGCAGGTGACGTCACGCACGGTCATATTATCTATAAATAGCAGCAACACATGCTTGTTCATAAGTTGTTCATAACTAAAAAAATATAAAAATAAAACAGTACATAAGGCATAACTTAATATAACTAGAAGTCGTTTATAAAAATAAAACAGTACTTATGGCATAACTTAATATAACCAGTAGTAGTTTCAGGAGGCTAATGTCCCTCCATGGATTTGGAGAAAGGCCCGGTTGTTTATGGGATGAAATGATGATGAATGGTTTAATTCATTCAGTGTAATGTATACGTGAATTTTCCGCAGAAACCAGGATCAACGATTTTTTTTAAATAAGTTATTTGTTTCAGAGCATACTGTAATCTAAACTTCTTTTGTAGAGCAACAAGACTAGATCCTATTTGTCACGTATATACACAGAAGCACGTCCACGTCCTTCGAAAATGCGTTTAATTAATGGCTTCCATCTAGGAACCTCGCTCGAGGGAGCACCGGCCTCGTTTAATACTGGTTGCGCTAGATATCTCACAGTGTGTTCCAGATAAATGCAGGACTTTCTAACAGATTTCCGTCAGAGAAATCTTCGCTAATATGATAAATTTATTGAGTTTCTTTCCTTTTGACAAATCCTTATTCAGCAATAATTTATCAATTACTAGCGATCTGCCTCGGCTTCACACGGGTGCAATGATGAACATCTACGTTTATCAGTGTTTCTCTGCAATATTATGCACTCTTGAATCACTCTATCTATTAAAATTAAAAACCGCTTTAAAATCCGTTGTGTAGTTTTAAAGATTTAAGCAAACATAGGGACGGACAGACGACAGCGACTTTGTTTTATACTATGTAGTGATAATGATGTCTTAGGTTTTCACGATCATTACACATAGCAGGAAATGATCTCTTCACGGTTATGATCGTTTTATTTTATTCCCAACGTTTGAAGAGATCATTTCCTGCTATGTAGTGATAATGACGTCAACGGTACTATAAAAATTATTAATGGAAGATGCATACTTAGCCAACAACACATGGACAAGCAATAATAAAACTATACTAGTTAAAACCGCCGTCCAAATAATCCTAACAGTCCACATTTGTGCAATCAACCGAGTTAGTCTTGTTTACATAGCAGATGTAAAACCAAGTAAGCTTTAAATGTAGCCATAAAGTTACCGGTGATCAATAAATATATGGCACTTGATTTTAAGTATCAAATATTCTAAATAATAGACCCGCGCCGGCTTCGCACGGGCGCAATTATGCATGTATTATACATTATAAAGATTCCTCTTGAATCACTCTATCTATTCAAAAATACCGCTTCAAAATCCGTTGCGTAGTTTTAAAGATTTAAGCATACGAGTACATAGGGACGGACAGACGACAGCGACTTTGTTTTATACTATGTCATCATCATTTCAGCCAAAAGACGTCCACTGCTGGACATAGGCCTCCTCCAAAGATTTCCACAAAGGCCGGTCCTGGGCCGCCCGCATCCATCGTTTTCCGGCGACCTTAACCAGGTCGTCGGTCCACCGTGAGGGAGGCCTACCAGCACTTCCGGAACGCGGTCGCCACTCGAGGACTTTTCTGTCCCATCGGGCGTCGGTCCTGCGAGCTATGTGCCCTGCCCACTGCCACTTAAGTTTGACAATCCGGTGGGCTATGTCGGTGACCCTGGTTTTCCTGCGTATCTCCTCATTTCTGATTCGATCTCGCAGGGAAACCCCGAGCATATCCCTCTCCATTGCCATTTGGGTGACACAGAAGACCTCCCAGACGTCAGCCTGTGTGAGATCGGGATGGCTCTCGAGCAACTTAAGAACAACAAGGCGGCGGGTGATGACAGAATTACCGCAGAACTTCAGAACTTCAGAAGTTATTCAATTCCGTCATACTCGAAGGACGAACGCCAAATGCATCGAACAGAAGTGTGGTGGTGCTGTTCTTCAAGAAGGGAGATAACACCTTATTGAAGAACTACAGACCCATCTCACATCTGAGCCATGTCTACAAGTTGTTCTCGAGAGTCATCACAAATCGTCTCGCATGCAGGCTCGACGCTTCCCAGCCTCCCGAACAAGCCGGTTTCCGAAAAGGCTTCAGTACCGTAGACCATATTTTAACGCTACGGCAGGTTATACAGAAGACCGAGGAGTTTAACCTGCCCCTTTGTCTGGCGTTCGTGGACTACGAGAAAGCCTTCGATTCGATCGAGACGTGGGCAGTATTGCAGGCTCTCCAGAGGTGCCAAGTCGACTATCGGTACATCGAAGTGTTGAAGTGTTTGTATGAAAACGCCACCATGTCAGTCCGACTCCAAGAGCAGACCTCGAAACCGATCCAGTTGCAGCGAGGTGTTAGACAGGGAGACGTTATCTCTCCGAAACTGTTCTCCGCTGCACTGGAAAATGTTTTCAACGTATACTATGTAGTGATAAATGAACCAGTGCTGAGTTTGGCCTCACTGATCCAGTTGCAGCGAGGTGTTAGACAGGGAGATATTATCTCTCCGAAACTGTTCTCCGCTGCACTGGAAAATGTTTTCAACGTATACTATGTAGTGATAAATGAACCAGTGCTGAGTTTGGCCTCACCGATCCAGTTGCAGCGAGGTGTTAGACAGGGAGACGTTATCTCTCCGAAACTGTTCTCCGCTGCACTAGAAGGTGTTTTCAACGTATACTATGTAGTGATAAGTAATTAGCCAATAAATGAACCAGTGCTGAGTTTGGCCTCCTCCCTCTACATGGAGGGTAATTAGCCTACTGCACCACGCTGGCCAGACGGGTTGACACAGGGTTTCGTTTCAAGTTTCCCTTCACTTGCAGCTTGTAGGTTTGTGGCCTTGTCATTTCCTTTTATCGGCTCTTTTAATAAGGTTTAGAAGTAAACTCTCAGAAAATATCTCTTACTATTTGTACGGCTCATATAAAACTTAACATATGCAAATAATGTTAGTATTTTAGTTTTAGGTTAATTGGTATTTTAGTCTTGTTTTATTACTTAAGTTAGTGTTTATGTAAGTACAATAAATATAATAATGTTAGTTAGTGAAGTAAATTGATCGTGTGTTAAAGACTTGGAGTAACAAGGATTATGTTTGGATTTAGAATAAACCAATATTATCGACATTATAGTTTAATACGCCACGGAAATAAAATGTCTCCACAACAGATGCAAAAATAAAAAGCGAAAATAAAAATACGGCTTGGAACAGTTGTTTGTTTGTTATTTTTCGCTTCTTAGTTTATATTTGAAGTCTATTAACATTTTTGCTAAAAAGCTTATTCACTCCAAAAAAAGTTTTCCCCTATTAAAATGTCTTCGATCAACGGTTTAAGCCGTGTATGTTCGAGATCTTTGGTCTGTTGGTGAGTCAAGTCAAAATCTTTCACAGTATTTTCTTCTACTCTTCTTATAGTATTAACTAACTTTCAAGATAGTATTATTATTATGAGATTTCATTTCAATATTTTGATATATCGATCTAAGCATGCTTGTAAATTCTCTTTTAGTATATATTTTTTCTGAAATGTAGTTTATATTTCAGATAAAAACAGGAAAGATCGTCTGTATCTAAGTTAAAAATCTTATAGAAATTACGTTTCACTTACCAAATTTATGTCAGTTTAAGTATTTAAAAAAGCAATCAGCTATCATTACTTCATAAACAAACATTATCATTAAACAACAATTTGTAGTAGCTGCCTTCTATTACATGACATCAGGTCGGTGTCTATTTAGGTTATATTTCTTCGCTTGTTAGTTCATATATTGAAGTCGGTTAACATTTTTTTTGTATTATTTCTAGTATACATGTCTGTATGCTTTGTAAAGAACTATAGTAACAACAAAAACGTATATTTTGACAGTAAGTAAAATTTTGTTTCAATACACAAGTTTATACAAAATTTTACTTTCATACAAATGTTATGATCTACTGAAACGATTTAAATAAAATTTCTATGGGAATAATCTAACCATAATTATAAATTAAAAAAAAACTAAAAAAAAACATGCTTTATAGCAATCAAACTAAAAAGTAGAAAATATTTATTATTTATTTTATGAGACTTTGTGTTACTGCAATGTAAAACCCAACAATCAATTATCATAATTAATTTAGAATGAGATTAATTTAAATGTTAAGATATTGACAAAAATTCAAATAAAGTGAAAAAGCTTTTCATATCCTTTTTGAAGTTGCTTGAAAAGATACAACTCGCCTAGCACATATGAAATAACACCAACCTAAGTAATACGTATTACTACTAGTATTAATTCGTCATTTCACCCCATAAATGAACCGCTACTGGGAAGTGAAACTAGCCTGCTGTGCCATGCTGGCAAGACTGGCTGGCACAGGGTATCAAGTTTTCCTTCTCTTGCGGCTAAGTTATCTGTCTGTTGCGTTCTTTGGACGCTTCTTATGACATCCTCGTGGTGGTATGAGTTGGTGATATTGTGTATAGTACATGGAACTCTGAATCAGCCAAGACACGAAACTCTAAATCTGTCACCACACGTAACCTAGTATTAATCGCTTGGTAATATTAAATTACGCGATATAATGCTTGCTTAGAGCGCTATTAAGATTTAACCCGACTCAGAATGAGAGAAGGCACATCTCCCGTTCATTTTCGAAGAGAAAGCTCTCGAAATAGGTCACCAATAAGGGAGGCCGTTTGCGCAAGCTAGTAATTGTAAAGGAGATCAGCTAAATTCGCAGCTACTTAGCCACTTATGAGCGCGGTTAAAGTCTGTGCTCAAATTGAAAATAGAGCTATATTTATAGAAATGCAATTCAATATATTTATGGTCGAATTTACACCATTGGCGACCCCTAGTTAATGTATCATTTATTTGCATAACCATGTAGGGTTAACCCCGCCACCGCCACAATTTTATGACAATTTATTTACAATTTTACAATTTATTTGACATGACAATTATTTTTTTAATATTACAATTCTATGATTATCATACAATTATGGTGGTTTGCCGTTTGCTGTAGAGACCGTGGGACCGAGCGCTTATCAAGTCTTTTCCTACTTGTTGAGGAGGCTCATTGAGGTTACGGCAGAACTAAAGGCTGGCTCATATCTCGCAGAGAGATTGAGCATCGCTGTCCGACGCGGGAATACGACCAAACTTTCGGACACCGTACCTTGCCGCAGTCATTTAGCACAGTTGTGTAGTTTATAAATATTTTCAAGTATATTATCTATTTTAGTCTAATGTATCTAGTTGCATTTTTATTACTTTGTTATGTTTGTTTAAGTTTCATATTGTTATATTTATTTTAATTGTTGCTTAATACATAAAACACAGCTACTTATTGTATAGAAAGAAAATAGACTGCCACAATATTTAAGCTGTAACAATAATCTTGCAAAATGCAGATTTACTTGAGACGGCGCACATTGTTAGGCGGTACCTCTCTTTGCAGCACTAAGCACTAGGCGGCTTGAAAAATTTTGCCCCTTGGGACTGTCATGATAATTATATAATATTTAAAACATATGTTTATCAGCATTTTATAAATATTATGTAAAAAAAATATGCATACATAATATATTATAAATGTAATATTGATGAATTTAATAGGAAAAATGTTTTTTTACATTTTTACAAATCATACTAACCAACTTGCCAACTTTTAGTAGCGTTGATGATAATTAGGATACAGTTTTGCATAAGGCACCGGCTTCAATATGTTTTTTTTTACTGTCTATATATATTATATCGATAGTCTTAAATATTTATGTCGGTACACATTATTTGTTAAAACGTTTGTATGAAGGATATATTAATTTCAAACCTCATCACATTCCTTTGATTAAAATGAGCTTCAAACCACCTAAACCATCATCCTTACTCTTCAAACAGTGGCAGGGAGTCGTAATACAGTCACCACAACGAGAGCCCGCCCGATTCGCTAGCGCGCGCCGCGCCGCCCGTGTGTCGCGTCCCGAGCCGAACGCCAGGAGGTCACCGCGTCAAGGGCAGGTCACGATCGGGCTGACTGTGTGTGCACCCTAGTTGCGTCAACAGCAAATCCTGAACCAAGGTCACGGGACACGTTATGTATAAAACACTAACGTATTGTGACACATAGATAACGTTTTTTTATGCGTAGTATGTCAACAATCTTATTTCGTTAGAAGTCGGCTGCGATCTTTCCATTTTCGCGGCTTACTATGGTGATGGGAATAATATATATTTATGTATCGAAGAAATATAGTCAATAGCGAGTCACATGTACAGTTTAAAAGACCAGTAGAAAAACACGTTCGGGGCGTCTCACAGTGAAACACACCTGTGGCGCCCCAAGCGTGACATGTGTAGTGGATAGGTGAGTATTTTCCAGAATCTTACACATAATCGCCAACCTCACCCCCGAAGGGCGGCGGTAAGCATAAAGCAATTCCCCAGCGAAACCAAAAGCAAGAAAAGCGTAACTATGACCACTCCTAAGTCTTTAAATTGAATTAGGCAAATCCAAGAAAACATCTACCCCGGGCTCCTTCTGTGTGCAGCAACATGGGTACTTGTGCCCCTAAACAGGTAGGTTTCTCTTCCTCCCTCACTTGCTCTATTTAGAACGATTCTTCTTTTAAAGACTACACGGTTAGCGCAGTGGTTGAGCGATCGGCTGCTGCGCAGCATGTCGCGGCTTCGGTCCCCGCACGGAATAAATATTTATACGACAAGTATTTGTTACGGGTCTGGGTGTTTTTCTATCTATAATAAGTATGTATTTATAAAAAAAAATCTATTTAAGTAGTTTATCATCCATCTCGTTACCATAACACAAGCATTAAGTTGCTTAACTTGGGACGAGATGGCGTTGTGTGAAATGTCCAATGATATTTATTTATATTTATTTATTTATAAAGTGGCACTGCTCCGTCGAAGTCCTGCCAGGAGCAGTTTGCAGGACGTCATGTCTCTTGATTTGTGGTGGGTGAGGAATTTGCCTTAATCACCCGCCCAGGTATATGGGCGCGTGCAACCCCATAGATAAACACAACAGGACATCTTACAATAAATGTTAATATCATCACTATTACTACATAATAAAAAACAAAGTCGCTGTCGTCTATCCGTCCCTACGTATGCTTAAATCTTCAGAACTACGAAACGGATTTTGAAGCGGGTTTTTTTAATGGTTAAAGTGATTTACGAGGAAGGTTTATATGTATAATAAATGCATTATATTGTAGAGAAACATTGATAAATTTAGAGGTTCATCATTGCAACCGTGCGAAGCCGGGGCGGGTCACTAGTTGTAAATAAGCCTCTTAAAATAACCATATATAATTTTAGTAAAACTGCTATTCGTGCATAAAATACTCTTTAAGCGACTGCGCGACTGTGAACCAAAGAGCAAAACATGCGAAAATATATTTGCTACACAAATTGAGCTATAACTATAAGCTACGTTATAAAAGTGTACTGTTATTAAATTTCATATAAACTTAAACTTGGCTTGGTTTTACAAGGAGAATGATAAATCGCCAAACATATTATCCGAGTTTTATGATCACCATATATTCAGATCGGACTTCATTATAGTGATGAGTGAAATTAATGAATATTTTCAACATCACGTACCATCTTGAGGCTGTACGAAGTTATTAAAGGAGCTAGGCACAACACGAATTGGGGGGTCTCTACTAAATGTGAGATTAGTTTAGATTTGGCAAATCAATCAATTAAAAGAAGTTTAATTTAATACCTATTATTTTTGGGCTACGGGTTCTATGCCCGAACCTCGAATGGCTATAGAGTTTTTGTTACTTGTTGTATGTACCCACTTATAAACTGGGTTAACCCTGTTCACATTTAACTTCATTATATTCCCAGGGGAACATTCACAATTGAATCGAAAATAACAAAATGATGAATGTACTCGTATTATAATACCCATTGTTACGATATACTTTCACAATTTTGGGATAAAAATCTCTTGGCATAGTAGCTCACATACATATATACGTAATGAAAACTGAACCCATACAAACTTCGGTATTTTATTTGATTCAATTTATATTACATTTGCTCAATTTATTTTATTATTTAGTGCTTTTACTTAAATAAATTGTATTGAATAGTCCGAGTCGAATTCTAATCAAAGGCATTTTAATCATAGCATTAGTTCTTAAATGTACACAAGGGCAATGGAGAGGGGTATGCTCAGAGTTTGAATCAGAAATGAGGAGATACGCAGGTAAACCAGGGATACCGACATAGCCCATAGCATGCCCGATGCCCGATGGGGCAGAAAAGTTCTCGAGTGGTGACCACGTTCCGGAAGGCGCAGTACTGGTATGCCGTAGTTTCTCTACGTGAATAACTGGCTTTTGGGAAATCTGCACAATATATGAAGCAACGCCGGTCACTATATAGCTCGAAAAATTTGTAAAAATGCAGATGTATTTTGCTATAAAAAATAAACGAGTGTATTGATTGTTTTCTCAATGGAAAATTATATAACCAGTGATCCCACTAGACGGGGTGGCAATTCCTCCGTGTAATTAGTGGTAGTTAGCCAAATCAGGCAAGACTGGCGCCGACCCCAAAAAAAGCGAGGGAGGTTATGATAAAATGATGCAGTATGATAGCATATTACACATTTAAATAGTATCTATAAAACGCAATTTGTTCATGCCCTTGGCTTACATCAAGCCGGGCATTTTAATATCAAAATTTTACAGCGGGGAATAAGTTTAAACAAGATCTGTACCAACTTGTTGCTTTCATTCCTTCCATTTTAATAAAAATAGAAACTCATTTCTGCCAGTCTCTATTCGCAGTGAGGTGACGATTATTAAGATTAATATTTTCTAGTTTTTACTTATCGCATTTGTCGTTTTGTTTCAGTTCTTTATAAATTGAAAACTATTTTATTAAGAGTTGCTATTGAGAGTTGCTAATACTGCCACTGTTAGCATTAGTATTAGTATAGCATTAGTACTAACATTAGTAATATTCGAATATTGTTACTTACTTTCATGAAACAGTATTAGTACAGTACATAGTTGTGTCAATCCTTTGAAGTATTGGATTTGTTTAGCATTGGAAATAAAATATGTGTTGCTATAATAAAGTTTGCCTTGCCTTTGCCCAAGTTCATTAGACTACCAGTATTGTCCCATCACGCGAGCGATCACCCATCTAGTGGGGTCGGGCAGTAATCATTTGGTTCCAACATCTGCCCGTTATCACGCTTGGTGTCGCGACTACACAGAGCACGTAGGAGGACAGATGATACAGTATGAGGTTCACACATCCACCATCTGATTAAGCCTGTTGATTAACCCGCTTAACAATTAGCATTCCAAATTACCAGAGCTGTTCCTTGAAAAAAATCACAATGTTAGATAGCGATCAAAACGAAAGTTATTTTCTTTTCGAAGGCCAGTGCAATTTACTATCTATTTCAAGAAGTTGTTGCTTCCCTCACTTAACACTTTCCCTGACTTAAGGTCACAATACTTAAAATTAACAAGGAGAGGAAGATATATGTATAATGAGCAAGAATAAATATATAAAAGTGTGGAAACGCATTTAAATTGCATTGTGTCACCTTCCTATTCTAAATTGCGGGTGTCATAAGAGTGGAAGGAGAAGTTAAAGGATATAACGAGGCTCATAATCTAGCCACACGAGAATGAAAACTTAATACAGAACCTTTTTTTATAGTGGGGAAACCTTATAAAGGTCCTCAGCCGGTGGACAGGGCTGGGGTATGTAGGAGCCCACTAGCGCGAGAAGAAGGTGAAGTGCGCTCGGGTTATCCACTAAAAACAAACACTATTGTTCCGGTCTCGAGTCAAACTACCGGCAGGAAACTTCGTAAACTTCTCAAGAAACCAACTCAACTGGGCAGTCTGACACAGAAGGATAAGGCATCGCAGTCCACTGTAGACTTCCATTGTAGTATCTTGTAGACTAGAAGGATGATGATCATATTTTAATAGCAATGCAGAAAACACAACATCTCACTTGCATCTTGCAGAAAGGCTAATCTAGAACGTGGTGCCATAAGAACGGGAAAATAACATTAAACGAATGGATGTGCGTTATTAATCTCGAGTAAAAACATTATTCTACCTACCATACCTAGGAGACATCTTTACATATATCATGGTAAAAACTACAGCCAGCTATAATTTTAAAACCATATTTAGTAATTAATCTCTATAATTAGTAATTATTTCGACGCACGCATTTACTCTATTATGCACTGCGGCGACTCCGCAGTCTCCGCATCTTATTGTCTTCAAAGCAACAGCGAACTCCTGAAAACTTTCTTCGCATACAATATCATATAAAGTAAACCATCTATCTCTCTTTGGATCATCTGAGACCAGAACGTTTATTCTATATCGAGATCTTAGATCATTACCGTAAATAAACATTCCTTGGCATCGTTTTGCACTTGTGCATAAAATGCATTACGCGACATTTTCTACTCAGGAGTCTATTTCTCAAATAGAAGGAATGTTTAAAAAATACATTTAATTTCAATAGTACATATAAACATACAAAGAAAAAAACAATTTTAGTCAGTTTTCAGGAGTGTTGGCACTGACAGACGTGAAGAGTAAATCCGAGCATAGCTCTCCATTACTATTTGAGTGACTCTCAGTCCCCTAATAAGTCTCACGAACGGCAATGTCTCGGACCTGTAATTGTAAACTGACAACACGCTGTTTGGAGGTTGTTAGATGTGAAGAACGATACCCGAACGGTGTCCCCCCCCCCCCAAGTTAAGTAAAAAAAAAGTTTCTCAGAGGAGTTGCCTCTTGCAATTACTACTTTTATCGCTGGGGCTTTAAACAAACATGCAATTCACGAACTCTGACTCTGAGCATGTCCCTCAGGTTTACACAAATACATGTGATCCAAAGGCGGTACATCCAAGCTCTATACAAGGCAGTCAATTAGATGTAGGCTTTCGACTTTCAGTAAATAAAGCAATTATTATTTTAATGACAGTCATGACATCATAAGTCGGTTTTTTACATTTGATCAATTTTATCAACTTGCATGACGGTGGTGCAAAATATAAACGCAGATTTATGCAGGAATATTTATTTTTAGACGAGCCTTTACTAACCTTGATTCAGATCTTTTGATCAATACTGCCGGTATTGAGTGCACTGCCTTTTGCAGAAGCTTCAATCAGCTTAGCATACATATGATAGTAAAGTTTATATTATGAGATGCTACGCAATTTTGTAGTGTTATTATTTATGGACCTCATAGTGATTCCCTGTCTGAACTTAAATATGTAGCTCAGAATGTGTGTAAATGTGTGTTTGTTCCTAGGCATATTAATTTTTTCTTTAATTACTATTTACCTTTTTGCTTTTGGCATAGATACAAAAATAATAGTGGGCAGATTTACTATGATAGACACTTATCCAATATCTAGAAGAGCTAGATTCTTAACCTACCCATCAATTCGCACTATCCGCTTGGTTTCGGCAAATTCCTAGCTACTCATTCTAGAATACTATAAATATGTTTTTGCTATATTACATATAACGTACATTCATTTAACTTTTAACATAGTGCCATTTATTGAATACTTACCGAATCCAGTTCACCAGACAGCGCCATCTGTTGTCATTGTTTGGAGCTAACATATAGTTGTGACTGTCAAATAATAGACAAATAATTTGCAATAAAATAATATTGCGACTATAAATTGAGATGTAAGCTATCCTATCTTTTAAGTTGGATTAAACTGCACACGGTGTGCAAATTTGACTAAAATCAGTTAAGTAATTTAGTAGCTCATCGCGGAAAAACAACGTGACGCGTAATTTATATATATTAAAGATATTGGCTTATTTTTATTTAACCACTTCAAAGACACACACGTTTAAGGACGAGAACTAACGTTGGCGGGGCTTGTTGATTAAACATACTGATGTACAATATTAACACATTTTATTGGCGTGCACATCTTACCACCTTTTACAAGAGACTGACAAGAACAGAAAAACAAAGCAACTCGCATATAAAAAGAACACTATTTCAAATTATAATAAAAAAGTATAAAAAAGACTAAAAAGGTTGCGGGTCGCCAAAACACATGCCATTAAATAAGACAGTGTGAATAATCTTATAAAATAGTAACTACTTAAGTTGTACTCAGGGGTCCCATTGCACAAACTAAGCTTAGTTTGAGACTCGCTGATAACAAAGGTAACGTTTAACCTTTTTTGATAATAAATATTAATTAATTAAATAATAATATAATTCCACAAAAATGAGATTGTTTTACCACAAGTAGCGTTAAAATATTTCCACTCGCCAGTCAGACAGTTTAAAGATACAATGCGCTACTGACTATTGTTTCGAATTTCATAATTCTATAGGATAAGAAAATTGTCTAATATTTAAACACAATATATTAAAGCCTCTAGGCGCAGTTATCTTATGCTCTGTTTGAATACATCAGTCTTGCCATAAATACTGAAACAAAGATACACAATATTTTCTTTTGCAAATAACATTTATTACTTTTACAGTGTGATAGAGCTTATAGTCCGGGGTCCCCCGTACATTGATTTCACTTGATTACTATCAAGCTAATTTTTCGTGAGTAGCTTCATTTTCATGAGACGCCCAACATTTTCTTGTCGACAACTCTTGATTGTGGTAGCTAACAAAGGTAGCAAGGGTGAAATATGTTGATTTTATGATTCAAAAAAATGTATTACTAACCGGGTGCTTTTTGGTATATCTGATGATAATTATCTAAATTATTCGAAAATGTATTTGTCCTACAAAATGTATGGTTTGATCAAAGAGTCCTCCACCTCCAATATGTATGGATAACGAGGTCATAAAAAATGATTACTAACCAGCTGGTTTTTTTTTATTTACTTATTAAATATTTATATTATTTAACCGTCATATTGTCCTACAAGTTGCGTGGTACGTTATCCCAGTCCTACACGCAAAAGTTGTTCTACAGATCATAGAAAAAAATTTATTACTATCAAGCTGAATCTTTGTGAATAGCTTTGTTTTGATGAGACGCCCAACATTTTCTTGTCGACATCTCTTGATTGTGGTGGCTAACAGAGGTAGCAAAGGTTAAATATGTCGATTTAATGATTCTAAAAAAATTATTACTAACCGGGTGATTTTTGGTATATCTGATGAGAATTATCTAAATTATTCGAAAATGTATTTGTCCTACAAAATGTATGGTTTGATCAAAGAGTCCTCCACTTCCAATATGTATCGATAACGAGGTCATCAAAAATTATTACTAACCAGCTGGTTTTTTTTATTTACTTAGTAAATATTTATATTATTTAACCGTCATATTGTTCTACAAGTTGCGTGGTACGTTATCGCGGTCCTACACTCAGAAATTGGCAATACCACAAGACCCATTTTGTCATCACTAACTGTAGGACACCAATTTTACATGATAGGTTAGTATTCTCTGCCCAAATGATACAATGTCCTACAAAAAAACAGGTATGTATCATGAGTCCGACAGAAATTGTCATTTTTCGTTTTCCTACTTATAACTTATGATACAGTGAAAACATCTTTTTTATTAACTTAAATAACTTTTTTTTTTACTGAAGTAAGTGGTACAAAAAAATAATTATTTACTTAAAAAAATGTATATTCATCAGATTCATCTGATAAATTTTCAGTATCATCACTATCATTTTCATCTATTTCATTTTCCTCGTCTTCTGACTCTGTAATAACGTAAAAAAATAAGTATTTTTAACATAAAATGAATCCACTTCGTTTTATAGTGTACGAAACTTTTTATATAGTACATATACGGATCCCGCTATACAACGACCACCGATATGTTTAATGGATGAAAATTATTTTATTAGAAATTTAGGACTTTTTCAGGCAATCCATTTTTTTAAATTATTTTTAACATACTAAATTTCTAATAAAATAATTTACATCCATTAAACATAACGGTGAATGTCGTTGTATAGCGGAATCCGTATAATGTACTATATAAAAAGTTTTGCACACTATAAAACGAAGTGGATTCATTTTAAGTTAAATAATACTTAATTTTTTACGTCATTACAGAGACAGAAGACGAGGAAAATGAAATAGATGAAAATGACAGTGATGATACTGAAAATTTATCAGATGAATCTGATGAATATTTTTTTTTTTATATGTAAATAATTATTTTTTTGTATTACTTGAGAAAAATAATTTATTTAAATAAAAAAAAGACGTTTTCACTGTATCATCACTACATAGTATAAAACAAAGTCGCTGTCGTCTGTCCGTCCCTATGTATGCTTAAAACTTGAAAACTACGCAACGGATTTTGAAGCGGTTTTCTTTAATAGATAGAGTGATTCAAGATGAAGGTTTATATGTATAATACATGCACCCGTGCGAAGCCGGTTCGGGTCGCTAGTAAGTTATAAGTAGGAAAACGAAAAAATTACAATTTTTGTCGGACTCGTGTTACATACCTGTTTTCTTGTAGGACATTGTATCATTTGGGCAGAGAATACACTAACCTATCATGGAAAATTATTGTCCTACAGTTAGTGATGACAAAATGGGTCTTGTGGTTTTAACAACTTTTGAGCGTAGGACCGGGATAACGTACCACGCAACTTGTAGGACAATATGACGGTTAAATAATATAAATATTTACTAAGTAAATAAAAAAAACCAGCTGGTTAGTAATCATTTTTTATGACCTCGTTATCCATACATATTGGAGGTGGAGGACTCTTTGATCAAACCATACATTTTGTAGGACAAATACATTTTCGAATAATTTAGATAATTATCATCAGATATACCAAAAAGCACCCGGTTAGTAATACATTTTTTTGAATCATAAAATCAACATATTTCACCCTTGCTACCTCTGTTAGCTACCACAATCAAGAGTTGTCGACAAGAAAATGTTGGGCGTCTCATGAAAATGAAGCTACTCACGAAAAATTAGCTTGATAGTAATCAAGTGAAAACAATGTACCGGGGATCCCGGACTATTATTCGAAGTGGTCTCCATTGGCTGCAATAGAAGTGCTATTTGAACGTTGAGACGTTGTTGAAAATTCTTCACTGCCAAGCGTACGGATTGTTTTAGGGACTCCAAATTATCATAGCCTTTAGAGCAAGCCGTACCCTCTAAAACTGAACAGTGGGTCAAAGTGGGGACTAGACGGCGGCCAGTACGTGGACGGTCAGATCTTTTTCTGTCACAAACAGAGGTGGTCTCATTGTACCTATTAATAGCCCGGTACACAAACCTTTTACTCATACCAAGCGTATGGAGAGCTTTAAAAAATAAATTTGGTACCTACTTTGTGTAATGCAATCACAGTGATTCAGTTCTCTTTATCACCATTTCATTTTATTATAATAAAATATTTAAAAAAATTACAATGGGGCGCCAAAATGAGAAAACTCAATGAACAATCATAAAAAAAATGACAGATTCCAAATTCAAATGTAATATTTTGTTTATTTTCATTGTAACAGTATTTATGGCCAGACTAAGTAATAATACAAACGGCTCTTAAGGTAACTGCGCCTATATTAATAATAATAATATTATTCATCATCATCATCATCATCATCATCATCATCATTTCAGCCAAAAGACGTCCAATGCTGGACATAGGCCTCCCCCTCCGATGTCAACAGGAGTGGCTTGAACATGGGATATTAGACATGATCTTCGTCTTCTCCATGTTCATCTTAAGGCTGACTCGAGCATCGTAGTGAGGCCCTCCATGGTCTCAGCCATTACGAATAATATTATATTAGCCATAAGATAAAAAGTCAAGCCATAAGGGAAAAGTTTCTTCGCATTTTTGAAAGAAATTTCAGAACTTTTTTTAATATAGTTTATTTACATTTAACTAAAGTATGTAGGTAAAATTTTTTTCGATAACTTTTCGCCATCTTGTAGGTAGGGACATGATCCTATTTCTATAGAAATTTTAGGACTTCTGATCAAAATACCGCGACAAGTGGTTTTGGCAGTCCTCTTGTGATGTTAAACTGACACTGCCTAAAGAATTCTGAAAAGACCGAAACAGGTGGAAATCTGAAAGTGCAAGGTCAGGACTGTACGGCGGATGCATTAACACCTCCCAGCCAAACCCTTTTAATTTTTGCTGAGTGGCTAAAGATGTGTAACGTCTAGCGTTAACATGATGAAAAACCACACCCCTTCTGTTGATTATTTCCGGCCGCTTTCTCTCAACTTCTTGCTTCAATCCCATCAGTTGCTCGCAGTAGAGTTCAGAATTGATGGCCCTGCCTGGTGGTAACAGCTCATAATGAATAATGCCCTTCCAATCCCAGCACACATACAGCATCACCTTGTTGCGAGTTAATCCGGGTTTCGCCACAGTCTGTGAAGCCTAACCGGCCTTTGACCACGATCTTTTTCGCACGTTCTTGTCGTATGTGATCCACTTTTTATCACCAGTTATCAGCTTCTTCAAAAATGGTTCGGTTTCATTATGTCGTAATAAAGAATCACAAATGAGTACACGGTTCGTTAGGTTTCTTTCAGTGAGCTCGTGAGTTACCCAAATATCGAGCTTTTTTGTGTACCCAGTTTTTTTCAAATGCGCCAAAACTGTTTTGTGATCAATTCCCAGTTCTTCAGCTACTTCGTAACAACTGATATTACTCCACTTTTTCAAAAATAGCATCCATTTTCTCCGTAATAGGGCGACCAGAGCGACGTGCATCTTTGACATCAAAAATTCCGGATTGAAAACACTTAAACCAAATTTGTGCTACTCTTACAGACACTGCACTAGGTTCATAAACATCTCAATTTTTTTCGCGGCTTGCGTTGCATTTTTGTCCTTTTTTGTAGTAAAATTTTTACATGTATCGAATTTCTTCATTAGTTTCATTCTTGACAGTACGAAAAACAAATGAAAATCACACATTTTTCTAATTTGAATTTGGAATTATTATCTTTAAAATTTTAACTTTCAATGATACCAAAACCAGCCATATACAAATAGTATAGCCAAAGAGATTTTATTACAAGTTCATACATACTATAATGCAAAAAGACTTTTTCCCCAACCTAATATTATTAAGTAGCTAAGATTTCATTGTTTCCAAAGTTTTCAATAGACAATAGACGTCATTACCTACTGTTCACTTTGACACGTTTTCATACAACCCTAATGATAGTATAACAAAGGGAACGTTAGATATTAACGAAATATACGAAAGTCCGACGCTTAAGAGTAGGCGTAATGCTAGATAGCGTTAATTAGGTGTTTTGAAGTACATTTTTAACAAAGCCGTGTCATTAAAACCTACTACTGTTAACAACAGTAATCTTTTAAGATAAGGTCGCATTTCGTTTAAATGTTACACAATGTTTTACTTTATGTTTTACAAACGTAAGTAAGTACTACTTTAGATTACCGAAATAATGATGAAAAAATATTTCTATTGTAACAACGAACTATTTTTTTATGAAATAAAATCAGAGCTTATGGAAAAATCAAATGTTGTATAATATTTTATTCTGCCCTTTTGATACCATAAACTAATAACGAACGACACAAATGAATGCCAGGCATGAACCGCTAAGTGGATGGGTCATCATTTTATTTGATTGTTTTTCGGAATACTTGGTAGGTACAAATTATAAAGTACACATTATAAGATAGAGACAAGATTTCACCAATAATAATTAGTCTTATTCAAGGTAATTTAATTTTTCTATTCCTCGCTCTTAAGTCACACTGAGATAAAATATTATTGATCTTTAAGATGAAAATAATTTGATACGATATTTAGCGGTTCTATTTTTAAGGACTAATTAGCTAGCAGACATTGTGAAACGCAATCGATCTGTACGTTTAGCAACGTCTGTCTCTTCTGAATGTTGTATAACTGTGCATCCTTTGTTATATCAAACGTCCATGCTTCGACTGACACGTAAAGCCGTCGGTTTCAGCTGCCAATCCACCGTCTATGACAGCCGATTCATGTAGTCTTGAGAGCATGGTGCCTTGGGAATACATAATCATAATTAACGTCGGCGTCAATTTAATTTAGCGGATTTCAAACGGTTAATCGTTGTTTATTTTTCGATTTTTAATTATTTTATTGTATTTAAAGGAAGTTTACGGTATAGACGTCCAAAAATGTTCTTTCGAAAAAATGTATGTAGTTAACTTTTTTAAGAAAGTGTTATATACGAGTACAACTACTGAAATCAATCTGAAGGCAACACCAAAAAATTTCCATATCGTTTTGTAAATAATGGGACTATGTGGTAATATACGCATATAAGAAACAAATACAGTGGAATTCAGAGCCACTCCTTATTTAAAGTAGGTTTAAAAGGCCACTACTAACTACAATATTGAAATGTGATATTCAACATTCTAGTTAGTAGTCAGATTTGGAGTAAAATGGTCGCTTAAAACAGCCAGATTCATGAAGTATGTAGTTTATGTCACAAACACTACTGCAAACACACTAGTGGTTAGATGTGCCGCCTTTGGATCAACGGGTCCCGGGTTCGATTCCAGGGTTGGGCAAGTGTCTTTGTCTAAACCAGAGGCACTGGCTCGGAGTCTGGGTGTCATTTCTATCTATAATATGTATGTATTTACATAAAAAAATGTATATAAGTAGTTTATCATCCATCTCGTTACCATAACACAAGCATTAAGTTGCTTAGCTTGGTACGAGATGGCGTTGGGTGAAATGTCCAAGCATATTTATATTTATTTATATTTATCCAGTAACCTGAGGGAGGTTATTATATTTTATATTGTAGGAGACTTAAAAACTAGAAGCAGCGAAAATATCTTGGTACTAGAGAAGCAAAACTGATAGACAACTTTGGGCCCGCCCGTCAAGCCCATTAAAATTTAAATCAGTAAAATTTTCTGCGTTAATTTGAAGCTCTGTCTGTTTCAGCAACAGGTATGGAGCAGCAGGTATTCACAGTATACTGCGTTAAATTTATCTGATATTGAGGTACGCAGTTCTGTTAGCATTAAATATTTGTTTAAAGAAATCAGATGAAAGCCTTCTTTTTATCTCGCCAATGTTTTGTAAGTAATACGTACACATTTCGACAAAAATATTGGTACCCGGTACATGAAAGCCGTCCGCGCATAACAGATACCTAACGATAACGATGGGACAAAAAATATTGTTCGGCAATATTCAAGAACATGTCAATATTATGTTGAATCAACGGGCCCCGGGTTCGATTCCGGGGTCGAGCAAGTGTCTTTGTCTAAACCAGAGGCACTGGCTCGGAGTCTGGGTGTCCTTTTTATCTATAATATGTATGTATTTACAAAAAAAATGTATATATGTAGTTTATCATCCATCTCGACCCTGTTATATTTCATACAACTTTGTAATTGTTTGACTTGTAGTTTGACCCCCCCCCCCCTTTGTCAGGTTTCTATAAACAGTAATATACTGTTTGAATAATTTAACCACATTCAACTGGTATCAGGAATTTTAAAATGCCATTCTAAACAAATTGCCCACAGAAACATAGCATCACGTACGTGATGTTTGTACTAAGCCTTAACCAAATAAATCATTTCATTTTAAGACCTATAGAGCAAGAGCCCTGGGCCGCCAGACGTTACTTAAATTCTGAGTAACAATATGTATTGTACAGAGTTGTGTTAGTGTTAGCTTAGGCCGGCGGCCAATTTTCAGGTACCAGTTGCTGAAGGTACATAAAAACATTGCTCACTTTTCTATATGACTAAGTGAGATTTTTTTGTATATATTTGACACAATTTGTTACATATTTTCTATCGCCGGAAAGCAGTGGATGCGGGCGGCCCAGGACCGGCCTTTGTGGAAATCCTTGGGGGAGGCCTATGTCCAGCAGTGGACGTCCTTTGGCTGAAATGATGATGATGATGATGATGTTACATATTTAAAATCAATATTGTCAGACATTTTCCGTCGGTGGTACTTTTTGTCAGACGCTATAAAGTTTACGAAAAACTAACTTATAAAATATTTCAACACTATCTATATCTCGATATAATCTATTTCCGTTTTGAAAATTATCCAATTCAGCGCAGAAATGTATGTACGTGTATAACACACGTACATACATTTCTGCGATTCATTTTGAATTTTTAGATTACTAGACGACCCGGTGAACTACGTAGCACTTGCATAATATATTTTTGTAAAATGTGGTCAAAACTTAATACAAAAATAAAGTTCTTGGGCACTGAGAAACTGATCAGAGATTTAAAATAGTCTTAAAATTTATTTAATTTTTTCGACAACCAACCGACAGCTTTACACTTTTTATTTCTGAAACGGAACAAAACTGTTCCAACAAAACGACCAAATAAATCGGAGCTATAGCGAGTAGCAAGTTACATCTGTTTAATTCTATATAAAAATACAAAAGGCATCAAATGATTCTTAGCTAGAAACAGTTTGTATTGGAAAATGAAATGGTCGTTTTCAGATTTGACTTTACTTATTATCTACGTTTCTCCTCCCTGATCGTCCACATAATATTTTTCAAGACCAAATTTGCCAAATCAATCCAGGCACTCATAAGTTTTAGCGATACAAACGAACAGCAATTCGTGTATATATATATAGTCTTATATATTAAAACAGTGTAATAACTGCATGACCTTGTCATTACAGAATTGCTGCTTATTGTATAATATGCTACAATCTCTCTCAAGGGATGTGGAGCAAGTTATTGCGCTGTGACCATTATATGGAAACTCCAGACGAAAATAGACATTGACGTTTATATTATAGGTAGAGTGGTCTGGAGGTTGCCACAAATACCTCATGTAAGCAAGGGCGGGACTTAAAAACCATGTAACTAGATAAACCCCGGACATTTTTTAAGCATCAAACAACCCGGGTTATACATATTTTGACAAATACATACATTACATTGACATATCCATAAAATGAGTATAAAATTATTTTATTCAAAAAAGAGTATCCGTGTGAGAATCCATTTAGAATACATAGTATCACCATCAGGATAGTGTATCTTGAAGGTGCAATAGGAGTCGACTAAACGAACATAAGAGGTAGATCAGCTAGCCGCAAGAGAAACCCTTTTTTAGTGTACGTCGGAGATCCTCATGGGTACCCGGCCGTTGGGAAATGGCCGGGGTATGTAGGAGCCCGGGGCGCATCATCATCAGCCCACATTCGTCCACTGCTGGACATAGGCCTCCCCTAAAGAGCGCCATAGCGCCCTGTCTTCAGCTTGACGCATCCAGCTGCTGCCCGCAACCTTTCGCAGATCGTCGCTCCATCTAGCAGAGGGCCGTCCCACACTACGCTTGCCGATTCGCGGTCTCCACTCAAGAACTCGTCTACCCCAGCGGTTGTCGGTTCTTCTACAGATATGACCAGCGCACTGCCACTTCAGTCTGCTAATTAAAGATGGTAAATTGCGCCCCGACCTACCCACTAAAACCGACGGCGATCCTTGACTGCCCAAGCCAGGGCCACGGGATTCACTCCCATTGCAGAGAGCATGCTCCGTGACCCTAGGGGCCTCGGCCCGCCTCATAGTGGAGCCCCATGCTCCGAGGCGGGCCCCTCCGCAAGAGAAACCCTTTTTTTTTTTTTTTTGTTTTCGCTGGGGAAATGCTTTATGCATACCACCGCACCCCGGGGGAAAGGTCGGTGATTATGTGGGACTCCGACAAGGGTCGTCTACCCAAGAGTCGTTTACCCACTAAAACCCCAGCGGCATACCCTCACACGACGCGCTTGGGGCGCCACAAGTTCGCGTAAACGCATTCTACTGTGACGCCCCGGCGTGGTGCCCGCAACGCGGGCAAGCGACTATCAGAGAGGGCGTCCCGGTATACTGGGACGCCCTCAGTCATCGAGGCTTTCGTCGGTGGTGGCTCCCCCGAACCACCACCGGCCTCCTAGGCGAGGGCAGAAGGGGCCCGCATCGTCACGAACCCCCCTCCACCCCCGCCTCCGTCCGCGGCGCGGGTCACCCGGAGCTCCCTCCCTTGCGACCCGCCCCGCAAGAGAAACCCTGTGCCAACCTGTCTTGCCGGCGTGGCGCTGGAGGCTAATTTCCCTTCATGAATTTGGAGGTGGCTCATAAATGGCCCAGTAATGAGTGGGCTTTACTGGGCCATTTATGGGCCGACATTATGAAAAATAATTCGCGAACGCTGCAAATCTGGATGTTGATATTATTTTATTGCCCCGCAGTAGTAAAAGCAGAGTATTAAATTGTCCTCGGGGATAAAGGTGTATTGGGTGAGCCAGCGAGATATTAAAATTATGGAATGCTTAATTATGCTACAAATTAAGTCCTTAATTAATTGTTACAATGCGGGCTTGTCCCATCTGTCGTAGAACTGACGGCCGCTGGGGCAAACAGGTTCTAGTCTCAGTGGAGACCACGTACTGGCAAACGTAGGGTGGGACGCCCCCCTGCTAGATGGAGCGACGATCTGCGACGGGCAGCCGGCAGCAACTGGATGCATAGAACCGAAGGCCGGGTTCAGTGGCGAGCCTTGGGGGAGGCCTACGTCCAGCAGTGGACTGAAATAGGCTGATGATGATGATGATGATGATGGGCTTGTCCCATTACAAATGTACGCTAAATACTAATAGAAGTATCAAAACGAGCTTCCTCCTAAGCTTAGGCCTCAGGGCTTACGGTTACACTCAGCCACACCGAGTGGGCTTCTAAGCCTAATACCTCTATGCCCGAATTTCGTTGTAATAATGTAGACACATTTAATGAAATAAGGTCCGTGCGGTGACGGAATTAGGATATATTGCGACAGCACCCCATTCCGTACTCAGGATGTCGTAAGTGCCGACAATTTAAAATAACAAGGCCGAAAACCTAGACGCAAGACAAGGAAAACTTGATACGAAACCTTGTGCCAACCCGTCTGGCCAGCGTGGCGCAGTATGCTAATTACCCACCCAGCAGTGCGTCCTATATGGGATGAGTAGTAGTAATGAAATAAACTTGACATGAATTATGAAGCGCGGCCACAAATACTTGTGCACACGGGCATGATGGAATTAAATCTCGCCCGCAATTTGAGCTAATTAAATTAAAACCTTGGCCTGTTTTAAAGCGCCACCAATGGCATATAACGATTGTATTTTCACCTGATAGGTACAACATGAATTTATCGCCCGACTTCGCAAGGATATTTAACAAAATATCTAATATATAGTTAAAACATAGTAAGGTATAATTATTGTAAGGTGTAATCAAAATACATTCTGTAGATTTTGCATGAAGGAGTAAGAAAAATACGTCCATAGTTTCTTACAAACTTTCACGTTTATAATATTCTATAATATTAAAAACTTTGTCCTAAAGACTAACTCTACAAAAATTGTATGCGTTATTTAAAATTCAATCGGAAAAATGTCGAAATACCTAAGTGTAGTTTGGGCCATTCTTTCACGAATGGTAGCTGGGCGACAATTCCAAAGCGCAACTATGTCTATGTATATATTCTACATCGGAATAGTTGAATAGAAATCACGGTTTATTTGCATATACATATATGAAATACGAATTCTCAGAAATCAAGCAAAGGTAAGAGTATATTTGCTTAAGCTGCACGTAGCTATGTCAACACTTCACAAATTTCAGCCAGTGCTCCTTATCGTTATGAAATAACGATATTTGGCTTTGTTGTGAAATACACTTCGTATTTCGGGCCTACAATGGATATGTTGTTCAATTTATATTATAATGACGAAACTTAAGATGGAATGATGGTTGAAATTTGGCAATGAAATTGCTTTACGGGGTTTCATATAGGTACTTTGGCTACGCTACTAGCGATCCGCCCCGTCTTCGCAAGGGTGCAATGATAAACCTCTAAATTTATCAATGTTTAAATAAAATTATTAAATATCTAAATTAATTAAAAACCTTCCTCTTGAATCACTCTATCTATTAAAAAAATCGCTTCTAAATCCGTTGCGTAGTTTTAAAGATTTAAGCATACATAGGGACGGACAGACGACAGCGACTTTGTTTTATAATATGTAGTGATAGTGATAGTGATTAATTATTAGATATTATTCAGCCAAAAGCTGGTTCTTGTCGACTTTCAGTTGCACTTTGTGCTGTCTCGCTATTTGAAGACTTTCTCCTCTCATTCCAAGTAAGCTTGATACTCCTGTGGGCCGGTAACTTTCGTCAGAACATTCGTCAAAAGAATCAGTAATTTTATTAGGATTATAAAATAAAGATGCGAATAAAGAAAATAAAGAAGCGTTCGCACTGGTTGCGGACGAAACTGCGAATAAAAGCTAGAAAAAATAAATAATCGACTTATCATAAGTATGATATTTCCACAAATCCCCTAAGTCCTCACTTAGGTATTGTGTATCCGGCCGGAGTGTAGCTTATAAAGAAACCGTAGTCATACGAAATAGATATACAAATATATATATTCTTTTTTCATTTGGAAGATTCCACATGAAAGAAAATTAAAGTATGTGTGTACTGGGTTAGCCCGGGTATTTGCAAGATTAGGAATACAATAAATGGTCTATATTCCGTGAAAAAGTCAACTTCGTTATGCATCGATAATTTTGCTAAAAAATAATAATTTTGCAATACAAACAAATCCTTGGGGAGGTCTGTATGTAGTGGACGTCTTTTGGCTGAAATGATGATAAATACAAACAAGTCACCTTAGCCATAAGGTAAAAAACACCAAGGATAAATAAAAACACTTGGAAGTTTATTAATGGGAAATCTGGAACTGGGAAATCAAAGCCACAAGAATCCAAGTTCCAATTAAATGTGAACAATAAAATTATAATTGATTATTATGAAGTGGGTCAATCTTTTAACCAAGTTTTACCGCTATACTCAGTCCTGAGAATTACTCAGATACCTATACCTAATACTAAAGAGCTTTCACACTCGCTTATTTTCACTCACGTGACAGCAATAATTTTGGTTTTGTTTGTGGTTTTAAGTGGCTATGGAATTATTTTTTAAAACCTAGAATTATATGTTTAGTAGCTATCACTGATATTCTGGCATCTTTAGGCTAGTATCACCAATCAGGAAACTCTACCTTACGGTTCAACTGCTTCTTTTTGGTTTATGTCATTACTCATACTTGGACGTTGGTAACTAGCGCATTTCCAAAATCACGCAATTAAAACTTTTATTTTGTAATGGGAAATCGGCGATGCATTTACCAATTTGTTTTATGGCGCCATCTATGTACTGGTTATTTTTTAGGCAAATGTGAATCCTAATTTACAGTTTTCAGCTACATCGGCTACTAAATATTTTTTCTATGAACGACTAGATGGCGCGGCCAACAATTCCGCAAAACAAAATAAAAATAACCAACAAACAACTAATAAAAGTTTCAATTTAAATAATAATTATTTATGTATACTTTATTTCAACATCCATGGAAAATAAATACGCTAAGATTGGACAACTTGAGTAAAGGTTCTTGGTCAGTTCCTGCAAAACATACTTTTATCTATTGCACGAGTATTTGCGTGGGTGTCTGTATAAAATGGTTCCAAAATATTTTCGTTACTTTTCTGGGCATCGTTTTAAGTGATAATTTATTTCATATATCACGTCACTAGATGTCGTTATTGAGTGAACGAAATCTCATCAATGCATTATGAAATTCGGTTGCCTCGCTAAAATTATCTCGTTTGCTGACGGATATAGAATATGAACGTCTTGTATGAACCGTAAAAAAAATGACAAGGCTGGAAACCCTGCCACAAGAGAAGGAAAACTTAATACAAATCCATGTGCCATCCCCACTAGCCAGCGTGGCACAATTGGCAAATTACCCTCCATGTAACTTTACATGCTCTCCAAAGCGCGGGGGACATCAGACGCTACATATGCATCTAGTATTTATTTACTACAAGCTATAAGATGGCATTGTGAATAATTATGACATATTAAGGTCTTATTTCCGTGTGGTTACGGATTTAGACATTGTGCCGCTACCCCATTTCAACGACAGGGTGTCGTAAGAACCCGTGGAGATACATTTAGGGCCCACGTGGCAGCAAGCGCGGGACGGTATTCCCCGGGGACGTTTAGTGGGTATGACTCCGTCTCCTCACAGAGGCGGAGGGAACTCCCACACACCCCCTGTTGAACATCCCCAGGCTGGGATAGTCCATAAAGGATATTACCCCGGGTAAAAAAAAGGTGTTGTAAGAACCGACAATAGTAAATGATAAGCCGCAAGAAAAGGAGATCTTAAAACTCTATGGCAAGGCGGCTGGCCAGCGTGGCACAGTAGGCTAATTACTCTCCATGTGGTTTGATGAGGCCCGACTCAGCAGTGGGTCATTTATGGGCTGAGTAGTAGTATTTTTTTTATGTAAGAGCAGACATATGTTATGTATGAGCAGACATATGTATGCTCTTAATTCGCGACGAATCTGCACGGTGGAACACAAATGTTTCCGATAACATTATTTCGTGGAACCGTGTCACCCAATGCGCCGATATCGCCGTATATTTGTATCGATTAATTAATTATTCCTCTTTACTTACCCGATGGCCGTGTCCGGGCGACCAAGGGCGGTGTCCATTTTACTAATTTCCAGATTTAGAGGGAAATTCGTTACCTCCACCCTGTCACGTTTACGCGTAAACAAATATATCACAGAACCCCGACAGATAATGCCAATATAATGAGAACCCTTAATGTTAAGCAGTGATCAAATGGAGCGCAAAAATCTTCATACATCCTTACCATCCTTTATCATATATACCTTTGGCACTTGTGCCTTATTGTGTTTTACATAGCACGATTAGGCTGATGTTGGCGTAAATCACAAATGTGTTAACGTACCGCAAATTCCTAATAAATTAACCTAAATTAACATATTATGTGCAAATTATTCTAAGCTGTTGTCAGCAGGGCAGCAGAGCTAGTCGTCTAAAGGTGAGCGGCGCAGCTGCGACAGGATCTAAGGGCCAGCGAACACCATAGACTGTGCCAAATGCCGCTCGAGACTTCAACCAATACCTCTCCTCTACGTGGGTCTATTCGCCAGTCTTGTCTATATGCTTAACCCCCGAAGAAAAGAGGAACATAATCTGTGTGCCTGTGGTATTTTTTTTTGTAGTTCATGTGAGGTATTTATTATACAAACAGAAAAACAAAAATGAATAACATTAAAATACTTAAAAACACTAAAGAACAGACTAGGAACAAACTAAACCTAAAACTTAAAAATGGAAATACTTATTGTTGAAAATAAAATTATAAAATGTGGTATCGTAGTTCCTAAACGAATGGACTCATTATGGTGTGGTATGTTTCTGTTTTGAACCTTAGTTATATGGAAAACTGTAGACGTAACGGAAATGCTACCAACCTTGACTGCTTCTTCCACATCGTCATCTCTCGAAGCCTTTGCTAAGCTCTTTTTCATCAACTGATACATGGTTTCTCTCCTAAGATGTCCCTCGCCCAACAAATCATAGCACTGTAAACGAACACAAAACTAGTTACAGATTCCACCGTTTTTATGTTCACTATAACTTCTACCAAATAATTAGTTATAGATAAACACACATTTGCACTGACTCGTAATAATTGAAAAATCGTCAAAACTTTTTACAAAATATGAATGAATGAAAAGCCTTCACGTTCGTAAACTAAAAAGCGAACAATAGCAATAGACAACCATTTGAAGTAGGTGCCTTGAATTAACGTTGGTACCGAATTAAAATGTTCGATAGTTGGTTACTTTTTGTATTGTTATTATGGCCAGGGAGCATTTTTGGTAAATAACTTATTGTGCATAGTTATAACTGGTTAAGTTCGTCGGAAAGCAGTGGATGCGGGCGGCCCAGGACCGGCCTTTGTGGAGATCCTTGGGGGACGCCTATGTCCAGCAGAGGACGTCTTTTGGTTGAAATGATGATGATGATGATGATGCATATAACTCGGAACCAACAACCAGTAAGTCGTCCAAAAATGGGATGGGTTAAAAATGTTAAAAAAAGATCACGTGATTAATGGACAGCCCCTAAGGTTAGTAAACGATGTGTTAGGCATAAACATCTGTTAGGAAAGATACATCATGTTCAAATGAGGCAAAAATTTAAGAAAATATTTGCGGCTAACTTTTGCTCCAATTTAATTTTAATTATTATATTAATTATTGATTTTTGGTACAGAGCCTGCAAATGATACCTAGTATAGGCAGTTAAAAAAATGCCCCTATGTCGTATCAACCCTGTATAAATGTTCCTGATTACTTAATTCAAGTTTTATAGCAAACTACTAACCGATTTTCATAGCATGTCTATAGGACGTATCTGAAGACAATCGTCAATAATCAATATTCCTATAAAATAGGCTACTTTGGAATCGGTTTATAAATTACGGAGTTTTGCGTTCGATTACTTACATTACAAAATAATCTTCATTTTTGAAGTTTAAAAAAACGAGCGTGTAGTATCCATTTTTAGGGCTAGGTATATAAAATTAAAGCCACTTGTTCTTATTCCAATAAAGTCGACTTAATTCATTATATTCAATACAAAACCCTCTAACGCTGAATTTACTTGATATTTTTATTAGCTGTTAGCAGAAAGAAATTTAAGTAATCATTTCAAGGAATGAAGAGACTTGATATTAAAACCCTTTTTCGATCTGACCATTGTGGCACAGCGAAGTAATTCTCCAGCAATAAGTTGAAGTGGCTTGTCTCACCGGGGAGTTCTTTCTGTGTTGTGTAATGATACTTATAATTCATTAATACAGCATCAAAACATTTAGCATATCAATCTATTACAGTTATCGGATAGAAAACAGTGCTAACATGTATTATACTCTGGAATCACTCTATCTATTAAAAAACCGCTTTATAATCCGTTGCTTAATTTTGAAGTTTTAAGCATACATAGGGACATAGAGACGACAGCGACTGTGTTTTATAATATGTAGTGATTAAAAATTAAATAATTTGGCAAAAATCAGCCTTTTCCTCAATTTTGGTCGACACTAGTCTGACCTGATTCACGCTTAGCTACCAGTATTTACTCGAAGTGATTGCCAGGTGCCCTCTGCGACAGCCGGTAATTAAATGGTTAGACCATCTGTCAATTTTCACGTTTCTAACTTCGTGTAACGACTGCCTTAAATGTTGAATTGGCTGCCGGGGCCGTCTACTTTACGTTTGATGTTGCAAATGATGCTAATCCATTCAATATCCAGCAGAGTCAGACGATGCTTAAAGCCGGATTTACTTTGGTCTGACGTGTTGTGACGTGCCGCATCAGAGAGACTTCGGTTTAAAATAGTTAACATGAAATGACAGATAAGTACCTCACGTCAGATTGCAACAGAATAATATGAATATCAGCGTAATATATAAATAAATAAATATCCTTGGACATTTCACACAACGCCATCTCGTCCCAAGCTAAGCAATTTTAATGCTTGTGTTATGGTAACGAGATGGATGATAAACTACTTATATAATTATTTTTTTTGTAAATACATACATATTATAGATAGAAATGACACCCCACAATATATGAAACCTATCTGATGCGACACATCACACAAATATAAATCTGGCTTAACTTGCAGATTGATTGCGTCACGCACGTAACCTAGCGGACAAGATAAAAATACGTACTGTAAAAGCATATACAATGCGTTCTTCTAAGTCACCTCTCAAGTATAGTGACATAGCCTTAGCGAAAGTGGACATAGTGACGTAAGGTGAGGTCCCTCTGTCTAAAGCCACCATAACGCGTTCCATCATGTAGGCGTCCGTCATTCCTAAGCCTGTGTGAAGCACGTCTCTAAAATGCCCTCTGAAAACAGAACGGAGGTCAAAATAAATGGCGTTTACGCGACACGTGCCTACTCGACCCTTTCGTTCAAAGAATGCCCGTTATAGAAACTGTATTGTTATTTATCTCACACGGCGTTTACATATAATTTAGCATATACGAGGGTGAATCAAAAAATTCTTGGAATCAATATTAAAAAATGCAAAGATTTAAATAATAATATTTTATTTTTCTACATAATCTCCCTCCAATGCAATGCATTTAGAATAACGCGTTTCTAACTTCCTTATTCCTTGTGAAAAAAAATTATTTTCTTGACTCTCGAAAAAGTCCTCTACGGCAGCTATAACCGCGTCATTATCGTGAAATTTTGTTCCACGAATTTCCTCTTTTAATTTTGGAAATAAGTGAAAATCACTTGGGGCTAAGTCCGGAGAATATGGTGGGTGGTCAAGGAGATTGAAGCCAGCACAGCGGATTGCGTTGAGCGCAACTTCCGATCGATGGGCAGGAGCGTTATCTTGAAGGAACAACACGCCCAACGACAGTTTTCCACGACGTTTTTCTTTAATCGCTTCACGCACTTTCGGGATTAAATTTGCATAATAGGGTCCAGTTATCGTCTGGCCTTTTGGCATGTAATCAATAAAAAGGATTCCTTCACTATCCCAGAACACAGAGGCCATAACTTTGCCAGCGGAAGGAGCAACTCGAAATTTCTTAATGGATGGAGAGGATGGTCGTTTCCAAGACATGCTTTGTCTTTTAGTTTCAGGATCAAAATGGTGGACCCACGTTTCATCCATGGTGACAAGACGACGGCAAAAATTATCCGAATCACGCTGGAACATTTCGAGATTACGCTTGGAAATTTCCAAACGTCGCTTTTTGTTTTCGTCGGTTAACATTCGTGGCACCCATCTTGCAGACACTTTTTTGAACCCCAGTGAATCAATTAAAATGGATTGAACGCTACCAAAAGATATCTTTAGGATCTCAGCTATATGTTTTATAGTCATTCTTCTGTCTTCCAAAACCAGATTCTCAACCTTTTTGACATTTTCTTCTGTAACGGAGGTTGAAGGCCGCCCAGAACGCGGGTCATCTTTACAGCTTGATCTACCTCTTTTAAATTCAGCCACCCAGTACGCAACCGTAGAATAGGGTACAGCATCACCCCCTAATGTCTGCTGAATGTCCAAAAAAATTTCCTTCGTAGACATTTTTTTCAAACTGAGATATTTTATCACCGCACGTAACTCACTTTTATCCATAATTTTGACTTTTTAGCAACTCGTTGCACAAAAAAATTTATTACATGCGAACGAACTGACAAAAACAAGTGACAGTCTGCATAAATATAGTGTGATAGACACTCTTTAATTTGAATATCGAACTTGATCCAAAAAGGTTTCATATATATGCACTTCTAAGAACTTTTTGATTCACCTAGGTACATTCGAATTTCTGTGAATCTTTTTATATTATGATTCTGTGAAGCATGGAGCTGTGGAGAGGATTAGTATCATAATCTGCTACTATATTCTAAATTGAAATCAGAATTAAATATACCTATAAGTTGTCTATAATAGGGGTTTAGGAGTATTATTGTAAAACCGGCTCTACACTCGCGCCGCGAACTGCCGCGATAGCCCGGGACAACTGCGTATCACAAGTGTAGATAGATGTTGTCGCCTTCTCGTTCGCGCTTCGCACCGTTCCCCGATCAGTGTCGGTTTTTTTGGCCGGCGTCAAAGGATTTGCTTTAGAATTCGCGTCGTCGTCCATCATAGTCGCGAACACGCGGATCACGGCGTTTATTCACGGCGTGAATTCTCGGCGCGACGTCACGCGTGAGTGTAGAGCCGGAATAAAATAATTTTGCTTGATGCGATATTGTTCCAAGTCTTTCAAAAAGTTTATGTGATATGTTTAATCGCATAAATATTGAAATAAATTAGTTAACTATTTCCAGATGCAAAAAGCAAAGTGATGCAGGATATTACAACTATATTGATCATCAAATACCTTGAAATTAAATCTGACGCTGCAGGTTTTTCATCTCTCTTCTGTATTTTGAAAAAAATTACCATGATCTCTGCAACGACGTAACTTCGGCTATTACAAGTTACCTTATAATAAAATGGTTCATCAACTAAAACCTAAGTAAGAATCAATCACAGCCCATTGTGAGCATTTAATCATCATCATCCCATATATGACCCACTACTGATTCTTGCCCCTTCAAAATGTATGAAGGGAAATTAGTCTACTGTGCCACACTGGCATGACAAATTGGCACCGAGCTTGTATCAAGTTTTCCTTCTCTTGCGGCTAGGTTATCTGCTCCTGCCTTTGGCATTCCTTTATTCACTCTTACGACACCCGCAGGATGATTTAGGTTGATGACATTGTGTATTCTTAATCCGTCACCACACGGAACACTGGCACTTAATGGTACTGTCGTATTCACAGCAACTTTATATGTGCTTTGATAATAAGATCGGCTTACTTCGAGCCTTACAAACTTGATGCATAGAGTTTAATTTCAACATTTGTCTGTGAAAAGTTTTGTTATGTCTGATCATTATACATAAATAAATAAAATAAATAAATATCCTTGGACATTTCACACAACGCCATCTCGTCCCAAGTTAAGCAACTTAATGCTTGTGTTATGGTAACGAGATGGATGATAAACTACTTATATACATTTTTTTTTGTAAATACATACATATTATACATAGAAATGACACCCAGACTCCGAGCCAGTGCCTCTGGTTTAGACAAAGACACTGGCCCGACCCCGGAATCGAACCCGGGACCCGTTGATCCAAAGGCGGCACATCTGACCACTAGACCAACGAGGCCTAAATGTATAGTATAGTAGCTTCGTAGGTACCCAAACTTCGTAAATGACTTGTTACATTTAGGTATAATGCAACGCGTTATTCTGTGCCGAATAGACAATAAACCGGCATTGGCAAGTATTTCATCATCTCTAACAGTCGTTAGACGTAGGTAATCATTGCCGTGATAAGTGACAGCTGATCTTGTACTTGACTTGTAGGCAAGTGCTCCGTGTATATTTTGGTAGCAAGCCAAATCAAGTAAGATTAGAGCCGACCCCATTGAAATGGAGGAAAAGTCGCCGAAGAGTTAACGCGTAACAACAGGAGTTTATAGGAACCGATTAATGAGAAAATATTCATTAAGAAAATGTGAAATAATATTAAATTAACTGAACTGACTTAAATAACAGTGTTTATTATGCTTTAAATCCATAAAAATTAATACAGTGTCTGTTTGGAATTTTACGTTGAATTTGTTTACTAAAAGCTTAAACAATAGTTACATTAAAAGCAATGCTTAGGATTTGTCTGCTCGTATAATCTTCCAATTAGTTTAATGGATGTCGACGGCATATGACTGTTTTTAAGAGGAATAACACCGGCTACATTAGTTTTACAAAATAATTAGTTTACCTCCAGGGTTCGAAGCTAGTCAGGTATACAATAGATGATGTTAGTATAGTACGTCACGGTAAAGAAGGTTACCGGGCATGGCCATTTCCGAACGGCCGGGTATCCATGAGGATCTCCGACGTAAAAAAAAGGGTTTCATATCAACTTTTCCTTCTCTTGTGCCTAGGTTAACGGCCTTGTCATTGTGTTACGACACGTTCACCATCGAATGGAGTGGTGACACTGTGTATTCTAAAACCGTCACCACACGAAACCATGACACTTACGTTCTAATTCATCAAAATTGAAATGTGTCTCTTTTTGTATCTCTATCCAGAGGGCGCCATGCTTTTTTCTGAAGCGTATTTCTTCCATAGGATCCAAAGCCGAATCCAGTGATGCAGACATTTTTCTGGTGTTTTATTCTTATTAAATATTCATAGAAAATAAAAAAATATTGTAGTGTTTACTAAATTAATAAATGTTTTGAATTTTGACATGATGTTTGAAGGCTGTGACAGTTCATGATTGAGCAAATAGGTCGTACTACCAATTTACTAATACATTAAAGAGTCCACACAACATCTGCTTGACGCAGACCAAGGCAGTTGCTTGATTCCGCACAGTCTTAGCACCTGTACGCACCCAGTTCCAGTTATGCAACCGCGGTCCCACCACCTACCGCGGTTTCATCGCGGTTGCATATTAAACTGGAAAAGCGGCTAGTGCGTACAGGCGCTAACACATTTACAATGTGTTATATTCCATGTTTATAGTGTGTAAAGTTATACTAGCTAAAAATTAAGAAACAAGCAAGAATCTATTCAATTAAAGGGAATACTCTGGGCTTACTATCCTTCTGTTTCGTCAAATTGCACCCTTCGACAACCAAAGAGCAACTTAAAATAACATTTTTATTTTGGATTAGTTTTTTACTGGGTACTTGTATTAGATATGTTTGTGTGTGACATGTGCAGGTCGAGATTATATCACATCAACTTTGTTTTATATTAAGGAGTGAAGATGGAATTTTAGGCGCAAATGGATGATCATCCAGCCAGACGAGGTGGTACGCCTATCCCCCGATAGTTGTAGTCGGAGAATTCTTATCTGTGCGATTTGCTCTTGAAACTTCGCTATCGCGGTGTAGGATTTTATGGTAATTCTCGCATTTGTAGGCCATATTTCTTGATGTTATTATCAATCGATCATATCTGGCGCCTGTGAAATAAATATGGTTGACTGTCTTGTTCATCATCTACAATTAACATTACGTTACTTATCATTTTAGGTATTTTAGTCCTATTAATTGACAAAATTTTAATGTTAATTAAACGATAAATACTTACTAACTAACCGTGCTATTATAAGGCTATGTTACATTTATACAACATTGCGGGCCGGAAATCGGAATAAAGGTTGTATGAATAGAAATTTTCGAGTCTATACTCCATACAAGTTATTCTTGTCCTATTAGTAGACATTTTGGTTGTTCCATGTTTATTCTCAAGTAACTATTATTGTTATACCTCGTTTCTTTGTAAGGCTAAGGTTCTGCCAATTTTAAAGCTAATATATTCATGCGCTAGCGTAGATTACGGTAAAAAACAACATTATGTTTATCATAGGTCCCGATTTTAATGACTCAGAATCAAACAGTTTTATATTATCAGATCCCAAGGACACAAAATTATCTCAGTGAAGTAAATGATTATGTAAACGTTTCCGTCTAGACGGCGGTATTCGAATACTTAAATGAATAGGCTTTTTATCATATCAAGATATCGGTATGTGATAGAACGATTTATATAACAGCTACCCGCGTAGGATTCAAGCCCTGTTACTAATACCAAGCAGCATTTTAAGCATCAGTTTGACAACTGATTAAAAAAATATTTTAATAAACTTGAACTACCTGTGGTTCGTTTTAGCCGCGGTCCGCCCCCGTTCCATTTTCCTATGGTTGCTACCATACCAGAAGAACCAATGAAGAAGTTTTCAGCGTGGCTCAGGTAGTTCTAACTATTGTCTACCATTTCTTGGGACATGAAACTTGTGTCGTCAGAGCTTTATACCACGACGAATACTTAGGCCCTCATTAGCTCTACACATTTTATTTTATAACACTCAAAGAACTAGAAATACCCTGAAAACATGAATTTCAAGTAATAAAAGACATCGTTATAAAACAAATAAATAAATTTGAAAGCGAATGAGCAACAATGCATTAAGGGCAGGGCCGCAGCTGGTATTTCATAATTTGCTAAAGTTTCATTAAACATAATTAAAAGCGCATAATTTAATATTGTTAGTAGATAAATATATAATTAATAGAAACTCTACCTGTCACACAATGTTTACACGGATCACGGAATTTTCCGAGCGAGATAAATCAGTCATCTTATTTTTTGTGCTTGCTTTAGTTCAGGTAATTTAATATCAATTAGTTTCCTAATGAAAACAATATGATGCATTTTAACAAAAAGATTAGGTACATTTGTACAAGAAAAGCACTAATTCAAATAAAGTTCTTATAAAATTAAAAATCTCCCTCAATAGAAAAATCCTTTATAGGCACGATTTCAAATTAAGAATAGACTGGCAAATATTCGAACTCGAACCGCGATGGTGGCACTTCGCTTCAGTATTCGTATTCGGGTATCTGTTATGATTGACATTATGAGCTATGTGGATGACATGTGTGGATGAAACATTTATCACAAAAATCAGCAAAGAAGAGTGGCGCATTTAAATACCACATACGAATAGGGAACACGAATGGCCACGTGAAGTGCCAGCATGAGACACAACTCTGTTTATCTGTAATAATTGATGTTTATGCAATGTTTAACGTTTTATATTTGGGACGGCATTGAGAACATTTTTAAGTCTTTCGATGAAATCTGCAGTCATTAAATTGATAAGTGTTAGACGAGTCCGTGGTCGGAGCCAAAACAAAAAATTACAAAACCACCAGTAATAGTGAAGAAGAGAGGTTTCTTCATTTTAAAGTTGATACTATTTAAATACTAGATTTATAAAAATTAACTTTTGTCTGTATGTCCTTTATAGATTGGTAAACAATGAATTTGATCTTCAGCAAAGTGTAGCCCATGATGCTAATTTTACAAAAAAAAAATGAGGTGTATATGTCTTTCCTTCAATTTTATTTTAGTTAGTGGCGTAACGTGTAGGTCTATTAGTAGGTTCAGTTAAGATTCTTTCTATCAAATTATATTATCTACCGACTTATCTTTTGTTTAATTACCGACTTCAAAATAACCAGAAGTCGTTGAAGTCGATATTAAACAACCATTTTATGGCAATAAACAAACATTCAAATGAAAGAAAAAAATACGAAATCGGTTTATGAATGTAGGAGTTATGCGGTAACTAACATAAGATAAAGACATACCTAATACTGAATTGTGTAACTTCTCTTTTTAAAGCCGGTTGATAAAATTAGACAATTACTTTGCAAAGTTTCTGTACGTTGCCTTTCCGATGACAAGGCCGCAGGTAAGCACTTAGACGAAATTGGGCTAAATTAACTTTCTTCCCAACTCATACCATCTTCACGAAGGGCGGCGTTATGCACATGCTATAAATTAATTCTGTACAGAAATATTGATTATATTATGACATCGAGTGTACTTTAGGTTAGGTATTCAGTTCCTGTAAAGGTCACACTACAAACAAGGACCACAACCTTTCCCGCTAATTATTGTAAATTATATAGGTATTTATATATTACTAGCTTTTGGGCGCGGCTTCGCTCGCGTGGACTACGAACCCGTGCTTATCTCTATGCATTTTCATTTTATGAATATAAAAGTGGTTATTGTGACTAAACTATGATAGTTAGACATGTGCTCTCGCGGACTTTTTTGTAGCTTTTAATAAGACCTACAAACTCGTAGTACTTTATTTTGTTCTATTGTCAATAGTTATTGCAGCGCACGAATAAATAGGTTTTCGATTTTACACCTTGGTTACAAAATCACAATTTTCATACGGATCCCTAATTCCTTTGAAAATAAAATATAGCCTATAACCTTCCTCGATAAATGGACTATCTAACACTGAAAGAATTTTTGAAATCGGACCAGTAGTTCCTAAGATTAGCGCGTTCAAACAAACAAACAAACAAACTCTGCAGCTTTATATTAGTATAGAGTATAGATATACAGTCCGCGCCAATCTTTATGGCCGGTCTGAATGTAGCCGCCGTACTAACTTGTGCATCGTACATTACATAACCAATACGATCGTACCTCACTCACACTAACATGTGGGTGGCGCCCTGCGGGTGAAAAAGGGGCGCGCGGGCGTGCCCACCCCCGCACCGTGTACGTCCCGCTGGTACCAGATTTTGTGTTGTGCACAGCGTAATGAATTCAGACAGGCCATAAAGATTGGCGCGGACTGTAGTTCTAGTATTTACTTTATATTAGTATTTTATTATTTTCTTTTAATCACAATTTTCATACGGATCCCTAATTCCTTTGAAAATAAAATATAGCCTATAACCTTCCTCGATAAATGGACTATCTAACACTGAAAGAATTTTTGAAATCGGACCAGTAGTTCCTAAGATTAGCGCGTTCAAACAAACAAACAAACAAACAAACTCTGCAGCTTTATATATTAGTATAGAAGTATAGATAAGAAATATTCTAAATAATAATAAATATTGTTATTAGTATTGCTTCAACTTCATATATAGGAGAGCTTCATTGCTATCTCGTTCATCAAAACCACTGCTAGTCTTATGCCTCTCATAGGGATTTCATATATTGGGTTTTCGGAAAGAATATGTTTTTTATATATTTTAAAACTCATTATAACGTCTCACGCGCCCGGGTTAATTCGGGATGTATTCGGTACTGGAGTCTTAAACTAATTTTAATTTTGAAGTAACTTTTGAATTATTGTGAAAAAATATTGTTTTGTTAAAAAACTTATAAGTACATGATTTTACCATCACTACATAGTATAAAACAAAGTCGCTGTCGTCTGTCCGTCCCTATGTATTAAGTATTAAGAATCATGTTTAAAACTACGCAACGGATTTTGACGCGGTTTGTTTTAATAGATAGAGTGATTCAAGAGGAAGGTTTATATGTATATTAAATGCATAATATTGTCGAGAAACACTGATAAATTCAGAGTTTCATCATTGCACCCGTGCGAAGCCGGGGCGAGTTGCTAGTTAATCATAAAAAACAATTCAATAACCCAATACCGTCAGAAATTCGTGTGTGAGGCCTACCAGCACTACACTTACCCTATGACTGCCGTTCAATGACTTTTGAATGACAAAAAATAGACTGAAGAGTTTAACAAAGCGCAAACTTAAATTGTTGAAACTTGAAAGTCCATTCAGAAATAACATTTGTCAGCAATAACGACCTCGTTGAACTAAGATTGCATAAAATCGTTAGAGTAACATATGAAGTACATTATAATGTATAGGAAAAAATTGTAGTGAAATATGTCTCAACGAAGGTTTAAGAATATGGTGGTAAATATTTTACTAGCTCTTGCTTCCAGTGTAGTACAATATTAATCCAAAGTTAAAGTGGATTTTAAACAATTCGTCAGAACCTTTTATTTCTGATTCATAAAGCCAAACCTGCGCTACAAGAGAACACACCCCATTGGTTTGTGTATACAGTGTCTATGTCTGCCTAAAATTTGTTCGGTAAATTGTGGTAGACAATCTAAGGGTGAATTATAAAAGTTATACATTGATGTACATCAAAGTCAAATTCGAAACTAATTGTCATGATCGACATTCCGGCTAAAAAAAGTCTACCTAGGTTTCGCACAAAGGCCAGTCCGGAGCTGCGCCTCCATTTACCGGCGACCTTAAGGTGGATGCTCCAGGGTAGCCCGCGAAATTCAAATTTTCTTACGTTTTTTGCAATTTGCAGGGCAGTGCTAGGTTGTATGATGACGAACATTTAATTAGCGGCTGTAAGACTTATGTAGTTACAGAGTTATAATCATCAAACTCCTCCGTTATAATCATTAAAATCCATTCAGTAGTTTTTACGTGAAAGAGTAACAAACATCCATCCATCATCTACTTTTGAGTCTCAAAAGTCATTCTTGCACCTTTATGAGCTTGGAGGGTTGTATTGATGATTTTGATGATTAAAATTCTATCTTACTAATATTATAAACGTGAAAGTTTGTAAGTATGTATGGATGGATGGATGGATGGATGGATGGATGGATGGATGGATGGATGGATGGATGGATGGATGGATGGATGGATGGATGGATGGATGGATGGATGGATGGATGGATGTTTGTTACTCTTTCACGTAAAAACTACTGAATGGATTTTAATGAAACTTTACAATAATATAGCTTATACATCAGAATAACACATAGGCTACAAGTTATAAAGATATTATGTGAATTACAACAATATAAACAAGTCGAATTATTTCGACCATATTAAACTATAGACAACATAACGTTTCGCTGTCAGTTGCGTTTTGTTAAAGTAGGTTTTATAAGGACGGGATAAAAATCTCAGGTATCCTATGTCCAACTTTCTTTTTGTTTTAAATATATAAAATGCGGAACAAAGTTCGCCGGGTCAGCTAGTATCTACATAAGTCTTACAGCCGCTAATTAAACGTCTTACAGCCGCGAATAACATTTTAATCAACATACAACCTAGCACTGACCTGCAAATTACAAAAAACGTAAGAAAATTTGAATTTCGCGGGCTACCCTGGAGCATCCACCTTAACCAGTTCAACAATCAACCGCGTGGGTGCCTTACCAGCAGCGGCTTGCGGTACGTGTCGTTGCCACTCGAGGACCTTTCTATCCCATGCCATCAACCGTCAGTATACCATGTTTAAATTATATGTAAATATTATTTTAATTTCACTTTTTGTCCACAACCTTAATTGTATTCTTTCGCGTCGATATAAACATAGTACGTAAATAAAAACATACAACCGAATTGAGAAGATTTTGAAGTCGGTTGTATAGTATCACTATATGTTACAGTTATTTTTTATTAATGTGTTGACAATTTCTAGGTGTCCATTGTGTCCTATACAAAATAAATAATTTGACTTTGACTGTATTATTACAGTTTTTGTATACACCCTGTATAATATATTGTAGACATGGTGTTAATAATCTTCCCTGCACTTGTGTACGTTACTTTTTTTCTTATAAAATGTTCTTTTGATGTTTTAAATTTTATGAAACATTTGTTTAATCTTTGAAGACATATTGATTTCCTTCATAAGTTTATATCTCGGGCCGGATATAGACGCATGCCATTGGCGATAGGTAAATTGAAAATAATCCTAATTTATATACTCGGTTGCTTATACGTTTAACCTACAACCGTATTGGCCAGAAGATCAATCCGTCAACTGATATCATACAATTTTATTCATAGTAGCAGGCATATCACTTAGAGACATCCCTTTATGGTATCAATAAATGCTTCTCCATTCGGGAGTACCTCCTCGTCAATGGCAGCGGTCGATGTCTCGTTTACATTCTAGGTCCTTACCCAAAACATCATCCATGTGGTGACAGATTTAGAATACATAGTGTCACCACCCCATTCCATCCTGAGTGTGTCGTAAGAGCCGACAAAAGGAAATGACAAGGCCGAAAACCCAGCAAAAAGAAAACTCGATATGTAACCCAGCATGGCACAGTAGGGTAATTACCCTCTCTGTAATGGGAGGAGCCCCGACTTAGCCGTGGGTCAGAACATAAGTACCCAGAACATAAGTACCCAGAACATAAGTACCCAGAACGTAAGTTCTAGAAAGGGACTCCGTTGGTAGTCGAGATCCACTAACATTTCTCTGCTGCCCGAGCATATTTTAGAAAATACGTAGGTTTCCTCAGTAACCATATAAATAAACTAAATTACAACAAGCTTTAGCGCATAAACAGCCTACTGCTAAGTCAGGCAATTTCATTTTGGGGAATTCGCAATCTGCTGAGACGCGTTGGCACAGAATTTCATATCGTTTTGTATCTCTTGTAGATATGAGCTTGAGCTTTGTTCCGGCTCTAAGTGTCATTTGTGTACAAGGAATGTACATTAATGGATGGACTGTGTTTGGAAAGAGCCCCGCGATAAATGGTTCCAAACTTGCTAAATCCATGGAGTCGGCATTTTGGCAATCAACGTGCTACAGATTGACGATTTTCACAGTTTTTGTAACTTACTAATACGGTTTCATCGCGGTTGCATAATAATCTGGAAAAGCGGCACCGCCGCCGCAGACATGCCGTACGGTTCAACCGCTAGTGCGTAAGGCCCCCTTACGCACTAGCGAATGCATCGTAATGCTAGCAATTGCATCCTGTCGGGTGGGAAAGTCGATGGCAATAAGCAAGCTTGGGGCTGTCATTAGTGCCCCCTGAACGTATTCAATGAAGTGCTATAAACACAACAACATCATACCATAAACAAAATGTATTTTTTTTATTGACAACCAATCGTGATAAACTGATTTCTATATTAGTAAACTATTTAATATGAAAAGAATGTAGCGACCGCCTGCTACATACTTTACACAATTTACCAGAAAAATCTGAACTAATTGCATCAAGAAATATCGCCTACAAATGCGATAATTACGAAAAAGTCCTACACCGCGTTAGCGAAATTTCAAGAGCAATTCGCAAGGTTAAGATATCCCCGACTACAACTATTGGGGGTTAGGCGCAGCGACCCCTAGCCAGACATCACACCTCGTCTGGCTGGATGATCATCCCTTTGCGCCTAAAGTGGTGACCCCGACGTGATGTGAACACGCAAGATGCTTGAAGTGGTAACCCTCGACATTGGACTCCAGAGCAACCTTCCGACGAGTCTGCAACATCTTCCTGCCTGGTCAACCTGGTAAAGACGAACACTCCTCAGCAGCAGCAAGTCACCTATCAAGCCAGGACGTCACAGCCTTAACAGGACCACACGCAGCCGACTCACCGAGCTACCTGGTTCTGCGGCACGACACTCAACCACCCAGTGAACTCCACTACACAGTTGAGGTGCTCAGTCTCGACTCACCGTAGACTCCGAGCGCTCCTGGCACTTGCAAGCTCTACACACTGCAGCAATTCAAGAGGATCGACCTCCAGTGTTGGGGGGGAGCCATGTAGCGACCGCCTGCTACATACTTTACAAAATTTACCAAAAAAATCTGAACTTATTGCATCAAGAAATATCGCCTACAAATGCGATAATTACGAAAAAGTCCTACACCGCGATAGCGAAATTTCAAGAGCAATTCGCAAGGTTAAGATATCCCCGACTACAACTATTGGGGGTTAGGCGCAGCGACCCCTAGCCAGACATCACACCTCGTCTGGCTGGATGATCATCCCTTTGCGCCTAAAAGAATATAAAAAAAATCTTTAAGCTATCATTTATATTCTTATATGAGTCAATCATAGTAAAGTAAACGAAAAATGTTTTTGTAATACATTCTCTTTTCCCCGATGTTTTGTTATATCCAAATACATATTGTTTACAAGAGAATCATATTTGTCCAATTAAGATAATGTCTAATGTTACATTTGTTTACAAGATTTCACTGATTCCACTAATAAAAACCGATAATAACAAATAAAGCACGCAGTTATACTATTTTCACCGAAACTCTATATTCTTATGTCGTCATTACGTTATTTATGTAGGAAAACCAGTAATTGTTACATTATTATTAACAAAAAGATAGATCTTAATCGTACAGAGATAATGCATAATTGACTGCCTCGGTGGTCTAGGGGTTAAATGTGGGGTCGGGAAAGTGTCTTTGTCTAAACCAGAGGTACTTGCTCGGAGTCTGGGTGTAAATGGTGTTCGTGAATTACATGTGTCTATTTGCCCCCAATTATGTGTGCACCTACCTTGTTGTTCTCTGCACCACCTATAGGTTGACTGGTAGAGAATGCCTATGGCATTAAGTCCGCCTCTGTACATATCATGTGCACAAAGTTAAAATAAATAAATACAGGTTATAGTTATATACCTAGTGCGAGGGCTTCGTTTTCTTTATTATAAAACATTAATTGAAGGTACCACTACATGCTGTATAATAAAACGGCAACATAAGCAAACTATAGTATAATACAATGAAACTTAGTAGCACACAATTATTTAATATAATGGAATACGGAAACTAGCTTTATTGTTAGCGCAGTAACGATAGAACCAGCTTTCGATATTGCGACAGTGAATCATTAAATAGTATCTTCTTCTGTGTGAGGGACTCTTGACAGAGTGGTCTTATGGTTCGCTGATGCTTGCGGTTTCACTGCACAACCGGGTTATTGGTGATGGATTTAATGGTATCTTTATATTGGGTATTCCATAAGTTGACTGGTTACCAATAGTGTTGCCACCTCATTGAGTGATGTTGTCATAATAGCCCACAAAAGGAAATGATAAGACTGAAAACCGAAAACTTGCACAACGCTGCCCCTCGGGTCAGCGGTTATGTGGTACTGCGGAACACTCGAGTTCCCACTAAATAGTGGTAACCCGAGAACACTGGTGCACCGCAGTAGTTTACGGCTCGCAGTGCAAATACCTGAGGACTGAGAGTTGGAGTACCCGGAGCCCAAACCCGCTACGAGTATGTATATACGTGTTAAATAACAATAATAAACTGTAAAATAGGATAAAACATTATGTAGTAGAAATAAGACATAATATAAGGATAGCATGTAATAATGTAGTAAAATAATCAATGTAATAGAAAATAGAATAAAAATAGAAGTATCATACATGTAAAAGTGTAGAAACAAATATAATAAAAATGTCTCCTCCACTTATTTCTAACCCCATGACAGAAGGCACTAAGGAAGAGGAAAAGAGGAATAAAAAGGAATTAAATAAGGAAAGGAATCAAATGAGGCATTATAAAATAAGCAAAGGAATAGGCAATACGAAACAGAATAGCATGGGTCTAGAACCCCCGGAATGAATGAGGATGGATGAAAGAAAGATATAGTATGTTGAATGAAAGTACGAGAGGAATGGTCGCGAGAACTGGAATGAATGAGGTATAATAGGTATAATAATAGGCTCTGATTACAATCAGAGGGAGCGTAATTAAAAAAAAAAAAAACGCTACGACACTACGTTTGCTGCTCTTCGTCTGACGTCTCCAAACCGGTATAGCCCATAAAGGATCATGAAGGCACACAGGCCCCCTCAAGATGTCACGGTAGCAGCACAGTCGAGGCGGACTCAAAACCAGCCTAACTCAGCCTATAAACAACCCACTGCTGATTTGGGCTTCCTCGATAGATACATGATACGAAAGATGTCACGATTCTTTCGTTTCTCTACACACACAACACTACCTAGGTGAATCAAAAAATTCTTGGAATCAATATTAAAAAATGCAAAGATTTAAATAATAATATTTTATTTTTCTACATAATCTCCCTCCAATGCAATGCATTTAGAATAACGCGTTTCTAACTTCCTTATTCCTTGTGAAAAAAAATTATTTTCTTGACTCTCGAAAAAGTCCTCTACGGCAGCTATAACCGCGTCATTATCGTGAAATTTTGTTCCACGAATTTCCTCTTTTAATTTTGGAAATAAGTGAAAATCACTTGGGGCTAAGTCCGGAGAATATGGTGGGTGGTCAAGGAGATTGAAGCCAGCACAGCGGATTGCGTTGAGCGCAACTTCCGATCGATGGGCAGGAGCGTTATCTTGAAGGAACAACACGCCCAACGACAGTTTTCCACGACGTTTTTCTTTAATCGCTTCACGCACTTTCGGGATTAAATTTGCATAATAGGGTCCAGTTATCGTCTGGCCTTTTGGCATGTAATCAATAAAAAGGATTCCTTCACTATCCCAGAACACAGAGGCCATAACTTTGCCAGCGGAAGGAGCAACTCGAAATTTCTTAATGGATGGAGAGGATGGTCGTTTCCAAGACATGCTTTGTCTTTTAGTTTCAGGATCAAAATGGTGGACCCACGTTTCATCCATGGTGACAAGACGACGGCAAAAATTATCCGAATCACGCTGGAACATTTCGAGATTACGCTTGGAAATTTCCAAACGTCGCTTTTTGTTTTCGTCGGTTAACATTCGTGGCACCCATCTTGCAGACACTTTTTTGAACCCCAGTGAATCAATTAAAATGGATTGAACGCTACCAAAAGATATCTTTAGGATCTCAGCTATATGTTTTATAGTCATTCTTCTGTCTTCCAAAACCAGATTCTCAACCTTTTTGACATTTTCTTCTGTAACGGAGGTTGAAGGCCGCCCAGAACGCGGGTCATCTTTACAGCTTGATCTACCTCTTTTAAATTCAGCCACCCAGTACGCAACCGTAGAATAGGGTACAGCATCACCCCCTAATGTCTGCTGAATGTCCAAAAAAATTTCCTTCGTACATTTTTTTCAAACTGAGATATTTTATCACCGCACGTAACTCACTTTTATCCATAATTTTGACTTTTTAGCAACTCGTTGCACAAAAAAATTTATTACATGCGAACGAACTGACAAAAACAAGTGACAGTCTGCATAAATATAGTGTGATAGACACTCTTTAATTTGAATATCGAACTTGATCCAAAAAGGTTTCATATATATGCACTTCTAAGAACTTTTTGATTCACCCTCGTATGTATTTCTAAATCCGTCAACACATAGACAGAATTCAAATCATCGTTGTGAAAATCCCGGCTTTTCCCGGAAATTTTTATACCTAACCATGTTGACTGTCTGGTTACTTACCATGAATTTGGAGGTGGCTGGATTCAGCACAATGAAATGACTACCAAAATTTTTGGTACTAGAACATCTGGAACGTAATAACAGTTGCTTGGCTATTCGAAATGCCTTTAACACGTGTGCTGCAAAGCCATTTTCATATTTTTGGCGATTTTTGGCGCCGCGTTGGTTGCAGGGATCACAAGGGATCATTTAGATCCCTTAACGCATATGGTCTAGCATCTAGTTTAAAGAAACTAGATGCTAGACCATACTCTCTTTATGACTCTCGCTTTATGACTTTCCGATGGTAGTTTCACGCGTTTTGTGAGTGTTTTCTTTGATTTATCTTGACTGTGTATAGAAATAAAACGGTCATACCACGGTAGCCTGAAACAACGGGGAGAAAAAAAAACCCACCAACTTGTAACGTTAACAAGATATAAAATAGATAAATGTCTCTACTTGTTACATTTATAAAAATCTATTAATATGTATATCTCAATACGGAGGACGTCTTCCGCGAGTATACTCTCAAGAAAATGTAAACATAATTTAGAAATCTCAAACATATTTCAATCGACCCTGTCCATTATTAATCAAAATATTTAAAGGAATCGCCCTAACTTTCCATAAACTATTTTAATACGCGATGAAAACTAAATGTGTCGATAATAGGTGTTTTATGCTAAATCTAATCGTCTAATGAAAACAATTAAGTACCGTTTAGCTATCTGAGCACAGCAGGTTAATTTCTTTTGACCAAATTTGAGGAAAAACTATTCGTCAGAGAGAGATTATTAACACATGCTACATACTTTACACAATTTACCCAAAAAATCTCAACTATCAACATTAATCAATCTGCTTGCCAGACATCGCATGGAACCTGCATATGGTGTCAAATGTAAGGATAAAAAGTCTCTTATAAAACAATGGTGTTTCTTAGTTAATTCTCTGTTATCATCGATATTAAATACAATGTTTATTTCAGCTGCAACATTAATGTAAGTAATTAAATAATATAAAAATGATTTTAGTATTCAAAACATAGCGACTTCATCTCAAAAGATTCCTGTTAATATCAATTGATATTTAGATATCTCAAAAAAGTCAGTAAATATTTAGGACCTTTAGTAAAATATGGATTACATCTTAATCATCATTTTAGCCACGAGACGTCCACTGCTGATCATAGGCATCTGCTAAGAAATTTCACGATGGCCGGTCCTTAGTCATAGTTTTCCGTAGGTTTCCGGTCGACGGTCCATCGTGTAGGAGGCCTACCAGGCGCTACGCTTTCCGTAATGCGGTCGTGACTCTAGGACTTGTTTGCCCCATCGGGCGTCAGTCCTGCCAGCTACGTGGTCTGCACACTGCCACATAAGTTCGGCAATCCCGTGGGCTATGTCAGTAACTCTGGTTCTCCGGCGTATCTCCTTATTCTGATTCGATCTCGCAGGGAAACTCTGAGCATAGCTCCATTGACCTTTGGGTCACTTTGTTGGAGCCCAAAGTGAACGACCACGTCTACAAATCTAATATGACGACTGGCTTAATAATACAGACTCATTTTTGTATGATTCATTATTAAAAAAAATATTGCTTTTTATAAAGTATTATTAAAGTTTCGTTTATTTTTTACGCTATTCAATGATTTTTTTATTACCACTACAAGCAAATTAATTTAATGTAGATAAAATTAATAAAAATATAAAAACTTGTTGCCGTCTAGCGCATATGCGTGGGACTAAATGCCACTGTTTATACTCAAATCCGAGATGCTCGCAGCTTCGTCCGCTCCACAGTCTGCTGGAAGTCGCCCTACGTGCAGGCCGCCCGCCTTTCGCGCACCTCTGATTACACTTACGAAAAACTTTGTTGAACCGTTCGACAATCTTTCGGTAGTTCAGTGGCAACGTGATAAATATTGTGTGTTTTATGGTCACAACTTTGAATGTTAAAGGTAAATTACATTTAGGTTTTACTTTTATAATTTCTTAAAAAAATCACTTTGTCTGTGATTAAATGACAAAAGTTTTGTCAAACTTTTGAAATACCCTTTGGTTACTAATAAGGCATTTGTGGAGCCAGATTTGTAGTGTAGAAAGCGAAGTTCTCTCAATAAAAAAAACTTAATTATGTCATTAGCTCCTTAGCCTTATTCAATTATGGCGTGTGTCTTTTATTCAGATCCAGACTGAATAGTTCGACTTAGTTAAGAACAACTTACTTAGCCTACAAATTAAAACGAACTTGGGTGAGCTACAGCATTACGAACTCTAAAACGGCTGGACCAATTATAATTATCTCTGATTTTTGTATTCGAATCCGCCCCGAATAACAGAATAACTAAAACATCCGAAAAATATATGGACTTTGTATAAAATATATTCTCAATTGCAAAGCGGGAGCAGATAATTTGCTTATTTTAGTATGGTAATTGGTCCTTTTTGGTAGAATTTTGCAAATGCGAAATATTAGTATTCATTTTAGTGACGATATAATAATTCAATAAGCAATAAGAGCAATAAAAGGAACAAATTAGGTGGAGAATCAGCTAGAATACCTTTACTTCTATAATGTGGGCAGTTCAGTTACTACACCAGAATTCACTAATACCAGCGCAACCTCGGAATGACCGTGAGTGTCACAAAAATATATTTCGAGTTCTACATACCTCTAATCAGCGCTTATTTTAGGTGAAATAATGTTAAGATTATTACCCAACCCAACATGATTACCTTGCCCAACAATCATCTTAAACCCGCGTCTACAAATGGAAATCAAGACAGAAGACTTCAGATTAGAAAATGAAAATGGTTGCTCCTTACTTTAACTACAGATTACACATAACGACGTTCGTAGGTTTTACTTGCGTTTTCTACAGTATTACTTATGGTATTAGAAACATAAACAAACTAAATATAAAGCAACTTTACGACTATGAACGAATGGTCTTGAAACGGCCGCATTTAACTTGGGACAACATGCCTAAGAACCACTGCCACTAACCTGATTTGAAATAAAAACCGCATCATATTCAGTCCTCTCGTTTAACAGCCAAGCTGCCACATAGCTTAAGGCAAGCAGAATCGTTACAGTTATAACACTCCTCTTTTATTCAATGATTTAAAATACTCAGATGGGTTGAAGCTGCAAAAAGGAGAAAGAACACATTTTATTCAAAATTACCATAAAGCCTTTCCTCAAGTTTTTCCATTAATCTACCTAAACCATTGCCTGCCATCAGTCTACCAAACTTGAGATCGTTAATTTACCTGTTGTTTCTGATAACAGTTTTGACAGGCTCTTTTCTTAAATTACTTTACATATTCACGCTTTTCATTTGATGATTAATATCTTTATTAATAACTTATGACGCAGTAACAGCTACCTGGGCGCTACCCCAACTAGCTTACATAATATTGGTCTTTTAGGTTCATTATATTAGTACTGTACATCTCAATAATACATTGCGTCGCCACTCCATTCCATCCTGATACCGTCGTAAGAGCCAACAAAAGGGAATTACAGGGCTGGTAACCTAGCCGCAGGTGAAGGAAAGCTTGATACGAAACCCTTTTTTTTTTTTTTTTGCCCTGGGTAAAATCCTTTATTGACTTCATTGCCGGCCACGGGGATGGCCAGCGAGGGGAGTGTGGGACTCTCCCCCATAGTGGGGGCCTACCCACTAAACCTCCCCGGGGTGCTCCAACTCGCGTCCTGTTGCGGCATTGTGGGATCTGATGCAGAACCACGCCGCCTTGATACGAAACCCTGTGCCAACACGTTGGGCCAGCGAGGCCAAAGTAGGCTTATTACCCTGTTTATAACTCGAGTAGTCCCGACTTAACAGTGGATCATCTATGGGCTGAATAGTAGTAGATGTACATCCCAATGAAATGTATGAGTGATTAATTCATTAGGCACTTTATTGGATCAATGATTACGTTTATACTCGTAAATATAAAAGCAGATGTTTCTTTTTTTCTTACAAATATGCTATTGCCAAATTTAAGGATATCGTGCAATTTAAACTGGCATTTCAATTGGATTACTAAGAATTATGTACCGGAACTTAATCAAGCTCCACATATATATCTACGATTAACGTTAAGCTTTCCGTATTTAGACCGCTTAGATCTCTTAACCCAAGATCGCTAGGGGGCCCAAAGGAGTTTACCTCTTGTTCCAAAATTACATACTGCTATCTGTAATTAAAATATAGTTACTATTACCCTTGTTCCGTGTGGTGAGGTGATTAAGAATACATAGAGTCACACCCCATTCCATCCTGAGGGTGTCATAAGAGCCGGCAAAAGGACATAACAAGGTCGAAATCCTTGCCACAGGGGGAGGGAATTTCGTACAAAAACCCTAAGCTAACCCGTCTGGCCATCGTGGCACTGTAGACTTAATACCCTCCCGGGATGGGAGGAGGCTTGACTGAGCAGTAGGTCATTTATGGCCTGGGTAGTAGTAGTTTTGAACCCGCAATATTTGAGTTACACATACCTATTTAATCCAGGCTTTGGTTTGAGGCTATATTTGTTATAAACACATTTGAAGGCAATTAAAAAGTTTATGGTAACTTCCGATTAGTAATTAGACTACGGTATAGGATTTGTAAACCATATGCTGTAATGTAATTGGTGCTTCGTCACCCAATAAATGTTGTTTCTAAATTACTTACGCAATCTCCTGTATACTTTTAATTACCGTAATCTCTTAGATGCATTAAGAATGGTTTCCCATAGATTACTCACATTATGTACCGTGGGGTTGGATTCGTGCCCGAAGAATGTTGATAAACTTGCGGTAATAAAACCGGTTGCTATCCACATGGACCGGATTATTATAGGCGCATTTATTTAAGGTCTAGGGTACATATAACTCCCAAATAATTTGAAGTTACTACTAAAACTCGGGCCTCCTTCCATCACAGGGAGGGTAAGTAGCCTACTGTGCCACGCTGGCCAGACGGGTTGGCACATGGTTTCGTTTCAAGTTTTCCTTCTCTTGCGGCTAGGTTTTCGGAATTGTCCTCTAACCTTCCTCCCAGGGTCTTTTCTGCGTAGGCTCAGGCTTCCCAGGCCTGTCGCCCGCAGGCTCCCATAAGGCGGGCTGAGGTCATCCAGCGCCCTTCATCGCCTGTGGAGCCGCTGGCGGTTTGGACGCTGGGAGACCTACACCCTAGCTTCAAAATATAGGATAACTTTACATAAGATAGCTTTATGTGCACATTTTTAATGCATTCTCTCAATAGTACATACCTAATTAAAAGCATAATTAAATTGGAATGATATTGCGAGCAGTCTTTAATTGAACTTTCAAGTCGACTACAGAATACGGAATGCTAACTCCAAACTTACATTGTCGTGTCACAAAATACCATTACTCTAAAGAAATTCGGTTAGTTTTTGTTTTTAAATAAGAAAACAGTAAATAACTTACCGGTTTAAAATACTTGGTGTAGTATTAAATAGTTTCTCACTAATGTAATGACCGGGTAGAGTGAAAACGTAACATTATTTCGTATTTAAAATAGAAAATACTGATGAACCTAAAACTAAAACAACCTTAAATAATCACTATCACTTCACTATCATCACTACATAGTATAAAACAAAGTCGCTATCTTCTGTCCGTCCCTATGTATGCTTAAATCTTTAAAACTACGCAACGGATTTTAAAGCGGTTTTTTTAATACATAGAGTGATACAAGAGGAAGGTTTTTAAGTATAATACATGTATAACATTGCGGAGAAACACTGATAAATGTAGATGTTCATCATTGCACCCGTGCGAAGCCGAGGCGGGTCGCTAGTACAATATAATAAATAAAATATAATATTAAAAGGAGTCCCTTTAGGCAAGATTTCGAAGATACTGGCTGCGTTGATATATAATTCAACATTTCAGTTACCTTTGATATCATAAACAAAAAAATATACCTTTACAATAAAACATATGTATTGAAAAAAACTGAAAATAAATACGAGTATTACCAAGCGTCAGGAAACTTACAAAGTAAGCGTCAAAAAAATACAAGCTGAAATGGCAGTGTGCTGGTCAATAAGAACCGACAAGATTTTGGTAGGCGGTTTCTTGAAAGGAAACAGCGACTTGGCAAGCGTAGTGTGGGACGCGTGGTAATACTCGTATATATATTCGCAGTTTTAATTGACTGAGCTTTGTCCGACTTTAATCGTCTGTGTGAATATAAATACATCTAATATATAATATATAATAATACTAGTGGCCCGCCCCGGCTTCGCCCGTGCAAAGCGGGGGTGGGTTATACATATAAACCTTCCCCTTGAATCACTCTATCTATTAAAAAACCGCTTCAAAATCCGTTGCGTAGTTTTAAAGATTTATGCATACATAGGAACGGACAGAAGAAAGCGACTTTGTTTTATACTATGTAGTGATACATATACATCTAATATATAATTACGTAAGTATTAAAATTATAAATTCCGCCATATATCAAAGACCATCGTGTTGGTAAGAAAAATCTGAAATTTGTTTTTAAAAAAATGTTGAAAGAGGTTGTTAATAAAGAAATTTTTAATAATGAATTTGCAATATTCACACGAAGTTAGGGGTATAAGATTCGCATCACACCCCTTTTGCGCTGAGTCATCAACGATTATTAGTTCAAAATGTATCCTTTAAAAGTATTCATGGTTAAATTTATAAAAAAAATCGTTTACTTTATCTAAAAGTATTTGCAGTTTAATCTGGACCTAAAAAGTAAATTACTGAATACATCATATCTGCCAAAAGACGTCGACGGCTGGACTTAGTCCTCCCCCAAATTAATAATTACTGAATTATTTCATGAAAAGTGGGCACTGTTTTAAATAACGCTAAAGTGTTATCTAAAATATTGTCCAATTGAGTATGTTACAAAACACATGTGCATAGACTATGCTACTAGTTTCTGCTTATATACAGGATGGAACCTAACACTACACGCATAAAGAGGATTGATAGCCCTCCTAATACAAATACTGTGTGTCTTTTTTCTAAACATTTTGATCATTGGTTTGTGACGAAAGTGTATTAACAAGACAAATAAGCTAGAAGGATTATGGAACACGGGTTACAAAGGTATAGAACAATAATAACAATAGCTAGACGACTTATTTTCGATTGAATTAAAATTTGTTAAAATAAACTTCAATTACTCTTCAAAATTAAATAAAAAAATACACAGATGCTCCTTTCGTCAGGCTCTACATCCTCACTTCAGCTGGCTGTTCAGGTTTTGTTACAGTCTGTATACATTTACAAACCAGTTATATATTCTGTTATATAAATTCGTGTGGTAGCGGAGGAAGAATACTACCACCCCATATCTTCCCGTGGGTGTCGTAGAAGGCGACTAAGGGACAACAGACGTTGGGCAGCAGCGACGTTCTGTTCGAAACACACCATCCATCACTGCGATCACCAACCCGCCTGCCAAGCGTGGCGATTATGGCAAACCCCCCCATGAAATGGACAAAGAGAAAACGGAAATCTTTGGGGGAGGCCTATGTCCAGCAGTGGACGTCTTTTGGCTGAAATGATGATGATATATTCTGAAGACTTTGGTTGATACAAGTACTAAAACTGACCGTGTGGTGACGGATTTAGAGTACATGGTGTCACCACCCCATTTCGTCCGGAGAGTGTCGTAAGAGCCGATAAAAGGAAATGATAAGGCCGAAAACCTAACCACAGGAGGAAACGAAACCCCTTTTTTTTAACACCAGCGGTATACCCCTAGCAGCACAGTCGAGGGAATTGATACGAAACCTTGGGCATCCCCGTCTGACTGGTCAACGGTTATTAGACCCTCCATGTAACTGAGGAGAGGAGGCCAGACTTAACAGCGGGTCATCTATGGGCTAAGTAATAGTAAATACTATAAACGTTTGTTTATTGTAGGATTGGTGTACGTAATGTACAACAATCCTACTAATATTATAAATCCAACTAATGTTATAAATGCGAAAGTTTGTAAGGATGGATGGATGTTTATTACTCTTTCACGTAAAAACTACTGAATGGATTTTAATGAAAATTTACAACAATATAGCTTATACATCAGAATAACACATAGGCTACCATTTCTAAAGATATTGTGTGAATTGTCCAAAATACGCGGGTAAAACCGCGGGGCACAGCTAGTTAAGTATATAATGTACATTACAGTAGCAAAAAAAGCAAGTATGTACTACATTTCGATTTTCGTAACTCTGAAATAATTTTACAATAACAAATATATTCCGCATTTCACCCGTTCAAGTACCATTTCCTCGTAAATCCTTTTTCGAGGTCCCATGTTTCTTTGGCCCAAAATATGTCTAAATTAAATTGCGAACAACAAAAGAAACGTTTAAAAGGAATAAAGCAGATAGACAGGATTACTTTCGTATTTTTATATTAATTCCATAAAAGATATTTATGAATAAAAACACGTTCATACTTTTTTTATTGAATTCAGTGTAATTGTAGAATATACGTGGCTAAAATACTATAAAAACAATATCTTGCTTCTTAGGAATGTTCCTAAGAAAATATTCGATCAACACATTTAAATAATTAAAAAAGAAACCCTAAACCTAAACTGCTCATCCAGCTGATTTTGACATTGTTTTTTTTTTCAGTCCCATAGTTAATATTTATGGTCCCACAGACAGAATTGGAACAGTCGCAGGTTAGTTGAACATTGCTCTCTTTCGTTTTAACGTTTCTTCAGTTCCTTTTAATCTTTTTGCAAGGCGAAATAAGGAAACCGGTGAGCGGGCTTGGGCTATTTCCGTTAATGAAGATTTGAATTTTTTATCGCAACACATTTGTATTATTCCACTACACGATTCTTGAATCTCGTACTGTGATTAAATTTATAGGACAACAGTATTCATCCAAGTGGTGACGGATTTAGAATACTACGTAAACTAAATCTCTTCCTAAATGTCACCATCCCACTCGATCCCGAGGCTGTGGTAGGAGCTGACAAAAGGAAATGGCCGATAATCTAGCCACAAAAGAAGGAAAACTTGATACGAAACCCTGTGCCAACCCGTCTGTTCAACGTGGCACAATAGGCTACTTGCTCTCCCTGTGGTGGGAGGAGGCCTTACTCAGACGTGGGCCGTTTATGTTACTAATAGTAGTAATAAAAACGACTGTTCAGATGTAAAGCTGTAATAACGAGCATATTTGACATTAAGAACAAAGACAATAATTAAAATACAAAAAGAACACCAATTACAAAATATTCTTTTATTACCAGCCAGTAGCCAACATCCTGAACCCCCAGTGTGAAGCACCAGTTGGGAGTGGCTACTGACTGATACAGTTATGGCCTCTTGACACAAGGCATATATAGAATGCGATGTATCGTTTTTCGGTGCGCCGGCCGACTGTCACTAACGTTGGTCTATTTTGAACCTCTTCCAGCTGAGCAATTGGAGAGACGCTAGTTCAGCCGTTATAGGTCATTAAGAACAAACACAATAATTAAAATATAAAAAGAACACCAATTACAAAATATTCTTTTATTACCAGCCAGTAGCCAACAAGTGGTATACAGTACTACCATTGCTTTCCACCTTGGGAGTGTCGCTGAAGAAACTGCATAGGTCAGAAATGAATCAACAAGAAAAGAAAAATATTATGTGAAACCTTGTGCCCAAATGAGGCACACTTGCTTAATGTCAATTTAATTCGTTTTTGATTCGGTAAAATTGGTTCCGCGAAGTGATAGATACAGAATATGATCCTCCAGATATCTTAAGGGAAAACCAAAAACCTTGATACGAAAACCTCTTGTCAACTCTGGGGAAATGCTTTATGCATACCGCCGCCCCTCTGGGGAGAGAACGGCGATTATGTGGGATTCCGAAACGACTCGTTTAACCACTTAAACCTCAGCGGTATACCCTCCCGCTCCGCCACCTCCTTCTGCGACATACCTCGCTGAAGGAGACCACCGCCTCCCATGCCTCCTCGCTGTCAAGCCTCCGGCTGATTAAGCTCGACAATGAGAGGTCTCCTCCGACTCGTGCCACCAGAGCCCGCCTCTCGGTCGCCAAGGTGTCACAATCCTCCACCGTGTAGCGCGCTGTATCGGCTTGGGCGCCACACCGGTGGAAGACCGGCACCGGCTCCCGGCCTGCGATTTGATGCAGGTACTTACCAAAGCAGCCAGGTAAGCACCTGCACCAAGCTGTAGGATAGAGTCCCATGCCGCCGAGACAGCCAGCGATCCAGGTGGAGGCGGACAGCCTTCAACGTCGGGGTCTTCAATTCCTCCTCCCATCATCGTATCAGGGCCTCTCGTGGCCTGGCCCTGATCTGCCTTACACCACCATCGAGGAGGGGCAGCGCTCCCTCCTCCCTCCTTGCCGCACGGTATCTGTACACGGCCGCCAGCAACTCCCCCTAGAGCTCTCAGGGGGTCTCCAGCGAGCAGCGTGGCAGCCGTTCACGACTCCGTGTGGTATGCCTAGATCGCCCTCACCGCTATGACTATCTGCGTCTTTAGTTTTCAAGAGTGGACGTTTTATTTCTAAATCATCTAGACGCTATTCCATAAAGACACATTTTTATTTTGTTATATATTTCAAATTGTTTCTTTGTCATAAAGCACATTATGCTAGAGTACTCGTGGTATTTTTTATATATATTTTTATATAAATTGGTATATTTTATAAATATTAATATTATATTTAAAATGACTTCATAGGTAAGGCCTGTACCCAATGAGTGTAGACAATAGTTTCTTATACGAAACGTTGTTTAAATGTAACTATTAGAAAAATATGTATTCATGTGGGCCATTGATTACGGAGAGAGTGACAATAAACTAATATGTATTTTTTACAGTTCAACACAATCCTTTTTCATACAGGAATGTACACGCCTACTAAAATAGAAAATTTACAACACTACTTGTTTTACGACCTAATATAAACCCCCGGGAAATCCAGAAGGAGAATGGAGAGTAATCTCAGCCTTTTATTCATGATTCTCTCATTAACGTCAGAAAGAGCAACAGCGGAATATCACATGAAAGCAAAATAACTTTTCTTTTAGAACAAAATTCCTATACAATGTTGTCGTTTTTTATCAGGAATTAAATCAAATCATGACGATACTGCTAGCACTGGGTGTTTGAAATTATTCCATCTAGTAAAATGAACTGAGAAAACCATTCTCACAGCAAACACGTAATTATACTCGAATCAGTAATCCAATGTGTGGCTATGTCCAGAATGCAATAACCAAACATCGTAACATGGTTTTACATGCACATATTTCTCGACTAGGAAATTTCGAAGAAATGTTATCCGGTAATAGAGATATAATCCCCATTTTATTTGATTCCTTGGTTTACTTGTTATTTATTACTCTAAAGGAAGTTCTTTGACATTGCTTCTATTATTTGTAAATGTCTTTCAATTCATCATTTAACTTTCACTTTCTCATCATCAGGCCACTCTAGTCCACTGCTGGACATATGCCTCTCCTAAAAAGCGCCACACCGGCCTATCTTCAGATTGACGCATCAAGCTACTGCCCGCCACCTTTCGCTTCTATGTGTTTCACTTTTGTCCGTTAATTATGTTTGGCAGGAAAGAAACGTGTACGCTGCTTTTTCGAAGGCAAGGCTTTAACACATTTTCTCGTCGAGAAATAACGCCTAAGTCGGATATAAAGTTCTGCCAACTACTCAACTGGCCGGAACACACGATTCCTACACAAAGCTTCGTTCAAATAGGATAAATACAATACATGTTTGAAAGTTAGCCTAGTGTTCCACGCTGTGGTGTCTCCTTGTGGTAAGTAATTTGGAATACTTCGTGTCACCAATCGAATGGGGTCGATTCTGAGAGCGTCGTAAACAAACGGAGTCGGAGATCCGAGTCAACAAACGGAATTGACAAGGCCGAAAACCTAGCCGCAAGAGAAGGAAAACTTCATACGAAACCCTGTGCCAACCCGTCTGGCCAGCGTGGCTCAGTAACTCAGGAAGCTCGACTCAGCAGTGGGACATCTACGTGCTTAGTAGTAGTAGTGGACGTGGTGGCAAAGGGTTTCGTATCAAGTTTTCCTTCTCTTGCGGCTGTTTTTTCTGGCTCGTCATTTAGTTGGCTCTAACGACACCCTCATGATAAATGGGCCGGTTACACAATTTACAGTATATGGTGTAGAATACATATGGACATCATTTACTGTTATTTTACCAGGATTTTCGTTTATATAATTTAAGGATCAATTGTTTGTAGACATATTTGTAGTTTTTGAGTACCTATTTTATCTCTGGCGCTGGTATTAAATAAATTGTCTTCTGAGGTTGTCGGCTAAGGTAGCGCCCTCGAAGACCAAGCGGCGCCGTACACCTTTTCTCTAAGTAACTCAGGAACATTATTAAACTATTGTAACTTCGCGCCGAATTTTTGGTTTACTCTCCAAGTTATGAGCATTACAAATTATTGAAGAAATAACACTAAATAAGGGCACATAGATATCCGTGTGGTGAAGGATTTAGAATACGCAGTGTTCCAACGCATACCATCCCGTGGGTGTCGTAAGATGCGACTAAGGGAACGCAAGAGGCAAACCACCTAGCCGCAAGAGAAGAAAAGCTCCATGCAAACCCTGTACCAACCCGTCTTGTCGGCGTCGCACAGTAGGCTAATGTCCCTCCATGAATTTAGAGGCCCGACTCAGTAGGTAGTGGGTCATCCATGGGCTGAAACGACGACGACATAGATATTCAAACGATGCTATTTGAAAGACAGGGTGAAGATGACTCCGATAATGCTATTTTAATGGCAGGGCATAAAGGTTCAGAAAAATAATAAAATATCTCAGAAAATTATCACAACTTTCTGTTAAAATTTCCAATACGTAATTCTCAAGTATACTTGTATTAATGGAAAGCTATTTCGAGATAAACAATAATCACAAATTCCAAACATGATTCGAAATAGACCCGTAAAGCTGGGTACTGACCAGCGTTACGGGGCGTAATGTAACATTCGTGCAGTCAGTACGTCGTTGGTCGCTGGTTTCCCCGTAACACGACGTACTGACTGCGCGAATGCTCGCTGTGTAACACGTTACATTACACCTCGGAACGTTGGTCAATACCCACCTTAAAAGGTATTATTATTGGCTGAAAGTGCCACGTAGTAAACGGTGAATACTTAATGTACAGAAATATCGCAAAGTGCAACTGTTATGGCGACACCACTGTTCAATGCCCCGATGTTGACCCGCGTCAACCACTTCTACTCGGAATACGATGAGCTATTATTATACTGGGTGGACAAGAGGTATGTAATCAATCAACTCTGCGTGACTGATAACCAGTCGCGTTTGGCAGTATATTATACTATATTACGTTTTACATGAAAACATGTTATTGCAGTCAATATTTTATGTAAACCAGTGGAAAATTCACGATTTTCCATATGTGGGAACATACTGCCTCGCCATGTGGGAACTGACTGCCTCGTTGGTATAGGGGCAAGATGTGCTGCCTTTGGGTCAACGGGTCCCGGGTTCGATTCGTGTTCGTGAATTACATGTTTGTAAACTGCCGCCGTGATCCAGGTGTACCTAGAGCAGAGGTATTGTTTTTTTTTAAATTCATCAATATCGTCATGATCTTTGTAGCCTATAAATGAGCTACTACCGCGTCGTGAATCCATCAATTTCATGGAAGGATTAGTCTTCTGTGCCCGCTGGCGAGACGGGTTGGCAGTAGCAGAGGTACTGTTTTTTTTTAAATTCGTCAATATCGTCATGATCTTTGTAGCCTATAAATGAGCTACTACCGCGTCGTGTATCCATCAAATTCATGGAAGGATTAGTCTTCTGTGCTGGCGAGACGGGTTGGCAAGGGGTTTAGATCAAGATTTCGTTCACAACTGGGCTTTCTGCTTTGTCACTTCCTCTATTACTTACTGCAACCTCAGTACGGAATAGGACAATGACTGTACGAAGTGTTTCACTACTTGGACAATTTATTTGACTAGGGTGGAGCTCAGGCGTTCGGATCGCCTGATTGTAAGTGGTTAGAGTATTCATTACTAGTCTAAAATGGTGTACGAACAGAAACACACATTCTTATGAATAAAAATCATTAAAGATAAGTCTTTAGCTATTATTTTCCCGAATTTTTTTTGGTTCCCATCCCATAATTGACCCTCTGCGGGGTCGGGCCTCCTCCTCCTACGTGGAAGGTAATTAGCCTACTGTGCCACCCTGGCCGGACGGGTTGGCCCAGGGTATCGGCTCTTACGACACCCTCAGGATGAAATGGGGTGTGGACACTATGTATTCTAAATCACCACACGAAATGGTTTCTAGATTTTATGTAAAAAATACTTTATTCTCGTCTAACAATACACATAAACAGGGCAAGAATGTATCCAAGAATTCTTCTTCTTCTTCATGTTTTCGGGTATAAATATATTACCATATATTGCTTCAATCGTTTAGCCGTCGCAGTAAATGAAAGTTTGTCACTACAATTTGCCACAACGAAGATTTAGACACCGCAACGCAGTAATATAACAATAGTGAAACATTCTTGGCAATCTTACAAATGTGGGCCGCGACACAATAAAACTGTGGCCAAAGCCGTGAGTAATTAATGCCACGTAAAATCAGTAATTCGATTTTTATTGAAAACCATTACAAAGTTCGGGTGCTAAGAAAAATACGGCGAAAATAACCTGACAATTACGATGTTCTAGTCTATGGGGTTTAATAAAAAAGAACACGATGAAAAACCGTTTAAAGCAAGACTATGTTTACGTCAGTGAATATTGTTGCAACTACTTTAGCTCTATAGCGTAGCAACCGTTTTTATTAACTTTATTCAGAAGAAATGTGTTTCACCACTTAGGCGGTGAGGATGACATCCCTATTACATGTAAGATCAAGAAAATCTAATGGGACTGGCCTAACTTCTACTACTAGAATTCTGGCAATAAATTACCTATTGCTAAGTCAGGCCTCCTCCAAATTCATGGAGGGAAAATAGCCTATTGCGTCAAGATGGCAAGACGGGCTTTTCTCTTTTTTTTAATATTTACTCTTTTTTTATATATTTATTCTTTATATTTTTTCTTTAAAAAACGAAAGCCCTGCTTTATTTATAACCTGTATCGTGGGGGCAATTTACAAACATGTAATTCACGAACACAAATGACACCCAGACTCAGAGCCAGCGCCTCTGGCTTAGACAAAGACAATTGCCTTACCCCAGAATCGAACCCGCGACCCGTTGATCTAAAGGCAGCACATCTCACCCCTGGACCAACGAGGCAGTCAAAGTTTAGTCAAGCTATTGCCGCACGGTATGGGGTGAGGACACTATGTAGTACAAATCCGTCACCACACGGAAAATACCCGTAAGACCCGATAAAAGGAAATGACAAGGCCGAATCCTGATCATTGTATGAGTGATACACAACTGCTGTTGTCCACTGCAGACAAATGCAAAGTAGTACGTGTTCTTGTTGTAATCAAAGTACATGCAAAGTACAGTGGACAGCAGCAGCTAGTAAAATAAACTTTTACAAAAACTGCTAACGGTAAAATTACCACATAGTTCTATTTCGGTAACGTACCATAAAACTTTGCACCTGCGCAATAAAACGATCATTACAGACGAAAGTATGTACTGAACTATATTTATTATTATCCATAAGAATTTTGTATGACTCATGGCCTTTTTAATAGCTTTCAACTTCTTTATAATTTAAAGGACCAGTAATCTCTACACAACTAAACTATATTTAGTGTGGTGACGGAATTAGAATTGGTGGTGACACAATGTCGCCAACAAATACTATCCTGAGGGTGTCATAAGGGATGACCAAGGACTGCCAGAGGTGGATCAACTGGCCGAAATACTAACCCTTTTTTTAAGTCGGTGATCCATAGCGATTTCTGCAATACCGACCCTGTACTAACCCGTCTTGCCAGCGTGGTACAGTAATTTCCCTCCCCATGTTCATATGGATTTCACCCAAATCAGTAGTAGGTAATTTAAAGGCTGAAACGAAGGAATGAATGCATAAATGTGAGTTCTCACCAAGTATATGATCATTTTGATGATAAATTAGATTAATTATATAAATAAGATGACCAAACTTTAACTAGAAGGCAACCGCGAGTTACTTGGATAGTGCAATACACAGATTAGCATTATAGAATCAACAAAGAGGAAAAATAAACAACGCTATCAACACAAACTAAAATACATATTTCAAAGGCCGTTGGGGAAACAAAGTTTTTAATGACGGACATATTTAGAAAGGCGTGGCGTACGTAGTTGTCTAGCTTTATCGCCTGATAACTGTATGATTCTAAAAAAATTGATTGTTGTGAGCTACTAAACCAACAATACAACTGTTACGTACTACTCAGCCCATATAAGATCCAATGCCTCATCAATTCAGCCAAAACACGTCTACTGCTGGACATAGGCCTCCCCCAAGGATTTCCACAAAGGCCGGTCCTGGGCCGCCCACATCCATCGTTTTCCGGCGACCTTAATCAGGTCATCGGTCCACCGTGTGGGAGGCCTACCAGCACTACGCTTTCCGGAACGCGGTCGCCATTCGATGACTTTTCTGCCCCATCGGGCTTCGGTCCTGCGCGCTATGTGCCCTGCCCACTGCCACTTAAGTTTGGCAATCCTGTGGGCTATGTCGGTGAACCTGGTTTTCCTGCGTATCTCCTCATGCCTAGTCGGGTTCAATGCCTCCTCCAGTTGGCCTACTGGACGGCATGGATGATAATTAGCCTACTGTGCTACGCTGACCATACGAACACATATGTTTGGCACTGGGTTTCGTGTCAAGTTTTCCTTCTCTTGTGACTGAGTTATCGGCCTTGTAATTTTCTTTTCTCTGCTCTTTCGACATCCTCTGGAACGAATGGGGTGGTGACACTATGTATTCTAAATCCATCACCATATGGAAAGGAACGCAGTCAAAAGTAAACTTTCACAGCACGCGAATCAACAGGTATTTAACGCCCATAACATTCTAACGCTATAGCATACTCGTAGACTTTGAGAGTGCTCGGTAACGCCTCCGCCCAATGGTGCGTTTGGATTTTAGAACAAATATAGATAATACAACCTTCACTAATACTCCACTTCTCTTACAAGTCTATCTCCTAATTTAATGGCATAATACCTCCCCCTTAGCTTTTTGACGCATGACTAATGTAGTGTGTACATTAGTAGCCACCGATTAAAAAAATTATAAATTGTCGCAATTGAAAAAAGGTGTATTAAATGTATATAAATGTTTATTATTTATGTAGCCATGACTCTCTTAAAAAAATAATATTTCTTTATTAATTACTTTCTGATATGCCATATTTATTTTGTATTAATGTTTTAAACTATGCGTTTATGCATTTGTCGATACATCATAATTTCGATGCTTCCGGGTTCCTGCGACGGACTTCTTTTTTTAAATATAATTTGTTTTGGCCTGATGACAAGGTCTTTATGGTTCTTTATACTTAAAGAGTATAGCCTTAAAACCCTCCTTATAAGTGAAGAAAACAATAAATAGAATATTAATAGGACTAAAATTTATGTAAAAAATATCGCAGTGAAAGGTATTTATAAAGAGAACAGAGAAATTTATTTATATAGAATAATTATTTATTATAATCTCAATCAGACATATTTTTTACCGGCCTATTATGTGGGGATTCCGGGCGCGTAGAAATGGTAAATTGCGTAACGACGGCGATCCTCGACTGTCTGAACCAGGGCACGGGATTCATTTTCCGATAAGAGAGCACCCTGGCACGCCTCGCTTAGTGGAGCCCCAAGCCCCAAGGCGGGCCACTCCGATTACGCTGGGAGTAGCTATAGTAGCCTCCCCCGTTCCACCGCTGGGAAGCACGTGCGGAACTGGGCGCGCCGTCCTCCCGGGGCCTGTATAGCGCAGACGACGGACTTCCCAGGTCTATTGCCCGCAGACACATGAAGAACTTTCAGAAACACATTCAAATAAAAAAAATACCACTGCAATTTTTTTTTTATGTTTCATTATTATTTTCTTTTGTTTCAGATAATGCACATGAATATACACCAGACAAATATAGCGGGACAACATCGTGCTATTATTTAAAGATGTGAAGTAGGTAAAGATTTTTTTTAGTAGAGTTAGTATCAAGTCTTAACAATGGAAAATTCAACTCGTGCTCAAAATATCACCGCCGATCCCAAGTTTCTGCTGCTTGATGGAATAAGGAGACATTGCTACAAAGAAAACACTACCCATAGCCAAATCGTCGAAAAGGATTTTAAAGGTGAGTCGGTGTACTCATTTAAAAAATTACCAAAATTTATGTTTTTATGAGTAATGTAAGTATTGTTAATGATGTGAGCTCTACCGAAAAATCAAAAAAAAAAGGAAAAAATTCATTGTTACGTCAAAAATTCTTATAAAGCCAGACATTGCTTATCCTGCCAATAAAAAAACTAAGACCAATCTATCAAACGCTTTGTATATGAATTATAAATTTATTATTCTGTACATTTATCGAAGTTTCATAAATTATTTCTATGGAAATATAAGATACCTGTTTTTATTACATTCCAATAAATTATACCGAAAACGTTCGCTAAAGTTAATATATAAGTCGAGTTTTGGAAAAAACCTCCTACGATGAAACGATATAGGTACTTATACATTTCTTGCTGCTCGCGCTTATTGTTATTCATTAACTATACGTATAACAAAACCAGGTTAATTACACCATTTATAACTCAAGAACTACTGGGCCGATTTTAATGTTCTTGTTGTTCATCAACTAATGATTTATTTAAAAAGAACGCAAAGATTTACAGTAAAATCTAAATGTTTTTTAATCGAATAAATTCTTACGTATAGAAACGAAACTGGGAAGCAAATAGTGACAAATTATAACGTTTTTATTTTTTACCACCGGTTCGGAACGCCATTCCACAGAGACGAGCCAGCAAGAAACTCGTCCTCCGTTTAAATAAAATGATTACAATGATGATGGTACAAAAAAGTCTGACAAATTTGTGAAAGCAATAACACGCATAAACATGTAACATACTCAAAAATTAGAATAATGTAAAGAATCTGTGAAATAACTAATTATATTGTGGGTGCTGAAACTGCACTCACATACTGTGTTACAACATTTCACTAATTTAATGGCTGAAAGATCAGAGCTAGGCCATAACACAGCCGACATTACTCGTATGCGTCACTGTCTGATAGAAAGTCATTAACTTGGTAGTACGCTTTTTTAATTAATAGAAAATAAACGAAAATGCCTTGAAAGCTGTGAGATATAGAAATAAAAAAAGGTTTAATTTTCAGATATATACAATGCAGTACACATATACATATTTGAATGTGATTTATTTTTAAACGACTTCAAAATTGAGGTTTCGAATTCAGTTTTAGATCCGGAAAATTTACTCTACCGCTGTTAAATAACATATTTGTTTGTTCATCTTTTCTAGAGTAACTTGATGTCGGGTATTCTTTACTAGTATATTTTATGATGATGTAGATATCAATAGTAAAATAATAACTGCAGAAGATGGAGAGTGGTGTCCCCGTGTGTTCGACGGGTTCTCGTGCTGGGATGAAACTCCTGGCTCCAGTACTGCATTCCAGACTTGCCCAGAATTTGTCATTGTTTTCGACCCGCGTCGATACGTCTATAAAAGGTAAGTATAGTATGAAGTCCACACGAAATATGATAATATGAATTGTTTTTTAAATAGTCTGTGTGCATAATCTCACAAGCGGTTAGTATCATAGTGAACGCCGGTTAGTATCATATACGCTTAATTCTTTACTCCTATATATCTTTATGTGTACATATAATATACATGACAAGATATATCACATAAAAATTAAGTTCTTACAAGTTATAAATTCAAATTCACATTCAAAACTCATTTAATCAAGTTGGCTCATTAGAGCTCTTTTGACAAGTTAAACAACAAAATAATATTTAATTTAAAATTTACCATCTACCACCGGTTCGGAATGCAGTTCTACAGAGAAGAGCCGTCTAGAAACTCTGTAGTTGCTCTTTTTAGATCGCCATTTTAGGTACAAGGCCATGATAAGACAGTTTGTGAGAGCAAACGCGCGCAATAGTCGCAAAGGGCCAAACATCAGCCAGATCTAATCAACAATACTAACCTTCTAACGCCCGAGCCAACCGACCCCCAGCAACGGCACCTGTTCACAAGCATGACGCATGCGGCAGCCATCGCCCTCCTCAACCATATTGCAGGGAAGAGAACGACCCGTATAGGCACTAATTCTATGACTATAAACCATACTATTTATATATATGTACGTATATGATGCTATAAACATTATATAAGCTTATATGCTGCAGCTTGAAATGTTTAATTTTTTTTTATTTGCTGCCTGGTACTACTGCTACTACTCAGCCTATAAATGGCCCACTGCTAATTAACAGTAAGCGATGTCTTGATGATTCTGATCATATATTTTTACTTAAACGCCAACGTTTCAGACACTTTACAGTGCCTCTGGTTGCGCAAGGACTGCAAAGTATCGGTATCTTATGTCGTTTTAACACTTTATTGCACACCAAGAAATAATAGTAACTGGACCTTAAAAGACTACAAGGCCACCTTATCAAATTCCGCAACTTCTTACAGGCAACAGCATTTACAATACCTAAAAGCAATTACTCACAAATGACGTAGAAGAAACTTAAATTGACCGAAAGAAAAAAAACATATTTGACTTCGACTATCTATCTTATGCTGGTGCTTCATATTTCTCTTTTTCTATTCGATATTCGTTAAGTATTCGATATTTACAAATATTCGGTCTACGCGGCGCCCTAATGTAAAATATATTTTTCAGTTTTGCATTCCTTTAAATCTACTAAATTCTAATTCGATATATGTCTTGCTAAATCGATAATTTCAGGAACAGTGTCAAATATTGCATTGCCAATCGTTATCCGTCATAGACGAAACCACACGTAAAACTATTTCATTATTTTTTCCGGAATAGAAGCTCATTAAACATTTATCTACGTCATATTGCGTATAAAATAATTATGAGATTACACAAGATAATGAAATTAATTAATTATTTTTGACACTGCGATTTTTAGATAAAAATGATTGTTTATTCATATTGACCATTTATCTATGATAGGACAATTATCTGTACCTACGTTAGGCCGATACAACAAGTGATGAAAGATATTATTAAAGTTTCTGACCGTTAATTTTTATTTATGGATTGCTATAAAGTACAGTCAAGGCATTAATTATGAAAGTACTAGGCACCAGCACTGTACAGTACACAGGTAACACCTGTGACTTCTGTGTTGACTATAAATTTATCTTTTTTTGCTAAGAGATGTCGCGGATACAACTTTTAACTATATAGTTAGCAGGTCATCCCGGCGTCGCATGGTGGAAATTTACTTTCTCGTAGCCTGCGCCGCGTTTACTTTTCTATTAATATTTTGTGTAGATTGACTATATTAAATTTAAAATATCTTTTGAATAAAATGTATGAATTTGAATCATTCAAAAAGTAAACTACCGGTTCTATCCCTTATCAGCAATAGGTATAAGACACCGTATATTGACTTGTCCGTACTGTATTAACTCTAACTGTACTGTCGGCATGAGTTAAATAAAATCAACTTTTAGGGTTTGATACCTAAAAGCTATTTATCAACCCGCCACAAACGTGTACAAAACCTATCAACCAACCATCTATAATTAATTGAATATGGTATAGAAGCTTGCAAACATCTTGAGCACTTGAGCAGTAATTGCCGATATTTGCTGAAGAAAGTTCGTAAATTAAGTCATCAACCAATCACGTGGGTATTACCCTTGCTTCTACGCCAATGTATATCAAATATCGACTACTGATCAGTCAAGGCCATTCAATTTGTTGCCCGACTATATAATAGGCGGGTCAAGTTGGGAAATTCAGGTAGAAGTCAACGTGAGCGAAGTCGCAGACAGCATCAAGTGTGACTTATTATTTTTATGAAAATCTTCGTCTGCGTCAAATGATGTCTTTTGCAAATAGAATAGAATAGGATAACCTTTATTCTGACAAACGGCACACCACATCTACTACTACTACTATTTAGCCCGTGGGTGACCCACTGTTGAGTTGGGCCTCATCCAGTTACATGGAGGGTAATTAATAGTAGGTTAATTACCCTCCATGTAACTGGAGGAGGCTAAACTAGCCAGGCTGGTTGGCACAGGGTTTTGTTTTTCCATCATTTCCGGCTTGGCCATTTCCTTTTGTCGGCTCTTACGACACCCTTAGACACACAGCACCAGAATCACTACATAGTATAAAACAAAGTCGCTGTCGTCTGTCCGTCCCTATGTATGCTTAAATCTTCAGAACTACGCAACGAATTTTGATACGGTTTTTTTTAATAGATAGAGTGATTCAAGAGGATGGTTATATTTATAACCCACCCCCGCTTTGCACGGGCGAAGCCGGGGCGGGCCACTAGTAATACATATAAATATACTAGACCCGGCCATGCGTTGCTGTGGCTAAGGTTTAACATTAACATACATTAATTTAACTTTTAACTTAACGCCATCTACTGAATACTTACTCCAATATATACATCCTGTCAACAGATATCGCCATTGTTTGGAGCTAACATATGATTATGACTGTCAAATAATAGACATATAAATTGCAAAAAAAAATTGCGAATATTTATAAATTGAGATATAAGGTATCCAGTCTTTCAAGTTGGATCAAACGGCACAATTTGTGCAAATTTGATTAAAATCGGTTACGTAGTTTAGGAGTTCATCGCGGACAAAAATTGACACCGCTGCTCCTTTTTTACGCAATATACCTTATAGGCCTTCACATATCCTTTTGTCAGCTCTTACGACAACAAATGATGGAAGCGGGTGGTGACACTATGTATTCTAAATCAGTCACCACACCGACAACATATCATAATTCACTTGTATCATATTCTGTATACTACGTTATACTTATCGTAATCAAAAGAGTTATCTATCATTAATCTTACAAAATAATCATTATAATTCTTAAATAATTAACCTTGCCAATATTTTACATATTCTATTTTTTGATAAACTTAAAACATTTAGATTCCGAGTGGTGATGGATTTAGCCTACACAATGAATCACCGAACAATACCAACCTAAAGGTGTCGGACGCCACAAGAACGCAAGAGCCAGCGTGGCACAGTAGGCTAATTTCCGTCCATGAATTTGGACAAGGCCCAACTCAGTAGTGGGTCATTTATGGCCTGCAACGAACGAACGATAGTGAACCAACGTTTTTATTTAGACTTCTACTCATAATCATCATAATAATTACACAATTTATATACATATTAATATTATTGTTAAACCTTTTTGGTTAACATGTGAACACCCTGGCCACTCTGCTGTTTTTTAATGTTTTATAATTCTGTGTCAATAGCTATTATATTCTTTATATTTTGATGTTCTATTTTTTTTCCCAAATATCAATACACCAAATCTCCCCTGCCTTCTTGCCTAATAATTATATTTGCTTTTTTACATCTAAACCGTGGCCCAGGGTTGCGGAGCATCTTTCACATTGGCCTTGAAGCGAGCAGTTGAGGAACGCCTTGTGAGGTTGGGACACTAGTCCCCCCACGGGTATTCATGTATAATATATGCATTGGAGATTCAAAAGCACTTTAAACTGTAACAAGCTGCGATGAAAACGATTTTACGAATAAACGATGTGCTAAAAACTTATAACTTTACGCGCAACCAAAATGTATCTTCCAAACATAAATCTCAATAGATGTAACAACATTAATCAAAGATATATTTTATAGTTACACTTTAAATGTTTACAAAATTACTGTCAACAGTACTTGGAAAAGCATTTACAATAAACAAATGAAAAGAAATTATCGTTTTCGTGTTGCTATAAATTTGCACACATACATAGGAATACAATATAATGATTTAAAATATTTGAGGAGATACAGGGATGCAGGAGATACAGGATATAGATACTGTATGTCATTGTGGACAGCGCATTATGAGCATTTATTCGTACATATGATATGACGTGATCACATAGCACAATAAGTGAGCCTAATAATAATAATAAAAACATAGTGGATCATAGAAAATAAAGTTATATTTTTAAAATGACACTTATAGCTTATCATGAATTTTAATCATTTATGCGCGAGAACCAAGCGTTTTAGCCAAAAAATAAGATGTTTTTTTCTTTCAGATGTATGGAAAACGGGACATGGTCCGTTCATCCGCAAACGAACAGAGCGTGGACCAATTACACCACGTGCGTGGATGTCGATGATTTAGATGTGAGTAATCGATACATTAATTAATTCAATTGATTTAGAATACTATCTGGTCACTATCCAGAGTGTATATATAAGCGCCGACTAAAGGAAATGACAATGCAGAAGACCTATCCGCAAGAGAAGGAAAACTTTTAACGCCGATCCGTCTTGATAGCTTCTCAGTAGAAAAATTTCCCTTTATGTAGGACGCCCGCCTCAAAAGTAGGTAAAATATCTATTCAAGTGCACGGCTTTTCTGCTTAGCATAATCACGCCCATAACATAAATATCGAGTGATCTGCGAATCAGTAAATGGCTTTGGCTTTTCATTGTTAATGAAACATTATTTTGATAAGACACACGTGTTATACACACAATGCGAATGTTTTAATAATTGATTAGTGTGATTATTCGATGCGAATAGATGAGCTCATGCGATAGAAAATGTCAAAATATGTTGATTCCAATAGCACATGTTTTAAAAAAATACTCTATTCTGTGTATAGTTTTTTTGTGTTAAGAGCTCTTTAGAATTAACAGACTTATTCTTTCGACGATTCTTATTCCTTTTTGTTTAGTAACATTTAAACGAAAGTAATATCACTACATAGCATAAAACAAAGTCGCTGTCGTCTGTCCTTCCCTATGTATGCTTAAATCTTCAAAGATACGCAACGGATTTTGAAGCGGTTTTTTTGATTAAATAGAGTGATTCAAGAGGAAGGTTTATATGTCATAATTGCACCCGTGCGAAGCCGGGCGGGTCGCTAGTCTATCTAATAAATATTATATGAATCTAACATCAGAAAGATGAGCGTTCAAATTTTTAAACTCTTTAACATTTTACATACATTTCGTATAACAAATGTTATGTGAAATACACATGTGTTTACGAACGCTGACACACAGTATACATTACGACTATTTATACAGCGATAGTGATAGATGAGGCAGTTTGAACTGCTATTTTAATCTGTTTGCATACTTAGGGCTGAGCCACAGTGGGCCCACAATTATCTTGCAAAATCAGGAACAGAACCTACTCCATAGGCAGCCATTTTAGCTTACTTACTTCTCAGCCCACTATTGACCCAGTACTGAGTCGAGCCTCTTCCAGGTACATGGAGGCTAATTAGCCTACTGTGCCAAGCTGGCCAGGCGGGTTGGCACAGGGTTTCGTATCAAGTTTTCCTTCTCTTGTTGCCATTTTAGCTTAATTGATTGTATTTTAATATCTCCACGTGTGGTCACGGATTTAGCATACATAGTGTTACCAAACCCTTACATCCTTAAGTAATCTACAGCACGCTAAGCATGTATGTTACGATGTAAGGGTTTGGTGACACTATGTACATATAAAAAAATTACCTGTACCTGTACCCGTAAATTTAAAATTTACCAACATTTAACCATATTAAGTTGTTGGTAAATTTTAAATTTTGATATAAATTCATAGAAAATGCATAGAGGTAAATTACCTTACTGTGCCATGCTGGCAAGGCGTTGAATGGCGCCCTCTATGAATTTGGAGAAGGCTCGACTCAGTAGTGGGTTATTTATGAGCTGTAACGAAGACAAATACGTTTGTTTATATTCAATTTTAATTTGTACCAGTATAATTTGCCAATCCTAGACGTGACCATAGAACGGCAACTATCTACGGGAGTGTGCTACTGCGTAGACACACCTAATTACCGGAAATGAGTTGACTGTATTAACAGGCCTGCCTAAACATGTTTACGTTTATACCCATATTTTCAAGCGGATTTTTCAGGTGAAAGTGTAAATAGCATAACCTAGGATTTATTTGTCGATAGTAAACACAGATCACGCTGCGCGCACCACCCCATCATATCTATAGATAGTGTGTAGAACCTTGTATTTATTTAAATTCGCTTGGAGTATTTCCTCGATACAATATATTGTTTTATTTGTATATAATATATTCTTTATTCAATTTTTTAAATAATATTCATAAAAAGCATATTATATTTTTTATACTACTTATATAAAACTAGGACGTCTAGCGGCGTAAAATTTTTCAAGCCGCGTTGTGGTTAGTTAGAGTTTGTGTGTTAGTGCTTGTGGTTAGAGGAACCGCCTAGCAATGCGCGCCGTCTCAAGTAAAACTACGTTTTTTTTCAGATGCTTAACCCTGACCTCAATTATATTATCTGAGTCTATTATTTTATTATAAATATACAAAAAGTTGAACATAGATATTTACGGACACATTATGTAAAAAAAGCTAGCGTAACACAAAAAATAAACAGGATTTAAAGTCCTATCCAATTCCTAGGCTTAGTTCTTAGCTTCTTTCATAATATTAACAGAGCATCTAAACCAAATTAAACTTTGTAAGATCTGTCAACAATTACCAAACACGGGTAACAACAATTTTGACCGGATATTATTCATGTCCTAAAGAGGTTTGTGTTTGAAAGTTCTACCCTCGTAAGTTAGTGCGTAATGGGCTTACGCCCATTACGCACTAACTTATGCGGCGGTAAAATGATCCTACCAACATCCGATATTTTGCGGTTACCCGCAAAATATCGGATGTTGGTAGGATCATTTTACCGCCGCAGCGAAAGGTAAAAGGCTTAGACAAATATTACGAAAAATACACATTACTGAAAATAACTTAAGAGAGAAGACTTATGAGATATAGAGAGGGAATAGAGGCTATAGTTTAATCTAACATTGCTTCTTCAAACGTAAATAGTAACTTATATATCCTTATTATTCCATTGGTTATGTATGTCCATCGCATTTTAATAAGATACTGGATTTGATAATCTATCACAAACAGCTAAACTAGTTGACACATATTAAATACTTGACTTCAAAATTTGCTTTCTTCATCACCACCTGAGAGTTGCCTTTCAAATAATCTTTTCAGCTACACAATGCAATGATTTAATGGCACTCTAAAGCATACCAAAACATATTTTAATTTAAAATGTAAGGAAATCTGCCAAATGTTTGGTACTAAAACCCTTTTTGTTTCAGTTCCGGAGCATAGTCAACTCTATATACGTGGGTGGATATTCAGTATCAGTGTTCGCGATGGTTCTTTCTATTATGATCTTTTTATGCTTTCGGTAAGGGCTTCCTTTTATTATTAGCATTTACACTAAAGTTTTCTATACAACATTCATAACTCAGAGAAAGCGCGTTTTTGCGATAAAATAAAAGCGAAATAAATTCCTGGAGTAGCTAGTGCGCAATTAAGAGCAACATGTCGCCGTTTTGTTTTCAGTTGTATTTACTGCTACATTAGAACCTATAACGTTAGATGCAGAGATATGTAAACCTTTTTCATACATGGTCAAAATAAAATAAAAAAACAAAAATGAGTGTCATACCCGATTTAGATGAAAACAAAACCGCATCATTCTAATTTTGAAAACTTCTTAATCGCTTACTAGTACTTTTAGGCAAAACGAGATGCTTTTGAAAAAATGATAATGTTCTGTATTTTACTCCATCGATATTGTCTTTAATAAGGAACCAATTCTGGGAAGTAATGAAATTACTTCCCAGAATTAAAATAGCAAATTATTAACAATATACGAAAATGTTGTGGTACTAATCTAAATGTTCAGTTTTTAATTTATTAAACCAACACCGTTGTTATCTGGACACTAATACAGTAACAATTGGAGCGAGCTTATTACCAGAAGAAACTATAAACGTGCGTAGTAAATTGAAACGCGATAAACCATTATGGCCTCTACATTCGTGAGCTGATTACGGGTTTGACTGAGAGCGAATGTCAGGCCAAATTAATAGATCACATTTCACACGTCATGGAAGTATTGAAACGTAATTCGAGAGAAACACAATATTTTTTTATGTGAAAGCTTTTTTAGTTTTCTTGGGATTTGGACACGTGATCTGATCGACAATTCGAAGACTGAGGGAGAGTACACTTAACGTAGTACAGTTAAATAAACATTGTATTTAACCTCATAAATTCTAGTACTGTTATACTGATAAATAAAGCAATTCGTGTGAAATTATTCCCTAACCATTCCAAAGTGTCAAAAATGCACTACTTTAAGGTTCAAGTTTCCACTTCTGCCAGCACTCACGGACTTCAACTCGTTTTTATGTAAGAAAGGAATTATTGCTCTCCATTTCCATTCAAAATAAATATTTATGGTAATAGTGACAAAGTGTCGCAGTTTTAGGTTGACTATTAAACGGTATACCTTTCACTATCCTCCCCCATATTGTTGAATCAATCACCAAATATCGATCGAGTATTAACAAATATTATTTCACAGATCGCTCCAATGTACGCGCATACGCATTCACATGCACCTGTTCTCCTCGTTCACCCTGAACAACATCCTCTGGATCGTTTGGTATCGGACTGTTGTCAACAACCCTAGCGTCGTACAAGGAAACAAGGTATTTTATCTATATATCGTCGGGGACAAATGTAGCCAATATCAAATTTCACGGGCAATGCACGCAAGATCCTATTTTTTAATAAGACTTTAATCTATTTGTACTGTTATCAATACGTAGAACACATAAATTATTACTCTCTCTGTAAAAATGATTTCAATAGCCATTGAAATAAAAAATATAACCTTAAAACCATCTCTTGTAAACCTATAAGATATGCAGATAAGCACTTTATATATTCCCGGATTTGCACTATCCCCGACGATATGTAAATATATTTTTTTATATTACCACATGTGAATAACGCTCCGGTGATGAGAAGTTAGCGGACAATATGAAACGCAATCGACTTGCAGGTTGAGAAACGTCTGGAACTTCTGGATGTCTCTGTGTCCGGGTGGCACGTAAATGTCCAAGCTGACATTCTACCATTTATGGTAGTCATTACACCGTAATCAATGCGCTAAACTGACAGCTACGAGCAGACGGCGATCGCTGGTGCAAATACTGTTAGTTCAACACACAGCCGTTGGAATGGAACCGGCTGAATGAAATTAGGGGAAAAGGCGAGGAGCGCAATTTGAACTACGCTTCAAATTATCATATTTTTATCATACGCCGGTCCCTTACCTCCGTCAACGTGCCCAGTCTACTTGAGCCGACTGGCATTGCAAGAGACGATGGTAAGAGACCGGACGGTATGAGTTTGATTCCATGGAAGATGGGTCGGGTGCTGGTGTGGGATGCAACCTTTTCAGACATCCCATCTACATGGAACCAACAACAGAGCTGGTGCGGCTTGTGAAGCGGCTGAAAAAGCTAAAGCATACAAATACAGGGGTCTAGGCTCCGAATATGAATTTGTCCCATTCGGTGTCGAGACCCTTGGTCCGTGGGGTCCTAGCGCTATAAGCCTTTTTAAGGAAATAGCAAAAAGGTTAGTCGACATCACAGGAGACCGAAGAGCTGGTAGCTACCTCGGACAAAGAATCAGTGTAGCGATTCAAAGGGGGAACGCTGCCAGTATCTTCGGAACCTTGCCTAAAGGGACTCCTTTAAATAATATATTTTAGTACCTATTTAAGTTTTAGGTTAATTGGTATTTTTAGTCTTGTTTTATTACTTAAGTTAGTGTTTATGTAGGCACTACGCTTCAACATACGGCCCACGGTTTCCATGTGGTGACGGAATTAGAATACACCCATGTCACCAACCCATACCGTTGAGGATGACGTAAAAGGTGGATATAGGAACGCAAGCATACTACTTAGCCGCAAGAGAAAGAAAATATTATACAAACCCTGCGGCAGTCTTGCCAGCGTGGCTTAGTAGGCTTTATTCCCTCCATCAATTTGGAGGAGGTCTGACTCAGTAGTGGGTCATTAATAAGCTTACTGCGTCACGCTGGCCAGACGAGTTGGTACGGGGTGTATGTCAAGTATTCCTTCTTTTGCGGCGACGTGACCAGACTTTTGCATCCCTTTAGTCGCCTCTTAAGACACCCTCAGGATAGAATGGGATGATGACACTTTGCATTCTAAACCTGTCCTCACATGGCCAATCCACTCACCAACTACTCAGTTTGTACTTCAGTAACTGTGAAGTCTAGTGGGTTTCTTAGCAAGTGTGTCCAACATTTTTCGACCTACTCGAAAGCGTTAATGTAACGTTAAATTTTATGAGCATATACATATTACACCCGCAAGTGCCGAATAGATCTGGGCCACGAACCTTCCATTTTCTATTGAACACACATGTTACGCATGTCAAGATTCGTGGCATAGGTCCCACACTGACACTATAGTATTACTACTTTACCTATAGTCAAAATCGACAATCAAAGGCACGCTGATTGTCGATCTTTTGGGCTCCGTTTTATCCGGGGTAGACGAGTTCTTGAGTGGAGACCGCGAACGACGATGTGGGACAGCCCTCTGCTAGATGGAGCGACGATCTGCGAAAGGTTGCGGGCAGCAGCTGGATGCGTCAAGCTGAAGACAGGGCGCTATGGCGCTCTTTAGGGTAGGCCTATGTCCAGCAGTGGACTAATGTGGGCTGATGATGATGATGGGCTTCGTTTTTGCAAATCTGTACATAGTGACGTTACGGTAAGTCTAAGAAGTTCGCATTCAGCCACCGATGACGTAACATGTTTTAACAGGAGTGGTGTCAGGCTCTGCACATCATAACTCACTACTTCATGGTGGCTAGCTACATCTGGATGTTTTGTGAAAGTCTACATCTACACGTCGCGCTCGTTGTGGTTTGTACCGTAGTACCAATTAACTCCAACATAAAAAATATCTGACGTGATACATGAAATACTGTCTTCACCATCTCATAAAAGACCCACTGTTCTGTCGTGACTCCTCCTATCACTTAGAGGGAAATAAGCCTACCACGTCACGCTGGACAGACGGATTAGCACAGGGTTTCGTATCAAGGTTCGCTTCTCTTTGAGGTGGTGGTCTAAATAAAATATTTCCAGTCATTTAATATTTCACAGTACTTTTGCAGTCTACAACAATGGCATGCAGATGCAATTATACTCCTTCTGTCTATATGTTATCGGTAACCAATTTATCGTCGCTTTTGCCCTTATATTACCCACTACTGAGCCGGGCCTCCTCCAAATTCATGGAGGAAAATTAACCTATTGTGCCCCGCTGGCAAGACGGATTGGCACAGGGCTTGTATGAAGTTTTCATTCTCATACGGCTAGGTGATCTGCTCCTGACGCTCCTTTAGTCGACTCTTACGACACCCTCAGGATAGTGTGGGTTGGTGAAATTGTTTATTTCGTCACCACACCGACAAATCAATTTATAATTGAATTAAATCAATTTATACAATTTAAGAGAATATATATATCTAAATAAAAATATATTTCCAAAATATATCTTCCGAACGACTGCTCCAAATTGGATAAATAGATTAAAAAAGAAAGTGTTTGTTATAGCCAGGACAAAGTTTGTATACAACATCGAACCGTTAAAGCTCCTAACGCACTAGCGGTTGAACCGAGCGGGCTTCCGCCTTTCCGCTTAGGCGGTTCGTTTGAGCGGTCCAACCGCTTGACGTGGTTTCATCGCGGTTGCATATTGAACTGGAAAAGCGGCAGGCCGCGCGGCTAGCCGCCTCCGCGTTTCAACCGCTAGTGCGTAAGGGGGCTTACACAATTATATACACAATTATATACATAATTATATACACAATTATATACACAATTATATACACAATTATATACACACACAGTAGCAAGATTTTCGTACAATTTGCGTATTTCATATCAAGAGGACGTTCAGAAGTCCATTTCTTCCTCTCCACGCTCCTGCTTGATATTCTGATATTTTAATAAAAACTTGAGCGTCAAAATTGGTGTGATGTGTTTATGTCTGACCCTAATATCATCCAACATAAACTATATTATAAAGTTTCTCTTTAAGCCAGCCGCGGTCTAGAACTTCTGCAAACATTAATAGCGCAATGTGTTCAGGTAGAGTTCGAATAGCTTATTGGTTGAAGCATTTATTAAAATCTAGTTTACACCAATTGCAGCTGCGTAAATTGTGTAATAATGTGACGTGGTGATTTGCATGGCATTCTTATTCTTCTGCTAAACCAATAGTTGCAACTCCTTATGAAATCAGCCTGATTAGTAAAAGTCACGTTAAAATGAATGTAATTTCCATGATTCTGTAACAAACCGACAAGATTAATATCGTGCAAATGTTTATTTTGTAAGAATCTTACCTTGTTATTTTGACTATACATACATATTCACGTTTAAGTTTTATTTGATTGGACACATGGAAGTTAGTTAAAAAATAATCCCGAAATAAATAAAAACCTCGCAAACCGCAAGCAAAAGCTTTTGTCATTCGGTGTTACCTATATATTAGTATTTTATTCTACTACTAGTCATCCCAGACATTACCCACTGTTGAATTGGGCCTCTTCCAGTCTGTACCACGTTCGCCAGACGGGTGGGCACGTGGCCGTATCAGGTTTTCCGTCTCATATGTCTAAGTTATCGGCCTTGTCATTCCTTTTGTCAGCACTTACGACACCCTCAGGATGGAATAGTGTGGTGACCCTACTTCTAAATCCGTCACCACACGCAATGAACATTTTATTTTATCGCATGCATCAAATCCAGGCCTATTCTATATCAGGTATCACGTCGTAGACATGCTTATAATATCTGGCAGCTCAAATAGGATATTCCTCGTACGGATCGGCTCGTGTTGGTTAAACTACGTTGAATGTTTATAATAATTTCCATAATGTGACGGTTATGCTAGCGATTCTGCCAAAGGCCAAAGTGTTGAGCTAAATTAGACGGGCCAAACAATGCCCCGACAGTATTCGTCTGAATTAAACAACGAACACATACATTTTACCTTATTTATCAATAACATAATAATTATTTTCGTACCACAAACAAATACAATTTACTTCAAAGACAAATCAATATTAAGTATAAGTACATTTAAAATAAGAACTGATACGACATAAACCTTAGAAGTCTCCTCAAGTTCTAGTATTGCATTATATACGATTACATCGATATATACTTCTCATCAGAAAAATCGAAACACTTCCCTTTCTATGGTCGGTAAACAAAATACGAAACTTATGAAAGTTTAATTTCAATTTAGAACATTAACATAGGATTTAGGACTAGGACTGGCTTGATTAGGACTGCTGGTTAGATGTGCCGCCTTTGGATCAACGGGTCCCGGGTTCGATTCCGGGGTCGGGGGGTCTTTGTCTAAACCAGAGGCACTGGCTCGGGGTCTGGGTGTCATTTCTATCTATAATGAAATGTATCTATCTATAATGAATAAAAAAAATGTATATAAGTAGTTTATCATCCATCTCGTTACCATAACACAAGCATTAAGTTGCTTAGCTTGGGACGAGATGGCGTTGTGTGAAATGTCCAAGGATATTTATTATTATTATTATTTGAAACCTTTAAATGTTCACTATTAAACGACATTTGACATATGTATATTCCTAAACATTATACATTTTTCTGATAATCCTTACAAAACATAAACTTGCAAGGTGTTTTGATTTTGCTGATGAGAAGTTTATATTTGATAGTTTGGTGACACACTGAGAATTCAGAATGCCACAGATTCATCCAATCTAAATGAGCTTGGCAAGCAGAAAACCTACCCTCTATAAAAGGCTAAAGCGACGCGGACTCAATACCTTCAATCGAATTGGAGAACCCGATTCCACAAACGGCCGCTTATGTTAACCAAATTGAGGACGGATGTTGATGTACCACCGTAGTAATACTACTACTACGCAGTCCATAGATAATACACTACTGCGTTGGGCATCTTCCGTCTACATGGAGGGTAATTAGCCTAATGTACCACGCTGGCCAGAGTTGGCATAAGGTTTTGTACCAAGTGTTTCCTTATCTTGAGGCTGAGCGTACAATCATGTCGTTTCCTTTTGTCGGCCCTTACACCCTCAGGATGAAATGGGTCGTGACACTATGTATGCCAGATCGGTCACCACCGTATTAATGTCCGTGTCAAGCGTATTGGGTAAATAAATAACTTAAATATCGTGTCACTTAATTACTATCATTCTCACTGGCTTAAAGTTTCTTGTCCGCTTTTATTTATCTTAGTAATATTATCATAATCCCTATGTTTACATTAAACACCAACTGTTAATTGGAGGCGTATCTAACAGCGTCGGTCTAGAAACTACATCAACATCGAAAGCCACAACTAAATAATCCTTACGTATTGTCTTAACTCCGGATTGACGCCTTCGTAGTGGCGTGTCCAGATCAAATATGCACAAAGTTTTATGTACATCACGGTAAAAAGATTTTGTTTAACATTTTGTGAGTTTAGGTATTACAGAATAGCAAAGCATTGTAGAGCACACTTCGTAACGTATGTCTCATACACGATTTTTTAAATTACACATGCACAAGCTATGTTCAATAACGTTCATTAAAATTCCTATAAATATATACTTATACTATACTTTTAAACAATACTAACAAAGAGCTCAGCGTAGCCGTCTGGGCATGTACTCATTTCATTAATTAGACATAACACTAGTAGTAAACATACGATGCAGGTGTTCGTGAAAGATGATGTGGCGATGAGATGGTTCCTAGCGCTCGGCTGGGGAGTCTCCATGCTCATCATTGTCGTTTACGCCATTGTCCGCTACTTCTTGACCGATGATGCTGTAAGGTAAGCGTTTTGTTGTTAATAACTTATTTTACTTACAGTACCTAAACAGAACATTGTATTATCCTAAAGACATTTTAGCGGGGAGTGGGCTGAGATCATTAGTAGGAATACGCATGATATAAGAAAAGAGGACATAGCTGAACGTAAAAAACCATTGGGCAAAGCTAAGCGCATAAGGGATTCCAAAATATTTCTGCCCGTAGTAAACAGAGGCTGGCTAAAAACCGAGTAGGGTACCGAAGGAAATAGGAGTGATGAATCATAGCAATTTTGACTGAACATTTCGCCTAACACATGTGGACATACAAATGGGTTAAGGCTACATCTGCTCTGCGAATGTAACGCTTTGGCAAGACATAGAAGGAGTAATATGGGACGTGCATACCTGAACCCAAGCGACTGCAAAAAACTCCCACGGACAACCCTTCTGAAATATGGGAAAACTATTCTCGCAAGAAAAGGTTTCCTACCTTTTTTTGCGAGCATAGTTTTCTGTTTACGGTCGAAGTGACCACACAGCAGTATGCCCGATTAAGATAACTAGAGCGTATAATATGCAAAAATCGAATTATATTTATTTATGTAGTATGAAACATGACACCGTACCCATATGTGAGTACTTTTCAACAGACTTAAAAAAGGTTGTTTCTGAATTTGTTATATTTATTTCACTGCCAACTATTTTACCTAGTCAAAATGTTAGACCGCATCATTTTAATGTATTTACAATACTTACGGTTACTTTTTTCTTTCCATTAAATTCCTTATATTATTTTAAAGAAGTTGAAATAGGTAACTAATAAATTTTAAATCAACCAAAACTTTTACGGGAGAAAAGGCGGAAAAATATTCAGTATCTAAAAATAACTCGTCAAATATTGAATCATAACTGGCATAGATTGGACGCTTTTGTTTGCCGTTAAAATCACCGACCCCAGGAGAATATAATATTAAGATAATTGCTAGGGCCCCGCAGGAATAATATAAAAAGTATTAAATTTATATGCCAGAATTTCGTTTAAGATTCCAATAATTTTAAACTTATCGTTGGCTGTAACCATTTCGTTATCTAAAGGTACGCAAAGTTTTAAGATTTGTTGCTTGTAGATATGAAACGTTTTATTGAATAGCGTTGTTACAAATATTTTTGAGCAGTTAAAAAAATACTTGTAAGGGAAAATAAAATGTAAATTCAGAGGACGCCATATTATTGCTGTTTACATTTCTTTAATTGTCGGTTATTGGTGTTAATAATAGAAGTGGAGTGAAAATAGTTTTCTGTGTACCTATTTATGAATTTATAATGCATATCCGTGTTCCATTCCAACCAGATAAGGCCGAAAACCTAGCCGCAAGAGAACGAAAGCATGATACGAAACCCTGTGCCAACCCGTCTTGACAGCGAGCGTGGCACACTAGGCTAGTTACCCTCCATGTAAATGGAGAAGGCCCCACTCAGCGCATAACCATAGATGACCCAATGACCTGATTAGTAGTAGCTATAGATGACGGAGTTATGCGGTAATAACCCTATAAAAGGAAGCCATAACATTGAAAGAAGAAGAAGAACCCTATAAAAACATTACAAAGCCTTCTTCTTTTCTGAGGGTTACGCGATTATTAAATTAAACACTTCTAAGGGATTTATCCCGCGCTTTGCAGTCACGACGGCTGAAAAGCATTCAAAACGTTGGGAATTAATTAATCTAATATAACTACACTCGTCGGTCCTGCTTTTCGACGACCTGGTTAAGATCGCCGGAAAGCAGTGGATGCGGGCGGCCCAGGACCGGCCTTTGTGGAAATCCTTGGGGGTGGCCTATGTCCAGCAGTGGACGTCTTTTGGCTGAAATGATGATGATGATGATGAACTACACTCAGTTCAATGCCTTCTTCTTTTTGAAATAGTTTGAAAATGAGAACCATATATGTTATTATGCATATTGTGGTAACTACAGTACACGAGGTTTTATCCCAGGGGAAATTATATAAATCTGGGTGGAAATCACTCAACAATGTGAATAAAAACTATATATAGATGAGAAAAATCAGAATACATTACGTAGAATGATACCCGTTATATCCACACATTGGTCAAGACTGCGTGATAGATAATAACAATTATGATGACACAAATTTTGTATACTAAACTACGCCACTAACTAAAATACATTTGGAGGAAAGACATTACACAAATATTTTAAGAAAAGGAAAGGAAACTTTATTTACGTAGGTTTTATCAGAAAACTCTTATAAATGGTCATATTAAAAATTACCATTATCATCTTACGGTCCCTTTCCCACGCTAGGTAATAGTCTCCACACCTATCAGTCGTCATATCTACATTCGCACCTTTCATACACGATACCTCGTTGTTATAGTACCTATTTCAGAAAGATACTCGTAGTTCCTTATCTATTTCATTTGTAACAGTTTTATTTATACATATGCAATAGAATTAGTCATTGTGTAAAATTTTATCGTGGATTAAGTTTCTAGAGTTTTCAACCAAGGTTAGTGATAAATTTAGATTCCAGCATCTGCCGCCACACGATGTGAATGGAAACTGATTAATCGTTATTGGTTTGGTCATAGATTATTTAACTAGGTACATAAATTACCAATGTTATTTTTTACCATCACTTTTTATAGGGTGAGCGTGTATTTACGCGAGCAGCACTAGATCATCGTCACAACACCCAAAATTCAATAAACGATACATTGAAAAGAGAAAAGTAATCTGTGTGCCACACAATTGATTTCAGATGCAGTCAACACATTGTTGGCGCACGGTCTAATTATCGTTTGACAGTTTACATTTTAGTTACAAATTTAAAGAGTATCTCTCTCTAGTCGGTCCCTCATAACTGAGGATCGTGGTCATCATTGGATGCGTTACATTTGGAGTAGATGATTTGCCTCAATCGAGTCCATGGCTTCCCATGCAATCCAACAAAACTTGGAGGAGTACGTGTTTTTTATTTGATCGGTCCATCTTGTTGAGGATCGACCTAAATATTATAACGGAGCCGTAAATGGAGGTCAAATATTTTGTCCGTGTGGTGACGGACTACACAATGTCACCAACCCACACTAGAGATGGATACCCAGAGGATGTCGTAAGTGGGGACTAAAGGTACACAAGCGCATCATCTCAGCTGTACGAGAAGCAAAACTTGAGACAAACCCGGTCCCAACCGGTCTTGCCAGCGTGGTACAGTAGACCAATTCCGTCCATGAGTTTGGAGGAGGCCCGTCTCAGTAGTGAGTCATTTATGAGTCGAAATGATGACCCATTATAGACTGTAGTCCCTTTTGAATTTTAAATAATTGTATATGTTCAACATTATTTATTTTATTTATTTTTATTCTTTATTGTACACAATGAGCATAGAGCATAAATATACATAGGTGATCTCACGTACAAAAGCCAACTTAACTCATACATGAATTTTCTCACAGCAAACCCGAGTGATAGAGAGATGTTATTGAGGATAATAACATAACATTCAAGGAAATATTAGTTTAAGTTCAGTTCTGATATTATTTTTACTGTCATTTAGGTGCTGGGTGGATTATAGCGACACGGTTTGGATTATCAGTGCTCCCGTAGGAATCTCCTTGCTGGTTTCCTTTGGTAAGTACAACATAACAATGTTAATATTTTTAAATAATCTATGTAAGAGATTATATCTGTCGTATTAAAAAAAAACTTTATTTATAAGCTATCATATATACACAAAGTCAAATAATTTATTTTGTAGACGCAATTACAAATTGACATTACGGCACTTACAAATTGACAACATATTAATAAAAAATATACAAAGCAAAGTAATATATATATTAGTCTACCACCAGTTCGGAACGCTACCACTGCTGAGGAGAACTGGCAAGAGACTCAGAGGGCTTGTCATTCCTTTTTTATTACTTTGCGATCCCATTTAATAATTAAAATTTGGTTTTCCACAAATTCCGTAATAGGTAACAAATATTTCTATTGGATATGGAAGGCGTCAACTGAAACGTGAATATTACAAGAATACAAAATAAACTTGAATAATACGTCCTTGGTCCAGTGAGCCGACCAACCCCGTACAGCAGCACCTGTTCACATGTAGGTATAACGCATGTGACAGCCATCGATCTCCTCAACCATATTAAAGGGACGTGACCGACCTGTCACATGTCGCTAACGCTGCTCAGAGTATTTTAGTGAGCATGACAACTCACAAAACTAAAGCCCGATCACTGGTAAAGAAAAAAAAAATTAATATATAATATTTTGATAAATATTACGAAAACAACTATATAGTAACACAACAAATTAGATGAACAATAGTTAGTAATACAGTCCTCTGTTAGAGTTTAAAACGTAATGACAATATTGCTACTGACGTGATATAAATCATTATCACACATGACCACTTACGGAATTCTCTTGACAGAAAATACCAAATAAATTCACAGGATGATTATGTTTGGAACGAAAATAAATTTATGTTTTCTTTAAAAAAAACCTTACTGTTTTGATGTGAGGTAGGATCTTGAGTGGCATAATTTGCTAGCTCCTACTTGATACACTTACATTTAGCTGCTTCTCAGATAATTTCGATGTACCTAAGTCTAATCGCATATGTACAATTTTCCTGAAGCCATATATCTTCAGGAAAGTGTTCGGTGCCATTTTGGAATGCAGTGCCATTGAATGAGATGCCATAGATATTAACCTTATTTTCTGCAATATACGTAACAAATAAATACGTTTGTATTAGTGCTTTTATCTTGTTATTTAATTTATTATTATTTTATATATAACCTTATATTTATTTATAGGACAACAAAACAGGAACAATGAACAACATTAATTATTATTTTAATTCTAATATCGGATCTGACCTAGGTTGGAACCCTTAATTATGTTGACACGTCATATAGTTACATTATTAATTCAGTAGCTATGATGCTACAGACACATGACAAATAATATTTTTAAGTAAGTGCAGTTTTAAATACGTTTATTTATTTTGAAAATTTAAATCCAATACTCCATGACCGTGCTCTAGTAAGGATTAACATTACACTACACCTAAATAACTAGTACAGTGATTAGGACTGGTTGGTCAATGTCACATGCGTTCGTCAAACAATTACAATTATTTTAACCGCAGCTCTACCCGCTAGTCATGTTATTAAATAAATAAACAACGAATCAATTTGGTAAGCTTTCCAATAAACGGTAAAAAAACGTTTAATCATAAACCAGAAATACACAAGGTATAGAAAGTTACACAGTACTTATATTCCATCATAGTTATAGGCCATTTATTATTACTATTATAAACCGCTTTTATACTTTTTATGCCCATAAGAACCCCAGGCCAACCCGTCTGGTCAGCGTAGCACAGTAGGCAGTGGAAAGGTATAGAGCCGGTATAACCCGAAACCAGGAATTAAGAAACATGACTCTGATTATCTCGAAATAGAGCGACCCTTCGGAGCGCTGAAGAGTACACAATTAAACCTTTATTCGTGTAATGGTTATTTTTGAAAAAGAAGGAGACATAATTATATGAAATTATCAACGGGACAATTTATCTGGTGAATAGGGTGGTGACTCTAATATGATGTGTATTCTAGAGGCGTCACCACACGGAAATAAAGTCGGGATGTAATCCTTAATGCAATATAAATGTTTTCACTTAAACCAGGGTCGGAAAAGCTTCAGTTTCTCCATCGCATGTCCAAACATAAAAAGTCCCTTTTTGCGCTTATTTGCGAATAGTTTTTTTTTAAACATTCTATTTAAGAAACCCATTGTTCGTCTTTATTTCGTTTATACCCTTACAAACAAGAGGCTGTTATAAATATGACGGGTCTGTTTCTATCTATGGCATCATGTGTCCTGAACGGATGAAACGATTTTGACTTTTTCGTCTAGAATGTTCATAATACAGTTTAAAAAGTCTACACAGTTTACCTTTGGAGTATTGTAACATAAATTTTGCATGCGGAGTTTCTGTAAACTTAGGCTATTTGTTAAAGTTCTTTAAGTGTCAAAATTAAAAACAAAAACATTTTACAGATGTTCAGTCACAATCCTTTTAGTTAACTGAATATTTATTATGCAAAAATATCTGAATTGATTATGATAACATTTCCTCCTAGTAAGATTAATTAATTTAGTTATGATGATAAAAAAAATTCATTTTATTAGACACAAAACAGCATGCCACAGTAAAACGATAGAATTTAAAGTATCATTTATGTCTTTCTATACTTAAACTAATATTCTAACAGCATTATTGAAAACAGAACAGATAGAACTAGCTCCTATCCGCTCAGGTAAACCATACCTGCTAGATCCCGCGCATGTATTGGGCATGATTATTACTTTATTTAAAACATTGTCCCATTCTATAAAATTTAAAAACTTTATAAAAATAAGTATGACGGGACATTAGGTAGTGAGATTTTAATCCGTCGCTTTCAGATTAATTTGTTCAGAAACCTACTAGTTAAATCATAATAAAATATTCCTTTACTTTCCAGATTGCTTTCTATTTAATTATTTTTTGAAACACGTACGGATTTTTATTTATTAACAGGGAGTATATCCCTGTTAATAAATCTCATAATTCAAAGATTTTTAGTCTTATTGGCCGTTGGGGCCTACCCGGGTTATGTGGGGACTCCGGGGCGTGTAGACATGGTAAATTGCACCCCGACCTACCCACTAAAACCGACCAAATTACAGTGGTGAATTTCTACATGCCCGATTGTGATGTACAACATTTAATGAGCCATTTTAGACCATGTTTTGTCCACTCAATTCCACGAAATCTTTCAGTGTTTCTAATTAATGTTGTACGGGTACTTCTGACCAAATTGCACCCTGCACCCAACCAACATGCTTCGCAGGCTGCCAAGAAAGCTGCCAGAGCCGCCCTTATATTGGTAAGTTCATTATGTTTAATTTCTGCTAGCCAATGATGTACATTGCTCAACGCATGTCCATATAACGCCATAAAGAATGAGTTTGCGAAGAGCGCGTCCACATTCTTGTTTACTACTTATTTATGTGGGTGGCCGTCCCATGATTTAATATCATTTTGACATTGAGGAAAAAATAGAAGCTTTTAGTATGTCTCTAATATACTTGTATGTTGGTGACAGATAAAAATGGGCAAAATAACAGAAAGTGAGTTTATAAGTAAAATTGTAACAGGCAAGACAACCGTTATAATATGCCTTAGGACTACGCGTACCGTAAGGTAGTCTATGAATTTATTTAACAACCTGTAAAAGACACAATGCTGACTAGCCTTCGGTGCCACGCTGGCCAAACGGGTTGGCACTGGGTTTCGTATCAAGTTTTTCTTTTCTGGCGGCTAGGTTTTCAGCCTTCTTATTTCCTTTTGTCGGCTCTTATGACACCCTTAGGACGGCACGGGGTGATGACACTGTGTACTCTAAATCCGTCACCCGACGGACCAGAGTCTATTAAGAATATAGTCATTTACGTCAATTCAACTCTGTCCCGTATTTCTAGATTATCACAATCTAATCATAATTTTTCATCAGAATCTGTAAGAATCATAGATAGTACGAGATCCTCTTGAGATGCATCTTAGGTCACCTACGCAAATACAATCACATGCGTAACAGATAAAAATTTAAAGACATGACAATTTTAGATCGCCATTTACGTCATGCACATAATATCGTTTGCTGAACGAAGAATAAAGATAGGTTTGTAGGATTACCTATATTTGTAATCATGAAGTGTATTATAATGTGCTCTCATTATCGACTGCCTCGTTGGTCTAGTGGTTAGATGTGCCGCCTTTGGATCAACGGGTCCCGGGTTCGATTCCGGGGTCGGGCAAGTGTCTTTGTTTAAACCAGAGGCACTGGCTCGGAGTCTGGGTGTCATTTCTATCTATAATATGTATGTATTCACAAAAAAAAAAGTATATATGTAGTTTATCATCCATCTCGTTACCATAACACAAGCATTAAGTTGCTTAGCTTGGGACGAGATGGCGTTGTGTGAAATGTCCAAGGATATTTATTTATTTATATTTATTATATACCACCACACATGTTACAGTTCATACCATTAAATAGCCACAACTACAATAACTGCTCCTTTGCTTATAAGCCTGTTGGTAATCTGACTTTCCTTTTATTTTTAGGAATAAACATGCACACTGCTGTCTCTACGGAAACGTGTTCCGTACACTGATTCAAATCAGAAAAAAGCATTGTTGTGGATAAACATTTCTTGCCATTTTGTTTGGTAATTATGGTTGCAAAATATGCCTGATAGTGAGCTGAGCCAAGAGTCAAAGTATTTCAATGTATCTCAAATTTTGCTGTAGTCTTTGTTATATTAGTTTCATTTTGTAAATTTTCCACGAACCACCCAACCTTTTACCAAACTTCTCAGCATTTTTATCGTTATTGCCCTTAATTAGCTAATCCCTGATCTGTATTTTTTATAATAATAGCTGGCTGGCAAGGATGATGAATAAAATAAATAGAAAGTGTTAATAAATTACAAAGCCTTTGATTGCCACAGAAAATTAATTAGTCGAGACAGTTAGTCATAATGGCGAGATATCTGTAGCCTTTCTCAATAAATAGCTAGTTACTCGTAATAAGTTATAAGTTAAAACTGTTATTTATTAGTACTGTTACATCGTGTTTATTAATATTAATACCTTAGACTAAAACCTAAATCACTAACCTCTCACAAAATGACGTTGCGTGATTTGAAGTATTGGCAAAATCTTGTTAAATAGATAATATTTTCCCAGATAATCTATTTGGCAATCTGAAAAAAATAAATGCCTTTTCATATAATCTAATAAAGTGCTAAGCAAACATTTTAACCTCGACATCGGCATTCTGTTTTACTAAGTTAATGAATGAACACATTTGTATCGATAAATCTTGCGTAAGTAGCAGAAATAAAGCCACCCGCATATCTATTGGGCATCTAATCTACTCAAAATGTCAGAAAAGTATCTATAGATTATACATTTTACGAAGCTTAGACGCGTGGGTTCGGCTCGCTGTATTGGGTCGTTGTTTGTAAAAATAATATTTGTTTGGTTATACAGGCAAAATGCCCCAAGCGTTTGTAACCCACATATATACCCAAAGTTGGAGACCGATTAGTTACAACAAATCGTTAAACTCGTTTCATACTATTTTACCGTTAGTAATGAATCATGTTGCCAGCTTTAAATTATCATTTAATAAAATAAAAATTTGCTTCCATTTCGATACTTGGCAACATCTTTTTCCATATGGTGGCGGATTAAAAATACGTAGTGTCACCACCCCAATTCCGTTCCCGTCTAACCAGCGCGGCAAAGTAGGCTAATTACCTTCCATTTAACAGGGGAGGATTGCCTCAGCAATGGGTAATTTATAGTAAGTAGTACTAGTATCTTTTTTTTTATGGTGTACGGTTCTGCGTATCTATTATACCCTATATGTAAAATGAGAAAAAAATGTTAAGTACTAAACGCTAAGAAGAAATTCGGCAATACTTGGAACCCTCCAGTCAACACACTCTTACTCTTAACAGAATTCTAGGGCATTGATCAGAGATAAATAACGTGGCGTGTTATTATTTCAGAAAAAACATAAAAATCTGTTGAACCGTTACGGAGGAGTGTGACACAAGATTTTTACATAAATATTAACTATCACAAGAACTTAGCAAATTAATAAGCAATGTTGTTAGCTCCGAGTGTTAAATTTGTGGCTCAGTCTTGTCAGTGGATTAGTTTAACAGGCATTTGAAATGCATGGAACTGTAGCTCCCCAAAGTTTTCTGATCCAGGCAAATATTTAAGTTAGGACCATTTGTATTCAGCCGCATGAGAGTTTTCCGCAGCCTACAGATTGTAATTTGGCGCAAAACATACAATTCATATTATACGAAAATACTTAACTTTTAGGTTATTTTTATTACTTACATACAATTGTATAATATTAAAAAGTATTAAAGAACAATTCTTAAAAGTAATCAAGAAAAAACTTTAAATATATACCTTACAGAGAAAAAAGAGAAACTCGAAATAAACATAATCCATTTCAAAATAGCCCAAGTAGAACGCATCCTCAGCGTGCCCAAAAGGCTGGTGGCATTGCCATGCTGGATGGCCTTTACTTTTTTTTCACTGCATATTCAGGGACCTCTCCTCCCAGCTGGTAGAAACTATCAGAAGGTCGGTACATACATTATTGGTGGATTAGGATCACTAGTAGTGCTAGTGATTCACTACTCAACAATAGAATGCTACTGGCCTTCTCGGCACGTTTTTATTTTATTTATTTTCTTCATTTACCGCGCCTTATGAATGTGGCACTTACACATAGTTTTGATGTCAATGTGTATTATATTTTTAAGAATTACAATAGAAAAAAATAGCTGTTCTATAGTAATTTGAAAAGAAAAGCAATTAAGTACATACAATTTCTATTTAACTAGGTAAAGTAACGTCTATTTCTGAATATAGCGGTATTGGTTTCCAACACCATAACGAGCAACAGTTCATTTAAATGTTTTATTTATGTTTTTTATTTGTTACCATAAGCCATATTATTATATTTGCCTACAACCAATTTCAGCACCGCCGGGTGTGATGCCAGCTGTATGAAGAAGATCCTTGTTTTAAACAGGCTGGATGGGCTTCACCCAATTTTTATTATAAAAGCGTAATAAGATGCCATCTGTATTCCATAGGCTAATTGGGAAGAACAATCCGTCAAGTATCAGATTACCAAATTGTTGATGATCGATTCGAGTTCACGTCATGCTGAAACGAGGTTTACTACGGTTTTCTACACCCTTATGCTTGAGTAACGGATACTGACCGCTACTTGAAAATTGTACCCCGGACAGACCCAATTTCGGAACAGTCAAGTGCCTTTGTGTGAAATGTTACTACGCACCTGTGTCCCATTATTTTGAATGCCTCAGCTACAAAAGGATTCCTATAGCCGCAGTTGTTTTATTTTTCTATTAAAAAGAATACAATTATTTTAGTTACTAATTTGACATTTATGTACATTTTCCTTTAGATTCCACTGTTCGGGTTGCACTTCGTGATTATTCCCTTGCGTCCTCTGCATGACACTCCTGGAGAGAAAGTCTATCAAATTGTGTCAGCCCTACTCACAAGCCTACAGGTAACCGCCTAACAGCCACTTACAATTGACCCCCATATCATCAAGTATCCTCACCATTATTGTATCAATAGCAAAAAGAGAATACGTAGATAGAGTATGTCTAAATAATCTGGGAACAGAAAATAATAATGTATAAGTATTGCTCTCCTTAAACCTAAATTCCAAATGTTCTATTGCTTTATTTTTTTTACTTTTACAGATTTATATACAGCCTGATTTACTGTATGTAAATCTGTAAAAGTAAAAAACTGAATGTAATTATGCCGCACCCTGTCATTTGTAGTCGTATAAACATAACTCATTAGTGCCATTTAATAGCGTAATCAGTGATCTCAATCTTGTATGGTTCGTTAAGAATAAATACGGTTTTTACATAGACATTAATAAAATATTGCTAGAGAGCCCATACTATTTCTTACTTTCGGCATTTCTTATGATATACTTGCTGAAAAGAATAAAAAACAGCAGTAAAATGACCTATTTTGATTTTTTATCAGTGTCAAATAATATAATTTGTGTAGCGATTAAGGGTCGGCGTCCATTTATCGTACAATCACCGTCTCACAATCACTGCCCAAATCAGTTACCGAACGGGCTTTATTTTATTCAAAACACAACTAGGTATACCGAAGAGCTATTTTAATATTCCGAACTTTTTAACTAAATGAATAAGTAAATCTTTGAAATTAACGCGTGTGGTGACGGAATTAGAATATAGTGTCGCCACCCCATTTCATCCGGTGGGTATCGTAAGGCCCGACAAAAATAAATGTCATGGCCGAAAGCCTAGCCGCACGGAAAAAAAAATCTTGATATGCCAACCTGTATGGCCAGCATGGCACATTAGGCGAATTACCCTCCATGTAGCTTGATGAGGCCCAAATAAACAATGGATAATTTATGGGCTGTGAAGTAGTACAGTTATAAAGTTTAAAATTTCCAAATATGTTTGTTGAACTGTGACATGTTTAGAATGTTAAAATTGCTCTCACATAAAGTTATCTGTACGCACTTACACTAACATACGTAGGTCGATGGTTTAGAGGGGGCCAGCGTATTGTTTGCACACATTGACTTTCCAGATATTTATTTAAAAATTAAGACTACGAAATACTTCGTCGCTGATATTCCGTCGTGTGGCAGAAAAAGCATTATTTTTGGTAAGTGTGTAATAGTAGTTAGCGATGGTTTTGCATCTGACCCCTGGTCCGGTAAATGGACGCTAACCCTAAAAATGCGAGATACGTCGTCGCTGATATTCACGCAGCGGTAACAAAAAAGAAGCATTATTTCGTGGTATTCAAGTATATCCAAATGAAACGAACGAAATAATTCAGTTTATATTTTCACTGTGACATCTTTCAGGGGAATTATTTCCATTCTAAAAGGTGCTGGTTTATGCTTTCTTTTATATACGTCGTTATACAAACATCCCTCTTTGGTATATAGTTGCAACATAAAAATACTTGTGTTTTGTATGATTTCGTATCCTGAAATTCCATTGGAAGTGGTACACCAGACTGCCACCTACTCATCATTCATCCAATAAATTGTGAGTCGTCAACACTCATCTGTGATAAAGAAAAAAAAGGTGATCAACCTTTCTCTCGAATTTTCTGTTTAAACCTAACTACAGACGTGTCAATTCACAATTCATTTTTCCCTAATAAACAATTTGAACAGTATAGAAATATTTATAGTGCCATGGCTCATGTGGGGTGGTAACACTATGTATTCTAAATCCGTTACCACTATTCCATTATCATGTAAGAGCCGACAATGAGTAAATGATAAGGCTGAAACGTAGCCACAAGAGAAGGAAAACTTAAAACCTAACCCTGTGCTAACCCATCTGACCAGCGTGAAGATGATGACTATTTGTGTGATTGACGAGTTGGAATTTTTTTTTTACTACATGTATTTAAATAAAAAAAACGCACACGCACAAATTTTCGTCCCAGTAACACCGCGCCCTGTGCCGTAACTTGCGCATTCCAGATAGTAGATTTTCCTTACGAACTTATGTTAACAACACTTTGTATTACAATCCTCTTAGAACAATGTGTCGTTTGTATAAAGAGATGTCCATGAATAATGCGGATTTAGACATTTCAAGCTCTAGAACCGCTTTAAGACTAGAATTCGTAACATACTGGAACTATAATAATCCGCCTTTAGATGTTAGCCTACCATGCCCTTAGGGGTGGTAATGCCAAGAATTCCAGGAATTTTGGCATCATATTTGAAATTGTCTATTGAAATATAACCAATTACTATAAGTACGAGTATGTACGAGTATGTTGTACACTGACCTGCAATACTAAGTACTACACTTTTAATATATATATTTTCTAAACTATAGAAGTTAGAGATTTGAAATTAAAAACGTTTTATAGCTAATGTTATCAGCTTTCTATGTAACTATAGCAAACTCTACAAACTTTTTTTCTAGTCCTTTTTATTTCGAAAGTATTGTGTACTTAAAAAATTATTGCAATTTTAAAAGTGTGATCCTTAGTTTTGCAGCTCAGTGTAGATAGATACTAAGTACGACCTCGATAGGATTATTACATATATTTTTCGAATATTATGTACTTTTGTCTATTCAGGGCGTGTGTGTGGCGATACTTTTCTGCTTCACAAATCATGACGTTATCATCGCGATACGGACTTTCATGGTGAAGATGAGGGGTAACGAAGAAATCGCTATGACTGGTAAACGATGTAAATATGGACCTTGCTATTCTTTTCATCAATTTATTTTATTATAAATGCGGCTTACATCACATCTATGACAACTATTTAAACGTGCTATACCAATCTCGGCTGCAGGCTGCGGATGCAGGTAGCACACGCATGACACGCAGCCACTGCCTGCATTCGCAGCCGGGAGTGATTCCGAGGCTGGCCACGAGCAGCGGCCACATTCGCAAAAAAAAAACATTCGCTCGTTTATTTTTAAAGTGACTTATTAGTTTTTAAGACCTAAAATATTATTACTATTATAAAACGGCTGAAATTTAATTAGGTCTTAAAAATTTACCACGATTTGGTATTTTATAAACCTAAAACTACAATAACAATTTTGACAGCCTATAATAGGCAAATTATCTATTATATAATAAATAAATAAATAAATTACATTTAAAACGTCGTTTCATATACTATTAAAAAAGCAAGATTTGAAATGTACAATTAAGATATTGGCGCATTTACAGCACAAGTCCCAAATATAAAATTGTTTTTATCGATTTGACAAAAAAAATGTTTTTTTGGATTCGGTCACTTTAATACTAAATAAATAAATAAATATTATATTTGCTGCAAGTCGCAGCAGCACTTGCAGCCGTGGCTCGGCAGCACGTGCAGCCCCAGCTGCGTTCGGAATGATTTTGATAGAAATCTGTACTACTATATATATATATCTGTACTACCAGTCGTGCAGTCGCAGCCGGCTTCGTGCAGCCGCCGCATGTGCAGCCTGCTTCCGCAGCCTGCAGTCGAGGTTCGAATGGCACCTTACCTTACCTACTGCTGAAAATGGGCTCTCACACAAACTGCGGTCCTTTAAGACCTGTACCTACCTATGTGTGTGTGATCAATATACCAGCAGTATGTGATCGCTACTCCAGTACGATACTGTTGCATCTTAAATCATCGATATAAATCTCGATTTTCGAACTAATCCCGGTACAGGGTTCGCCGCCATCTTATTTAAAAGTTTTTATTTTTTCGTTTTACTGAAATAACTCTTTAATTTTCAACTTTAGAGCAAAAATTGTATTACCCGAAGTTGTTGGAAATTTAATTTCCCACAAGTTTGGTCATTCTCATTTTTACGCTAGGATCAATATTTGCAGAGTTATACTATATCGTTATAGTCTCAAGTTTATAAAAAAAATCCCCTCTCACCGATCTACTTAAAACAGCCCTCGAGAAGTCCGATATCACAGTTCAGCAGGCACCAGCAGATGCAGATACGTTGCATGAAGCATCTTGATGCAACTAGATAGTATAACTCTGCAAATATTGATCCTAGCGTAAAATTGATAATGACCAAAATTGTAGAAAATTAAATTTCCAACAACTTTGGATAATACAATTTTTGCTGTAAAGTTGAAAATTAACGATTTTTTCCGAAAAACTAAAAAATAATACCTAATACAAGATGGCGGTGAACCCTGACGTAAAAAAATATCTTACCCCGTTTTTTTTTATTTGTGGCTACTTTTATGTCTATTTCGACTGGACTAGTACAGGAATAGCTTTAAGGTACGAGTAAAACGTATGTTATAAAGTAGCCACATATACCGTAGTACGGATTTCGCTCTAGTTTAGCTATCAAGCCGAGTGACATGTAGTCTTTAAACTTTCTCATAAAAGTCTAAATAAAACGTCATTAATGTTTACAATAACATCTATTTTCGTTTACAGGTTTCACCGGCGGGGAGAGCTTAATGAACACAAGAGACCACGTAGTGTAATTGTTACGAGAATGTCTATGTTACATGTATTTATCTAAACTGTATACCTCGTTATAATGGGCCTATTTACGTAAATATACTCAATTTTAATACTGGATGTTTGTTTATCTTTGCTTTCAACACTGGTTATTGACTCAAATAGGGAAATACCCGAAGAACCAATTTTAATACCTATAATTGCGTCATAATACGGTTCTTCTATAATATCCATTGTAAATGAAATTGTGTCGTAAGAGACGACTGAAGGAACGCAAGAAGCAGATCACAAGAAAAGGAAGAATAAATACAAACCGTATGCCGGCTAGTATTGTCAGTGTGGCACAGTAGGCTAATTTCCCTATAAGAATTTGGACAAGGTCCAACTTAGTAGTAGATAATTTTTGGGCTTTTGCGACCATATGAACTAAATTTACGAGCCGTATATTATAAAAGATTCCGTATATTATCCGGAAGCTGTATTATAGACTCGCACGTTAATATTTTGCTCTTTTTATATCGCTATTTTTAGGTACAAGGCCGGGATAAGACAGATTTGTGAGTGTTAATCTAACATATGAAAAAAAAACATCGTTACGTTATTGACATGACATTACTGAGTTATAAGTTATCGCCCCTGTCCTCGGCCATTTTATTAGAAAGATAACAGGTGGCCGTATGTCATTGCCCACAAGTGATACACCCGCTGACGTTTATTAAAAAAGCGTAGGCAAAATCGATTAAGGAGCCATCGGGACGCAGAAACAGGCAGAAGTAAGTATTTTTCCATTTATAACATACTAGCGACCCACCCCGGCTTCGCACGGGTGCAATGATGAACATCTAAATTTATCAGTGTTTCTCTACAATATTGTGCATGTAATATACATATATACCTTCCTCTTGAATCACTCTATCTATTAAAGAAAACCGCTTCAAAATCCGTTGCGTAGTTTTAGAGATTTAAGCATACCTACATAGGGACGGACAGACGACAGCGACTTTATTTTATACTATGTAGTGAAGATTTATGATGATACGGCGTTATATTAATTATAGGTACATGTCCAATCTCTGAGCTACATTAGCTGAGAAAGTTGAGAACTAAGGTGTCTTTGTTACGTCCTTTCTTTTCAATAAAACGCCATTGTCTATGATGTCTATATTAATATCCAGAAATAGACTTGTATACACCCTTCACCTATACGAACGTCATACTGGCATCGCCAATGTGTAGGCGTCGCTCTTCGTCAATAGCTTAGCGCTCCGTCATACGGATCATAGTCCGTGTGGTGACGAATTTAGAATATATAGTGTCACCACCCCATTCCATCCTGACGGTGTCGTAAGATCCGACAAAAGGAAATGACGGCTGATAACCTAGCCGCAAGAGAAGGAAAACTGCCGCGTTGGTCTAGTGGTTAGATGTGCCGCCTTTGGATCAACGGGTCTCGGGTTCGATTCCGGGGTCGGGCAAGTGTCTTTGTCTAAACCAGAGGCACTGGCTCGGAGTCTGAGTGTCATTTCTATCTATAATATGTATGTATTTACAAAAAAAATATGTATATAAGTAGTTTATCATCCATCTCGTTACCATAACACAAGCATTAAGTTGCTTAGCTTGGGACGAGATGGCGTTGTGTGAAATGTCCAAGGATATTTAAGAAACCCTGGTCCAATCCGTCTGGTTAGCGGGGCACAGCAGGCCAATTACCCTCCATGTAACTGGAGGAGGTCCGACTCAGCAGTGGGTCCAATATGGACTGAGTAGTAGTACTCATTACGTACTTTAAGTACTTGCACTTTAAAAACTCAGATCATAGATTAAATCTACTGTATTAGTAATTAACTGTGTAGCGACCAATTTGAAATAATCGCCACCCAATTCCATCCTGAGGCTATTGTAAGAGCCGACTGAAGGAAATGACAAGGTCGAAAGCCTCGCCGCAAAAGAAAGACTTGATATCAAATTAGTCGGAATGGAAGTGATGAATCATTAACTATCTCTATAACCTTATTTAATATATTTGTAGCACATGTATGTAGTTTATGTATGTAGTGTATATATATAGTGTATGTACCTATGTAGTGTATATATGTACTGTATGCACGTAGTGTATGTATTAGGTATTTTATTTTTATTTTACACCTACCACACTTTATCTCTGCACCACCCAAAGTTGACTGGCAGAAAATGCCCAAGGCATTAAGTCCGCCTTTGTACATTTGTTGTGCATAAGTGTAAATAAATAAATAAATAAATATCAAACCCTGTGCCAACCCGTCTAGCCAGCTTGGCACAGTAGCCTAATTAACCTCCACGTAATTGGAAGAGGCCTGACTCAGTAGCGGATCATGTTTGGGTTCGGATCAACGACTCAAGTTAGTAAAATACGCTGGTGTTTTAGTCGAAACTTACGTACACGTGCGTGCGGTTTGGGTCACGAATTTGATTGCGTTCGAAACCGCGGATAGGGTCTATCTATGTGGTTTTGGAGGCGGATCAAATTGTTGTAACGACTAAAACTTGGTCCAAGCTGCTCGTCGCTAGCGTTCATACTTACTTCATATTATTCCATGTTGGTACACAATTTCGAATGTCACGCCGTGATTCCCGCCGTCCAAACTGATCATGTAAACCCCGCTAATGACGGACACAAGGATAACGAGTTGGCATAACGTTGATCGTGAAAGTAAGGGCCCCCGCGCATTTAGGCGACCAGGCCGCGCGGCCAGTCGCGCGGCCTGGCCGCATAATGCGCGGATTGGTCGCGGCGGCCAATAGGCCGCGTATGTGACGCGATGTTTTTCGTTGGCCGCGCGTCCAAAGCTTCCGAGCGGCCCGGCCGCGTAATGCGCGCAGCTATATACATCGTAGAAGAATTAGTTGGCCGCAGCGACTTGGCCGCGCGGCCTGGCCGCATAATGCGCGGAGGCCCTTACATTGCCTACTACTGCTCAGCCCATAAATTACCTACTGTTTTTTTTTTCTTTGGGACCGGCTTTTTTTTTGGTTTCGGCCGCTGATTTTTATTCCGGAAACTACTCGTGTACCCACTAAAACCCCGGCGGTATAACACGACACGCTTGGGGCGCCACAGTTTCGAATAAATGCATTCCACTGTAACGCCCCTAAATTAGGCACTACTAAGTCAGGCCTCCTCAAACTTACCAAAACCATGTACGAAAAACCGTGCTTTTCAGTTTAAAAGCTAAAAATACTCTCTATTACTTATCTAATCTTACCATCACTCGTGTATTCCTGATCGTGTAAGCTCCAAGTTAAATTAAAACTATTTGCATGAACCAAATTCTGTTTAAACACGCAAGCCAGCGGTGTACGTTAAAGTTTGGTTTAATTAGACATGACATTTATTTGATTCATTGTAAGCAACTGGACTGTAGAAAATTCCAAGGTATGAGTAAGACAGAGGAGAAATGCTCGTTTTTATCATCAGAAACATACACGAAGCTACACAAATAACAGACTGCTGCGGACTCTTCTTCAGTTGGCGGCGGAAAATGTACCAATTGTACGGCGACAGCTACTCAAATTGGTGATACTAATCATAATTAGATGAAATTCTACCGTATCGCCCGAACCAGCTAGTAAACAGAAGACATTCTATATTCAAAATATTTTTCTATCTAGAGTACGGCTTAGATAAAATCAACTAGCTATCGTTATTATTATCTTACAACTTAGTAATCTGATTTCCATACTTTTTGTTGGGTTGCTTTGCATATTTTTCGGGTTGCACGTGCTGGTGACCGAAATTTCAAGAGAAAAGTTACTTCCTATTTACTGTAATGTCCATGGAGCGGCTCATTTGAAATATATCATCGTTCTACGACTCTATTCTATCCTGTAGGTGTCTCAAGAGATGACAAGGAAATCATAAAGCAGAAAACCAACCACAAGACAAGGAAAATTTATACGAAATCTTGGGCCAGTCTGTTAGTAAAAATGCTAATATTTACACAAATTTATTTGCACAGTGATTATTTACCATGTAGTCGTAACAGTGCCGACGTTCTTTTATGTGTATCGATTCATACATACTAGCATTATTGAACGCTACGTAATATAATAGCCAAATCTCTCGGCAAGATAAATGGCCGAATAGAACGAGGAAATTCTCGCTACATATTGGGACATAGGGTTGCCAGTTTTACGAAAATGAAATTGTTAAAGGGAAATTTATATTTACAGCAATTTATAAAGGGCTATTTACTTAAACTTTGCCTAGTCACCATATACGCTCGTTACAGATTTTAGCCATTTTAAACATAAAATGGTTTCCCTACATATCATAAACATATCGTAAATAAATTTATTTCTTCATTTTTTTAAATGATATCTTTATACCCTATTCAAGATAACGTGATCGATTTGGCAGATGTCAAAGGTATGATTCCGAACTACGTCGCGGTAATCGGGACCAGTAGTGCCGAGGTAGCACTTCTGCGTGCAGCGTACTTCGGAATCATACCTTTACTTTGCAATGGCGAATAGTGCAAAAGTTATGGAAGAGTCACCACTACTAATACTAACCAGCCTATATGACCAGCCTGACGACACGGTTGGCGCAGTGGTAGAGCGATCGACTGCTGTGCAGCATGTCGCGGGTTCGATCCCCGCACGGAAGAAATATTTGTACGACCTACAAGTATTTGTTCCGGGTCTGGGTGTTTTCTATCTATACTATGTATGTATTTACAAAAAAAAAATGTATCTAAGTAGTTTATCAACCATCTCGTTACCATAACACAAGCATTTAGTTGCTTAACTTGGGACGAGATGGCGTTGTGTGAAATGTCCAAGGATATTTATTATTTATTATTATATAAGACCCGCTGCGGAGTCGGGTCTCCTCCAATCACATAGAGCGTAATGAGCCTACTGTGTCACAATGGTCAGCACATGATTTCGTATCAAGTTTTCGGTCTTGCGGCTATGTTACCGGCCTTATTACTTTATTTTGTCAGATTTTACGACACCCTCAGTATTAACAATACGTATTCTATGGGTGGTAACAATATGTATTCTAAATCCGTCACACAAAACGTATTTTTATATAATTACTAGTGGCCCGCCCCGGCTTCACCCGTGCAAAGCGGGGGTGTGTTATACATATAAACCTTCCTCGTGAACCACTCTATCTAATAAAAAAACGCTTCAAAATCCGTTGCGTAGTTTTAAAGATTTAAGCATACATAGGGACGGACAGAAAACATCGACTTTGTTTTATACTATGTAGTGATAACTCATTATAATTCTTCGAAATTGTAAACATACGAAAGCTTAATTTAGCAGGAGCAATTCATTTGACCAACAATGGACATTCCAAAGTTAGAGATATCAAACTTATAAATCCCATTCCGGGAACGGGACTAAATGGATCACAAAATTGAAATTAGTGTCACCCACTCAATGAAGATAAATCCTTTCAAATTTTGGCCCATCGATTCTGAATGCCGAAGCGTTACACAGAATTCAACTCGTTAGTAAATAAAAGAAAATTATATTGGTTAATTTAATTCCCTTAATTTTTAATAAATCACATTGTCTGAGTGACGTAGATACATTTTAGCGTTCTACGTAAATCGTGAAAATAATTGCTACATACTAAAATCTACACTATCAGTCACTATTTCGAGAGCTCATACGTATCCAAGACAATCATATCAGCTCTCAGAAAAACAAAATATATTAAAGTAAAAGGATAAAACATAAATAATAACGTGCAATTAAAAGTATCACATATGTTTGCGTTGTTAAGGACGGTGTTCCCTTCACATTTCTCACTGGGTTTTCCTACTACAATTAAATAGGTATATTGTTAATTCCTCGACGCTAGCGAAGCTTATAAATTAATTACTTACTTAACCCCCATTAAAATATGTTTACACTTTTGATAGTCATGTCAGTCGTTGATAGTCAGGTACGCATAGCTATTAAATCACACTGACATTTGGTAGCATCAGTTTCATAGACCAACTTTAAAAGCGTCGAGGTACGCCCATTATTTTATTAGGCTTGCTTCTCTATACCAGAAATAATTGATACGATTACTTTCATAAATTAGTTAATAAAAACGTCGACGAATCTCACTTCGCAGACTACATCATACTTTCATATTGATCAAAATAGCTGCTGTATTAGTGACAAAGAATACCAGTTATACGATCATTGCTTACAACAATACATTATTCCTTTAATCAGCATTTTCATAACACTTAGGCTGCGTATGTTTTAGACAATCCTCTCTACTAACTTATTACGAGTCTCAATGAAGCCAGTTAGTGGTACCCACTATCTCAACCGATTATATCGTTGGACCCGACGTTCGGTCGACTCTTGAACAGTTCTAAATAGACACAGACCCACATAACACGAACATTTCTTATTGTAATTTTTACTTCAAAATAATCTTTGCAAGTGCTCCCGGAGACAGCAAATCACATTGTATGTATATATTTTTTGTTAATTATATATCTTAAATGTCTGGTGAAAATCACATCCATCGATTCGGAAGGGTTATCCCTTCTTCTTCTTCCAAAACTCACTTACGTTCTCTTTATACGGAATACAACTAGATGGTTAACTAAATCGGACACACCGATATCGTCGATTAGCGAGTCTGAATCGGGTTACACAACGAATATCCTTATCGATAATGTCGAGAACTGTACTTCGAGGATTTCTCTATCCGAGTAAACTTTTCAATACATACCAAACGATTCGAATCGAATCGTTAATCCTGAGCCAACTAAGAATTGATATAGTTTAACACAACACTTTAATCACAAGAAAGTGCCATAGCAACACCTCTATCTAGAAGAACGCCGGTTTCTACAAGAATGGCAAACGTGATAAATATTAGGTACAGCACTACTAATACGGCACCTAGACGTGGCCTTAAAGTGAATTTTCCAATATACAGGGTGATCCATAGGGAGGCAACTGCGACCAAAAGTGAGCCGACGACAAAGTCTATTCCAGTTGAGTTTATAAGAACCGCTGTTTCCTCAGCACCTTGGAATAAGAGCGTCAAGGTCCTGATGAGCCAAGGAAGGCCGAGGGCAAATAAAATAGCCAATGAGTTTGCCCCCAGCGCGTTTGAGACACCAATTCCTCCTTCCCCTGCGAACAAAGATTAGCCCTTATTACCTTGTGTACTGTGTAAATTGGAAGGGCACGTTAAGCCGTCTGCCATTCTACATACTACTATTCAGCTCATAAATAATCCACTGCTGCGTTGGGCCTCCTCCAATTACATGGAGGGTAGTTAGCCTACTGTGCCACGCTGGCCAGACCGGTTGACACAGGGTTTCGTATCAAGTTTTTCTTTCTTTTGTGGTTATCGGTCTGGTTATTTCCTTTTGTCGGCTCTTACGACATCCTCAGGATGGAATGGGGTGGTGACACTGTGTATTCTAAATCCGTCACCACACGGACATTCTACATAGCCAGTCGTTACTAGTCAGTAGCACGAAAACTGACAGCTGGTTTAACCAAAGAATTACCGCTTGTCCCAATATAATGGGTCGTGGAGGGCGACCTCTGGAGATTAGCCGTGGTATGTGGGACTCCGGGGCGCGAAAAGATGGTAATTAGCGCCCCGATCTACCCAAAAAGGCAAATCCTATAAATGTACAATAGCTAACATTAATACAGTCGCCTCGCTTAAACAAAATTAACTTCTTTAAGAATACAACAACATAGAAACCCCATGGGAATGTAATTGAACGACGCATTTTTAGTCATTCTCCGTATCTATAAACATACTGCACAATACATTAATTAGCAACCACTAATACATTGACCACTATAATATAGATTTTTATAAGAAAATCATTGATTGTTTTGGTAGTTTATGATTAGTCGCATTCATCGAGGTATAAAACTGGCATGCATTTAATTTTTTATTTAGCAATGATGTACAATCAATGTTTGTGATATATTTGGATGTTCGTTTGTGATAAGATCACGAATAAAGGAAACATAAAGTAAAAGGTTACTATTATAATTATAAAAATACTACAACATTTAATTAAAGCTATGAAACACAGTCGCATAATGCGTAACCACTAATCTCAAATATTAAATAGCATAAAGCGAAGAATAGACCACACGTATCGAATAAGAGTAAGACAATTCGCAGAGCATAAAAAATAAAAAAATTAAGTTAAAATTTGTGCATACCTCTTCGGGACATTATGAACACGGAGCAAGCCTCGGGCAAACATCCTCCGAAAGCCAAAAATGTCATTCCCATGACAGATTCCGGAATAAGAAAAGTGTGCCCTAAAATGATGAAAATACAGTTCATTTCATAATTGTTAAATAAAGCTATTGAAGGAGTGGTAACTACTACTACTTGGCTCATACGTGACCGACTGCTGGGTTGGGCCTATAATACCTATAAATAAATAAATATCCTTGGACATTTCACACAACGCCATCTCGTCCCAAGCTAAGCAACTTAATGCTTGTGTTATGGTAACGAGATGGATGATAAACTACTTATATACATTTTTTTTTTTGTAAATACATACATAATATAGATAGAAAACACCCAGACCCGGAACAAAAACTTGTAAGTCGTACAAATATTTCTTCCGTGCGGGGAAAATCTTCTTCAACTTTATTGAGTATTTTTTCAGATTTTTGCAATATATACGTGTATCGTTTGTTCATTTTAGCCCGTGAATTACCCACTTCTGAGTCGGGCCTCCTCCAAATTCATGGAGGGAAATTAGCCTACTGTGCCACGCTGGCAAGACGGGTTGGCACAGGGTTTGTATCAAGTTTTCCTTCTCTTGCAGCTAGATGAATGGCCTCTTGCGTTCCCTTAGTCGCCTCTTACGACACCCTCGGGATGGTATGGGTTGGTGACATTGCGTATTCTAAATCCATCACCACACGGAGAGACCTATACGTAGATATATACATATACAATGATACTATTTGTTACAAATCGCAACACAAGCGCCTTAAGTTATTTTGAACATACCTATGACAGTCATCGCCCAGGAAACACAGTATGAATTAGCTCCTATCCAAATTATGCACATTATGAATGTAAGAGGATATAACCGCCTGAAAGTCACTGGCGAAGGAATGGTACAGGATAGGATTAATTTCAGTGGCCACGTGTAAGTCCACCATATTTTGTACAAGAGGGATCTCTCACTAGGAAACTTCCATAAACTTTCTTTATGATTGTCATCTACTTCGTCTGAAAAAAACAGATAAAAATAAATCCATTCTTAAGTATATTTTTATTTTTGCTCGATTTGTGCGTCTGCATGCTGAATATGTTATAATGAATTGAAAAATTAAAAACTTTCTCTATAGAAAGAGCGAACTTGCTTATTTTTTTATCGAAAGATGCGTCAGTGCCGTCTCCAAATATGAGTGTATTTTTTTAAAACTACCACGGCTGGATTCTAATGTTGAATGTTGAAAAATAAGTTAGGTTGGTATTAATTTCGAATGGAATTGTTTATTCGTACTTTTTTAAATAGCAAACTCAACTTACATGTTTGTTATAATGCTTTTATGATTACATTTTGGTGCATATAAATGTGAGCTTTGTAAAATATGGTGTTGTAAACGAAATCGACAAAATACACAACATGTTCCTTTTACGGAAATCTACTGAACCGATTTCGATAAAATTAGAAATTACTAGAAAAACGATTCTTTTCAAATTTGAAATGTTTACCTTTCTCTACTTCTATTGCTTTTTCCTGAGCACTGCTTGCCTCTTTGTTAAATTCGTATCCTTTTCCAGGACTTTCATCAGAAATCTTCGCAATAGCATTAGTAGAAGCTGGAGCAAACACAATATTAATTAACTATATACATAAAAAAATAATTCATACAAGGAGCATATAGTATATGTAGCAGACTATAGTTTGTTCCATAAGAATTCGTAACCTTTCGGAATTTGATGGCAGTAGTGAAGGAGTTCATTGAACCCATAGGTATATTATAATGACGAAGTGAAAATAATAACATGTGTGAAAAACATCTATAGTATTATATTATAAACATCTATACAATTAACACAAAGTTTGATAAACAAACATTGTGTTAATTGAACAATAGTACTTTTTAGTTGTTACATAAAGTTACTAGGATATTCGATAACACTTTTTAGTAATTATGCGTTTTGGAGTTTGCCAATTTCGTCTCAATATTTTAAGACTTGATTTAGACTTATTTTTTTATGCAACTATTAAGTAAATACTTACTGTCATTAGACTTTCCCTTGCACATTCTCTCCACAATTTTATCATATAGTCTGAACATTCGCATGCTATTAAACATTATTACGAAGTAAAGTATGTACATGACACCAAAAACTACGGCCTCGTACCAGTCAATCTGACCATCCCATACAAATGCAACTAGGACACTAACGTTAATCATATAGATAACGACATCGCGTGATACCGGTCGCATTTCAATTGTGATGGGCTGAAACAAAACAATTATTGATTTTTTTATAGTAGACCCAACATTGTTTAAGACACTTTTTTGGGAAAACATAGATAATTTCACTTGATTGATAAGTCTACCACTGTACTCTCATGTCAACCAAGGTACACACACAATTGTACCATAAATTATATATGTAAATCTAAAGGATGCTCTTCCTTTTTTTTGTATCTTTATGTTGACAAGTCAAATTCAAATTCAAATCATTTATTTTGCTTGGGTCACGATGGACACTTACAAAAAGTCAATACAATATTTATAATGAGTCTATATAAAACAAATGGTCTACCATCTACCACCAGTTGGGAACGCGACCACTGCTGAGAAGAACTGGCAAGAAACTCAGAGGGCTTGTCATATTTTTTTTTGCTTTGTCATTTTTTTGTTAGTCATCAGTGGTTTGCCGGTACATCCCGTCACGAAGAGGTTCTTACGGAAGAACAGCGCTAGATATCAAGCTGGCATTAGGTTGCGAGAGGGCTAATTTGTAACGACAACGATTGACGACGAGATTGTACGAGACGTACACATAGTCTAACCATTTTTCTAGTAGGAAAACTACCATACCATGTAGCTAGCTAGTATGACGGTTTTGTTGCAAATAAACTTATTATTCATCTTACCGCGTGGCCACAGCCAACAGCGGTGCGAATTGCGGAGCGTCTTGCGGCGCGGTAAGCGGTGAGCGGCGAAAACAAATGGTAAACAAATGGTAGCTGTGGCATACTTCATAGATTGTCATTTAAGAAGTATGCCACAGCTACCGGCGACGCGATCGGCGGCGCGTCTTGCGGAGCGACTAGCGGCGCGGTGTACGCGGCCGCGACGAGCTGCGCGATGTGCGATTGAAACAAATGTACTAGCCAATATCGAGGTGGCCACAGCTCAGAGCGTTGCGCGCGGCGGCTTCGGTGGACGTATTGAGGCCTCGCGCGACCGAAACAAATTATTTTGTTTTTATCGGGCGTTGAGCTAATTAATAATGGATATGGAATAGTTCTTTAGTGAAATACTAGTACTAGACCAGCAATATGGATGTCAAAATCCACATCATAATTAAAACCATGTTGTAAAAAAAATGTCGGTCGTAAAAAAACAACTATTTCCTGGTGGTACCTAGTTAACTTTAGTTTTCAAGTCTTCGTGTATGTGACCGAGTATATAATCAAAAGTATCTATGCTTGCACGCGTATAATAAAAACAATATCGGGATAGTTCTTAAACTCATAATAAATTCTCTCCTTTTCTGGTTAACTGGGTGCGCTCCTTTTTTTGACTGAATGATATCTTCAGCTAAGAACGCACTTGTTTCAAGGCAATATCGTGCCACTTTTGATATTTTACTAGTTTAGCCGTTCTCTAAATACGTGCCTGGCGACGCCACCGCGGTCGCAACTAGTCTAGCTGTGACATACCACCGCAAATCGCGCCGCCCGCCGCGCCGCTCAACGCATCGCGCAACGCACCGCCAGTAGCTGTGGCCAGGCCCTTACTAATATTATAAACGTGAAAGCTTGTAAGTATGGATGGATGGATGGATGGATGGATGTTTGTTATTTATTTATTTATTTAATACTTTATGCAAAAAAATATTACATAGGCGGACTTAATGCCAAGAGGCATTCTCTCCCAGTCAACCTTTGGGTCACGGAAATCACGTAAAAACTACTGAATGGATTTTAATGAAACTTTACAATAATATAGCTTATACATCAGAATAACACATAGGCTACAAGTTATAAAGATATTATGTGAATTACAACAATATAAACAAGTCGAATTCAAAATTTCTAATTGTCAAATTTTCGGCCATATTAAACTATAGACAACATAACGTTTCGCTGTCAGTTGCGTTTTTTAAAGTAGGTTTTATACGGACGGGATAAAAATCTCAGGTATCCTATGTCCAACTTTCTTTTTGTTTTAAATATTTATAATGCGGAACAAAGTTCGCCGGGTCAGCTAGTTCATTATAATTCATGAAGGAGAACCGCCCTTAAACCTTAGAGGACATAACATCTGACTCCTTCGTACTTCGGATAGCAGGTAAAGCCGTCGACCCCGACTGCCATTCAAACGTAAATCACTCGTGGTCGCACTCGAGTCACAACGTCAAACCAAATTATTACCAAAGCCCCACTAGATGAGTCTCGGAAGGCAAGCCCCAATTGCCCCGCTATGTATTCAAAACTGGTAGAGACCTGGTGAAGAGAGATGATGGTGAAATACACTTACAGCAATAGCGGCTAGTGCCCCAATAGCGGCAACACCGAGGGCGTTGAAGATCGCTGACCCCACAATGGTGCCGATACCCATGTCGGACTCCGTAAGGAATGTAGATATCACATTGACGAAGAACTCAGGGCATGAAGTCGCCACTGACATAAATGTGGCCGCAGCAACATTCTGTGGACAACCCTCCTGTGTTGTAGATTATTTCTCTGCCTCGTTGGTCTAGTGGTTAGATGTGCCTCCTTTGGATCAACGGGTCCCGGGTTCGATTCCGGGGTCGGGCAAGTGTCTTTGTCTAAACCAAAGGCACTGGCTCGGAGTCTGTGTGTCATATCTATCTAGAATATGTATATATTTACAAAAAAAAATGTATATAAGTAGTTTATCATCCATCTCGTTACCATAACACAAGCATTAAGTTGCTTAGCTTGGGACGAGATGGCGTTGTGTGAAATGTCCAAGGATATTTATTTATTTATTATTTAAACCATCACAACTAATACACAAAAGTGAGGGCAAAGAATTCCGGTTCGTGGCAGATTCCTCCGTGTGGTGACGGATTTTGAACACACAATGTCACCAACCAATATGATCCTGAGGGCCTCTACTACAACTTGATATAAACCCTTTTTTTTACGTCGGAGATCCTCATGGATTTGATATAAACCCTGTGCCAACTGGTCTCGCCAGCGTGAACCAGTAGGCTTATGTTCCTCCATGGAAGAGGCCTCAGTGGGTCATTTACTTATGGGCTAAAAGGACGAAGAGAAGGATAGCTTGATACGATCTATTATATGTAGTCGTATTATAAATTTCCTAGTACACAAACGTTTCATTTGTTACACAGTAACGGTACCATTTGTTAAAAGAATGACTAAGGATTATAAGATATCTTAATAATAAAGTCCATATTCAATGAAACCAGTATTCACATATAAGAAAAAGAACTTTAATACAATGTGATTAAAAGGGTTTTGTTGAAGAATTTGTGACTGATAAATGTAGTAACCTGGCTTAATGCCTAATTATTAGATTATAGATAAACCAATATCTGGGATTTGTTTATTATGCACCACTCGCGCCTGCATTTGCAGTATCTGTACTTACTTTGGATAATTAATCGCGGTTTTTTAATGTAAAGTGACTTTTAATTCCATCGATAATGAATCCATTTAAGGAATACAGTATTAAAATATGAAGTTCGAAGAAAATTCGATCGGTTCCGTGTAAATACTATTAGTTGCTGTCCGTGGGGATTTATAATACACAATGTAACCAACTCATACAATCTTGAGAGTGGCGTAAGAGGCGACTCAAAGAACGCAAGAGGCAGATCTCTTTAAAATAGAATACTCTTTATTTTACAGCAATAATATTAAAAGTTAACATGGCAACAGAGAAATACAACAAAGAAATGTACAATGGGCGGTCTTATCGCACTAGGCGATTTCTTCCAGACTACCTTTCTGCAAGTTTTCTGCAACTTTACTGCAAGACAAACCTTTCTTTGGTAGAAATCTTGCGGAGGAAGCATGGCATTGACAGTGGAGGATTGAGCAGCCTCACGCTTTCAGTTTATAAAAGGTCCGCACCAAGTGCTTGAGACCTCTGTGTTGCAAACGTCCATGGGCGACGAGACGATGGCCACTTAGTTCGGTCAGTAAAATATTCACAAAACGCCACTTACCTGTGGTATTTTCAAATCCTCGCAAATAAGTTCCACACAAGGAATAAAGAAGTCGTTGCATACTATTGTCAAGAGCGTGAATGCATAAATACCGAGTAGTACATATGCCAAGAAACCACCTTTTCGCAGTTGATCGTCTGTAATAATACAACTCATGCATTTAAGGCCTACTACCTACATAGTCCGTCTGGTAACGGATTTAGGGTACACAATGTCACCAACCCATACCAACGAGGCAGCTAAAATAACGCAAGAGTTAGATCACCTAGCTACAAAAGAAGGAAATCATGATACAAGCCCTGTGCTAGCCCGTCTTGCCAAGGTTTCTAATTTACCTCCATGTGTGCATTGAGTATTTTATGGGCTGAGACGAGACATCGACTTAGCTTATACGATAAAATACCAGCCTAAGTTCATTATAACACTATTTACTCCTGCATTGCGTCGGATGTTTACAAAAATGTCTACTTAATCACGAACACAAATGACACAATTACTCAGAGACAAGCCTCTGGTTAACACAAAGACACTTTCCCGACCCGAAAATCGAACCCGTGATCTAAAGGCGGCACATCCAACTCCTAGACCAACAAGGCAATCAATACTAGTTATCCATAGACTGCAGACTAACTGTAAACTATTCCTACAATCCCAATAATTGACAATATTTGATAAATATTTACGAACGCATGTTGAATACTATGAGTCACAGACAACGGGTTGAGCTAATACAGTTCACCAATTTACTCTCCAGTCAGTAGAATACGATTGAACAGACAGATCTAAATGAGTGCTTATACATAAACAAATCTTACCGTCAAACAATCCATCAGGAAAGCTGTCAATGGAATCTCTCGCGAAACACTGTATTTCGCGTACAATATTGTCGATGACCTCGACCCTGGTTCTCGACCATGGGCTCCAGTGCCAGGTTTCACTCTCCTCCTCGAGTTTCCGTAACAACTCCTCGTCCATATACACGACTTTTCCATTTCTAGCCACAGGTAGGACAGTCAACGAAGTGTTGGAGTCGTCTGCAAAAAAAAAATATCTCTGGTAAATATGTTAACAATTACCAACAAGGGTTCTATACGTATCCGAGATAACATGTAAATTTATATTATTTACGTAGGTTGTATCACAAAACTCATATAGATCGTTATACTTAAAATTACCAATATCATCGTACGGCTCCTGTCCCACGCTAGGTGGTAGTCCCCATACACACCTATCAGTCGTCATATCTACATTCACACCTTTCATACACAATTCCACCTTTTTATGAAAACAATTCAAAGCAATAATTGTTCCAGTCGTTTGGACAAGTATTGGATGACTTAAACAATTTTTAAATTTCCAATCTATGTATCTGAAATTTGTTTCACGCCATACATGTTGCGATAAGCTCGTATCTAACTTTGATCTAATCGTTTAGGCTACTGTAATACTGATTACTCACAAACTAACTAGCAGTTAACGCTACAAATTGTAATATTCGTTAAATCAATTTTATTATGTTATAAAAACAAAAGCTGACCAAAAATTATGCATGGTTTTTATATGTATAACCCATGGACGAACCAAAGTATTTTATTTTCGTCTCTACGTCTGTTTGTATTCAAATAGGTACTTATCAAAAAGGTTCGGCCGACTAGCTCTCGTAAATAATTACATGTTATCGTTATCGACTTTGAATTTATAATATATTTTTGGTGTAAAGTAGTTCGAAAATTTTAAAGACGATATACATAGCAGCGATTGCGAAGCTTTAAAAGTAAGCTTTAAAAATATATCAGTCCATTTCATTCAATATACGAAAGGAACAGCAACAGATATAATACCTACACATCTTAGTTGTTAAAGGCTGAACTATTTACTCTAATACTGACTAATATTCAGTAGTAGTAGTAGTTAGTCATTAATATTTTATTTAAATATAGACATGGAGCCGTAGATAATATTTTTATCAAATTAACTTTATTCAATTGTTTCACAGAACATTGATGCGCAAATATCGGATAGAAACTCAAGTATGCGTTATCAGAGAAGAGAACATTTTTAATATGATTATCGGTTGCAATAAGTAATTTCGGTAATTTAAGCTGGATAGTATTTACGATTACTGATTGCGCATTATCAATAAGGCACATAATCGTAAGACATGCCCTATGTGAGCAGATAACTTGTTGTACTTGTAGACACGTGTTTTTAGTAGGGCGGTCGGTAGAGACAACCTATTTCTACTTAGTATACTGACTTATGTCTTTCTATTCGTAAATATTCATTCTTATTCATCATTATCTTCATCTCATTCCATAAAATACCCATTGTTGAGTCGGCCCACCTCTAATTACATGAAAGGAATTTAGCGGACTGCGCTATATAGGTTGGCAATGCTCTTTATAAAGTATTTCCTCAGAATGTTTGCAAACCGGTAAAACACTTTGTGTCACCACCCCATTGCATCCGGAGTATCCGGATTCGGAGTATCCGGATCCGCCGTGTACCATGCCGTGTGTCGCGGCAGGTTAAGGCAAATCTGAGGACAGAGGAGTCCCCAGAATGAAAACCCACCACGACTCCGTGTGCCGCTCTTCGTCTGGCTTCTCCCCGTGGGCCCGTCCGGCATGAGTGACCCTGAGCAGGTACGGCCCCAAGGGATCCTAAAGACATGCAAGCCCCCTAACCACAACAAGGGGGTCGTGGGGGAGATACGAAACCCCGTGCCAACCCGTCTGACCAGCGTGGCACAGTGCTAATTACGCTCCATGTAACGGGAGGAGGCCCAACTCCGCAGCGGGTCATATATAATGTGGATAGTAGTAGTTCAACATATAAATACACGAGCAATAAAATATTATGTTAGTATATAACAGTTTAATTACACTGATATGAATTTAATATCGTGCCGGATGGTTGTGATAAGTAGATAATGTCTGTGGAACAAATATCATTAAAATGATCGTATACTTATAAGAATGTGCTCACCGGAATCGTAGAAAGCCGATGCCGTTGTGACGTATATCGCGAACAGTACCGCGCCGAACATTGTGCATTCGGGCCTCGCCATGGTGGTCCCTGATCAACGACCGTTCCAAAGTACTGGAACTAAAGAAAACCCCTCATGTAATACATATCGATTGGGTCAACAGTAGGACCTGATAAAAATAATGCTGATAAATGAGGATGCCGATAAAAAGTTATTATTAAAAAACAATTAGAAAGATATTTCAAGCTGCACTCGTGCATGTGACGTGATTGAATTAACTTTTAGCGATTCTTAGCAAAGCATCGCGTGTGAAGTGTAGGGAGCACTAGAATTTTACAACAGTACCTACAACTTTTTTTTTTTTGGTAAAATCCTTTATGGACTATCCCTGCCAGCCTGGGGATGGCCAACAGAGGGTGTGTGGGAGTCCCCTCCGCCTCTGTGAGGAGAAGGAGTCATACCCACAGAACGTCCCCGGGGTGTACCGTCCGGAACTTGCTGCCCTGTGGGCCCTGACTGTATCTCCACGGGACCTACCTACACCTGCCACAGATATTTTTTCTTGCATCACTCAAATCTGTAGACTAGTAATAAAAACAAATTGAGCGATCCATCCTCACAAATACATAAACATAATCTTACTGGCTTCAGCTTGAAATAAAGCGTCATATTGTCACGTTTTAACTTTAACTTAGGTACATTTTACCTGAATAAGAGCTGTAATTACGTCGAAATTGATTATCACTTCAATATTCGGTAAAGTGATCTCTAGAGTTGTCCCTAATAGATCCGGCCTCTTTTTAACCGACTTCAGAAAACGGAGGAGGGTCTCAATTCGACTGTATTTTTTTTACTGTTTATTGTTTACCTCAGAAGTTTAGACTGTATGAACCGATTGTGATGATTCTTTTTTTTATTTGAAAGCTGGTGCTACCCGTGTAGTCCGTTTGGTGCTGGTGCTTTGTATCGAAATTGTTTCAATAGTTTGCTATTAAACTTGAAACAAGTGAACAAAACCATTTGTCGGTAGCCAAGTTTGGGTATAAGTACAAAAAAACGTAGGAATAAGGAAAACCGTGGGCAAAAATGTAAAAGCGGAAAATAACTATTTGAAGTCTGTTCCAACATAAATTGACACTGACGTTATTTAGGATGTAGGTACGCCCAAGGTACCTGCTTCAAATACATAGTATTAAATTGTATATTTTTCGCTTTTAAGTTTATGAAGCCAGTTTACATTTTTTGTCAAGATTTTTTTAACAATGAGCTAAACAACCTTGCTTCGTATTGACTAGACGGAAATAAATAATGTAGGTATTATCTTTCAGCCCGTAAAATTAGCCACAATCTACCGAAGCACGATGGCCTGACCAAGTAATAAGATTTCAATTTTGCTTTTTTTGTTCAAACAACAATCACATGAGAGACATATGTAGGTATTTTAGATACCATTTTATAGAACGTTTTAAGGTCTTAGGAAATTATTTTGTGTACCCAAAGAGATCAATAGAATATTAAGATAAGCATTTAGATGCATTAAATAATAACACCAGAAAGCAATGGAAGCGGGCGGCCCAGGAGCCCTTGGCGGAGGCCTATGTCCAGCAGTAGACGTCTGTTTGTTGAAATGATGATGATGATTAATAAAATAATAACACTCGGTCCGTATAAAAATATACCTTTAGTTGATAGAGTTTGTGTACAGTTTATATACCACTACTATTCTGCCCATTTATGACGCACTGCCGTTTCGGGTCTCCACCAGTTAAAAGGAGGGTAATTATCGAACTATATAATGTGCCACGAGGGCCAGATGGGATGGCGCAGGGTTTTCTTATCAAGTGTTCCTTCTCATACAGCTAGGTTATCGGCCTTCTCAACTCCTTTTGTCGTCTCCTATGACACCCTCGGGGCGGAATAGGGTGGTGACACTATGTATTCTAAATCCGTCACCACACGGAACTATTTGTACCTGTAGCACAATTTTAAATACATACTTTACGTAACATAGCATAACATAATCTATGATCACAAAATAAACTGAAGGCAATGTATTGCTAATATTTTGTATTGAGATAACATTATGTCAATATTATGTCTTCCTATTCATTAACCACCGACGAATTCCATGGCTGAACATACGTTCCCTGAATATACCACAACAATGATTGGGTTCGATCCTCCGAGACTTTCTATATTTATGAGGTTATCCGTCCACGTAGGCGTGTGAACATACGTCAAAATATTAAGTAAACCTATTTCCGTAGGTTTTTCAACGACACCAAATTCGATTGAAAATACACTTAAATCAACATAAAGTTACTTACAGATTAATCTATGAGTAAATTTATATTCGGTTACAGCAAACGAAGTAAAAGAAGAGAAAAACTTATACAATACGCCTCGGAAAACCAGATATCGATAATGAATACTTTTTTCAAAGCAAGAATAATCCTCAAAGAACATGGTTGTATCCGGATGGAAAAACTAAAAACGAAGTAGATTTCATCTCTTCTAATGAACCTAAACGGATAAGAAAGTTAGAAGTCTTCAGGGCTTCGGATTCAACTAGATCATCATCTAGTAAGTAAGAGCTAAACACATTGGGTACGTTCCACTTAGCGTTCACAACGCCTAAAATGCTCATTCAGGCGTTCCACATGGCGACCACGATCGTTGTGCTCGCGGCGAAAACGTCATTGATGACGTCATTACTTAAGCTCACGCTAAGCTCACGATGCCCCATCTCAAAAGGTGGGTCGTTGTGAGCGTTATGAGAATTTGAGCGCCAATTTTAAAAACTAAAAGCAGAAACATGGCAACAATAACAATATCGTTCTATTAGATCGGACAAGACATTATCAAATCAATATTATGTGGTCAAACTTTTCGTTTTTCACGATCAAAGATTTGTAAAATTCTATTTCTTTCTTTATCTGAGCTGGACGAACTAGTACTTTTATTTTGACGCACCAACTAATTTCAAACTGCTACCGATATAGGAATTTTTATTAAATTTGATCATAAATTTGTTAAATACTAAGTAAATATTAAGTTAAATAGTTAAACCAATATGTAATGGATCTTATTGATACCACTTACAAATTGTATTAAAACCTCATCAACCTTTTGTTTAGTTTTTTTAGACGCGCCATTTTTCTTATTTAAATGAACGCCCAAAACGCTCCAAAATCCATTCCACTTGAGTAAATGATTGTGACTATTTGTGACGCCCAGAACCAAGTGGAACGGTGAAAACCGTGGTCGTGAGCGTGGTCGTTGTGAGTGCTAAGTGGAACGCACCCATTCTAGAATCAGAAAAAAAAGAACAATAACATTCCCATCGCAAGCCATGTCATTAAAATCCACTAATACCTAAAAAACTTATAAGAAAACATACATGAATTAAATACATATAATGATAATCAGGGCGTTCAAATTTTCTACAACACATTAGAAAACATCAATAAAAGAAGCATGCAACCAAAACATAAGGAGAAAAAAGTAGATGCTGTCAAAAAAAAAAATCTCAGTAAACAAACACTAGAACTGCTCACGGAACGAACAAAGGTAGTGAAAACAAAGACATCAGAAAAGACTATCAAAACTATAGACACAAAATAATAGAGGACAACCTATATAATTACAGAAGATCCAAAAGAGCTTTCAAGCGATGGGCAACCCACAATTCTGGATCCAAGACCTAAACCAAAAACTAATGTGACAAAGACTAGAGAAGATGTTGTAAATTGTGCGACAGGATTTTACAAAACACTGTATGAAAAAAGAACTGAAATCTCGCCGTCGCCGAATCTGACAACAATTTTGTACTGCAACAAAAATTACGAGTATTGTGAAATGATTCCCGAGAAAGCTGATATACCGTTGGTACACGCTATAGACACTACGAAACATATTAAACATTTGAATCAGCTCTGCTAGAACCGCCTCCTACATACTTTTTCAACAAAGTCATAGACACAGGTGAGGTACCGGATGGAAGAGATCCGATGTAATTCTACTCTACAAAAAGGAGATCCAAAAGATATAGGAAATTATAGGCCTATATAAGCCTCCTTTCACGTGTGTACAAGGTGTTCACATCGAGTCTACAGAGCAGACTATCTCTAGGTATCGATGATTATCAGCCGGTCGAGCAAGCGGGCTAAAGCTATAAAAGCTTGGACTCAACTGGAGGAGGCCTATATCCAGAATGGGGTTTCAATAACTGACTAAACTATAAATACTATGTTTTTATTTTCTGTTTGTACTGGATTGTATGGCCAGTGTTGCACAGTAGACTAATTATCCTCCATATATTTGGAGGAGGCCCCACTAAGCAGTGGGTCATGTATGGGCTTAGTACCAGTTGTATTAAGTATTATGTAGCTTGTTTCGCAAAAGGTGGCTTCTCGGGCTAGGTAACATAACAATTTGTAGCGTTGTTTTTGAAATCACAGTGAAAAATAATATATCGCCTCGACAGGCTTGCCTCCAATATTATGTAGAATGTGGCATGATACTTTCGTTGAAATTTCAAGCCTATTTCTTTTTTTCCATATAACTTGCAGTATTATTGCCTGGCTGTCACTGTCCACTTGGATATCAAGGTAGAAGATAGATTTTATGATAAGTTAGCTTATTAAAATTGAACGTTTACCAAATTTATGTCGGAAGAGTAACAGTAGCCATCTTAATTCGTGTTGAGATGATATTTTAAGAAATGAATAACCTCATTGCAAGTTTTATTAATTGTGTTTTATTAACAGCTTAGCTCGTCTTCAGCATTGACGCAAATTAGTCCTAGATATATATATGTCTAGTCTAAAAAAAAAGTTACTCCTTATATCATCAGCTACTTATCAGTGAAAGTCCCGTCAAAATCGGTCCAGCCGTTCCATAGATTTGCCGGAACAAACAGACAGACAAAATAAAAAAAAAGATATTTTGGCCTATGTACCTACTGTGTATACATACTTACGTATTTAGTAAAAAGTGTTTATTTTATTATTACAAACAGACACTCCAATTTTATTTATTTGTATAGATTAGTTACTTGCCATGGTCTCAAGGCCACATGTCCTGGTTAACCCCTTAGCTCGTGCCGAATAATCGTCTACGTGAGTAGGATAACAACATACCCATAAGATTTTTTAATTATATTCATTTTAATTATTGCTATCAAATATATTTAATATCTAATATCGGATAATCGACCGAAAGTAGGATTAATATATGTAATCTACAAACAAGTAGACTTAGATTGATATCAAGTTTGATTTATTGCGAAGATAATGACAAAATATCGAAATACAAACTAGCCACGGTTACTTCCCAAATGTTCTTAGAGAGTTCACTAACATTAATAACGTTCACGTGTAGCAATTACCAATATAATTCATTAAATATATTACTCTTCATTTACAAATGAATCATATCTATTAATACACATGTACAATATTAGCATGTCTGGTATGGTTTCTTTTAAGTGACTGGATAACTATAGCCTAATTAACTATATACTATATATATAGACTATATATTGTTTTTTATTGTTCTTTTTTAGTGTCTTGGATTTCAATGAAATTAATATGAAACCAATCTCAATCTAAAAAAAAGGATCAATTTTTCAACCGTTTATGAATTACGGAGCTATGCTGAAAAAATATACAACCGAATTGAGTGTCTCCCCCTTTATTAAGGCGGTTGCAAATAATTATTTCAAACGAATAGTTAGAATGTTAATAATTTACAAATTGGGACTTCTCCCACTGTGTGACTCTACAGTCAATAACATAGAAAACCTTCATTGAAATGGTGTTGTATTCGCCTGGTTTTGATAGTGCAACCCCATGGAAAGGAAATTATTCTAGGGGCGAAACATGCCAAAATTTCAAACGAGTTTTAATATATTATCTGTGTACTTCACTCCTTTATTTATAGTCTGCGAATCTCTTGTTATGAATTTGTTGGTGACACTTTATGTAGGTACATGAAGAAAAATAGTTATAAAGAGTATGCTTTCTTTCAACATAGAATCAATACACTTCAAAGAACAATTCAATGCAGCAATAAAATTACTCACACTTTGAACAATAAGCATATTAATTATTTTATTTCACTACATGCGCATAAGTACCACTGACAATTCGCAATAAATACGTCTATTGGGTGTAGTAAACGTTTATGATACAGAATTAGCACACAATGTATAAGTACCTAACATAGCTGATAAAATCTTAAGTTTCTTACTCACTTCAGATCGGCAGGCCTTTAAAAGAGGTGGCTTTATTGCACAATTGGTTTATAATAAAACATGGTTAATAAATGTACTGCATGCGACAGCTGCCACTCGCGATTGTCAAGGATCCCGGCTTCAACACTGAAAGAAAGATATTAATGCCAGTGGTTTTTAAATAGATAATCTTCAATGATAAGAAATCGTAGCGGTGATTAATAGAATTCAATTATTTTACAGCACGTCAGTAAGATATGGTATCTGTTTAGATGGATGCAATCTTTCGTATCACTGCCGTTCTAGTAGTTTGCCGTTAATAAAAAATAGCTTGTGCCCAGACAGTGCTCATTTACAAATACGAGTAGAAAGTAATCAATGCATAACTGAAAATCACTGTCTTTGAAGGTGCTGCCCGAGTTTTCAGAGTAAGATATGCGATACCAAGTTCGATTTCTTTTGTAAGGTGAGTGTGCATGTGTCAGGCTTATCTGGATGGTAGTGTGTTTGTTTTATTTTATCAACATAACAGCAGCAGTTACTCCGGGTCACTACGTTAATGCACGCTCGTAGTAAACGTTCAGCCCCCACCCGTCCTCGCAGCTCTCCTCCAATGCAAAACCTTTTTACGAAGGCTCAATATCTGTAACACGAAGTCTAGCAACACCTGCCACTGAATGTCCCCTGCGCGGGCGTGGAGTGTTAAGAGACCTGAATTGGCTATCTGCAGTAATATCAATTATTATTGATAAGCTATTTTCTATTTCGTAATTACTATTCAACATCGACCAGTCATCAAACTTTCTTTTGTCAAGTATGTCTTTCTGTGTAAAACGTTTAAGGAAAGTCAATAAAAAAACTCTGAAAATTAACAGTCTAATAAACTCCGCCGGTAAAATTTGTAAGTTTTGTTCTTTATTTAGTTGATCTTTCTTTTTTAATTAGGTATTATAAAAACGGTCCATTTTGCGCCCTTCTGTTCTTTAAATAATGAAATAAATTCATCTAATAACTCATGAGGATAATAAATTATTGACAACATACTTAAAGCTATTTGAACCAGAAAGGGGTTAGCGCAAGTTTTAAACACCAAACAATAAAATTATTAATCAAATAGTAGAGAGGAGTCAAATGCTCTAGGCCTAATATCTCATAGTAGGTAATCGCAGCGAGACTGGCTTCGGGACGGAGTGGAAACAGTGGAAAGTACAATATATGTACTAAAATATAAGTTACCGCTTCGTGCAAAACAGGGTTAAAAATAAAACAATTTGTAGCCATTGAACATTTTAATAAACAGTGTAACACACGACGCTAAATGCACACACACGCGTTTTTTTTTTCAACTAGTGCCTACGCGAACTTTAGGTAAGGTCTAATAACTACCAGCGGTGCGCGATTTTTTACATTGACCAATTTTATTCGCAGCCAATGAAAATGATCTTTATTGACTAGACTTGTGTAAACTTAAAATATACTATTACTTTAAGGCCCGTGGAGTTAAGGTTATATAGAGCAAATTATTAGGTCCCAGAATTCATAACTCAGCTCCGACTTCTTTTTTTTCTCTAGGCCTCTATGGTCTGTACATGCTCCCCCATCGGGGAGTAAAGCCCGTGGTTCTATTTCGGGGAGTGGAGGATCGCCGTCTGTTTTAGTGGAAAGGTCGAGGTACAAATTACCAACACTACGCGGCCCGGGGGGAATCCATGACGAAATCCGACGAAAAGAAAATTGCTTATGCTTAAATCTTTTTTTGAATTTGCAATTACAATGAGGAAAATTGTTAATATTTGTCGTTTTCATAATATGAGTTTCTCTTATACATTCGATACGCTTTATTGTTGATAGGAATAGCGGGCTCCATCCACCCATTTCCCCTGTGTTCCACAACGTGAATTGTATTTTGGATTTTCTTGTTTTTAAACGTCATGAAATAGTCGTATGGTACTCTTATAGTGAAGTATATCACCAAGTCAAAACCAGCTATTATGGTGAAGCCGAGCATCAGGCTAAGAAGGCCACCAAAGGCAGCTGAAAAAAAGAAATGTTAAGTTTACAATGCATTGCTAAAACAATATAATTAATGATATAGTTAATACTTTTTGGTGATGAAATGCTGTATTATTATTTCTTTAGTTTTGATTGATTTACGGTTGACAGTAAATTTATAATATACAGTTTGCATAAAATACATTATGTATTGTATAATACTTGTTTGTTAGATTGATTGACGGAGGGCCTTATAAAATCTAATAATAGTATAGAAATAATCCCGGTCATGGCTGTCATTCTAACATCTATGGCAGCCGTCACACTGAGTTAATGTGGTAAAAAACTACAATCGGTGGTAAATGTCACCGTTTGATGACGGATTTATAACGCACTTGTCACCAAATACCGATCTGAGAATGTCGGAGGCAAAATATGGAACGCAAGAGGCAGATGACCTCTCGACTTCAAGAGCAGGAAATCTTGTTACAAACCCTATGCCTAACTCTCAAGCCAGGGTAACACAGAAGGCTAATTTCCCTGCATGAATTTAGAGGAGGCCCGTCTCAGTAGTGGATCATTTTTGGCCTGAAACGAGGATTGTTAGCGTCCTAACCCTGTGTAATGGTCGGAAAAGCAAGGCAATATTCTTTCTGAGAATTAGCTGTGCTCTCTCTCTCTCTCTCTCTCATACTCTTTCACACTCTCTCCATATAGAAACCCTATCCTTTGCACGAGCTCTTTGCTCTCACGTGAGATGTGAACAACAACGTGTGTGTGTGTGTGTGTGTGTGTCTATACGCCCTGTAAGTAAGTACCGCTCATTATTTTATCTAATCAAACACTATAAATACATTGTGGCACGCATTATGTGACTAATACTTTTTATAAACCTGCGTAATTTCTAATTGAAATTCCGTAAATAAATTTTGTTTTAATATTCCGATGGGGCATGGCTACATAAATCTATCATCAGGTAGATACTCACCTAAAATATTTTGCCAATTCAAATAAACATCACGCCTATATCGGGTCGATACCAAATCGTTGAAGAACACATTCAGCAACGAATGGTTCTTGAAGGTCACATCGTCGCTGTGGAAGCAAAGGGCTTATTAATTCATTCACGTCTACCCATAGCGAACCCCAGCTGGCTTGAAGGTGTTTAAAATACTGTTATTTATTTTCTTTACACCACCTGAGTGGTCATCAGCATTCATCATTATTTCCAAAAGACGTCTACTGCTGAAACCAAATTCGCAGATCGCTATTGTGCTGCTGCCCAACGTCTGTTGTTCATTAGTCGCCTTCAACGACAACCACGTGAAGATATAATGTGATAGTATATTTTTAACGAAAGCCGAGGCATGGCGGGGGCATTTTGCAAACATGTAAATGACGAACACAAATGACACTCAGATCTAAAGCAAGTGCCTCTGCCCGACCCCGGAATCGAACGGAGGACATGTGATCCAAAAGCGGCACATCTAACCCCTAGACTAACAAGGCAGTCGAATTCTTACTTCGCTACCACACGGAAAGGCCAGGGTTAGTGCACAACAGCGATAATTGTCAGCGTCTTCTCAAAATGTTTGCACACTGACATATTTATTTATTTTTTTTTTATTTAAATGCTTCATGCACTGAAGTACATAGGCGGACTTAATGCCATTAGGCATTATCTACCAGTCAACCTTTGGGTGGTGCAGAGAGGTAAAAACGGTAGATGCACACTAGCGAGGGGAGAAGCAAGAAAAAAAAAAAACAATAGATGTAAAAAATATTAAAAATTAGAAAAAGTAATTACTTAAAAGAGTATAAACTTACATAGCAATATTTATAATAAACTAATAAATACATGTATACCATGTGATCATATATAAATATATAAACATACTTAAATAAATATATATATATATCTGAGGATGACAAAGCTATAAAATCAATTGCGGTGTTTCTGCAGATAATATTTCCGCAGTTTCGTTTTAAAGCCGAGACGGTTGTCAGCTAACCGTATTTCGGGTGGAATAGCATTCCATAAGAGAATGGACTGCACAAAGAAAGAACGGTGTACAAGTTCCGACTTGTGAGACGGACAGTTGAGGAGACGATTTTGGGACGATCGCAGATTTTTGGGATGATTAGAAGAGAGGTAGACAAAGTGAGAGGTCAAGTATGAGGGAGAGTGAGATGAGAAGAGAATAGAATACAACATCGTGAGAGCACGCATTTCTCTTCGTTGCCGTATCGGAAACCATTTCAGAAGCCGGCGATACTTAGATACATGGTCATATTTACGAAGGTTGAACACGAATCGAATGCAATTGTTGAGAAGACGGTCGAGTTTATTTAGAGGATGTCATTAAACAAAAGATAATTGTGCAATTCTATTTGTGACTTTGCACATCGCATGACATCGACAAAAGACGAAAAACGCATCATAAAAGGGTACTCACAAAAACGGTAGATTGTTGACTTGCACATTTTCAGCAAGTTTGCCCAATGCTACCTCCAGTGGATAATCATAATGTTCACATTCCGGTAAACACTGGGAGACGTCTGCATCAATCATTCGGTCTTTGTTACTTTTGTTGGTTTGCTTTCCTGAGGCATCCAAATAGCCAATGTGAGACTCTAAATAATAAAATTAAACTTCCATTACATATGGCTAAAGTATATCTAGTAGTTGTTGTATAGTCTATATAGTTGTTATATGGCTGGCAGAAATTGCCTAAAGCCGCCTGTCAGTAATTATAAAAAAAGTATAAATACCTAAACAATATCATTACGGCTCTAATTAATAATAGGCGGTAGCTTGTTTTAGTTCTTATCCAATCTTCCTTTACGGTACGGAAATAATGAGACAAAACACACCTGGAAGGGCGACTCATTACAACAATATTTCATTAAATATCCATCAGTATTTGGAATTAACTTACGAAGTATACTGTCCACGCAATCCATATCATTAAAATTGCACGGCCGATGTTGTTCTGAAAAAAAATACTACAGTCAAACCTCATTTAATTAAGTTGGCTCATTGGAGCTCTTTTGACAAGTCAAACAATAATCGTTGTAACTCTCAGTAAAACAAACATATGATATAAGTTTCGTGTTTCTGTTTGTCTCTGGTATCGTGGCTCCTGAATTGATAGGCTGATTTAGTTGTTTATTTTTTGTTTGAAACGTGAACAGACCTAGTTAAGAACATTCTTAATTTGTAGAACACTCTCGATTAACAAACCAAGAACGTTCATTGCTATGCTTCAAGTACCTCGCTCAGAAGTGTTAAGATTGGAACTTCTAATCCGGTTGCAACGGGTTTTTTTTTTAATTTTCAATAATGATTGTCTAATTATTGTATAAAAATATCAAACTAATTTCTGGTATATCTGACAAATGGGTGTGAAATATCCAAAATGGTTAAGATTACCTTCTAAAGGGAAATAAGAAGGTATGATACATCCACAAAATTGCAATAATATCAAGACCTTCTGATACGACATGCAGTTGTGAAATGTGTACTTCTGAAAACGTCCCAATTTCATCTGTGGCAAAAATAAAAAATACGTTATAGTCAATAAAGTATTAAACAGAATTTATATAATTTGTAATCGACATTATTATCTATTAGTTATTATCCTCAATCTATATCGAGATAATATAATTTAAAGTCATAATAACAAGTCTATACTCGTATTATTATACAAATATGTTGCTATTCTACTTCTATTAAAATTATAAAACCCAATCCATTCCCGTGGTATTGTCTGCGTGAATTTTGCATATTCACATGACGCTGAGTTGACCCATAAACAACACGCCGCCGCCGGTGCCGCTGAGTTGAACTCAACTCATGATCGCGCACTTAGTATTCTGCTAAGCAAACCTGGAGGTCCTTGCGTTGCATGTAGGCAACTGTATATGAGAGTAATTCGCCCATTTTTTTTGCTGATGCTCTACCTCTCAAAAACAAGATCATATTAACTACTTCATCCCCTATTACTGGTGGAAATAGCATCAATAGGCCGTTTACCAGACCGTTAACCCATGCAGGCATCCCACATATAAGTGGAAGAGTATCTTTATCGCAGTTCACTTTTGTAGGCGGGAGTTGAAGGGTACTCCCTTCCAAACTGATATCAGTGCCGCCATGGAGCATACCGACGCGTGCACAGGAGGAATGCTCGCACGCTCAGAGGGTCACGATAGTTGGAGCTTAACTGTTGGTACCACCAGTCATCACCAAGATGGTCATGCGCTAATAAAGAGAGAGAGGGGGGACACCTGGGGATCCACGATTTTATATCACTACAATATTCTTCTAAATAAACGTATCAACCCTTATCGAGTGTATGAAAATTTCCAACACGGTTGACTTAGTTTCCATGTTCACTTCAGATTATTCAAATGAGGCTTCGTTTGGTAAATAATCTTCACCTGATTTGTTTCGTGACATTGAGGCTACACGGTTCACTGATTATGTCCCATATGATAATGAATTGAACAATATGTAAATTTTCAACCCACGATAAGATTTTCCTGCGTCATTAAATTGTTCGTTGAAACCGTAGATTATTTAATTATTGTGGTTATTATTTGTTTATAATAGCCTGATCAGCTACTTGCTGATTTATTGAAATTTTAGCATCTTTTTTAGAAATATTTTCTACAAAATTGTCTATGATCGCTGATAAATAAATAAAAAACAAAAATAAATGTTTATATTGTTAGATGGTCATTTAAAATCTTTTCGTCGTCGTTTCAGCCCATGAGTGACCCACTACTGAGTCGGGCCTCCTCCAAATTTCTGGAGGGAAATTAGCCTACTGCGCCACGCTGGCCAGACGGGTTGGCACAGGGTTTGTATCAAGTTTTCCTTCTCTTGCGGCTACGTGATTTGCCTTTCATTTGCGTCTCAAAATCAAAATCTTTTACTTGGTGTTAATTATCACTTTAACATCTCTGCGGCTCATGCGACCATAAATATACCTAAAATAATTTATTTTGAATAATCTGTCCATGAGGGAGGGCTATTTCCAACAGTAGACTTCTTTTGGCTGAAATTATGATGATGATCAATGCCAACATCATTCATAAGACTTATAGAGTGGTGTACCGAATAGGAAATTAAAATAGTATAAAACTGTTGAGATAAGAGCAAACTTTGAAAGAAAAAGACAGTAAGAAAGATATTGAGGACAGTCCTGTCGATGACTTCTTCTGCTACTAAACAATTACATGTTTTATTCTAAATCCCGAGGTATTGTTTTTAATCTGAATACGATTTCTGCAACATATCAATGGAAGGGATGTTATTTACGAAAAATAATACAGCATCGATGCTGTGTTACTAAGTTAAATGTATTTAATAATTATTTGTTAAAAATGTGATATATGATTTATATTATGTTTCGCCTAGAACAGAATCGTCTTACTTCTTTGTGGTAATAGCACTGTCTCTGTTCAGGTGTGAAAGACCTGACCCCGTTGGTGGTGTAAGTCCTTTCAGGAGACAGTGCGATAAGCACCTCAGTCGCCGGATTCACCAAACGCACAGGAGAATCTAAATCCGGAATGTTATACGCGTCGTCTATTATCACCTGCATAACAAATAAGTAGTTTTTAACAAGTAATACAGTGATGACATGTTGAAAAGAGACGTGGTCGCTCACTATGGGCTCCATCAGAAGGCTCAAAGTCAGCCAAAGGGCAATGGAGAGGGTTATGCTCGGAGATTCCCTGCGAGATATAGGGATTGCCAAACTTAAGTGGCAAATGGGCAGGGCACGCTCGCATGACTGACGCCTCCAGAAAAGTCCTCTAGTGGCGACCGCGTTCAGAAAAGCGCAGCGCTGGTAGGCCTCCGACACGATGGACCGACGACCTGGTCAAGGTCACCGGACAGCGATGGATGCGGGCGGCTGAGGACCGGCCTTCGTGAAAATCCTTGGGGAAGGCCTATGTCCACCAGTGGACGTCTTTTAGCTGAAATGATGAATACAGAATAAAAATTAACATTGCATATTCAGAGCGCAGCTAAGTACCTATAGTATCACCAAAATAATCCCCTGTGCACACTGTCCCTGACTGCACAGTGGAGATACAGTAGGACCCACGGGGCAGTCAGTGCTGGATAATACACCAGGGTTAGTTAGTAGATAGTTAGTGGGTAGGGACGTCCCTCGCAGCACGCGCAGTGGTGAGCCTTAGCCCCATACACCCCACACCGGAAAGTACACGAAGGAAACCACGCCCGTAAAAAAAAAGGTACAATATGCAATAAAAGCCCTAACAGCTATCCGAAGTGAGACCATAGAAGCTACCGACGACGGCAGTACACGTGTGTATAAGATTTTAGTACTATCGAACCTTTCGTTAAGGCTATAGGATTTTAGTTGCACCCTGTATACAATTATCTGTAACTAATAGTGTTTTGTTTGAAGTGTATTTACCTAGGTAGAGTTTGGTTTAATGATGTCTTAGGTTTTCACGATCTTTACACATTGCAGGAAATGATGGCTTCACGGTTATGATCGTTTTATTTTATTTTATTCCCAACGTTTCAGACACTTTGCAGTGTCCGTGGTCGCGGGACGACTGCAAAGTGTCTGAAACGTTGGGAATAAAATAAAATAAAACGATCATAACCGTGAAGCCATCATTTCCTGCAAGAGTTTGGTTTAGTCATTTTAAGACGAAACTATTCAGTTTTCTCTTACACTATATTTAGAGGGTTTTTTTTGTCCTAATGTGGAATGGGGCAACGTGATGTATGAGTCACGTGGTGCGACCGGGCAAACAAGCGGGTAAGATATTTGAGGAAAAGCATCTTGAGAAAAACTGGGGTAGAGCTACATATTTCTACTGATAGAAATAGTGCGATTGTTCGATAACTTTCTGAAGGCCCTGTGAAATATTGCGTGATTATCAATTTTGGACCCTATTTCATGAATTCAGTTTATTATCACCGCAGGCTTTATCTTAACAACTTAAAAGCTATTAAATATTCTAAATGATGATGATGATTTTAAATAAAATTTGATCCATGAGGGAGTGTTTCTAAAATACCTTCTACCAGCATTTGTTCTTATCCCTTCCGATTAGTTTATGTCTGATGTAATGCCGGTACTGGTAGTTTGAATCGAGTATAAACCAAAATACTTAAAGAACCTACAACTAATTAAATTGATAAATAGTAAGTCTTACTTCATTCTTGTATTTCGAATCTATTAGTGACGTTTTATGTATGTTATAGGTAAGCTCCGAGTAATAGTGGCACTTTTCATCACTAGTCGTATTTGCCATATTTGACGTTGAACGCAAAGTGTGATTGGAAAATAGCAAACACGAGTAGCGAATACAAATACCAAATATGAATCACTACGATAAATACCAGCATAAAACTGGAAGGTTCTTAGTAGGCCAAGTGACATTAATTAAAACAATATTAACCTTACTGTTGGCGAAGTATCTTTGACCCCCGCTAAAGGGCGTTATGGGATAATAGGATGCGTATCGGTATGACACAATTTATTAGATTAAGTTTTCTTGGTTCTAAGAACAAATAACGCAGACACCTGACATGAATAATGTTTTAATATAAACAGTAAATAATACGAACTATGAATTATCAACTCAGCGAAAAATATTGATGGAATCATAATGTGCGTAAATAACATAAGCAATTTGCGCAATTGAACAAAATATCATACAGTATCATCTAGATTAACATCTGGAAGTACAAAATTATTAGTCATTAATACTAGATTGATTCCTTATCTATTTAATTACATACTTATATTAAATCAACAACAAAAAAATCAACCTATTCTATGCTCATATTAACTCATCATCTCGGATTTACGCACAGCGTAGCGCTGATCGCAGAAACAAATTAGAAAGCGTTTTGGAAAATTTCAACCCAAAGAGGGAAACATGGGCAGCAAAGGTTCTTTATGTTTCGTCTTAGCTGCTGAAAGACTTCTGCAATGTTCGTATGCGTATAAGGACACCATGCTTGTCCTTCGCGGTCACATTGTCTCGATCGTAGCTCACTGGGCTAAACATGTAATCAAGGTATTAAAAACTCTTTTTTTACCTACCTACTACCAGCGCAATAAACGTCATATGCAAGCGTTAATGTATATCTCACCAATGCTCCTTGCGAAGAAACAGTCGCGCTGTAGTAATCATCAGCATCAGTATAAAGAAGTACTGTAAGAGCCGTCTGGTAACCACATGACGCCACCCGCCGAGGAGTATTTAAGCCGTTTAGCCTACCGAAAATAATTTATTAGCACAACTGAACATTCATTTCCTTAAAGATCACACCTTTGGCATAGTGGGTGTCTATGACAAAGATGATGATCATTCAATTACATGAACGAGCTATATGTAGATACGAGCTACACGACAGGCGAGAGATTTTCTTTTAATTTACTTTTTTTTACCATTGGTGGCAAACGAGCTAGCTGCCCACCTGATGGTAAGTGATAACAGCCGCCCATGGACTTTGGCAGTGCCAGGGGCACAGCCAAGCAGTTGCCTACCGTGAAGTGAATGCTCTCTTTAAACCTCGTTTAAAGGAGGACATGTCGTAAAGCTCGGGTAACACCGCCGCGGGTAGTTCATTCCAGTCTGCACGTGCGTGGCAAGAATGAGCGCTGGACGCATAGAAGAGGATTTAACGATTTACTGATTAAGTCAAAGTATATGGTGACGAATAGATCACTTTAGAAAAGTATAGAGGTTATGTCTCCAGAACATACGATAGACTGTATTAGTTAGAAGGTAGTTGATCGGAGTCCGCCTGCTGATGGATTTAGAATACTTACTGTCACCGTCCCATTCCTAAGGGTGTCGTGAGAGCCGACAAGAGGAAATTACAGGGCCGATAACCTAGCCACAAGAGAAGGAAAACTTTACACGAATCCATGTGCCAAGCCGTCTGGCCAGCGTGGAACATAGCCTACTGCACCACGCTGGCCATTAACTTCCATGTGATATTAAAGGCGCGCGAGTTCATGTCCATCCTGAGGAATGCTGTAATGCTGTTACCTAATTAGTTAGGGTAATGTCTACCGATGTAGTCAACAGCTGTCAATTTGGTTTATTGTAACCTAAGGTAATTTTGCAAATTATGAAATAAAATAAATGTGATAGGTAATTATTTATTCAGGCCCCGATGGACATGAACTCGCGCGCCTGTAAGAGGCGGTGGCCCGATTTAGCTGTAGGTCATTATATGGGCTGAATAGTCGTAGTTGTTGTTTACACAGTACATATGTGATGACCTACGTTTTTTTCTGAAAATCGTGGATAGCGTAGAAGTTAAATGTGCAGCAGACACTCAGTAGAGTAAATATCTCCGTGAAGAGCTCCTCACACCGGAACTCTTGGTTTTTCCACATACACCTTTGAACCAGGTGAGTGCACGACGAAGCCGGCGACAGCTGAACAGTAAAAAACATCAACCGACATTTACCGGCTAAGTTAGTAAGCCGTGTGGTCACGGATTTAGAATTCATAGCGTCACCACCCCATTTCATCCTGAGGGTGTAGTAGAAGCCGAACAAAGGCCGATAACCTAGGCGCAAGAAAAGGAAAACTTGAAATGAAACCCTCTGCCTACCCGTCTGGCCAGCGCGGCTCAGTTGGCAACTTTTTAGGTTTAGCTACATGGAACCCTCCATGGAGGATGCCCTACTCAGCAATGAGTCATCTATGGGATGAGTGGTAGTCGTCGTTTCAGCCCATAAATGGCCCACTACTGGGTCGGACCTCCTCCAAATTCATTGAAGGAAATTAGCCTACTGTGGAAAAGAAGGTTTTCTCCCAAGAAAAGGAAATCTTGATACAAACCCTGTGCCAACCCGTCTTGCCAGCGTGGCACAATTACCCACCCCTGAGGTGGTGTACAGCAAGTATTATCAAACGTAACAATAAAAAAGTGAGTGTGAGATGGAACAGAGGGTAGAACCTGAACACGGCGGCTCGTGAGTGAATATAAATATACTTATATTTCCAGGTTGTGATCATCATACCAACACTTCTATAGAGCATGTAACTAATTCCAGAGGTTCTAAACCCAGCCAAACGTTTATCTAAATGCACATTTGGCCAGAAGTGTGTTCCTTTTTAGCGGACCCGTATTGTCATCTGCTACCACCAAATTTCTGGGAATTAATTAAGACACTAACTTATTAGCTACTAACTTTTTGTAACATAGATGGAATAGTTATATTATTGAAGTCCAGGACCGTCTGCAGGACTTGTAACTGTCGCTTTTGTTCTGGCTCCGCCATGTAGGCAGAGTATAGTAGCGGAACTAGACGAAATGCTTTGAAAACGAATTCAGCTGTTACGTTTCCCGGGAGCGTCCTGTAGATAAAAATAATTTGTCAATAGCATTCAAATGTACGTGTTGAATATAGCAAATATCCATATCTTATTACAATTAGGCAACAGAGCCAACCGAAAGGAGAAAATTTGTGAACAGTTTTTTAATTTGTAATACGACAGTTAAATCGATGTTGCACGGATCGAATTTTCAATTACTATTTCATAGTATGTACGGATTATGCTATGTTTCACGATGTACCTTGAGTTTCCGTGCTTATTTTTCCATTTTACCGTAATTTACCCTATTCATCAAATTTACCGTCACAAGGTAAGAACCAAATAAAAAATAAGACGGCTATCGAGTCGTCGGGAATAAAACAACGTAAACTTTTTAGGCGTTATATCAGTAAACGACAAAACGTTTTTTTTTTTATCTTACAATAACAAAAAAGACTTGTATTTTTTCACGCTATTTTTCACAGCTATATCAGTAGCAACTATATACCATATGTACACATATATACATATCGTTTCAGTTCATCTTCATTTCACCCTGAATAGATAGATATTTTGAACAAATGAGCACCTACAAATAAAATTACACTCTTTTTGCCCACAATAAAGTGCTTAGGTACTTTAAAACAATTGCTTTAAACTTACAAATTATATGCCAAATCTCGCGCCGCTTTGCGCGATACTAAGTTCAAGTCACATATTGTCACTGCAGGAAATGGCACTTCCCAGATAGCTCCTTGGGTACTCTCAATAACCTAAAATAAAAGCGATACTGTTTAAAGATATTCACGGCAGTGATGGGCGAATAGGCTCAAGCGACAAACAAAGAGACGTAAATTGGAGTATTTTAGCAATTATTGTGTGGTGGCGGTTTTAGAATATCTACACAATGTCCTCAACCCATACCATCCTGAGGGAGTCGTAACTAAAGGAATGCAAGTGGTAGTCTCAACTATAACGATCTCTCTTTTCACTTTTGTTCGCTTTCATCATACCTATTCAGCCTTTGTGCTATCAAACACAATACAGACTGAAATACAGTGGATCAACGGTCAGTACCAATCAGCGTACAGCGCGCATTGCAGATTTTTTATCAGCTTATTAAATAGATAGTACATTTTATCCACTGCTATCTCATGTACATTATTTATGTTTAGGCCAACGCCAATAGCATGTGTTATGCGGACTGGACTTAATGTTATGGTTATTAAATTTATTAATATAAGCTAGCAATATACTTCACAGTATGTTTGGCAAAATAGAAAAAAAGTATATTCCGTTTTCTAAAAACCCTTGAATTTTTTAGCTTATTTCAGAAGAACTACTGTTTGCACTGGAACGTGTATTGTACAGGATGAGATGATGGAAGCTAGACAAATTTACCTATCGCATCGCGGAATAGGTTTACTATAATTAAAAAAGTTATCTAACCAATGTATAGGTAAATTGTGCCAAATTATAATTACAAAATTATATATATTACCTACTAGCGGAACCGACAGACTTCGTCCTGTCAAAAAAAATTTAGACAACAGTGACTGGTTGTAATTTAATATGAACTTAAACAATAGCAATAAAGCTCAAATTGTCTCTCCGTTTTAGTTAGAAAACGTTTGTGTGGGAAAAATTAAAACTCTGTTTTTAGGCTTTTGCCGGCAATTATTCGATTTTTTCTCGCCGTAAAAACCATCCTTGAATTTAAACGAACATTTAAAAAAATATTGGCCAAATTGGTCCAGGCGTTGTTGAGTTATGTGCTTACCAACACATTTTGCGATTCATTTTTATAATGAAGATTCAGTTTAATAATTTAACCACGAAACATTTCCGTACTCTTTGAAGCTTGCACTGCGATTAATCAAATTTATCAAAACGATCACTAGAGATGTCTCTTTCCAAAATTAGGTGTTTTAAAATTATTGATGTGTTATGTGTTATATTATGTAGGTACCGACGTACTTACTTACTGTGTTACTTATATTAAGTACGTTGGTTTAAAATATTTATTTTCCCATTAAGAATTAACAATCAGTCTCTACATAATAGCGAACAGAGTTAGGCGTACGGAGATTGGGTACTCGGTTAGTAACAACCACAGGATTAACAATTTAATAGGGCGCAAGTTAATAGTAAATCTAAACCGATTGTAACCCTGAATGAGATATCTTTAACATACTAACTTGTATAAATATTGTGTATTCTCTTCTCTATTCTCGTTCTTATGTATTTTTTACATTGTGTATAATATAATAAATTTTATCATATTCTCTATTTATCTTATTTTAGCCCGTAAAACGTCAACTCCGTTTTATTATAGTGCATCACCCCAAGCTATTCTCTGCTCCATCCAATTATTGACTGTTAGTAGACCCCACAGCATGAAGTCCGTATATGTAACATGTTGCTTATAGAATCAAATAAATAATTAAATACTTGCCGTAACAATAGGATTCCTTGCGTACCACCTGTACGACGTGACCACGAAGTGAGCAGCACACGCGATGCTAACTATAATAGCTATGGCCCAGCAACTCCTACAGGCAATATTCTAAATATAAAGGTAAATCAATAAAAAATATTCGACCATCCGATGATCGTTCAGGTTGCCTTTTGTTTGTGTAAGACAGAGGTTCTTTATTGAGCGGAAAAATTCCGCTCAAGAAGAGGGAATGCTCGAAAATGAGCAAGAGGTAAAGGAGGCGAAGCCTCCGGTCTGCAGCAGCAAGAATAAAGGCTTCACATGCCCATGCTGCTGCAAACCAGGACATGACCCGGAGCACGCCGGGGATGTTTATTGAGTATGCTTCTACGGAGGTGTCTCTTAAAGGTTGTTGGTCTGGAGGGGCCCGTCACGGATTTTGGGGCACCACTAAGCAAAGCGGACCAAGGCCCTACCCACAAAGGAAAACAACGACACCTAAGCATGATGTAGTTTGCCTGCGGCTCCTTCCCTAGTCGGATAATGCCAGCTTGTCATTTGTGTCCTTGAATTACAATTCTGTATAAATCCCCCGCGGTTGACGTAGTGCGGGGAAGTAGTATGTATTTAAAAAAAACAATCAAGTTATCAGGTTACAGTATATAGTTAGTTTAGACAATAGCCCTTTGTCATTCTTTGGAGTGTGTGCTTATCAATGATTCCAGGACAGGACAAGTCTTTTTATCAGATAGAAAACACCGAGATAAGGGAAAGCTAAATGAAAGGGGAACTACCGCTGTTAGTGCCATTGATTCAAACGGTAGCAGCTACCTTTTTTTTATAGTGGGGGAAACCTTTTATAGGTCCCAGCCCAGGGACGGGGTTGGGGTATGTGGGAGTCCCGGTCGCGATGAGATGGTGATTGCGAACGGTTTACCCACTAAAACCTACCACTAATTGTCTGCGCGGGACATCTGTCGTTTGGGAAACTTCGTAATCGATCCATTCGACAGTGGCTTAGCGAGGGGAGCCTTGGTCTACCCTCAGATGTTGGACCAAAGCGCTTGGAAGCGCTTCCTTCTAGGACCTTGCGTAAGAAGAGGGTGTCCCTGCCCGTGTTCTGGTCCTATTGTGTACCCGTGATCGTGCGGGTCTCATCTGAACTCGGCTGTAGAAAGCCACGAGTGGTCCAGAAACCACTAACCAACTCGGGAACTAGTCACTCCGATGGGCGGGGGCGTTCCCTACTTCCCCGACCGGAGGCTGCCGTTAAGGTGGCAGATTGCGTGTGTGCGGGTAGCAGCTACCTAAAATATATATAACCCCCAAAATTGACAACATTAATTTATATGTACTTGTATGATGACTCCCCATTTCTATAGCACGTTAAGCATAGAATAAAACTTTGATATAACAACAGGACTGTTCGATAAAATAAAAAAAAATTGCTAGCATATTTCACCAAACACTTTGAAATAGTCGTGTGTGAATACAGAAGAGGGGGGCAGAAACTTACTGCATAGTGCAAAATATTAAACTTATGGAACTGTTAGTAACTAGCCTGTTATATTAGCCAACTCTCCATATGGTGACGCATTTAGAATACATAGTGTCACTACCCCATACCATTCTGAGTGTGTCGTGTGTGATAGCCGGCAAAAGAAAATGAAATAGCCGAAAATCTAACCGCAAGAGAAGAAAAACTTGAAACAAAACTCTGTGCCAAAACATCTGGCCGGCATGACACTGTGGGCTAATTACCTTCCCTTTTTTTTATTAGTTACTTGAATGCCTCTGACTCTAGGCTTGCGTGATGGAAAGCAACGACAGGGTCCACGATGGAGCAATAACAACCCCCTATAGGGCACCGGCTCTAGCGTACACAAGACGAAACGCGGTAAAACTGTGGGCAGTTGTTGCTGCAGAGTTGGGCAGGAGGCCCAACTCACATCTATGGGACACTCACTCGGGACATTTATGGGCTCAGTGGTAACAGTGGTATAGATATTAGTCATTAGTGTTGAACTAACCTTTCGACACAGCTGAAATCATCCATCACAACATACTTGTACCCATGCAAGTCAGTTCTGTTGCAGAATTCAATCAGTTTATTTCTACAGAACCCCTTCTTAGATTCCACATTCGACCTATCTGAAGTTGTCTTCTTATTTTGAAACTTTTCTAAATATACCATTATTGAAATCTTACCACAGGAGATATGTGATGGAAAATCGGTTCACTATTAACTGTAATCAATAACATGCTGGCCATCCATCACGTGTATGAACAGGCAATTATAAACCTAGATATGTCAGAGATAGTTGGAAACGCGCTACTAGTCGTGAATATTCTATGATGCTGTTCTCACGACATGTTTTGTGGAAGGTAAAATAAAGTGTGTTAATTAAAAAGTTCATTTTCTGATGAATTTCTGTACATGGTTTTGATTTTTATTGTTTTTAAGGATAGCTGACAGCTTGATATAAAAAGCTATTAATAAGTTACCACATTTAGAGAGAAAAAAATAAGGTTACCATTGGCGTGTTTGAAGTGCAGGTACCTACCAAAAATTATATTTACAAAAAAATACTCAAGTAGGTACTATTTCTTTAAAATGACTTCCCAACACTAATTTTCCCTGTATTGTGGTATCCATGGTTTACACAATACCTAGGCTTGCCCGAGCCGTGGAAAAAAGAAGCCAATCGCAACAAAGCTTGCAACTATGTACACAACTTCTTATGCTTAACTATATTTATTGTTTCCTTTCAGATTATGTATTTACCTTATCTTTAAACTCTACTTATACTACGATTGTATCTTTCTGTTGGATATCAGGAACTCTGCTGGGCCCCAAACGTGCAATTTTCTATGAAACGTGCCCATCAGACGCGATAGTATTTGCATTACTAGTGTCAAAGGATTAAGGAGTAGCCTCTCGAACGTAAATAAAAAAGCTGTTTAGTGTGTAGGGCCCTGTATATGAGCACCGTTTTATAGTCTGTATTAATAATTACAGGCTATTAACCTTGTCTGATAGCAAAAAGTAATTACCTACTGGTTCGGAGAGTTGTTAGACAATGTACATTTTTACAGCTACCGTCATATGAAAATTCGTTCCATGCGTGCAGTTTTACGAAATTTTAATAGTGCAGCATTAATGGAGATCTATTTAATAGCAGCCGATCGATAAAAATAAATTACTACAAAGGCCATTAGCGTCTCAATGTAGAAGACATTGTTGACTGCCTCGTTGGTCTAGTGGTTAGATATGCCGCCTTTGGATCAACGGATCCCGGGTTCGATTCCCAGGTCGGGCAAGTGTCTTTGTCTAAGCCAGAGGCACTGGCTCGGAGTCTGGGTGTCGATTTCTATCTATAATATGTATGTATTTACAAAAAAAATGTATCTAAGTAGTTCATCATCCATCTCGTTACCATAACACAAGCATTATGTTGCTTAGCTTGGGACGAGATGGCGTTGTGTGAAATGTCCAAGGATATTTATTATTATTATTTATTATTGTGTTTTGAGCTTAGTCATAAAAATATTAAAAATATTTATGAGTAGGTACGTTGATTCACGCCCAGTCTATAATGGTCTGCTCGTGGTAAAAGTGCGTTATAAACCCCGAGTTAGTTTTTTTATGCTATCAGAAACGCTAGAAACCACATTCCTGAAATCAAAATTGATACCTATGCCTTAGCATAAGAAACCAGCTCGTGATAAGACTCGTGTAAGGTGTTGCCTTGTTAACATAGCCTCACCCACTCAAGCCAATACATAGTTTTATATTTCTAAATATATTTTTTCTAGTTTTATTTTTATTTTCTCCTGCCTTTGGAGATACAGCGGTGGACGTCATTTGGCTGAAATAATGGTGATGATGATATTTCTACGCAGGCACATCTGCAGAAGAATACTAGACCGCCAATTTCTTTGATTACGGAACCAAAAGTCGTGTTGAGAGCACTAAAATTAGATGAGCGATAAGCTAAATCTGTGACCCAACGCTTTTATAGACCCGACCAGAACGCTGTGTAAATCTATTGGCTTCCATAGTAGATTAGCTTTATCATCACTGTGTTAACCAGGCATTAGTTTAGAGTGTACACATATAAGTTAAGAAAATATAATATTAAAACAATTGTTGAAAAATATATTTATTGTTGAAATACTTGTACATTTTTTGTTCAATAATATATTTAAATATAAACATTCTAACAAATGTATAATAAAAGTTCACATATAGGTAAGCACTGACAAATAAAATCTCTTCGCCCTCTCCCAATTTCATTGGGGTCGGCATCCAACCCACTCCCCGTTCTAGACTAGACATCGTTTCCCGGAGAAAATTCTCTTGATCGGCCATCGGGGAAACCTCTGGTAAGGACTCGAGGGGATGAAAATAATGGCCCCCGAACCACTAAAAAACCCAGGGCACTACTCTTCGCTGCTTCGAAGGGCACGGGTTACACTCACCCAACAGAGATATGCTCAGAGACTTTAGTACGCGGAAACCCCGTTCTACCCTTCAAATGGACGGAGTTATAACTTCTACTGTACACTCGCCAAGTGGGCATTGATATCAAAAAAAATTTAATAGTGTATTTTAGTCCACGAGTTCACATATCTCAAGGAAAATGAGAAAGGTAATATTACTAACTATATTTTCTAAATCTATCACCCTATGGATTGCCACAAAACCAGCCATAGAGACATACGTAACTTGACGCATAGCTTACTTTGGTAAATATAACTGATAAATCTGTCAACGGAAAACAACAAGAACCGGAAAATTGTAAATTTCCTAGGAAATTTATAAATGGCAGTAGGATTCCAAACGAGAGATAAATTGTATTATTTTACGCCCACATTTTCGAAAATTTATAAACTTACTGAACTCACGCGTAAAATAATAAGTAGCAATAACCAAACGCCATGGGCGCTTTGATTGGTTGAATAAGTCACGTGTTCCTTCTCTTTCCTCTCCGCCGCCATTGTTCGATATTGTCTACTTGTGGTAACCTAGACCTGATACAGCTGCATCGTCAGGAATCTATAGGATACCCAACTCCTTACCAAATTACAGTAAATGTATCGTGTTTGGACTCATTGTAACGGTATCAAAGAAACAGGTATAAAAAAGTAAAAAGTTAGGTACCTGACATTTATGGCTGAGTAGACTCTCAATGTAGTGAGCATTGAGAGTGTACTCAGCCATAATGCATTCCGATATCAGGGTTTTTTTAAGTGAAATACTTATTTTATTGTGTTTAATTTGTTACATGTTTTTAAGCGGTTTTTTTATTACTTAGCGTCTGTTTGGCAATTCGCCTGAGGCCAACGGAATTTTTTGAAATTAAACTTTACAATTTTTGTTTTTTTTTAGCAGAAGGCCGGGTTTATTGTTTTGTTTTTTAAATAAACCTCTTTAACTTCGCATCACACGATTTCTTTTGTTTTATTTTGGTAGAGTGAAGTAGGGGTCATTAGCATATTATGTAAAACAGTAACCCTGTATTATAGGTACTTACCTAGTTTTAAAGTAAAAATACTGTTAGGTACTTATAAATTTATAGTTTGGCAAGTCTAATTGTACCTATGTCTATGGACACAAGCATGCCACTATCAACATCCACCAATCAGAGAACAGTGTGTTATTTGCCGTATCTTATAGAAGCGTAAAATTAAAAGCTCTACTGTGATTGGTTGAACCGTTTAGAATCTTACGAATGGATATCCGTTAGTTTATAAATTTACGACGAGACGTCGTAAGTTTATAAATTTCCGAAAATGTGGGCGTAAAATAATACAATTTATCTCTCGTTTGGAAACCTACGGACGTTTATAAATTTCCTAGGAAATTTATCAATTTCCGGTTCTTGTTGTTTTCCGTTGAAATATCTATTTACATTGTACTTCATTATATCGAATTACAGAATCATTTTATTATTTACAATACAAGGTTAGGTTAGTACTCGTAGTAGACTCCTATAGAAAACATACACTTGGTGCTCAGTGTGACTTAATGCACTTGTGATTTGAATTGAAAACTTAAAACCATGTAACAAAGAATTGAACAAAAAGTATTTGAAGTAAATCAGATATTAGCTATGCATCCACCTAGGTCACCGACTTCAAATATGTTTTAACTTATTATCATCAGATGATAATACCTGTAAGTACGTAAGTACAGATTACATGAAGTAATTTTAATGACAATGTTATTTTAGAAATGCGATTCCGCTCTTTGGCTAAATTTGTAAGATTGTACTATTAGTTTTTTTGTACTGTAAGGTTTTGTACTTCAAGAACTTCTCTAAACTTTGAATACAAAATCGTTATAAGTTGTTAGAATTAACGGAACAAGGGGCTAATTCAAAATCCCATAGTACCCAATATTTCCAAAGAAAGTGTATGTGATTAGTAGCAAATGCTAATTTGTCCGTTGTCACACATACCTTCAAATCGGGTGATTGATCAAGATTTGACATATCTTAATTATTCCATGATCAAGCTAGTGATCGCGATCATCACTTGATCAAGCGAACATATTATCCAGCATTAGAAGAATCAATTACAACATCCTACCATTATTATAATTACGAAATTGACTATATAGTATTAATTACGTCTCATGCAGCAATTTGTAATTAGTTACATCGCGTTAAAAATTGAAACAGCGAACAGACGACAACGCAGAAGAAGACTACGGGCAACAGCCCGTAATTTATATGGACATATTCTCTCGAACACATTTTATGCATATCACTACATATTATAAAACAAAGTCGCTTTTGTCTGTCCGTCCCTATGTATGCTTAAATCTTTAAAACTACACAACGGATTTTGAAGCGGTTTTTTGTATTAGATTGAGTGATTCAAGAGGAAGGTTTATATGTATAACCCACCCCCGCTTTGCACGGGCGAAGCCGGGGTGGGCCACTAGTTACTACAATAAATCTCAAAATAGTATGTTTTAAAATAGAAATGACACTTGTGGAAGACTTGTACAACAATGTAAAAATGTTTTCATGGCGTATAGTAAAAATCTATCGGATAAACTTTTACTACAAACCCAAAACATTTGTTAAAACTCACCTAAGTAGTCTAAAATCGTAGAAGCGACATCTATTAATGAAATAAGGAACTTGCTGTTGGACCCATTTACAAAGCCACCGCGGACAAGATTTATATTTATTTACTTTTAGATGTAAGACATATTAAAACAGATTAATCGTTTTCTAAATATAGTGCAATAGGCAGGGTAAAAGTACTGGCAGCTACTGCCAAAACTGCATGTGTATTCGGACGAACATGCATTTAGAATGCACAAAACGAGCAGTCTTGACACAAATGAGCGTATTTGGTTACAATTTATATTCTTTTTCCACCTTCGCTTAGATACAGTAAACATAGGTACCTACGTCTTATAGTTTAACGATAATAATTATTAAACTATATGATATAACTATAAGTATATTTAACTATAAAGCGCCTCGTCCACGATAGATTAAAATTACGGAGAGCGACTCTCAGGAAATCTACGACGTGTACACATTAGCGAGACTACCCTAGCTAATGTGTCACTACAGTCTACGTAGACAGGCTGGGCTACTCTCGGAAGGCGTCGTGGACGCAGGTACGAGAGCGAGACAAGCGATACGAATAGAGAGCTCTCGAATTATCTAGTCTACGAGTAGTAGTGTACGCAAGCCAAAATGTCACTATGATAGAGTAGCTCTACTACGATAGGGAAACTGCAATAGGGCTCTCTATTGATCTGTACGTGTACGTAGAAATTATAGTATAGTGTAGATTAGATTAGACTTCAAGCTGTCTAGGTCTATTCTCTCTCCGTGGACGACGCGCTTAAGTATACATATTTAAAATTGTTTATTTTTTAACACAGCACAGCTTGTAATACATATACGATTGTATAAACATATTCTACATACATACATAATTTTAAACTGCTGTATTTTTTATATTAGCCACCTTTCTTACTATTAACCAGGCCCATGTGTGTTGTTTGTTACCCACACATTTATCTAACACATAAATTAAGTACACAATTGCCACTGTATTTAAATATATATACTTCTGTCTTATCAGTGTCTCAATTTCTTTTTCATGTCGTCTCCGATTTAATTATCATTGCCACTATACCGTGTTTAATAAAAACTCTAAAGCCATAACAAAAAGATAGATAGTGCTAATAATAAAAATACTGTCTTAAAAATTTTAGTCTAAAGTCAACTAAAGAAAAGCAATGGAACAAATTACTAAGGTTTTATATTAATAATAATTATTATTTCTAGTTGGTTGGTCTTCACTGGAAACCCTGTTTTGTTATAAGATATGAGTTCACAAAAACATTAATGCCTTCCTCATATTTCAACATAGAAAACTATTTTAAACACGTAACTGCTTTTTTATTGGCTCTTTTATGGTGTTTGTTACACCCTGTATACCTAATTCCAAGGCTATTAGGAGAAAATTCTCAATTTAATCTCAATAATGACGTTTAGTAATACTCTACCGAGTCATGATAGCATGGCGCAAAGTTTAATTCTCTCTCACATTCTCTCATTTTAAATCTCACATTAAATGTGAATAACTAATATATCCATACTGAACACAAATGCAAAACCACAATCACAATGGCGTATGCCGTCAACACAATATCGTCCTCGCTAATAGCCCGGTAGCAACTCGGAAATGTCCGTAATATTTTTAACAAAATGCGGCCACTCTTTGATGATGTCATACAGCTTATCGCCGGGGCTGAGTGTTGAAGCTAGTTGTCGATGTGCGAACAGTTTGTAGTCTTTCGCAAGTTTCCCGAGGGCCACCCCCCGTTTTATCAGCTTTAGACAGGCGTCAATCTGCTTCTGCGGGGGAGTTTCCGTGTTGAAAGTCCCCACGAAACTAATACCTATGCTGTAGCGGTTATATCCGAGCGTATGAGCTCCAATGTAATCCCAGCCACGGCCGTAGTACGCTGAACCGTCGCCCGCCACGAGGAAGTTATATCCTATGTCGTCCCAGTCACGGGACTCGATGTGGAATGTCTGGATTATGCGCACACGTAGCACACACTCGCTCTGGAAAGTTTCAATATACATTTTGAAACCATCTTGATTACATACAAACTTTTTGGAACGAGTAGACAGTGCGAGTTGGCAATAACATTTGCACGACACCTGCTCATTCGACAGGGACTTTCGCAGTTTTGGTAACCTGTTAATACTACACTGTCAGTTCGGGACGTATGCCATACGCGTTTGGCACAAGAACTTGGCAAAAGCTTTTGAATTTAGCCGGTTATATTTTGAGAGGCTTGCAGTTGCATGGTATTGGATAGGCATTGCAATAGAAAATAGCAGGATTTGGGGACCTGGATTCATGCTAAGAGCAGTCGAACAATAGTGTAAGGAGGCGCAGAGCGTTAGAAATACATCCTTGGCAAAACAAAAATTAAGCACTTCACACGGCGAATTTTTTTTCATAACCAGAGTCGGCACTGAGGTTTAATCCTGCCCTGTCTGTTTCAACTAATTTCTGGTACTATGTACTAAATATAAATGACGATGTTTCTAAATATATATTACAATACTTGAGTCTATGTAGATTACGGCCGATCCCTATTTTATTGGTAGTCATTATAGAACACTGAATATAAAACGTATGTTTGTCATTGAGTTAAATATATAGAGAAGCTATTTCAAACAAAAAGTATCGCGTAACTTGATGACAGCGGGGCAAGCGGGGGGTGTGATGTTTTCATAGATAAAATCAAAACGCGCAGACGCGAGAGACGGGACTTTATTTTATTATTCTGCCTACTAGTTACTGTGTGTACTGTAAATGTAAATCTGTAAATCTAAAATCCAATCAATATATTAATTTATTTTAATATGGATGAACTATTCATAACGTGATAATATCGAGAGTTTACTGCTTAATTTACTGACTTATTTTGAGCAAAACCGAACTACTTGAAAAATGAAAAACTTTAGTTCAACACAAAATTTATGGTGTGGTTTACGAGATAAATAATGATAAAAACAAACAAACATAAAATCTTTATTTTACATAATACCCTAACTACTAAAATATACCTACTGTATACTGGATACAAGACCTACTAAAACTATAGCATTTGTATTTTAAATAATCTTTAAAAAACGCAATTTTTCAAAACTCATTGTATTATTAGTCTTATACTTTAAAACGCAATATCTCAAAACTAACTTGACTGCACTTAGCTGGTTTTCGCAGTAAACCCTATTATTATTTAGTGTCCTTAATTATTTAACGTCGATAGTGTCAACTCTGCGCATTCAAATGTTCTTACTCTTTGATATTCACATAAACATGGCCGCCGCAGTGAGGCGTCGTCAAGAGTTACAATAAATTGATAAAATATGACTAAATTAAGCGTGTCTTAAAGATAATAATGTTGAAAGTTACTCCTTGACTTTTACTTGTATTTCTCGAATTGTTTGAACAGTATCTCAATACACACGAAGGCATAGTTTAAAAAACAAAACAACACTCAAAAGCGTGACGTTGCAGCAAGCGCTTGTCACAGACTAAATGAGTTGGAGTGCGCGCGCTCCAACGCGTGTTACAAACAATCTAGTTGAGGTGTCTCCTCTAGTACGAAGTACATTTAACTCAATGATGTTTGTTTTGTTGTTTTGAGGGTGTCTAAAGATATAATAAGGAGGAAAAGTTGGCCGCACGAGACTATTTTTAATGACACATTTAAAATGACATACATACAAGAAAGTAAAACATTTTATAAATATAAAACATAAAATTTTAATTTATAAATTTAAAAATATCAAAGCAACATTATAACTTAAAAGCCCAAACTACCGCGTCTCGCCAACCTTCCACATTAGGGTAATTACCTTCACGGTCTTTCAAATATAAGCAGGATAACACCCCAAAGAGTATTAAAATCAGGAAGAACAAACCTGAGTACTGCAGCCCTCTGTAGCAGTATGCGATATGATGACCCAAGGGACAGGCTGTCTTATTTTATCTAACAGCTTGCTATCCACTGGCTGTGCCAGCCAGTCTGTCCGAGACACTATCCTCAGGTGGTCTGGCGCAATTATAAGGGGTGCTGTAAATTAAAAAAAAATTAAAGGAAAATTATGTGTCATCCATAGTGCATGATTCGCCAACAATCGTCGAATTTTACATAGTGAACAACAATAGTTATAAGCACTTCATTCCGGTTTAAATAGTAACAATTTGTTGTTATTTCATATTAAAATATTTATAATTATGAACATACGTATGTTTTGTGCATGATATTCTGTGACTATAGTTTATAACGTAGTCAGGAAATTCAATAACTGATAAGTATTCTAAATAAAATACTATAAAAATTTAACAAGCACTGATATCATAGTGTCACCAGCCCATACTGGCTCTCGTAAGAGCTGAGTGAAGGGTGACAAGGCAGAAAACATAGCCACAAGAGATGCTTCTCAACCCTATAATTGAGAATTTCTAAACTTGATACGGAGCCTTGAACAGTTGGCTAATATCTCTCGTGTAATTGGAGAAGGCCCAACTCAAACATGGGTATTTAAGGGTAGAGTTGATATTACTGAATGACTTCACAAAATCTAAGGACCCACTTCCATTACAAGAGAATTGTTAAAAAACGTTGCGTGTTTAATGTGTAATTATGATATTTCGGTATGTAGACTGGCCTTGTTGATAGCAAAGTAATTGGACATACCATACAAGGATTTATTTATATTGCAAACTTCATACAAAAATATGTATATTCATGTGTGAAACTAAATTAATAATTTGGAATAAATGGAGCACTTATCTATTATTCACTGCTAGAAATTAGAGACAAAAAGCAAATTTTATAGAACTACCTTTAACAATAGGCCTGGCATAAGGATCATAATCGTCATTAAAGTCTTCAATTGCTTGCCTCACTCTGTTTGCTTTACTTTTAGCAATATCCTTATCACTGACTCTGCCCTCTATGGTTAGTAACGTGTAGGACACCACCACAAATGTTAGTGGCATCACAACTATTGTAATAACAAATAAATGGAAGTTGTCGTACCATATCCCCACCACCTTGATATTGTCTGAAATAATATTATTGTCATTTAATGAAAATGTTATTTATAAATAATGTTTTTACAGTATACAAGTACACCAAAGGAATGGAAGTGCACATAAAAATAAGTTAGTCAATGAAATAAAAAGATTCCATTTGTTCTAATGAAAGTGTATTAGGGATATTGAAAGAAAACAACATGAGAAGAAATTACATTTGTATAAACAAAGTTGGGTTAAAAGAAAACAAGAAAGATGACATATCTATCATATATAAAAAAGATGAATTGCGAATTGTGTTAGGACTGAATTCATAATGAGAAACTAATGGTTGCTGTGCAGTACAAAAGATAAATGTGATAAAATAAATGAATTGTTTTTCATTGAAAATGTTGGGTTAAGAAATTTGTTTAATTTAAACTTAGATATTGAACAAAAAGATGGTATAGTACAGCAATTAAATTCTTTGTTATTTTAAATTATAATATAGTTTAGTGTAAGCAAAACTGACAAACACAGTTGAATTTCAAAGTAAATCTTCATAAGACATATATGACACTCACTTGATTCACTTGTAGATTCTTGATTGTTTACACCAAGTTGTGATGAATTATCCTGATTACTTTTACTTAAAATAATTGATAAAATAGCAAATACACCCCCAAGCACAACAAGGCACACTGCTGAAAAAGTTATTTTATGCCATTTTTGTATATGAAATCTCTTGATAGCTGTAATATAAATTAGAATTATACAATTACATCAAATATATATTACGGTTATTATTATACCTGCTTTGTGCAATAGTGCAGTTATGTTGTATAAAAATATTATTTAGTTCAGTTCTGACATACACATTGTTTTTGCAACCACTGACTTATAGTTTTAAATCACAAATAAGTCTTGTTTACATGAAAGCAAGTTCTTTTTATAATGATTTTTTTCTAAATTAGAGACAGCATCCAGTATTCAAAATATTCATGATGTTTATAGTATTGGACAACTTTCACAACAAATCACTGACATAGGATTGAAACATACACAAAATTATATCATTTATTTAACTTTATCCAAGTCAAGTATATTAAATATGGATCTTTAGGTATTTTGATGCACAAAATATAACCAAATTACAAAACTTATATGGCACAAAATGGTGATATAACCAAAATATATCACCATTTTGTGCCACATAAGTTTTGTAATGAATTATACTTAGTCATGAGGCATGCTCATGTGGCAGCAAGGGACATGGTGGGGGTTTAGTGCGCATGGGGGCATTAATTGTATTGCCCTTAATTTCCATATAACCTGTTAATTGACACTGGATCCATAAAATCCCTTAAATAATATATCTTACTTAAAAAAAATACCGACTAATTTAACTGCCCTAACTAGCAAACCTTAAATTTTACTTTTTCATAGTAAAATGAAACTATACATATAGAAAGTATTAGTCATTGCACTCTTGTGACTTTGCAGAACTTCTTTGTGAATATTTTACATTGCCAAACTTTCTCAGTTGTATCCAATTTAAAAGAGCCTATAGAGACAATCATGTACAAAATGTCTCATAAAGAATTGTTTTATCTTTAGAAACAATATTATTTCTTCCCTCATAAATTATAGCCCAATCATTAAACAAAAATACTTACATGTATCCTTACACTCATGCCTGTGCTTTTTTGCCAGTGTATTATCATCATCAGATGCAACAAATGAAGGATTGTCCAATCCTGAAGTGCTCTGTATCACTTGCTTTATGACCACTGGCCCATTAAAGTATGTATGGTTTCCAATAACAACATTTTCAGAATTCGACACAGCAACATTCCCGCATATCGGGGAGCTAGAAGGTTTAACTAAGCTACTAGGGATATCAGCTATTTTGCATACATTTCCAACAGACGACAGTGCTACTGAAGATCTAATATCGATCGGATCCTCAGCGCAATGATTATTCTCTTCTATAATTTGAAAATCGCTCAGTTCGCCTTCTACTTTTAGGCCTAGTTTGTTTTCTTCTGAATTGGAAGTAACTTTCATTGCCATTGTTGTCTCTTTGGTTGTTTCCGAAATCCGAATCCCCTTGTTCTATTATACATATGAGGGAATGCACTTTTCACACTATCGATAAAAATTATGAATAAACAATTATGTTTCATAATATTTGTATACTGCATGTATCAAAAATACAGTAAAACTGATGGTCAGAAATTATTATTGTTACGTACTTTTTGAAGATCGTAAAATCTAGTTATTTTGCAATTTCATACCTATACACTTGAACAGTTACCATTGCGCCTAATTAACATTTTATCCAAAGTTTCACTGGGCATGTTAAATACTGTTTCTTCTTTTTACATCGTAAATTACAAACAATTTTACATGTAAACATACATTTCCATTATATCAAAAAAGTTCGGTCTCGGAATGTCTATGGACCGATAACTCCGATAGGGACAGAAAGTCGGAAATTTGTATATCTATGGTTATTGTATTTTTCTTCTGCCCATAAATAAAAACACAGATTACATAAAATGTATATGTATTTTTTCTTAATTCTTTAAAGGTTATATAAATTATTATATTTGTCCTTGTTCCAAATAAATCTATATAATATGTACTTGGTGACGTTAATGGCACTTTATTACATTATATTTATTACTTTAGAGTTCCTTATTTCCCTTCATGAAGCTAAGGATCGCAGCAGATGGAGGGAAATCGAACGGAAGAAACTAATGCAGCGGAGGAGTCACGCACGACCCTCATTCATTAGGGTAGGGAACGATACGAGGAGGAATTCCATGACATGTCTACAAAATATACAATTATTTTTTTATTATTATTTAATTTGTTTTTAATTAGATATCTAATGAGTTACTATAAATACCTAATGTAAAATTTACATCAAATTACAAAATCCTATATGTTTCGTATTTGGTACAAAAGTCTTGATAGCCATAGGATGTTTTTTATGAAATCTTGTATTCTTTCTTTCTCGTTCTTTCTTGCCAGCGCCAGGCCAGATTTTATTTTTTATTTTGATCAAAGACTGTTTATGTTATTTCTATTTATTTATAATGTACGTTGTTCACGAAGGTGAAATTGTTTTTAAAGAAAAGTATGGTTCCAGTCCTACAGAACGATATTATGTTAAACCTCCAGGTAATATTGAGAGTTATTTACTATAACTCTAACATTTAAAACTTTAGACGGATAAAAAAATGAATTTTATTAATTGAATTTTCAATATTAATTTACGCTCTGTTACCAAAATATAAGAACTCCCGATCTAAAATAATATTGCGGATTTCAATAGTTAGTTTAAATTTGTGTTTATTAATTTCAGATCAGGCAAATATAGTTACTATTGAAAGTGGTTATAGTAGTGAAGTTACTAGCTGGTTTACAAGAGTGTTTCTACCTCAAGGATATCCTGATAGTGTAAGCAAAGATTATATAAATTATCAAATATGGGATACAGCACAAGCTTTCTGCAGCACCATCACTGGTAAGTAGCTCTGAAATGTTTAATGTTCACACCCATTTTGTACAATTGCACCTCTATAAATGTAACAAATTAGTAAATATTCACTTGTTTTATTTGCATAGTCTCACAAGCTCACAAACACAAGCTGTTCTTTTTGTTACTTTTGAATTATAGGTATCCTGGCTACTCAAGAAGTCCTCCGTGGTGTAGGGGTAGGAGATACAAACGCCACCCCCTTAGCTGCCACAGTTACATGGGTCCTAAAAGATGGATGTGGACATATGGGCCGAATTTTATTTGCCTATAGTCATGGGTGAGATTTCAATTCACATTATATCTGTAACAATATTTACAATATCTTTTAAATTGTTTGCAAAATTCTAGTTTGTCTAAGACCTGTTAACATATTAAAATATATATGTATACTTGGTGTCCCAAAAAATCGTGTCAAGTGGAAGTCCAGAGATAGAGCAGCCCTTGGGGTACCTGAATCAACCCCATGTATGTTTTGCAATTTTTCATAGTTTTCTCTTACCTGACAGTCATAACAACTGGTGGTCTGTTTATTGGCACATTATTAGCCCTTTGATATTTTAACCACTAACAAAGTTTCCTCAATCTTTGTATGTTACATGTTACTTTGTATGTTGTTGTATGACTCTACTGCCAGTTGTTCTAACTAATTCTCCAAAATATTAGTTGAATGTGTTGGTTTAATGAGGTAGGTTGTACTTAGTAATTCCATAAAAAGCCAAGTTTTTGATAATGCATGTTCTTCTAACTGATGTCATAGTTATAGAATTATCTCATCTATACAACCCTCCAAGCTCATAAAGGTGCAAGAATGACTTTGAGCTTGAAAAAGTTTATGAGCTTGGAGGGTTGTATTGATGATTTTGATGATTATAATTATAATAGTATAAATAATAATATAAAGTAGTTATATAACTACATACATCTTACAGCCGCGAATAACATTTTAATCAACATATAACCTAGCACTGACCTGCAAATTGCAAAAAACGTAAGAAAATTTGAATTTCGCGGGCTACCCTGGAACTTTCACCTTAAATATAATTTCCAAAAAACACAATGTATAAAAAAAAATACCTAGCAAAGCTCGGTCATCCAGATATTAAATCTTTAAAAAAGAGTATGATTTGAAAGTGACAATTCATTTGGTAGACACCAAAAGAATGATCACTTTCAAATCATAATTAACAATCTTATTCTTTCAGAGCCTATTTAGATGCATATAGTAAGAAATGGAGATTATATGCTGACACATTAAATGATGCTGCTATGTGCATAGAGATAGCACTTCCACTATTTAAGAACTATACAACATTTGCATTGTGCATCAGTACGGTGATGAAAGCCATTGTGGGAGTAGCAGGTTTGTAAATATATTATTCCTGCATAGATAAACCCAGAAATTGCTGTTGTTTTCATTGTACTATACAGGTGTCCCAAAAAATAATGTCAAGTGGAATTCCAGAAATAGAGCACCGCTTGGGGTACCCGCATCACCCCCATGTATGTTCTGCGATTTTTCATAGTTTTCAGGTTATAATTTTTTTTCTGAATTTTAAATGTTAACATGTTAATTATTAACACTAATATTTTCATAATTTTGGTCAAAGCTATGAAGCTGGTTATTATATGCTTAAAAGTACAATTCAAGATGATACAGATTCAAGATGATTATAGAACGAAAAAAATTAAAAAAACTTGCGATAAAAAAAAATTAAGTTAAGTTCTATACTTACATAGAAAATTCGGAAAAAAAATCATAACAAGAAAGCTATGAAAAATCGCAGAACATACATGGGGGTGATTCGGGTGTCCCAAGGGGTGCTCTATCTCTGGACTTCCGCTTGACACTATTTTTTGGGACACCCTGTATTCCTGTTTAATATTAATGTTAGCTATTAAACTCTCTAACTCTTAACAGCTAACTGTCTTTGTGTAACATGCATTTGGTAACAGTAATTGTAACATGTAGTTGGAGAAGGCCCTACTTAACAGTGGGTCATTTATGGGCTGAGAAGTAATTGTAATATATTTTTATTGTTGAACTAGCGACCCGCCCCGGATTCGCACGGGTGCAATTATGCATGTTTTATACCTAAAAACATTCCTCTTGAATAACTCTATCTATTAAAAAAAAACGCTACAAAATACGTATTTGCGTATTTTTAAAGATTTAAGCATACATAGGGACGGACAGACAACAGAGACTTTGTTTTATACTATGTAGTGATGTAACACTTTAAAGTGTAGTTTGAAAGATATTGTCTTGTGCACAAAATTAATGAAATGTTTGCTTCCTTCAAGAAAGGCATTAAAAGTGTTCAGGGTTGGGACACAACCCATTATCACCACATCTATATGTAGAAAGTAAATAATAAATTCAATTATCTACAGGTGGGGCAACCAGAGCAGCTATGACACAGCATCATGCTGTCCGTGGTAATTTAGCAGATGTTTCTGCCAAGGACTCCTCCCAAGAAACTGCAGTCAATCTTATTGCTTCATTTGCTGCTCTTCTAATACTAGGAATGTTTGGGTAAGGAAATAGGGATCTACTGGATAATATAGAAATATTCGTATGTAGTTTGTTATTGATTTTATATGTTTTTTGTCAACACTGCTGTTTTTTGTCATTCCATAATAACAGTGTTATTTCGGTATGCTAATTGTTCGATGGTTGTAGCCTAATAGGTTTCCTAAGGTTGTTTGGTCCAGGGGGGTAATCAAAAACAAAATTCTTAAGATGTTTGATCCGGGAGTGGGGGTCGTAACAGAAATTGCATAAGGTGAGTCTGCTCAGCCAAAGAGAGTGAAGTCAGCAAGTACCTTGAACAGCGATTCCCGCCTGCCCTGGTATCACGCCTTGGTACGCCCATGCCGCATACCAATTTATAATTGAAGTGGTTTGTTTATACCAGTGCTGCTGCGGTCATCATCGCCTATGTACGTATATAACTACACCTCGTCACTCACCCATTGCCGACGCTGTAAAAAGAGTCGCATATGACGCTGGCCACTAAAAGAAAAAGATAGTTACTTATGCTACCTACAACAGCCCTTTTTTATAGTGGTGGAAACCCTTGAAACGGCTAGCCGGCGGGACATGTGCCGAAATATTTGGGACTCCGGGGCATAGAAAGATGGTAATTGGCTCATTGACCTAACCATTAAAAACAACGGCGTCGCTCCATGCCGCGCGACCCTGATGAGCCTTGACCTGTATTTTTTGCGGGGGGTAAAATCTTTTATGGACTATTCACACCGGCCTGGGGAAGGCAAGTATGGGGTGTGTGGTATTCTGGTCCGCCAATCAATAATGTGAACGGCATCGCCAAACCCATTTAACATCCCTCGATGCAATATTCCGCGTGGTCTGCCTTGTGGGTCCCGACTTTGTCTCCACGGATGAGTCTTGGCCGGTTTTTTTATCCAGCGCAGTGCTTAGATACTGCTAGTGGCCACCCCACTGCCTCTCCCCGTGGGACCATCCGACATTGGTGACCCTGAGCCAGCGCAGTACGATCGAAGGGGCCACACTAAACCTACCACGGAATTTTCTCCTCGAGTCAACTGCTACCTGATAGATCGACCTCGTAAACTGTTTGTTTTTTTAATATAATAATTTGTTTTCAGAAATTCGCTTTTAATATTTATTATGATGATGATTCTTCACATAATATGCAACTATTTTGCCGTGAGAGCTGTATGTCTACGTACTCTCAACGAACCTAGATTTTTGACCGTAATGGACGATTACTTGAGAAAAGAAATTATCTCTTCACCTTGCGAGGTTAACAGAACGGAACCAATATTTTTTTACCAATTAGGATCGAATCTTTTAGGTCAGTACATTTTGTTCTTTTGCTACTTGCCAACTTGCTTGTTGCAGTCTTGTATGTATTACGGAAGATGTGATGTTTAGAAGATTGAACGATCGGTATGATTTTTAGCTCCAAGACAGCTTAACGTATGAACTAGCAATTATGCTACTTTATTCACGAAACGCAGCTGTACAACTCATGGGATATCTGTTTTATATTTGTTTGTAAATCCACACAGTGGGGAGCTTCTAGAATATTTTCAGCCAAACTAAAGATCGGATAAATTGCCTGCTTGACATAATATAACTATAATTAGTCATCAACAGAATTTGCTTAGCTTTTATTGCGGAGACTTCGAGTTTGGTCATACATTTTTTAAATAACAGTGTAGTTTCTACATCCTTTTTATTGCAGACCTAAAACTTAGTGGATTCCAAATAAAAATGGGCTACTCTTTAAAAAAGATTGTTCAACATAATCTAAAGGCATTAAATATGACGCGAATAAAGAATGTGTACAAAGACATGCATTATGTATTGATACCAAACATACAGACCCGACAGATGTATATATTGTTCAAGGATGACGCCGAAACTGACGACATACTCTGCGGATATTTTCATGCGGTCTTATTATCTATAGTTACGTGTGCCATTAACGATTATGACTTGGTAAGTTTGGCTAGAGAATTTTATTACTTAATATGTTGACGTAGATAATTTATTTCTTCTTATCAGTCGGCCTGATGGAGTCGTCGTCGTTTCAGCCCATAAAGGACCCCCTACTGGGTCGGGCCTTCTCCAAATTCATGGAGGGAAATTAGCCTACTGTGCCACGCTGGCAAGACGGGTTGGCACAGGGTTTGTATCAAGTCTTCCTTCTCTTGGGGCTAGGTGATCTGCCTCTTGCGTATGGAGTACGCGTCATTTAAAGTTCAAACCTAACACTAGGTTTAGGACATTTTATGCGGACCCAAATAAGCGACACCCAGTAAACTACTCGAAGCAGACAGACAGACCAAAATTCAAGTGATTATTTGTATACATTACCTACCGATTACCAACTAATTAGCATTTTTTTGTTATAAATCAAAAGTATCATATCAATAATATCGAATTAAATAGTTTGTTTGATATTTACGCATTGTTCTATTGTAACCCCAAATCGACAAAGATCGACTTTCAGGCTGCTGTACAAAAAATTGCTTTAGGTATTTTACAGTAAATCAAATACAAATCCGCGGCCTTTTGCGGAAGTATGTCACACACTCCAAACAGCCGCTTGGAGTAGAGAACCGGGAGAAATCACCACTCTTGTGGGCAATGGCTTCGTGCATGAACCGTCGACGGAATTGATGATGTACCTGAATAAAATTGCTCAAAATGAATGGTTTCGGGTTAGAGCTGGATTGAGACAAATCGGTAAGTACCAGGTACCAGTCTAACGTGGTTTGACTACCTACTAGGGGACTTTCGTAGTTTATAAAATACTAGCTGCGCCCCGCGGTTTCACCCGCGCTTACTTATTGTCGTACCGCGGGTGACGCCCGCGGGGCGAAGCTAGTCTAAAAAAAGTTGCCTAAGTTACTCCTTATATAATTAGCTACCTATCAGTGAAAGTCCCGTTTAAATTCGGTCTAGTCGTTCCAGAGATTAGCCGGAACAAACAGACAGACAGACAAAAAGTTATTTCGGTCTATGTACTTACGGATTTAGTAAAAAGTGGTTATTTTATTATTACAAACAGACACTCCAATTTTATTTATTTGTATAGATATGATGGGATTGACGGATTGACCCTTTCTGTTAATGTATGGGGCATATTCCTTTCCTGTCTGCCAAAGCGTGTGATTCGAAAGCCTAACGAGCGATAGCCTCTCGGCATCCGGGACCCTTATGGTGAAACTACCATAATTTTATCTTATATCTTTAAATGAGAAATTCTTGTATATAAATGGAATCTCGGAATCAGCTCCAACGATTTTCATGAAATTTAGTATATAGGGGGTTTCGGGGGCGATAAATGGATCTAGCTAGGAATCATTTTTAGAAAATGACATTTTATTCGGGTTTAGGGGGGATAATGGAATCTCGGAATCGGCTCCAACGATTTTCATGAAATTTAGTATATAGGGGGTTTTGGGGGCGATAAATCGATCTAGCTAGGAATCATTTTTAGAAAATGTCATTTTATTCGGGTTTAGGGGGGGATAAATCGATATAGATAGGAATCATGACATCTATTGGCGAATAATAATACTACTTTTTTGTGAGATGGATGGCAGATGGCGTTGTTAAGTAAAACGACGTCAATGAGTGTTTGCGTAATTCGTACTTAAATATAATTTCCAAAAAATACAATTTATAAAAAAATAAACAAAACATCATCCATATATTGGTTAGTTAAGCTCCCAAACTACTGTCTTCGTGTATCAACATGTCAGTCAAGACTGATGCTTTTACAGCTATGGAGGTCACGTAATATGATAGTGATCCATCATCATGGTGACCTAGACGTGGCTTAATAGACAGATCAATTGCGTTCTGCACCATCCAGCCTCCTTCATAAATACTTAGTTAATAATATTGCAGATTGTTCGGGCCCTATAGGTAGCGTAGCGTTAATCTAAATTCAAAAGTTCTTGTGTCAAAAACGTGTTGTATACGTCCCAAACTGACATTAGTAAGTTTCCAAATCTATCCAAATCGATTTTGGCTCTATTTAATCAGCTAGTTTGGGGTCCAGGTGTAATACCTACAATTTTGATATGATTGAATTCCAGGCTGGGATCTAAGCAAACATTTGCTCATTACGGACGAGTGGCGAATATGCACAGAACAAAAATTTGTAACAGCAATATCGAGGGAGCGTTTGGTTAGTGCACCCTCGGTTTTAAGACACGCCTCCAAAGTCATTTTAGACGAGCTAATACCGGAATCTGAAGGAGATAGTAAAGAAGATGATGATGAGTTTACAATTGAACCTGATAAACGACTAGGAATAGTGGTAACCCCCGAAGATTCTAAACGAAATGAGCTGTCGAAATCGGCGGATCTAAGCAAACTAAAAACCAGTAAAGTAGACTTTCTGGATATCAAAACATCTGAAAGAAAGGTCAATGTAAATGAGGACAATGAAAGTGAGATACGAAATGTAGTTGAGGACATAACCAATGACATAGATAAAGCAAACAAGGTTAAATACAAGGAAACGCAAAATGGAAATGAGGATAGATCTAATGAGACCTCAAATGAAAATGACGAAAAATCCAAGGAAGTGAAAAAGCAAACTTGACCGATTATCCTGCGTCATCGCCACATAATAATAAGTGGATGCATTCCATATTATAGGTACAATATAAGGTGTTCAACTATAGTTATTATTATAGAAAACTATTTATAGATATATATGTAATAGTATATACATGTTTTATATAGAAGAATAATGAAAATATCATTGTCTCGGGTCTTGAAACAACCCACTGATGGGTTTCAGTTGTACCGCGCTGGCTTGACACGTTGGCTTCAATTTTCATTCTTTTACCATTACATTGTTTGGTCATTTATAATCTCTAGCCGCGGGTGGAGAAAAGAGTATGTTTAAGTCGCAATAAACCCACCGTGAAATTCGGCCTAAGCTTCACTTGATTTTTACCTTAATTAAACTAATTCAAATTATCTATTACAAAACTACATACCTTAAATCTACGGTAAAAGACAGCAAGTACGGCGAGGTGAACATTTTTTGTTAGCACTACTAGTAAAGTACAGTAAGTATATCATCTCCGTCGCTTTTAATCCAATTGCATGGGAGTCGGAACCGACCTAACCTGATTTAGCTAAATAACAGTATTTCGAACCATCTAAAGGGACCTGTAATCATAATATGATCATACCAGCTGTTAGTTTTCGCGCTACTGACTGCTAAAGATGGTAGAATGGAGCGGGACTGGCCTTTCGTGTCCTCCGAAGCACGGAGGATTTTAGAAATTACACATAGGTGATGGATAAGATTTCAATATTTTCACTGTTTGTTTGAGTTTACGGCATATATATTTTTAACTGGTGCAATGATGAACCACTAAATATGTATTTTGGATGTATACTGCTTAAAAACCTTCCTGTTGAATCGACTCTATTTAACAAAAGAAACCGCTTCAAAATCCGTTGCGTAGTTTTTAAGATTTAACCATACATAGGGACGGACAGACGACATCGACTTTGTTTTAAACTACGTAGTGATTTGTATGGTCAAATATCATGATGTACTTTGAACTTTTTAAGATAGTTTTCATAGAGCTTTTGTTTAGCAACCTAGCAAAGCAAATAGGCAGGCTGTTAGTTTGAAAAAAAATATTTTGCATTCGCTTTCATTTCAAATGATCTAAATTTTCGTCTTTTTATTCCTTTACTGGTAGTTCACCTACTATATAATTTAATTCTGACAATTAAGGGAATTATTAAGATCCCGTAGTATTGGACATATCATAAGTCTGGAGTACCCGATAAAATATAAATTTGTCTAAAACCTTTTTTCGTGATTAATATAATTCGTGTCTGTCGATTTGTTCTACATTGTTAAATAAAAGTCTATATTTATATTGGCAACAATTTCTACATCAATATGACTACGATGCGACACGCAGGAACCATTTATGCCGACTTTCGTCTTTAAAAAATCAAAAGGTCGTGACAATATACCTACTCTTGCGTTTCGTATCCTAGGCCAGCAATAGTTAAGTCATATAATTTTAGAAATGCTTTACAAATGTTACGAGGTTGCCTTATTTACATGTGATTAACGAATTTATCCATTTTTGTATTGAAACCTACAAGAGTAGAGAAGCACTTTGTACAACGGTCATCTAGTACAATAATTGTTACACTACATTGACCTTGATTGATTGAAAAAAAAACATATTTAGTTGGCCTTAAGCCAACTTATGCCACCTATGTTGTCCTAATGTTTGTCCAAATGAGAATACTAAAATAATAGCCATGTAATACAAAAATGTTAATTCAAAATACATAAGTTAGATGCATACTAACATAAGGTGTGTTATAAACTTAAATAAGTATAAAAAATTAATCCTCTGCTTCTTTACGGAACAGCCCTTCTGCATCTGTACAAAAAAAAAGGAAAAAAATATATTAGTAAAAATAAATGAATGAAAAATTATTAGTGGCGTGTTAGTTCGTAGCACGCGACGTATTTATTTTCAACGACATTGCACCGGAGCTCGATCGTCTTACTCCAAGCTCCCAGAGTGACCAGAGACATAACTTATTTTCTCATAGATGAAACCTTAGGTTCTCAGTAACGTCTCATGTTCTTTGAATACCTGCGTGCTTGTGGAGCTTTCGCCTTGTGACACCTGGGCAGGTACCAGGTAGGAAAGGTCACTAAAAATAAGAGTTACCAACTTAAATTGATATGGCTGATTTTATTAACGTCGAGTATGCCAGGAACACTATAAGTGCTCATAAACTTTTGATAAGTCAATGTATCTTTAGTTATTCCCGTTGAATAATTTTAGTGTTTAGGGGATGCTTAGTCACTAAAAATTTTCTGATTAATGAAATCAAACATACCTACGTATTTAAAAATCAGACACGTAAAAATAAGTTAAGTTTATTTATTTTTTGTGGAGCTTTAAAGCGTCTGAAAAAGTTTTGGCCCATGTAAAGTGTTTGACACATAAGATACTATTTTAGAATAACATTCTACAAAACATATATAAAAATCAACCATATAAATTTAATTTCTCGAGGTAACTCTTGCCTGGTATCTGCCCAGGTGTCACATGGCCAGCTCCACAAGCTCAAAGGTATTCAAAGAACATGAGACGCTACTGAGAACCTAAAGTTTCATGTATGTGAATATAAGTTATGTCTGATCGCTCTGGGATCTTACTCTATCTGGTTGCGTCTAAAATGTCAATAGCTTTAGACTGCTACGACCTGCGCATAATTATATCTACGCCGTGTGCATACACATAGGCAACTGTTAGTGACATTTACTCAAGCAATAAAACTATTTGCAATAGAATAGGCATAAGCATCGTGTAATGGCCAATAGTTTAGCGTGCGTCTAAGCGCAGAGAAAATTATAAATCCGAATAATTGTTTTAAGTAATAAGTATAGAAGTTAAATTTTAATATTGTAATAGGTTGCGTGCGTGTGTATGTATGTGCGAACTCTCAATTAGTAAAATATTCAAATTCATCAGTAAAATATTTGATTGACTCACAGGTGATGTGCGTCAAGCTGAAGACAGGGTGCTATGGCACTCTTTAGGAGAGGGAGGCCAATGTCCAGCAGTGGACTAGAGTGGGCTGATCATGTCAGGTCATGAAGCGATAAATAAATGCTTGTCTAATAACCAATTACGAAAATAGGATAAATTCGAATTTAATGTCTGATAAATACCTTAGTATAAATAAATAAACAATGATTACGTACAAACATTTGTTTCAATTTTTTTTTTGCGAAATTACATTGTTATACAATATGCATACTGAGGGGGCAGCAGGAATCATTGGTACGCCCTAATGTTATTATTCTGAGGATATGCCATAGGTTTCATCACAGAAAATTTTCTGAGAAGTGTTTTTAGAATATAAAAATTACAAATTATCAAAAACTACTACTTTACTAATACTTTTTCTGTACTATTGAAAGTTCACGTCTTGTACCTAACAAACTTTATCAAGTCAGTAGGTTTCTACTTAACGTGTTGGAGTTAATAGTACCTATCTAATGGTGATGCACTAACTACTTTACACATATGATTTCAAAGGACTAAATTAAAAAAAAATACAATTTGACGATGATTCAGCTACCCACTGCCTAAGTTTTGTACCCACCTTTATAATAATCAGATTAGTAGAAAATAACAGCTAGTTTCAGTAGTATATATTCGAAAGAATTTATAATAAAACCTATTTAAATAAAGTAGGTTAATTTTGATTTATGCATAAGAGCGACATCGGGCTGCCTCGACCATGCTGCCACCTTGTAGTGAGTGAGGTAGCCTGTGCCTTTACGGACCGGTCAATTGGGTTAGTGGGCCATGCCAGACGGCCCCAGTGTGAGAGGTCGTACGAAAGATGCACTCAGTGTTGCGATGGGTCAGGCTCCATCACATCCGGCGTCTGTAAGAGGTATGCGCATCTCTGTGGGGTACGGGAGTGTCCAGAGTCCCGCTCTAGGATCGCGCAGCATGTTCCGCCATGTCAGTGAACCGTGGACCTAGTTCGGGCAGTTTAGTAGATAGGCCGGGACGCTAATTTCCGTCATTCCCGCCTCGTCCCACCTAACCCGGCTAGCCCCTAACGGCAGGGTGGGTACATACTAAGCTTTCCAACGAAATAGAGACCGATGTTGGGCAACATCTTATGGGAGATATGTTAATTTCGAAATCTCAAAATCCAGATGACAGAAGGCGCAGGCGGTTCTATATTACAGTGATCAGTAAGCACGGAAATTTTAACATTATTATAAAAACCAGTTTCGAGGTCATCCAGATAAAAAGCTGTGTCTAATAAATATTAAGAAAATTGTACTTATTAAGAATTGTCTTCCTACTCGGTACGTGACTGTACTTTGACCAGCACGGCATCCTTCACTCGAAGGTGTTAATTAAGCAACACTGTAACTGGTTTATGCCGTACAATTAAATCTCGTTGAGTGACATCAAACAACCATATATTAAGTTTAAGTCGAGTGGATGACATCTGCATTGAGCGAAACAATTGGAGATAAACGGGTTACGGGTGTCCTCCACCTGATAAGCTAGTTAGGACAGTATACTTTAACAGAAGTGGCTTGATTTTTTAATTATAGAAGCGAACACGCAGTACTTATCTACAAAAATATTACTGTACGTCATTTAAGTATAGACGTATTAATGTTAGTGACAGTAACCACTAGCGTGCCTAGCTAAATACGATTTTCAAGGCTTATTTTTACGATTTAAGTAAGGGTGAGGCCAAAGAAGCGTGCCGCACGGCGACGCAAAATGAACTGGACATTTGTATGAAACCGAATACAGCAGAAATTACGCGACTGACATCTCACAAAATTACGATTGTTTGACCTCACCCTAAAGGTGATAACAGTTTACTAAAATCACCGACACCCATTATTTATATTTCTGGAGTAACATAGTATATCTATCTACCCTACCATCAAACATATTATGTAACTTTCATATTTCATCAAATTCAAACTACCATACATAAATAACTATCAACTATCATTTCCCACCATGTTCTAAGAGGTTAACTAAATTACTTCAAAATTGTTGAAATAAACTTCAGATCATCACTACGCCCTTTACACTCAATGACCTTCATAATCGAATATAAAATGGTGAATAAATTTAAATAGTACTAAATCTAAATAATAAACTAATAAAACAACCATAAGTAGGAAATGTAAACTTGTACAGGAAATATAAAAATCAAACAACATTATACTGCTACATCATACCAATTTATTTTAATATTGTCAAGTTATTGAATCGTTTCGACAGGTTATATTGATTTTGTGAACATCATCTATCAACCACATTCAAATAAATATTTTTCAACCGACGACAAGTAGTACAATCAGAATCGTGATTACATCAACAATACTCACGGCGCCGCAGAATTTAAACAATTTCAGTGTGATTCACAAACTAATAGCTTTGTGTAAATTAGTTCAACTTGTCAGCTAGTTGGTTTATACGAGCCCATGTATGCGATCAATTAAATCAGACATTTATGCTCAATTTACTCTTAACATAATCGTACAATTAAATCCTTCACAATATCAGGCCAGGATTTATTTAAATATAATGATTTCATTGATTTTTCAGAAAAATAAAAATAAAAATAAATAATTTATGTGCGGAGCCTTATTCAAGTATTCTTTACATGCGTAAGCTTTGGTAACTTGTAATTATTAAAATAACAGTAGGTCCATTTTTGGTATTACAAAGTACACTTAACAGCAAAGTATTGCGTAGGACATTTTATATCGACGAGAATCATCACTAGTTACAGATACTACATCTGTAATTGACCTACTATTTAGGCTAAATACAATGAATAGTAAACAATACTGAATTAGCTACAATGTATTTCTTGTCTATTGCTAATAATAGATACATATAATATGAGCCGACTCGATTACATTTTACTAACAAAACAGCATGCACAGCATACTGTATTAAAAATGACATTCTATATTCTTGACCTACGCTATAACAATATTCCGTTACGGCAGCTATGTGAGGATTGCATTTGAATCACACCACCACATTAGTCAATTTATTTTTTTATAACTATTATTTCCAAACAATAATACAATAATAAAACTTATTCCGAACCTTTTAAATAGTGTATATGTACACAATAACGAGTCATCACAGAAATAAGTACGCAAACGTATAAGTTATATTAATAAATTACAATAATAATATAAACAAAAATCAACATATGCTCCGTTTACACTTAATACTACATGAAATAAATAAGTGATAATTTTGTTTGATACCATGTTACAGTAAAAAATTGACTATTGGCGCGTGCGTGAGTGTGAATCAAACTAAATCAATATCGTTCAGGACAGCATCCCACAATAACATCAGTTTGCTAATATTCCGCATGCAGAGTCCATCATTGAGCAATATTTAAATTACGTGTATCTTGATTGGTAAGCTACATGAAGTTTTTTAGCCATTTACAGATAAATGTAGACTTCAAATTTTGCCGCTAGAACTTGTGCATACAATTTTCAATGACGGAGACTGATGTTGGTCTAAAACTGTCTAATGTAAAACCGTTTACGTTACGTTGAGAAAGACAGGAGCTATGCGTAGCGTACCTATAGCACCCCCGCTCAATCGCTATGGAACAACGGTATTACATTTCACGGTAGGTCCTCTGAACGTATTGATGTTGGATTTTAGTGGATTTACTTGCCATAATTCTTGATAAGCAACTCAGTGCTGAAGGACTTGGGCCGTTCGATGGGGAGGAGGAGGGCACGCGACCAGATCAGCTGGGCGAGGACACCGAGGGCGCGGGACACGCCGAACATCACAGTGTAGTAGTTCATCTCCTTCATGCCGTAATACTGCACGAAAAAAAATGCGTATTATAAACCGTTCAGGATTTATGATATCCGTATCATTCGTACTACAACATCTTTTTTACCGGGGATTAAAAAAGCACATCTCGAATTAACGCATTACAAGTCTACTACTAAAAACTTCATCAATTTAGTGTTTATCTTTGATTGCGTTAATACCCAAATAAATGAAAATAATAATAGACATTCAACAATACCCAATCAATACACATACATATCTCTAAGGATACCATTTGTCGCAAGTATAACAGTGGTTCAAATAGATTAAAATTATCAAATTTCAACATCTGATATTACGTGACAGGTGCAACGCATACATTTATTAAATGTCTAGCGGTATCTTTAATGGATTACTTTAAAAAAATCCTTTTGTAGTTTACGTCAATCATATCACAAAATAACACAATCGACTAACATAGTATGTTTAAATGCATAATTGATGCTTAGAGTCGCGTTAGCAACAACTTAACAAAAAGACTGCTATCATCTATCTCAATTGCTGTCTATCATTTATGAATTTTGATTAATGTGCTCATAGAGACCATAAGGCCACCAAATTGATTTTTTAGCCTGGTCTTAAACGACTCGGCAATAGCGTTTTCTGCAAACGGCATAAGCCTTATGAAAAACCCTTCCTCTTATTTAATTAATGCCTTCTATCCATTATTCGGTACTTTCACCAATACCATGTAGAGAACCCTACCTATAATACACTACACTACTTATATAATACGTACTAAAAAAACGGACACAATAACTAACCTGTAGAAGTACGCCTGAGTGAGAGTCTACGTTGGGCCAGGGGTTCTTAACTTTGCCAAGCTCAGTCAGGATTGGAGGCACAGTTTTGTAAATGTCGGCAACCAACTTGAACATTGGGTCGTTGGGCAAGTGTTTGAGAGCGAACTCACGCTGGCATGTGTACCTGTTAAAAATAAGTATAGATTAAGGTAGCCATATTATAAATCATTTAAACCTTCACGCTGGGATAAGACTTGAAAATACCAGCACATTATGCAGAGGATTATTTTTATTTTAATAGAAATAAAATAACGCCTGTTTTCATATCCAAGATTAATTAATGCCGCAAAATAATAGAGTGCATTAACCGCGAGTCTTAAAATGTGAAATTATAGCAAAATATCTAATGCAGTCAAGTTTTTAAACACTCTGTTGACTCTAGAAATGGTGGCTGTCTATGTACTTAAAAAATTAAAAATGTCTTCAATGGCCTAGTTTCTAATTGCATTTACCAGCCCTATTCAAATATAAACAAACTATAGGAGTGTATGCCTCATTTGTACATGAATAATAGAACCAAATATATGTTTTGTTCCAGTCCAAAGTAATAGTTGTATTGCAGTGTAGCATTATAATGTTAATAAGATTTAACAGCCACGGATACTTCTTATTAGTAGTATTGGATTCACCTACCTGGGGTCAGTCTTCCTGAGCACAGCGTGGCCGTAACCAGGCACAACCTGGCCAGACTTAAGGGTCTTCCAGATGAACTCTTTGAGTCCTTCCTCCGTGTAGTTGTCACCGACTTGCTTGCGCAGTTTCACCAACCAGGTTAATACCTGTGATTGAATACGTTTATTTTTTACAGGTTTTTGAATACGTCAGCGCCACGTTGGGTTACACTTCTAAGGTAAAGACGCGTAGCATAATCTGTCGGAAGTGTGTCGGAAGGCTTAATGCCAGGCTTTGGAGCAGGGCAGTCGAGGATCGCTGTTTATGGAGTATGTCTCTAACAAGAGTAGTCAACAACAAGAGTAGAGTAGTCCCGGGTAAACATGAGAGAAACAAAGCTGCGCACGTGGATGGCACCATTAAATTTATCGTCATTCTTTTGTCATACATAAATCTAGCATACATATAAATACCGTCTGAAGGTTCCGCTACAAATCATTGCACAAGGACTTTGAGCATACGATTATCGTAAAGTGTTTATGTAGCGCGAAGATTAAAAGTAAAGGAAAAAGTAACAACATACAAAATACACTGAAGACAACTTTATACTAAGTCTTTCGTAAAAACAGATCAAATAAGAAGTTACCTAAAACCTTTACCTCTAAGGTCGCCAGGAATGAAATATACGTTCAAAGGATCGCATGATATTATTGACCAGCCTATAATTTCTTTTTATGATTTAGATCCCGTAGTAAGAATCGGGCATAGTATGTACTATACTATTCAGTCTATAAATGAGCCACTGCCGAGTCGGGCCTCTTCCAATAACATGGAGGGTAATTAGCCTACTGTGACACGCTGCCCAGGCACAGGGCACAGGGTTTCGTATCGAGTTTTCCTTCTCCTGTGGTTAGGTTATCGGCCTTGTAATTTCCTATTGTCGGCTCTTACGACACCCTCAGAATGGAATGGGGTGGTGATACTATGTATTCTAAATCCGTCACCACACGAACTATCGGGTAATTGAACTCTATTTAACGCTTGTAAGACAACGTGCAACTGATGCCTACATAATGTATGTTTATAAATAAATAATATACACAAGTAGTTAAGGATTAAAAAAATTGACCACTGTGGACATTTCTACACACGTAGCTATATTTTCAATAATTGCATTAATACTACTAATAAATTTATGCGAAGAACATGAATGACAATGTTGTTATTCTGGATTCTTTAATCTTCAGCCAAGTTTCAGTGTGCCAAAAAAGATCACCAGTGATCTGATTCAACCTATACACATTCACTAGCGCCACCGAAAACGTTTAATCAACCGAGACCGAACTCGCAGTGATCTATTACATCACTATTATGCTCCGATTCCTTGTTTGGTCTAGGGGCTACAGGTGCTAGCGGCGTAACAAGAGATTTTCGGCCCGATACTGAGAACGCATGAGTATCTTTGTTTAAGCCCTAGTTATTGGTACATACTAGCATAGCGACAGCCCTCCAGCCAGATATAAAATAATATTTTATTGATACAACACCATTGTTCTAGAAGGTATATAGAACACACTAAGTTTGAATTAATTTCAAACTATGTACATTGAATGAGATTAATAAGCAAAACCTCTTTGCTCTAACAACTATGTAGTTGTACAACATACAACTATGTAGTTGAAGTAACTCCTAGATGTCTAGGAGTTACTTATGTCCCTATTTTCAAGGTTCGCAAGGAGCGATCGTATTACAAGAGTATTTGTTTTAAAAAATAAACACGACGGTAATTTACGATTGGACATTGGTACCAAGCCATTGAGTGGCGGGCGTTCTCGATTGCTGTTTACAAATCTTGGTTCTGAGCCAAACTTTTCCACTGACCTTTTTGCAACTGAGTGAATGATGTACTGCATGCACCGAGTATTCTCAAACCTATAGTACATCTATACACTAGCAAACTATGCTTAACTTGCTTCTGCCCGCAGCTTCACTTGCGTATATTTCAAACCGATCCATTTCTATAAAATTCCGTGGTTTCTTTCGATATTTTAATAGTTAATTAGTTTATATAGTTTAATAGGCTATAAAATAATCAAATCAAAATAACATTAGACTGTCTCGAGATATAAATGTTGTAACTTATCCGATTTTGATATACATATATTCTTTTAAGATAAGATTTAAACAAGTAAATAATGTAAACCTCCTCCATAAATATACGTGTATAGCCACATAGACTAAACCCAGTCATTTATTTTGACACTCGTTTCTACGAACCTAATTTTCATTATCAAATTAACGCATCAAATAGCTTAGGCAGCCTACTGCCTAAGTTATTTGACTATTAGCTATCGAACATTCGTCCGAACAGTCGGAAGCATAACCATTTTTTTTTAAATGTCATTTAAATTCAAATCATTTATATTGTTTCGGTCACGATGGGCACTTACAAATTGTCAACATATTATTATGAATTACACACATACATTTATATTATTCATAATTTGACCGTCTACCACCAGTTTGGAACTGCTGAGAAGAAATCAAGAAGCTCTTTTTTGCGGTCCTATTAAATATATTAACAATAACATAAATAAATAATATAGAATATTGACACAAGACGGTTGGTTATATATACAGTTTATAAAGTTGAAGTTACAACAGGTTATCCCTATTATTACAATAATATACGATTAATGCATTGGGTTATTTAATATTTGTGCCAACATACGTAACTTTAGGTAAGCTCGTTTACACGTACGTGAGCTCATTATCGTACTACGTTAACGGTATTTACTGCTCATCTAATATTTATTCTAATTTATCTCTGCGATTAACAACAGGGCCAGTGGAAAGAAACAATAGCATTGTATTCAAGACGAATCTTTTTTTTGCTGTAGTAGAGATTATTAAACAATTAGAGACTTAGCACTTTAAATATTATAACTGCGTATTGCGATTTTCCAACAAACTACCACCATTATGACTCAAAAAAAATTTGTATCGCGCTTTCCAATTTCTTGGCATGTTTAAAAACAAAAAAGTTAGTACTATCGGGTTGGTCGTGGCAACCCGTTTGCACCAACAAGACGGATTCGATTAAAATTTAGGCAGTGAAACTCTTTAGAATTGCAAATTGCTACTTAATAGTACACACAGGCTCACGGCAAACTAGGCTATAAAATAATTTCGAATTCGCCGCGAAGTTGATACTAAGTGAAAGAACAGTCTAAAAAGATATTTTTGTCATGTCTAAAAAGATGTTTTTAACATAAAATATATTGATAAAGTGGGGCAAAATGTCTTAGATTGAATCACCTCCGTGAACGGAGACAATGAATGACCTGATCTGACCTTCAAGGTACACTATGGCCTAAACCATAGAGTGTACCTTGAAGGTTTCCATTGCAGCTAGATTGCCTGCCTCTTTGGCATATTTATTCGCCTTTTACTTCACCCTCAAGATGGAAAAATATCCATCTAACATAAAATGTCCTAAATTTCATGATATCCAATAAATTGTCTCCTAAGTTTAAAGATAACATTTAAAAGGGTTGAGTATAATTCTGTACTTGTAAATGCGACTCGACGTCCACCACTCGATATGTATTTGAATTCAGAACGTACTTCGTGTTCAGTAGGTACCGTTAGGTCATCTAACCCAATATTTGAACGAGAGTCAGTCAATATAAACAGAGAAAGGCTTCCCCAATCCAGATCCCTAAAGTTACTAATTCAAAACAGAAAAAATCATATATGATCATCGTGTCATATATGATAATAGTTTCTGCCTGATGTCACATGGATTTTTCCGTGATAAAAAGTAGCCGATATATTATATCGCCTACTTTATTATTACATATATGTATATATTTCCAGTCCAAAATGTCCAAATATTCTCATCATCATCATCACCATTTCAGCCAAAAGACGTCCACTGCTGGACATAGGCCTCCCCAAGGATCTCCACAAAGGCCGGTCCTGGGCCGCCCGTCGGTCCACCGTGTGGGAGGCCTACCAGCACTGCCGAAATATTTTAGCCGAACTAAATTGTATCTCGCTGTTCAGCTGTTTTATAACGAACATCCATCCTTCATTTTGTATAATAATAAATTAATAAGATGTACAGTCCGCGCCAATCTTTATGGCCGGTCTGAATGTAGCCGTGGGTACGAACTTGGACATCGTACATTTCATAACCAATAGGAACGTAGCTCACTCACACTAATATGCTGGTGGCGAGGGCGTTTGCGGGTGAAAAACGGCGCGCACGGGCCTGTCCTGCCTCCTCGCCCCGCATACGTCCCGCTGATACCTGATTTTGTGTTGTGCGCAGCGTAATGCGGATACATTCAGACCGGCCATAAAGATTGGTGCGGACTGTACGTGTGGCACTTACCTCCTGGTTGGCAAGACCGTGGAGCGGGCCAGCGAGACCGTTCAGACCAGCAGCAAGTGACAGGTAGGGGTCACTCAGAGCTGAACCAACCAAGTGGGTGGTGTGGGCAGACACGTTGCCACCCTCGTGGTCACTGCACAAAAGGAGATGGCCGTCTGTTTATAACGATAGATATGCCTCCAAAAGGTAACGCAATGTCCATCTTCTGATAAATATTTCGATAGATTAACATATCAATGTTTTAAGAACCTGTTCATACCTGTTTGCCAGGTAGCCGATAATACCATTTAGACATTATGAAGTATTCTTATATCAAACTATGAGTTAAAACTAATTTCATTGACCTAACAAGTAGGTAAAGAACCTAAAAATATATAATAGATTGCCCTCTAGTCAAGTGGCTTTCGAAACGCATGGCATTGTAGAGATATTCGCCTATTTATAAGTTACATAAAATAGTTATCATACGATAAACGGATGAAAAATGACCTTGCGAAGATTAAGCTTGAAACATGTATTAAAAAATAACGCTTTCCCAATATTGTTGCAAGTAAATTTAAATACCAAATCGGTAGGAATATCTATGTTTCAATTAGACGTACGTTAGATATCTTGATAACGGTCTGCATTGGAGTAGTTTATCGAAACACGTTGCAACGCAAACAGATGTTAATCTATAGATTAGTTCGTGAATATACGGTACACATGAATGTCGGCCATTTAAAAGCGTGAAACGATTACTGAACCTTATAATTTCTAGTTAGGGGAGAAATTAAGAATTATGCTACATAATTGGACTATGCTTGAAGATCTGTCGGATTTTTGGGTATATTTCCTAGCGCGACTTTAACGCATTAGTACTTATATGTTTCCATTGATCGCCCATTCTTTATAAGGCTCAATAATTCGGCGTCGTCATTGGCCCGGTATATCATGTAGGCAATCGTATATCACGCCGTTTATCTACGAAGAACCCGCGTCAAGATAAGGGGAGGTACGAGCAACAACTGATACACCGGCCGATCCACTATCTGGTGTCAGAGTTGTGTAAATTATCTGATAATGTTAATCACGCACGTACGTGTGACTCGCGCTATGCGTTCCAGAAGCCAGCCACTTTCTGCGCGTACTTTCACACGACTAACACAAATAATTCAGACATACTTGGCGCATACATAAATTGATGACATTTTCCGAAGTCGTGGTCTATGAACCAGTTACAAAGACGGGCAGAGTAATTTTATTAAACTACTCTTTATTACTTTACCTTAAGATTTTTATTAAGACAGTGGGATGATAGTCCAAATTTAAAGCTTACAGTATTCACTATACATCAACACTGCACTATCGAAAGCCAAAAAGATCTTCAATAACATCATTAAGTAGTATGTTATTCTTATTACCTTAAGCTGTATTCTCATAGATGAGTAGAGATCTACACCGCGTTGGATATTGTTTTAATATATCTATAACATTATATCAACAAATAATAGCCATAAAAAGGCGAGGCAATTCATTGATACCATTATACGAAGTTAAAAGGGAAAATGTTATTTTTCCTATAGTATCACTGCATTTTAAAATTAGCAGGAATATGTAAGCCGTGAGAGCGTCCGAATGCCACTATCGAAGGTTAACACTCAATGAGACAAACTCGCAAGGCTATGAGCAAAAAGTACGCCAGCATGCCACATGATTACGTAACCGTGATAGTGATGGTACAGACAAACCTATATAGGAAATCAGAACCGACTTGATGATAATGAGAATTAAAATTTAACAGAATAATATAATATCTGGCTGTACTCTGCCACATTTAAAGTTTAACATAGGTCTATATCTACTTCAAAGGTCACTAGTGATTTTAATTGTTAATCCACGATTACTTTACTCAAACAAGTCCAGAGGTCACAATTGTACTGAATATGTTTAACTGGCTTAATACTAATACTGGCTGTTCAACAGCCTTGTTGCCTTGTTCCGTACAAGTAAAAAAATGATTTATTGAAAAGTTCCATCCATATTTGTGTGTTTATATTTTTATAATTTTATATAGAATGCATTCCACCATTGTGACGTTCAAATTCCACAAGTCAGATCTCTTCTTCTTCTTCTTCTTCTTCTTAGATTAATGGCTTGTCATGTTACAACAACATTACTCCGCCAATGTCCAAGTCAGATCTCAATATTAAACATTTTTATTTGGACGAAAATTGGCACGTGGCAATGACATTGACAAACCACATTGCGTCTATTACTACGCAAGCGTGAACAGTACCGCGTGACCGTGTTATATCATAACTATTTGTTATATAACGCGCCAAATGGACGTACGTACTAGCAGTACAGGCGTTATCTTGATTTACGAAATACTATCTATACATATACCTTTGTTAAAATACAACGACGATTGGATAAAGATGATATATACCAGAACACTAATCTGAAATTCGCAATAAGCATATGCAGATATCTTTCGCTTTGCAGTCCAACTATACAAACATTAATACACAACAGCAATGACAAGTTATTAACAAAACGGTCTAGGTTTTGTGCAGACAGCCAAGAACATTAAAAAGCCATCTAAGTACATATCCAACTTCAGGATGCTAACTGTTAACTTGGGACCGGTATATGGTTTAAATTTCGTTAGTGTTTACTTTTGTTAACCTACATAGACGGAATAGTAACAAAATGAGATTGTTTATGGTTTCCCAATTTCGGTTACCCTAAATATGTACACCATTTTCTCCCAATTTACATCAAAGATGATTCTTTTATAAAATATACACTTCTATTTATTCAAATCAACATTCTGTGCATTTCTATTCATTAAGTTATGACTGCTTCTTGAGATATACTGTTCCACATTGTAACTCTCATTAGATAATATTACTTCAAACTCTAGAATATAATGTATTCTAGAGTTTGATTGTTGTAGGTAGAGGGTTGTCTAGTAAATATTGAAAAGTTTCCATTCTGACATAACATTCCATGCAAATTATCGGACTAGTAATCAAAAGTATCACATTAAGATAAATTGCCTAATGATACTAGGTTATCTACCATATAATCAAACTAGCGAACTGCCCCGGCTTTGCACGGGTGCAATTATGTATGTATTATACATATAAACCTTCCTCTTGAATCACTCTATCTATTAAAGAAAACCGTTTTAAAATCCGTTGCGTAGTTTTAAAGATATAAGCATACATAGGGACGGACAGACGACAGCGACTTTGTTTTATACTATGTAGTGATAAGTAAACTAGTTAAACAGGAATAATACAAGTTACAAGTTAAATTACACACTTGATTGATACAAAAATTTAGAATATGCTCGAAATAAACCAACACAACATCACACGTATTAGTGTTCGAAGGTTATGCATCATTTTCTGTTAAATTTATTCGGTTAATTATATCATTCAGGTACTCATTATATAAACAACACATTCAAACAAAATCACAGTACATAGTTAATTTCGTCAAAGCTGAAGGTAATAGTTTCAATTCTTACCTGTGGATGGTGAGGTAAAGGCGGGCCAGCTCGATGAACTCTGGGTCATCGAAACCAAGCATGCTGCAGTAGTTGGCTGACCAATCCTTGTTTTCGTCGATGGCGCCAACGCCCTTGCCGTCGCGGTACACGTTGCGGTAGATGGTGGCAGCGACCACAGGCAATTTGGCGATCAGATTCATTGAGTCCTCGTAGATGTACTGTTGCGAAGACAGGGATTATAATGGCGTCCGTAAGTTTATAGACCAGGAATTTAACTATTATTCCACTTGTCTCTACATGATAGACATGAGTTATCCTAACAAGTATTCGTATAAATTTGGATTGGCATGATTGTAGTGGAAGCGGCTTATGGTATAACAAAAATTGTGTTGATTATATTGCTTACCTCCCAGTACTTTGTCTTCGGAATACCGTCAGCGTAGGCCTTAGCGAATAGGGATTCGCTGTTGAGGGCAGTGACGGCAGCCGACAGCTGAGACATGGGGTGCAGCTTGCTGGGCATGTTGTTGAGCATTGAGACCACGTGTGCGGGGAGCTCGGCCCTGGACACATTACATACATGAGGGCCACTGTTCAAAATACGAAGCTTAGCTATCTACCGATTCCTATTCTAACTGTATTAGGACAGGCACCCGTCCAACCGGCTGTTTGCCATTGGAGGCCCATCTAGTGACACTAGAGGTAAGTTCATTCAATATCACTTTAGTATCAAGCTCGTACGCCAGTGTTGATTCAGGATAAAGTGATACGAGCTTATTTTAGGTATTGAATTTCATTGAAATCGAATTCCTAGTTTATAGGTGGTTACATCAGTCTCGCATTTCATAAAGACAATTCATTTCACGAGACAGTTTCCATTGTGAGTTCAAAACAAAGATTGTTTCAATCGACATAAGCTTGATTGATTGAAAGCAAGAATTCTGATACATACCTACTGCATGCACATGCATGTTATACGCAGCAACGATAAAATACGATTACAAATAAATTTATATTTTACTAGCGAACCGCCCCGGCTTCGCACGGGAGCAATGATGAACATCTAAATTTATGCATGGATTATACAAATAAACCTTCCTCTTAAGCCCGCTTCAGAATCCGTTAGGATAGAGACGCACAGACGACAGCGACTTTGTTCTATACTATGTAGTGATAGTGATAAGCCAGTTCAATTCTTCTTCGATGAATAGTACATAAAAGTTTTATAATTTGACTAGCGACCCGCCCCGGCTTCGCACGGGTGCGATGATGAACATCTACATTTATCAGTGTTTCTCTACAATATTATTCATGTACCTATTATAAATTATAAAGCTTCCTCTTGAATCACTCTATATATTAAAAATAACCGCTTTAAAATCCGTTGCGTAGTTTTAAAGATTTAAGCATACATAGGGACGGTATGCTTAAATCTTTAAAACTACGCAGACGACAGTGATGATATCAACATTTACATAATATTGTTCATATTAAGAACCGTGTGTTTTTATAACAATCAATACACAATCTGATTGGTACTCAAAGCATTGCTTTAACGAATTAGTAAGATTATCGAAATGAAAATATAGAAATTGGTTATCGTATTATTGTCGGTGTCTTGTATGGGGCAATGTGCGGTTTGATTACTGTGTCACCACTATAACATATGTATAAATAAGTGTTGCCAAAGACGTGCACATCATTTAAAACCAAACAATTAAGGTATGGCAATTCAATACGTTGGTTTGTGCATTGTCGTGTTGTGAGGTAACATCAACAACTTATTTATATTCGAACTGAATATTAAATAGACTTAATTACGCAAATAACACACAATTTTCGATAAGTGTATGGTAACTGGTAATGAATAGTTGCATTATCTGATCAGTACTGAAGGTGTAAGAGGCGATTAAAGAGTCTGAATAAGCATAGAATATAAGGATAACATAAGATAACTGACAAGATAATTTAGCGTGGTGTTTCAGCCCAAAAATGACCCATTTCTGAGTCCTGCCTCCTCCAAATTCATGAAGTGAAATTAGCCTGCTATGTCATGACACACTGACAAGACCAGTTGGCACAAGGTTTATATCAAGTTTACGTTAGCCCCCTCCAACGACACCCTCAGGATGGTATAGATTGGTGACAGTAAATTGTACAATACACAATTTCTAAATCCGTCACCACATGGAAATATTATACTAATCTGCCTAAAGAAATTATTAATATCACCAGTAAACTATTAATAGACTGTGGAAGAAAGAGGGATGTACAAATGTGTAAGTCGGAGAGAGTATTGTAGCACTTACCTTTGCGCCCATTCCTTGGACAAAGCGTTAACCTGGGCTTCGGTGGGGATTTCACCGGTTACTAGAAGCCAGAAAAGACCTTCAGGAAGTGGCTCTGCGCCACCCTTGGCCTTGGGAAGCTTTTGTTGGCACTCGGGGATGGACAGGCCGCGGAACCTGATGCCCTCATCGGGGTCTAGCACGGAAGTCTCCCAAACGAGACCTTTGATGCCGCGCATACCACTGTACATCTAGGAAAGCAAAAACGCGATTCAAACTCTTTGTTTGTCATCATGAATGTAAATTCAATGCGGGTCCATCTGTATCATATCGAAGGAATACACTCGTTCTGCAAAACTAGTTTTCTAAACTTAATCCCCGCTGTTAAACTGTTTAATGACTTCTTTGGAATTCTTTTCTAAGGACACCTCTAATACAACTTAGCATGCACATTATACCGAATTACACACATTCAGACCGTATCAATTTTGAAACGGAAATTCCCCGTAAGTAGTGTATTGTTATCAGAAGTAGTTTACGTATATGTAGTGATTACAAAACAGTATGCATTCATATAAACGGATAATTTCCTACGAAGTTTATTTTACAGGAACTGTGAACGAATATACATTCACCTGATGTTTAGTGATTTCTTTGAAACCAGCGTTTCGAGCCCAAATATTCTAGGGCATTATTTTTACTTACGTAATATAACCCTAGGCTTACGGGATATCGAAAAAAACACGGATTCAGATCAGTAGCTATTCCAGAAAAAAAAGGATGCCTCTAATGGTTAACATAATTGAGATCCGTTTCGAGGTGATTTCGAACACGCTAAACTTCATTATCTACTTTCAGACCCAACAATGCATTTTCAAATCAAAGATAATTAAATTCTCTCACCATATCAATTGTGACATCCCCGACTTTAGTATTGCCGAACTGCTTGCGGAATGCGCGGACCTTTTCTTGCTCTTTGGGGATTTTTTCTTGAAGGACACTCTTGAGGTTGGTCGACTCGGCGCTGAGGCCTCTGAGTATAATCGATGCCGTTGGGCATGTTTTCTACAAACAAATAATACAAAATATCACATGCCGTAACAAAAATTCCACACAAATCTGAAATGACGACTTAGAGATAGTATTTATTAGTTCGTCATAGTCTTCGTTTCAACCCATAAATTGTCGAGTCGTGCCTCCTCAAAATTCATGTAGGGAAAATAGCCTACAGCGCTAGGCTGCGCTGGTAAGACGGGTTGGCAGAAGGATTGTGTTAAGTTTTCCTTCTCTTGTGGCAGAAGGATTGTGTTAAGTTTTCCTTCTCTTGTGGCTAGGTGATCTATCTCTTGCGTTTCTTTAGTCGCCTCTTACAACACCCTCAGGCTGGTATGGATTGGTGGCTTTGTGTATACCAAATCCGTGACCACCCGACGATTAAATTGTCCAGTATCTGCCAAAACCAGTGTCTAGTCAAATATAAATGTGATACCATTTTAAAAAGCTCTGTAGTCAATTCTTAAAGTCAATCTTCGAAGTCTGCTCTATTTATTGGCTCTAATGCAACTGTTTTACGAGAAATTTAATTCAATATCAATGCAATATTCAATATTAATATCAATGCATGTAGAAAACCATGTATGTACTTTAAAAAATGTTACTCCAATGTAAAAGGGACATTCGGTAAGGCCGGAATTATATGGTAGTCATCAGCTAGTAAATGAAGCAATTAGTTCATGATCCGGGCAGCGCGGAAATTCAATAGTTGACAATTGTTTACGTATAATTCAATCAGTGTGTAGACAGCATCAATTTACAACGGTCGGTTCACTCAATAGACACTCTTAATGTCATCGGTCAGGGCAAGTTAGTGTAACAATCAACTGGCACACGAACAATAGCTTCGGTAGGCAATAAAAGGAACACTGTTCTGCAATTCTAATACATAATTATAGATCGAACAAGTATGTCCTGTCTATGCCATGAGAGACAGAAAACTAGGCACGCGTGCGTTGCAAAAAAATTACGCCGATTAAAAAATAGCAAGTGTGTAACATACATCTTACTACATATCGACTTGCACTTGTCTTAGTGTATACATATGACCTAATTTAAAGAGCACACATTTTGAGTGCCTGTATTCCGTTAATACATTTTTTTTTAATACATGATCCCACATTAAGTAATTGCTCATCCATTATGCACTGCTGATTAATTTTAATTAATGCCTTGATTTTATAATGTAATACAATTCATTCATCTATTCCTTGTGACCCGCCATGGTGTTTTCAACCCTCATGCAGCTATAATGTTCGCTAATCTATCTCGAACGAGGACATGGCGCATGCCTAGTAAGGTCACTAGAAATGAGGCCGCTCAACAACTTAAACGTATAAAAACCCCAGTTCTTGTTTAAATGTTTTCCTACAACTAACTGACAAAACATTATTCACTTAACTACCTCTTTGAGGAAAATCTTACAGCGATCACCAAGCTGGTAAAACCTTGTCTTAATATCATTATTATGGACTCAATGTCGCCACCCAGTTCTTTTGCATGAAATGCATAAATAACATGGATGATACCTATATTGTATTAGTTAACTTAATTTAGCAAAAAATATAAGTTTCGTCGTATACATTAACCTGTCTGTAGTGACGGATTTAGAATACTTAGTGCCATCACTGCTAATTAAATAATAAGGCCGAAAGCCTAGCCGCAGGACAAGGAAAACTTGATACGAAACCCTATGCTGCCCGTCTGGCCAGCGTGGCACAGTAGGCTATTTAAAAGTCATTTATGAAAGATGGCAGTCATTTATGGGCTGAGAAGTAGAAGTAGTAGTAAGTTTACTCACACACAACAATCGATCGAGTTTACTTGAGGAAACAATAATCGAGTAAACTGCTGTTAAATAATTGTGATCGACCCGGCTGAAAGTCGTAAAATTTGACAAAAAATCAAAACATATATGTTTCGAAAATCTGCTGTCTAATAATATTTTTATTGCCATATTAAACAAAACTGTGATTATCTAAAATCCTTCGAAGATTGTTTAGTTTTTCAGAAATACGATTAGACAGATTTGTTTCTCAGTCTCAAAAAAAGAACTACAGTTTCTTGCCGGCTCTTGTCTGTAGAGCTGCATTCCGAACCAGCGGTAAATGGTAATTTTTTAAAGTTAAATTTGAAATGGTAACTTCTAAATTAAAATATAAAATATTAATTATAAAGCGCTTTAAGAGCCAACTTGAGTAAATTAATTTTAATTTTGATTTTGAGTAGAGTCTTAAGCCCGAATTCAATTTTATCCAAACGCTTTGTTAGCCATTATTTTCGCACGGACGTGCTTGTTAGGCGTCTATTGAAATGATTAAGATGAGTTTTCATCCTGCCAGATTGGCAACAGTGAATATCACGGCAATGAAAAAATTGCGCTTGTACGTTCTTCACCCTTTAGAAGATAAGGTACTCATCGATTGAATGCCAACCAGCCTAAATTGACTTTGTCATCGCAATGCAATCATAAAGATACGTATCAATTAATAACGTCGATAAAAATAATAACATGATGTTAGTGATCGCTCCGTGGTTTGAGGTCAAGTTCAGCGAATGAATGTTAAAGGTCGAGCGTCTGCTCCCTGTTCAATTTATTTTAACTGAATAGTTAGACTACATTGTTGTGGTGAGATGTTAGGGTCCATGTGCCACGCGTAGCATATGATTAACGAATATGCTACGCGTGGCACATATAATATGTACTATATCAACCCAAAGGTAATTTATTTAATAGAAATATTGATTTTCCGGGTATAATATTGGTCAACAGCCAACCAATGATGTTCTTCGTTACCTTTTCCCTATTTCATTAGGTTTGGCAATTGGCACCGTCTAACCTGATTTGGTTAACTACCAAAATTTACACAGCCATTCCGATCTCCCCTCCGCGACTCAACTTCATGGGTTATGTGGTCGTGCTCTGTGGTAATACTGGTATGACAACCGGTAATTATACGATTACCAGCTGTAAACTTTCATGCTACTGACTAAGTGTAATGTAGTATTAACGTAATATAATAACTGCCATAAATATAATAAATATGTTCTAATAAAGCATTATCGTTTCAAGGTGTTTTATTGTAATTAGTTTAAAAAACAACTTTGTTATTTTAATGAAATGAAATACAAGTAAAAAATTCAGAACACGCCGAACGTAAGGATGTCGAATATAATAAAATGTCAATTCAAGATGAATCTCGATAGTTCCTTAGAGATAGACCATAGCCTCTAAATAGTCGCATGTAAAAATTAAGTGGAATGGATGCTATAATCTCAAACGTCAATGGGCGACACAAGTATTGATGAACGTAAAAATATTCATCAAATTCGTTGTACATTTTTGTATTCGTAGATATGTAATAATTATTCATCGCCTAACAGGCTCCAATTCAAGCCGTACGTCTGTTTTTCATTTCTATGTGAAGCCATAACAGCGGGACCTTGAATGTGTGCGTCACTTAACCGTCGAGTTTTATTTAGACTGATGACCTTCAAAATGTTTTTTTTATACAAATAAGTTTACGGATACGGAAAATCTGGTTCGTGAGAGTGCAAATGTTCCTATGAACAAGCAGATGCCCGGAATGTACTCATTGACCCATCTAGAGGACATATCACGAAGTCACTATAATCTTCTTTTTAATACTATAGCGTAATTGATAACGATATCTCTAAACGTATTGCGAATTTATTAAAGACGCGCATGTGGCTCGCGTGACCGACTTTTTTACCGTGAGGTTACATAAAGGTCCACGACGAAAACGACGCGTCACTTGTCTTTGTTTAACCTGTGTAATTCTCTGTTACGTCAGATCGCCTGAAAGAATGGCGCGACACTAATATCTATGTACCCGCATATACATACTGCCTAATAATCGGATTTAAGTACACCACATAACAAAAACAATAATAGCCCAAATAAGTATCATCATGTCGGCCCATAAAAGACCCGACGCTGAGTCGGGTCTCCTCCAATTACAAGGTGGGAAACTAACCAATGGTACCATTTTGGCTAGATGGACTATAACGTATGATGGTAACACCATTATGATTGATTCTTTGGTGCATAATTGTGTACCATTCAAGTTGACACTGACACACTTGGTTTAGGTCATTGCCACAGCAAAACTAGCAACACTAGATATTTTCATAAATGGTCAAAGTTCAATGTAGTGTCCAAAGTGCTACACATACAAATAAAATAGTCATTCTACAACCAGCTGGTCTAAACCCACTTATTTGCCTTTAGGCTGCACTATTATGAGCTTTAACTACATGCATTAAGGCTGAGAACAGTCCACAATAGCAATAATTAACTTTACATATACAAAAAAGTGAGAAATGCTGTCACCATCATGGCAAGATATACTCTGTTAAGGTGGATGCTCCAGGGTAGCCCACAAAATTCAAATTTTCTTACGTTTTTTGCAATTTGCAGGTCAGTGCTAGGTTGTTTGTTGATTAAAATGTTATTTGCGGCTGTAAGATGTATGTAGTTATAGAATTATAATCATCAATACAACCCTCCAAGCTCATAAAGGTGCAAGAACATCTTTTTCAATGTCAAAGTCATTCTTGCACCTTTATGAGCTTAGAGGGTTGTATTGATGAGTTTGATGATTATAACTCTGTAACTACATACGTCTTACAGCCGCGAATCAAATGTTCATCATCATACAACCTAGCACTGCCCTGCAAATTGCAAAAAACATAAGATAATTTGAATTTCGCGGGCTACCCTGGAGCATCCACCTTAAAACAAAGGTAAATAAAAATCTACAAAAAAGATTAAATTAAATCAATGCAAATTGTTTGTATCCTACACTATAAATATATTGTACTTTAAGCATCTTTGATAAAATTATGTAGTCCGAAATCATTATCATCACAACTCATCAACAAACATCTGATCATGTAATATGCAAGTTACCATGTTTGTAAGGGTTACCCTTACAATTGTATAATTGTAATCTTATAATTGTAAAAATGGCATAATATGTATAAAAGCTAATAATAAAATAATAATAAGAAGAAAATATGGCTTTATGTACAGTTATTATTAAGATTATGTCTTTACATCCTGAAAGGAGAAGCCATTCACTGTAAGGAACATTGACAAGAAAAATGATGAAAATTGTCAACTCTGATAGTCTATGCACCAATACCATGGAAATACATAATATAAATTGTGGAAATAATGTGTGGCATGGTATTTTTATGGGAAAATGGAAAGCAACACACTATAAGACATTGCTATAAAGATCCCTCTCAAGGTATTATAGTGTAATAATGACAGTAATTATTATATGAAAATCATACTAATAATTATTGTTTAAAATATCTGTTTCTTATTGGAATAATGTTTGGAGAGTAGTGCAATCTAAAATTACAATAGAAATTATTAACAGAACATACACGAATAATAATGTAATAACTATACAAAATGAATTGACATATCATGCAAAAGTAAAAGTAAAGTCCAGGAACAGAGGTGATAGAAAAATTCATATTTTTGTAAAATTTTAATTGATTAAATTAATATAAACTTAACTCACTTGAACCAGTACATTTAAGTACGAGACTACTTGTAATTTATGCGAGATAGATATCATGCCGCGTTTTGATCACCCCTATCAGGAACTACTTATAATGTCACATGCATAGAACAGAATGGCCATAAATAAATAATGCTAATCTAATGTGAATCTAGGTAGCCTCACTCGTAATAAATCCTAAATTACTTGCTAAATATCGTATTCAATTGTTTTTTTTATAAGTTGTTAACGAGACGGCAGTGAAACCCGGCATCCACAAAATGACCAAAATATCCGCAAGCATCTAAGCGAGAGAAAGGAAAATACTATATAAATATGGTGTTTATTAATGTAATACTGGTGCATTGGTTCCCAAAATAGTTTCAATTCACATTACATAACTTCGAAACTCAAATGTGGAGGTTATACATTCATACTTCGCCGAAAAAGTTAAAATTAAACCCTTAGAAAAATTAAGAAATGCCATTAATAAAATATTTACCTGTATTTCAATTAATTTGCTCGATGTAATCCTGAATAATGCCATTTTGAAGCCCGCCGAGCGCTAACCACGACACACAAATAGCCTCAATCCACCTCGGTGATCTATCGATCGCGCGTCCAAAGACACTTCCTTCAACCGACAGACGAAGTGGGACGAAACTTTTTTTTATCGTATTGCCAACCGTAATTTGTCAAATAATACGGCAATGTCCCGTTCCGAATTTCCGATTCGATTTCACAATTCACACACCGATTTATCATAGTCTGATTCAGATCGGTTTACAAGTTCCAAACGTTCTAATTGAAATATGCAATTAGAAGTTAACAAGTGATGTTTTTGACAGAATCAAATGTTTTATTAATTTACTTTATACTTATAACTACGGAACTTACATGTAATATAGTCCGGGGTCCCCCGTACATTGATTTCACTTGATTACTATCAAGCTCATTTTTCGTGAGTAGCTTCATTTTCATGAGACTCCCAACATTTTCTTGTCTACAACTCATGACTGTGGTAGCTAACAGAGGTAGCAAGGGTGAAATATGTTGATTTTATGATTCAAAAAAATTTATTACTAACCGGGTGCTTTTTGGTATATCTGATGATAATTATCTAAATTATTCGAAAATGTATTTGTCCTACAAAATGTGTGGTTTGATCAAAGAGTCCTCCACCTCCAATATGTATGGATAACGAGGTCATCAAAAATGATTACTAACCAGCTGGTTATTTTTTATTTACTTAATAAATATGTATATTATTTAACCGTCATATTGTCCTACAAGTTGCGTGGTACGTTATCCCGGTCCTACACTTAAAAGTTGTTCTACAGATCATAGAAAAAAATTTATTACTATCAAGCTGAATCTTTGTGAATAGCTTTGTTTTGATGAGACGCCCAACATTTTCTTGTCGACATCTCTTGATTGTGGTAGCTAACAGAGGTAGCAAAGGTTAAATATGTTGATTTAATGATTCTAAAAAAATTATTACTAACCTGGTGATTTTTCGTATATCTGATGAGAACTATCTAAATTATTCGAAAATGTATTTGTCCTACAAAATGTATGGTTTGATCAAGGAGTCCTCCACTTCCAATATGTATCGATAATGAGGTCATCAAAAATTATTACTAACCCGCTGGTTTTTTTTTATTTACTTAGTAAATATTTATATTATTTAACCGTCATATTGTACTACAAGTTGCGTGGTACGTTATCCCGGTCCTACACTCAGAAATTGGTAATACCACAAGACCCATTTTGTCATCACTAACTGTAGGACACCAATTTTACATGATAGGTTAGTATTCTCTGCCCAAATGATACAATTTCCTACAAAAAAACAGGTATGTATCATGAGTCCGACAGAAATTGTCATTTTTCGTTTTCCTACTTATAACTTATGATACAGTGAAAACATCTTTTTTATTAACTTAAATAACTTTTACTTAAAAAAAAATGTATATTCATCAGATTCATCTGATAAATTTTCAGTATCATCACTGTCATTTTCATCTATTTCATTTTCCTCGTCTTCTGACTCTGTAATAACGTAAAAAATTAAGTATTTTTAACATAAAATGAATCCACTTCGTTTTATAGTGTACGAAACTTTTTATATAGTACATATACGGATCCCGCTATACAACGACCACCGATATGTTTAATGGATGAAAAATATTTTATTAGAAATTTAGGACTTTTTCAGGCAATCCATTTTTTTAAATTATTTTTAACATACTAAATTTCTAATAAAATAATTTTCATCCATTAAACATAACGGTGAATGTCGTTGTATAGCGGAATCCGTATGTGTGTACTATATAAAAAGTTTTGCACACTATAAAACGAAGTGGATTCATTTTATGTTAAATAATAGTACTTAATTTTTTACGTCATTACAGAGACAGAAGACGAGGAAAATGAAATAGATGAAAATGACAGTGATGATACTGAAAATTTATCAGATGAATCTGATGAATATTTTTTTTTTTTATATGTAAATAATTATTTTTTTGTACTACTTAAGAAAAATAATTTATTTAAATAAAAAAAAAGACGTTTTCACTGTATCATCACTACATAGTATAAAACAAAGTCGCTGTCGTCTGTCCGTCCCTATGTATGCTTAAAACTTGAAAACTACGCAACGGATTTTGAAGCGGTTTTCTTTAATAGATAGAGTGATTCAAGATGAAGGTTTATATGTATAATACATGCACCCGTGCGAAGCCGGTTCGGGTCGCTAGTAAGTTATAAGTAGGAAAACGAAAAAATTACAATTTTTGTCGGACTCGCGTTACATACCTGTTTTCTTGTAGGACATTGTATCATTTGGGCAGAGAATACACTAAACTATCATGTAAAATTATTGTCCTACAGTTAGTGATGACAAAATGGGTCTTGTGGTTTTAACAACTTTTGAGCGTAGGACCGGGATAACGTACCACGCAACTTGTAGGACAATATGACGGTTAAATAATATACATATTTATTAAGTAAATAAAAAAAAACCAGCTGGTTAGTAATCATTTTTTATGACCTCGTTATCCATACATATTGGAGGTGGAGGACTCTTTGATCAAACCACACATTTTGTAGGACAAATACATTTTCGAATAATTTAGATAATTATCATCGGATATACCAAAAAGCACCCGGTTAGTAATAAATTTTTTTGAATCATAAAATCAACATATTTCACCCTTGCTACCTCTGTTAGCTACCACAATCAAGAGTTGTCGACAAGAAAATGTTGGGCGTCTCATGAAAATGAAGCTACTCACGAAAAATTAGCTTGATAGTAATCAAGTGAAAACAATGTACCGGGGATCCCGGACTAATATGTATCTATCATATTTTATTTATTAATTCTTATTTATTTATTTCTTACGTGTGTTGTGTTAACACGCGTAAGTTGTAAGTGTTCATTGTGTCCTAAACAAAATAAATTATTTGACCTTGACTTACTAGTAATATTAGTTATGTCGCAGAAGGGGGCTGCGGGGCGGGTCACAAAGGAGGGATTTCCGGCTGCCTCATGCTGCGGACGGAGGCAGGGGTGGAGGTGGATCCTGACGATGCGAACCCCTTCTGTCCTCGCCTGAGAAGCCGGTGGTGGGTCGGGGGAACCGCCACCAACGAAGGCCTCGATGACTGAGGGCGTCCCAGTGTACTGGCGCCCTCTCTGACAGTCACTAGCCCGTTGCCTACGCCGGGGCGTCACAGTAGAATGCGTTTACGCGAACTTGTGGCGCCCCAAGCGCGCCGTGTGAGGGTATACCACTGGGGTTTTAGTGGGTAGACGACTCTTGGGTAGACGACCCTTGTCAGAGTCCCACATAATCACCGACCTCTCCCCCCGGGGGGCGGTAGTATGCATAAAGCATTGCCCCAGCGACAACAAAAAAAACGGTTTAAGTAACATATGATATTTCTGATTCCACAAGGGACAAGATTGACAATAAGGGAGGGCAAGATTCTGATGGATTCATCTAACTACTCGGTTATTCTTGTCAAAATATTCCCCTCTGGAAAAACGAAATCAACCAGAAATATCGACTGTCCCGAGTCCCCTCCCTCCATAATAATTTATTTCTGGCTCTGTGCTCGGTGCCGACGGCTTTACATGTCCTCCACACGCAAAGCCGTCGCCGTCGGTCCCAGATGCTAATCTACCATCAGTATGCACACGTACATGCACCGCTGGTCAAATCATTTAATTACCGGTAGTGGCACTGGATGGATAGCAAAGGGCAGATAGCAATCACTATGTGTAAAAACTTGTTGTTAGTCAAAACATGATAGACCGGCGACGCGACGGCACGAATAAATTTGGGAAAAGTGCTAGGGAGATATAGTAATAGGTTCGGTTGAAACTGACCTAAAGTTTTGGATACGGCTTTTCTTTAGCCAACCATTTATCCTTCTGTAGTTTGTAGAAATCTCCTAATATACTTTCGTTGAAGAACTGCTAAAAAGAAATACGTCATGTCATGCTGTACTTGTAATTAGAAAGTTTTTTTTATCTTTATTATTTTTTGTAGACATTAGAATACTGATAATAATATTGTCAGTCATAATCTTGTAATAGTTTGGTCCGTTTTTATCGTGGATCAATTGGCGCCAGTTTAGTTTAGACGTTACATAGAGTTAATACATTGATGTTATTAAACCGATTTATATCAATGTACCTTTACGTAATTTAGAGGTACGAATGAAAATTATTTACTATACAATCTAGCTAAACGAGAAGTACCAACCAAAAGAAAATACAATGTGACTATGGCTGAGGTTGAAGATTGGGTTAAGGAGATTAAAAGGCGGGATTTTAAAAAATCAAGAGCTGATAACCCTGACTATACTCTGCTTAAACGGAGTTGATATTAGTAATAATTTAGCAAGTTTTTTTTTTAAATTTATGTACTATAATTTTGAGTGTATTTTGAAGAATATTACATAAGTACATTTAATTCTGCGTTTTTATTATTTTTCTTGAATTTATCTTTTATTGAAATCGGATTCCAAAAACTCTACCTGAGAATATTGAATCAGCTTCATTGCTTTCACTGGTACTGTCCACAAGATGTATTATGAATGGGTTCAAGTTCGTTTTCAGTCTTAAGGTCCGTTAATTTGTACTGATTTTCCACATTTAGTAAATGATCAGTGTACTTCTTCCAGTCCTCAGAAGATATGGATAGAAAACATTATTTTTATTAAATTTGCATTAAAGACCCTGGAATTCCTATATTTTTGCTTGCTACTTTTATCTTCGCTTGACTCCATACAAGCTCAATAGCATTGAGGTCGCAATGATACGGTGGCAGCAACAAAATGTCATGATTGTGGACTTCATAAACAACTGCAGGTTTATCATCTTTCACGAAACACATTAATTCAGGTTTGGTGTGATATTCGTCAAAATTTAGAAGCAGATAAAGTAGGGGTTTCTTTATTTGTTTCACATGGTAACTAGCATTGTCCATCACAATTAAACTAGGTATAGTGAGATTAGGTTTCAACATTTCCTCAAACCATTTCTTCAAGACATGGTAGTCAGTTGATTTGGATTTTGTGCTGAATACCAATAATGCACCTGGCACAAACCCTTCCTCTGATCCTGCATGCACAATAATATGTCTGTTTCCTGACGATATATTAGTAGTGACACCACTTGTTGAAGGTCCTCGCTACGATTTTTTAACTTAATGTTTAGAAGTTGACAAAATGTTTAGACGTCTCATCAAGGTAAAAATTTTTTTTACATTCTAGACTCTTTTTATATATTGTCCTCAAGAATCTATGTCTCCATGCCGCAATTTCATATTTTTCTGTAAGAAAAGCAGCTGCTTTTATTGCGTTGAAACTCAAACCCATTCTTCTGTATGTTTTTCTAAGGGTTTCACGGCATCCCGTGAATTCAATTGCTTCCCTCAGCTCATTGTGCATTCTTCTCAGTGTTGGGACTTGTTTTCTAACTCCATAAAATTCGTTTAATTTGTTTCATAAAGTTGAAATATCAAAAATGAAATATTGCGATTTGTTATGAATAGTAGAAAAGTATCAAGTTGTTTCATAGAAATATAATAATTATCTTGACAGTCTTAAATTATTGCCATATCAAAAGTTCTGAAAATAATGTGTGGACAGCTTTCGCTGGCCAGACTATAACTTGAAGGTTAATTATTAAAAAAAAAATGAGAACAAACAATTATTAACAGCTAACAAATAATAACAAACGATTAACAAATGACTTAATAGAAAAAAAGTCGAAAATACTAAAAAAAACTTTTTTTTGGGTGGCTATATTTGGGTGGTCAAGTCAGTCCGTCAGTCATAACAATCAAGTTATGTAGTTCGTTCACCGACCGAAGTGATTGAACTGGGTGAAGTGAACTTTACTCAGTTCACTCCGGCCGGCTTGCCTGAAAGTTGTGTACGTACAATTTTTTTGGGTATTTTCGAAAAAAGGCAAGAATATTTGTTTATTTACATAATAAAAAACATTTAAAGTATTTTTTAATGAAGACCTAATTTATATTTAAACTTTGTAGTAAGTTGTCGATACATTATGTTATAAATTTTTAAGTATTTTACTGTGTGTCTAGTCTAGTTTTCGGAAATCGGAATAATTTTAATATTTAATTAAGGTTTCACCTTGTTCTTACACATATATAATAAATAAATAGTGTATTTTGGCGGTTGATACGGCTCATAGACTTAATTATTGTATTCAAATTGTGTCATTACTTTAGAAATTACTTTTCTGGTTGATTTTACAGGCGTAGAGCGAAAAAAAAAGCAATCATGCGATTATATTTAGGAATATTCATAATTTTACAATGCTCGTTGCTGATACACGGTGGAAAAAACTTTCGAATGGGCCGCAGTAAAGGGGGCAATTTAGGAGGACCTGGTGGGTACAATGGTGAGCTGGTGCCACCACCACAATGGTTCAAGCAAAAATTAGATCACTCTAGCCCATCGGATTCTAGGACTTGGAGGCAGGTAAGCTTTTTCAGGATAACCATAATATGAGGAAGAAATGTAAGAAAAAAATAAAAAATAAGTTGACAACACGGTTGGCGCAGTGGTTGAGCGATCGACTGCTGCGCAGCGTGTCGTGGGTTCGATCCCCGCACGGAAGAAATATTTGTACGACTTACAAGTATTTCTTCCGGGTCTGGGTGTTTCCTATCTATAATATATATGTATTTACAAAAAAAAAATTATTTAAGTACATAGTTTATCCATCTCGTTACCATAACACAAGCATTAAGTTGCTTAGCTTGGGACGAGATGGCGTTGTGTGAAATGTCCAAGGATATTTTTTTATTATTTATTTAAGTTGAGTTATACTAATTTGAATATTGGAGCATATTTCCTATTTTTTAAACTTTTAAATAAACCTGTTACATGACATTTTTTTTTATATTAAATGTCTCCTGTGTTTTCTTTATCTAGTGTCTAGTAACTCCAGATATTCTAATTTACAAGTATCTTTTATTTTATTTTAATTGTTGTTCAGTTAGATCACAACATATAAAAAAAAAAATGCATTTAAAGAAAAAAATACAATTTTGATTACTAAAACAGACATAAAACACAGACAAAGGAAACCAAATACATTTTCTTATCACCTCATTATATAGGGCATCTGGTAGTGTGTGTATAAATAAACAGTATCTCTGTATATTTGTAAAAGGTGATATTAAAATGACCTTTGTTAGTTTTATTTAATTAATATAAACCAGTAGAATTTTCAAATTAAATCCTTTAGCTTAAGTCACACATTCATCCAAATTATAATGCCATTTTAAGAAAGTAATCTCATCATTGGTAATTTCAACCCATATATGACCTACATGGGAGCCACCTCTGCCACAGTGGCATTCCAGGTTGGCACAGAGTCTGTATCAAGACTGATTTCCATAAACTTAAATTTAAGCATTAAATGCAAATATAAAGAAATGTATGAAGATCTATAATTATATATATTTTTTTATTAAATGTTATCCATTTATCCATGCTCCACTGTTGCATGCCCAGAGGCAGATTACAGTGCTCTGTATGTATGATACAACATCTTACTATTTTAAATCATAATAATAAAATAAAATAATCATACTAAATCAGATTTCTTTGGTACATACAATTTTAGGTCATCCATGTATAAAAGATGTGATATGACTTAGAAATCTGATTTAGTATCATTATTAAAGATCACAGAAAACTTTAGTAATGATATTAAAATGGAGTTTGGTGTCGACAAATGTGCGGCCAGAGTTGTAACTTCAGCAGAATTACAACTCTCTGAAAATATGTCATTCAGATGTCTCTCGTATTTGGAAACATATAGGTACCTTGGAATGGCAGAAGAACTAGGTATAGCTGACAAGGAGATAAAACAGGCATTGACAACATGTTTCTTCAGCCGCCTTACAAAAGTACTTAAAAGTCTTTTATCGGGCGGTAATAAGGTTCGTGCAGTCAATGGTTGGGTTATGCCTGAACTTGCTTACTCGTTTGGCATTCTAAGGTTGGACTCAGACTGAGTTAGACGCCTTGGATAGAAGGGTACGTCGTCAATTGACCTTATATCGAATGCACCACCCCCGTTCGTCTGTTATGAGGTTGTATATCCCACGGAAATGTGGGGGACGTGTTTTTTTAAACGTCAAAAACCTACATAACCGCGAGGTATGCAATCTGCGGGATTACTTTCTACAGTCAACCGAGGATGTGCACCGAGATATGGCCAATGTTGACAATTCCTTCACACCTTTATCCTTGGCAAAACAGAATTGGCGCAAGCCCCAAGGTGTTAAGCATTTCGGACCGCATGACTATATGCAAAAGCAAGGAGTTATACGGAAGGTTCTACAAGGCTCTCACTGGGCCGGACGTAGACCAACTCGCTTCTGTGGCTTAGCTACGTTTCAGTAATCTCTTCGGGGAGACTGAAGGGTTTGCTTGTGCAATTATGGACGAAGTTATCATGACGAATAACTACCTACTGGAGACATATCCTAAAGGATGGGACTGTCGACATCTGGCGAGCCTGTCATCGTCCAGGAGTGTCCATTACGCATATCGTCTCTGGCTGTTCTCGCCTTGCTAACGGAGAATACTTGCACAGACACAACCAAGTGGCCAAGATCAACAACTTGCCCTTAAATATAGTCTTGTCGATACTGAAGTGCCCTACTACCAATACCAGCCTGCGCCAGTTCTCGACAATAGCCATGTCACGCTCTACTGGGATCGATCGATTATTACTGACAGGACTATTATCGCTAATAGGCCTGATATAGTTATAATTGACCGATGGGCGAGCCGGGCAATGCTTGTTGACGTCACTACCCCGCATGACGAGAACCTCGATAAAGCCGAAAAAGAGAAACTCACCAAGTATCTCGATTTGGATCACAAGGTTACCGCAATGTGGCATGTTGATTCAACAATCATTGTGCCGATAGTTGTTTAAGTAAATAGTCTTATTGCGAAGAGTTTCGACCAACATCTCAAGAAACTCTCGCTGGGTTGCTGGATTAAGGGCCAGATTCAAAAGGCTGTCATACTGGATTCGGCAAGGATCGTGAGGAGGTTCCTCTCTCTGGAGCCCTGAACCGTCGGTAGCTTAGGTCATCGACCTCGTTTTCGACGGTGTTTGTCTATTTTTATGTATATTTTTTTAATAAATTTTAAAAAACTAGTTTTTAAAAATATATGTAAAAATATGAAATAAAGAGACATGGCTATAAAAATAAAATAATAATTTGAAGTTTACTCATTATACAAACCTCTGTATCATGAATATTATGTCCTGTTGCTATAGTTACATTATTTTTACAGCGCTATTATGTAAATGATAGCTTCTATGATTTTAAAAATCAAGGGCCAGTGTTCCTTATGATTGGTGGGGAAGGACCAGCTGATGCCAGATGGATGGTGAAAGGGGCTTGGATTGAGTATGCAAAACAGTTTAAGGCTCTTTGTATTAACTTAGAACACCGCTACTATGGTGCAAGTCATCCAACAGAGTAAGTCATTTGTTAGATTCCAATCCAAAAGTAATAAATGTGTAAGAAAAGTAGTCAGCCAGCCTTACTTGTCTTTTATATTGTACACATTAATAGAAGCTTAAATACTTTTGGTCTTTACAGAGATCTCAGTGTCAAGAACCTACAATACTTATCATCTTACCAGGCCCTGGCTGATCTAGCTAACTTTATTTCTGCTATGAACAATAAATATAAGCTGAAAAAAGATGTGAAATGGATAGCCTTTGGCGGTTCATACCCTGGATCTTTAGCCGCATGGTTAAGGCTTAAATATCCACATCTTGTTCATGCAGCTGTGTCATCAAGTGGGCCTCTTTTAGCCAAAGTCAATTTCATGGGTTGGTGTTCTTACTTATTTATGATCTTACAAATAATTATGATATTATGTTCACCTATAGGCAGTGGCGGATTTACACATTTGCCGCCCGTAGGCTTTTTATGCCGCCTCTACAGTTCTTGAGACGACCTTTTTTTTAGACGCGCTTTGATGTTGCGACCTTTTTTTAGATGTCCACTCTTTGTGAGGACCTTTTTTTCGAAAAAAGGTCGTCAAAAAGTCTTTTTTCGAAGACGTCCTAAATCTGCCGCCCCTTAAAACATGCCGCCATAGGCTCCAGCCTACTCAGACTATTGGTAAATCCGCCACTGCCTATAGGTATTGTGGGTAATCGGACCTTTTCACCTTGTATGTTTGCTTTTTTAATACACACAACAATTGTGCGTAATTAACGTCGCCATTCATTTCTTTTATGGCAATGAAATACATAACAGTAATTTAATATTAGTTGTTTAAATATATACGTTTTTTTAACAACTTATGTTTCAGGATTATACCATGCCACTTTCAGACCCAGTTAGTGGTCCATCATAATCAGAACAAATCTAATTAACACAATGAGTATTGCTATAGTCATTTTACTTTAGCCATTTTTGCTTTGCTCTAGAAATACGTATATTACATGTAGTTTATAAAACTTCACCAGCGCATGCTGGGTTACAACGCGTGTTGTAAAAGTCAACAAAACCCAGCACGCTTGGTGGTAAGATCGAATGGTCGGCCGGCTGGCTACCACCCTCATATCTAAGTCCGGCGCCAAGCAGTTATATTGGGTCGTCGTGTGTATGTGAGAGCCGGTGCCCGACAGGCCATTTCCTTGAATTGCCGGCTCCATCTTAGACCCTGGCGTTGCTTTCCATTAGGCATTCAAGACAATGATAAAAAAAAGTATACTTCTATTTTCAGAATACTATGAAGTGGTTGTAAATGCATTACGTGAAAAAACGGGAGGTGATGAGTGTGTTACGCAGGTGAAGGAGGCACACCAGCAAATTGAAATGATGATGAGACATACACCCGATATGGTTGAAAAGGAATTCAGGTACAGGCAATCAACTTACGAATACACTGGCAAAGAGGTTTAAATATCGAATGGTTGTACTCGTAAGTTACATCGTCGGGTGATTAAGCTATATTTTAAGGACTTGTAAATCAATATAGATTCATCCATTCCGAAGCTATAACAGACAAATAATTCAAAACTAATAACACCCCTTTAATATTTAGGGGTCCAACATAATATAAATACGATATGTTTCTCAATCGCGGGGAATTGTACAGTTTGTGTTAACGTATTTTTAGAAGATAACTTCGAATGTAATATGCTAATTTCTAGATACCTGTGTAATTATAGACTCTTATCCTAATCAGTCGATTACTCTACATACGATACACACACCTACATAGTGATTTTTTGACCAAAAATCACCATGTATAAGGCTAAATAATTGTTCGAATAACAAAGATGCGGCAGTTTATTACATTGTGGTATTTGTGGATAACATACAGGACACATAATATTCACGCTGTGGTTATCGATGTATGCGTAACACGTATTGAAAGAATTTGTTCTTATCGTTAGTTGCATGTTTTCCTTCAATTAATAAGTACCTACCTGTTTTACTACAGCAACGAATTTGCAACTAGACATTTACATAAAAATAAATAAATAAATATCCTTGGACATTTCACACAACGCCATCTCGTCCCAAGCTAAGCAAATTGATGCTTGTGTTATGGTAACGAGATGGATGATAAACTACTTATATACATTTCTTTTTTGTAAATACATACATATTATAGATAGAAAACACCCAGACCCGGAACAAATACTTGTAGGTCGTAGAAATATTTCTTCCGTGCGGGGATGGAACCCGCGACATGCTGCGCAGCAGTCGATCGCTTAACCACTGCGCCAACCGTGTCGTCGTACATAAAATGTAACTACACATTAACAATCTATTTAAAGCCGTTCAAATCAAATATCGGTTTATTCAAGCCAAAATACACGAGTAGATAGTAGATAGCTTGTGAACGTATTGTTGAAAAGCGGGATTAAGACTTGCGCATCGTACATTTCATTACCAATACGAACGTAGCTCACTCACACTAACACGCGGGTGGCGAGGGCGCTTGCGGGTGAAAAACGCCGCGCGCAGGCGTGTCCTGCCTCCGCACCCCGCGTACGTCCCGCTGATACCTGATTTTGTGTTATGCGCAGCGTAATGCGGCTACATTCAGACCGGCCATAAACATTGACGCGGACTGTACCATATTCATCTTTTTTTTTATGTGGGGTATTTTCTTAATGCTGCTCTCACCGAATACGGATTACGTGGGAATTAGGTTTTACCTTTGAATACGTTTACGACCACCTAGTAAGAACCTCACTGCCAAACTTACGTCTATTGTTCTTTGGCAATATTTCAGTAGTTGTTTCTCAGTTCAAGCTTCTGAATATCGATCTTGGCACGCTACAACATACCAGCCTCTTTTTCGTACATATGGTCTATAATTGGTGTTAGCTGATTATCACAGGTGTAATAAAAGCCATTGTGTGTCTACCAAAAGGAGCATTTCTATGCATCAATTGTTTTACTATTTTGAAGTATGTGGGAGAGACTTTTTTGTGATCCATAATTTTATCACAAATCGTGTTCCATCCGAAATGAGTCGTCGAGCTATCGTAAATTTCTTAATTTCCTAGATGATGCACCAGCACATGCTAGTTAGTGACCAGAATATTAAGTTAAAATAGAAGTATACAATACATATATTTCCTAAAATATTGCATATACATAGTATTCGATCCTTTCGTTATGGCCATGTTTTATTTGTCACCCTATATATTGGGTTCCAGGGTGTGTAAGCCATTTGCACAGGCTTCGGCTAACGATATGAAGAACTTCTACAACTCGATTGCAGACGATTTTGCTGATTTGGTGCAATACAACGAAGACAATAGGATAAGCGGTGACAACCGCTATCGGAACCTTACTATTAATACGGTGAGTTATTATTTTGTTGGTAGTATTTTATTAAAGTGGTAAATTTCATGATTAGTTGATGATGATAGATGATTCGTTCGCGTGGTGACGGATTTAGAATACACGCTGTCACCTCCCCATTCCATCCTGATGGTCGGCCTAAGCGTAAGAACTGTCGGAAAAGGAAAATGGCAACGCCGAAAACCTAACCGCAAGAGAAGAAAATCTTGATACGAAACCCTGGCCCAACCCGTCTGGCCAGCGTGTAATTGGAGGAGACCCGACTCAGCAGTGGCTCATGTATGGGCTGACTAGTAGGTAGTAGTGTGTGCTTACAGAATCTAAAAGGTGTATACACAATATCTCTCATATTAAGGTAAGTGTAACTCATTCAACTTTTTACCTGACATCATTTACCTAAAGATTACTACAAAAATTATTTAAAAAAAAAAATATTTTTTTTTTCATTTCTACTGACCCGTGCAAATGATATGATATTAATGAGAAGTGTGACTCACATGACCATCCAAACCAAACCTCTAATAGTGAAATCATGTTGACCGCGTGAAAAAACAATGTGAAAAAACATTGGTTCCATTTGCCGCCATCTTGATTCCCCTGATAGACATGGCGACCTTCATCACATAACATGATGTTATTATGCTGCATTCTGTAAGGTGAGCGGGTGGTTAACAATTCATTAATTTCGTGTAGGTGTGCAACATGTTGACGGGATCAAGTGTGGAGCCTGCGTACAAAAGGCTTGCGGCTTTCAACTCCATAATACTGGACAAATCTAATCAAACCTGCTTGGATTACAGTTATGACAACATGATTAAAGAATTGAGGAAGATCACGTGGGACTCGGAAGGAGGTATTGAGTACTTAACAATCATTAGTTAAATAATAATAATAATAGATAATAATATCCTTGGACATTTCACACAACGCCATCTCGTCCCAAGTTAAGTAACTTAATGCTTGTGTTATGGTAACGAGATGGATGATAAACTACTTATATACATTTTGTTTTTTTTTTTGTAAATACATACATATTATAGATAGAAATGACACCCAGACTCCGAGCCAGTGCCTCTGGTTTAGACAAAGACACTGGCCCGACCCCGGAATCGAACCCGGGACCCGTTGATCCAAAGGCGGCACATCTGACCACTAGACCAACGAGGCAGTCACGTTGGTCTACAAATGCACGTACATTAAGCCAAGCGAAGATTTTTTTATCTGTTTAATAAAGAAAGGTGAATTGTGAATTACGATTGTGCGATTTAAGCTCTCTCCGTGTGGTGACGGATTTAGAATACATAGTTTCACCGCCCCATTCCATTCAGAAGGTGTCGTAAGAGCCTTCAACTTGCCTGACTGCACATTCCGCGTCCGGGGAGACTACGGGGTAGTGTGGGGCCCTCACCCACTAAAACAACCCGCCGTGCGCCGACACCCGCCTTCCCGCGGCGGACCAGACTAATTACTCTCCATGTAATTGGAGGAGGCCCTATTCAGGATATGGGCAGCATACAGCAGACGTATGGGCTGATTCGTAGTAGATTTAGGCTCTGTGTGCGTGATGACGCCGGTTCGTCCGATACGAAAATCTTAACTGTTGGTGCCTTGAAATGGCCACACTAGCTACTTTCAATATGATTGTAGCTAAATGAAGATAGTTAGGTCCAGCGCCCATCGCGGGTTCTGGCGCTTATAGCTAGTCCATTCTACCGTCCTTGTCTTAGGCTTGCGAGGTGTACCTAGACCTATCGCGGGTTCTGGCGCTTATAGCTAGTCCATTCTACCGTCCTTGCCTTAGGCTTGCGTGGTGTACCTTGACCTGCCATGCCGTGTCGATGGTGGGCGCTAGGCCTATTTTCCAACGGCGATCGATATCGACCCCCGAAAAATTTTGAATGAACCAATTGCTTTTATTGTTTAATTTAAAAGATATCTTATTCGTAAGAGTTTGCAGCTATATTTGAAGAAAATCTGGTTAGCCGTTTGAAGTTACAACATGGTATGTGGTTATGCTGGTGGCTTCTTAAAAAAACTTTGTTTCTAGCTCGCCAATGGATATACCAGACGTGTACAGAGTTCGGATTCTACCAGACTTCCTCGGGAGAAGGCGAAGTGTTTGGCGATCTCTTTACGCTTGACTTCTTCATCCAGCAGTGTGAAGATATCTTCGGAAAGAAGTAAGTGCTTTACGGAAACGGCAGTAACTCTATTGTACATTTAATTAAGCTCGGCAATGAGTCATTTTTATTGTACATACATCCGAACAAATAATCTCCTTTGTTGAGGTTGGTTATTAAACACACGCACTTAAGGTGAATGATCCAGGGTAGCCCGCGAAATTCAAATTTTCTTACGTTTTTTGCAATTTGCAGGTCAGTGCTAGGTTGTATGTTGATTAAAATGTTATTTGCGGCTGTAAGACGTATGTAGCTATAGAATTATAATCACCAAACTCATCAATATAACCCCCCAAGCTCGTAAAGGTGCAAGAATGACTTTGAGCTTGAGAAAGTTTTTCTTGAACCTTTATCAGCTTGGAGGGTTACCCTGGACCATTCACCTTAAAGAGGATCTGCAACGAGACTATCCGTTCGACGGATGATCAACATCAATTAGCTTGGGAAATTGGCACGCACTGGGTTGGTCAAATCTGTAGAAGAACCTGAAGTAGGCCGCGACTCGGCAAGCGTCTGTGTCTCTGCTAGATGGGGTGACGATCGGCGAAAAGTTGCGAGCAGCAGCTGATGTGTCAAGCCGAAGGCGCTGTTTAGGGGAGCCCTAAGTCCAGCCGTGGACTAGTGTGGGCTTATGACGATCATGAATGCCTAATCCTACTAATATTATAAACGTGAAAGTTTGTAAGTATGGATGGATGGATGGATGGATGGATGGATGTTTGTTACTCTTTCACGTAAAAGCTACTGAATGGATTTTAATGAAACTTTACAATAATATAGCTTATACATCAGAATAACACATAGGCTACAAGTTATAAAGATATTATGTGAATTACAACAATATAAACAAGTCGAATTCAAAATTTCTAATTGTCAAATTTTCGACCATATTAAACTATAGACAACATAACGTTTCGCTGTCAGTTGCGTTTTGTCAAAGTAGGTTTTATACGGACGGGATAAAAATCTCAAGTATCCTATGTCCAACTTTCTTTTTGTTTTAAATATTTATAATGCGGAACAAAGTTCGCCGGGTCAGCTAGTTAGCAAATAAATGCATTAATTAGCCTACTGTGCCACGCTGGTCAGTCAGGTTGGCACAGGGTTTCATATGAAGTTTCCTTGTTTGCGGCTAGGTTTTGAGCCTTGTCATTCTTTTGTTAACCCCCGACGCAAAAAGAGGGGTGTTATAAATTTGACTTGTCTGTCTGTCTGTGGCACCGTAGCTCGCGAACGGATGAAGCGATTTCAATAAAGTTTTTTTTGTATGAAAGGTGAGTTACGGGCGAGTGTTCTTAGACATGTTTGGTGAAAATCGGTTGAGCCGTTTAAAAGTTATGACGGGCGAAAGTGGGGAAGAACAACCGAATGTCTGCAAATATAATCGAGTGGGGTCTCAAATGAAAGCGCATCACGTGCAATTTAACAAAATCTACATTATAATAAGTGTGTACCTATAAAAAGTATAAAATAAAAATTAAATTAAACATTTTAAAAAACCCCCGACACAATAAACTTTAAAAAGTAAAAAATAAATACATCGCGTTGGGGGACCAGGGGTCAGGTAATAAATAAGGGAGAGCGGTTTAATTTTTATTGGCTCTTCGCACACTCTCAGAGTGGAATGGGGTGGTGACACTATGTATTCTAAATAGGTTACCACACGGAATATCGTCATGAATAATACGTGGAACTATTTATTAGATATGATTCGGCGTTCGTGAGCTCTGCGGCCGAATGGACGAACATCAACTACGGCGCACTGAACATAGCGGCCACGAGGGTCGTTTTCGTTCACGGCTCCGTAGACCCGTGGCACGCTTTGGGCATAACAAAGACTGAACAAGAGAGCGCTCCGGCAATTTATATCCGTGGTAAGTACAGTATTATTTCCCTTCCTTTAAATATTATATTTATGTATTATTAAAATTAATTGAGGTTGGCTCCGGTGCTTTTTTTTATACACACTTGAATGCCCTAGGCTTGCGTGATGGAAAGCAACGCTAGGGTCTTAGATGGAGCAGGCAATTCAAGGAAACGCCCTGTCGGGCACCGGCTGTCACATACGCACGACTAAACAGTAAAAACTGCTTGGCGCCAGACTTAAATGTGAGGGTGGTAGCTATCCGGCCGGACCATCTGATACTACTACCGCCAAGCGTGCTGGGTTTTGTTGACTTTTACAACACGCGTTTTTTTATCATTATATTCATCTTACTAATATTATAAACGTGAAAGTTTGTAAGTATGGATGGATGTTTGTTACTCTTTCACGTAAAAACTACTGAATGGATTTTAATGAAACTTTACAATAATATAGCTTATACATCAGAATAACACATAGGCTACAAGTTATAAAGATATTATGTGAATTACAACAATATAAACAAGTCGAATTCAAAATTTCTAATTGCCAAATTTTCGACCATATTAAACTATAGACAACATAAAGTTTCGTTTCGTTTGTCAGTTGCGTTTTGTTAAAGTAGGTTTTATACGGACGGGATAAAAATCTCAGGTATCCTATGTCCAACTTTCTTTTTGTTTTAAATATATATAATGTGGAACAAAGTTCGCCGGGTCAGCTAGTGTTTAATATTCTGCCCCGTCCCGACACGGGGTAGATGGGTCGTGGGGGGACGGTGATTGCCGCCCCACCACCATCTGCCCCGGGAATTATATTTATCTGTGGCTAATTGTAACGACTGACGTGGATCGTCGAAGGCAGTGATTTTACTCACTAATGATGGACAAGAGCCAGACGTAGCTTAACCTGCAGGTCAGCACCTCAGAACTATAACGTGCCGTTCGGATTGACTGGTACATTGTCAAATATAATATTTACATTATATCAATACTTTTGCTTTCAGGTACTGCCCACTGCGCCAACATGTATCCACCGAGTGAGAATGACTCCATCCAGCTCAAAGAAGCCCGCGTCGAAATCGCCGAGTATATTGCTATGTGGCTAACACAACCATAAGTGAATATTTAGTTGTTAAGGTATCAAAGATCTGTCTATTTCCTTTGTTTCATCTCAGTTTTCTTATGGTTTAAGTTACACTCTTTTTGTATTTCAATTTACAGGGTTTAACAAAACCCGTATAGTCATAACGAAAGGACTGATAGTACTGGTTTTTTAACAAAAACAAAGCTGCTTATTTTTCGTCAAATTTCGTCGATAATTTTAAACACAGTACTGTTTCTTTTCTATGCCCTCACTTTTGATGGCTAAATGTTTTTTGTTACACCCTGTATATTATATTGTTAAATGGTAAATAAATGAAAACCAATCAAATACGGTATTTTTATTATCCCGTCAGACTCCACTACTTCTCAGCCCATCAATGACCTACTGCGGGGTCGGGCCTCCTCCAACTACATAGAGGGTAGTCAGTCTACTGTGCCACGCTGGCGAGACGAGTTGGCACAGGGTTTCGTGTCAAGTTTACCTTCTTTTGCGACTAGGTTTTCAGCCGTCATTTCCTTTTGTCGGCTCCTAGGACACCCTCAGGATGGAATGGGATGGTGACACTATGTATTCTAAATATAAAATCCGTCGTCTCACGTAATTAATAGACTCCAACAAACACGCTCTGTATCTACAGGATGGTCAAAAAGTCGTGGATCAAACGCAACCAGCGGTTAGACGGGGTTATCAGCAGCAAAAAATTGTTCTACGGGAGGTCCCTAAGGTCAACCCCTGCAGAGTTATAATTGATTTTGTGTTTTTATGAGAAATTGTCCTTTTTTTACTAAAACTTAATAAAATTCCACAAAATCTACACCCTGTATCGTTTTAAAAAAATTCAATAGATTGGTACTGATGAGCCCTTTCGTTAGACATGCTATTTATGGTAGTTTATTGGGTGTGTTGAAGATAATATTAAGTTTTACGAAAGCAATAATTCTTAAATCAAAACTTGTTACTTACTTCGGACCCCACTGTGAAAAAAAAAACTCTACAGTAAAGTGCCACTGTATCACAATTTTTGGCGTATTTAATAGGGATTCTAAAAAGGTATTACACATGGCTATGCGTGGCTTCGATATCTTTCAAGGACGATCTTTCGTAGCAAGGCCAGAGTTAATTCATACATAAAACTCGGTTAGGCCTTCTAACCTAACCTTACCTAAGCGTGATCGTTTTCCGGACTACAGGGTCCTTATCGTCGTTTCAGCCCATAAATGACCCACTACTGAGTCGGGCCTCCTCTAAGTTCATGTTGGGAGATTAGCCTACTGTGCCACGCAGCCAAGACGGGTTGAGACAGGGTTTGCTTCAAGTTTTCCTTCTGTTGCGGCTAGGTGATCTGCATAATGCGTTCTTTTAGTCGCTTCTTACGACACCCTCAATATGGTATAGGCTGGTGACACCACACGGAAAATTTTTAGAATTGTTTTCTTTATGTGCGTACATAATTCGTACATGGAGGGAGTCTTACCGGGTCAGCAAACCCTGTGGCAACCCGTTTTGCCAGCGTGGCACAGTAGGCTAATGTCCTTCCATGAATTGTGAGTAGGCCCGACACAGTAGTGGGTCATTTATGGGCGGAAACGAAGACGATAAAGAATAAACAATGTCACCAACCCATACCATATTGAAGGTGTCGTAAGAGGCGACTAAAAGAACGCATTAGGCAGATCACCTAGCCGCAACAGAAGGAAAACTTGAAGCAAACCCTGTGTCAACCCGTCTTGGCTGCGTGGCACAGTAGGCTAATCTCCCAACATGAACTTAGAGGAGGCCCGACTCAGTAGTGGGTCATTTATGGGCTGAAACGACGATAAGGACCCTGTAGTCCGGAAAACGATCACGCTTAGGTAAGGTTAGGTTAGAAGGCCTAACCGAGTTTTATGTATGAATTAACTCTGGCCTTGCTACGAAAGATCGTCCTTGAAAGATATCGAAGCCACGCATAGCCATGTGTAATACCTTTTTAGAATCCCTATTAAATGCGCCAAAAATTGTGATACAGTGGCACTTTTCTGTAGAGTATTTTTTTTTCACAGTACCCCCCGAATTAAGTAACAAGTTTTGATTTAAGAATTATTGTTTTCGTAAAACTTAATATTATCTTCAACACACCCAATAAACTACCATAAATAGCATGTCTAACGAAAGGGCTCATCAGTACCAATCTATTGAATTTTTTTAAAACGATACAGGGTGTAGATTTTGTGGAATTTTATTAAGTTTTAGTAAAAAAAGGACAATTTCTCATAAAAACACAAAATCAATTATAACTCTGCAGGGGTTGACCTTAGGGACCTCCCGTAGAACAATTTATTGCTGCTGATAACCCCGTCTAACCGCTGGTTGCGTTTGATCCACGACTTTTTGACCACCCTGTATAATAATAAGGATAGATTACAATAGTGCTTGGGATAGCCACAAAATATTTAACTATCATTAATAGTTATTGAGATGTGTCTTGGAAGTAATATATATAAGGCTGTGAAATATGTCGTAGTTTATACCTAACTACACACCCTACCCAGGATGAGGTAAAGAAGAAGAGTTGTTTAACAAAGTAAAATTTAATAACATTGTTTCAAAATATTCGAATAATTTACAGTAAAATCTCACTCAATTCGTGATATTTATATGACACTTTGTGTCAACTAAATTGTTCTACTACCATATAGCTGCAAGGTTTTTTTCTTAATAATGATTCTTTTAGGATATAATATTTTCTAGTATACTAAAGTGTTTCTTTTAATACCTACATAAAATTGTCTAAAACATGTCTTTAACAAAGGCACTAATATTGAGCATAATAATCATCATAATGCATGTAAATATTGTTCTAATTTGTTCACACAATTGCATCAGACATGGCATGCAATTTAATAGATGTCCTTATAAACGAGATTAAAATTCAGGCATCACTAAGAGGTGCAGGGACTCATAAGAATAAATTTCTTTTCGAATTCACTACAATTCGGTTATAGAACATTCATCATCAGTCCACATTAGTCCACTGCTGGACATTGGCCTCCCCTAAAGACATGGGCGCCATAGCGCCCTGTCTTCTGCTTGACGCATCCAGCTGCTGCCCGCAACCTTTCGCAGGTCGTTGCTCCATCTAGCAGAGGGCCGTCACACTCTAAGCTTGCCGTTTCGCGGTCTCCACTCAAGAACTCGTCTACCCCAGCGGTTGTCGGTTTTTCTAGATATAACCAGCCCATTGCCACTTCGGTCTGCTTATAACATTGCTCTCGCCTGTTTAATAAAAAACAAACCATCTTCTGTCGTCTTATTAATTTTGAGACTGTGACTAATGCGCGAGTTGGTCCCACAAATAAATGGCGATCTAACAAAGGAACAACAGAGTTGCTTGCTGGCTCTTCTATAAAGCCGCATACCGAGCCAACTTGCTAAAATATATTATGATTAGGTATTATTATTTTTTAGAACTCTAGAAAGTAACAACTTTAAAAAGTATTTTACAGGTACATATTTTACGTGCGAATATTTTACCTTCTCTAGTAGCTGAATTTAAGGGCCACGTCTCGTATTTCGCAAAATTTACAGCAAACAAATATTGTTTTATAGTTATTTAAAAAGCAATAAGTGAAACACATTTTACATTTCTTTAAAGTGCATGATTTGAGCTTATCGTTAAGTGATTTTAATTTAATATTAGTGTTTAAATTAATACCTCTATTAGGCGCTAAACATGCCTATGTTTAGGTGACGCGCGCCAAAGGATCTTATTGACGCCCTTGCAACTTAAGAACTATAACAAAATCAAGAAAAGTATTCAGATAACATCTATTGCCACATTGTCTAGAATAATCTTATCTGGCCATTTTTTATAGAAATGATTCTATTTTCTTATTTGACGGGTCTATGAAGTTGTGATTTCATGAATTTTACCACTGAATATAATATTTTTTTTCTATTATAAGTAAAAGTGTAACAAGGTCGTACTTAAAACCACATGTAAATGAACTATACTTGAGTAAAAAAAAAATATATTTAAAAAAAATCATCATTTTTACGTACTTTTTACCTTTTGTAACTTATATGCCCATTTATGAACAGAAGGACGCCTATAATTCCTTCAGTTTCGCTGAGGCTTCTCAGCGCTCGGACGTGTGCTCTGTAGCTCAACGTTATTTGACCTCTCGCTCGCACAGTCACTCTCTTTCCCTCGCGCAGCTCTTATGGACTGAGCGTAGTGTGTGCTGAACGTTGCTCTACTTGAATTTATTTTCATTTACTTGTATTTATTGATTCTAGTTTTGGATCAACGGGTCCCGGGGTCGGGCAAGTGTCTTTATCTAAACCAGAGGCACTGGCTCGGAGTCTGGGTGTCATTTCTATCTATTATAAGTATGTATTTACAAAAAAAAAATGTATCTAAGTAGTTTATCATCCATCTCGTTACCATAACACAAGCATTAAGTTACTTAACTTGGGACGAGATGGCGTTGTGTGAAATGTCCAAGGATATTTATTTATTATTTATTAGTTTTAGTGTATTAGATTAATTGACTTTTATATTTGCCGAATTAAATTTTGTTTACGTTTTCCTTGTAGTGTGTATTAAAATAAGTGTATTATATGAATTTGATTTTTACATTTGGTAAATTTATTACCAAAAGAAATAAATAGAAAAAGATGAACAGAAAAAAGAAGAAATATCCTTGTGTCAGTAAAAAGAAAAATAAGGCAAAAGTTGAAGTGATGAAAAGCAACATAGCTGAAACATTTAACTCACTTATAGCAAAATATGTTGGTGGTAAAAGGATAAATTTTACTTTAAGAAACTCTTATCAAGAGAGGTGCTCAGCTGCTGCCATTTCGTTTAATACCAAAACACCAATCACTGCAGTTAACAGGTTCATATTTAAGAAACCATCTGGTAAATATGTAAAAATATTCGAGACAAACAAAACCAAACAAAAAAAATGTACTAGGCAGTTTCGAAAAAGTTTCGTACTGCTTCTAAAGTTAACGCTCAACGCCCGGATATGAGCGAAGAAGTATTTGAAGTGTCAAAGCAACACTTTTTAAGAGAATTAGAAGTCACCTCAGAAGAGCGGGAGAAAATTCAGAGAAATACTTTGCAACAGAGCCATAGCCAGGACTGGATAGAGCAAAGAAAAAAGAGGTTAACAGCATCAATATTTGGAAAAATTTGTAAAAGAAAAAATTATATCAGCTGTGCCCCATTAGTGAAATCGATAGTTACATCTTAAGACTTATCCCACATACCATCAATTGCATATGGAAAAGAAAATGAAGAACAAGCATTACAGCAGCTGGCCCATCAGGAAAATATAAAAATTTCTAAATGTGGACTTTTTGTTCACAAGACATACTGTTTTTTGGCAGCTACACCTGATGGTATTTTTAAGGATAAGGAAGAGAAAACAGGTGTCGTGGAAGTTAAATGTCCCCATGCTGCAAAAGATATGAACCCTGAAAATGCAATTAAAGAAAAAAAATACATTTTAGAAATATGACAAAAAAAATATTCATAGTAGATAAAAATCATAACTACTATTACCAAAGTCAAGGTCAGTTGGAAGTAACTGAACAAAATATTTGCGTGTTTGCAGTGTGGACCGGCAAAAATCAACCTATGAAAGTAGAATATATAGAAAGAGACGAACAATTTTGGAAAACAAAAATGCTGCCCCCGTTGACGAAGTTTTTTTACAATTGTCTGCTACCAGAGTTAATTGATTCGCGCATTGAACGCTCTATGCCAATAAAAGACCCACCATACATAATGGCAGCAATAGAATAGAAAAAACAACAACAATCCCAAAAAAGGTCACCTCTACGCGATATATGTTTGATTGATATCACAAGTCATGTCAAACTTACTTAAACTTGGAGAAAATATGGTCTTGAAAAATCTCATTGATCTGTGTTCGACTAAAATTTGAACGCGTGACCTATAACGTGACTGGCTAGCGCTCTAACCACTGCCGTTAACCTATGTACAACATTTTTTTTTTGACAACGTTCTTAACGGCAAACATATTTATCAAAACTTATTTAAAAGCAAAATTTCTTATTAAGAATACAGCTTCTTTCATAAGAACCTCTTTTTGAAGTCGGTTAAAAATTGCAACTTTTGTTATTATGAAATACATCATATCACGAAAAAAGTAAAAGGATTATTCTTGAAAACAAAAAAAATATATAAATTTAATTAAGTAGAGCAACCTTCCATCGTAATCTTGAACGTATTTATGCAGGGGGGGGGAGCGCCACCTGAAACGGCTGGGATAGAAGTTGAGCAAAGCGAGACGACGGCCTTAACAGAAGTTCGATATTCTGTTTTCATATTTTGTCTAATAAACGTATTTCTATTCTCTATGCCTTTTCCTGACAAATTCATCAAACATCTTCCATCAATTCAGTTTTTTGTATTCTACTTGTAGCATGTTTATTTTGCTTACTGTTCATTTTATGATTTATTGTTAAAATATAATATTTTTTATTTTTAAAAAGTGTGTACTCTTTTTATAATCATATAAATTTAAGTGCAATATCGATTAGACACAAAATAGCTTAATGCTTATTAATCTTTTTTACGATATTTATAACAAACATATAAAAATATATTTCTTTCAGTAAGACCATATAAGTGACTTAAGTACATAAAACATTCACCCGATCGTCCCTGCACTCGGCATTAGCTGACTCAAACATTTCATCTCTGCTAAAATTATCTCTAAGTGTAGTTGTTGACGCTAAAAACTCTCACTGAATTTATAATAATCTCGATACATACATCCCATTAAACATGATAGAGCAAGATCGCAGAGCCGCCAGACATCACGTATTTTCGGACCGACGAAATGTGGACGATTAGGTAGTGTTAGTATGTACTCGATTCGTCCCTTAGAAAATACGTGATGTCTGGCGGCCCTGAGATCTTCAACGATGGTACATTGAAAAAGAAATACTTTTATTACAATATACGTTTCAGTGTCATAAAACGCTTAAATGTTTATAGTATTACACTATGTGTAGGACTCTGATATCCGTCTGTCGCCTTTTTCGACCATTGGCTCCAGTTTACCTTTCATTAATATCTCCATAGTGCTGAAATTTAAAACAAGTTTTTTTTATTAACAATCCTTTACGGTATTTTCTGGTACGATGAAGTCATGAGTAGTCAGAAATTCGTTTTCAGCAACTAGAATATAGGAGTACTGGAAGAGATGGCAAAAAACTAGACAGTAAGAAACAAAGTCATACTAAAATAACTTTTTTTTGGAACTAACTATTTAATACACAAGAATATTACGATTCGTCTTTATTATAAAAAGAAAATACTTACAGTGTCAATAGGAACACAAAAACTTGGGTAGTGATAGTGAGGTAGAAGATTGCGTTACTAAATTCTGTATTGAGCGTGGCTTTGTACAGCTGCGAGTAAAGTATCGACGCGAACATCGCAACTGCGTTTTCCATCACTGACAGGAAGGCGAACGCTACACCTGGGTGGGAGAAAGAACATTTTTAAACCGCTGACGAGAGGTCTTAGGATTTTAGTGTATAAATGCGACGAGCTGATTGGCTGATATCCACTATTATTATAATTAAGAAAGTCGCTTCGAAATCTATTTGTAAAACGAAATAAGATAACCCAATTTGAAGTCCACAAAGAAGAAAGATAAATGTCAACAAGTTTCCAGACTAGTTTTCAAGTGCCGATCGGTTAAAGTATTCTTGATTATAGGATAAAAAATCGCTGATCCCTGAAGACCCAGCCAAATCCTGCCCTAAACGAAAATAGACTCAGAAAAAGTTACTTGCGAGTATTTGGTAGACTACAGCTTGCTAAAATCTGGCCAAACGATTACCGCAGATATCTATTGTCAGCAACTGCAAATCATGAAGGAAGAACTAGCAGCTAAACAACCGAGATTGGTCATTAACTCTAAGCCACTGCTGCTTCACGAAAACGCAAGACCACACACTGCACAACAAACAACCACTAAGTTTAACCAAAATGTCTAAGGTGCCCATAATATTTGCTCTATCAATTTAATATTTATAATTTGTACTTTAATGCTTTGTATTGTTTCTATAGCGCTATCTGCTAACATTTAACTTCTTAACTCTAACGCAACGTATGACCTTTAACTTTCATAATCACACGAACTTTTCTAACACAACACACTTGTCATTGGCAAAATCATCGGTATAACGATGGAAGCCAAAAGATAAATGAAGAAGAAGAAGAACCATTAAGTTAGATGAGCTACAATTGGAATGTCTGCGACATCCACGGTACTCCCCGGACCTTGCTCCATTAGATTACCATTCTTCCAGAATTTGGACAACTTCTTACAAGGAAAATAACAGAAAGTCAAGTTTGAAAGTCAGAAGTTTTCGAGTTATGATCAATATAAGTACGTATCTAAGCGATGTACCTTTCTCGGAGGCAGGAAGTACTTTGGACGCCATGGAGCGGATGAGCGGTGCTATGCAGGGGCCCAGTGCGGCTACTGTTGCGCCCACGTACATGAGCTTACCGTCCGAAGCGTGGGCGTATATCAGGTGCCCGCTAATGTGGGCCGTTGCACCAACCATTATTATCACCTACGATAAGCAACTTTAGTCGTACAGCTTAATTCGTAACTACTCACCCAATACATGACCCACTGCTGACTCGGGCCTCCTCCAATGAAATGGAGAGTAATTAGCCTACTGTGCCACGCTGGCCAGACCGTACCTACGTATCAATTTTCCTTCTCTTGCGGCTAAGTTTTCGGCCTTGTCATATACCTACTTTTGTGGATGGAATGGGGTGGTGATACAATGTATTCTAATTCCGTCACCACGCGGATAAAAGGCACTAATAGAAGTCATTTTAGGAAAACTACAATCCAATGTAAACGTTTAGGCAAAATTTCATTGAAATAAGGTTTTTGTCGTACATATATCGCGCAAAGTATTAGTATGGTAATTCAGCGCGGCACAATTAAACTTTATATTAAATGACTAGCTGACCCGGCAAAGTTTGTTTTACCATGTAAATATCGCTATTAAAAATAGGTATTGATCGTAAAGGGGTAAGAATTTAGGGTAGTATGTAATTTTATATGTTGATTCATAAAAAAATAAAAAATGTCTTAAAATAAAAAACAGAATTTAGCAACAACAGAAACACCCTTATGGCTGCGACCCGTAAAATCTTCCCTTCCCTCCTAAAAAATGTTAACATTTAGGGGGATGAAAAATAGATGGTGTCCGATTTTTTCACCATATTCACATTTGGTGTGAATATAACATTTCATCAAAATCGGTCAAGCCATTTCGGAGAAGTTCAATAACAAACACTGTGACACGAGAATTTTATAAATAAGTTTAGATAGATGTATAATGAGTATAAATAAGTATCTATAACAGGTGCTGCTGTTTGGGGTTGGTCGGCTCACTAGACCAAGGAAGTTTTAGTTTATTTTAATAATGTTGTATTGTTTTAATATTCACGTTCCAGTTGACGTTTTTCAGATCCAACAGAATAGTTTGTATATGGAATTTGTTGGGTAATATATATTTATTAAATTCTAAATAGGACCGCAAAGTAATAAACAAGAAAAGAATGACAAGCCCTCTGAGTTTCTTGCCAGTTCTTCTCAGCAGTGGTCGCGTTCCGAACTGGTGGTAGACTATATTACTTTGCTTTGTATACATTTTATTAATATGTTGACAATTTGTAAGTGTCCATTGTGTCCTATGCAAAATAAATGATTTGACTTTGACTTTAATATAAGTATTGGGGAAGCTGTATGTCAGCAGTGCAGATCTTTTGGCTGAAGATACGAGATCAACCCATAAAATATGTTCAATTTAAGGTCAGATGCAAGGCCCCCCATCTGACCATCATTCAATCATAGCCCTAATTAAAAACATCCATGACCCAAAAGCGCCGTAGTCGGGGAGAGATCGCGCATGTTAAGGTGATTGCTCCAGGGTAGCCCGCGAAATTCAAATTTTCTTACGTTTTTTGCAATTTGCAGGTCAGTGCTAGGTTGTATGTTGATTAAAATGTTATTCGCGGCTGTAAGACGTATGTAGTTATAGAATTATAATCATCAAAATCATCAATACAACCCTCCAAGCTCATAAAGGAGCAAGAAAAACTTTTTCAACGTCAAAGTCATTCTTGCACCTTTATGAGCTTGGAGGGTTGTATTGATGAGTTTAATGATTATAACTCTGTAACTACATACGTCTTACAGCCGCGAATCAAATGTTCATCATCATACAACCTAGCACAGGCCTGCAAATTGCAAAAAACGTAAGAAAATTTGAATTCCGCGGGGTACCCTGGAGCAATCACCTTAACAACCAATCGCGTGGCGTCCACCAATCACCGCCTGAGACCCAAAAATCGATGTACGTGCAGAATAAGATTTTCACTCAAGCAAAAACCAAAAATCGATGTACGTGCAGAACTCAAGCAAAAACATCATAAGCTTGAATAGAGCCTTGGGATTCGGTGACTTATGTGTAATTAAATAAAATTCGAGAAAGTCTTACCGTATCCTTCCAGTGCAAGATTTTTGTCATGAGCGGTATACCAAACAAAACAGCCAACACGTACAACGTGTTTAGGTACACCCTGTAGTTGCTGTACAGGGACAGGTCCCATTTAAAAACATTGGTAGTGTATAAATAAACTACTGAACGCTCGTCTGTAAGGAAATATTTTTAAATGTTAATGTTTCTACTTGTTTCACTGTTGTGAATTTCACAAGTGTCATAACAACGCCAAAATGTCCCTACACCCTAAATCGCGCAAGCGGAGTGTTCATGTATGCCTGACTAAATGATAATATCTACGTGCCTTAAATAGCTGTATCAAAACATTTTTATTCGAATAAATTCTTGCAAATGCTTTCAAATGGCAAAAAATTAGAACTAATTAATCATTTAGTTTTTACCACCGCTTCGGAATGCCATTCCATATAGAAGAACCGGCAAGAAACTACATGGTTGCAATTTTGGTGGTACAAACCAGTCTGACAGATTAGTGAAAGTAATTAGGGGCTGTCCATTAATCACGTGATGTTTTTTTTAACATTTTTAAACCCTTCCCTCCCCCTTGGTGATACGTGGCGAGGTTTAAGACTACCCCCGCACCCCCCATCAAAAATCACGTGTATTTTTAGTACCTACACGCTAAACACTAAACACGCCGCTATTCGGTTCAGAAATGACGCGTTTGACGAAAAATTAAATACACGTGATATCTTACTTTACCCCTCTACCCCTTGGTGATGTTTCGTGATTTTTTTCCGAACGCCTCCCTCCTCCTTTCGAACCTCACGTGATTAATGGACAGCCCCTTACACGCCTATACATGTAGCATAGCCTAAAATTATAATAATATAACAATAAGCAACACTAGCTAATAGAATACATCTAGAATTGCTGTTTTAAAGCTATCACAGCTTTACCAAAGGTAGACTGAACTACCAGATCACATAAATAAAAGAGATTATACAAATTTATGTGAAGAAAAAATTACATTGGACAATAAACTGGGAACAACAGTTACCTCTCTGGAATGTGTAAAATGCCATAGATATTAGCAGGATCCAAAGAAGAAGTCTCCGATTATTAGCTCTCCTTTTTGTCAAGGTCTTTAGAGTCTGCGTTATATTATTAACATCGAAGAAGTCTGTCACAGGATTGTTCACGCCCGCCTGCTTTAAAGTCTTTTGATGAGGCCCCGTCTGCCATTCAAGGAATATTAACGCGTACAATGTTGATATGAGCATAAGGCACGTGTTGATTGCAAACATTATAGTGAAGGAACGATTTGCAACTGTACTCCATAAAAGGTTTCCTGTAAAAAATGTTCGATACTTTAGCGACGATATAGGAAGCTCTTTCTTGGAATGCACCTTCTTCATTGTTTTGCTCCTAGAAGGAGGCATCACTATTATTATTCTTCTTTCTAAAAACTCCTGTGTCTCTTGCATCGAGTAGATATAATTTAACACTTTCAAGTGGCCCAAAAAGCCCGATTAAATAAATATAAAAAAGAAACTCGGTGTTACGGAATGTAACTATACTATGTGTACAATGACTAGGAAAAACTAAACACCTTATATAAAATAAATGCCACTATCTGGTTACTGAAATGCAAAAGTGCCACTATTAAGCACATTTTTTTATCAGTTACTTGAATGCCTGCGACCCTAGGATTGCGTGATGGAAAGCAACGCCAGAGTCAAAGATGGAGCGGGCAATTCAAGGAAATGCCCCGTCAGGCACCGGCTCTCACATACACACGACCAAACACACACCGTGAAACTACTTGGCGCTACTTAGATATGTGCAATGGGTGGTAGCTAGCCGGGCGGACCATTTGATACTACCGCCAAGCGTGCTGGGTTTGTTGTCTTTTACAACAAGCGTTTTTTTCCAATTTGCGCTGGGGAAGTGTATTATTCTGACACGAGTAAAAGCGTATAAGCATTAATCAATTTATAAGCTGCTTTGTTAAAAAAATATTGAAGCTTTTTGTTTAAAATATTCTGATCTGATATTGCTTATTTTTTGCTGTACGACGAATCGCGTCTATTGTTTTGCAAACATCGCTCGAAGCCAAGGTGGTTGTTGAACAAAAAGTCAGAAATCGGAGAAGTTTGTATGATTCTGAGAAATATGATATTGCGATTATACACAGAAATATGTGGCGGTTTTTAATAAAACAATGTTATCTAATTACAGGTTTGAACACGGTTCAAAAACGTGAAGCGATTATTAGGAACTTGATGGATTCGTCTGGAAACGCAACTTACGTAGCGGTACCTCACTATCTATGACTATGTCTAGAGATCACTGATTTCGGAGGCCAATTCCGGGCCACGGCAAGTTTCAAGGCTTACATAGACGCCAGAGTGAGTATGATTTTTGTATTCGTGAATTATGTGTGTAAAGAGCCCCCACAATACAGTTTATACCTAGTGTAAAACAGACACACCATGTACAACAAATAATAGTTCTATTATTTGTTGTACATGGTGTCTTTTTTATTCCTCAAAACCTAAGTAAATGTGCCTTACCTAGAGCTACACCGGTGGGCATCGTACTAAGGTACACCACGTCTAAGATCCCGACGCGCAACGTTCTGTTCTTCAATGAAGAGACGTCGGATATGTACGCGAAGCAGGCTGCAAATATGGCTAAGTCCGCGCCCGTCAAGGCACTAGGGAACGCTGCAATGTATATAACATATTCCACGGGCCACGCTGAAAATACAAAATGAACGTAGAAACAATTCGCAAAACCGGTGTGTTCTTATACGTACTACGTTAATATTCTTGGCCTAGTTTCCAGAACGATAGCAATGTTAAGGAAATAGATTGGTGTGTCTTAATTTTATAATTTAGCAACTAAAACCTAACAGTCGCTAAATTCTTAAGTAGTGACGAAATATCGGATGCACACTAACACAATAAGATATTTTTTCTGTCATCGGAATCGATTATCTCGGTAAAAAGCAAGTTTAAAATATGTATTTATATGTAGTGGATAAGTATTGTACTACTGTCTTCTTCTTATTCCTCGCATGCTTTTAATTGAATTGGGGTCGGCACCAGTCTAAGCGGATTAGACTAAATACCAGTATTTTCACGGAGCATAAATGCCGTGTAAATACTAATTCATTTACTACTATAATTTTGTTTAAAAGAAATTTAAGCCAGTTTTTACCATAGTCCGATAAGTGTTATCTGAGTTTTATGTGTGGGGCAAGCATGCGGGGCAACAGACGATGGTATGTAATTACCGCTACTCATGAGCATTATATCGCATAGTCCATTGTACTAAAAGAATATACTGAAATATATAAGGAGGAATCATTCGCATAACTCGAATAATTCGACCTCTAAACTAGCTCTGAATTTATTACTAAATTATTCTTGACATTGGCCCAACCAACGATAACAGTGACGAACGCAACTATAACATAGAATGATGATATTGATGATACTAAATAATAAATTGTATGTATGAAGTCTACAAGTTAGCATTCGTGGTTTATCGTATTTGGAGATTAGACGAGAAACGAAGTATCAAACGAAGTAGGTATCGATGAGATTGTAGTGCTATGTGAGATAAATCTTTAGAAAGATATGTCGTTATCAATCCGCGCATCTTATAATAAGTGAAGGGAGAAGATAAGGAGGTACTAATGATAACATAATTCAAAAGACGAATGATAAACGAACCGTTAAATATATAATTTCATTGATTCGCTGCATTCGATTGCCGTCACAATTATAAACCAATATACCGACAGGTCAAGCAAGCTATATGCAATACAGTAAATAAAGATATACTTATTTGTATAATTATTACTATTTCTCGCAATACTAATTTTGCAATATCTAGTCACATTACGACAACAAATTTAGTCGTATACAAACAGCACTTTAATTTTTTGGAGTCCCAAGAACAACTTATTCAAAACCGCGTCTTCGTACGCGTGGTATTTTACAGTATGGATATCTCCCTTACGTGCCTTTAGGATCCGTTGGGGCCATACCGGCTTAGGGTGACCCATGCCGGGCAGGCCCACAGGGAGAGGCCAGACGAAGAGCGGCACACACAGGCGTATTTTTGGCTCCGGGGACTCCTCTGTCCTCAGAGTTGCCTCGAGAGCCTTAAACTGCCGCGACATAGGCGGGCCAGGGCTGCCAACGCTAGCTACGGGGAGGGGCGGCCAGGAAGGCGGGCATGTGCAATGTCCTCTTTCGTGCCTCTCGATGGGTTGGGGAGCGTCCTGAGCTACCCATCACAGCGTGATATTCTATCCAAGTTGTAGTAATAGAGGTTAAGATAGATTTTATGGTTTTTCGCCTTATATTTATTTTAGTTAGTTGTAGGGTACATCTAGTGTAAATATAAAACGATACGACACCCCAAAAAAAAACTCTTAGTAGTCCTCTTTTTTGCCCAGTCGCAAGTAATATTCGTAATACTTATGATATTTCTGAAATGTTTACTCCTACGGATATTTTACCTGTTATGGTGATTAGAGTGATCATGGCCGAGAAGAAAAGCTTTCCCAATAAACCGGCCAACAATATAATTTTCCTGCCTCGTTTGTCGCTGTAGGAACCCAAGAAAAAAGCGAGTATGAGGGGCACGATGTGGGTCGCAATTCCGTTCCATTGATGGAATGTCGATACAGTTACCTAAACAACAATAACTATAATGTAAGTCTCTTCAAAAGTTTAATTTGTCACAAATTGGAGTCATCAGCAATACAAATGAGTGTTTCATCACCATCATTTCAGCCAAAAGACATCCAGTGCTGGACATAGGTCTTCCTCAAGGATCTCCACAAAGGCCGCTCCTGAGCCGTGTGTGTGATGTAATGAGTGTTTAAATAAATTTTATTCTAGAATCCGCAACGAGACTATTCGACAGAAGACCTCATGGCCTACGCGGATCGGGACGGCATGGTAAGGGATTTAAGTCACCGACATACCTCCGAGAATTAGAAAATTTAAGTTGCAGAGAGTCATATAAGTGGAAAAATAGAAATTGCTGGGATAGATAAGTTCCCGAGTGGAGACCTCGGCTTGGCAAGTGTAGTGTAGGCGTGTGACAAGTTCTGGGCAGCTTAGAGGAGACCTATGTCCAGCAGTGGACTAGAATGAACTGATGGTAGTAGCATCATACAGTTTTAAAGTTTGGAGATTCAGATTAATTACTATGGGGCTAATCTAAGTGTATTCAAAGGGATAAAACTAACAAAAACACATTTGGTAAGTGCTGTTTGAATTCACACACAAGACAAATCGCTTTATTATACTTCCAAATAACCATGTGGCATTTGGAAACCTGCTATCACTTTCTTCAGAAACGGTATTAAAATTATAAAATATTGTAAAAACAAGAATGCAATCTACATGGCTGCCATGACTATAGATGACCTTTATAGAAAACAAACCGATTTTTGGTAAATCTCATGTCATATTCTTTATGGATATATTAATGGGATATTTCTACTAATTAAGATAATCGGAATCAAGAGTTTGTAATATGTATCTGCTTTGAATATATGCAAAGAAGTATTATTATATTTATTTGTTTTTGTAAATTAATATCTAGTCTATTTCAAGCAGCCAAGCAATAAGACTGTTCTACTAACAATAATATTATTTGTATTAGGACTTCATCATTCATCAGTTCAGGAGGGAAATTAGCCTACTATGCCACGCTGCCAAAACAGGTTAGCACAGGGTTTACATCAAGTTTTCCTTCTCTTGTGGCTAGGTGGTCTGCATCTTGAGTTCCTTTAGTCACCTCATACAACACCTTCAGGATGGTGTGGGTTGGTGACATTGCATATTAAGACTGACAAATCTATTATTATAAATTATATTATAATTACATACCTGAACTTCTTTATTAATAGCTTCATAATTACTTATATTATAGCATATATCTTCACTATAGCCATGATTAACTCTGCAGGCTTGAAATACATAGAAGGTCTGTTCTATCACACTGGTGATCATGTAAGCCAGCATGTAGAAGAACATGGGTGGTTCCACAGTTATATATTTGTACCATGGCTTCTTCTTTACAAACTAAAACATAATATTTGTATCACAGAATCAGCATAGTCAATGTTAATTTAAAAAATAAAGTGGTGTGTTTCTTCCTTAAGTGCAATTTTGTATAGAGCCTATATAGATACTGTAAAAAAACCTATTCTTATTTTTTTGAGAAATTTATTTCAGTCCTAATGAGCTCTCCTACTTTTTATTTATTTACTCGTATGGTGGCCTATACAGGCCCACATCAAAACTGTTACAATTTAACATACTTTGCAGTAGGTTCCTCTAACCTTATATCTATAACAACAGATCAATAGTACTAATGATATAGATACTGCGTGCAAAAGAAATAAAAAGAAAAATTTCTGTCACCAGTTGATGTATTTGGCATAGAGACATGTAAAATGCAAGAACAATTAGGTAATCCAGGTATTGAAGTTTGTGGGTTCAATATTTGCAAAAGGTTGATGGTTTGTTTTGTTACCATGGTGTATCCTCACTTTGGATAGTCATAGGGATTTCGTTACACCCTTTATAGGTAACATTTGTCAATTGTTTTTAATGGTCTACATTAGAATAACTATATTCCACTAAATCACATTAAACAATGCATGCTTCATAAATGTTATAATCCACTAGTTCCATTTCCTTTACCATGGAAATGATATATGTTCACATACATCCAAATACTACAGATATGCTTCTACAGTCATGAATAATTATTTTCAAATAAAATCATTAATAAGCCTGAAAGCATTTAATCAACTAATACGATTCAACTATTTGAACTACTGGGTTTTTGCACACACCACTTATACTATATTTATGGGTTGATATATTTATTTCGCATAACTTTGTGGTAATTTAAAGTAAATAATATTTTATATCACTTACTGAAACAGAATCTTCTTTCGTAACAATTGACATTATTAAATGTTATTTAACTTGATAGAAATTTAAAGTATTTGTTGCAGCAAATACTTTAAATTTCTCTATACAAACAACAGTAGGTAGTCAATTTAAGGAAAGAGTTACGATTGCCGCCAAGTAATTAACCAATTGTATAACGATAACAAATGCTTGTCAATCCACTCAAGCACCGACGCGACGACCGTCCACAGCCACACGCACGACTGATTCGATGCGGCTTTCAAATAATATTAAAATAATTTACGAGGTAATGTATTGTTTTGTATAATGTGTCTCTGTGGAACGTGGATTCGGCATTCTTGACGTTCATGTTTTGTTTCACGTGCTTCTTCAAGTTATCTGTGCACCGGAAAAAAGCGGAACTAAAGTAGCTGTCATATTTTGTTTTGTCCAAAGAGTATAATAATAATATGGGAGAAGAGAGCCCTCTTGCGCCATTTTGAAGCATACAGATTTGAAGCGCCATCTGGATTTCTTAACGAGTACTAAGGCTCTATAGGTAGAATGTATGTATACCTTTTATACCAATAGATAGGTCAATATTTGTTTGCTTGATGATCATTCAAATTTTCTCTTGGTTTTTCAAATAGCAGCTGTGTTTACGTCATATGTTGATCATAATGCGATTTGCGAATAAAATAATGATACGAAAATATAATGATGGTTCCGTTACGTAATAAATTACGATCATTCAAATTTTATAATTGATGGAGCTATTTTAAGGATCGTAATTCATTACGTAACGGAACCATCATTATATTTTCGTGAATTGCATTTTGATCAATTATGATGTAAACAGCATCTATTTAAAAAAAACAAGAAAATTTGAATGATCACATATAAAATAGAAAAATAAACAAAAGTATAAACAAAACAAAAATAAAAGAATTTCGCCGGGTACATTTATATTTGAATAGAATTGGCAATTACACAATAATGAACTATTTTGCTCCATTTTAATCCAACTTTACGAGAGCAATGAAGATAAAACACCCAAATACCAATAATTAAGCACAAAATGGACACACGAAACAAAAACAAGCGCGGGCGCAAGTTACGGTGACCATTTTGTGATGTTGCCAAGACAAGGTTGCCATAATTGAAAATATTGGACAGCCCTGAAATATAAAAATGTGATAATTTTGAGGAAAAATTTAACAATTAATCTCTAGAAAAATACTATTAAATTTAATTAGAGAATGGTTTTTTTCGCATTAAAGTTCGGAACGCAGAGACATCTATCGGTAATTATGAAACTAATAGTTTCTCTGTTAAGAATTTTAGATGGCGCCTCTTTCTTTAGTGAAATTGTGCCTGTTCTAACTGTGTCCCCCCTGGTTTTGTCCGTACATTTTTGTATTACCAGTAGTAGCCTCTATCTTTTCCCTGAAATGTATTTTAACATAATAACTAGTTGTTAGCTTGATGCTCGCAGCAGATGTCTGCGTTGATGTTAACTATGGTTAGTTTCCGTTTGCAAATATGTCGCTGCTTAAACTTTGTCTCAGATTTATAATAATAATAGGCAAATATCTTTTCTCGAGACAGCTCGGGAACATTTTTAACGTCCTTTTACTTCGATTAAGATAATAAGATAAATGATTAACTGATCAAATTCTCATACCCCAAGTAAATATGACTCCAAATTAAGTGATATTGCTTTAAATAGATAGTGATATAATGGCAATCAAAATTTTCAATTTCGTACATCGTACTGATAGCAGACACATAAGTTTGAAAGTTTGGATTTGGGTAGTGTTTGACCCATAAATGAAGTTTGGATTTGTCGTGAAGTATGTGCTCTAGGGTTGTTCTGAAGCAGCAGTGGGCTAGAGAGATTGTTCCAATTGACCAATCCCGGTTGTTTAACGGCTATCATTTCCAGCTTATTTCAGAGCAGCGGTACGGGCAAAATGATAACGTCTCATTTTCACTGTTTTAACGTGTTTCAAGTGAACGATAATTGCTTATTACTCACAATTAGTTTTCGGTGTGATAATAACTCTCTCCGAAGCCTGCCGCTAACCCTGATATTTGGTTTGTTAGGGATCCACTTCCATCATCGATCATCTATCATCATCATTTCAGCCAAAATACGTCCACTGCTGGACATAGGCATGATCTAATTCTTAATTATCACATATGGCCTGCGCCGTCCATGAAGTTTGTTTCGTAGGTCAACATTTCCAGAACTAAACCATAAACGTACTGTGTGTACGTACCTACATTTCGGTGGAACTTTTGATGGTTTTCATATTGTGAAAATGACTATTGTAAAAAAATCAAGCATATGTCTTAAATTAGCATGTTTAATTTGAATTCAGAGTAGTCCGTACGTTAAAACAGCAATTTCCTATTTATACCTCTATTACATATGCACTGCGCGTGAATTTTCCGCGAAAGAAGCTATCATTCATAAAATGGTAACCCGGGAACGATTGCAGCGACACCCTCCAGTTCACAGATTACTTGATAAAATAAGTTGTTTTTAAGCAGGGATGTTATAGATATATAATTTCGGATCTGGATACTGATACATATATGAAAATTATTATACCTAACGGTTTCGGTTACGGTTATGGACATTAAATTATTTCGGACTATCCGATAATTTCGGTAACGGATACAAGATTTTTAAGAAAGTGTAAAATAAAATACAAATAGGAATACAAATTATTTGACTTCAATTGTAGTTCATAGGTTTTACAATCAGTCGTACAAGTAATTCTTTCTCAGAGCTAGCTAGTTCATACTTATCACTGTGTTGAGATTTAAGATGAAGTTTCAGCGAAGTGGTGCCACATCGGGTGTGTGTGTGTTTTTTTGCCTCACTGTTTACCTTTCGCTAAATCTACATTATTTTCCTCAAAATATGTCCATATTAGACTTAGACGTATTTTCCCAGACACTGACAAAAACAAACATATGTCACGTTTCGATTCCGCCCTATCCGAAAATATCCGAAACTTTTATACCGGATTTGGTTACGGTTACAGATATATTTATTACGTAAATCCGATAGATTCGGTTACGGATACGGAGCTCTATAACATCCCTATTGTCAAGTGACAGCTCTCGAATTAACGTACAGATAACGTATACTGTATTTGACACATAACTTACTTCGTCCGTATGGTGACGGATTTAGAATACATGGTATCACCACCCCATTCCATCCTGAGGGTATCGTAAAAGTGACAAGGCCGATAACCTAGCTGCAAGAGAAGGTAAACTTGATACCAACCGGTGAATGGTTTGCCAAGCCGACTGGCCATCGTGGCACAGTAGGCCGGAGGACCTCCATGTAACTGGGGCAGGCCTGACTCAGCAGTGGGCCACAGAAGTGGGCAGAGGCTGAGTAGTAGTGGTAATAGTAATACTTTTCGTGTCCTAAGTAGCCATGGTTTTTATTTATCGAAAGGTATTCTAAAATATGTAATTACACCTGAAAGGTCATTGACCTTTCTTGAAACAAACTGATATCTTCATAACTATCTAAAACAAAATCGGAACTGTACTATTTACCCAATCATACAATGGCATGTCCTCAACTCAGCCCAAACACACACTGTGGACGTTTTGTCGTAATTTTTGCTCGCGCTGCTCATTAATGTTCGACCGGACGGACATATGCGTTCGATTCTCGTGCCCGACGAAAGGGAATGTCGCAAGTGTTCATCATCACTACATAGTATAAAACAAAGTCGCATTTTTTGTCCGTCCCTATGTATGCATACATCTTTAAAACTACGCAACGGATTTTGAAGCGGTTTTTTTTAATAGATAGAGTAATTCAAGAGGAAGGTTTATAGGTATAATATAACCCGTGCGAAGCCAGGGCGGGTCGCTAGTCTGAATATAATTTAGTTCTGTTCGTTAAAAGGCCTTTAATTTGGCCTATTACGAGGAGTTAAGAATAAACAAACGAAAATAATAATAAAACCTGTTTATTTCCCATTGCCTTTTAAGATTTTCATAGATACAATAAATTATTATACTATACTCTATGTGGTAACCTATCAAAGCTAAAATAACCTTAAAACTTTAGAATGAAAAGCTCATTTTTGTACATTTTTACGAAGCTTCATCTGCATACCTACTCAAATCGTAAAGGATAAAAAATAGAAAAACTTTTTATGAACAAAAATGGTACAAAAACTTTTAAATGATTATTGTTTGGTAGCAGGGAAGTGCTGCTTCTGCTTGTCACCTAAAACTGGCACAATCATCATTGCTATCTTGGGTACGATACCTAGTTTATGGCTAATATCGTTGCTAAGCGCCAAGGATATTTTTGTGAAATACGGCGTTCATCCAGGCGCTACTTCCGTCATTGTGCATATATATGCCACAGTGGGTGTTCTCATGTGCAGTGTCCATATCATGTTGTTAATTTCAACTGTAACCTATAACGAAACATTGATTGATATATATCTTTGGGCAGCCATCGTTTATTTTGCCATTGATACTGCTCTTCTATGGATTATAAGTCTATCGATAATAATAGGTGGTTCTACTTTAATCGGAGTAGGTGTACTCATTATTGGTGCTCTATATTGGCTTGTACTTTATACAGTCGTGTTGCCAGTTGTTAACGGTTTCAGAAGGAGTATACATACAATAGTAATATACATTACATAAATAAAATGTTTTTTTTTTGTAAAAAATGATTTATTTTGTTAGTTTTTATAACTTAGCGTCATAATAAGACTTATGTACAGGAGAAGTATTTTACATACAGTAAATAGTACCTACTCATTATGATAAATCTCCCCGACATAGACGAAATAAGAGAGGCGTTTCTTACGAGCTGACTTTTAATCGGGTATTTATTATTTATTTCTAGTCATCTTCATTCAGAATTATAAAAGCAATAAAATACATCATCATCATCATTTCAGCCAAAAGACGTCCACTGCTGGACATAGGCCTCCCCCAAGGATTTCCACAAAGGCCGGTCCTGGGCCGCCCGCATCCGCTGCTTTCCGGCGATCTTAACCAGGTCGTCGGTCCACCGTGTGGGAGGCCTACCAGCACTGCGCCTTCCGGAACGCGGTCGCCACTCGAGGACTTTTCTGCCCCATCGGACGTCGGTCCTGCGAGCTATGTGCCCTGCCCACTGCCACTTAAGTTTGACAATCCGGTGGGCTATGTCGGTGACCCTGGTTTTCCTGCGTATCTCCTCATTTCTGATTCGATCTCGCAGGGAAACTCCGAGCATAGCCCTCTCCATTGCCCTTTGGGTGACTTTGAGCCTTCTGATGGAGCCCATAGTGAGCGACCACGTCTCAGTTCCGTATGTCATCACTACTCACATAAAATACATACTTGTATCTATAGTTTACTCCGAAGTCCGAACAATTACAAATCTAATATCTGCATGCAATGCTGGATATACCAACAAACTGAAGCCTAGGGCGGCAAAGTTTACCGAAATCTGTTATTGACTTACAACAAATAAATATTTTCAAATTAATATATTTAAATTGTTAATCCGCCACTGTCTGCAAGCACTGTACTATATTTTTTATCCGAACCTAATTCAAACTGCCTCTAGTGTTCCAAGAGCTGATGACGAATTTAAGGAAGGTCACCCAGGGGACTTCAGAGAGTAAATAATATTTATTCGTTCATTCGTGAACCCGGAATAGCGAGGCTGGCAGAGCCCCTGTGCAACTTAAAAGACGCTACCACAGATATAATAATACTAAAGACGCTACATATTTTTATTCCTAGTTCACGAATTAATCTTTCAAGTTGTTCGGAGGACCTTCATATAATTCGTTATCAGCTTTTTAACTTATTGTATGATTTATTATTTCTTACATGCCTACTGACGTTATGAGACGACAAAATAGGTATATTACGTTTATAAATTTATGCTTACATTAAGAATGATATTCAACCTAATAAAAAATGTCTGATTTATATTAGCAGATAATTGGGAAGTATACTTACCCAATTATCTGCTTTAAGTATGTACTATCGACTAATTACGTTAATTAGTATCTGACTAGACTAAATATTCGTGGGCCGTCGTCAAATACATTTGGACGTATTGACGTTTTTATTGTAGTCTAAAATTTGTAACTGGTTGTTTGACTAAATAAAATAATATAGACTAGAACAAAGAGTATTGGAGAATACAATTACAGTTCAATTAATATTTGCGCAGGCAGGTATGGCAAAAAGAAAAATAGAACACAAATGGGCACTTATACCTATTATTTCCTTTTAAACCTCTACTGGAAAATTTCACATTCCGTTTAGATCTAATTGAGCTAATTAACTGTTGAGACGGAACAGATGTATTTTATTTTTAAAGAATTTATTTTCACGCGTCACCTATTTTTTTATTACACTGAGGTGCACATGAGTATACGCGCCAGTGTCGTGTGAATTTCTGCACGGGAGGAAGTTGGGAACACCAAATTGTTAAGAGTCCCTTGGTGACCTAAACCACATACATCGGCCAAAAGCAGCATAATTCTACCAAATCTACTGGAATCTTTTGTTGTGCAATGTTTCTGTAGAAGTGTTAACGTTTGGTCTTGCAATAACTCCAGTTGCGATGATAAAGATTGATCAGAACATTCTGAAACCAATAAATAGGTAAGTGTAGAATAATCTTAATGTTCGGTTCTCATTATCAACACTCGGCACAATACGGTCACCTGTGGCAAAGGAAACTGTTTTAAGTACTATCTTTGCTATTTCTGCTTATAAGTGGGCATTATTAGGTCTAACGATGATTAAATTTGTGCCATAATTTAATACCAATAAATTTGCCATTCATCTCAACTTTTGTATGAAGACATATTGACTGTATGTATTTCTTCTCGTAATAAAGAAACATAATTACCCGTCCGAAACAATAAAGTTGATTTCAACCAGTCGTATTCTGATCTGTCCAGATTCGATCTAGATAATCTCTTCAAGAGTTGTGATAGCTTCTCTAAATCCGCTTTATACTGCATATTATTTTCTATAGAAACAATTTTACCTGAAAACAAAGCTCTAACGTACATATTGGGGTGTTAATTTATGTGTTCATGTTATATCTAGGTTAATCTTTGTAGAATAACATAGATTAACCTAGATGCATAACATTGCATCATAACCGGCCATCATGATTGTCTATTGATTTAAAGTAAAGAAGTTTTTTTTTGTAACGGCTTACTTGATAGGTACCTAGTTGTTATATAAATTCTGTCAGCGGTATGACATACATGGGGTTATTATGAATAGCCTTAGTTTGTAAGTTCAAATCCGGGCTTATCAATCCGCGGGTGGAAGCTAGTCGGTTAATCAATTTTATTAGAGCCCGACTGGGGAAGTACCTCCACGTTTTAAAATACCGCATCCAAATAACTAAGAGAGTCATCGAGCTCTATCTCAGGAAGTATGGTGTTGGTACCTGAAGGAACCCGCTTTCCCTCTGCTGGCAGCGACATGCTTTCCCTTTTATCAGTTGGTACCACATTAGGGCACCTTTCGGTTTGTAAGTCCACTAGTGAACATCAGGCGGCCGTAATGAAAATTACACATGCTTAGGCCAGGAAATCGTTGGCCACTTTGTGTTCATAGTTCAAAATAAATAAATCTCTCGACATTCGACATTGGTAGAATAGACGCAACTAACGACTCAGTTGCCAAAAGCGAGAAAAAATATATCTCACCTTCATCGAAGTCAACGGAATATTCTGAGGCTGTAAGAATGAACAACTCCCGCCAGTTTGAATGCAATAGGTTTGTTTGTTCAATAGGTTTGAATCGCATAAATGATTGCACAGTATGGAGCCATTTTATTGAAGTCACTAGTACTTTTACTGCTGGATCGCAAATGCCCTCTCCTAACCTCCAATGATCTTGACAATTAACCTTCCAATGACTTTCAATATCTCTTCTTTCAGCACAACATGTTTTTATGTCTCTAGCCTTTTGTTGCAATTTCTGTCTTTCTCTTATTTGGTCTACGATAACACAATGCTTTTCAAGATCTATAGATTGCACCGGTATCTCTGTATTTCTTGTTACAATATATGCCGGGAGATCGTAGTTATTAGCTGGAGAATTGGACCGAATGTTTCTGATATCTAGAAATAATATCTTAAGATCACAGTCTACTTCAACTTTTTTGGCGATTTATTATATTAAATTTAACATTTTTGTAATATGATCGCAATGCTACAAAATGATTTTGAACTGATAACACATACAGGACTATAAATAGTAAAATAAAACAAAACAGCAAGTTGTTAAAATGCATACTATAAGGAGAAGACATACCGTACCTACTCCAAATAATACTGGGCAGGACGAAGAAACAAATGTATGCTTTGTAAAGAAGTCTGTTATCATACAACAAAATAGTTTAAGAAACATTTTACCTTCATACAAATATTTTTGGTCATTTATTTCAAGTTTTTTATCAAACCACTGAACTGATTTTGACAAAATTTAATGCTACCCTTTGAACGCGGACTTGGTGTGTGTGTATGCTGTAAAGACGCCAAAAACAAGAGGAAAATACTATGGTATTAATTTCACTTTACCATCTTTTTTGTGACCATCTAATTGACAATCTGCCTTGAAAGCTTCCTCAGAACTGGATACTTCATCTTCTTTTATTTTATCTGGCTGTTTAGACTCTGTTTTACCTAGAGAAAAATAGAAATAATTCAAACTTTGTTTGAAATGTTCAAGAGAATAGAGACCAGCAAAATATTTATTTATGCTATGAAATTTCACGATATATATATGGAATTTCATGTATTACATAAATTAAAAATCATATTAATTAGACTGATATCAGTGGTAGAGTAGGCATACTTACGCTCAGAAGATAAAGTTTCGTCGCGCTGTACGACTGGAGGATAAAAAATATTAGCTGGGAAATACGCGGGATGCGATACGGGATGGTGCAACGACGTCGAGAAAAATGGGATCTTTAGGTGGCTAAAAGGGTTCACTTGAGTGCTGAGGAGAGGGTTCAATAGGGGGACGTCCGCTGTTATAGAATCTGGGAGCCTCGAGAAGTCCTGAAAGGAAGTTCGATCTGTGAAGTGTATGTTCTCCTCGGGACGTATGGAGATAGGACTGCCATACGGATGTAAAGTAGGAAACGTGGATAGAGCCAGAGGCGTGGGGCTCGGAAGAAAGGCTTGCTGTCGCGAGAAGTTGTAGCTAAGTTTTTGAAAAGCTAAATGGTGTTGGGCTGTGGCCGAAGGACGAGGCGCGCGCTCGTGTTGAACAGCTGTAACAAAGCAGACAAACATTGTTTATAGAATTAGAGAGAAAAGATATCCAGTTTACGTGTGTGTGTAAACTACACACTTGATATACTGCACGCACAGCCACATTGCTTTAAAATTGTTGGCATTTTTTCTAAGGCCGAGCCAAAAAAATTATAGACCAATGACATAACTTTGTTATCAGGTCCAAAGCAAAAACTTATTTCAGGACAACTCCTACTTCTTCTCAGCTCACAAGTGCTCAGTCGGACCTCCTCCATATTGGATTAGCCACAACTATTTATCATATTAATTACACTAATATTATAGAAACATATAGGTATGAAAAAAATAATACCGCCTAAATCCCACCCTATGTATGCTTAAATCTTTAAAACTACGCAACCGATTTTGAAGCGTTTTTTTTTAATAGATAGTGTGATTCAAGAGGTCGGTTTATATGTATAATAAATGCATAATATTGTAGAGAAACAGTGAAAAATTTAGAAGTTCATTGCACCCGTCCGAAGCCTGGGCGGTTGCTAGTTACTTATATGTTTCTTAGGGACTCTATAACATAAATTTAGTATTTGCCTATTATACACTGTAAATCAGTTTGAGTGGCATGCTTATTAATATATTAGACTAAGCATATGGAAAAGAATCAGCCGATCACCGTCGGGCGCAATCAATTTGGTATGTCAATAAATATCTGTGTGAACCGCGAGTGCACATGACGGCTTGTCTTCTTCAATGTGTTTGCGTTTCACCACAACCCCACGCCCCGAGTGTTTTATCAGTATCGCCGTAAGTGTCTTGTTTTATTAACGATTTATTTAAACTTCGAATCAATCTTTGAACATATAGTTACTTTGCATACAGTTTGAACGAATGAGTATGTTTATTTGAGTATGTTTCTATGAGTACCTACGTATAGTTATACGTAAAGCTAGTGTTCCTTAGGTTAAACGTAAAATATAGGAGTCTCTCGTAGCCAGTGGAAATTTCTTGAACGACACATCTCGACGAGTTTAAGAATGAAATTTAAAAATGCTATTAATAATAGATACAAGTAAGAATCTCCGGGACAACGGAAGAGAAGGAAAATCAGAAACAAAGCAGCCCATCTGGACAGTGTTGCACAATAAACTAATTTCCCACCATGTAAATGGGGGAGTACCCATTCATCGGTAGGTACCTAAGTCTTCTATGGGCTGAGATGATGGTTAAAAAAAGTTACCTTTGTACTCTAAACTATATAGTTATATAAGTCCTAGACATATCTTTTCACACTAATATTAAACATAATTCTGAAAGTGCTATTCACATATTTTAAAAAAGAAGCTTTAAAGTCCACGCAAATGAGGTTGCTGGTAACGGCTAGCTAATGTTTAATATTGGATCTATTTATGTCTTGCGTCGCTAACACTTGCCGTTAAAACGAGAAAAAAGATAGAATTCTGTGGGTACTACCTACTAATAAACAGTATCTGAGAATAAAATGCAGACGATGTGAACAAAAACGTGTCAAATAGTAGGTGCGGAGGGGCGACGATAATTCCCCACGGCTTTTCTCACTCGCCACTTACTGACACTTGTTTACCGCAAATACTTGAAAATGTCTCCTAATGGAAAAGACATGCTGCAAAGGAGGCGCCCTGGATAAATACATTATTGAGACAAGTGCGCGGCCGTGTTCCCAATTGATCGGCATTTTATACAATTAAATAATATCGACACCAAATTATAGTCGTCGACACGTCAGTGGCGTGGAAACTGATATGTCGGGGATAACCAGATAGTCTCCAGTTGTCTTCTGCCAAGCAGCTTATCTAGTGGATTGGTCGCGTATGGTAGACGGCAATAATTTCGTGTAAATACTGATAGATAGCCAAATTAACTTGGGAAAAGACGACGAAGAAGAAGAATATCAACACAATAGTTTCAGTTGATCACTTGTGAACTCTGTGTAAACAGTCTTCTTATTGTGTACATTTTTTAAAATTGAATGTTTTAGTGACAGAGATATGCTGCGTCTGAGTCGAAAGAAAGAAGACTGTGACTAAAAATCGGAATAAGTACCTAAGTATCTCGTCGTCATCCTAAGATCACTAGTCAGTGATGCCTTAGGTACTTTTAAAAATTAAATGCGGACGAATTCGTGGTTCGAATTGTAAATAATATAACCTTATAATTTTACCTTTCCAAGCGCGGGAGGGTCTTGAATGTGTATATTACTCATTATATGTTACAATACGAAATTAAAAAAATATATTATATCCCATTTTGGTTGAATGTTTTGGGTAATCCGAAAAATCTTACTGCGCAGCATGTCGCTGGTTCGATCCCCGCACGAAAGAAATATTTGTACGACCTACAAGTATTTGTTCCGGGTCTGGGTGTTTCCTATCTAAATGTATTTACAAAAAAAAAATTATGTAGTTTATCATCCATCCCGTTACCATACACAAGCATTAAGTTGCTTAGCTTGAGACGAGATGGCGTTGTGTGAAATGTCCAAGGATATTTATTTATTTATATCTTTTTTTTGTTGTCGCTGTTGAAATGCTTTATGCATACCACCGCCCCTCGGGGGAGAGGTCGGTGATTATGTGGGACTCCGACAAGGGTCGTCTTCACACTAAAACTCCAGCGGTATACCCTCACACGGCGCGCCAAACTGGATCATATCCTAGCCTAGACAGCTAGGTGCCTACTTGAAATATATAAATAGTCCTCACCATCTTTCTTCATGTTCACCTGAAGACACTTTGAGAATCGGCACGCTTGGCACTGGTTCCTTCTAGTCACATCGACTACACAGCGGCCGTTCTCTTTGCAGATGTAGTCTAAATTTCTGTGAGAGCAAGCAAAAAAGGTAATTAAATGTATTCTATCACTTACATTATCTTTTAAAACGTTATACAGAGACTATCCTTAAGTAGGTATCCTTAAGTAAAAAAATATCTTTATTCTTGTATGTATGTAGTGTTAATATCTAATGATAAACTTACTGACTCATACTTTTTCCTTCTTTACGGGGTGTAACGAAACCCCTAAAGCTATAGAGGACCTAAGAATTTGCTTACATCACTAAGCTAGTGGGACAATAATAACAACACCTAGTTGGCTGATTTTCACTGGAACCCATGATTCGTGTTGAAAATCTGATTCAAAAAACGTCAATATCTCAGCTATTCTTCAAGAAAGAAAAACATTTTAATTTTCATTTCAGAACTGATTCTTTTGATTAGTTTAACGCCATCACTTCAGGTTCTTGTTACATCTATACAAATAAATAAAATTGGGGTGTCTGTTTGTAATAATAAAATAACCACTTTTTACTAAATCCGTAAGTATGTATACACAGTACATAGATCGAAATATTTTTTTTCTTAATTTTTGTCTGTCTGTCTGTCTGTTTGTTTGTTCCGGCTAATCTCTGGAACAGCTAGACCGATTTAAACGGGACTTTCACTGATAGGTAGCTAATTATATAAGGAGTAACATAAGCTACCTTTTTTAGACTAGCTTTGCCCCGCGGCGTCATCCGCGGTACGACAATAAGTAGGTAAGCGCGGGTGAAACCGCGGCGCGCAGCTAGTCCTATATAAATTTAACGTGTGTAAAATTACCCTATTTACGTTACTCAGGATCTATTGGAAATAAACATAGTTTCACTCCATAATAAGTTACTGTAGCGAGAAATATTTACCGCCGGATACTTCTTTTGAAGAAACCTCTACAACCGTCGCAAGAAGATACTCCGTAGTGTTTTCCAGAAGATTTGTCTCCACACACGCGGCAAAGGCTTTCAGCCTTCCCACTACTCGCCTCCATCGCCCACCCTGTTGGATCCAATTGCCTAAAGAAAGGTTGCAATAATAGCATTTTTACATAACCTACTTTATGCAAGCGGTTGATTACTATAATCAGGATGTTGCTTCTTGTTTGCATTGCTAGAAAACATAGCTAAATGCTTTTGACGCATACCCGGGCCACGTACCCGGGCGTAAGATGTTGGGCCAGCCGGGCTATGTGTGGAATCGTAGGTGTCCCCTACCCACTAAAACGGAGTAATATCCGAGGCCAAGGGATTCACCATCCCCAATCACATTCAATACTTAATATCGATCGCTGAAACAAATACCTAATACTTTACCAATGAAAATTTAAGAAGGATAATAAAAAGATATGTGAGACTATGGTACGGTGATACGGTAAGATTGCACGATAAGATATCTTTTGAATTATAATATCTGATGTGATGACTATATATGACTTGGGTAAAATTATGAAGTAGATATTGGTACGCTCTGATAGAGACCTTTTCAAAGCTATTTTTTTAATTAGTCCACGATGAGTGCTATGGCTACCTACTCAAACTTTTGGAATGCCGTTATTTACTTTAATGTTCTTTTCAATGAGATAATAATTATGCTGATGAATAAGGAAGCCATTTCAGTTCATTTCATATTTTGCTGCTCTTCCTTGTACTAGACAAAATTGCGTCCCTAGAAGCGCGTTAAGCACCATATTTCATTGAAAATGTAAGTGCATATATTTAACTCCGTTTTAAGTCATAAATCAACCTTTTCGAGTATATATACGATGTTTACAACTAACAACTTAACGAAATTACAAAGAATGTTTTGAATGTAAGCAAGCACAATAAAAAATGTTAATTTCAACAGACTTAGGTATTAAAGGAGCGTCTCAATTCGATTATTTATTTATTTATTTAATACTATAAGCAATAAAAATAATTTTATCTATTTTTCACTTTTGAGTGGCTATTTTGAAGTCGGTTTACAATTTTTTGGTTTGTGTTTTTATTAAAATGCACCCGCATTTTGAACGTAACGTTTTACGGATATTTGAATTTCTAAACCAAATGACATACATTTTTTTCTATTCCAGTTCGAGTACAATGACATAATTAAATGATCAGCATCACAGTATGCACCCTCGTAAGGTATTGTCAAGTAGGTACGACATATTGCTTCGTCATCGAAGTCAGGCATTAATAATCGATAGATTATTCAAATAAGAGGGCGTCAGACTATGCACAATATGGTGAAAAATGTAAACTCTTCGGCTGTCAAGACAGACAGATGGCCTTTTGATAGCAACTTTATCACATTATCGTATAGAAGAGCTTAGCGCGTCACGTTACATGAAAGTACAAAATGCGATATCAAATTGATTCTTTTTCAGTAGGTAAGGTAAAATTTCTAGTGAATAGTGCGCACCACACAATTTATTTTGATGTCTTTGATTCTGCAATAACATTTACATACCTAGATTTTTATTAAAAAGGTCATTAAATTCAACTTATTACACGACTGTTACGGAGTAGCAAAAATGCTATAACGCGAATAGTCGTGGAACTTCTGTGGGTCAATCTAAAACTAGAAGCGCCAAGTTATCTCAGTCCTTCATTACAGAAAAGAATCTCGTCTCGTTTAAGCCTCTTCCGAATTCATGGAGGGAAATTAGCCTACTGTGCGACGCTGGCAAGACGGGTTGGCACATGTTTTGTTTGCCTCTTGCGTTCCTTTAGTCATCTCTGAGGGTGTCGTACCTCGGGATGGTATGGGTTGGTGACACTGTGTATTCTAAATCCGTCACCACACGGATCTTTTCACGGGAAAGAATTCACTCACTGCGAATGGATATAGGGTTTTCGTTACACCCTGCATACTTGGTACCTAACATTGAACTGTGGCCAAGAGCGGTATATGTTTATTAAATTCTGTCCCCTACTACAAGCAGGCACATTACTGACGTATGTTTGAATTCCCACGAAGTCGCTCTACCTATTGTGACTTTTCTTGAATCCTTACGCCGACTAACCATATAAAAGAGAATTATTTATAAGGTGTATAATAAATAGTCGATTCTAATTTTGTGGTAGTGGAATACCATTGCATGGAGAATCACTTTAACACCAATTAATCCTTTTTGATTATGTACCTAATGGTAATGATTTATTCTGCAATAAAATTTTGGTAAGTAGTTGCTCGCTTGAATTTATATGTTCTTGTACTTGTGCAATAATTTTATGAAAGTATATTTATATTAATTTATCGATAAAAAAAAAGTTAAATTCCGCAAGCGATCCGGGGAAAACTTAAATGAAAATATCCATCAAAACATAAAAATATAGTGGTTTCTTTATCTACAACAGCCTAAAATTTCTGGTGAGTGCCCTTTTTTAGTAGGGGAACGTTTTATAGGTGCCCATCTTGCTGATGTACCTGTATGAAGGTTACCGCAGGTGGTTTGGCTCGAGACCGGAACAATAGTGGTAAGTTTTAGTGGATAACCCGGGCGCACTTCACCATCTTCTCGGGCCTATAAAAGGTTTCCCCCTCTATAAAAAAGGTTCTGTATCAAGTTTTCCTTCTCTTGCGGCTAGGTTATCAGCCTTGTCGTCCTTTTTGTCGGCTCTTACGAAACCCTCAGGATGGAAAGGGGTCGTGACACTATGTTTTCTCAATCCGTCACCACACGGAAATACTTATTCACTTTAATTGTAGTGGCAACCGCGCCAGCGGAGCTGCCCCCTTAAATAAGCGATTGAGCCGCTATCAGTGATACTCGCGCCGTTTCCGTAACGGTAGCGTGACGTCCAACTCACAATTAGACCGTATGTGCGGTCGGACCTTCGACACAATAATTATACATGAATTGCGTTATCACACATAATGCCACCCACGCGCTAATTACTGTGCAACAATTGACTTTTTACAAAATAAAGCACCGGGTCATCAGTAGAAATCAAAACAAAGTCAATTGGATAATATTTGTTAAGTATGAAGTGTGAAGTTGTAGTGAATGAACGAATTTCAGTGTGACGGATTTAGAATACAAAATATCATCAACCAATCTAGCCGCAAGAGAAGGAACATTTGATCAATCCGACTCGGTCAATCCCTTGGAGGAGACCCAACTCAGTCATTGCAATCATACCGGTTATTTAAGGGGTGAAATGATCATGATGGCATCTTGAACTTTTAACACTTAGCTTATTTAGTAAATAATATAGCTTAAGTAATAAAGCTTAATAAAATAAGTAGGTACCTAGTACTTACTTATTTTATTAGGCTACTTTATTAACCGGCCCCGATAAGCAGGAGGATAGATTTTTTGCTTTGCTTGCAAAAAATTGCTTTGGGTCCAGATATTTCCCATAGAAGTAGTTTCGTACCTATAAACCTTAAAATAAGTGATACGTATACACATTTGTATTATCGCACAATGTTGACGTATTATTTCAACGATTTTGTTTTAAACAATTCGACTTTTAGTGCCTATTTAGAGAGACGGCCAGCATGTTTTTTTAAAAACCTTTTAAATATATGAATTAACATTTGAGAAACGCCCGGATGACTCATATTTAGATTCTGATAACTTTAGAGATATCAATAATTAATTACAAATGTTCCTAGGACTTTGTTCTTTCCTAGAGCAGGATAATTAATATAAGGACATACGTGTAGCAAGTACGAAAACAGATTGTAACACAATTATCATCAAACCGCCTACAAATGAGGGTTAGAGCCACCCTGCAATCAGTGCCGCCGAAAAGGCAAACATATTGCAGGAATTAAATCACCCCGAACGGATAGGGCGCGTTGCATGTACCGCAGACCTTTGCCCTTCAACCTGGCTTTTATAATAGTTTTCGAGTTCAAAATTATCCCTCCGACGGGAATGTAATGTGCGAATTGAACAAAAATTAAATTAATTATCGAAGTAATTTTATTTTTTAACATAATCATCATCAGATCCACTGCTGAACAAGTATTTCCACTAAGGTCGGCTCGCATCCATCGTTTTCTGGCGACGTTAACCAGATCGTTGTTCCACCTTGCCGTCAGCACTACTCTACCAGCACTGCGCTTTCCAGGACGCGGTAGCAACTGGAGTCCTGCGAGCTATGTGCCCTGCCCAGTTTAGCTGTGTGGGCTATTTAGGTAGCTCTGGGTTTCCTGCTGTCTCCTCATTTCTGATTCGATCTCGCAGGGAAACACCGGGCATAGCCGAGAGGGCATTGCCCTTTGGTCAGATTTATGTTTTTTTAAGGATTATCACGATTATTATAGAAATATTGTTTGAATAATATGAGGTTTTCAAATCCTAATGTTCTAAATTCAAATTAAATTTTCATAGGTTTCGTATTTTGTTTAACAAAGTCATTTTACCCTTACCTATTTTTAAGAAAATTTCATACTTTACAAGTTTTTAAAACAACACACGTAAATGGAAAAAAGAGCTAACAAACGTTTATAAAATAACTTATATTGCTTCCTCGAGCTCTTATTATTGCTTCCATTCGGTGCTTCATCGATCGGAAGTGACCCGAATCCTACCAGATACTGAACGGCGCGTGAACAAACCGATAGCCGTCCCGATAGCGTTTGTAGAATATATCCTACCCCAGAAACACTTAGCTGCAAAATGCAATACAAGAGGAATGGAATGGAATGCCAAACAACCTTTAATTGTTAATTAAGGAAGTTTTAGCCATTTCCAAATAGTAACACAACAACATTTACAAACGCCATACGCTTTTGATACAAGCACTTAGTAAGAAAGGTTGAATTTAGTAGACTAATGCTAGCAATTGCATCGTGTCGGATGGATGTGACGGAATTAGAATACATAGTGACAGTATCCCATTATATCCTGAGGGTGTCGTAAGAGCCGACTAAAGGAAATGCCAAGGCTGAAATCGAAGCCGCAAAAAAAGGAAACCATGAGAAATCACCCTGCGACCCGTTTGGCTAGCAGTAGGCAGTAACTAATTGCCCTCAGTAGGCAGTAACTAATTGCCACAGTAGGCTAATTGCCCTCCATGTAATAAGAGGAGGCCCGACTCAGCAGTGGATCATTTATGGGCTGAGTAGCAGTAGAAAGACGCGTCGTGCAGCAGGTCGCTTCTCTTCACTGCAATCTGGTTGAGGAAAGCCATTGCTATTACATGCACCCAGTGGCGGATTGACCAATAGGCTGAGTAGGCTGGAGCCTAGGGCGGCATATTTTAAGGGGCGGCAGATTTAGGACGTCTAAAAAAAAGGTCGTCAAAAAGAGTGGACGTCGGACGTAAATTCAAAGCGCGTCTACTAAAAAAAAGGTCGTCTCAAGAACTGTAGAGGCGGCATAAAACATAAAAAGCCTACGGGCGGCATATTTTAAGGGGCGGCAGATTTAGGACGTCTAAAAAAATGGTCGTCAAAGTTGTCTCAAGAACTGTAGAGGCGGCATAAAACATAAAAAGCCTACGGGCGGAAAATCTGAAAATCCGCCACTGCATGCACCATGATTTTAAGGTGGCGGTGTGCTGTGATCCGGTCGGCTCAAGGATCGAGTTCTTATGCTGACCTTATTTGACGCACTGTTGAATTGGGCCTCCTCCAGTTCCATGGAGGTTATAGCAGTAGTAGATACAAAGGTATATTGATAAAGAGATTTCAAGCAGTTGTAGGTATACTAGGATCATGACATGTCTAGAAGGGCGTCCATTAATTACGCGAGGCGTTCCGATCCACCCTCAAAATCAAGTCCGTTGGATAACTTTGCGGAAGTCGCAAAATAACAGTAAATGATAGATAATATCGCGTAAGCAGTAATATAATGTTGATTTCTTAAAGATACTAGCTGACCCCATAAACGAAGTTTTGCTTTAAAAATATCACTATTAAAAAATAGGGGTTCATGGTAGAAGGGTGAAAATTTAGGGTTTATGTAGTTTTGTATGCTGTATATTAAAAACAAATAAAATTTCTAAAAAATATGAGTAAATATTTTTGGGGTGGACCACCCTTAACATTTTGGCGGATGAAAAATCGATGTTGTCCGATTCGCAGACCTAGCTGATATCCACACAAAACTTCACGAAAATCGGTCGAGACATTTCGGAGGAGTTCAATAAAATAACAAACACCGTGACGCGAGAATTTTATATACCTACCTACTATTAGATAACAACTACTATGTAGATGTCTATATATAAATAACCCAGTGGCTTCGACGGTACGTCGGCGAGTCAATTTATGTCTGTGTGGTGACGGATTAAGGATACAGCCATCGACTGCTGCGCAGCATGTCGCGGGTTCGATCCCCGCACGGAAGAAATATTTGTACGACCTACAAGTATTTGTTCCGGGTCTGGGTGTTTTCTATCTATACTAAGTATGTATTTACAACAAAAAAACCATTTTTATAAGTAGTTTATCATCCATCTCGTTACCATAACACAAGCATTAAGTTGCTTAGCTTGGGACGAGATGGCGTTGTGTGAAATGTCCAACGATATTTATATTTATACTGTTGTAAGAGGCGACTAAAGGAACGCAAACGGCACATCACAGTCGCAAGAGAAGGAAAGGTTGGTACAAACATGTAATTTCTCTACATGACTTGGGAGGAGGCCCGACGCATTAGTGGGTCATTTATGGACTGAAATGATGATGAATGATACTTCCTACTGTTTGTATTTTTTGGTTGAGAGGTTTTTGTTTACCTCACAGAACGAAACCTCAGGCTGAAATGGGGTGGTAACAATAAGTATTCTAAAACCGTCACCACGCGGAACTAAGAATATTCACGATTAACACAGTTTACAAACAAAACACTGCGCACTTAAATTAAAGTCGGTTGAAAAAGTAAATGTGCCACAGACAGGCTTCTACAACACCTCTTTTACGTGGGGGGTTAACCTACTTGCCAAAATCGTATTTTGCATGCACACACCTTAGGTTAATGTACGGTGTACCTGCATGCAAATATTTAACAAAAATCATCAAAATTTTGATCAAGTAACAGTTTATAAAAAAAAATTTGGTAGGTACCTATTTACCGAGAGAGTATCTAAATATTTAAGTATATAGAAGAAATAATAGTCTGCGAAAATCGCAATAACATCGTAATAAATGTAAACTAGGTTTAGTTATACATACATACCTACTTAAATTATATATAGTTCATTTCAAAGTCATATCACAAAAATGCTTACGCTAGCAAAATACAGAAAATTTACTTACCAAGATAGCCCACGGTAGATCAAACCAGGCTGTCGGCACTAAGTGATTATGTCTTCTCAGTCAACATCGCTCAGTCAGGGTGGACGCGGCACAGGCGCTGAGGTGGGAGGGTCGCTTAGTAGGCGGGGCCAACCCTCATCCCCTAAACCACACGACCCCATTGGACGAACCGCAGGGGGCGTGTCACTAAAACTCTCATTAGTAATATTGTAGCAGGTGCGGTCGATCCATTGTTCCTGTAGAGAATCAAGTACCTTTCATCGATTGTCTCGTTGAAGCCTTCTTTAAGGCCGAACCTGCAATTCTATTTTTTTAACAGATATTATTTTGTCTATAAGCTGATAATAGACAACACAGATCGTTTGAAGTTTAATATTTATTGGAAATGAAACCTTTGTAATAAAACTGAAATATTAACATTGTGATCAAGTGACGTGACGTTCATGATTTCGTAATAAAATAATTCAAAATAATGATCGTTGAGTATTTTTGAAATGCCATGGTGACAGATATAATCGTTAGAGATACCTACATTTTATCAACAGCAGCATAACACCTACGACGGTCGGTCCTACTTGTTCAAGTCACCCAGCAGGCCTTAATCACGCCCTACACCGCGAACAAATTTCATGTGAATAAATAACACAGTTCGTATTGATTGATTACCTATTATGGGTAGAAAGAAATCGGGCAACCCTGAAAATATAATGTCTCGTACTTCATGGTACGGAAAATACGACGAGGCAACACATTTTGCGCTCTAATAAAAAAAAATGCTTTCAACCATTTAAATCCCGCATCTATAGGTTTACAATCATATTGCAGACCGATGATGCGGCCGGGATGAAATTTAATAATTTCATTTTCCGTTCGTCATATAGGCCCATAAATGAGCCACTACTAAGTCTAGCGTTTTGCAAATTCATGGAGAGAAATTAGCATACCTACTGTGCCACGCCGGCAAGACGGGTTGGCACAAGGTTTCCTGCTTGCGGCTAGGCTTTCGGCCTTGTCATTTCCTTTTGTTGATTCTTACGACACCCTCAGGATGGAATGGGGTGGTGACGCTATGTATTCTAAATCCGTCACCACACGGACACTTGTATATATCAAATCTTATCTTAGATCTTTAAATGAGCAATTCTTGTCAAAAACACTAGACTTGTCTGAATAAAAGTTAAATATCCTGCCTATAATAACACTTTATAGAATTCAAAAAGTCAGTTTTCGACTTGACGGTTTTGAACAAGTATAATTTATAGTAAAAATAAAGATCCTTTATTAAGTGCTTAATAATTTTGACCTTATTCTCAACTAACAAGCGTGATTTTAAAATGAATCATTTTATTTGTAGATTCAACCATAAAAATACCAATAAAGCAAAAATTGCACTTGATTGGAAATCTTTTTTTTCAGTGTTTACAATTGGAATCTCGGAATCGGCTCCAACTATTTTCATGAAATTTAGTTTATAGGTGGTTTCGGGGGCGATAAATCGATCTAGCTAGGAATCATTTTTAGAAAATGTCATTTTATTCGGGTTTAGGGGGGGGATAATGGAGTCTCGGAATCTGCTACAACGATTTTGATGAAATTTAGTATACAGGGTGGTCAAAAAGTCGTGGATGAAACGAAACCAGCGGGTAGATGGGGCCATCAGCAGCAAAAAATTGTTCCACGGGAGGTCCTTAGGGTCAACCCCGGCAGAGTTACAATTGACTTTGTGGTTTTATGAGAAATTGTCATTTTTTAAACTAAAACTTGATAAAATTCGAAGAAGTCTACATCCTGTATCTTTTTTATAATTTTCACTAGATTGGTACTGATGAGTCCTTTCGTTAGACATGCTATTTATGGTAGTTTATTGGGTGTGTTGAAGATAATATTAAGTTTTACGAAAGCAATAATTTTAAATCAAAACTTGTTATTTACTTCGGACCCCACTGTGAAAAAAAAATACTCTACAGAAAAGTGCCGCTGTATCACAATTTTTGGCGCATTTAATAGGTATTCTAAAAATGTATTACACATGGCTATGCGTGGCTTCGATATCTTTCGAGGGCGATCATTCGTAGCAAGGCCAGAGTTAATTCATACATAAAACTCGGTTAGACCTACTAACCTTACCTAATCGTGATTGTTTTCCGGACTACAGGGTCTTTATCGTCGTTTCAGCCCATAAATGACCCACTACTGAGTCGGGCCTCCTCTAAGTTCATGTTGGGAAATTAGCCTACTGTGCCACGCAGCCAAGACGGGTTGACACAGGGTTTGCATCAAGTTTTCCTTCTGTTGCGGCTAGGTGATCTGCCTAATGCGTTTTTTTAGTCGCCTAGATTTTGGGCTCAATTTGCTTGGGGTTGGGACAACGGTATAATAAAAGGAAAGACTAAATTTGAAAGTCATATAATAAGTTAGGCATACAATATTTTGGTTACAGTTTTTTACATTTAGGTGCAACGGTACTTTAACAATGTATTTGGTGATATGTTTATTTTTTGTATTAACTTAACGTTAATCTTACAATACAATTGTCACGGTGGTATTAAAAGGCATACACGTTATATTATTTTACGGCCATCGCGGTTACCAAACACTACTAATTCACGACATTTTATATCCCAACTTACAATTTACTGTGTGATTATGACATAAAATCATTGTGATTACATCGAAATATTGTTACAATCGTTTTATCTTTGGCTAAAAGAAATACATTTTAAGGGCGCAGTCTGACAATTATGTTCACTTACGTAAAATAACTTCACTTGATTTCTTAATAAGTATACAACATTTTATTGTTACAGATGGACTCAAAGCAATGATTGTACTTGAATCGTGTTACATTTTTCCACCTTTACATATTAAAAAACAAAGTCCCCCAGCCCGCGTCTGTCTGTATGTAGGCGATAATCTACAAACATACTGCATGGATTTGCATGCGATTTGAACCGGTCGATTGTCAAAACGAGTCCTGAGGAAGGTTTATGTAGGTACGAGTATATACCTATTTGTAAGGGTTTCAAATATGACGATAACGATCGATGGCCTCTGTCGAGCCTCGGAACGAATAGGCCTTAGGATGAACATGCAAAAGACGGCGATCATTCCTAACACCCATAATCATTGTCGACACAAGGTGAACCGACGACCTACTTTAGGTCAACGAAATCCAATAGATACCAGCAGCTCGGGGGGAAAACCTCCCGCAAATATTTCTACAAACGCTGGTGCCTTTGTAGAAATATTTGTGGACAAAGCCATCTATAGTTGGATTATTGCACGGCTTATCACGTCGTATTCTCTACTATCCGTGCGTAGCCGGGGCGCGTCACTGGTAAGGTAAAATATGTGGTAATTTACAAACGATACTGATCATATATGATTCATATTTATGTATATGTTTCCATAACCCATAAACCTTTCTTAATGGCTACTGGCCAATAAGAAAATAATGTGTACTCATGTGTATGATGTATAAGTCAAGGTTGTACGATACATACTTCGAAGTGAGGTAAAGTATATTTCAAACAACCTTGAATTATACATGAATACACATACTTTTCTCTTTGTCCAAGGACGATGGCCGGGTTACGAGGGCCTTAGCCCATCTCACATAGGTACACATTTAATGTGACAATACATGGGATATACTATCCATTAAAACATTTTCGTCAAATAAATATAACACACTATAAATAATATGATGTCTAAGCACCTCATAGATACGTGCTGAGAAATTAAACAAATGAAAAACTAATATTCGCAACAAAATTTTTACGTAGTTTTGTTTGACAGCAATTTTAATCAAATATTGCTCTAATACTTTAAACAAAATTTGCGTCGACAAGCACCTCGTAAATATTTTAATCACAGACTTCCTTTCTAAGCAACTGAAGCTTAGCATGGCTATGATAATATAGTGATTCATTACTTATTTTTCCGTTACTTTTATCAGCTGCTAAACAAACACTTCAAATAATTCCTTTAACAATTTTGCTTCAAACCATTCCTTGCCTCGAAGACAAACGAGACTGGCTTTACACAACCATTTTTTTTCCAATACTATACGTTGATCCTAATTTTATTTTGATCAAATCTCACAACAAACAATATGTTTATTCGTTATGAATCATAACTTTTATCTTAACTACAAAGCCACATATTATGTTAAAAATGCTTGCTTTGTATAATTTGCGTCGTGTATTGTTTTTTATTTCATTCTAAGCTAATTTCAGTTATATTCCGGTTAGTGTAGTTAAGTTTCAATTACCTAGACACGATCAAATGAAGTAGCTTCCTTATTACTAATTCCTAAGGATGTAATTGCCCGTAAATCGCGCCTCATTTTAGCTTATAATTATCATACAATTACTCTTCACATTCATAATATAGCTAATAAGTTCTAAGTTCCACTACTAATACTGCTATGAACATTTATGAACAGGTCACAATTAACATTGGCAGATATACTTCCGAACAGCGAAAAGACTTTACAGGTACAGTTTATGGGGTATTTTGTTAAGTTCTTGTCTGAACATAAACATTTATAATGAAAATAAATGTTTCAACACATGAACGAAATATTTATTTTTATCATAAAAGTTTTTATTTCGTAGCAGTTATTCGATCGGAAACATTTTGGAGAGTTGAAATTAAACACTTTTTAACGGATTTATCGCGTGTATATTACATTGGGCAAACAAAGAGAAGTGTCGGTATCCGCATAAAATAACATATAGCTGACATGAAGAACAGCCGCTCGACCAAGTCTGCAGTTTGTCAGCACACATTCAACAAGACCAACACTACATTCGCTTTGATAGACCTCAAAACTTGCTAAAAGCCTTGGCAAAGAAAATCATTACATTCCAAGAATGATCCGCGAGGCTATTGAAATTGAAAAACAGCCAAATTACAATAGAGAGGATGGTTCGCAGGTACCTCCTGCTTGGGATCCAGTAATTAAATTGATCAAATCTCAAGCACAACACTTATCTGCGATTTCTGCGTGCACGTTATCAATACAACAAAATTATAGGCGATTTTAACATTACAATTTAACATTTAAAATATTATAACTGCGATTTTAGCTGTTTCTTTGTACTTTTGAAGACAACTGTCATCTAGTCTCTCCAGCGACCATGACTGCTTCAAAGAATTCGAAACATCGGGAATTAAATAATGTAATACACGCGATAAATCCGTTAAAAAGTGTTTAATTTCAATGTTTAATCGCGAAAACCTAGGAAATCGTCACCTTGGAGAGGCTGACATGAAATCACATACACACACAACCTACCCTTACGAACATTCGCGCGATCCCATGGTCATCCTCCTATAAATACATATAGCCATATAAAAATCCGATTTTACTCGATCAGTGTATAGTATCCAATTGGACGAACCCATTTAACACCCTGTATCCTTTATTTAGCAGGAAATAGTGAACCGACCTGTGATAAACTAGATTAAATCACTGGTGACCAACAAATCTCACATACTCAGTAGGAGATTATTTTCAAATCAAAAAAGATTTTGGCAGTGTGTACATGAAAAACAGAACAGGCGTCAATACTATTGGCGTACTCCTAAATACAAAAAGGAAGAATGTTCTTCAACGAAATTCCGCAGTTTCCAAAGTAGTGGCGTGGTCGCCAGAAGCATTGACATGGGCAGATAATCTAGCCTCAACAGAAGGAATCCTGTAGGAAGCCGAACCGTCGGGCCAGGATGGTAGCAAAAACTAAATTTTAATGCTGGCACTTGACCATGGCCATTCGTATTCATTACGCGTACGCGGTATTTGTGTGCACCACCCAATGCCGTCGACTATTACGTCATGAGTCAACTATTAATCCCTGGTAGACCCAGGCAAAGTAACACTACTTCAAAACACTCCGTTGCCATCAAAGGGAAATGAGTAAAAAACACGTAACTACGAAACCTGACACCATTGTATAAATTTAACTAGTGTGACTTCTGTCCATAATGCCGTATAGATATTACTACTAGTGCAATCAGCGTTAGAAAAATATTATTGAAGATATAGGTACTGTACCTACACAATTATAAGCTTCCGCCATTTTGTCTAATTCCTAAGTTATGACTGGCAAGACTTAAACTTAACAACATACAACAACATTATGTTATAGCGTTTATAATCAAAATATTTAGAATTGAGTTTCAATAATCTTTGTACGTATACAGTTATTAATTCTATATTACTATCTGATATTATTATCAAAGCATATTCCTTGTTTATTTGTCAACTCAATATACTGTCTACTAAAACTAGGCAATGTTGCAAGTTCAAATAAAATTTCGATATAAGTCTATCACTTACAAGCTAAGCATCAGAAGAATCATAAGCCTGCGTTTATAAAGAATATCGTTAATAATATCAAGAATAGCGTTTATAGTATACCTAACAAACACGTTTCAATTTAACTATTACATGAACATTGACAATAAAAGTATTGGCATAATTGTTACACATTGATGTAAATATATTACGTGAACGCACTAATAACTACATAGTGTTCCATGTCGTGTACTATTTCTTCAGTATTTGATACTTTAAAACCAAACCACTATCTATGTATATATTATCAAATCTGACTGTACAAACTACGAAATATTATGTTTTTACATGCGCATAGGCAATGAGAAAGTAACAAGAACATTAATTCGTACATTTGTACCGCTAAATGCCGGATGGTTACGGAGTGTAGCACTATACATGGGCAAATTCAATATCATACTATTCAATGAACAAATATCAACTTAAAAATATCACAAAATTTATGATAATATTATAATCAATAGTAGTATACAGCTAATGGCGGCCTTATGTTTGTTTATGGTTAATGAACAATTATTTGGCTGTCACAATGTATATTATCGCAGTACATGCACTGCTATTTCCCATTTAGCATGTGACTGTATATTATTTTATATGTTCGCGATGTTCGATAGGCCACATACAGTCCGCGCCAATCTTTATGGCCGGTCAGAATGCAGCCGTGGGTACGAACTTGCGCATCGTACATTTCATAACCAATACGAACGTAGCTCACTCACACTAACAGGCGGGTGGCGAGGGCGCTTGCGGGTGTAAAACGGCGCGCACGGGCGTGTTCTGCCTCCGCGCCCTGCGTACGTCCCGCTGATTTTGTGTTATGTGTAATGTAATGCGGCCACATTCAGACTGGGCATAAAGATTGGCGCGGACTGTACATTTACTTGGTGCAATGTGCAAGAATAGGTCAATAGAATCAAACTACATTAATTTAAAGATTTTGACAGCTTTGACAACTTACTAATAATAAAGTGGCAGTTCGGGACGTACGCCGCACGCTTTTTACAGAAGCACATGGGAACAACTTCTGAATTTAGTAGATTGATTCTAAATTCAATTGCATCATATCGGATGGGCACATGACAATAAATAGTCACAAAACCATTCACTACATGTTACAAAATACGCGCAATAATATAATGGTCATGGGTTGAATACCTAAAATTTTATTATAACTGTAAAATATTTTTTTTTGTATAGGTTTAAGCTGGTAAAACTTTCTTAGACATTGTGCAAGTATTCAAGAATTAAGAAAGAAATGGAAAGAATAGGATTTCTCTTCGGGACTTCCTGCGATAAATTGTACTAGTTTAAAAGTATATTGTATTAATTGCCATTTTGTGTGGTAGAACGTTTACTACTCGCATAGGAATTAATGAATTCATCCAAAACATAACATGAGCGTACCTGTAATTCTAAACGTGCACAGTACCACTTATTTCTAAACACATTCTACTTTTTTATTTGACAATATGGCCAGTAAAACATGGATATTGAAATGAGAATGTGCATATCTTTATAATGTGACAACACACCAGTGAATTAAACACATTATCTATATGTAAAGTTCATCTCAAACAGACAATTCCATTAATAAATAAATCAAAGACTTTGATTACTTACATCTACACGATAAACTCAATTTCACTAGGAAAGTTAATAAATAAAAAAATATACATACAACAAAATTCGTAACATTGAATTTAAGTCACAATAAAGATGCTTATCGGGTCACCACATATTACAATATTGTCGTAATACTAAACAATAAGCATATTATGCACAGCTAAGCTCAGATGATCAATTTTCATAAGAATACACAACACAGTGTTGATCGGCAAGAAAAGTTTTAAAGGACGACTGGCGTTTCATTTTCATACTAGCGATAACCTTAACCCACATAAAATTAATTTGTCAATTCGTACTGCACCGCAGAGGGTATGTACACGGGCGGCTTCTATTATTCGGTAATCCCGGCCTATTTCTCTCTCCGACAGTAAAACACGCCGTAAGTTTCCAACTTAATGATACAATGGAGATTTATTCAAATCCCTTAACGATGTTAGGTAAGCATATTTCAAACCACCTGAATTGGGTATCTCTCATAACAACATGAGCAAATCACCATTTGTATAATGTCCCTGTAACATATCCAAATTGTCAACCGGATTCGTTGTAAGGATAAGTATGTCAAAAGATCTTGCAAACCCTCCGCGGCGCCCTTATATAACACCATTATAAGAATAGACATTATTTCTACGTTAATTTTATATCTTTACGAAATGCATCTTATTTAAATTTATTACAACTGTTTCAATTCCCGTGAATAAAAGTTAGGTACAGTCCTCGCCAATCTTTATGGCCGCTCTGACTGTAGCCGAGGGTAAGAACTTGCGCATCGTACATTTCATAACCAAAACGAACGTAGCTCACTCACTTTAACACGCGGGTGGCGAGGACGTTTGCGTGTCCTTCCTTCCCGCCCCGCGTACGTCCCTGATACCTGATTTTGTGTTCTGAGCAGCGTAATGCGGCTACATTCAGAGCGGCCATAAAGATTGGCGAGGACTGTACATATAAAAAAATTATAGAACAGTGTATTGTGAGTTACTATTATATTTCAAAGTTATCATAAGTACAAGTGCAAAAGATTGACTATATACATACAGGATCATCAGAACTTAGCAAAATTGGGTTACCCTCTACAGAAAGTGCCTAACAAAATCGTTGGATACATTTTTACAGTGCAGTGATTGCAAGCATCTATTTAGCACAAGCTGGCGAGAGTTTCACTTTCACGCGACGATACGTTGACGCGATCGAGTATGTTAAATACCAGCACATCTAATAAAATCGATTATTAAGTAGTTTGTCCAAATATTTTATTAGGGCCCTATACAAGAATCACTTTGCCTATGGCGCCTAAATTTCAGCGAGAAGCTCCGAGTAATAATGAGTTGCACTCAAGTAGTCCACGAGGCGTCTAGGTAGAGGTAGGTTACTAATGAGGTCGCGACGCACATACTTTAATATCACAAACCTGGAAAAGATAATACGATATTATATTCAAATCACTATATTGTATCTGGTAGACGGTTTTGACGACAGTGTTCTGCAATATAACAAACCAAAATTGTGAATGATTTTAGAAACTAAATCTAGTATAAGCATATATATAAAGCTGCAGAGTTTGTTTGTTTGAGCGCGCTAATCTCAGGAACTACTGGACCGATTTCAAAAAATATTTCAGTCTTAGATAGTCCATTTATCGAGGAAGGTTATGGGCTATATTTTATTTTCAAAAGAATTAGGGATCCGTATGAAAATTGCGATTTTGTAAACCAAGGTGTAAAATCGAAAATCTATTTATGCGTGCGCTGCAAAAACTATTGACAATAGAACAAAATGTACTACGGGTTTGTAGGTCTTATAAATATCTACAAAAAAGTCCGCGAGAGCACATATCTAACTATCATAGTTTAGTCACAATAACCGATTTTATGTTCATAAAAAATATGCACGTTTTCGAAGCCCACGCGGGCGAAGCCGCGCGCAAAAGCTAGTCTAGTATAAGCATGTCGTGTCCACATCCAGTAGATGTCAATCATATGTATTTCTATAGGTATTTATTTATATGTGGAAAAAAGAAAATAGCTTAACACACATTTTTTAATTTAGGCCTGTTATCTAATTAAGGAAGATAATAATCTATACAGAAAACCTTTTGATTAACCTTATAGTGCCATTCTTTTTCCGTAAAATAAGCATATACATACTTTAAGGCAGGTACAAAAAAAAACAATATGAAGGAGTGTAAACAATATTGCTACTGGTGCTCGGCTTTGTCATTTCCTTTTGTCGGCTCTTACGACACCCTCAGAATTAAATGGGGTGGCGACACTACATATATTCCAAATACATCAACTCACGGAACACACACACATCCAATTGCATGTGCATGGTGAATATTAACCTTTCAAGGCTGCATATTGAAAAAGTTGTCTTGCAATGCACATCGACAGCTGCCTCTAGACGAAATTATTGTCTATTTCGAAATTACAACAATACTGAGTCTAAGCTGCTGTCCTCCTTCGTAAAAGCCAACAATTACCTGCACATATGTTGTAAGCTCTGGACACGCTTGAACCTGGACACTGGGTACAAGAGTTGCACCCTCACTGGACCGAGCACAGGTCGCAGGTTCAAAAAGAACAAATAACGCCCACTGCGCGACGTTTCCACCGCATTCTCTATAAATTCCACTATCGTCTGCGCTTTGAACATAGTACAACCACCAAAACAGAAATTACCTGAAACAAAAACAACAACTCGATGACCCACTTGCAACGTACATTCCGCGCCAATCTTTATGGCCGGGCTGAATGTAACGGTGGGTACTAATTTCCGCCCCGTACATTTCATAACCAATACGAACGTAGCTCACTCACACTAACACGCGGGTGGCGAGGACGCTTGCGACTGAAAAAGGGAGCGCGCGGGCGTGACCTGCCTCCCCGCCCCGCGTACGTCCCGCTGATACCTGATTTAGTGTTGTGCACAGCGTATTGCGGTCACATTCAGACCGGCCATAAAGATTGGCGCGGACTGTACTGTGCGATTCTTTCGCTTTGGTCCTATAGTCGTCTCCTTCACCACGCTCAGATTGGAATAAGCTAGGAAAGTACAAGATCTAAATCACCAAACCACCACTTAAAAATCAGGAAACAGCCATTCTAGATCTTAGATCTAGACATCTCCTTCAGGTCCCTTGGAATAACTCCCATTTCAAAGCAAAGGCTTAATACTACTACTTCTACTCAGCCTATAAACAACCCACTGCTGAGTCGGGCCTCCTCCCATCACAGGGAGTTAGTTAGCCTACTATGCCACGCTGGCCAGATGGGTTGGCACAGGGTTTCATTTCAAGTATTTCTTTGCATGCAGCTAGGTTTTCGGCTTTGTCATTTCCTTTTGTCAGCTCTTGCGACACCCTCAGGATGGAATGGGTTGGTAACGTTATGTATTCTAAATCCGCCACCACACGAAATAAATACCTTTGGAAAAGACGATATGGCTTTTTACTAATTGATAATCGTAATATGATGAAAATTGCGCTTACCCTGGTCATGTTCTATCCTCACATGTCTGAGACCATTTAGTTTAAACGTTAATGTGAATATGTAATGGTCATCGCTACTGTCACGGACTATAAATGATCCATCCGGCTCATTTGACAAAATCTTCTCAGCAGCTTCCACAGAGATGGGGCCCCAATACCAGCCATACTGAAATTTATTTTTAAACCCATGTACTCTTGCCATTTATAATAACAAATGCACGCCCAGCTTAAAAAAATTCAACCCAAATTAAAAGAAAGATTTTGTTCAGCCCTGCACCATAGGTGATGAACGAAATATAATTAATTCGTTTAACATATAAATGGTATCTTAAATCCAACATGGTCGGCTCATATTATATTTGAATAAAATCTGTTGGGCAGTTTGAATACTATATCACATCAGCTCCTATGGCGTCGGGAGTTACATAAAATTGTGGTTTATTGAGGACAATCTGAAACCCTTAAATTCAAAACAGAAAACTGTCTGAAAAACCCACAGTGGAGCGTTTACCTTCCAGCAAAGGAATCACAGATAAAATTGGCAACACTCTGAGGGCAGACAAATATGCTTAACTTAGTAAGAACAGCGCTTGACCCGTCAATGTGCCATTCTTTCCGGGTGGCCCACATCTACCAGTGGCTGAAATGATGACGATAAATGTAAAAATTCGGCATTTCCTTCTTTTTGCCCCGGCAAATATAAATCAATAATCGGGGCTGCCTGGGGGCAGCTTTAAATAAAAATAATACCATCTAAAACCCATTAAATGTCATTTATCACTATGTGTAAGAAAGCCAGCACAATGTGTTAATGTGTATCTACTAATTGATATATTCGCCAATTATGAGTTGATTTAATGACACTTTACTCACATCTTTGACCTTTTGTATGGAGGTGGCGAAGTCCATGACTGTATCGTCATCTCCAGGAGCGCGGCGGGATACTTGCGAAGCTTGAGGCGACTGAGGAAGCGGGGGCAAAGCTCGCCGTACAGCCGCCGGAGGCGTACTTCCACGTTCCGCACTCACCCGCTCCACGTCTCCCTGATCAACCGGAGGCCTCTTCCACCGAAACAAATTGCAGAAGCTCTGCTTCAAATTCAACGACAGTATCCGCACTGGAGACATCTTAGACTTCTGATTTGGATTACCCTGCAGAGAAACTTTTTTACACGTCTTCTCATTTTTATCCGCTTCAATAATATCTTTGGAAATATTATCTTTGTGCTTCTTGCTTTTCGCATTCATTCCGAACGAGTTCTTATTTGACTTTCGGTGGTTGTTGTTCGTTTCCATCGATTTGGCTACGTCGTTGCACTCGTTTAGAAACACCGTTGTACTTGGATCTTTAGTTGAGTGTTTCGTGTGGATGGCGACATTTGTCGTTATGATATTGTTCTTTTTGTTAATCGTCGATCTACATTCGGAGTCACTAGAACTGGAATATAGTGTTTGTAAATATTTCCTCATCTCCCGTAAAGTTAAATGAAGCGAATCTGTATCTGAATCGCTAGCGGTCTTTTTACAAGACGAACTGGGTAAACTGTGTCTTTTGTTTTTCACTTCCTTAGACCTAAGAAAATCTTTGGGTTTGCCACTTTTCTCGACAGACATACAACTCGATGCTGATTGTGACGGGCCTTTGCTGCGTTTTTTATTAATACGAGGAGGCTTCTTCCCTTTGCTTTTATTGGTACTTTGGCTAGGGCGCACCATATCTACGGGGACTGCATAGATATCGCTATCGAAGGGAACATTGTACATATCAGTGATATCGGATGTTTTGGCGGATAAAGTGTCATGTGAAATTGCTTGTGTTATGAAGCTCGAATCGTCCGTTTGAAACTGTGTTACTAGCGAATTATGGCTGCTGGACAAGCGCGATGACAGTGAGTTTCTTGAAGATGGTCTATTTCCGCGGCCAGGGCTCAAGTGCAGCAACCTCGGACTAGCAAATCTATGATTCAAGCATTGACGCCTCTCGTACAACGACTCGGGTTTCAATTTTCGTGGATACAATGGAGATGTGTGTCTTGCATTCATCGAAATGTCTAAGCTGAATGATTTATTAATAGTGTCATTGGAAAACACAGCAGATGGAGGCACAAACACAGTCGTGCACTGGTCTACCTGACTGTTAACGGGTACAGGATTATCCTGAAAATAATAATGAATATAGTGTTAAAAGCATTGAAACAACATATATCTAATTGCTACTCTACCATCTACTAGGTTAGTGGGACATATTATTCAGTTTCTACTAGATATGTCTTTAACAATTATACATGCCTGAAATTCTGGTGGTGGATCTATAGTAGTTAGTACAATTTTCCCAGGTCCTTTTTTTACAGTATTAAAAAAATCACCACACATGCGTTCAGATGTTTCAGTTGATTCGCAAAATGACAAAGACTTCTCATCAAAGTCGCTTTCTTGCAACTGTACAGGAAAAAAATAATATGATCAGATAAGCTAAAGTTGTCTCCAATAGCAATGCTATAATATTAACATTCAATATTATCGTGCCTTAAATCGATTTCATTGCAGTTGGCAAAAGTCTAGCCTAATTTAGCAAAATGCCATTATTAACACAAAGCAATTGTCGACGGCCTTATAAGACAAACAGTAATTGTTTGAATCGATTAGTAGATACCATATACCATTGAACAACAAATTGTTGTGTCAAATTGATATTTGTGCCAACAACCACTCAACGGCAATGCTATTGCAGGAAATCACAGCCTAACTGGGTAAATATAGCAGTAGTATCATGTTAAAGAACTTAGGCATATTCGAAAGTCAGAATGTCAATAGTAATTTTATTCTTACTTATTAATATAACTTAGTTTTTGTAATAGTTAGTTAAATAGACTATCCAACGATAGTTCAAATTAATACTGCAATAAACTCAGTAATAGCTATGAAAACAATAATGCAGTTCGCAATGAAATATGATAAAGCATAAATAAACATCCTGCCACAACATCCAAGGATAATTCATATACATTTAAATCGTTTTTGTACAAAAGATCACCACAAAGATAGGAAAACTAGATACAAAACTCTACACTATAATATCTACAACAGCTTAGGCCCAAGACATTTTGAGATATAGTGACCCATTACCAGGCTAAGATGATGATATTTTGCAGTGTATTTAAATATCATCATAATCATCGGCCTACCCTAGTCCACTGCTGGACATAGGCATCCCCTAAAGAGCATTACAGTGCACTATCTTCAGAGTGTTGCATTCAGCTGTTTCACGCTACCTTGTTAGGTTGTCGCTCCATGATTTGTATGTATTTTCACATGATTTAAATGATATCAAAATATATTGCAAATTCAATCAATGGAAAATAAAAGAATTGTTGTATCTGAGATTCTAATGCAACAGCAATATGTGATATTGCATGATATTTTGAACAATTATGGCCAGCAGATTGTTACTCATTCTTCCACACTAACAAATCATACTTATAATCACTTGAATCAAACATAACTACACTTCAAAAACTATCAGGCATTACTTTTTCAGCTGTTTAGAAGTAACTTATTCACCTGTTTAGAGGTAGCTTATTCCAAACATATTCACTTTATTTTGGCAATAACTACTACATACATGGACTATGTGCACCGCTTGAAGCGCCACAGTATCATGGCACTAGAAGATCGCAGTAAAGCCATAACACCTACGAGTAGTTGGCATCAATGGAAGCCACATTCTACACAACAAGCATAACGGAACTCATCTGCTCATAGTCCAAGACAGATCGCAGATAAAAACCAGAAGAACAAAAAAAAAATTTGCAATTATTTGTGTTTTTATTTAAAAATTACCAGTCCTATTTAGAAACCACTCTCAAATATTAAGAAGCAACTAAGTATTACTCAGCTATTGATCAGCCAAAATCTCACCTAAAAATGTAAGTTAACATTAAGAGTTATTTAGGTTCTCATTAAGTAACAGGGAAATTTAAACAGCGGCAAGATATTTATGTTTAGTTGAGAGGTAAGATGGCGGATTTTTAGATCAGCAGGGACATGGTTAACATTAACACTCTCTTTTTGCCTAATTTTATGATCTTTTAATATTAGTTTCGTCAATTGCAAAATCAGTCAAAAAAACAGTAAAGAAAATCTTTACAGTTCAAGAATGATATGCAAGGCTATTGCATTTAAAAGCATCCAAATTTTAATAGAGAGGACGGTTGGCAGGTATCACCTGCTTGGGATCCAATCAATAAATTTATCATATCATAAGCACAACACTCATCTGCAAGACCTCTGGACACCATGAGTGATTTCTGTGTGCACAGGGAAGTTATCAATACAACAACATTATAGGCACAAGATCTAACTGTTTCTTTACTTTTGAAGACAACTGTCATCTAGGCTCTCCTGTGACCATGACTACTGCAAAGCATTAAAAACGTCTGGGTTAAATCAATTAATAAGTGTTTAATTTCAATGTGTAATAATTGCACTATGCAAGGACTTGAAAACTACTATCAACTGAGTAGTTGCTAAATATTACTTAGCTTTATTAATCTAAGTGAGACTGTAGATGTGTTAGAAGGTGATTGCCTTTTATGTAGATAATTGTTTACCTTACACATTCCTTCCTGGAAAGCTATTTGTGGCACTAACAATTAAATTAACGATACTCCATGAGCTAACAGTGAATATTTTCAAAGAGAGCCTAAAAACACTTTTAATTTGGATAGAAAAAAATATTTGTATCACACAACATTTTGAGAATAGAGATTATGATATTATTGTAAACGTTCGCATAATTAGCAGTAACGCATGTCAGTAAGCACATTTTATCAATACTGTTTTGCAAGAAAAATAAAATCACAATAGTTCCGAGACCATGAGACCATCGCACGTCATTTTATTAGCAACATTCAGGGTTAAATCCTGATACAAAATTTATTTCTCATTAACCAGATTGCCGGGATGCGTCTTTACCTCAGATGCGATGTGCTGCCATCCGCTTGCAGAATCGCTTGAAAAAGACCCACTTGTAATCAAGAGCCCGCTATCTTCACTCAATGGAGGCGCCTCAGAATGTGTTGAGAAGGGCGGCGACTCCATTACCCAAAAACAGAGTGTCAGAAAAAGTTCTCTCACGTATGAAATTGGACGTAGAATTCATTTATTTGTATAAACATAAAGAATATCGGAAATTTATACATCGAAACGAACGAAGAGTCGTTTTGTCCTCAACTTTTTTCCTTCAGTTTACACTTCTTCTGAACGTGTTGTTTATGGTCTTCTCAAAATTTAAAATCACAATCACATCACATCATTTGTCTATGTTTTGGAGAATTAAATCGATTATAGTAATTTTAATAGATTTTCCGCCCCTTTCTATCATGAGCCATTTTCAGATCAGATTTTCAGCGACGTGAGTCGTCACGATAACGTCTTTTTGATCTCTACACGACAAGTAACAAGTAACCGCACTGTGTTAATACTGGTGGCTAGAAAGCCAAATCAGTTTATACTAGTGCTAACCCGAGTGAAATGGTAAAGGCGAGGAAGGAGTTCCACGTATTTCTTCATTCTATTGAAAACATATTCTCCAGACGGATATTGATTTATTAATTTTATTATTACAACTAGAATTATCCAATGTTTCAATTCTGGACCTGTTTGGGAATCGGATTGATGCTTTTTCTGCGAATGAAATGGGATTAGAAAAAAAGAGAAACGTCAAATGTATGCACCACTCATTAGTCTCTGGTCAAACGTCTTTGGAAACGTCGTCAACTATACAACGCACGCAGTCGCTTATTTCAGATTTCTTAATTTTATTACACCATTTATACATATATACTTGTGCTTAGATATTTTCTATAAGTTAATGTTGGAAGTAATTAAATTTATGCAATAAATATTTAATTGTTTAAATTTTTAAATGTATACTTTCCCAACTAGTATTTAAATTATAAAATAACTGGACTTGGCATGTAAGCGGGTAGTTTGGTTGTAGAAAAGGACATAAGAGTAGGTCATGGATTGTATGTGATACTACAATAGTTAAGGTGCCGACATGGCTGATTTACATGTTTCCAATATCGTGAACGAGATTTTGGTGAGTACCTACTGCAAAGTTTTTCTTTTTGCCGCCATGTGCATATATGTAGTATTATTGTCGGAACATCACGTTCAGGTGGCATTTATATCATACTAGACCAGGCATTATGCTAATGACACTTTAATAAATTAAATTCATAAACTTTAAAGATTTTAGTTAGATTATAACAAATGTATAGAGTTAAAGTTGCTGAATTTATGATTAATATTCATTGTAAAGCTTGCCCATACTATAATTCGTAACTCTATGAGGAATTCTCTATTTTATGTGTTCTAGAGAGTAGAAGCTGTTGAAGAAGCCTTCAGCTGTTTCTTGGTGCACAAGCCAGAACAAGAACTTGAGAGGCTTGCTATATACCAAAAGAAATTATGTGGTATCATGACTCCACTGAGTGCAGAGCTGCAAGAGGCTGCCACAAGGCAGTACCTCACACTGACTGCTATTCTTACAAATAGATACAATATGAAACAGCTGTTGACGCTGTTAGAAAATTTAGTGAATACTAATATTCTACAAGCAAGGTCTGTATACTTCTGTCATCTAATTCTGTATGATTTTTGATCTTAGCAACTTTCTATGTTGATCTAGCACATACACTGTTTAGAGAAATAATACAAGAACATGTCAAAGATTTATAGATTTTTATTGTTCATTGTGGTTTTTATTGTTTAAATCTTGTTCTACATTATTCTAGAAATATTACTAAAACACTATTCTTAATATCCCTTTTTTAATTTAAGGATGCTATGTGACTGCATTTTAACCAATGAAAAACTTGTGTACCAAAATGCTGATTTCTGGATTGAATGTTTTAATTTAATAAGAAGAGTCATTGGGGGTGTTGACTACAAAGGAGTTAGAGAAATCATGAAGGTATAATATATATTTTTACACTCATTCTGCAACATTTCTTTCATTCAATATATTTTTACTTAGAGTTGTTCTATAGGTCTTTCTCTACTAATTGTTAACTGCCCCATATATTTGAGTCTTGTGTATTTTTCGTAAACAAATTATATAGAATAAAACATGTATGTACAAGGGCAATGGAGAGGGCTATGCTCAGAGTTTACCTGCGAGATAAAATCAGAAATGAGGAGATACGCAGGAAAACCAGGGTCACCAACATAGCCCACTGGATTGCCAAACTTAAGTAGCAGTGGGCAGAGCATATACCTCGCAGGACCGATGCCCGATGGGGCAGAAAAGTCCTCGAGTAATGTTGGAGTTCCGGAAGGTGCAGTGCTGGTAGGCCTCCCACATAGTGCACCAACAACCTGGTTAAGATCGCCCAATAGTGCGAGCGGCCCAGGACATTTGTGGATCTTTTGGCTGAAATGATGATTATAATGATGTATCCTCTACAAGCAATCACTTTTTTCTTTTTATGTTAATGTGTTAATTTACAAATATTTTTCATAATCATTCTGTTGACAGGGATGCAGAGAGAAAGCTAATACACTGCCAGTTAGACTAAATGCAAGTACAATGCCACAGTTAAAAGCCTTATATAATGTAATAGATTATATTTTTGACCGAAATGCTTCTCTACTACCAGCCTATTTTATAGTGACGGAGATACAAAAAGATTATCCAGATAACAACCACTGGTCACACTGGGTATGTATGCATGTTGATAAATATGACTTCACTTGGTAGAAGTACTATGGTAATATCATAGTAATTTTACTATATTTGGTCTTATTATTTCACAGCAACTGTCAAAATTGTTGACAAGTTTTGTGGAAAGTTTCAAGCCGTGTGCCCAAATGGTATCCATAACAGGTCACTCACAAATGTTACCTGTTGTTGAATTCTCTGGTTATGCTGATCATCTGGTCAATCCGTGGCGTTTGGATCCTACCACATTAAAATTCTCTCTTAAAGGGAGTTTGCCTTACGATGAAGAACTTATGAAGCCACAGATAGCCCTATTGCGGCATGTTCTTCAGCAGCCTTATTCACGCGATATGATGTGCTCTATGCTGGGTCTCCAAAAACAGCACAAACAACGCTGTATAGCACTCGAAGATCAATTAGTTGAGCTGATGATACTACCAATGGAGAAAAGTGAGCAAGAAAATGAAGATGATGAAATGTCTAGTTCACACTGGTGTTGGCTACATCTGTCATCCCAAGTGATCTATTTGATACTGATAGGATTTGCGGCATTCCCTAATATAGTGATGGGTTTGCATAACAAATTGATTGGGCATGACATGAAAAAGGGTAGGGACCATTTGATGTGGGTCCTGCTACAATTTATATCGGGAAGTATTCAGAGAAATCCATTGTCAAATTTTTTGCCTATTATAAAGCTACATGAACTTTTATATCCGGAAAAAGAGCCGTTGCCTGTACCTAATTGTACTAAAGCTCACTGCACACATCAGATGGCAGTTGTGTGTATCTGGATGCATTTGCTGAAGAAGGCGGAAACTGAACACAAGACTATGACAATGCCACAAAATTTAAAAGTACAGTATGAGTATGTGTTCGTTAATTTTTGGTGTGCTATAGAATTTGGGTCTTGTTTTATTACATTAGTATTTACAGTCAACAGTGCAACAGCTTTTTGATCACACAAACACTGGTTGAGCTCATAAAATATTATTGTGATATGTTTTAAAGTAGTTGCAAATATGTATTCTGATCATAATTAGGAATGCATGAGTATTATGTTGGTAATTTTTATGGGAATTTCAACTAAAAGGTTGTCAACACAATTATTGAATTTGTTGTAGTAAAAAAAATTTGTCCCTTATCTTGGTGTCATGACAGTGCAAGTATCTGGATCATATTATTAGTCTAGTGCTCGTTTCAATGTCAAAGTTTAGATGTTTTGCTTATAGATACTAGTGCCAGCTTTCCAATTCATAAAGGTGTCAATTAGATATTGAGTAGTATTTTTTTATAACAGGTTCCTTCAGCATCTGATGACGTCAAACAGTTCACCCACGCTGATAGGTTCAGACTACCGTATAGCTCTGCTTTGCAACGCGTACTCCACAAACCAAGAGTATTACGCCCGCCCGATGGGCATAATAATAGAGACATTATTTGGAAGTCAGAAAGCATTACCAAATGGAAACCCAGGGGCTCCGTTACCAACCGTTCCACTCTCTATGTGCATATTGGACAGCCTTACACTGCACTGCAAAATGTCTTTAATCCATTCAATAGTGACACATGTTGCCAAGTTAGCGCAGAATAAAAGCAACATTCCTGGGAGCAATATGATGGCACCTGCATTGGTAGAAACGTATAGTCGACTTTTGGTGTATACTGAAATTGATTCGATGGGAATCAAAGGGTTTATACGTGAGTATTTCCGAGGTTTATTAATTTTAACTATCAAAAATTAGATAAATAATTCATATGTAGGTCATGAATAAACATAGGCTTTGTTATGGAATTTAATAACATCATCGTCATATTAATAAAAATCTTGCCTTACTAATCTTTTTAATTATTTAGATAAATTTTCTGTCGAAATAACTACTATTAAGTTTGTACTTTTGAAGACAACTTTCATCTATTAGCTTCTCCCGCGACCACGACTGCTGCGACGCATTCGAAACATCGGGAATGGTGTAATCAAAATAATTACGTAATAAAAGGTTCTAATTTCAATGTGTGATAATGCTACCTACTAGACCTCAAAAATAGATTACAAACGCCACCAAGATTTCAGCATCATTTCAGCTAAAAGACGTCCACTGCTGAACATAGGCCTCCTCCAAGAATTTCCATGGAGGCCGATCCTGAGCTGCCCGCATCCATCCCGTTCCAGCGACCTTAACCAGGTTGTCGGTCCACCGTGTGGGAGGCCTACCAGCACTGATAAATATCTTGTGCCTTTAATTAATCGCCATAACTACTGATAGACAAAGAATGCAATCTATTCACACAATGTTTTATCTTAATCAATTTCCAGATCAATTGCTCCCAACAGTGTTCAAGTCTCATGCTTGGGGTATACTGCACAACCTTCTGGATATGTTCTCGTACCGCATTCATCACGTACAACCCCATTACCGGGTCACTCTACTGTCAAACATTCACTCGCTCGCGGCCTACCCTCAAGCCAATCAGACGCAGCTGCAGTTGTGGTACGTATTTTTATGCTTTAGTAGAAGAAGTACCTTCTTGGTCTTTTAGGGGCCTACGCAGACCGGGACGGCATGGCTATGGATTTAATTTTTTGCTAATGGACATTCAAATGTATCAATAAAGAAATACGACATAAATTGCTATGCTTTGAAATAATGCCGTGGCTTCGAAAGGGATTTCATTTGCATTTTTAAAGCATAGCAATTTATGTTGTATTTTTTTATCGATACGTTTGAATGTCCAGTAGCAAAAAAAATAATCCCTTGCCATGCCGTCCCGGTGTGCGTAGGCCATTAAGTCATTTAACGTATAGAAAGACACGCAATAAAACAAATTGACTAAAGAATAAATTATGAGACTAAATTTAGAAGGTGAATATCTAGTTCTCACTGCTGAATCGGGCTTCCTCCAAGTACATACGCTCCATGTACTAATAATACTAATTACCCTACTGTGCCACGCTGGCCAGACGGGTTGGCATAGGGTTTCGTATCAAGTTTCCGTCTCTTGCGCCTAGATTTTCGGCCATATCAATTCCTTTTGTCGGCTCTTACGACACCCTTAGGATGGTATTGGGTGGCGACACTATTTTTTCCTTATCCGTAACTAGGTAACGGAATACCTAGTCACTTTGGTTATATGGTTAGCATGGCAAAGCAGGCTATCGGTTGACCGCGGGTAAACTGGACGACTAGGCGTTTATCACGTGCCAAAGCGAGGTAAAGGACGCTAAACATGAAAAGAGCGTAATATTTTATTTTATTTACTTTTATTTATTGATCTAACTTAATAACTACCATTACAGGATTGCCCCTATTGCGGTAGAAAAGCTACAAAATTAACATTGTTAATAGTGGTCGCTCACTATGGGCTCCATCAGAAGGCTCAAAGTCAATGGGCAATAGAGAGGGCTATGCTCGGAGTTTCCCTGCGAGATCGAATCAGAAATGAGGAGATACGCAGGAAAACCAGGGTCACCGACATAGCCCACCGGATTGCCAAACTTAAGTGTTACCTACATAATATCAATAAATATCAAATTATATACCAATATAATTAATGTTTATTAACGCTCACAAGACTTATTTTAGCTTCGAAAGTACTGCACTCCGCCTGATTACGAGTTTGGGAAGTTCAGGCGTACAGCTACAGATGTCTAGAGTAGTGTCAGAGCCGAAGTCGCTGGTGTCCTCAGAAAGTGAGGAGCTTAATAGAGTGTTGGTTCTGACTCTAGCACGCGGCATATACATGACTGGCGCCGGTATGTATTACCGTAATCAATTCACTCGTGTAAATTATAAAAAGGTATTAAAAATGTAATGTTAATATGTAAAGGATTAATTTTTATTGTGTTTTTGTTTTTTGTATCTGCCTAGTTAGTTTAGGCGCCTAATGATACTTATATGGCTAATTAACATACGTTAAAATAACGAAGTAGATGCTTAAAGGATTTTTCAAGTTATACATTGAGTTATTGTGTATTCTTAGGTGTAAATTTGTTGGACAGGTAGTGATGGAGCAGCGGTGAAGGAGCTGCTCACAACTATAATGACTAACACGCCCCACATGTGGTCACAACATACGCTACAATGCTTCCCGCCAGTGCTCGTTGAGTTTTTTGCACAGGTATTGTAGATTATCCTTTATAAAGGTGAAAAAAACACAGACCGGCGCTGAGGTGTGCCAGAGACAGATCTCAACGAAATTAGTTTTCTATTGTGTGTTTAGTACCTTATGTAAGTTTTTTGTTTTTATCCGTGTGGATTAAAATTACACAGTGTCACCACCCTGTTCTATCCAAAGGCTGTTCTATCCGACAAAAGGAAAGGGATAAGGCCGAAAACCAAGCCGCAAGAGAAGGAAAACTTGACTTGAAACCCTCAATTGCCCTACATGTGAATGGATGAGGCCCGACCCAGCGGTGACTAGTAGCAGTAGTATTTTTTCGGGGACCAGTTTAAAAGGCACATCATCATCTAGTCTTCTTAAATCGACTGGCCTCCCCTATTCAGCACTGAGGTCGCACCCGAAAAAAAGAAAAAGTATCAGATACATAAATGCGCTTAACAACTATTTGCAAGAACAACGTGACATCTTAATATCCAAAAACCCATTTTTCAACCATAAAAACAAGATTCATAATAAACTGAATCATTGTTTGGAGATGTCACGTTCTTGCAAAGAAGCTATATTCTTAAGCAATATTGTTTCTTCAGAATCCAGCACCTAAAGAGAACAAGCAGCTGCTGAAGAAGTCTGTTGAGGAGGAGTACCGCAAGTGGACCTCGATGGCCAACGACAACGATATAATCTCGCACTTTTCCGTGCCGGGCACGCCTCTCTTCCTCTGTCTGCTTTGGAAGATGATATTCGAGACTAACATGATCAACCCAGTCGCTTTCAAGTGAGTGTATATTCTATGTCCCAAATCCTTAAGGTCTCGTAAGCGGCGGCCGAAGAAACTCAAGGCCGACAATCTAGCCGTAGGAGGAGAAAAACTTGATATACACCAACGAGACTAGTCAGTGTGGTACTGTAGGCTACAACATACCTCTTATGAAAATAGGCGGAGACGGATCTCCTTGCTGAGTCGGAACTCAGCAATTGGTCATCTATGGGCTGGGATGATAATGCAGTTGAAGTATCTTTGCCATTTTTACTGGTATATCCGTATATATCTGTGGCTGTCAACCTTATTTGTAAAATTTATTGCTCCTTGTTTCTGTGAATTGTGAGAGACCATTTCTTTTTTTCAGAAACATTTAATTATAGTTATAGGCTCAAAGCCAACTGGGTCGCAAACCTGAGCACCAAAATTGCTGATTCAATACAGTTAAAATCAATTTTGGCGAATTTTGTAATCTATAAATATGTATTAAGTGTGGAGACGGATTTAGAATACATAGTGTCATCACCCCATGGCATCCTGAGGGTGTCGTTAAAGCTGACAAAAATAAATGACAAGGCCGATAACCTAGCCGCAAGGGACAGGAAACTTGATACGAAACCCTGCGTGGCACAGTAGGCTGATTATCCTCCATGTAGATGAAAGGGGCCGAAGGTGTAGTAGTAGTAATACTAAGTAGGCTGATATCGTCACCGTCGGTAAGCACATCTTGTGTTTGGTAACAGTTTCTTATGGATTACGGATATCAAAGTGAATGTTTGTGCATCAGTTAAAGCATACCTACCAAACTGTAGGCGAATTACCCTCCTTTAATGTGAGTAGACCCGCCTCAGCGGTGGGTCATTTATGAGCAGAGTAGTAGAGTCATTGTAGTAGGAATACTACTACTCGGCCAGTAAATTAATGCTAGAAATTGCTTCGTGTAGGATGGGCGCTTCAATAGAAAATAACAGGTTTTGGGGCCCTAGTATGATTGTTTCAAAAGATACGGTGTATTACCCGACCAGGATTCTGGAGCGCATAGGGGCGCGTGCATTATCGGCTCACCTGCGAAAGTTCTGCGATTACCTTGTGTTCGAGGTGACAAACCCTGCAGGCGGACCCCACATCAACAAGTGTGTGGACGCCATCAACGACATCATCTGGAAACACAATATCGTCACCATCGATAAGCTCGTCTTGTGTTTGGTAACAGTTTTTTTTTCTATTACGGATATCATAATACATGTTTGTGCATCAGTTTACGCTTACCTAACGACCATTGCTTGTTAAAATTTTAATAATACGAATCCGCTTAGAGATGTGTCAAATTTTTTTTTAAATATTGTTTTGGTATAATATTGTCTATGAAAAAGCGGTTATTTTATAATAATATTACAAACAGATACTCCAATTTTATTTATTTGTATAGATGACACGGGTCTGGATCACGTAAATATTGTGAAGGTGTAACGTGTACCTTTATTTGCACCAGCCGTGGTCACAGTCAGACTGGTGGGAGTAGCTCAGTGTCGTCTTCGTGAGGCTCAGGTCTGCATGGCTACCCTCGCTAGACCGTCACTATTTTTATATTTTGGGGAACATACGATATTTCGACAGACAAGACAGTGACCGTGTGTAGATGTATACCTTCAAAATATTTCCGTGTTCCAGGCCCGTGTCATAAATATATAAAATTCCGTTTAGGACAGGAATTACAATATCCTTTATCATTATAGGTACTACGCCCCAACCCCGATGGCAACGAAAGCCAAGTGTGCCTTTATATTATTCAGTTATTGTTATTGAAAGGTTCAGAATTGAGAAATAGAGCTCAAGACTTCGTTAAAGAAAACTCTCCCGAGCATTGGAAACAAAACAACTGGTTGGACATTATTTATTTAGTTTAGTTGTAATGTAATTTCCTGCACTATTTATACGCCTAATTATGACTTACTATTCAGATATTAAAATAGCGTGAAACAGTCTCGCTTCCAAAGATAGGAATGATTACTCTGGCGTGGTTTTCAAACCCCTCATTATCAATTACTTCATCATCATCAATCACCATTTCAGCCAATAGTAGTCCACTGCTGGAGATAGGCCTTCCCCAAAGATAATCACAAAGGCCGGTCCTAAGCCGCCCGAACCCCTCGTTTCCCGGCGACTTTCAACGGGTCGTCAGTCCGTGTGAGAGGCCTACCTAACGCGGTTGCCACTTAGCACGTCAGTCCTGCGACCTAAGTGCCCTGCCCACTGCCACTTAATTTTGGGAATCCCTTTGGGCCTCAGTAACTCTGGTTCGCTTACGTATTTCCTCATTTCTGATTCTACCGAATTTCCACGTATGACAAGAGCGACATTTTATCTGTGGCGTGCACAAAAGTGATACGGCTACACACACGTTTGTAAAATTGTTTTGGTTTTGCAATGCTGCAACATATTATCACATAATACTTGTTTCGTAGGTACGACAAACATCTAGCGTTCCACAGAAAGTATCCAGAAAAATTCGCGCCAGAAGAGGCCGGCAATGGTTACGGCGGACCTATACCAGTTTACCTCAGCAACGTGTGCCTTAGATTCATTCCAGTGTTAGATATTGTAGTGCATAGGCACTTGGAAATTCCACAAGTCAGCAAGAACTTGGAACAACTTCTAGAACATTTGGGCTACTTGTATAAATTTCACGGTAATCATAGCATTTTAATACGTTTATAAAACATAAGTGTTTAAAACGAATATCTAACTACGTATATTATTTTTTAAAATATATTTTTGTGTAGTGCTCAAGTTCAATTTTAGGGCTCATAAAAAATAGGGTTATGAATTATACAGAATGCTGTATAGTATTGTTAATTATATAAAAAGAATGTCACCGGATGGTAAGTGATCACCGCCGCCCGCGCAATGAATATCTTCACTGCCTGCACCATATTTCCCCCGATAGCCATGGATAGTGTTATTTAGCTGCGGTGGCTGTAAGGGGGAGGTACTCAGTAGGGCAGCACCGCTCTCGCTCACATTACATTCCTTCCTAATTATTTCGTATCCTTATAAGTATTGTGTATCGTATTTCAGATCGACCTGTAACGTTCCTATACAACACTTTACACTACTATGAAACAAAACTTCGTGACAAACCGTTACTCAAAAGGAAGTTAGTGAACGCTGTTTTGGGTTCACTGAAAGACGTTCGACCCGCAGGGTGGGCGACCACTGATGCTTTCCAGGCTTATCTGGTGAAAAGCGACGTGGAACCCACTGGTTGGACCCCAGACTTGAACTACTACCTCGGATTGGTGAACAGAATGGTGGACAGTATCCTTTTAAAATTCTTAATATTTATTAAATTACGCGTCACGTTGTTTGGCCGCGATGGACGGCTAAAATACTTAACCGATTTTAATCAAATTCGCACTACGTAATTAACATAATTACTATAGCAATGTTTTATACTGTGAACGTCATGATGATACTATGATTGTAATTTATGTTGTTGGTGTGCTCATGAAGTAAATAAATAAATAAATAACTTGAAAGATAGGATAGCTTTATAGTTGCAATATTATTTTATTGCAAACTACACTCGAGAGCAATGAATCCGGGTCACTTAAAGAATGTTAAAAATCTCGGAAAATAAAAATGATAGGTTAATGCAATAAATTGTATTTAATAGACAATGTAATACTCCTTAAATGAAAGTAAAAAAAATATGAGTCACCATACATTTTATTAACACAAAATACATAAAGAAAAAAACTGCTGATCTCTCCTTAAAACAAAAATAGGAAACATGAAATTTTTGAACTTTATTACGATTTTCTTGAATTTTAATACTTCGTATTGCCTCCTCGTGCTTCCATTACTGCGTTTACGCGGTTTGGCATGCTGTACACCAAGTTCCTTATACGATTTTGGGGAATATTCTCCCATTCCTCTGTGAGAGCAATTTTGAGCTCACGAAGCGTGATTGGGGGAGGGTTTCGTTGTTTTACGCATCTGCCTAGCTCGTCCCAAGCATGCTCGATCGGGTTGATATCCGGGCTGCGCGCTGGCCACTCCATACGAGTAATGTTCATCTCTTGAAGGTAGTTATTCACAATCCTACCTGTATGAGGTCGGGCATTGTCATGCATAAATATAGCATCCTCACCTAAATTGACCATAAATGGACTAACGTGATCATTGAGGATTTCTTCCACATATCTTACGCTAGTTAAAGAGCCGTTTTCTATGATCACCAGCTCTGTGCGACTTTCAGAAGAAATTCCGGCCCACACAAGTACAGACCCACCACCGTAGGCTACTTTTTCTTCGATGCATGCTTGCTTGAATCTTTCCCCTGGTCTTCGATACACTCTGTGTCTTCCATCGTGCTTGTAGAGCATAAATTTTGATTCGTCGGAGAACATAACTTTTGACCAATCTTCAATACTCCAATTTACGTGGCTCTGGGCAAATCTTAGTCTTGAAATACGATGCCCACGCTCCAGTTTAGGGCCGTTTGCAGGTCTAAGGGGTTTTAAGTTAGATTCAGCAAGCCGACGTCTTACTGTCCATGCACTTGGGTTACTTCCTCCGAGGCGTCGAAACTGATTTGTGAGTTCAGTTCCTGTGAGAAAGCGATTTCGAAGCATGGTGTTCACCAAGTATCGGTCTTCTCGTGCTGTGGTACACCTGGTTCTGCCCGTTCCTGGTCTGCATAGGTTAGAACCAGTTTCTTCGTAACGACGGAGAACTCTTTGTACTGTTGACAGCGACACACCGACAGTCCTGGCTGTATCGCGCTGACTCCGGCCGGTTTCCAGCATTGTAAGTATTCTGGTGCATTCTTCAGGCGTAAGCGACATAATTTCAGCTTGAATAATGAATATAGAGCACTATCAACATGGTTTATGTACCCACATAAATGACAGATTACAAACAAAAGCAAAACCAAATGCTGTAATTTCGTAGTTCCATCTTCGAAAGTGGCCCTTTTTCAAGTTTGATTTTTTTATGATATAACTTTACAATAACTAAGAAGTTTTAATACCTTCATTTAAGGAGTATTACATTGTCTATTAAATACGATTTATTGCATTAACCTAGCATTTTTAGTTTCCGAGATTTTTAGGATTCTTTAAGTGACCCGGATTCATTGCTCTCGAGTGTATTTTTCAGTCAAAATTATCTGTTAGCTGTAAACGCGTCTAACAGATGGCGGTATCTTTGACTGGATTGAGTAAGTATTCAATAGATGGCGCTATTGAATACCTACTCAATCCAGTCAACCTTAGTAACGCGTGGCTGGTCGCGTCTGCTAGTAATGATATATATGTATTCGCGCTACTGACTACGTGTAATGTCACCAATCACGTGCCCTCCGTAAGACCAACGTCAGCATGGGTAGACGTTGCTTAATCAGCAGATCAATAGTATCTCTGCATACGCAATAAAATGGCGTGGGCATAACGACTCCAAAATGATATCAAAAGAATTTCCTTATCGACTATACAGCTATGACCGGTAATTCCCATTTCCCAAACACTGACTGGCGATTCAACGAATACCCCAACCCATCGGCGCACTCACTATACGTTACGTGTGTCGAGCTGATGTCTCTCCCGCTGGCGCCCAACGTGGTCGGGAACAACCTTTTGGACGTCATAACTAAAGGCTTCGTGGTCATTCCGGCGACGAAAATCCAACTCTGGATTAACGCCATCGGTCTCATCATGGCAGCTTTACCTGACCCCTACTGGATGGTGTTACACGACCGAATCATGGAGCTGGTCACTAACAACGAGATGACGGAGTGGCCGTACCCGCATACCCCGTTCCAGCTGTTCAACCTGACGACGACAAACGATACTATGTTGGAGAATAAATACAGCCTCACCTTGGCGTTAGCACATGCTGTGTGGTATCACGCCGGAGCTGGTCAGATCATGCAAGTTCCACAGTGAGTAACAACTATTATTATGTATGGTTTGTTAATAACCATGTTTCATAACTGTGTTTAAAAAATGAGGCTAATGTTTTATTTTATGTATGCTACCGCTTAACTCCGTTATTTATAAACTGATTTGGAAAATTCTCTTGATTCGATTCCAATTGGTCCCATGGATTTTTTAACGAAATTGGACTAGTAGATTTTTGGACTACTTACTAGATCTTAGTTCGGAGGTATATGTATTAAAAATAAAAATGTTTATACAATATAAAAGGCACCGACTTTAAATAGTTGTTCGATTTAATTTAAATAATTGGTCGTTTTTCGCTTATTAATTTTATTTTTGTAGTTGATTAATGTTTTAGTTTGATCCTTTTGTTTGAATTCGTGAATTGTTTATGTGGTTGTGAGTTGATGCGTTCGCTAATTAAAACATAAGTCTCGAGAAGCTCGCATTACGATCTCGCCATATGAATAATGACCTATTATTATATCCCTCTTCTTTCAGATTCCTAAAGGAGAAACTATCTGCAGAAGTTCATACGGAGATACAACTGTTGTTCCTATGCCACCTAGTGGGACCATTCCTTCAGCGCTTCAACTCGGACCTGTCCAGAGCCGTCATGGAAATCACGATCACGCTATACGACCTGCTCGCACACATCGACAAATCCCAACCGCATTTGCAGTACATTGACCCCATATGTGACTTGCTGTATCCTTTTTATAATAAAATTGTTGTCATTGAGCAACGGACATGTTTTATACAAATATAGAACGAAAATGCTGTCCGTGTATATACACGGACAGCATTTTCGTATAACATATGTTATAGTGATAATGTGCAGGAAAGAGCGAGTTCTGCTGTGTTCGTATATAGAGTTGTGTACCCATTTCGTCCGTATCGCGACGGCTTAAGAATATGGAGTGTCTATTATTTACTCGGCCGTGTTCGTCATGTAGGGGGCGTTTGAGGCGCCTCACGATGTCCCGCCATTTCTCTCTAGTCTAGGCCATACTACTGCATTAATTTTAGGGACCTCCCATTGCAGACTTTATTTGGTCAATCCATCGCGAAAGCGTGGTCTAGTGCTGTGCAATTTTCCTTCAAGATCGTTTATTTTACATAGGACTAGACATACATACTAAATATGTTTGTCAGTTTACCACCAGTTCAGAATGAGACCACAGCTGACACGAACTGGCAAGAAACTTAGAGGGTTTGTCATTCTGTGACTTTGCGGTCCTTGCACGGCGAGACTTTCTACGCGCGTTATTATCTTAACTACTTTTTTACCAATTCGTGTATACACCTAAACATTTTCTTATCCAAACACTCAGCTACCACATCAAGTACATGTTCGTGGGTGACACATTGAAGAATGAAGTTGAGTGTGTGATTCGCAAACTGCGTCCTGCTCTCCAAATGCGTTTACGTTTCATCACGCACTTGAACGTGGAACAGATACACACTGCCTAGCAGAACGACTACTACAGCTATACGCCGTCCAGCTCGAGTTCTAGCTCGGAATAGCTCTAGCTGTAGTGCAAACACTGGCCATGCTGAAAACTATCGGACGATCATTCGAATATTGCCATGTACGTTTTTAAACAGTGCTGAACGAGAAATGTTCATAGCTAAACGTGACATTAAAATGCAAACCGATTTAAATTATCTTAAATGATTTATTAAATTCTCATAGTGGTTGTACTCTACAGTATATTTTGAATAAGGACCATAATGGTACGTTATTAGGTACAGACGCTGCTGTAACAATGGAGTACTCCCTATTGCTGTCGCCCCATAACATGCTTACGTATATTTATGTAAATCTAGAGTAACAACATAGTTATTAGAGCTGAATTTCTGTATCGCGAGTCGTTCTCGATGATTGTGCTTCCCTAGATCTTCATAGTTGGTGGGGCATATATACCGAGGCTTTATGATGGGCATTTATACATTTAACACAACGCATAATTACAATTTACAGTTAACCGGATCCGTCCCTGGCCGCAATTGCGCCGTTTTTATTCGCATACATGCGTAACAAATTTTAGCTTCTGGTGGCAATTAACCCCAGATCTGGTTATGACAGTGCCGTGTTTAACGACACAGGCGTTTCACTTAGTCAATTAAATTTAAGAAATACTACCAACCACATAATTGTAACCAAGAAATTGGTTTGGCAGTAAATAATTATTCAACATCGCGTTATAGCTGCTTTTGTCAAAAATATTCTATAACGTATGTTGAATATTATAACGTATGGTGATATATTTTTAATTTATGGAGAAATAATTGGATGTCTATTTGATACAATGTTCAAATGATCTTTAAATCAAAATAATGGACACTTAGAGAAGTTCGTAAAGAAAACGTTCTCTCAGAATATTTTGAATCGATGACCGTGACATTTGTTATTAACCGACCATAATGTACCTTGATCGTGCTCGGAGACCCTGGCAGTATTATCATTGTTAAATAAACTTCTATATATCGAAACTTATACTGGAAATGTGTTATTAGGTGAACAAATTTCAAAACTAAATATTTCGTCTAAAGTTTTACAGGGAACTCACGCCCAACGGTATCCCAAACAAATCAAAACTCCCCCTGTCTACTAAATAATTCAAAACGAGCAGCGTTTTTGTAAATACATGCTTATATCACAAAACGCGAATAAAAACATAATAAATAGGTATATTCCAATATTACGAAATATTTTAACTGTATATTCTTTAATATGTATTCGTGAACTATTTATGATTACCATAATTCTTTGATAATCCGTCTGCACATAATACACTTTTAAGACTTAGTGGAAACTTAAAGCAATCTTAGTATAGTAATGATGATGAGCCATGGAGAATTGAAATACCTAATGCAATAAAAATCACAATATTCAATATATTAAATTAATGTTAAAATTTATTGTTACGTAGTTAACTTCGATTATATAAAAGATCACTATTTTTAGAGCATGTCATTAAATATTTATAAATATTCATACATAGTACATGTTATCTTATAATATTAACAAATCACAACGCAATCTATATAATATCTTCATTTAATAAGTCATTTTGAATTTCGAACTTTTGAATATTATAATATACATGCATAGTTGATAGTAAAGTAATTCATAGTGAGTGATATAAAACTAAGCAATAGCCATGTTAACAAATTTTATATTAGTAAGTATACTTAATATTTAAAACGATATACAATTGTAACCAATTAGCTTGTAAGCAAAGAATGCTATTTACCTCAATTATATCAAGGTTGTAGTCAAGCAATAGTCTATTCCAAAACTGCCGATTATTTTGTTCGCAACTGTCTTAGGGGCAGTCCGCAGGAAGACTATAAGGTTTCAGTTGCCATGCCTTATCTAATGTGTTATGCTGAATAAACCCTAGAGTGAGACCCAATTTACGGTCTGCACTAACAATCTGATTGCAATCGGACCAGGGAGTGCGACTAGGCTGGCGTTAATATTTCATGAATGTCACGCTACAGTGCTTACTTAGACACTATTGCATTCATTAATAGTTAAATGAATGTCCTGATATTAAATTTCGAAATTGACAAAGTTATGACATTGATATTGGATAATGTTTGTTGTAATTTATCGACATCACTATTTAAACTCATGTCTTTCAACTACGCATTTGGTATTTATGCAGTCAGATTGAGTGCTACCTATGTTATTATGTGCCAAAACGTATTACATATCAGAACTATTGGGTGTAAAGAATTATTAATGTTATAAAATGCTTTGTGGGTCTTAATGAAATCGGATAGCAATAATATTATAATAAGGACTGGGTGTTAAGTTTGCTGTGTTATGTGCATAGTTGTAAGATATATGCGTTTTCGAACAAATAATATTATTCTTAATGCATTGTTTACATATGGCCTTAAAGTAATAATTAATCATACTAGGAAGTAGGCATCATGCAGTCAATATCACAATTCTATTTAGGATAATTAGTACGACACAAAGCGCGACATTTACACAGCGTAAGTACGAATACGCAGTACATGAAATTTCTATATTCCTAATAACGTTTTGTATGTTTAACTTGTGAACGCTCACACAATATATGCGCCGTGACGCTTGAACCCGCCCCTGATCGTTATGTGGATTTGTAAATCGTCAATTGTTCTGTAATAATTAAGGTGTAAACTGTAGGTTTTCGGAGAAAGAGAGGGTTTTGATGTTTGCCTGATCTCAGCTTCGTAGATCTCTATTTCTTAATTTGTACCCCTCCTCCAAGCGAATGCTAAACACTATATGTATACTCTAACCTCTATATATTTAACTGTGACTTTCGTCCCAAATTATTATATAAAAATGTCTTTAAGGACATAACATTTGGTAGAAAGAAGCTATGTACTTTAAACGTAGACGTAATACGTAGACAAGTAATTTTGTTTTACAACATATTTTTAATTTTATTGGCGCCAAAATTGGCGCATTGGTTGAGCGATCGACTGCTGCGCAGCATGTCGCGGGTTCGATCCCCGCACGGAAGAAATATTTACGACCTACAAGTATTTGTTCCGGGTCTGAGTATTTTTCTATCTATAATATGTATGTATTTACAAAAAAAATATGAATATAAGTATTTTATCATCCATCTCGTTACCATGACACAAGCATTAAGTTGCATAGCTTGGGACGAGATGGCGTTGTGTGAAATGTCCAAGGATATTTATTTAATTAATTATTGTATAACCATTTTATTACTGTCTTATTTTCAAAAATAATTCATCCTATAAGTATTTTCTGTAAGTTAATTTATCTATACCAATATTATGAAGAGAAGAGATTTGCATGTATGGATGTTTTTTACGAATAATGTCATTACAATCCTGTATTATCCGTAACATAGGGTCTGTGCGAAGTTGAGATAAATAAGCACGGGTTTGAAGCCGCCCGCCCGCAGAATATATATATATATACCTAAATTTTATTTAAATATGTATATTTTAATGAAATGGCAACGTTCTATCCAAGTGTTTCTTAATTCAAAAGCAACGCATTCGTCAGACCTGCACCTAGATAAATTATTTTATCTAATAGACTACGCAACTTGCGCATCTTGTGCGTAAGTAAAGAATAAATGTTATAATAGTAGTTCTGCTATTGGGGAACAAAACGAATCCATCAAATAGGAGATCATTAAAATAAATACATATATGGAGTCTATTATAGATGTCTATATAGATATAGGACAGCATAAGTTGTGATTTTCGTGTCGTTTATTTAAAATTTCAATTCTGACCGTATTTTTTATAATATACAAGTTCTAGTGATAGGTAACCTTTTTATTTCACAAAGCAGCCAAAGCTTCGAACTAACATTAATTTTCAATTGTTTTAATTATTAATTGGCCCATCAGACATTTAATGACTCAATTTTTTTATTATTTCCCTTTTTTTAAGGGATAGAACAATATTTTAATTTGTTGATATTATTTATGCAATATGTTGAATATCGTCCCTAATTTCAATATTACTTTCTATACTTTGAATCTATAATAATAAAAAAATCATTCCCGCATGCTAGAAAATTATAATAATCTTTAAATTACATAAAATTGAAATAGGTAGGATGTAATACCATGGAATTTATTTCAGTTCACCTAGGTGAACTGAAAGATGACAAGTCTCCCCAATGGGTCTTCCAAATTCCTAACACTGTTTACATCAGTAAACTGCCGCAGATTTAACAATTCGTTAGTAAGGTTGTGAAATAGTATCGCGGTATGATCTGCCTTTCAACTGATCATCACAACTTACGATGTGGTTGCAATTTTATGAGTTTTTAGTCAATAAGAGCGTGTGTTAAACTCGAAATAATTAAAACATCTGCATACCAATTATGCTTTTTATTTATAAGCCATCAGTAATAGGTAAAAACAGTCTGTTAAAAATCAGACACGTTCACCTATTTTTTAAGGCAATTTACTATAAATATATAATTTATATAAATATCATTTTGGCTTGACGAACACCCAATTGCCATAGTGAAAGGATCGATAAACAGTATACAAATACTAGATAAAATCTTGGGAAATTAGCTGTCTAAATGCCTGAAATATGACCAGAAATAAAGTGAAGACAGGTTATGGGGTAATATTCACTGTAGCTAGACCGCTCATTTCCCACGGAACACACAATTTGTGATGAAAAATTATGAAAATATAATAGTTTGTCCCTCACACTTATATTAAAAGCAATTTATACATATATTAGATAACTTCTCCTTTCGGTAGGCTCTATAACTTCACTTCGAATGGGTATAGGATTTTTGTTACTTAAGTATAAATTATTTTAAATAATAATAAAATATTCAAACTGCGCGCGATAAAACAAAATTGCGATCTAGCTATCTCAAAAATGTTGCCACAGTAGACAGGTCAATGTCCTCGGACGGATCCTCAAACGGATCAGAAAGGATCGCATTGTATACGAGCGGACATGCGTCCGTGGCTTGCGGTGAACCTCTTTTGCTATGTGAGCTGTTCGGTGGAAAATAGAAGTCATCCTTTCTATTAGTAAGCAAACAACATAATTACAGAACCCTAACAATAAGACGCTTATTATACCAACTAATAACTAACTAAAACCCACATCTGAGATAATGCAATAGGAAAATGGGGAAACAGCGTCGCCGTTTTATACAATATTTATATACGGCAGTACAATATCTGACTTTGGCCCCTCATTGCTTTGAAATAGGTACCTACAAAAAAAACAAAATAATAACTGGAAGGAATATTTTGACGAAATAGAAGATTATACATAGTGAGCCTCTTTAGATCACCACAGCTCCTAAACTTCGTACTGGCCGTATTTGATGCGCAAGGTAGTCTGCTTGTTGTGTTTCTTTTAGTAGACGATGCTATTTAACTTTTAATTACGGAGTCCATATTAAAAAGGCAGAGTACACGAGATTTTAAATCAACAATGGATATTGGAGTAATGCAAAGCATTCTAGCGACTACAGGATTATAGGAAGCTATGTCGACGTATGAGTTAGCTTTAGCTCATATGAGTTACGAGTAAGTCCTGCAGCAGCAAATCTTCCTGTAAAGTTATTCATAAATACATAGATTGTTGATTAGTTTTGTCATATTGTTTATGTTTTCATTCTAATCATATTTTTAATGTGTAGTATAGTACAACAGGGCTGTCATACCTGCCATCATCAGTCTTCAGATTCTTCTGACGAGCTGGCTTTGCCCAATAGACAGATCCCTATCAAAAGATTTGGAGCCCCTGCTGCGTTCAATAGCCTCTTCAACACGATCCGTGTTGAGTTGGCGTATAACATGCTTCAGAGACTTCGAAATCTGTCTATTGAGCATCCGACACTTCGGTCGCTTCGTCTAAAGTCTGCAAGACCATTTTCCGTTGTTCGTCCACGAGATTCAGGGTGAAGTCCGAGAGCTTTCTGGCCGTGTTCTGGCGTTGGGTCTTGCAGAACTTCTACCCAACTGTATGTACAGCTTCCACGAACCCGTCATTGTTATCGCCCACGTCAACGCCTAGGCTAACAAAGCGTTTTTACAGTTCGAGCTGGAAGGTTTCGGGGTTCTGGATCTGAGCTGACATAGGACGCGTAGACCTCATCAGGTGCGACCTTTCGAGCTTGAAATCGATATTCAATGTGCCTCTTACTAAGCGCTTCCGGTTTTGACCGGATACGCTTCTTCGTCGACAAGATGAAGTCTATCTCGTTTTTTGTGGTCAACCAGGTCCATTTCCTCTGTTCTGGCTTCCTGTAGAAGGAATTCATCATATAGAGTCCCTCCTTCTCCAGGTAACCAGCCAAAAGCTCCGAGGTCGTTGCGTATACCTGTATGACCTTCAGTGAATAACGCTTAGTTATTCTGAGTATAGGGTACGCCAAACTATCAATCTTAACAACGTTGTTCACAAGGGACTTGTGGACGATAAACGAGGGGTGTCGTGTCCTCCGCCTCTCATCGCAACTTGCTCAACTCTTCCTCGCCTCGAGTTTTGTGATCTTCTCGTTAGTCCCTAGCAGTGTTCCCAACCTGAAGCGGACTGATTATCGTACAAGAGGGCGTAAAATGCTTAAAATTATCGTACATCGGCCGAAATTATCGTACGACCTTTTTTAGACGTCCACTCTTTTAGACGAGCTTTTTTTTTAGACCTCCGCTCTTGACTTTTAGACGACTGTTTTTGTAGACGATTTTTTAGACATCCACTCTTTTTTAGACGTCTTGGGCTAAATAATATCATGCTAGACTATCAGCGTAGTCGAATATTGAAAATTCGACATCATGATGGAAATTATCGTACAATGCGAAAATTGTCGTACATGTACGATAATTATCGTACGGTTGGGAACACTGGTCCCTAGTCTACGTGTGTTCTATGTTGCCAGGTGCAACCGTCGCCCTCGTTTGTTGTGGTAGCCGGAATTTTATTACCCTTGGCATTGTTGAATTATACTTTTTAGCGAACTTGGCCTTGCCTTTTTTTTACCACCATACATGGACGTATAAAAAAAGGCGGACGGAACTCTGGCTAAGACAAAAGTGAGACGCCAAAATGGCGGCAGCTCTGTATGTGTGAGTTAATTTTGGGGTTGCCAAGATACACAAAATTTTGCAATAAAACATGGTTAAAATATAAAAAAAAATTGTTCGAAATTGTTATGTTTAACTTTAACATCCTAAATGCTGAGTATTATTTTTATAGTAATGTCTTTTACTATGAGAGGTTTTTTGAAATTTCCTCTAATTTCGAGATGTGTTGAAAACAATTCTAAATTAAAAGAAATGCTTTCATTACCAAACATTTTTTTTGTGATTATATATTTATGTTGCCTAACTATAATTATAATGTATTGCGCACCTCTTGAGAAGCACTGGTATTAAATGGTACAGTAACAGTTTATTCCTCTGCCACGTGTCTTGACTCAAACAAATATTAAAACAAAATAAAGCACTGTGGATTGTATGAATATTTTTATGATTCGACGACACGGTTGGCGCACGGAAGAAATATTTGTACGACCTACAAGTATTTGTCCCGGGTCTGGGTGTTTTTCTATCTATAATATGTATGTTTTTACAAAAAAAAAATGTATTTAAGTAGTTTATCATCCATCTCGTTACCATAAAACAAGCATTAAGTTGCTTAGCTTGGGACGAAATGGCGTTGTGTGAAATGTCCAAGGATATTTATTATTATTACATACCGACACAATAGCTACAATGTTCATTTAAATTTTGAAATAATAAGCGGCATAGTTTCATTTTTTTTTTGTATTATCCATGTCTTGTAGATTGCTAATTTACCTTTTATGGTACTGCATAAGTAACAACACACCGGAGTCCTCCTTTAGTTGTTTATAAGTCATCCGCATCAAAATGTATACTGCAAATGACACTGTATTTGTTTGGAATCCAATCGTTTTCACCATTACAATTTCTACTAAGTAATTTTAATTCAATCATTTCTCCATACTTAATTTTCTTTAGAAAATCTAGCAAAAGGAATATACCATAAAATACCCAGTAGTAACTATTAAATAATTAACCATAATAATATATTGATTTTTATAATAAACGAAAAGTTGCCCACATTTCGGTTATTTTGCACACGTGAATATTGGCAACACTGAACTTAAAATTAATTGTTTTGTTCTAGCAAATACAAATTTATTTTAATGTATATAATCTGGAAATAAGTGATTGAATTATTGATTTACGTATGAAACGTGATTCCTGGATTGTTTTTCTTTCGGTCACTACGGTTTTTACACCATTTTACCACGCAAGACATGATTTATAGTTTTTATTTTTTCGACGCATATTGCGTCTTTAAGCATCGATGTTCACGCGCGTAATGGCCGACTAATGTGTGAAAGTGTGCGTGCTGGCCTGTACATATAGCTGATCTGGCCGACTATGATGTCACAGTTTTTAGTTAGCGAGACTCTGTCCGACTTTTTTTATACGTCCATGCCACCATAATATTAATGTATTCACAGATGAGAAAACAGACATGTTGCTAGTTCTTCTCTGTAGAGCAACGTTCTGAATCAGTGGTAATTTTATAGTCGAAAAACTATAGTCCTAATTGGACCTAAATTCACTTGTATTAGTAATTTCCTAATTTGACTTTAATATTAATATCAATGACATGCACTAAATGTGTAGATATTTTGATGCTATGATATTAGGACACTTAATACTTTTGTTGTGAACATACAATGAATAAGAAGTTATTTTAAACTGTTTATATACATTCATCATTGGTTTAAAAGAATCACTTATATATTTTAAAATAATATTTTTCTATCAACGCGTCGGTGAACTTTTCTACATGACATCAAAACTACATTATTGTGCTAACAAGTACAAAATAATGTTTAAATACAGAGATCTTTAAATTTCGTTAATTACAGTAGTCAGATGTAAAACCAAAATTAAAATCTGTGCTAGGGTACTTTTAGAGATTTCAATTTCAATGTTACCATCATTGGAACAAGTAGTTCCAATGATGGTAACATTGAAATTGAAATCTACCGTTTCTTTCTAATTCTACCTCGCCTGCGATTGGCTTGCTCTGAACAAAGCTACTAGAACGCACGCGAGCGGGAGCGGCGGCCGGTATTCTACTTCATCCCTTGCGAGTTGCGGTAGTCAGTCAGGCAGCTTGCTCGCTCTGTGCTTATCGTTTTTAGTTAGCTGACGCGGCAAATAACTCAACAAACCGACAAAAGAGCTGCCGCTTTGTATTTCTTGTGAGATTTGTGCGTGCAATAGACTGGACTTTTTTTCACAATGGCTACAGAAGTAACAAATAATGTCCCCGAAAATAACGAAAAAGAAAAAGTGGTAAAGGAGGACGCGCCTGTTGACAAGGGTCAGACCAAAGACGAGGCAGCAGCCGAAAAAACCGAGGAGAAGCCAGATGAAAAGAAGGTTGAATCTGCTCCGCCTAAGCCGGCGGTCCACAAAGGCAATTTTGAGAAGGACGTCGTATATTTGTACCAATTTTCCAGAACCCCTATGTTACCATCGACTTCACCTTACTGCTTAAAAGTTGAAACATGGCTTCGTCTAGCAGGCATCAAATACGAGGTAAGTGTAAATACAGCTTTAGTAGTCTTTTGTTTAGTATTATTATCCAACGTCTTATTTTGCTTGCGTGTGTTTGTTTGTATTAAAACCGTCACTGTTATTAAACTTTCCCGCACTGTTTTAAGCCGGTATCTTTACTTTTGGCTATGGAACTAAGTACATAGACGTTTCCACATTTTCATTGATAGACATAGCGAATTTATTGAGCCTAGCGAATGTATGTCCATTATTTTTTTATTTGTCTTTGCAGTAACACGTTGAGCATAGTACAAAATGAACTTCCAGTACAAAGAAAATTATCCCATGATTTTTAAATTCCTTTTCATTTTATTTTCTGCTAATGGAATTTAGTTTAGTTCATTGTTGTGTACTTTGTCTGTATTAAATTTGACAATAACTGATGATGCTAGGGAAGCTGCTAAAACCACTATTACAAAAAATAAACCATTATGTTACTTTAATACTACTAAACTAAAGAAAAAAAAATCTGTTTTAGTTTGTTTTTTTCTCATTGTTTTTTACTTAAAGTTGTTAGTCTTACCCATAAAAAAATACAATATACATATTACTAAATAAAATTGGGCAGCCAATTTAGGCTGATTAATTAAATGACAAAGCTACTTAGGGCTTTTTAGGCATATCAATCACTATAGGCTGGAGTAAGAGATAAGGTTACTGTTAGTAATCAAAATTTTATATTTAAGTTCCCAAAATTATAAACATATCATTTTTACTCTATAAATACAAGAAACACTATTATTGAGGGCTTTTATTATTAATACAATTTATAATTAATACAAATTTATTAATACAATATTTAGTGGGTTATTGTTTATAATAATATTAGAAACAGCATAATTAAGTTTTCATTCATGTATTTTAGTACGTTTCAGTCCAAGATTTAAGCAAAAAAAAACTGATTTAAAAGAAACATTCCTAATTAAGTTTTGGTTATAAAGTTTAGTTTTATATAACCCTACATAAAAAGATGTATAAAGATTTGATTGTAGGGCCTAAAGTGTCTTTATTACTCTTACAATTCGGGGCTCAAAATAGACATTTATTTGCATACTACTACTACTACACAGCCCATATATGACCCACTGCTGGGTCCTCCTCCAGTTACAAGGAGGGTACTAGCCTGCTGTGCCACGCTGGCCAGACAGGTTGGCACAGGGTTTGTGTCAAGTTTTCCTTCTCTTGTGTCTAGGTTCTTTCCTTGTCATTTCCTTTGGTCCACTTTTAATACACCCTCAGGATGGAATTGGGTGATGCAGTATGTAATCAAACCCATCACCACAGTGACAATCGTATTATGATCTTCATTTTGTCACAATAGAATGTGCTTTCATCTACCACCATATTTATGTACTAATAACTGTCCCACAGCCCATACAAGACTCATACTTTGCCAAGGTGGCCAGACAAGTAACGACAGGGTTTCATCAAGGTTTTCTTATCTTGTGGCTGGGTTTTAGGCTTTGTCATGTCAATGTAACTAAGTAGCTGAGAAATAAAAAGAGACTTGTTTATGGCCACCATATGCATCGGGATTGTGAGCAACAACAGTCGTTGGAAATATTGCAAAAACATATGTCAATTATGAAGAGTTCGTTCTCTAAGGATATTATGGCCCCGCCACGAAATATCGTTCATTGATCGATTACATATTGCGAATTAGTGATTTGGTATTCGCCATAAATCCGCCAAATTCATTCTAAAACAGGTTTCAAAAGAAAACGGCATTTTTAACGATGTATCGGCGACAATTTTGAATTAAACTATGCATGCACGTTCTTTAAATCATCTGATTGATCTCAATTTTTCTATGCAAGAAGCATGGCCAACCTGAGTAGGTACGTTGCTATATAATCGCTTTTAATTTCTAGACACTTCTTAGCATTTTTACACATGTAGGTACGGTACGTCAAACGGGTTTAACGGGCATGATACTTTATCAACGGAATCAATTTTTAATACTTCCTGCGTTCGAATAGAATCGAGCCGTGGTTATTCTGTGCTCCATAACTTTGTTTTTATTTTGGGACATGATTCCAATGGGTCCCGATCCATTAGAATTTATGATAAGGGAAACATCGAGGTTACTATGCGTGATATAATCAGTAATTAACATATTCACTAAAGACCCAAAGGAAATGTGGGTAGGACAAAATTGTCGGAGCAACAAACGTGTCGACCACGCATTCCCATGCGTTCCCAGAGGTGTGGTATGCAGTAAAAGGTGATAGCTACAAGCTGTTCAGGATCGTAAATTATTGTATCCATGGTCGCTTCCTTAAGACGAGACGGATAGTGCGGAACGTAATCGATCTGCAGGTTTGCTGGGTGTATCGCATTTGTACCATCTGAGCTCATCGTCGGTACCGGCTGCCATTCTATCTTATATTGCAATCGTTACACCTAGTCAGTAGGGTCAAAACTGACAGCTGGTCTAACCAAATAATTACCGGTTGCCCCCTAAGATGGGTTGCGGAGGGCAGACGGCAATAGCTCCGTGTACACTAAGGCTAAATACTAAGGCTTATTGAGCAAGAGTGACTATTGTAACCGTGGCTGTTTCGTCACTCATAACGTTTGTATTAACTTAACAATATTGTCACCCAGTTGTCACGTCAAATGCGCCCATCTCTGTACCTATCCCTGTACAGACTTGATAACAGTGACGAAACATCACCGTGAATGTCAAACGTCATCAAAAGTCACCCGTGCGGGCTAAGCCTAAATCAGGCGACGAAGATAATCTCTCCTCATAGATAGTAAATAAGTTGAGTTGATGATAATACATTGTCGATGTTACCATTGTACTCATTTTTTATGAATTCATTAACAAATCTTGATTGCGTAAATGAAACCTAATCTTAAAATTAATTTCAGTAACATGTAACCTACACTCTTTATCATTTAACCAAAGGCTACGGGTTGTCTATCGATATTTTGGGGAAGATAGCTTAGAAATTAAAATGTTAATCATAACAAATTCTTTTTAAGCAGCCATGTGCTGTGCAGTGTCGACGGTTGCGTGCGGGAGGGTGTAGGACGCGAGGCATCCGCCCGAGGCCGATGCCCTTTTATGATTAACCTTGTTAACACGTACCTATATTAATATACCACCCGTTGAGCCATTATAATACCCGGCACCCACGCACAAAATTCCCTTTCGCAATTTTTGCACTAAATGCATCACATTCACATTACCTGCTTCTCTTCCTTTTAATATATTGTTACTTAAATATCTATTGGATTGCCTAATCGAAAAGAGCATAAACCCGCTTATACTAACATAAAAACTTTAACATAGCTCTGTGCGCCCGTGTTCCGTTTGGTTGGTGATTTAGTACATAGCGTTACAAGTATTGCAAGTACACCGTGTCGTACATAGTCTTCGGAAATATAGTAACGCATGCAGGCAACCTTCTAGTGTGACTCAGCCCAAACATGATTCACTTCTGAGTCGGGCTTTCTGCTGTTACATAGAGGGTAATTAGCCTACTGTACTACGCTGGCCAGACGGGTTGGCACTAGTTTTCCTTCTCTTGCGGCTAGTTGTTCGGCCTTGTCATGTCCTTTTGTCGGCTCTTACGTCACCCTGAGAATGGAATGGGATGGTGACACTATAATCTAAATCCGTCACCATTCGGACTTATGGGTACCTTCCCAATAATCCCAATTAATAGGGTTGCATATTGGCTCGGGTTCGTATTATAAGTATGATGGCTAGCTTGCAGGTTTCAGATTGTCGGAGCGAAGTACGTCATTTCAGTCAAATGACATGATTTATTTAAACAAATAACAGTAAGATTGCCTGCGGCAGCAGTATAAAAGGTTTCTTTTAATACACACTGGTTGTCTCAACTGAAAGTTTTGATGTCGTTTCATCAGAACGTAAAATAAGGATGTACTTAAATTATGTAAATTAAGCAAAAGGAGCTCAATTAATAAAATTTAGATCAATAACTTTAATTATTTTTTTAAACGAAATCCTACACTAGGTATTACCTGAATCGCGGAGGCAGTTTAAATATGAAACATGAAATTCAAGAACACAAGTGACTCTGAGCAAGTGCCTCTGGTTTACACAAAGACACTTGCCCTACCCCGGAATCGAACCCATGATCCAAATGTTTCTAATTTACATGCAGAATAAATCTTATACGTAGGCTTTAGCCTGACTGACACACCGCCTAAACCGTATAGCTTTTATAATTTAGGCATTGACATTTAGGCCCAAAATTGGGATGGGGATAGGGTTTAATGTTTTAACTTTTTCACAACCAACATAAACGTGATTATATTATGGTTCGTTTAAATATTGACATTTTCCAATTGCACGTCCTCTTCGGGTGTTCGAAATTTAAATAGCCAAAAGTGAGAAGCTATCTTTCATTTTATCCCTAGTTCGTAATTTTAAAACAGCACCTTTTGTTTCAATAATAGTTTAATAATAATTTTATCGTATTAAAAGATATAGTCCAAGATCCCAGGCCGCCAGACATCACGTATTTTTTGACGGACGAAATGTGGACGATTGAGTAGTGTTAGTATGGACTACGATCGTATGACTACCTGCTAGCTTGGTCAAACGGGCAATTTTCCAGGTATCAGGTGATCAAGGTACATAAAAACATTACTTACTTCACGTAAATTCTCCTGTCTGAGTTTCACGTATGGTTTAGACAATATTGTTAAAACTAAATCGTCAATACTCCCAAACACTTTCCGTCGGCCATTTTGCTATATAGACGCTAAAAAGCTCCCAAAATAATCAGTCTAAATGCAAACTTTTCTTCGCATTTTCTGAGAACATTTACCATAGTGATGTTTATATGTATTTTTTAAATTAACAGAAATAAGAGATTAAGAGGAACAAAAACCACAAAGACTGTTTTTTTAAAAGCTGAAATTTTGGCGCCTTTATTTACTATTGAACATTAGGGTGCTGTTTTAGATATAAAGTCAATATAAATAATGTATACAATTATCTTGATTTGCCTACATAACAACATTGCTTTGTTTCACTGAAATTTTTATATTTTAACCTGAAACTGAATTTACATAATAACGCGATGTGATTATTTTCCTTTATTACCTATCTAAGTAGGCTAATAATTTCTTTGTGTAGTTTGCGCCGTTTTTTTAAGTGGGTATTGCAACGATAAATTTTGATCATGGAATTTCATGTGTGGGGGTGTGTTTGTATGGTTAATGAATGTTCATAATTTTTATAATGATTGGTGAATTGATACGTCTATAATATCTGTCCCTGACCCAAACAAAATTTTTAATCGCGAAAGGTATCGTGGTCCTCTGTTAGTAGTAAAATATAACGCTTAAATGAGCGTTACTAAATTATTAATACAGCTCTATTTGGGTTGTTACTCGTTTATAGTTGACCAAGCATGCTCAACATGTGTAAGTTACGCGTTTCTGTAATACGCAATGTAACTATCAATACCAGTTTAATCGTACGCGAATGACCATTAGACATAGTTTCATACAAACGATCCACTGAGTAGCATAGCCGACTGTTCGAGTAGGCTCAAGATAAAGTAGATAAGACGAGTCGTGAAGCCGTGGCTTCGCATTACCACAACGAGGCGCGGTCAAAGACCCCATAAGCTTCGATGGGCGGCAATTTAATAAATAGTGGCTCCCTCCACGACAGTCATTAATTTCTTAGATGATACACACTTCAACTGAACCAAGTCAGGCATGCTTTAAATGTAGCTTCTAATGTTCCTACAATTGGTTGAAGAATAACGTTTTGTGCACAGAAACAATTACAGTCGGTGTATGTATTGAGACCACTTCAATGCGTAGGGCGATGATTTGTAATATGAAATTGATTAATAAAGTTAGTTAAACACTAAACTCCAACAATTATGAAATGATTCAATTATTTTTAGTGATTAAGTGTCCAAAGTTTATTGGTCGCACTTTTAAACTTGACTTTCCGGTATTTGCTATACATACTAACTGTTAGAGCCAGCTTTCAGATCAGGTTTCAAAACTTCCGCTCCGAAGTAAATGGAGTCTTAATCATGTTTTAAAACTACATTAACTGATCGCGTTATTAACCTTGTTTGGGTGATATGGTAAATATTTAATTCCAACTTAAAACTTTTATCTAATGACATATCGATACTAATGTTGTAGACAGTGTTTGTTTGAACACGTTAACCTACAATCAGAATAAAACTAAATTTTACTACTAGTACTCGGCCCATACATGCTGAATCGGGCCTCCTCCAATAACATGGAGGGTAATTAGCCTACTGGCCAGACGGGTTGGCACGAGGTTTCCTATCAAGTTTCCCTTCTCTTGCAGCTAGGTTTTTGGCCTTGTCATTTCCTTCTGTTGTCTCTTACGTCATCCTTAGGATGGAATGGTGTAGTGACTCCATGCATTTTGAATCCTTCACAACACTGTCATTTTTTTTCGGTAATCGCCTATCGTCTTCTGTTTCTGCACAATGGTGATAATGTGAAAATCGGCCAAACCTTCCTTAATATTTATTTACTGGAAACATAATTGATATTTACGCGGACAATTGTGTGTTTTGATTTCCACACCTACTGTCGTCTATATAATTAAGTTCTACTAAAAGGAATTGAATTGATTAATAAACACAATTACAAAATAAATTGCTAGCTTATTAGTATGCTTGTCTCGGGTGTTCTGTGGCGTGGTTTGAATTTTGTCGCTTAGGCTAAGGTCACGTCGTAGTTGGCGTGACTTCACTTTGGTTCATCCTGAGTGAGTTATTCCTATGCATATGACATTTACTGCTTTTAAAGCTTGATAATATGATATGATTAAACTCACCTACAATGTATATTAAACCTACGTTACTTTAGTTGACGCAAACATAGCATAATTTACGTACTGTTTCTAAAAAAAATAAAATAAAAAACCTTGAATGTACTTGCCTATCAGTCTCTATCTATGCATGTTAGTATTGACGATTTCAACGTATCATTTAATTTTATGTAGTATCAGTCGTACTTAAATAAAATACTTATTGTATCTGTTTGTTGTTATCCTTAAAAACAAAGAGCTGTAATATAGTATTTAACAGTAGTATAGGTTTTCGTTTTACGACGTAATAATAATATATTGTCTTCATAAATCTATACATATGTATAACTTTTTATTTTTAAATTATTTGAATCAACAATCAATCCTAGCCAACTCATACCATCGATATCGATACAAATAGTACTTACACAGATCGTATCGATTGAAAAGGTGTCTATGGGTTAATACACTTCTGACCAGAAAAATCGAAACTCCTTGCAAGTTTATGTTTTGTAAGGATTATCAGGAATATATGTCAAATGTCGTGAATATAGTGAGGTTTGCAAATCCTAAAGTTTATGTTCTAAATTCAAATCAAAATTTCATAGGTTTCGTATTTTGTATGACAAGCCATTTTACACTGTATGGAGTTCGAAAGAAATTGACAAAACTACACACGTAAATGAAAAAAATCTAAGTAACGTTTATTTAACGTGTATTCCCTACCCGCGCTTTTATTGCGGCTTCTTTCCATACGGTTCTTCATCGATCGGATGATAGTCACGATCAAATATTGTGGCATTCCATTCTATTCCTCTTGGATGGCATTTTGCAGCTGGCTAAGTGTTTCTGGGACAGGATCACGAATTCTTTTCTTTAATTCATCCCACAGATGTTCAATCGGATTCATGTCCCGGCTTCTTGCTAGCCATTCCATAATGGAGATACCGACTTCGGTGACATAACCTCGTACGACGCTGGCGGTGTGAGCCCTTGCATTGTCGTGCATGAATATGAAACCGTTGCCAATAAAATGTGCATAGGCGTGAGGCTCAAGACTAGGGTTCATGATTTCTCGAGCTTTTCAATTTCTCGGGTCTCGAGAATTCTCGAGGCTAATTTCTCGGGACTCTCGGGTTGTCGAGAAATTTACATTTACGTACGTTTCTTATATTATTTGGTTCCAATTGCGTCTAAAAATCAGTGGTTTTCCTCTCAAATAAAAGTGTCAAATTAATTATAAATCTTTCATCGATGTTATTCAAAAACTTTAATCTTATAAATATTGTTTTATAAAATATTACAGAAAAAAATATTATTCAGGCTCATAATCATAATGACAGCACCATTTTTAGTTGGTTATTTAGAACTTAAACTAAACAAAAAATCAACATGAAAGAAAACGTAAATATTAGGTTGGGGAAAAAGTCTTTTCGCATTATAGTATGTATGAACTTGTAATAAAATCTTCAGTCCTGATCTTGCACCTTCAGATTTCCACATGTTTCGGTGTCTTCAGAATTCTTTAGGCAGTGTCAGGTTAACATCACAAGAGGACTGCCAAAACCACTTGTCGCGGTATTTTGATCAGTAGACTTCCCAAAATGTCTATGGCAATGGGATCATGTCCCTACCTACAAGATGGCAAAAAGTTATCGAACAAAATGGTAGCTACATACTTTAGTTAAATGTAAATAAACGATATTATATACTTAATGTTTTGACATTTCCTAAAAAATGCGACGAGATCTTTTCCCCAACCTATTATCTTAACTTACATTACATTAGGATCACAGCAGAATTTTGGGCTGGTTATTTAGAAAAAAAAATCAACTTAAATCTTGTAAACAAAATAGCTTCTATAAAACACGAAAGAAATCTTTAATATCTTAAACTCAGGTAGAAAGTAAATGTAAATTATAATTACATTACAATCATAGCAACATTTATGGCATGTTAATAGAATATAAACAAATTAAAACTCTGCAAGTTTATTTTCTACAAACGTACATGATTTCTCGAGTTCTCGACTTTTCTCGAGCTTGATTTCCCGGGAACACAGCCCAACGATTTCCCGGGAATTCTCGGCTCGAGAATTCCCGGGAATGAACCCTACTCAAGACACTGTGCGTTGTATCGATGCCTGTCACTGATGATGATGAGTCACTTACAACATGAAGCTGCTGCTGCAGTTGATAGGCATTAAGGCGTCGTAAAGAAGTTGTAACAATAAATCGATCATCTTGCTCGGAAGTGACCCGATTCCTGCCAGATCCTAAACGGCGCGTGAACAATTCAGTCTCACGATAGCATTTGCAGATTCTATAAACAGACGACAGGCTTAGATGCAATCTTTTAGCCACAACAGCTGCGGGCGGCATCTGGGGGCGAAGTATCCATATATATGTTTTAAGATATGTGCCAATTTTTAGTTTTCAAAGATCTCTTGTACTCTCTAAAATCTAAAATAAACACACATTTGTCTCAAAACAGTGAATGATTTCATTTAAAGGATAAACTAATGGAATTCTAAGTTTGAATTTTCGCATATCACTGTAATGGCCAAACTGCCAGTTATACAATCATGTGATTTTTTTCATGGAATGAAAACTTTTGTGTTAAAATAGGACAGAAACCATAAAAAGGGAAGTGTATTAATTCTGTGCGCGATAAGTCCCGTTGAATGTTTTTAATATGTGAATATAATAATATAAGGCCTAAGTAGGTTTACCAAGATACGCTCAAAAAGAAAAACAAGTTTAGGCGATATAATTTTACCTTTTTAGCAACCTAATTGGGAATCAGCAGTTTACCGGAAATATCAAATCACATTGTTTTTTTACATCATAACCCACAGTTGCTTTGTTTGACTGTTTATAATACACACGTATAATGATATATATTACCTGGTCATACGTCAAATTTTAATGTTTGTTATTTCTTGTTTACTTACTGCACTGATAACAGCGAACTATATGAATAGTTCGGTGAAGACGCTTAGTGGCTGGATTGCATGTTGTATGTAATCGATTTCGTTTGGTCTGCTAGCATCGGTAACAATGTGTTTATTATTCCAGCTGAGGCCCGAGAGTTGTGTTTTGTGCGACATATTTGGTGCTGGAATGCGGGCTGGCGCGCGCCCTGCCACATTAGTTCGACGGAAGTGCGTGCTATGTTGCTTAAGGGGAGACCATCAATGGTCACCCAAGATTGTTATGTCATGAAGGGGATTAGCTTCATTTAGAATAATTGCAAATTCGTTCATAAACTGATTTATTATTGTGTTATTTTTGCATTAACTTATATCTTTTATGAAACACACTTTGCCTCACGTCGCGCGTCGCCGGCATGTCTGACCCTGTCACAAGGGCGGATCCAGCTTTGGCGCCAGGAGGGGGTCACATAGTCGTGGTCAAGTCAAGAACTTATAATTTAATTTTGATAACAATATATACAAGTAAAAAGTAGGTATTATATTAATGTACGTAAGTACTGTACTTAAAAATATTTATTCTTTATTGTACACTTGAAAAACTCCACACATAATAACTTGTACATATCCACGTACATATTGCCCTCTTGAAGACACCCAGAGAACCACTATCACGCACTGAATGAGGCAGCCTATTTATATTCCATAGCCGTGGTTTCTGTGTGGTAGCGGAGTAAAAATACTACCACCCCATATTTATTTATTTATTTATTTATTTATTTACTCTTTATGTACTACAAACTCGGTACACAAGGCGGACTTAATGCCATGCGGCATTCTCTGCCAGTCAACCTTCGGGTTAAAAGGAAAGAGCATATGGGGTACAAAAGGAATACCAGACATATATATATATATATGTATACACACACATAAATATATATAAATACATACAAATTTAATGAATACATACTATAATACTTTAAATTTTTACAATATACGTAATATATATAAAAAATACAATTTCAACGTGACGAAGATTAATCAAGTCTGAGGCAGTGTTAGAAAATAGTGTTGCTTAACTTTGCGCTTAAATGTAAGTTTGGTCTGAGCTTTTCTAATGTCAAGAGGGAGCGCGTTCCAGAGCTTGATCGCCGTAACAGCGAAAGAATTAGAAATGAAATTGGTACGGTGCAAAGGAATCTCAAGGAGTAAATTGTCAGCAGAACGAAGATTTAGGCAATGAGAGCCACCCAAGACTAGAAAATAACTTTTGAGATATTCCGGAGTACAAAGATCGTTCATGACAGAATAAAGCATACAGAGATATCTGAGAGATCGTCTCTGTCGGATAGGAAGCCATTTAAGCTGAGCACGAAAAGAGGAAATATGATCATACTTACGCAGACCAAAAATGAAACGTATAGAGTTGTTGAGAAGTCGATCCAATTTGTTTAGAAGTTCTTGTGATAGGTCTGAGCTACAAACATCTGCATAATCAATAATGGGGAGAACGAGGGCATGAACAAGCAGGGATTTAATTTTGGATGGGAGGAAATTTTTAAATCTATAGAGAGAACGTAATATTGACGTGACATTTTGACTAACATTAGATACGTATTTGTTCCAACTTAAACTGTCATCAATGTATAGACCCAGATCTTTAACATGAGATGTTAGATTAATTTGTGCATTATTAAACATATCTTCCCGTGGGTGTCGTAAAAGGCGACTAAGGGACAACAGACGTTGGGCAGCAGCGACGTTCTGTCCAAAAACGGACCATCCGTACTGCGATCGCCAACCCGCCTGCCAAGCGTGGCGATTATGGCAAACACCCCCCAATGAAGCACACAACTAAAAAAACGGCCCTCAGTCCCCGGCAGCCCTACTATTCCTTCGGCCACGGTAGCAGCCAAGGTAACGGTGGGGCAGGGGGTGCTAAAAATCTCCGGCAGTGATCCGGCTACCATAAAAAACGACGGATGCACCTGGCAACATATAACACACGGACACTGCTGACTGATGAGAAGATCGTAGAACTCGAGAAAGAGTTGAGCAAGTTGCGATGGGATATAGTGGGGTTGTCTGAAGTCCGAAGAGAGGGAGAGGACACGATAACCCTCAAATCCGGCAACTTGCTCTACTTCCGGGAGGGCGACCAACAGTCCCAAGGTGGTGTTGGGTTTATCGTCCACAAGTCCCTTGTGAACAACGTTGTTAAAATAGAGTGTGTCGACCAGGGTGGCGTACCTTATACTCAGAATAACCAAGCGTTATTCGCTGAAGGTCATACAGGTATACGCACCGACCTCGGCACACCCCGACGAAGCGGTAGAGATAATGTATGAGGACATTTCCTCGGCCATACATAGCTCTAGAACGCACTACACCGTTGTCATGGGGGATTTTAACGCGAAACTGGGCAAGCGGAGCGGAGATGTGCTGCAAGTGGGGCAATTTGGGTTTGGACACCGGAACCAACCGGGCCAGACTTTGGCTGGTTTTCTAGAGAAGGAGGGACTCTATATGATGAATTCCTTCTACAAAAAACCAGAACAGAGGAAATGGACCTGGTTGAGTCCGGATGGCACCACAAAAAACGAGATAGACTTCATCATGTCGACGGAAAAGCACATATTCAATGATGTCTCCGTGATCAATATGGTCAAAACCGGAAGCGATCACCGCTTAGTAAGAGGCACATTGAATATCGATGTTAAGCTTGAAAGGTCGCACCTGGTGAGGTCTACGCTGCGTCCCGTGCCAGTTCAAATTCAAAACCCGGAAAGCTTCCAGCTCGAACTGCAAAACCGCTTTATTAGCCTAGGCGTTGACGTGGACGATTATAATGACGGGTTCGTGGAGACTGTCCGCAAAGTTGGGTCGAAATTGGGTCGAAGACCCAACGCCAGAAAACGCCCAAAAAGCTCTCGGACGTCACCCTGAATCTCATGGACGAACGACGGAAAATGGTCCTGCAGTCTTCAGATGATGCGACGCAGCTTCGGATGCTCAATAGACAGATATCAAAGTCCCTGAAGCGATTCGTGTTGAATCGGCGTATATCACGCTCGTATATCAAGGTAGTATATCAAGGTTTTTGCCAGGGATCTGTCTATTGGGCAAAGCCAGCTCGTCAGGCTGAAGACTGATGACGGCAGGATCGTCACGTCGAAGTCCGAGATTTTGGGTGAGGTCGAGAGTTTTTATGGACAACTGTACACGTCTACACAGGAACCCGTCATAAATCTAGCAAACGACCCACGAGCTAGATTAACCCAGCACTACACAGAAGACCTCCCGGACGTCAGCCTGTGTGAGATCGGGATGGCTCTCGAGCAACTTAAAAACAACAAGGCGGTGGGTGATGACGGAATTACCGCAGAACTTCTGAAGGCGGGTGGAGAACCGATCCTCAGGGCCCTTCAGAAGTTATTCAATTCCGTCATACTCGAAGGACGAACGCCAAAGGCATAGAACAGAAGTGTGGTGGTGCTGTTCTTCAAGAAGGGAGATAACACCTTATTGAAGAACTACAGACCCATCTCACTTCTGAGCCATGTCTACAAGTTGTTCTCGAGGGTCATCACGAGTCGTCTCGCATGCAGGCTCGACGATTCCCAGCCTCGCGAACAAGCCGGTTTCCGAAAACGCTTCAGTACCATAGACCATATTTTAACGCTACGGCTGGTTATACAGAAGACCGAGGAGTATAAAAAAAATTATTTGAGGTTAGGTCCTTTTTTGCTATTATTACGTTACTCTTTGGTCTACCAGCTAGACGCGTGGAGAGCTAGTGGACAAGCGCGCGCAAGTGTGGCGCGGTAAAATTCAAATTTTCGATACGTTCGTTCCCAAACATTTACCATCATACAAAGTTAGTATATTATATTAATTAAATAACTATTGAAGGTATGTAGTTACATAAAATCTGTATGGTCACAAAATATATAAATAAAATCATTATGTTCAATTAGTGGTCCACCTAAGTCCTGGAACCAGCTCAGGGGGGGGTCATGACCCCCATGACCCCCCCCCTGGATCCGCCCTTGCCCTGTCACCATACACCAATAAAACCGCCTCCGTCACCAACAAGTTATCAAAGTTTTTAGAGAGAGAGAGAGTGGTTCAAATTAATATTATGTGGAATACGCATGATATATGCATGTTACCCATATTCCATACATTACTAATTACCTAGACAGGTACATAAAACTGTTTGTTTTGTTTGTTTGTTTGCTTCAGTGCTTTCGTAAAATTCAATTTCAGGCACATAAGTTACAAGAGAAAACCATTCTGCACAACTAATGAGATAATCTTGAGGTTCTTCCTAATTTAGTTAATTACGACGAACCTTAATGATTACTGCTTAATTCTTATTCCAGTCGTATTGTCTTCTATATTAGAACAGGCCCATTGACCGTTACAGTACGACCTTCATTAAGCACCATTGCAACTGTCCCGGTATGGACAGTCATAGATTTCACACTGACCCAATTAGTAAACGATTGCACGTCGGCAATAATAATTTATATCATAATCAAATTCCTAGAACCTTAATTGGCGTCATGGTGCTTATTCGGCTAAACCTTATTCGTCGCAGTGATAGTAATGCAAATATGTTATTAATTTAGCACTTCAAATAGGGGACGCACATATTAATATGATTGAGACCAAGTAACATATTATTTCTCCAGCTGAAATCCCGACTCAATCAGTAACTTAAATACATAATATAGTTGCTAGAGTTATCGGTACTACTACTTCTTCTTCTACTCAACCCTTAGATGACCCACTACTCCCTTAGAAGTCAAGCCTCCATCAGTTAGATGGAGGATAATTAGCCTACTGTGCCACGTTGGCCAGTCGCGTAGAGGTTTTCGTATAAATTTTCCTTCTCTTGCGATTAGGTTATCGGCCATGTCATTTCTTTTTCGGTCGGTTTTAACGACACCCTCAGGACGAAAGTGGTGACAATATGGATCCTAAATCCGTCACCATACGAACGCCAATTTCTCGATAACCACTCATTCTTTCCGAAGTGTAATATCCGCATTCTTGCAAGTACTTTTATAGCTGCTTATAATTTGTTATGAGTAATTGTTGTTATTGAAATGTAGTAACATCGACAACACGTGGCGCAATGTGATCGAGAAACCGCAGCAGCGATTCAGCCACTGAGCTATGAAATCGTGCAGCCGCGGTATGCTAGCTGCACTTTCTCAAGCACACGTAGTTGGGGTAAATTCTGACGCCACGCCGCCGTACTGCATGTCTATTAAGTAGGGCTGTTACAGAAATCGCGCTTGTAGTAGTTCATTAGCAATGCTATATCAAATCGAAACATAGACTAATGGTTTACTATTACTACAAAAACTTGTTATTTTTGGCAACTGAATCGTATACCTTCAAGCGGTTGTTTATTGTCAACACACAATAAAAAAAAAAAAATTGTATTTGATTTTAAATCAATTTTTGATTTTGAAAAAAAAAAATATATTTTATAGGTTTAACCTATACGTATGCTTTCGGTTTCCATAATTTTTGTTTATGCCAATCATTATGTGTAACCGTTGTAATGCAAGTATGTAGTGTAATGTCCTTTTAATTGATTTACAATATTAATATAGATCTGTGGTACACGTAGTGCACACCAATCAAATGACTCATTGGATAGTAATTCACATATTAAATTACTAGCTTTTGCCCGCGACTTCGTCCGCGTGGAATAATGATGGAAAAAAACAATTTATCGCCGTTTTCACCCCGTTGGGAGGGAATTTCCAATAATCCTCTCTTAGTGGTAGCCTACTCCTCCCAACAAACACACAGGCCAAATTTCAGCTCTCTACTGCCATTAGTTTCCGCTTTGCGTTGTCTGTCAGTCACTCATTAACGGATGAGTTTTATATATATAGATAGCTGTGCCCGCAACTCCGTCAGTGTGTAATTCCTTGTGTATTATTAAGTTAATGTATTGGTAATATTGTTTAGATCACGTTCACATGAGGCTTAAGTACTTATACAACGAAAATACTTCAGCGCATAGCTTCCGGGTAAACTATCCTACTTCACTTAAAACTAAATATCTATAACATAATTAATAATACCTATACCTTTAATTAATAAAAGTACCTACGCTTTTACTTACTTATTATTATTATTAAAAAAACTGAACATAAATTAACCAAAACTTACCTACTACTAACTAACTACTACTAACCTATTACTACTTCACCTAAAAAGAAATAACTATTAATAATTTGTAATTTGAACGAATATAACACGCCACCAAAATAACTAATACCTATTTTATGAAATAACAACAAAAGAAAATTAAATAAACTAAATTATTGTAAAGACTAAAAGTCGCGCTGATAAACAATATTGCCTGTCAATAAGGGCGAATACTCGGAACGTCTAATCGCATCATCAGCCAAATCCAAATATTGTATGAAGTTCGCGTTTGCGACCCGATGACGGTTACACAAAAATAATCCTTAAAGCATGATTCAGTAATCACGCGCGATGGTTTATTAGCGTATTTCATGGATAACTTTGGTGTTTCTGTACCGATTTCTATGATTATTTTTTTATTAAATAGGTAATAATGTTAACATTTATTAATTAGGGATGATTGAGAGTGTTATAAACGTAAGAGTAGATAAATATAATCAGAAAGCTCTGAACTGCTAAGCTATCGGGAGTTACACGTGTTATTGTGAGTCAACCATAAAAGATAGACATTTGCTGTCTGGGAATATTTTTTATATAATTTTAAGGAGAACATTTCCGTCATACATGATTTCTGTGTAGCTTTAACTATTAAGGCTGCACACGCGACGGAAGCTTAAAAAATGGAGTAAGTTCTCCTGTTTTCCCAACATTTCCCTTCACTGCTCTGCTCCTATTGATCGTAGCGTGATGAAAAGTATACTATAACCTGCCCAGGAGTATGAAGAACAATTGTACCAAGTTTTGTTGAAATCCGTCGAGTGGTTTTTGTTTCTATAACGAACATACAGACAGACAGACAGACAGACAGACAAAAATTTTACATATTGCATTTTTGGCGTCAGTATCGATCACTAATCACCCGCTGATAGTTATTTTGGAAAAATATTTCATGTACAGAATTGACCTCTCTACAGATTTATTATAAGTAGGGTAAAACCGGGATAGATGCCCCACTTTTAGAAAAAGCCACCCATTTTTTAATCTATGTGTTTTATACGAATAATTTCTACGAATGTAGCTACCCCAATCCTTTATGCTGAATTATTATTATTAATATTTAACCTATCAAATACAGATTTGGCACAAATTGGCTTTTCGTAGAATGTCTTTTTTGAGGATAGATGCCTACCTGTATGGATAGTTGCCCCACCATGAAAATACTGAGAAGGATAGATGCCTGCAGTGCAGGATAGATATTCTTTTTACTGTGTAAACTAAAAGCCTAGCCCAAACGTTAGGTATTTCTAATTCTAAAACGAAACATGGGTCTTATTAATGAAAAGTATATTTTTTTATTAATAGTTTATTGTTATTACCCATAATAATTTTTTACAGCGTTTGTATGATAAAAATATAAATTATTAAGTTTCAACAAGCATTATCATGTTCTTTGTTGAATTAAATTTTATAGGCATTTTATTTATTTAACAAAAATAGAAATTCTTAATTGTTTCTACAAATAATTTTACTTAAATTGTGTAATAATTTCTGAAAAGTGTACAGATTCAGTCCAGATTCAGATCTAGTTGGATAACAATTTCGTATTTTTCTTTCAAAACTTTCAATGCAAATCCTATTTTACTTGTATCTTTAGGGTTATCCTTCCGTTGTGTGGCATAGTTCTACTATAATCTTAAATAGCAGTTTATGGAGGGATAGATGCCCCTAAGGGCACCTATACCTTGAAAAATCAGGGCAACTATCCTTTGTGATAGGGATAGATGCCTAAGTATTTTTTAAATATTACAATAAACTAAATAGCGATTATTTACACCTAGATGCCGACTTAATGAACCAGTTTATCGACATATGAAAAAATATAACGGAATTTATTAATAATTATAAAGTTATACAACACAGAATACTAACGTTTCAAACTTTGACGTGTTCGTGAATGTCGCCGCGGAGATAATTACATACACGACCAAAACGCATCCTCCTACACGACTGTCCATTGGTAACTAAGGTATGGGGTGAATGTGGCTCCTACTTATACAATTAACTCTAAGTCACGAGTTCGCGAAGTTAGGTTTTTAGAATATGGGGCATCTATCCCACTGGGGCATCTATCTCGGTTTTACCCTATAGATGTATAAATGTTTAATCGTGATGAATGCTATCGTTACTACAATGGATTACTTATCAAAATATACGTAGGTAGGTCTATATTGTGAGTAGCTGCACAAGGTATGTTGCTGATGAGCTTTGTTTTTCTGACGAATAATATTAATCATCATCATGCAAGCCCTTAACATACCCATTGCTGAGTCGGGCCTCCTCAAATTGCATGGAGGGAAATTAACCTACTGACGAATAATCACTACATAGTATAAAACAAAGTCGCTGTCGTCTGTCCGCCCCTATGTATGCGTAAATCTTTAAAACTACGCAACGGATTTTGAAGCGGTTTTTTTTAATAGATAGAGAGATTCAAGAGGAAGGTTTATATGTATAGTACATGCATAATTCCACACGTGCGAAGCCGGCGCGGGTCGCTAGTATATAATAAGCAGCACAAAATAATTTTATGCACCTTATAGTAGAGGTTAAAGTATGAAATTACCGTTGTGTACTGAAAAAATTAAAGCATAAGGCAAGCGTCAACACGTGCTTCTCTGCAGATCAGTCGAATCAGGGGGGACCCATTTTGCAGGCGTCATTAGTTTACTGATTTAATTCAAATGGATCATCATCTAATTCATATCAATGTAATTGTATCCTAACAACGAACCATGCTGCCAATTCCTTGATAGGATTCGGATCTACCGTCACTTTACGCACATAACATAAGGTTCCACCACGAAAGCGTTTCAACCAAAACGCACGCACCGTATCCTCACCAAAAACTCCAAACAGCATTGATATTGCGAGCCGTCTCTGCTGCGTTAGTTGAACCCTGAAACTCGTATACAAAAGTAACTCTGATTCACAATGAATCCATCTTTACTTAAAATCTATATCTATACTAATATATAAAGCTGCAGAGTTTGTTTGTTTGTTTATTTGTTTGTTTGTTTGTTTGAACGCGCTAATCTCAGGAACTACTGGTCCGATTTCAAAAATTCTTTCAGTGTTAGATAGTCCATTTATCGAGGAAGGTTATAGGCTATATTTTATTTTCAAAGGAATTAGGGATCCGTATGAAAATTGTGATTTTGTAACCCAAGGTGTAAAATCGAAAACCTATTTATGCGTGCGCTGCAAAAACTATTGACAATAGAACAAAATGAAGTACTACGAGTTTGTAGGTCTTATTAAAATCTACAAAAAAGTCCGCGAGAGCACATGTCTAACTATCATAGTTTAGTCACAATAACCACTTTTATATTCATAAAATGAAAATGCATGATGCACGATGAGATAAGCACGGGTTCGAAGTCCACGCGAGCGAAGCCGCGCCCAAAAGCTAGTACCGAATAAAATGAATGTTGTGTAGTTTTTAAAATTAGATTGTTTATTTTTCTCATTTCACAAAGGTTTCTCATGTAATCTCATACCAAGCAGGTTTAACTTCGACGCCAAACGCTTGTGTAAATTATTGTAGTTACAATTATTAGTTACACAGTTACATTAAACACTTAAGTATACGTAAAGAGACGTATGGGCAAAGCAGTCAAATACCTTTAACGCAGTAACGATTATTTAACATTATTTTATTATAGTATATTATTGAGTGACAAAGGTCGGTGGTTATTAAACTTCTTATCATGTTATATTGTCCATTATAGACTGCATTCTCGTTAATAAGCTTGTAAATTACTCGTTTGTTATGATACCTAAAATGATAGAAACCTCCATGTATTGAGTTTATTTACGTTGTCATCTTAAAACTTAAATAATATTGTGACTTTATTACTTATTTTCCTCCGAAAGTATTGTCTTTATTGTAAACTGTACTTATTAAACATGTTACATATTTTCACAGTAACTCAAATACGTAGTTACTAAAATGTTCAACACGTTGGTATTGTCCAACTTCCTAATCATCGGTGACACAAGAAGATAACAACTAACATACATCGGAAAGAATCCTTTTCTAGATGTCATATGTACGACATTCAACACATGTTACACTCAAATGCCTTCAACGAAAGAAACGTAACTTATTATTATTATCAAAATATTTTAACTGCTTTTACCTACTTTATCTCTTTTAAAGTTGTTTTTTACGGATTTACCTCACCCATATCTTTCGTTTGCAGATGATAGAGGGGTCAATGTATTTAATTTATACAGTTGGGAAACATTAACGATGTTTTGTAAAGCTCCATTGAGATATATTTCGTGTTCCATTTCTAGTAATATGTAATATTATAGGTGGAAGGACTATGCCGCCTTGTCCTTGTGACAAAGGATTAAGAATACAAAATGTCACCAAACCAATCCATCCTACTAGGCGGCGACTAAAGGAACGCAAGAGGCAGATCACCTATACGCAAAAGAAGAAAATCTTGAAAAAAACTCTGGGCGAACCCGTCTTGCCAGCGTGCTTGTACTTGGAGGAGGCTCGACTCAGTAGTGGGTAATTTATGGGCTGAAATGATAGCTATGCCTCGGCACCAGACCACCATCTGACCAACGCATGACCAACGCCATTCACGCATTTGCACGCGCCATGCCAAAACACCCGACCCACGCCAGCGAGGTGTCAACCCGCGGTTTGTGGGTGGTCCACCCGCCGACCGTTTTTCCGTGGTACTCATGTGGTTAACAGTATATCTCAAGTAAATTTATTGTCCCTTTCTACATATATTTAGTATCCCATAGTTTTCTCCTAACAGTAGGCTAATTACCCTCCCACCTCGGCAGTGGGTCATGGGCTGAAAAGTAGTAGTACTTAGTAGTAGTTCTCTCCTTTCTCCGATCGTCTTTTTCTTTCTAATAATGCATATGAAAAAGTAGATACTAAAATGTTTGTCTATTGAATGCGAGCCGTGAATTATTGTTCGTTATACCGTCGAATTTTCTCTATGACAAGTGTTCAAAACCTTTTGTTTGCCTCATGCTATCGACGTCCTCGCCTCACGAGCCGTTTGACAGATGACGTTTTCTATTACAAAACTAAAATACTTAAACTGTGTATCACAAAGCTTTAACTGCGTTTTTGGTAACTGAGATACTGGGACGTGACGCTGCGCTGGTCGGGTGCCGAGGCAACTGTAATCTACGCAGAGCTGAGAAGCACAATGGTTTGATAATTGCCCGAACGCTACTGTTTAAGTAACGGAATCAAATTGTGGGCTACCGACTTGTTTACACTTACCTCACGATACTTAACAGTAACATACATTGTAAAAATTAGCCACTGTTCGTACTATGTTATATCTTCCAGCAGCGTTTCCACGCGTTTAGTGGATATACGCTAAACAACAAGCACAAAGCTTGAGTGTCTCGAGTTTAGAGCTTGTAATAAACACTATTTGAACTGCTAACTGTATTAATCTTTTTTTTAATTTGCTAATCATTTTTTAACGCCATTTACTAACAAATGTGGGTTTAATATTGAAAGCTTTAATTTATTTATAAAGTTTAATGGGAAGTATTCTATTATCTTCATTGTACACAGAAATAATTATAAAACCAAGATAGTAAACCAAAGGTCGTCGAGTCTTCTCGTCGCCCATCCCGCAGAGCTTGAAAACGAAAGTTTTCGATCAGTGCGTCCTACCCGTCATGACCTACGGCGCCGAGACGTGGACACTCACGGTGAGACTAGTCCACCAGCTTAAAGTCGCTCAGCGTGCTATGGAGCGAGCTATGTTGGGAGTTTCTCTGAAAGATAGGCTCCGTAACGAGATTATCCGACAGAGAACCAAAGTCACCGACATAGCTCAGAGAATTAGCAGACTGAAGTGGCAGTGGGCTGGTCATATCTGTAGAAGAACCGACAACCGCTGGGGTAGACGAGTTCTTGAGTGGAGACCGCGAATAGGCAAGCGTAGTGTAGGACGACCCTCTGCTAGATGGAGCGACGATCTGCGAAAGGCTGCGGGCAGCGGCTGGATGCGTCAAACCGAGGACAGGGCGCTATGGCGCTCTTTAGGGGAGGCCTATGTCCAGCAGTGGACTAATGTGGGCTGATGATGATGATGATGATGAAACCAAAGGTAAAGTACAGGCGTCGTAAATTGCTTACTATTGTAGCGGCCGCATGCTACATACTTTACACAGTTTACCCGAAAAATCTGAACTAATTGCATCAAGAAATACCGCCTCCAAATGCGAGAATTATCAAAAAGTCCTACACCGCGATAGCCAAATTTCAACAGCAATTCGCAAGTTAAGAATTCCCAGACTACAACTATTGGGGGAATAGGCGCTGCGACCCCTAGGCAGACATGACACCTCGTCTGGCTGGATGATCATCCCTTTGCTAGGCGCAACTATCATGATTTGCGCGGGATATGGGTTTTCTTAGACCATGTTCATAGTCATGCGTATGGCACCAAAAGCGTTATTCGTTTTAGAAAAATATGTTGTAATTGATTAAATAATGACTTATTTTATTAATAGGCTTGAAATCTTACCCGGAGATTGAGAAAATGTTCGTTGTGTAAGTGTAAACCTTTTCCAAGATGAAAATAACTCTAATACAGTTTATCTTTCCAGTAACCGCCCACGAACTATTATCTACTTTGTGCCTATCTATCAGTGTGGAATCAATAAGAGTTTCCGCATTCCGAACATGAACGGTTATTTTGAGATTGCGCCTCGTTATCTAGAGTTGCACCGTGCTTTTCGAAATCAATGTCACTATTGATGGAAATGGTATACGCGTTATCATATAATTTAGCAGATTCTGAAGTAACTTGCGAAATCTAGACAAAGACATAACATTATAACTTTTTTTTTATGTACTTATTAGGGAAACGCTCGTTACCGTTCTCAGGAGAACGTAGGGCACGCAGCGGACTTGCCGGAGTTGTACGCCTCTTGCCACCGCCCTAGTTCAATTACTCAGATCTTGGAATGATTGCCAAGAAGAGGCCATGTGAAGATTGGTGCCATATCACGTGTTCTGGCCATGGCATCAATATATCATATATATAGCAATAATAGTTTGTAGTTCTGTGTCACATATTACTGTCTACCTACTAGAATACCGAAGAAAAAGGTTAAAAGAACCGAATACTACTTGCAATTACTATTTAATTTCACTGACAGATTATATACACGGGTAGGTACAACACGACACGACGGAATTTAAAAAAAGGCCATAACATATATTTTTCAATTAGGGCCGAAACACCCTATATTATAGACAGATATATTTAAAATATCAGCATAATTGCTAATAGATTATACTCTGCTGGTCCGTGTGGTGACGGATTTGGAATACCTAGTGTCACCAACCCATTCCATCCCGAGAGAAGAGAAACTTGATACGAAACCCTTGGCCAACCCGTCTGGCCAGCGTGGCACAGTAGCCTAATTACTCTCCATGTAATTGGAGGAGGCCCAACTCAGCAGTGGGTCATTTATGGGCTGAATATTCTGCTCCTTTTCCCAATTTCGCCTTTTTTCCTAATTTCATTAGGGGTTGACAGTAATAACATGGTTAGACCAGTTGTTAGTTTTACGCTACTAACTACGTGTAACGGCTCCCATTAATTTTAGAATGGCAGTTTTACGTGCCCTCCAAAGTACAATTAGCATTTGAATAAAATAATAGTTACATATCATCATCATCATTCTCATTTCAATCCATAAATTGAATTTTTAACTTATTGTTTATTCATCAATATTATGAGTGTAACATATCATATAAAAGAAATTAAGAGAAATCTAACTACTTAAAAAATAACAATAAAATAAACTAAAACTATGTAGGTACATATTTACAGTAAAACTAAGCATCAAAAAATTCCTCCACATCGCTGTCACCGGGGAACGTTCCCAGAAGGCTGGCAGCATTGCCCCGCTGAATTGCGATTGCAATGCGTTGACCCAAAAAAAGTCCAGCCCTCTGGTCACGCGTAGCGTCGACAAGTCTCCTAGAGATCTCCCTGAATAGGAGATGCACTCGGACCCCATGACCCCAGCGTTTCAACCCCAAACGGCGCAAACTCATAATTTCCAGTGATGTTGGTGTATTTGCGCCGTTTGAGGGTCTCCGCTGCTGCAGCGGCCGCACCGGCACTGCCTGCCGTGGCTGGAAGATGGGATGGTGCGAGGGTGTCGACGCAAGTTGCGTCCCACACCAAAGGCCTACCCAACTTCCAGGGCAGCAAAGACATACCGTCCGGTCTCTTCCCATCGTCACGTACCAAACCATTGGGTTCCAATACGGCTGGTACGCCGGCGGTAGAAAGAGCACGAAAAATAAATTAATTTGGAGGAGGGCAGACTTAATAGTGGGTCTATTGTGTCGGGCCTCCTCAAAACTCATTTTGGGAAATAGGTTACTGTGCCACGCTATCGAGAGCGTGCACCGGGTTTGTGTCAAGTTTGCCTTCTCTTGCCGATAGGTGATCTGCCTCTTACGTTCCTTTAATCGGCTATTACGGCACCCTCAATACGGTTTGGGTTGGTGATATTATGTACCTATTCTAGATCCGTATTATGTAATACGTGAAAATTAGAGAAATGTGGAAATGCTTAATATGATGACTCTTATTTATTACACACTAGTGGCCCGCCCCGGCTTCGCCCGTGCAAAGCGCCTAAACCTAAACCTTCCTTTGAATCACTCTATCTATTAAAAAAAACTGTTTCAGAATCCGTTGCGTAGTTTTAAAGATTTAACCATACATAGGGACGGACAGACGACAGCGACTTTGGTTTATACTATGTAATGATTGACAAATATGCTGAAAAAACGTTCAAAAAAGTAAGTAACAAAGTTTCTTGTTGTAACAAACATTGTTACTGTGAGCGAGCACCGCCCAAATAGTGTATTCCCGGGTAAGAATGTCATTAGCAGATGAGAGGACGCCTAGACGCGGGGGTCGGCAACCGCGAGGGCTTCGACCTGGATCGTAGGAGCGCCTGCGCGGCCCCGCCCGTCGGCCATCGACCAGCCCCGCAACCCTCGTGAGACCACCCCTCGGCACCCTCGCCAACCTCGATCCAAATTTTATTAAGTAGGAGCAGCGTTGGCAACAAAAAAACTTGTCTCCATCTCTACGTGAAATTCAAAGAAGAACTGTACCGTAGTCCAATACTGACATGCTGTTAATTTTAGTACAGTGGAATATAAAATGCGTGGATGCGCCGTAATAAACTATAAGCATACAGCATAACAAGTAACAGATGTCAATTTTTAATAAAACACTGAAAGTAAAAGTCAAAAGGATAAAGAAACGTCCACCTAGCGGGTTTCCTTTTCAGGAGAAAGGCTGTGTGGAAATTCCGGCCGCTTTTTGTATTACAATTCGAAAGAAGCTGCAATATCGATTGATGAAGGCATTTTATGACACCAACTTGTATTTACTGTTTCGTAACGTCATTATTTAAACAATATGCAGCGTAAAGTGACCTACACACCGACAGATAACATTGACGATTTCAGTTCAGTACGGTGCCTTCTTAACAATAATAATAGCGGCATTCCACTGGTGCGCCGTGCGTGTACGCAACATGCGCTAATTGCCTTGATGGTTCGTATTGCTGGAACGAATAATCTTTGCTCTACGTTTGCTGTATTAATTCCAGTAGTGGCTCACTGTAACAGAACTAAATTGATATTAATTGTGTTCGGCTGGGGAGAGAGGAAGGGCCCTTCGAATAAGTCGGCTGCACAATATTTAAATAACCATTTAAGCTGATGTACTTCGAGACGAGCACAATTGCACAAAGAATAGCCTCCATCCTGTTGCTTATTTCTGTTGTACTATGAAGATAATGTACATGTCTGTCAATTTCAAATTTTTACAACTACGGTGTCTTATATTGCGTCTCTAAGTATAGGATTAATAATTTTGTATGATCTACATATCATGATCTATATGTCATCTATATTTTTTTTTTTATAAAATAGGGATATAAATGAGCAACTTGCTAGTCAGTTATAATTTGTGTTTGCTTTGTTAAACGCTATGGAAATCTTAAGTGTCCAGACGACTTTTGTCACACAAAAATACGAGATATTTTTATTTGACTTTTATATAAATAAGTACGTTTAAAACATTTGTAAGTAGATTCTGCAGGTGGCTTCGCTCGCGAAATCTTCACTCTGAAACGTAAAAACAATCAACATATAATATACCAAAAACTACCATTAACAATAACTAACATTACAGATATCAAACTGAATCTTGACATAAAAATTTACCAATTACTGGGTATGGAGGATTACATTTTTGCTAAATAACTTTCAAATATTTCACGCATATGAAGTTGTATACTAAACTACTGAAGCGACTGTGGATCCAAGACTATTGAGCATTCTGACACAGCACACACATTATTGCAGCCATATTGGCTCAGGGTTATCGTGCCATGGTCATAGCCTGTCGTGGTGAGTTTTGGCTCCGGAGACCTCACTTTGTCCTCTCCTCTTCAGAGTTTTTTTGCGAGTCTTAACTGCCGCGAATCTCTGTTCGAATCCCCCGCCAACAGTGGCACCGTAGGAGCTGCCAGGTGTGGAGGCCGGGGGTGCCACTGCTAACAGCGCCTAAGCGCTGGATCGAGTGCTATCAAATCCAGCGCGATGGAACCGTGGGGTCCGCTGAAAGGCGGGCCAAAGCCCACACAAGGGCAAGCCCTTGGCGCTGGTTGCGCCAGTCGAAGAACGCCGGTAGGGTTAAGTGGCTAGGTCGGGGTGATTTCCATTTAAATCTTTGTAAAAAAGGGTTCAAGTATGAAATCGTCGGTTTGAACTGAAAATTCAAACCATTTAATTTTCAAGATTACATTTTTAATCAATGTAAAATCTTATCTCAACATTTTTGCCACCTTACGGAAAAGCCACTTCTGTATTTACGGCAAGGATGGGAAGAAATTGTTTTACTATTAAAAAAAAGTCTCTGTACCCATGTTCGAGGACGGATGAATCGCCTCGATTGTACTGGTTCCAGCCGTCGGTTCCCGGAACATTTCGGACCATTGCAGAATGAGCCTCCTTTCTTTTCCTGGACTCGTATGTGGGGGGGTTCGCCTCTCGCCCGAGCCTCGGCAACTCGGGAGAAGATTGTCGCCAATTGACACGAACCCTGTGCCAACTCGTCTTGCCAGCGTGGCATAGTAAACTAATTTACCTCCATTAACTAAATAAATAATAATAAATATCCTTGGACATTTCACACAACGCCATCTCGTCCCAAGCTAAGCAACTTAATGCTTGTGTTATGGTAACGAGATAGATGATAAACTACTTATATACATTTTTTTTGTAAATACATCATATTAAAGATATAAAACACCCAAACCCGGAACAAATACTTGTAGGTCGTACGGGATATTTAATATATTAATTATATTAAATATAATTATATTATATTTAATTATTTAATATTTCTTCCGTGCGGGAAGGTCATTTATTGGCTAAAACGACGATGATGAAAGCAATTGACTGTTAAACGAAACGATGCTGTAAATTTTTCAAATTTAGAATGTTCTTTGTGTTTTACATGTGAATAAAGTTCCACTCTGGGATCTCACCAAAACGTACAAGTTGTTTATTCTTTTTTACTCCGTATAGTTCAGTGCATATCCTTCTTATACTTTCGACTGTGTGTGTTTGACAAAGGACTTATTTTCTGGCCATTCGTGGACCGAACTTGATCATTTGACATACTCTACATAGATTTAAATACATATACTGTATGAACCAAACCCTGATTACTGTAATCAGTACGGGTCCCTAACGGTAGTCAGATAACATCTATTTATAATATAGACGCTAAAAGCGGTATATGACGTGACTGATAAATCGTGGCCGGGGTTCACATCAAGAGGGGTGCGGGGCGGGCGCGGCCGGCCGGTGAACTTGCCGACGAAATCAATACAGCTGCTCTCCCCGGCGAGCGCGCTGCCTCGTCTGGAGCTCGTCGCCATGGATACGCAGCCAGATGAAGCTAGCCGGTACCCCTTGTCCCCCCCGCACGTCGCATCCCTCTGGCCACTCCCGTACACAGCCCCTATTCACACTTTAAGTGTTTTTGTTTCTTGGTTACTTTCTAACGAACAACCTGTTGTCGCCACGTGGGATATTAGAAACATTATCCAGTCAGTCTTGATTTTAAAATCCGTTGAGTGATATCGAATTTTATATAATTATTAATTTGTAAAAAAAATATGCTTGTACGCCAAACCAACATGGGTAATGTTATCTTTTATACCTTTACAAAAAGAAGAGTTTTATAGATCAGTGTCATTCTGTCTTTGGCATAATTGCTCTTGACAGGATTAATCGATTTTGATTCAGCCCTTCTTGTTTGAAAAGTAATGAAAGAAAATTTGCTCGGCCGTTCAACGATCATTTTTCTGGTTGTGTCGGGGCTATAACGCTAGAAACATTAAATATCATCTATGACCGACTAGTGCGGCGTGATCGAATAATCTTTTTACGCGTATTTTAAAAACGGAGAACACATAAATTTTATAAAATAACTAGCTGAACTATTAAAAAATAGGGATGGATCGTCCAGGGCGGAAAATTTAGGGTTGTAGGTATTTTAGTATGCTGTATCATACAAAAATAAAAACAAAAGCTTGTGTAAAAAAATAAAAAGAATTCAGATGGACCACCATTTAGGGTGATGAAAAATAGATGTCCGATTCGCAGACCTACCAAATGTGAATATAAAATTTTATCAAAATCGGTCGAGCCGTTTTGGAGGAGTTCAATAACAAACACCATGACACGAGAATTCTATATATTACATATAAAATTCACTTTTATATGTAATATATATCTTTACTCTGGGCATGGCATGTCACATGGTTTAACATATATTTTATACTAGTGGCCCGCCCCGGCTTCGGCCGTGCAAAGCGGGGGTGGGTTAAACATATAAACCTGCCCCTTGAATCACTCTATCTATTAAAAAAAACCGCTTCAAAATCCGTTGCGTAGTTTTAAAGATTTAAGCATACATAGGGACGGACAGAAGAATGCGACTTTGTTCTAAACTATGTAGTGATAGTGATGTAAAGCAAATCATAGAATGATCTATATTATTGCTTTATTTAATAACTGTACGTCGCGCTATATATGGTACTTGTATATATGTATCTATTTGACACATGGACACGTTCTCAATCCTCGAACGGAACCTCGTTTGCAACGTCTAGCTGATAATTGCTCCCTAGGGCCCCTGATCCAACTAAAACGCACAGTAATATAAAACAAATTACAATGTGCCTATTTTGCACGGTTGATCAGGCAAGCAGTCATTGAGTTGAATGATTTGAATCCACAACCTGATTCTTGCGTCTGTCCACGTAACTGTATAGGAGATATAAAACACCCGTTTCAAAATCTCATAGAACTGGCCTTTTAAATTGAGACAAATTTTAGACCGCGACCATCCATTTAATATGTAAATGGTGCCAGTCTCTTAATAAATAATTATTCCATCAACATAAGTTTTTTAAACATTTATTTATTTGATAGAACAGTTCAGTATCAGCAATGTTGCCTATATTGATATCCAAGAAACAAAAGCTTACATCAGCAAGCCAATATGTTTTTAAAATTCTTATGACTTTATTAAATTACCGATTTAAATAAAGAAATTAAAATATCTACACAAGGTGTACAAGAAAACTTAACGAAAGCCCTCTATAGCCATAACCGAAGTATCGAAAGTATTACTAATGGAGAAATGATATACATACGATACAAATTTCATTTAAAGTTTACGTGACTGAACTCGACTGAAAACTCGAGAAATATACACCGAAATTTCAAGAAACATTAGGGAACTCGGATTACTAAGCTTGTAGGATAAGAGTAACGATTACCATGGGTTTTGATTGATATATCATGTTCCTATCCTAGCTAAACAAATAATAAACTTTTATGAACATTTTATCGCAGGATCTTGTGAAGTATGTAATAGTGTATATCACGACATTCAAAATTTTATGGCAATTATTTATAGATTTTATACCATTATTTACGCCAACACTGATTCGGGAAAAAAATAGTTAACAATTGTGGTAGAACTTTTTTTCAACGGGGCTCGATGTTTTCAAGTATTATGACGATACGAGATTTAAAAAAAAAAAAATTTTCACTTTTTATGTTATAAAATAATTATTTTTTCTTTAGAGCGGCCACGAGGAGCCCTATTTTCAACGTCAAATTAAAATTATAAATATTGGAGATAGAGGTCCGGGAACGTATGTACATTTTTATCGGAAATTTCCTCCTCATAAACGAGATTTTCTCAAAATTTCATAAATATAAACATTTTTCGAGTTATTCACGAAAAACTAAATATCATTATATTTCATCTCTTTTTAAATTAACAATTGCAATTTTTTACCTGTCCTAAAATCCTTCAATAACATTTTACTAGAGGTGATTCCGAGCTATCGCTCATATTTTTAGGACGTTTATCTCTATTTTTCGAGTTTTTGAACTTGTTGTTGTGGTACATATTTGTAAATACGACTATTTTTAAGAGTTTTGTGATAAAACCAACGTAAATAAAGTTCCGTTTGAGTTTGTTGACTAGACTAGGGGGCTGTTAACAAATATTTAATTCATGAACACAATTAACAACCAGACCCTGAGGCTTCTGGGTTAGGGTTATTCCTTCCTTTTCATTAGACAAACCTTTTTTTAATTTAAGACTCGTCGTTTGATTATATTATATGTTTTTTTTTTTATTTATTTTAGGGGCTTGGTCGCTGAGCGATCATATCGCCTATAATATATGATGAATGATAAATGTGTCTAGGTTCAGCTTTGAATCTAAATATTACTAATAATTTTATTACAAAGCTACTTAAGCTCATTCATTGAAAAGGTTTTGCCGTGCAGGTATTTTTGTCTTAATTCGACAACTTTACTATCTCTAGTGTTTAGAATTGTGTGGAGTATAATTACTGGAAGACTAATGAAGGCTGGATTTCGCACTGGCATACCACAACAATAAAATAATTGGTCCACTTTTATCAGGCCAATTCCTACTGTTAATATCATGAACACTTGGTAAGAGTAGCATTCTTAATTTTTTCCAGAACGTCGACCACAAAGCTAAGTTCCGGTCCAAAAAGGGACAGCTGCCGTTTGTGGAGTTGAATGGCGAAGAGATTGCTGACAGTACGTTCATAATCAAAGAGCTGTCTGAGAAGTTTAATAAGGATCTCGATGCGGGTAAGCGCTATTCTCTCATAATCACAGACACCATGATTGTCACTGCGCAATCCATCATTACTCGCAGCTTGTGGAATAAATAAGTCAAATTACAGGGATCTCTTTGAGCTCTCGTCTTGATTTCGTATTGACTCTTTTTCGCATTAGGCCTGTAGATATAGGTTACAAATTTAACGTATCCAATGTGTTTTACTTAATTAATGTTCATTTATGCGTCTCAGACAAATTATAAGTGCACAACCTCCTATAATGTATTTTATTATGTGTACTTACGTCAACCTGCTTCTGTTTTGTCAGAAGCATACACAAACAACAGCGTATAAAATAATCATGTATTGATCCAGTTCATTACGATACCGATGAACAAAGAACATGGGAAATAGGTAAATGGGACAAGTACTTTATTGATGTTGGCTATTTGTGGAATTGTGTCAATCCTGAAAGTTCCCGGGCGTGCTAAAGTCCTAGTATCCTACATTAGTTCTGGGACGATGCGCATGTGCATTGACTATGTGCTAGCAAACACGGACGTGCTTGATCTAGCTGACCTGACCTAATTGTCATACCTAGCCCTGACGCCGGAGCAACGGGTCGTAACACACGCCATGATCTCAATGATTGAGAACCACCTGTCATGGGTGCTGCTCTGGTGGCGTGCTAAGTATCCTGACAGCGTTCTCAAGGGTTACCAAGTGAATCTCCAGAACGCCTTGAACACTCGCCTGCCGAATCCGATTCTCAACTTCTGCTACAAGCTAACTTCTGCTCGCAAGGTAAGTCTTGTGCTACGCGAAACATAAAATTTTACGTTGGTTGTTCAACAGGTATCTAAGGGTGTTTACAAAAAGCAAACCAGTATTTTTGGGAAAATTATTTAATATTATATTCTTTGTCATTGCAACCACCGTAATAAATTATCTACTAAATATCTCGACTATTAAGCGCCACAAAGACCAGTTGTTGCTTCTTAGAGTTTTTTTGGTGAACTAATATCTCCGTTGTTGTTGTTGTACTCCGTTGTTTTATTTCAACCTGAATCGTAAATACTATAGCCCTAGTACATAGACCTTATGCAAGTCCGCAAATTAATAGATCTTTTTGATTAATATTTTGATTCCCTTTCAATGAGTCACGTAAATTACATTGTATTTTGTCTTCCTTTGTTTTGTAATTATTTTAGTACGATTCCAAGAGCAACAATATCGACATTCAATATATTTGTTCATACGGTTCCTTTATTTAAGTATTCTTCATCTAATAATAACATCTAGTAAAGATTGACCATAATTTCAACCTCAAGTAGTTACTTTTGGGCCTCCCCCTAAGGATTCTCACAACGATCGGACTAAACCCGCCCGCATCTGCCGCATTATTAAATTTGAAATGTGCTTTTGAAATCCTAGTTATTTTCTCCATACTTCTTCAGGGTATGAAGAAGGCTAAAGCCCACGGCATCGGCGTCCACAGTCAAGATGAGATAGTCGAGTTCGGCAAGAACGATCTTCGTGTGCTGTCAGACCTGCTGTCCGATAGACCTTTCTTCTTCGGAGATGAACCAACTCTTGTAAGTATATCATACTGCGATCGCTCCTGGGTTACCTGTTGTCCGCACTGGGACATAAGATAATAATACAATTTTATTGGCGTCTACTTCTGTTATTCTGTATGTTTGAATTGTTAGCTAATAATTATTATTATTATATTTATAAAATAAAGATGTATAATAAGAAGATTAATTAAAACGAGAATGACCCACTGCTGACTGTGTCGGGCCTCCCCCAATTACATGGAGGGTAATTAGCCTACTGTGCCAGATGGGCTGGCAAACAAAAAATGTGTTACCTACCAAGTTTTCCTTCTCTTGTGGCCGGGTTATCGCCCTTGTTATCTTACCTCACCCTCAGGATGGAATGGGGCGGTGACACTATTTTTTAAATCCGTCACTATACTGATAAATTCCGATAAAACAACTGTTCTCAGGAAATTATTATTTAATTAACACAAATAAATCAAAGGTTAAGTGTCACAGGCCCCTCTGAGCTCTGCTCAAGCTCGCAAGCACTAGAATTCCGAATAGATTAGATTAAAGAGATTGCAATGCTCGTATGAAGATACTGCTCACACCGTTCACGGACAATGCTGACCACAATTTAATCCTCACCACTCTAACATAGGCCTTTGCTAGATCCACGAACGCGCAATAAACCTTCTTGTTTTTAGCCAAACACTTTTCGGCTATGCACTGCAAGAAAAAGACCTAATCCGTACATCCCATTCCGTTTCTATTTCCTGCTCGCGCATCCTATACTTTTCATTCACAACCCATTCAATCATAACTTTCGCGTTTAATTTACTGACGACGCTGAGAAGGCATATACCGCGGCAATGTTTTATCAGATTATTAATATATTTTGGACAATATGTAATTAAATATATTTTTAATTGACATTATTCCTTACCTACGTGACAGACTAAAAGAAAACAAAACACAACAGCCTCTAAATATAAATAATAATAAAATTGATGTATTCGTTCAGTCCATTATAATCTAATTCTTTAAGAAAAAATAAGAAACCTCTTTACTAGGTATAACATGCATCGCGGGGGCTTTGACGTGTTATTCACGAACACAAATGACACCAAGACTCGTAGCATGTGCCTCTGGTTTCCCGGCCACTAAATCGAGCCAGGGACCCGTAAACCAAAGGCATGCATGGCATGTCCAACATAGATCTAGACCAAAATGCTTATGCACATTGGTTGGATTGGATATTCCATAAACTAGATAAAAAATTAAATTAAAAATTTAAATAAACCCCCGACACAATAACCTTTAAAAAGTAATAAATAAAAATTAATACTTCGCGTTGGGGGACCACTCCCACTTATTTATTACCTGACCCCTGGTCCCCCAACGCGAAGTATTTATTTTTATTTTTTACTTTTTATAGGTTATTGTGTCGGCGGTTTATTTAAATGTTTAATTTAATTTTTATTTTATACTTTTTATAGGTCCATACTTATTATAATGTAGATTTTGTTAAATTGCACATGATGCGCTTTCATTTGAGACCCCACTCGATTATATTTGCAGACATTCGGTTATTCTTCCCCACTTTCACCCCTCAACTTTTAAACGGCTCACCCGATTTTCATCAAACATGTCTAAGAACACTCGCCCGTAACTCACCTTTCATACAAAAACTTTATTGAAATCGCTTCATCCGTTCGCGAGCTACGGTGCCACAGACAGACAGACAGACAGACAGACCGACAGACAGACACGTGAAACTTATAACACCCCTCTTTTTGCGTCGGGGGTTAAAAATACCGCATAGCCTGCAATTGCTTGACGTTGTTGAAGACTTACTTCATCACAGATATGGATGTAACAAACAAAGTTATTTATTTATTCTTTTTGCACATACATATACAATTATGTACAAAGGCGGACTTAATGCCTTAGGCATTTTCTACCAGCCTACCTTAGGGTGGTGCAGAAACGGGCGTGGCAGAAGCAGTTATCATATCTATCAACATTTTAAACCGGTAGCTATACATATACCGGCGTGCCATTAGCTATGAGTTACTTCCGGCCTTAGATAGCGTTTTCGTCAATGACAAAAGCGTCCGCAGGGTCCCATATGTCATTAGGGGAGCCCATCATTAAATATTGCTTTCAAGTTACCGGGCCACTGCGTAAGGCTAAGCGCGCACTACGATTTTTATTCGTTGCGATTTTTAAAGTGCGACGTAATATCGCAAACGACAGTAGTTCCTACGCAAACGATTTATTGTCGTAGTGCGCGGATTGTAGTGTTTTTCTATTGTTCACAAATTTGCGATATTTTGTCGCACCGAATATTAATCGTAGTGCGCGCTTAGCCTTATAGTATAGCATTTGATAGTCATATGATGGGAACATGGGCATTTGTTTGTAGCAATACTATTACTAAATTGGATGAACAATATAAATATACCACAGCAACATTAACGAGGTTTAATTTATCTTTGACACGAATAACTTTACTGACTAAAAATAAGAGAGAGATATATTAAAAATTTGTTATTAGTACCGAGTAGGTATATTTTCATACGTATTTAGAAAATGAGTTATTTTGATTATAATACTAGCCTACGATATATTCTCAGACCTCCCAAATGTAAACAAAAAATGGGTCAAGCTTTGTCATTCCGTTAAAGCCACCTAGAACAGACCACCTCTGACGACTTTCGACTTGATTCACTAAATGCGTCACCACACGGACCCGCGTGTCATTGATTCAACCGCGTTTATGGTTTCTGTATCGTAGCCTAATATTACAAAGTATATTACTTTCCTCCATAAAGAGGCTACACAGAGCTAAATGAAACAGTTTATTAGATACACTGAAACTTTACCTTTCTTGGGTTGTCGGGTAAAAGTTCCATAAATGTTAATTCACATTCATACCAAATTTCAGTCAGATTCAGTTGTTTAGTTATAAATGGGGAAGTAGCCCCACTTTGTTATATTTTTAAAAATATTTAAAGAACATTTATTTACATTAAAAACAGACACTTCAATTTGATGTATAGTCTAGGTAACTGCATGAAACTCGATCGAAATTGTCTGTTGGCAGCTGGACGTGGTAGCGTTCGCGAATCTCGCACAGCTCCACTTCATCGACAAGGAAGTGGCGCACCCGCTGCGAGACGCCATGAGTGAATCTTTCCCCAACTTGGTGGGACTGGTATCGCGCATCAAGGAGCGTGCCTTCGCCGACTGGGGTGATATCTGTACCACTCTGGACCTCAACGCACACCTGCCCAAGCCAAAAGAGGCTAAGGACACCAAGGAGGGCACCGGCCCCGCGGAGAAACAGCCGCTCCCTGACGAGCCGGAGAAGGGCAAGGTAATGAATGACCTTCATACTTGCATCATTAAGCGGAGTACAACAAACAATAGACTCGTCGCATAATTTAAAAATATCGTAATTAATCGTACGACAGAAACAGATAACTTATTATCTGGGAAAGGATTTGTTTAAGACTGCATGTTTTCACACTTGGCCCAAGTTTGGATTTCTTGAATATGTAGAAATAAAAAATGCGAAAACTTTTAAATAAAAATTAGTTTTTAGTAAATGTGTGCAAGTATTTAGACGCAATCCCACTATTCCCAAGACAAGACAAACAGGAGAGTCATTGTTGTGGCTGATCAAGCTGGTTAGACCGTGCCGATGACATCTGTCTTAAGATGTTTATGGTGTTTTTATTTATCAGAATGTCGTTGTAGATATTTAAAATATATCATATTGTTGTTATGCCGCAGGGTGACGAGCAAGAGAAAGAATTAGAGAAGGAGTTGGAGCCGGAGGACAAAGAGGAGAAGGAAGACAAAGAAAAGTAAACAATTTGAAGAAATATCGGTGTCCTCCGAAGCAGCAAGTCGATTATACTTGTAGGAGTCACTCGGATCACATTATGTATATGTATTGTAAGCGTGTAAATCCATTTGTCTTTCCCGTAATTTTCAGTTGTGCAGACGTCACTGTGCGTCGCATTATCTTCATATACTTATTTTTCAATATAGCAGTTGTTCGATGTCGTGCCGTGTCATGTTTCGTTGTCGTAGTAGCTACTCTCTAAAAATATTCATTAATGATTGCTATCTAATGTTTTGCGCTTTACGTGTGTTACGGTTAATTAGATAACATCTACTTTAAAATTTGGCGAACTTATGAAATTAAGAACGCGTTAGTAATTCGGTACTTACATAAGGCGAGATTTACCCGTATGAAGTAAATTAGAATAGATTTACCATTGTTCATAAATTCCATCGAGTCATTGTCTTCTTGTGTGCTGAAGGGGATTCGCAGTTAATGGATTGGCGTGTCCTCGCGTGCTGAGCTAGATTTGCGTAGTGCCAACAGACATTCCCATGACAACGTCGTCGCCCACCGACAACGCTTTTGCGTCGTTTTTTCTCGTCAGTGGATGTCTATGCAACAGGGTTTCAGACAGGGCTACGAAAGATGTATTGTTTGTATAATCGTCTTTACGATACTTCCATTTAACTCATTAAGTCTAACGCATAGACATTTTTTTATTTTTGTTGACTCAATTCCTTGTCTCTACTTTTAATGACGAAGTGCTCTCATATTTTTTAATAATTCGTTTCAAACTTATAAGCTTAGAGTAGTTGATACCAAATATTGGTTGAAGTTTTAGATATTTGGGAAGTATTTATTAATTGACTACGCTCGGACTCCCAACAGAGCCGAGGTATAGAGACATTTAGACTGTTTTGAGATTCTTGTACTTTATTGGTTTATACAAAATATAAATTTACAATTTACAAATTTTTGATAATCGAAAAGCCTGGAAGACTGTTTTTTCATGTTATTACTAATTCATAGTCCATAAAATTTTGATATCGTATTAATTGTTAAGATTTAGAAACGAATGTACTAAAATTGATTACTGTCGATTAGATACAATTGTCTATCACATACGAACATTTAGTTCAAAATTATTGCGCTCGGGGATTTCTATTCGACTCGAGAGTTAATTACGTATAGGTTATTTTGTTATATTCTCAAGGGAATGTATTTATGGAATACTTGACTATTGTTTCTGGGACTATACATTCCTTTACTTTATTTGGTCTGAGCGATGTCTGATTGAAGTTAGGAATTTGAATGAACGAGGAACGAACGGTTGATTTGTTTTAAATGTATCTTTAGGACGCCGACGAGGGTCACTGAAACAGGCTTATGTAGATTAATACTAAAGTACATTCCACATGTCATTTCCATTGAATTCCAATATATAATTTGATAGGGCTCGTTAGCAGAGTGCCGTGGGACAAGCAGGATTCGCGTTGTGGCTTGGTAGTAGTCCGGCGTCGTAGTCGGCAGCGTGGTTGTAGCTAGGTGCTGTAACGGACATTATAAATTCAGTTTCTCGAAATCTCATCATCTCAATAGTATACGTGTTAGAGTAATTAATAGTAACACTTACAATAAAAGGAATAACCAGTAATTGTAGGGTAATAAGTAGCATTCGAACCGACTTCGCGTTCTATTAGAGTAAGACGCTGTCGATGCGCGAGTTGATGCAGCGCACCTAGTTGGTAACCAGTTTAAATAATAATTAATACGGTTAGGACAAAGTTTTGTTGAGGTAAGATTTTATTTTGATTCTTGGGATAAGGTTGACTAATGTCCCTCCCGACAACTGCTGACCATCACTGCCATTAGAATCAGATATAAGGATATATAAATAAGAAACTAAATAGATTAGGAAACGAGGACGCACTTGCCTCGCTGCGTTGGCATTCGTCGCGTTGTTTTACTGAACACCGGTCGCGAATGCCCAAACGAGGCTAAATGTTGATCAGTCATCCCAGACAGAGCCTGTTTCAGTGCGACATTTGGTATGACGATCTCGGGGTCGAGTTGCATGTATCTACCTTAGTTTATTAAAGACTCATACGAATTATTTGGACCTCAATCGAAACATTGTTGTCATATTACGCACAATAAACATCTAGATTTAATTTTTAGTCAACAGGAGCAGTTCATATCGTGTTTTTTAAATCAGTGGTTTATCTCACTGTCTCTTCCATTCGCTAGGGTCGAACATATGCAACTCAGACCTTGTGTGAGAATCTCGCTCTCACAGATGAGCTCCGACCACCCGCTATATCGTGGGTACATCAGTTGAAGAGAAAAAACATCTTTTGGCTTGCCGGCCATCTTAGACTATGTTTACTTCGTAGTTTAAACTTACAATTAGGATTATAATTATCATCACAGTTATTGAACATGTTATTATACTCAATAACGGAGGCAGTGGAAAGTATCGATCATCAATGTAGCTGGAGCTAGTACAGTCACATCACAATCTAGCAACACGCCGCTTCGAGATCTGTCTCCACGTAGATGTAACTCCTAAATGGTATAATCTTTTAAATAATACCATTATAATTACTCAAATTCAACTTGTAATGTTGTAAGTTAGTAGCTGTATACAAATTAATCATAATTACTCTTATGTTAAGTATTCCATGTATGTATTTTTATTATTATAGGACGTAGAAAAGTTAAAGAAAAATAAAATGACTTGTAATGTCTATAGATATGTTTTTTGTAATCATAATTCATTCTCATTAGTAATTGTGGTTTTCAATTAACGTGTCAATCTATTATGATAAGATTTAGTAGTTAATAATGGTTCGCCATACTTACATGTATTACCCAACTGAGCTTTCAATGGACTCAATGTTTTAACATTTCAGTGTATTATTATTATTCTGTCGCCATTAAAAGTGTATCTAATAATTTAAGCTGTGAAATGACTCGACGCGATAGGTTATTATCTCGCCGAGTTGTTGAACAGTGCGTTTTCATTTCATGGCACCCTGTCTTATTCCTGATCCACAAACCTGCTATTTTCTGCTTCTTCTATCCGGCCTAAACGTTAGGCGCCAAAAATTCAAAAGTTGTTGCCGAATTGATACTGATAGTATTATTATGTTAGAACTGTCAAAATCGACAGTCACGTTAAATGTCAATTTTGACTACTAAATTAGCCGCTTTCAGCAAAGAGTAAAATTATAGGGAAATTCAGTCTTTTCGTATCAAAATTCAAAATCATTTATATCTGTCCCATCAATTTGGTCTCGATTATCATACTTGACATTGGCGGAATCGCGTTCAGCGGCCTATCGCCATAATCGAAGAAGAAGAGTAAAATGATATAGATACTTTAAAGCTTTCAGTCGGCGGTCGAAAGATTTTAAATTTAGCAATCTATACTGTTAATATGCATCGCTATGATATGCATATTATGCTCTCAATCGCGCCAGAATCTCTGTGCAGATAGGAATGAAATAAGGCACAGAGGGGTAAACTATAATGTGGAATAGCACACAGGATTAGAGAATTCAATTCTTTTTATCCTGGTACCAGCAGTGGTGGTAATGTATTGATTTCCAGTGACGTATCGACTGGCTCGAAATGGTACATGGAGAAGCGATGGCATATGGTACAGAAACGTGGTCGCTCACTATGGGCTACATCAAAAGGTTCAGTCACCCAAAGGGCAATGAAGGAATGAGATATGAGTCTTATGTGGCAGTGGACAGGGCTGCATAAATGTATCTGAGTTACTACTATAAAATTAAGGTGTATGCCTATATAACGATATTATACAAACAAAAGGGGAAGATTTTCCTGATCAAAAATACTGGTGGCGACATCAACTAAATATCAAGGGAAATAAGTCAGTCAAACTTAGGTCAGAGAAAAAATTTGTCCAGTTTTGCAGTCACATATTCGAACTCACAGTTAAACGTGACATCTGTGAGTTTGAATAGGATGATAAAGAATGGGATTTTCGTTACCGTTCAAGAACCACAGGTTCACGTGATGATACTAGGTAATGTAGTGCTGGTTTTTAGGTCGGAGCTGAAAGATGTAAATTTTCAATTGGGCAACAGATGTCGTCACTAGCTATTCGCAAGCCATTACGGCATGGTCGAATATTGTGTTAGATATTTCTGAGAGCGGATGTTTACTAGCCACCCCGTTATTTTAGCCTCTTTATAAAGAGATGTGTAATAATTTTAACTCCTGCGTATAGGTATCCTCACTCCGATCTCGCATTGAAATTCCGAGCATAGCTCTCTCCATTGTCATTTGGGTGACTTAGAGCCTTTTGATGGAGCCCATAGTTATTTTTACCACTAGACAAGACTAGCACGCGGTCCGGTCAATACCTACAATAATTATTACTAGTATTGCTTTGGTATTGTACAAAATCATGTGATAATGATGAAAAAAGCATTTGCGAGACAGTACCTAATACGGTTTTTATATTGCACGAACTCAGTATGCGGGCTGCGCCTAATCAGTGGGTACGGATGAATAGAAGTGTAAAACATTTAAAATGTGCGAAAAATCATATTTTATCTATTGTTTAAATGAAATCGAATATTTGTTATATTCTTATTCCTGCTAATGTGCAGTCGACCTGTTGGCATTGTCCACTATCTTGGTCCCCATCCACTCAAGAGAAAAGAAATTCTCAAACTAAGTAACTAATCTACTCCCAGTGGAGATACAGCCAGGGCCACGGGCAGCAAGCGCGGCACGGTACACCCCGGGGACGTTTAGTGGGTATGCCTCCGTCTCCTTACAGAGGCGGAGGGGACTCTCACACACCCCCTACCGGCCATCCCCAGGCTGGCGGAGATAGCCCATAAAGGACTTTACCCCAGGTTAAAAGAAAACAGCTAAGTAATCTACTGCATATTAAACGAAATTATTCGCAGCGCTCTCGTCGCCGTCAACTAGTTTCCTAGATGAGTGGGATTCAATCTGATTCAACCTTCGCTCGTGTCTTGCTGGGACTTGTTTTTGTTTGTTTCATTGTTTAGCACACTAACTTGGATCCATGGCTGATTATTGAGCCATTATGCATGCTGCATCTAACCAGAGACATTTTCACCTTCTTTACTTAATTAATAGTTATTTGTGCAACAAGAGAGCAAAGTCGTTTTTTGCTGCGAGGGATTCAAAGGCACGAGATGCGAAAAATTTTGCTCTCGTGTAACACACATAACTTTTCACTTCAGCAGCGAGAACACTAGGTATAGGAAATGAAATATATTACGTAACATTTTTGAAACTACCTATAATTAAATATTTTTAAGTTAAATATCAGTTTTTTAAGCAGTAAATACTTATTTTCGTTTACATACAACAATAAGTTAAAAATTCAATAAATTACAATGAAAGATATAATTATCATTTTTGCTAAATTTCTTTAGTTAGTACGAAATTCCGAACGTGTTTGTCTTTGAGGTCGAATTAAAAATCGGAGTAACCCCATAACGAACTCCTTTCATCCAATCGAACTGTTAAAAGTACGTCTAGTTTGTATTTAATCAAATATAGTTCCCATAATATTGCTCTATCAATTTAATATTTATAATCTGTACTTTAATGCTTTGTATTGTTTTCTATAGCGCTACCTGTTAACATTTAACTTCATAACTCTAACGCAACTTATAACCAATTAATTTAACTTTCATAATCACTTGTCATTGGCAAAATCATCGGTATAACGATGGAAGCCAAAACCTAAATGAAGAAGAAGAAGAAAAATCGGAGCTGTTTGTACTGGCCGCTTGGTCTTTGTCTCTCTCTCTTTTCTATTGGCGGGAAAGAGATAGTGTCAATGTTTCGAATTAGAATTAAAAAGTTACTTTGTCTCACCCACTGTTTTCAGTGAGCAAAACCTACATGTTTGAGCTACTGAAGCGAAAAATAATTTGTTAAACTGATGTTTAAAAAATGATAATTTGGTGGAATGGGGTCGAAAGTAAATTTTTACGAGTATTCATTTTTAACCCCCGACGCAAAAAGAGGGGTGCGCGTGCCAATAAAATGTGTTAATATTGTGCTTCAATATGTTTAATTAACAAGCCCCGTTAACGTTATTTCTCGTCCTTAGCACTAACATATTAGCTTAATTAATTAATTAGTTAAACAGATACTAGAATTTAATCATAGAAATTCTCTATAAAAAAATTACGAAATGGGTTTTGTAGGCTACTTATACATGGTAACAATATAAAATCAAAGTATACAGGAAATATGTTGAAAACTCAATATGAAACTATGAAACCTGCATCCTGATATAGTGCTGCGTATTTCCATTCTATACAAGGCTATACAGCCATGGGGAAGTGCTTGTGTATATTGTACTATAACGCTATTTTTTTATCTGTGATTACAAATTTTGCGTACCTAGTGCTTGAGTGCACTTTGTAACGACACCAGCTCGCCTGACAAGTGTTAGAAGATATAGTTTAATAAAGTCATTGATATATGGAATTATATTTAATATGTATACTTGCATGTATAGGTATCTGTGAAAGGTTGCGGGCAGCCGCTGGATGCGTCGTGAAGAAAGGACGTTATGGCTAGAGTGGGTGGGTTGATGGTGATGTATACTTGTGGGGGTAAATATAACTACGAAAACTAAAAAAAAACAATGACTTTGAATCATATTCCGATTAAAATATAAAGTAGGTACTTAGGCGAAATATTAAATGTAAGGTCGTGTTTATTATTTTCTGTCTGTGTCTGTTACATTTTTGTTTTTGTTTTTTTAGACGCTGCTGAAACTGAATGGAAACTTCGAAGGAAATTTGACGATATTAACCATTTCGGATTAGGTTAGGTTAGTAAACTGCATTTCCAAAAACTAGCCAGCTGTGTTTGCATCTTATTTTCTATCACTTTTAACAAAAAAAGGCGTGGGTGTGTCGATTCATATGAAGTAAATGAGCACGAAAAATTCAAACTACTGTGCTTTTTCTAATATGTCACAACAAAATAGTAACAGAAGTTTGATGATTGGAATCTAAATTTCGGCGTACTGGCACTGTATATTGTGGACGTAGAGACGTAGGTAATTAACTAGCTCGCTACGAAGTATAGTTTTGGAAAACATTAGTAAAAAGTGATTTCCAATTTAAACATGAATAGTTTCACACCCTTGCGTTCTGTATTATCGAAATACGCTACACACCTAACAGCGTAGGACCGGAGTTGGTCGTGCATGACAAACTATGTCTATTTTGAAGTTAGTAAAATGGTATGGCAGGCTGCACTGCCTTTTTCGCTAATAGGTAACTAACTATATTGCAGGTAGTTTTATTGTTTTAGTTTGCAAACCAGTAGCCTAGACTTGTAATGGAATAGAATTGAAATATTTTCATTATTTATTATAACCAATTCTGGTGCCTTCATACGTCAATGAATACTTTTAAATCCATTGACTTACCACAGAATTCAGAATTCGTAAGTTTATTCTGCTAGGTCTATTAAAATATGTTGAAGCCATGTTCTGAATAGAAATAATTAATAGGTAACTCTATTCATAACATGGAAGATAGAAAAAAATATATTTAGATAGCAAATGGCTTTAACATAGAAGACCTGGCAGAATTAACTCAGTGGCCTCGTCTTTTCTTACGAACGCCTCTTTTTAAATGTGCATACATTGTTTACAGTGTATCATCTTATTGTAACAATATATTTTCACAGGTCCCAAAAAGTGTTCAACTGAAATACGAAATGTATATAGACTGGTACATGATCAAATTTCCGCTTTTCCTTCATTTACACATTTCTTTACAAATAACTAATATATGTGTAGGTATACAGGATACAGGCAACTTCCACCTGTACTATTACAGACCTTACGAGAAATTCGAAATTTGCAGCTAAAGTTTCAGGTTTATTTCGGTTCAATCTACAAACATGATAAAACTTTATTAAAACATAGAATACATCTAGTTAAACGAGTATTGAAATATTATGTATTGAGGAGTGTTTATAATCATTTACATAATTATGTACCATGATTGAGCCGCGGCTTTGCTGCTTGGAATTCGAACCAGCACGCACTGGCTATCACTTTCATCCCTTAATTCACCACTTCAAGTCATATTTTTACAACAAAAGTAGCTCTACATTTGAGGCTAAATTAACTCTGAGGCGGTTGGACACGCAGGGCTTCACCAGTTGTATTGTTGTAGTTTAGTATGTGTGTGTATTTGTGTTTTTTAATATTTATGCGTAACAAAATCTCTAAAGCCATAAAGATCGATAATATCTAAGGTTGGCCTGGCTAAATAAATGAGGACAGAGAAACTAAGACACATAGAATTCAGCTTACTAAGCTTGTAAGAAAATAATAGGGATAGCTAGTAGGTCGGTTTTCAGTGGAACCAAAGTTCTGATTTAGGAAAACGTCGTTAAACGAACAGTGTAGACGCCAGTTTCGAATAATGTTTGGGAGTCTGCCCGATTGGTTGACTTTAATGATGACAAATCTATTCAAAAGTATTGGGCTATGTCTACGAATAAATAATAAGGGCTATGTAAAGACTTCTTTATTAAACGGGCTACCTACTTCTACTACTCAGGCCATAAATGTCTCACTGCTGAGTCGGGTCTCCTTCGGAGGTGGATGGAGGTTGATTGGCTTACTGTGCGACGCTAGCTACACTGGTTGGCACAGGATTACGTTTTAAGATTTCCTTCTCTTGCGGCTAGGTTGTCGGCCATGTCATTTCCTGTTGTCGGCTCGTAAGACCCCTTCTGGATGGAATGGGATTGTTACACTTTAAATTTGAAACCCGTCATTTAAGCATAAAGATTTTTTAGTAGGTCTTGGGATTAGTGCGTTCAAACAAAATCGATAACTTGACGTATTTTCGATTTTTATTTACGTTTCCGAACGTCTGCCTCAAAATTTGTAATTATTTTTTATTGTGATTGTTATACTCAGGAAAAGGTTTTTTATAAAATTTAAAAGAAACTCCCATAATATGGCGGTACAAAGTTAGCCGGTCTGTCAGTTAAAGTATATTTATAGCAGGGTGATGGAATTTCGCTATTCAAATATCAGTGTCATAGTTAATTAAAAGTCCTGCAGACTCCTGCGATGAAACGCAGACTTTCCTAAAATTTGAGGCGGGCTAAGGCTCCCACATGCGTGGGCATCCTCCCCCTTCGGGGAGCCAAACCTGTGGGCCTGGTCCGGGCAGGTGAGGAACGGCATTTAGGAACGGGTGGGTTGGGCCCCTAATTACTATTTTTCCAGGCCCCCGAGTCCCAACTAACCTGGCTAGTCTCCAACGCCCGGGTATCTGTAGTCATCAGGTAATTGTATAATCTATGATATCCAATGTAAAAAAGTGGCATAGTTTGTGGTCTATCGATCCACTTACCTGACTGCATAATCTCGATCTTGCACTAAGTCCCTTGACATTTCAGAAATAAAAAGTAAAAAATAGGAATAGAAAGTTGGAGGAACTAAGGAGTGTCTATAACTATAGAAAAGCTGCTAGTAGGTGCATAAAAATAAAAGTTTCTTTACTGATATTCGACGCAATTTTAAAATGTCTAGAAAGTGTCATAGCCTGTCCGGCCTTTCAACGCTGGTTACGTTAGCCGTGCTGCCCTAATAGCGTTATGCGGTACCATTAGCGCATTATAGACCTTATAGCTTCTTAGAAAGGGGACAGTAGAAGTTAATAGAATATCGGTACGTAACGATAACTGTAATACAGGTATCTTTTTTTATTTTCGATCTCCTCTTTTTTCTGAGATCGCAAATGCTATTATCGTTGGCAGGCATCCCACACAGTGGACTGATGATCTGTTTAAGGTCAACGGATCCGATGGATACGGGCTCAGGACCGGTCTTTGTAGAATCCTTGGTGCCTGTGTCCAGCAGTGGATTTCTTTTGGCTAAAATGGATAATGACATGTTAAACTAACACAATTATTAACATTTATAACCTCTGCCCGCCGTGAGTAGGCCTGCGAGCGACGGACCTAGGGAGTCAGTCGCATGCGCAGAACAGGGCCACAAACTTACTAATTCAATAGAGTCAAAATCAACCGCCAACCCGCTATTGATTGTCCAATTTGAGGCAATGGTAACTTATTAATACTATATTGCCTGCTCAGGTCGTGTCCCACACGCTTTGACATTAGCACTAAGCAATCACAGAATGTTTGGATAGACAAACAACATATTAATGCTATTGGAATTGTGTCGTGTCCGATAGGCACATCGATGGAGTCAATAGCAAGTCCCAGATCCCGAGAGGATGGTGCGCTACGTTACGCTCACGCCTTGCTGGCCTGGCCTCCTGAGCAGTGCCCGTGACGAGGATCGCCGTAGCTTTTAGTGGACAATTGTACATGCTGCACTCCGGAGTCCCACATAACCCGGCTAACCGGCAACCGCAGGATATAAATGAGGATTTCCAAAGTAAAAGTATAGATGTAGTAGTAATAGTAACCTTCGAGGGTGCGGCTCCACTTAACGAAGCGGGCCAAGGCCCACCAGAGTCGCGGTGCATACTCCTCTAGTCGGGAGGAGTAACCAAACAAATCGTCATGATATGTCTTCTATTTTACTATGGTGTCATCGATGGTAAATCTTCTAAAAGTGTACCTACGCAGACGTGGCCTTGGAGTTTTTCTCAATGCATTAAAAATACGAAATACTTTCAGTATTTCGTATTTTTAATTCTCTTATTCAATTTTGTGATGTATCCCCTCACGATCGTGAACGCCATAATTGGTTTATACATTATAGCATTTGTCTATATATTCTAAAATAATGAAATTTGTATCTTGTAGCCCTAATGTATTTTAAAACTCTAGGACCCGCGTGAAGGTAAGCTGTTCTCCTTGTCCATGGACGTTAGCAATTTAGATGTTCGAGTAGGCAGCAGATGTTTTCCCAGCTTGCATCAGTCGACACCTTAGAGGTAACAGTGACTGCAACGTCATTAATTTTAACGCGACACTTATGTGTCATGTCGCTCACTTCAACGCGCTGCCGAGTGCGAGTCCGTTTATGTTTGTGACCGTAAGCGAGTTGCGGATTTACCTGTGTGCCTGTGAACACCACACCACAAAAGGCTGCAACGATAAAACAAAATGGAGTAAACCTCGAAACGTATGAACCGGTTTTTCCAAACCGTGACCGACTCGGGATTTTACTCGAATTCTGACCCAAGTATTAGCCAAGGCAGATGGACACTTATTATTACTGGCTTGCTACCATCTATCCTTTATTTCTTACGTCGGAGACCCCGCCTACACACTAAAACCGACAACGATCCTGGACTGCCCTCACCAGGGCCACGGGAGTCACTCCCATTGCGGAAGCATGCGCAATGATCCTGGGGGCCTTGGCCCGCCTCTTACATAGCTAGTGGATCCCCATGCTCTGATTGATAATATTGGTTTGAATTTATAATTCTACATTTTCGCTGATGAGATAGTGTGGTATCCTTTCGCGATTTTTATAGCCATGACTCTCTGCGAGCGACTCAGAAGAGTCGTGTTATGGACGTTTAAGGCGTTGGCCCATATTAATCCGAAGCCGAACTGTGTCGTACCCGATGTTCCACATAAGTGGGCCAAGCACCGACGCCTGTGGAACACCGCGCGTGATCGACTTTGTAACTAATCCTGCACTAGTTGGGAATCGAATTTGTTTATTTGATAGATAGTCTCTAATCACTCGACACAGATACATACGGTGGGAATCTATGGTATCGGAGAGCGTCAAATATGCACGTCCAAAGGAGAGAGTGAAGGCGTTGGCGATGACCTCCTTCCATGTGATGGACGAGACGGGCAGCAATGACACGCACGAAGACTTTGCCCATCTCGTCCAGCAGTACTATTGGACGATAGGGCGATGATAATACGGCAGGTGTCCCCTCTTTTGGAACAGGACGAGTCTTCCCAGTTTCCAGCGATCTGGGAACTGTCCTTGCTTCAGACACGCGTCCATGAGCTGTCGAGCTCTATCGCCTAGGCTCTTCATGGCGATTTTTAGGGCGCGCCCTAGCACTCCATCCACCCCTGGGGTTTTATCGGGTCGTGTCCGGGTAAGTGCACGGTCCAGTTCCTCTACATTAGGCACATCTTCATAAGGGTTGTTGGGGGGCGCGAGAGTTGGTAGTTGCACCTTTGCTAGCGGGACTCACTCGGTCGACCTGGACCGGCTCCATGGTTCTTGTTAGTGGGGGGCCCATGGCTGCAGCTTTTGGCGGTCCACCTTGTAGGGCTTCCCCCATGTCCCAGAAGAAGAAGAAGAATTTTTGGCGCTGTAGGCAGAGAAGAGAAGCGCCGTAGGTGGGAAAGTCTAGCTGCCACGCATTTCGATCTTATTTGTCCAAACTCATCACCTAATCCATCAGTATGTTGCCGTGACATTGGCGCGTCGCAAGCGCGTGTCAGTGCCTCGGTGAGATGTCGCGTCTCCTCTGCTACGCTACGGCAGCTGAATCGGATCCATCTCTCCTCGTGTTCCACGATTACACCAGAGCACATCCAACCCCTAGACCAACTTGGAAACATCAGTTGAACATGACACCAATTTTACGTAGTTATAGTTATGTATGTAGTGATATGTGCATATTCACCCATATCTCCGTCAATAAAATTATTTCTATGATAAATATCGAAAGATACTTTACAGTTAAGTTTATCCAACATTGAATAGCTGCAACCCGACGATTATACTGTACTAGCGACCCGCCCCGGCTTCGCACGGGTGCTATGATGAACCTCTAAATTTATCAGTGTTTCTCTACATTATTATGAATGTATTATACATATAAACCTTCCTCTTGAATCACTCTATCTATTAAAAGAAACCGCTTTAAAATCTGTTGCGTAGTTTTAAAGATTTACGCATACATAGGGACGGACAGACAACAGCGACTTTGTTTTATACTATGTAGTGATAGTGAAGTGATAGATAGATTCAACTCTAAGTGTTGCTTTTGTGGTATTTATGCTTTGCAAGTGTCTCTGGTTTACACAAAGACATTGGCCCTACCTCGGATTACAAACCGAATTACAGACCTCATAATTAGGTAAACATATAGGTATTGGATTCTCGGGTTGCGTGCCTATGTGCTAATGTTACTAGGCTGATGTGTAGGGACCAGCGTTGCCAGACGTCCGGGGTTTGGCGAGACATCCCAATTTAAAAAAAAAATTGCCCTGCGCGGTACATGCTGTGTCCCGCTTTTCGGGTAAACTCTACCGTGCGTACAGCATGTTGAGAAAGCGCAGGAGAGTGGCACAGACAAGTGTGTACTGGTATATTTTTGCTACATATTGTCACGTAAACGTAATTTTAATTCAAATAAAAAGATATACATATATTTGAAAACTGCTGATTATACATATACGTTTTTTGACTATATCCCGCTTTCGGCGAAAGAATCCCGCCGTTTTCACTCAAAGAGTTACAAAATCCCGACTTGGCAGAAAATAAAACTGGCAACGCTGGTAGGGACGCTGGGTATCCGCGCCCGCCTCAGCGCAACGCCCGCCGGCCTGACTCGCTCGAGGCGAGGACCGCTCATCTCATTCGGCCGCCGGTCGTCTCGTCGAAAGTTCACTCGGTGTTCGCTCCGCGCCGCTTCCGATAGCGGATCACGCGACGCGACAACTTCGCAGTAAAACTTTTGACGATGAGACCATTAACTTTCTTCACGTTCCTGCTAATATTCAACGGAATCTCTTTTTCCATTTCGAAATCATGTCATGAGAGATGTACCTGTTTTAAAAGTAAAATTACTTGCCTGCACCTGGAGCTGACCAGCATCCCGAAAACTCCATCAGATACGCACACCTTGTAAGTACGACTTAGTATTAAGTTGAAACTGTGTTTTACATACCCCGTCTATTTTTAACTTGTTAGCGTTGCTTTATAAATAAGTTTGAGATGTATTCTTCCCAGCTGCGGCAGAGAGCGAACGCGAAATGTTATTGTTGCGAAAGCGTCTGTTTTAGTTGCCGGCATATTTTGAACCTCTGAAAAACTAGTTTCTAAGAAATCGTATATTGATCAAACGGTTTGCTGTTTATGGCCCAACCGGAATTGTGTTAGTCGTTATACTAAAGCTATATTATTCTCCTGAATGCGAGCTTGTCCAGGTCGATCTGAACGACATACTGTAACTGGTTTTGGCACTCGAACTTTGTTTTAAGTTTTTTAGCAGTTTTGGTACGGAATTTTATAATCCTCTCAGACGCGTTAGAATTCAAGGTTCCGGCCAATTACAGTTTATGGCAGGAAATAATGCTAACATTAACATAGAAGTCAGAAAAACGGCCTCAATTATATTTACGAGTAATAGCAAAATTATGCGAAAAGCTTTGATCAGTAGATACATAATTATATTTATAAAGTATGAATAGTCCTAATAAATAATTGAGAAAATAAGAAAATTATATTATTGACTCAATACACATTTTAAAAAAAGAATTCTAGAACAGGCTCGCTCCTTCATGCCGTAGGATGATGCCACAGGCAGTTTCGTAAAACTTATAGCAACCCCGCCATCTTATTTGGAGGTGAAAATAAAGAAAATGAAACAGACTTCACAAACTGTGTTCCGCCTTGGCAATTCTGGAAAATAATTAATGCGAATGGCAACCATTTAATGCATTTCGTTTTATTTCGTAGCACATATTACATTTGGTTAGAGTCATAACATAACAAAGAGACCGTTGTATGATAAAACCTGATATAGTTCTAAGAAATGAAAATTGATTACAAAAATAATATAAATTATTATGTTTTTAGTACAAACTCGCTGATTCTGTTATCTTTTTGGGTTAGCGGTCAAGTTGGTACCATTGCAAACGGGTATTGTTAACATTAGATTTTTTAGACGTCGGGAGATATCTAAGAACTCTCAATATGTGTAAGGAGACACACAATGTTAGTACCTACTAACGTTAACTATTAAAGTAGTCACCTACCTACTGTATTTTCTTTGACTATAATTAAAATTAACACCGAAACACCTAATCTACTCGTAGGAACAAAAACTTTCCAATTTTTGTCGCTATTGTGTCTAATTGATCTCAAAATACCATTGATTCGCAAAATTTCTGTCCCATACTAGTAAAACTTAATGATTTACCAGCTAAAACTCAAAGAATGATGTCATTCTAAATGTGTCCATTTGATTGTCTCTATAATGATATGTAAGGCGCAACACCGAGCGCCTGACTGCTATTGTAACTAGTGCCATGGTCTTCCAAATAAAGCTATCGTTGAATCATCATCATCAGCTAATAAATTACCAACCATAGGTCGGGCCTGGTCTTAATTTATGAAGGGAAATTTGCCTACTGTGCCACACTGGCAAGACGGATTGGCACGGGGTTGTGTCTTTTTTTTTCTTCTCTTACGACACTCAGAATGATTTGGGTTGGTGACATTGTGTATTCTAAATCCGTCACCATATCGCTGAATGATTACTGAGAACTCAATAATGACTCATCCATCTGTCATGCAATCACAAGTAAATACTGACAGCACACCATGAAGCTTTACTCACTATAAATAAATCCCGAAAATAAATATGTTGGTCAACACGACATTTTATTTCGTCTTATCGGATTCTTTTTCTTATTATCTATCTTTTATTTAAGTATATAAAATTTGAGGTGTGTGTTCCGATATTTCACTTTGCAGCCAAAACTACGCATCGCAGAGGAATAGTGATTGTATGTGGCTATAGGTACAAGGCTCGGATCGCGCACTATGGTGGTTGCAAGTCGATAATTATTAGAGTGTAAACGATATGGGGGTTGAAACATGTTAACTTTAAAAATGCGAGTCATTGGTCTAATATGGTCTGGATTGTTCTAGAAAATTCTAGAATTATCTAACTTATCCCCGAATGATCTAGAAAGCTTTGAAATGTATATCAACATAATAATCGGCCAAATACTATTCTGTATTGCTTCAGAAACTTTTAAAACATCCTAAAAAATGTTATAAATAACCGTACTTACTATTCAAAATGACCCAGCGAAGGGTGTATAATAAAACTAGATAGGCTGCAGGTACGAGAATATCTCTGTCATTGAAATCCTTTCGTCTGGTAGACATGACGAGTCGAACTATCTATCATCCGTTCAATCCTCAGCTCGGTAGCGGTAGCGTAGGCGATAAGGTTCCCAAATTTACGTTAAGTATACTTTCGCGATTACGAGAGTGCGTTGACGCATCTGGACCAAACCTATTATTTTCTGTGCCCATCCGACATTATGCAATTCCTAATTTGTCAAAATGCAATTACTAAGTTCTTGCCAAATTACTTATTGAGTCATTGTCCCTGTGGTGACGGCTTAATAATACGTCGTGTCACCCCATTCCACCCTGAGGGTGTCGTAAGAGCCGACAATAGGAAATAACAATGCCTCAAAACCTACCTGTAAAAGAAGGAAAACCTAATACGACACCCTGTGCCAACCTGTCTGGCGAGCGTGGCACAGTAGGCTAATTACCCTCCGTGTAATCAAAGCGTATGGCATAGGTCCCGAACTAACAGAATAGTATTTGTTGGATACCAAAATTGACAAAATCAACAATTCAAGGCACACACACGCACCTTGACTCTATTGAATTAGCAAATTTGGGCCCTGGCTGCTGTCGAAGATACATATGGAGTGGCCTATGTAGCATTAAACTGGTATTTTACTTCAAAGTAAGCGTTCATAAAAGTATCTCCGCCAAAACACAGAAATTCCAGATTTTCTGAACGCCGCTGCGACGGCAACAATGATTACTGATAAAAGGCGAGAGGTGGTCGACCGATTACTTCTTACTAAGATACGGACATATATGAGTGCTACACAGTACTCTAAAAGGGTTAACTGGCTTTGTTCTTATTTTTCACTGGCGATTAGCTAACGTTACGGTATCAAAGAGAGAAATGGCGCGGATAGTTTTCCATTTTGCGAACATCGATGTGTGTAGCTGAATAAAGAAAATCCAATTACTCTTTGTTCCCATAGCGATTTGCAATCGAAACTATTGTGTATTACAAGTATAGAGTTTGTCTTCAATTTGTTCACATTAAATAATATCTCCAAGATAACCGTAACCGACTTATCTGATTCTTACTATCTGACCTGTTGGTTAGATATTAAGGAAACAGTCAGCAGTTTTACTAACCGAATAAACTACTACTAGTACATACTTACATTGTTGCTTCACCGAATGGACATCATGTTTTAGAATCCCTACCCACTATGTCCAAATGAATATGAGTCTGTGTAACTTACAAAAAAGTGCATATCGATTATAATGAGTTTAATGAACAAATTTAAATCGAATATAATGGCATGTAAAATATTGCTCTGAATTATATTTCAAATGGAAGACTATTGTTGATGTTGATACAACAGGAGAACTATCTCCTCGTGTGGATCCTCCAAGTGCTCTGTATTCACGAGTACCTACACAAAAAATAGTCTAAATTATAAATTTATATTTTTGCTAGCAAAACCTAAACAGAGATTATATTTGAGATCATTTGCGTCACGTTCCAATCCACGGCGTAGCATAGCAACTGGATTCTTATCAGGCGTCAAGGAACATGATGTCATTGTTGTCACTTCAATTATCTATTTGTTTAGGTGGTCAGAGCAGTATTAATCATTAAGCAAACATACGCCACAGCTTCCGATTGTTGCAAGAGTTAAATTACACCGGCTGAATAAGTCAGAGAGACCATGCCTTTCTGACATATTCAGCCGAATGAATATGAACACTGTGTAAAACATTGTCAGCAGCAGCGTTAGGGCGAATTGACTTCGGCGATTGGTCTATTTACACGAATATCGGATACGAAATGAAAAGAAAATGGTTCATTCCAATTATCTGTAGGTACGAGTATGTCCATTGCTCGACAAACAGATTCTGAGCCCGAATTATTTCCGGCACTTCCACAGACACGTTTTCTCTTTAGAAATTAACTTTTCAATTTCATTTTCTCGAAAACACTCAAGATGGATTGTGCATTATTTGATTTCACGAAGTAGGTCATTTATTTAATAATTGAAATTTAATTCTTCGCAGGCGTCTTACAGATGCGTTATACATATTTTATTGGATTTTCTGGTAGTTAACAAAGTCGGGAAAAAGCATTTTTATGCAAGTCCACATTATATACAGGTAGACAAAATATCACTTATTTGTATTTGTAATTTTCAATGATAATGTACACTAATTGAAATTATAATGAATGAACATGTATTTGAAGGCTAATGCTTTGCGTAGAATATTGTAGTTACTCAGTTATGGATGTGCATTTTTGTTATAACAACCAAACGCGACTTTTATATACAAAAATAAATCTCTTACTCATAGCGCCTTCTCCTAAATCGTCTTTTTGTGGTATTTATATTGTTCTCAGTGGGTGATATTATATGATATTGAAAACCATATTTAACCCATATGAGACGTTAAAACGTTAATAGTAGATAATGTTGCATAATTGAAGTAATTTTAACAAAACACAACAATACTCTGTTTCAAAATTAAACGTAGGATGCCTTTGTACGATTAGTTAAGTTGAAAATGTAATTACATACCTACATAGCCTTATTCCTACTATTGTGTGCTATTGGTTCTTGAATGAGCTTTAAATGGCCACTAAAATTACGGGATACTTTTAGCAAATACATTTTCAAGATATCCTCTAGGTATAGTCAAGTCACATTCACTGTGACTATTTTAATTCAAATCTATAGTGTTATTACTATTTTTATAATATTGAGGTTCTAATTGTTGTCACAGAGCTACTGGATAGTCTGCACCACTGTATAGGTAGGTATGACTGCCCTTTGCGTCTACTCTACACCATCATCGTTATGTGTAGCTAAGGTGAGGACATAGTAAGGTGTGTTGTCAATTAAAATCGATGCGATTTATGTTTATTTATTAAACGCTTAGTGCTTAGTGTATATTAGAAGATTTCCTTGCAAATTTGATTATTTCCAACAGTTTTTATTGTTTAAAGATCTTTATTATTTTAAACATGTAAGTATCTAGTCTTTGGCAGTACGACATTCAGGTGTGGAACCAGTAAGCTTACTTAAATATCTCTCTTTTATTAGTTTTTTTATCAGTGATTAAATGCTTTGACCCTAGGCTTGCGTGAAGCAAAGCCAGGGTCTAAAATGGAACAGGCAATTCAAGGAAATGCATTGTCGGGCTTCGGCTCTCACATACAAACGACGAAACACAGTCAAACGGCTTAGCGCCTAGGACTTAGATGTGAGGGCAAGCCGGCGGACCAATAGGTCCTACCACCAAGCGTGTTGGTTTTTTTTGACTTTTACAACACGCGTCATTTCCCAGCGTGCGGTGGGGGAGTTTTATATTCACCCCGTCACCACCACATACTTTTAATAAGGAAAATATATAATAAATTAAATAGGTGATTTTCACGTAAGTAGGTATACATAATATTATAGCCAATCGTCACGATTTATCTGGAACCATAAGACCTAGAGACTTTTCACCGAGTAGAGGTCAGTTAAGAATGGATTTTACAAAATTCCACCAAAAAAGGGGCAACGCGCGGGGTACAGCTGGTATATAATATATTAATTTTATCTAATTATTTAGGTTGACCGAACTGCGTCATGCATAGCGCATTAAATTATTATTACTAGTATCAATCTCCGTACATACTTACAAGGCAAAACAGATTGTTACGTCAAGTCAATCCTCTATAATTATCACCATACTGTCTTAATGCAATCAGTCGGACTACAGCGATGTACAGGCATTTTTGGACCACTCTCCAAATTTGAATAGGTGGTTCAGACCAAGAAAGTAAACCACTTTCTCAAAGAACAATGAGGTAGTAAAGTGAAAAAAAAATTTGACCCTCCCATAGATAACTGCTCGATCACGTGGTCGATTTCGTATGGAAAGTCTGATTTTTTTTCACTTATCGTCCCCTCTTTCTTTTGGAAAGTTGTTCGATCCCCGCACGGAAGAAATATTTGTACGACCTACAAGTATTTGTTTGGTCTGGGTGTTTTCTATCTATAATATGTATGTATTTACAAAAAAAATATGTCTAGAAGTCATCCATCTCGTTACCATAACAAAAGCATTAAGTTGCTTAGCTTGGGACGAGATGGCGTTGTGTGAAATGTCCAAGGATATTATTATTATGTTATGATCTGAACCACCTATTTAAATTTGGAGAGTGATAAAAAAATCATTACATGATAATTCCCTCAATTACATACATGGGCGTACTAACAATATTGTTATTACTAACCTCTTGCACTAAGGTTTAAAATATATGCTATAGTGTGTAATGGGTATGGTGCAGATCTCATGCTGTAGCATATTTCAATAATAGAATACAGAATAAACTGATATATTTTAAGTGTCCTCTATAGAATCGTAAATTAGGCATGCATTTGATGATGTGATGATTTTCAGCAAAGTGTTGTGCAGGAGCCAACGAAGGTATTTAGTTAATCGCATCGCGCGCTCGTATTTTAGTAGTATCTAGTATTTAATAAATTCTTATTACGTATTTATACAAATTCCTTTATTTAATTTTGACGGTGTAAAAATGACGGGATTCTGCCCCATTTCATTCTGAGGGTGTCGTAAGAGCCGATAAATGATAAGTCCGATAAACTAACCGCAAGGCAAGGAAACCGTCTGGCCAACGGGGCACAGTAGGCCAATTACCCTCCATGTAGTTGGAGGAGGCCCGACTCAGCAGTGGGTCATTTATGGGCTGAGAAGTAAGTAAGTAAAGTGACAGATTCAAGTAACATTTGCCTTGAGCAACAATCACAATGTTGGCATGCGCGTGCTAATGTGAATGTTGCTGATAAATTCGTTGTTTAATATTCGTCAGCATGCTCCAAACAGCAAATGTCCTTGGCACTACACTCCTATTTTTTTTCTATGAAATGTTACGCCTGCAGTAGCTTAACCGGTGTCGCAGGGCAGTCACCGAGACTCAGAGCAATTGGTTTACGCAAAGACACTTGCCCTGACCCGGAATCGAACCCCGGGACCCCGTGATCCGAAGGCGGCACATCCAACCCCTAGGCCAACGAGGCAGTCAAGTATCCGTGAGGGATTTGGATTACATATTGTGGCCGAACCATTCAATCGAGAGGGTATTGTTGGAGGTGGCTCCAACTACAAGATAGCAACAATACCCAAAGCAATAGAATTCCTCTATTCTAGTCCACACGCGTCATAATGTAGTATCGCCGCACACTGCGGTTTATGTTTTCATTTATTTACCAAATAAATTATTCACCATGGTTAATAAATGCATACGAGAGTACCTGCAACCAGCGTATATTTACCGATGAATATTGTGTGCTGTGCCCGCTGCGCCTGATAACAAAATCGGTGTTACCATAATTATAGTACATATAGTTATCTCACCTCATGATCCACAAATTACATACCGTTCCATCTCATATCCTCCTATTCAATGAATGGATATCAGTATATCGTGCTACGCTGGCCAGATGGCTCCCATCGACTGGTCACGGCTCATGGTCTGGGCGTCATCTCAAGTTTTCCTCCATGTATGTATGTACATTTTCTGTCTTCCCAATGCACTAGGTTGACAATGGCAATAGCTTTTTAAACTAAATTTACTCGTAATTTTCCCCAATTTCATTGGGGTTGTCACAAAGATATCCAGACCCAGAGATAGTATATCTGATTCATATCAAGACACTTGCTCGACTCCGGAATCGAACCGAGGTCCCGTGATTTAAAGGCGGTGCATGCAACCAACATGGATCACCAACAGCTACTCTAACCGAATATTAACCGGTTGCCACACCGACTTCAATTAGTAGTTTATTTGTTTTTGAAGTCGGTTTACATTTTTTGTGACATTAATTATGACACGGTTCTGAATCCGGGTAAAAAAGCATGTAGGTGAATACTTTATTTGTTTGAAGTTTCGGTATGGATTACACCACGCCGTGGTCACGGGCTGACTAGCGAAGGCAGCTCAGCATTGTCTTCGTCATGGCCGAAGAATACATGCCTGCTCAATCCCGGCAAATACCTACAATACTTATTCCACTTTAATACGGTTCCATCAGTATTATAAACAAAATACAAGTCGTAGTTATTTACATCAGCTATGCTGGACGCATCAGCTGACATTGTTTCAAATAAATATAACTACCAATTACCGTGTCATGATATGAATCTGTACGTCCGTTATTTGCCCCATATTAACCATCAAGAACTAGATATTTTATATGTATTTTCTGTCTTTACATAGCTAGGGACTAGATATCGTTTGCCTAGTTGATGATTTTTGTAAAAGTATTTTCTTTCGGTTTCTGGATCACTTTTCAATTTCTATTTCCGTCTCCACCATCTATTAAAAAACTTTACAATAGGTATTCTTCTCAATATCAGCTATCGTGGATATACCTACATCATATCTATCAGCCGCTTTCTCCTTTTTTATTGAATCAATAATATTCTCTCTTTCACTCTCTTCGCTTCGACATTTTAAGGTACCCACAGGCACAATTACTAAGTGAAACAATTAAGAAACTCTCATGGCAGAGATTCCGCGAAGTGCAGTGGTGTAGTGTAAACCAAGTTCTGACGTACTCATGCTTGCATAGATTCGTAATAGTTAGAAATCCGGATAACCGTGAATCCGTATAACTGAGCCAGATAATAGATTTTCCTTAAAAATTACGAAAACTGTCAAAATTGACAATCAAAGGCACGGTGAGGCACAATCTTGACTCTATTGATATTGCTATGATATTTTTCATAGCAGCGACCCTAGAAAACAAAACAATACACTCCAGTAGCACGAGAGATTTTCCTCTAGAATCGCAAATACAAGGAAAATTCATTTTCTTCCATAGATTCAATAAATTGTTAAGTACACTTGTTCGATTGTAGTTCCTTGTGAGACATCGACCGCTTTTATCCGATTTGAAAAACGGAGGAGGTGGTTGTTTCAACTGAATGTGTTTTATTTATGTGGTTATGTTACCGCATACCTCCGTAATTTATAAACTGATTTGGATATTTCCATCAGATCTTGTATCCAAATAAGTGCAGTAGAATACTATAAAACTTAAACAATTGAACAACACACATGTTGTCGAAAGGAAAATTCGGGAATTCCGCAAAGCGGCTTCGAAATCATCGAACACACACAAACTTATTTTTTTCTTCACACTAATCTATGTCACTTCTTTCGAGTTTTTATACCTAACTACTACTTAAACCGATTGCGATTTGTATCATTTTTTTTTTTTTTTTTTTTTTATTTGAAAAAATGAAAGTAAATTCTTAAATTGGTTAAATAATATTTTTTCACTCTTTCAGATCAGAAACATTAAGTAACTTCATTGATTAAAGTGTCTTCTTTTCCAGTTATTCATATTTAAATTTTACTAACGAAATTGACCCGGAACCACGGTTTAAATTAAATAGTACTGAGCCACATTCTCACAATCTCTACTATTTAGCTTTCAATCTTCGTGAGTTCCGAATTATACGTATAAAAATGGCTACTCAGCCATTAAATGTCCCACAACTGAGTTGGGCCTCCTCCCATTACAGCTGAGGTTGCATTGGCTGAGGGTTTCGTTTTAAGTTTTCCTTCTCTTGCGGCTAGGTTTTCGGCATTGTCTTTTCCTTTTGTCGACTCTTACGATACCCACAGTATGGAATGGGGTGGTGACACTATGTATTCTAAATCCGTCACGACACGAACATGGTGGTAATAAACATTTATTGATTCTTTCGAATATATTATTTTGAAGAATTTAAGTATATCCGACCATCTTACTTTATATTTTTTATGTACCTATCTAACGCATACTCACCATTAGATGTCAAGATAAATATGACAGGTCATAAAACAGGAGTGCGGATTTTGACTTGTATTGTTGATTTTGAGGTACAAATGACACTGGCCCTTTCCAACCCGAGGGTGTGTAACTACGATGCGAATATTAAAGGAGGGAAATAGGGAGAAGATACGGCCGCAACAAAATAAGGAAACTTTGAAACTAAACTCAACCTGTATGGCCAGTGTATTTTAAGAGTAATGTATAACGCTGTTGCCAATAATATCATGCACGATATTACGAGTGGCCCTGCGTTTCTCCTAGGTATCTAAGAGGACCTCTTATAGGATTTATATCTGAATGTCTGCTATGTATGACGATACTTGAATGTGTAATACCTTATTCAATATTAACTACCCACTCTAGTTTCCTATTGTATACAAAGATATAAAAATAATATAATAAAGTGTGACTTGTGCTTGTCGTTATTTCACGGCAACCGTGAAATACAGTATTTTGTGGAAAGATTTATTTTGCTTTTCGTCCGTATATTTTGCTCTAATTTAAAGCTAAATCAAAAGACTTCTCTTTCAGAATGAGAAGTCTTTTGATTATAAAACAGAATATAGTATATAAATAAACTAAACTGTGCAATATAATATATATAAATATGCAAATAATTACGCATTTTTGTTTAATTTTACCAATGGTAGTCTGAAAAATTGGGCCGTTTGTAATGGGATCATTACATTTATTAGCTAGAATATTATATTATATTATTACAGTACATATTATATTATCAAAGAAGTGAAAGAGACTATGTAAGTACCTAATTTGATTACTATCAAAGGATCTGAGGCTTAGAGCTCTTCCTAATTGATTCACTGAGAGAGCCAAGTCGAGCGTGTACTGGAACAATTGGTAACTGATGGTATTATTACACCCGTCAGTTCATTGGATTGGGCAATTTCAATTGTTCCGTTTATGAAAAAAAGACGGCACCATACTGGTATGTGGTAAATTAAAATTAAGCTTGAATAAGTGTCTCGAAGTGGACCGTTTCCCTTGCATCTGATGGAATATTTACTTAGTAAGTAATCTATCAGATATATTTGTATAATTAAATGTCTCAAAAATATACTGTAATTAAAAACCAATAAAGATGTTTTTTAAGTACAAAAATGAATTTGCCGTTAAGCAAACTGCAGACTTGGTCGAGCGTCTGATTTTCAGCTGACAGACGCTCGACCAAGTCTGCAGTTTGTGAGCACAGATTCAACAAGACCAACCACTACATTCAATTTTATAGACCTCAAATCCTTGCCAAGGAAATTCCATCCTTTCCATTTCAAGAATGATCCGCTAGGCTATTGAGATTGAAAAACATCCAAATTTCAATAGAGATAACGGCTGGCATGTACCACCTGCTTGGGATCCAGTCATTAAATTGACCAAATCTCAAACAAAACACTCAGCTGCAAGACAAGATTTCTGCGTGCACAGGAAATCCAATCAATCAATAAAAGATTTTAACTGTTTCTTTGTACTTTTGAAGACAACTAGTAGCAGATTTGTTTGCTTGCTCATTGAGCGACTTCGCAAGGGCAACATATTTGATATTATGTAGGTGATATTGTTAATTTTGTAGCTTTTCTACCGCAATAGGGGCAATCCTGTAATGGTAGTATTAAGTTAGATAAATAAATAAATATTTAAATATAACAAAAAGAATCAAGTGTCTCCCGCGACTACGACTTAAAATTAAATAATGCGATAAATCCGTTAAAAAGGGCTTAATTTAAAATTAGGATTCCGAACAAATTGATAATGAAAGCGGACCACATACGAAAAAAGCACTTAGACCAAATAAAAATACATATTCTGTTGGTATACATGTGGCTAAAGTAGACACTGGGTCCGATGCTCCAGCGAGAGGTGGTTCTGGCGGTTCAGAGGACTACGACTGCTATTCAGCCCATAGATGACTCACTGTGGTGTCAGACCTCCTCCTGCTACACGGGGGGTAACTAACCCACAGTGCCACGCTGGATGGACGGGTTAGTATAAGAGACCTTAATTCGATATTCGAGCTACGACTACTACGACTACGTCAAAAAACTAAATGTCAAATATGTCATGTTGTTGGTGTTTCCCCCAATTGAAAAAAAAAGTTCTTGTTGAAAAACCCTATACAAGTTCATTTATGTAAAGCATAAAATACCTTAATTGAAACTATCACCATCATCATCATCATTTCAGCCAAAAGACGTCCACTGCTGGACATAGGCCTCCCCCAAGGACAAAGGCCGGTCCTGGGCCGCCCGCATCCACTGCTTTCCGGCGACCTTAACCAGGTCGTCGGTCCACTGTGTGGGAGGCCTACCAGCACTGCGCCTTCCGGAACGCGGTCGCCACTCGAGGACTTTCCTGCCCCATCGCGCGTCGGTCCTGCGAGCTATGTACCCTGCCCACTGCCACTTAAGTTTGGCAATCCGGTGGGCTGTGTCGGTGACACTGGTTTTCCTGCGTATCTCCTCATTTCTGCTCTGAGCATAGCCCTCTCATTTGCACTTTGAATTGAAACTATACGCCGATTTAATTACGGGAACAATAACCAAGTTTTTCTGTACGAGTGTTTCACGACGAACTCTGTCATTTTAGCACCTTAAATTGAAGAGTACGTAATACGTATGTCGATTGGCAATAATGGAATATCCAGTTCCTGTTTACCTACAACGTTTTTAGTACAGCCCTGCCCATTAATTATTCCGCAGCATGCACCACATGAGCGAGGGTCCAAGTTCTAATTGTACAATACCGGGAAATTGCAGCTAATTGGTTTGTTGTGCCTAAAATATGTTAATTCGATACTTTGATTTCACGAAGTTAGTGTTACTTGCCTGCCTTTTTGGTCGGCTGGAATACCGCCGTTGGATCACGGATCCCCGGTTCAAGTGTCATAATTATAGTAAACGGGTAAGCGGTTGCGTTTTAAAAAAAAACTTTGAGAAGGACTATTTTGATTTTCGAACAAATTTATAATTGTTATTTTATTATAAATCTTTATTACCAAATTTATAAATAAGTTATAATATAACGTTATGATATATCCCAGTTGACGATATTCCATGACCATGATACATACTTACATTGCAATGTCTTATCTATCGAACAAGTCTAAAATCATAACTTAAAAATCTTAAGAAATAACATTCACCGAATGTCTTACGAACCTGCTATTTTTATGTGTGGGACGTAGTTTTTTAATAGAAAATATCATCAAGAAAATATCATCTTTTTGGTGTGGGTTTTGGCACACCGAAAAGAAGATATTTTCTTGATGATATTTTCTAATGCATATTTACTTAGCATATTACTTAGTTTCTTGCACGGGAGTGCAAAACTCCAGGCAAACTTTAAGTATGCCACTTATAAAAATTCTCCGTATCCTTTTTTTTACGAAAACAACGCATTCTTTATTGGTATTAAAGAGGAGACAAAAGGACACAAAGGTTTGGCTTCACATAAAGATTCCTAAAATATTATTGCAGACTAAGATCAATAGATCAATATTTTCCGCAGAGATAGCTAGTCTTACTTAAACACAAAACAATATTTACAAACGAAGTAATATTCTAATTGTTTTTCCATCTTGAAGAATGCGAAAGGACTTAAAGATTTTTAAAGTCCATTTTAATATCGAACTGTGATTCCCATTGCGACCGATTTCAAAATTCAGTAGATATAAATTTCGATTCTCATTTGTAAGTGAAAAATATGTAACAGTTTATAGCAAAATATACGAAGCAAATCACATCTTTCCTTAAAACACTATTTCACAACACGCACATTATTTATTTTGACTGCCTCGTTGGTCTAGTGGTTAGATGTGCCGCTTTTGGATCAACGGGTCCCGGGTTCGATTCCGGGGTCGGGCAAGTGTCTTTGTCTAAACCAGAGGCACTGGCTCGGAGTCTGGGTGTCACTTCTATCTTTAATATGTATGTATTTATAAAAAAAAAATGTATATAAGTAGTTTATCATCCATCTCGTTACCATAACACAAGCATTAAGTTGCTTAGCTTGGGACGAGATGGCGTTGTGTGAAAAGTCCAAGGATATTTATTTTTATTTATTTATTACACCCTCACTTTTGATTAAGACTATTAACTGGTTGCAAAGAAAGCTAGTAAAACGTACAAATAACATATACATACATACTAGAATTAATTAGAATTTTACGCAATGTTACTATAACGGAACCACCATTTAGGTACCTATTTAGTGGATTTTATTTCATTTTTCGAGCGAAATTGAATTCCTTGTAACAATTGCCAAAGCATCTACTATGAATACGTCAAAAAACTAAAGGTTAAAACTGTCATATTGTTGGTGTTTCCCCAAATTGAAAAACAAATTTCTTGTGGAAAACCTTATACCTACTTACGTTACACTTTAGGTTAGATTAGCTATCAGTATTCACGCTACTGACTACGTACTACACTAACGACCATAAATGACCCACTGCGGAGTCAGGCCTCCCCCAACTACATGGAGGTTAATTAGCCTACTGTGCCACGCTGACCAGACGGGTTGGCATAGGCTTTCGTTTCAAATTTTCCTTCTCTTGCGGCTACAACTGTGATAATAATGGTGAAGTCATTGAGCTTTTGACATTGAATAGGCCATTTATGTTATACACTATGATTGTGACCTAACATGAAACAAGGTTTGCGTAACGGCGTAACATGTGATACTTTAAGGACAGATTTTGTTGGCGCTGTAAAACGTCTCGCGTGTTGTCCTGCAGGCGTCTTAACAGCTTTGATGAGAATTTTGTAATTTTAAACTGACTTGCAATATTGGCACACTACGTTCATTGGTCCAATAGCAACGATTTGCTATGAATTGTAATCGATTTCCACGTTATAATTAAATTAAGCTCGATAGGGGTTAAACGCAGCATTCCTGTTTTTGATTTCGATTCCATCGATTCCGTTCAACTTCATTCCGCGCTTCGCGTTGCTCGATAGTTTGACTTGCTCTTGTATTATCTTTCAAACGCAGCATTGCGGGTTCTGCGCCATAAGTTTGTGCGTCTAATTGCCTGGCATTTATATCAAATAAGAAAATTTCGCTGTAAATTAATGAAACATATTTTATTCTTCTTCTTAACCAAGTATATCAACGTTTATGTTAGTCTATCCAAACTTACCAAAACACCATATTAAATAGAAATTTTAATATTAGCCGTGATGGTATTCAGTTTCCTTAGATCCCTTTTATAAAAAATTATAAATTTATTATTTTACTTGTATATTATCAATAAAATAACTCCGACCGAAGCATCTGTTTTAAACGATACTTTTCTGTTTTTTTTAATCACCCTTGACGATTTGCAGCACGCATTCTGTCAATTATATGTCAAACGACATAGGGTTACCTACATTTTAAAAGTTTAAGGTTAGATTAGAAATAATTTTATATGGTGGTTACGCATTCTTAAATTTTCAAATCTTCCGCGTATTTTTTATAACAATAAGCAATAACGAATACAAACAAGAATTATTCAATTTTTGAATTTTGGCCAAGTTATGCGCGTAGTATACAATTCGCAGATTCATTTTTATTTATAAGATGTATGTGTTCATTTAACTTTTAACAAATCGCCATCAAATAGAATTGTGACTGACAACTATTAGACAAACTAATAATGTGCAATAAAATAATATTGCGACTATAAATTGAGATTTAAGCTCATCATATCATTCAATATCATTCAACTGTTTAATTATACTTTCTTTCAACACCGTTTTGCTACGGCCTGTATAATTACGCTTGTTTCTGAATTCCAATCTGAAGCTATGCCATATTATTATTCCAGGACGATAGATCACTTCCGATGTAAGTCATAGTGTTAGTGGACAGACCAGGACGTGTCATCGCCCCATCTTACGTCAGAGATATTTTTTTGATTCCAACCTGTGAAAGATGTTTTTTTCACTTGAACAGGTTGACACGAGCCATTAACGATGGTTTATTAATAAGGCTGTGAGACTCCTATTTCACGGTGAAATCATTTAGCATAATTTCTGTATCCATATTTCCCTCTGAGTGTAGTATTCATTAACATTTATTGGAATGCTAATAATATCATCAAAGGTCATCAAACTCGTCTTTTTGCCAACTTTTTCTGGATGTTGGATGAACTACTTCTTCTCAGCCAATAAATGACCCACTGCTGGGTCGAATTTCCTCCAACCACATGGAGGATAATTAGCCTCCTGTGCCATGCTGGCCAGATGGGTTGGCACAGGGTTTCCCACAATGCCGCAACAGGACGCGAGTTGGAGCACTCCGGGGATGCTTAGGATGGACGAGTCCATAAAGGATTTTAACCCGGGCGAACAAAAAAAAAAAAGAGTTTCGTATCGATTTTTCCTTCTATTGCCGTTAGGTGTTTGCAGTGGGTCATTCATGGACTGAGTAGTAGTAGTTTAATAGTAGTATTGATAAATTACACCAGTCTACCTTAGCAGGCTACCATAGGAGTCATTATTTGTTTAAAGTCTTAATTTGTAACATTAATACTCCAGGAGTTACTCGTAGATACGCTCATTAGGATGACCTGTCAGATACAGACCTATTGAAGGATCGGATAAAGGGGCTCTAAAGTTATCTAGCATCTACCCTACCAGTACCCTACCTATGTAAATCAATATTACGGAATTTCTATACAGTGCCACTGCCACCCATCCTGAATTGAACGGTTGTGAGCCACAGAAAACTGCAAACCGCAAGCAAGAACTGGATTAACTCAGTTATAATTATCCGTTCAGGGTGGAGAATAGAATAGTAAAAACAAAAGCAAGTCATTGGATTTTTCATAAATTAAATAAAACCGTTTTAGTTTTCATCAAAATCGGTTTCGGGGCTTCTTTGTGCGTTTAATTGATAAATCTTTCTTTGTGCGTTTCCATATCGTTTCGATGTCGGCCATTCACGTAAATTTCGATAATTAATGCGTAAAGCAATTATACTACTGTAGCGACCAACATGCTACATACTTTACACAATATACCCGAAAAATATGAACGAATTACAACATCAAGAAATATCGCCTACAAATACGATTACCAAAAAGTCCTACACCGCGGTGGCGAAATTTCAAGAGCAATTCGCAAAGTTAAGATTTCCTTGACCGCAACTATCCGGGGACTGGGGGCCGTTTTTCCCACACGGTGGACCGACGACCTGGTTAAGGTCGCCGGAAAGCAGTGGAAGCGGGCGGTCCAGGAGCGGCCTTTGTGGAGATCCTGGAGGAGGCCTATGTCCAGCAGTGGACGTCTTTTGGCTGATATGAGGATGATGATGATGAACTATCCGGGGGGTAAGCGCCGCGGACCCCTGCCAGTCATACCACCTCGTCTGGCTGGATGATCACCCCTTTGCGCCTAAACTACTGATACTATTTGCCAAATTTCAACTACACAATTCACCTTACTTGCACTCTCATATTTTTAGGTAGAAACGAGTTTACACCCAATAGAGCTGCTTTTAATTTGCTCCGCGTTCTCACTCCACACTCTTGTGTTACTTCCTCTACACGGGCTACCCTTCGACATATTACTATTTTCTCATTTTTCATTTTTCTCATGCCTATGGAAGAGTTCCGGGTAGTAGCTGGATGCATCGAGCTATTTATAGGGCGTTATGGCGCTATTAAGTAGACGCCTATGTAAAGCAATGTACTAGAGTGAGCTGATATAAATATGAAGGCTCTACCATTTTTAATTTTTAATAAACTTATTATAAGATTACCTAAAATAAAAATAACGTTAAAAAATTTATTTTTATTATCTGCTTCTTATAGGTACACGCTTATAATGACCACATATATTTGCAGATATTGGGTAATTGCCCCCCCGTTTTACTCCCAGAGATTTTACAGGGCTCAACTGATTTTCATGGAACATATTATTTTGTAACGTGCACGTGATGCGCTTTCATTTGAGACGCCACTCGATTATATTGGCAGACATTAGATAAATATTCCCCACTTTCACCCCCCATAACTTTTAAACGACTCAACCGATTTTCATCAAACATGTCTAAGAACACTCGCCCGTAACTTACCTGTCATACAAAAAACTGTATTGAAATCGCTTCATCCGTTCGCGAGCTACGGTGCCACAGACAGACAGACACGTCAAACTTATAACACCCCTCTTTTTGCGTCGGGGGTTAAATAAAGGACTAATACGTTGCACGCACATGTACATACGCAGACTCCGCATCATTGTCATATCGGTTAACTGGGCCCCAAACCTGATAAATCAATAGAATCAAAATCGAAAATCATCGTGCCTTTGAATGTCGATTTTGGTTGTTTTGATAACCAACTAATACTAGTGTCAGATCGTCATACGCTTTTGACGCAAAATGCATCCATGTAGTGAAGGGCCACAAGAGGCAAATTACCTAGCTGCATGATAAGTTTTGCTTATCAAGTTTTATTACCCTTTTTTACGTTTGAAATCCTCATACCCGACCGCTTAACGCCAGCCAGGTTATGTGGGACTCCGGGGCGCGGAAAGCTGGTAGTTGCGCCCCAACCTACGCACTAAAACCAACGGTGTCCCTTAACTGCCCGAGACAGGGCCACGGGTTTCACTCCTCCCGATGCGGAGCATGCTCAGTGTCCCTGATGGGGCCTTGGCCCGCTTGCAAGAACGGGCCCTACGCTTTGATGGGGAGCTCTGGACGCTCGCCAACCCACCGAGAGGCACGTGCGGGACATTGCACGTGCCCGCGTCAGGCGCCGGATGAGCTGGCGCCCGACCCACGTGGTTGCGGCGGACGCCATGGCGCCTGTCTGCCTGGCCGCCCCTCCGCTGCTAGTGGTGGCAGCCCTGGCCTCAACGCCTGGCCGCCCTCCACTGCAATGACCACGCCGTGTGTCGCGGCAGGTTAAGTCTTCCGAGGCAACTCTGAGGACAGAGGAGTCTCCAGAGCCAAAACCCACCAAGACTCTGTGTGCCGCTCTTAGTCTGGCCTCTCCCCGTGGGCCCGCCCGGCATGTATGACCCTGAGCCGGTATGGCCCCAACGGATCCTAAAGGCACGCAAGCCGTCTCACCACAACAAGGTGGCAGCACGGTCGAGGGGAAGTTTTATTACCCTGTGATAACCCGTCTTGCCAGCGTAGCATAGTAGGCTAAATTCCCTGCACGAAATAGGAGGATGCCCGAGTCAGTAGTGGGTCATTAATGGGCTGATAAAGTTTTTAAATGATACACATGTATTCGTGCACAAGTTTTACTTATCTGTAGAAAAAAAAAACCGTTTTAGTAAAAGTACCTTCCTTGTTTCAACAGATTCAATATTAATTTCTACATGAAGCAGTATTTATTAATAAACATACATTTAATAGTAAACGAATTTCTGACTGGGTTATTCGGATTTAAGTTATGGATGGGCAGTAATTATTAAAATACAGGTGCTTTTATTTCAGTTTTGATAAAAGCGTACTGTTGTAATACGTTTAAAATAAACAAGTCTCTTTGTTGTCGTTGCTGGAAAGTGGAAACAAAAATATAATATTTAAAGAAAGCTCTTTAACACAGAGCCTCACCAGTTATTTAGGAAAAAGTTATACGAAAAATAAAAACATAAAATGATCTACATTTTTCATAAAAAATATCGGTGAATGGATTTTTTATAATACGCGTATATAAATTCGTCTCAGCACATGAGCAAGCCACTGCTGATTCAAGTCTCCCCCAATTTCACTTTAGGAACTACTGTGCCAAAGGAGTTCTCAGCACAGGCTCTGTATAAAATGTTTCTTTTATCTATTTCTTTTACACTAGATTGTATGTCCCGGCATTCCCTTAGTCGCCGCTTACGCACCCACATTATGGAATGCGTTGGTCACATTGTGTATTCTATCTCCATCGGCACACAGACATTTTAAAAACAAACAGTTTTTAAGAAATGAGCTGATTGCTATCTCCATTATTAACATGGCTATCCAGCCAGGATATCATAGCATATATTCGAGCTTGTCAACACATAATAGCAGATAGACTTGTGCATCACTGCTTGATTGTTGACTGCAATTGGTAATAGTACTGGGCGTCCAATCACGTTGAGTGAATAACATTTAACATATTGTAGAACGGTAGCTATTTGTAGAATTAATATATACATTCGCTAGATTTGCGGTTAGTCAGTACTCTGTAGATTATTTTGTAATACACTAATGGAATGGGAAACACATTATCATGAAAATCATATTTAGGCACGAATAGTGTTGACCATACGTGGATCTTTTGTTTAAATCTATTTAAGTGAAAAATCATCAATACAACCCTCCAAGCTCATAAAGGTGCAAGAAAAGTGTTTGCGCCATAAATACTCTTTTCTTTTTCTTCGTCACTGGCCGGCGAAGGTATAGACAACACCGAACTGACGGTGTATGTCACAATCGCATATTCGAAAAAAACCATACATATAACACGCTATATATAAACTCAAGATTATATGAAATTACGCACAAATACTTAAGTACACAAGCATGAAGATATCTACCCGCATATAAACACTGGAAGGGCGTTCAGAAAGCCGAAACCTGTAGTAGACATACACCGAAGAGAGGAGTGAGGTGAGTCTTCTTACTTTTTGCTGGCCAAACACCCATCCATAATTTTGGTCCCGTTCGACCCGGATTTGAACCGGCGCTCTTATTAATATCTATCCCGCATTATAATTCCCGCATTCCGCACTAAGCTATTGTGCATAATTTCATATTATTTCCGCATATTTTCGCAATTACGCATATTTTCGCATCTGTCATATTTTCTTCAATTTTCACGGCATTGTTCGCCATTTTTTCGCAAGTTGTCATTAATATTATTTAAATATATTTTTTCGTTTTCTTCATTATGGCGCAAATAAAAATAAATGAAGCCAAACGGCAAATGATTTTCGAGCAACTTAGTTCAATTCACGCTCTTTCACAGAAAATAACCACCGCAGATACCCGTAGTAAACATCATTTTCTTGCTAAGTCTCATAATATTGACAAACTTTACGATCAATTTAGTAAATTGTGTGATGAATACAACGTATTGTGTTTGGAAGTCGACCCTACATTTGAAATAAATTATAATTCATGGGTTGCTTTTGAAGAATTGTATTGCGCTGTCAAATATTTTAGAGATGAGATACAGGGAAACTCTCTCGCTCATGTAACTAGTACTACTAAAGTTAATACGCCTTCGATTAAGCTTCCGCCTATTAATTTACCTTCCTTCGATGGCAAACAAGAGAATTGGGCATTATTCTATGAAAGTTTTAAAACAAACATACACGAAAATTCTCAATTATGTGATTCTGAGCGTATTTATTATTTAATCGGCAAGTTAAGTGGCAACGCTTTGACAGTTATAGCTGGTGTAGTACCGAACGCTGAAAATTACCCCGCTATTTGGAAGGCCTTAGTTGACAAATACCAGGACAAACGCGTGCTGGGAGCCTTCTATTTGAACAATATTTTTAATCATAAAAATGTTTCGACTAATGTCAACCAATTGAATAATTTTATTGAAAAGTTTTCATCTTCACTATCCGCTTTGAAACAACTGCAAATATCTGATTTGACAGATTTTATTTTCTTGTATATCGCACAACGAAAATTAGATACCGGTTTAATTCAAACATTTGAACAAACAATGCGCACCAAAGAATTTCCGCTCTGCTCAGATCTCATTGATTTCATTCGTCATCATGTAAAGGTTCTAGAACGAACAGAAAATACCGCTAGTACGGGATCCTATTTTAAAAGCAGTCGAAATAACGATTCTCACACTTTTGCATTAACTTCACCTAATAATTCACATAATATTATTTGTTGTCCAATGTGTAATTGTAATACTCATAGTCAATTATATCAGTGTCCTAAGTTTAAGGCAATGACTACTACCGATCGATTTAATTTAATAAAGGAAAAAAGATTCTGTACTAATTGTTTGAGCTCACGACATACTAATTCGCATTGTAATTCCACGTCCCGCTGTAAAGAATGTAATCTTCGTCATCATTCTATGTTGCACTTTAACTCTAATAGAGGGTTAAACAATAATAACGAAGTGGTACAGAGTGGCCCGTCTGCTGAAAACAGTTTTGCTGCTGCAGTAGTATCGACACCACCTGCGGCTCTAGATAAAGTGACCACTTCGTCTCGCACAATCGCGCAGCCCGCTTTGCCTGGTTCGATTCCTGCGCAAGTTGTTATGCATACATCTTGTGATAACAGTCGCCTTTGTTATAATAATGACACGACGGTGTTACTTTCTACCGCACAAGTGTATGCATATACAAATAAACAAAATAAATATATTATTAGATGTTTATTGGACAGTGGCTCACAAAACAATTTAATTACATTAATTTGCTGTAAAAAACTTAAATTAAAAATAACTCCGCTTAATAACTCATTCGTTAAAACTATTGGCTCCGCAAATTGCAATATTTTAGGTAAGGTATGCCTAAATATTCAATCGCGTCATACAGATGATGTTTATAATATTCAGTTTATGGTTGTTAACCACATTGTAGATAAACTACCTACTGTGTCTGTGGATGTTTCTGCTATATCACACTTAAATAATATACCGCTCGCTGATGATTGTTGGAATATACCCAGTGAAATAGACGCTATATTAGGAGCACAACTATTTCCTTTGCTGTTAAAAGGGGGTCGCATAATTTATTCTTCGCTTTCTTGTCCCTCTGATATCGCTAAAACCGCATCTTCTTCTATATCTAACGTTCGCATATCGCACACTACTGTTAGTGACGCAACCGCTTCTTCGCATTATGCTACCGCTCCGCTCTCGGTTCTCGAAACCTCGCTTGGTTACGTCGTCATGGGTGAGGTACCTACAACACCTGCTCCTGCTGACGTCGCCTGGTCCTTCGGTCCTATAACAAATGATAAATTAAATATGAATTTAACTAAGTTTTGGGAATCGGAAGAAATATTTTCTCGTCCAGTCAATAATCCTGATGATGTTGAATGTGAAAACATGTATATCTCTTCTACCTCACGTGACCCAACGGGTCGATTTGTTGTCGCTTTACCATTTAAAGCGGATCCCACCTCTTTGGGAGACTCGTATGCAGGCGCAAAACGAAGATTCGCATCTCTAGAACGCAAGTTTAGGGTAACTCCTGAACTGCGTCTCGCATATAATAATGTTATCCAAGGTTATATCGCCAATGGATACTTGTCTGAAGTTCCTTATTCTTTGACCGCAATTCAAGATGGTTACATAATTCCGCATCATCAGATCTACAACTAAAACTCGCCCGGTACTTGACGCCAGCGCCGTCACTGATACCAATATTTCTTTAAATGATATCTTACACACTGGGCCGAATTTGCAAATTGATCTATTTGAACTTTTATTAAAATTCCGTCTGTTGCCAATTGCATTAACAGCTTACGTGCAACAAATGTATTTACGCATTCTTCTCGTTGATGAATATAATTATCGTTTCTTTATATCAAATATTTTCGCATCTGATCGCTTTTTTCATGTTGATGGTGTAGAAAGTGATTTCGCATATCGTGATCTTTTACCTTCTCAAATATTAAACCCTTCGCTGTGGGGGGTTGGTCTGCCATGGCCTTGCAATCCAGTAGTAGAGTGGCCTATTCAACCAGTTTCTATAGATTATAATAACTTACCAGGGATAAAAAAGGTTTTATTTCTGGCCGCTATAGTAAAGGTAGAAAGTTATGTATCCTACATCTTGTTTTAAACATATCTACATGGCCTAAAATTCTACATAAAATTGATTACATATTACGCATGATTAATAAACATTCCCGCTATAAATGTATTAAATATTCTTATTTTAAACCCGCAGAGATGATGATTCTTCTTCGTTATCTTCAGAATAAATATTTTTATAATTTAAAAAAAATGTCATTCGAAATAACTTACCTTCTTTATCGATTCGCAAACTTGATCCGTTCAGTGACGGTCAAAGTATATTGTCCGTGGATGGCCGCTTCAATAACGCTGCCATATTTTATGAAAATAGTATCTCAATTTTGCTTCCGCCATGTGATCATATTGTTGATTTGCCTAAAGATGATTATCACTGCATTAATTTTCGGAAACGAAAGCGTATTAAATTGTATATTTTTCCCGCAAAATATCACTCGACATGAGGTTCACACTTGTAATTATCGTTTTTAAAATTCTCACCTTCACGCAATACACGCTTCAAACGAGACCTACTACCCGCTCGATTTCTTTAAACGTCCTGTTGTAAAAATATGTCTGCTTCCAACGCAATAAGTATTATTCGTCTATACTTATAAATCTTATTTTCATTTTAACAAGCAATTTAAGTTATAATTTTATTTATGTTTGTCAATTTATTTGATCTTTGCAATGTATTAACCATATTCTACTTTAATAATTTCTCGCTCTTATGTAGGACTTCGCTATACTTCGCATTTCTGTTTTGAAACTCCTACGGACTTCCAAGCCGGGGAGTATGTTTGCGCCATAAATACTCTTTTCTTTTTCTTCGTCACTGGCCGGCGAAGGTATAGACAACACCGAACTGACGGTGTATGTCACAATCGCATATTCGAAAAAAACCATACATATAACACGCTATATATAAACTCAAGATTATATGAAATTACGCACAAATACTTAAGTACACAAGCATGAAGATATCTACCCGCATATAAACACTGGAAGGGCGTTCAGAAAGCCGAAACCTGTAGTAGACATACACCGAAGAGAGGAGTGAGGTGAGTCTTCTTACTTTTTGCTGGCCAAACACCCATCCAAAAAGCTTTTTCGAGCACAAAGTCATTCTTGCACCTTTATGAGCTTGGAGGGTTGTATTGATGATTTTGATGATTATAATTCTATAACTACATACGTCTTACAGCTAGTACGGACCTGCAAATTGCATAAAACTACGAAAATTTGAATTTCGCGGGCTACCTTAAATAAAAAATAATCGCTGAAATGTATACATGTACGCTCATAACTAACGACTGCAACCTTCTTTTGTGTTCGTATTTGTCAGGACAAGGTATATTTTTGTGTTAACGTCCTCTTTGAAAGAACACATCATTCTTATTACAATCTAGCCAGGTGTTCAATAAGCAATCATAATTATAATGTTATTTATATATGTTTGGTTCAATAAATGATAAAATCTATGAGGAATGAAAACCAATTAAAATCTAACTCAAATCATATTAGGGCAGTAGTTAAATTCAGGCAGTATCCACCAGCATTTGTCTTATTGTCTCTAGAACGAGTTGATCTTGAAAAGGACAAGTAATCCTTGTAATCTAGTTATAAATAAAAAACTAACAGATTTAAAAAAAAGGTACGTTATTCGACGGGTAGCTTGTTATGAATAATCTTCAGGAACTTCTGCCATATATCTATGTTCAACTACACACACACGAAACTAAGTACGTAATTAACATTTGTTTCAGCAGACTGTTCTGCTTGTAGGCTAATCAAGGAAGCTAGCTAACAAACATTTCTGAAAGTCATCTATATCCATGCTAAAATAAGCCTTCTTTCTTCTAAATTGGCGCAAATTACCGTAACGACCGCACCCACTGACTCCTAAAGACTAAAAAGACTGATTATATCCTATTTTAAGCGCATGGTTTGTTAGGGCGACCTTGCGCTAAATCTATGGTCCATATCAAGGTGTGCCGGCATGCCCTACCTTTGTGACGAGTCTACAAAGCCGTCGAAATGTCGCTGCTAGTGACATACGTAACTTAACTATAGCTATCATCGGATTTACGTCAACCTAGTAGCTATGGAGACATAATCAGTGTTGCGAAAACTGCGCAAATTGAGATAGCGTTACAACCAACAGTTGTTTAAGTAAGCATTTACGAATCGGAATCTTTTATTGATGAAAGTAGTTACTATATATAGGCAGATTCATCAATTATGTTTGAGTTGTTGTTATTGTTTTGTATGCGTGTCAAAGTTAACAAATTGGTAAATCTGGCCAGTGACATTTAATATAATACCTGTATCGGTGCATTTTAAACTAGCGTTGTGATACACCACTATTCTAGCCTTGTGTCCTAGCCTAGTGGAATCTCCGGAATTAATAATTATTTAGTAGGTCGTAAGACATGTCGTAAAATATGTCTCAGCATGAAAATCACGATGCGGCTTGCTTTTACAATGTATATATGGTCGGTGCAGCTGATTCGGGTTTAAAGGGCGATGAATTCATCTGGGCGTAATAATATACCTTTTTTGTACGTGGAAAATCCCATCGTGGGTAGCCAGTTGTTGGGTGCTACGACGAACTCCGAGTTGAAAACATCGAAGAGAAAGGCGCCTACCCTACCTACCTACTAAAACTTCACGATGTTCCCTGATTGCTCGCCCCCGCGGTCGCTGAGATTCTTGCAAGAAACCTTTTTAAAAATTGCCTAGAAATGGCGAGCAATCTTCTATCACCATCGCATCTTTTTAATTTAGTTTTAAATTAGCGTAATGAATAGTCTTGTACTCCAGAACCGAAATTAATAATGTTTTACACCAAGGACAGTATTGAAGTTATAAATAAGTAGTAGTTATATACGTACATAAGAAAAAAGCCGAAAAAGAGAAACTTACCAAGTAACTCGATTTGGCTCATGAGGTTACCGCTATGGGACATGTTGATTCAACAATAATTATGCCGATAGTTAGTATTTTCAGTAAACGGTCTTAACGCGAAGAGTTTCAACCAACATCTTACGAAACTCTCGCTGAGTTGCTGGATAGGCCTGATAAAAATGCTGTCAACCTGGATTTGGTAGGGTTTGTGAGGAGGTTACGCTCTCTGGAGTTAAGCAGTTTAAGCAACGCCTGGATGTCGGTAATGTGCCCATAATGTCCGTGTTGTGTGTAAAGATCATACAAATCACGGACATCACACATCACATCACAGTCGTTACACAAAGTCAGTAGCATGAAACCTGACAGCTGGTTTAACCATATAATTACCGGTGCTCCCACTAGATGGCTCGTGTGCAGACGATAATCACACTGTGTAAATACTGGTTAGTCAAAATAGTGCCAAACCCAATGAAATTGGGAAAAAGTCGAGTGAGATTATCATCATCACATTTTAGCCCACAAATGACCCACTACTGAGTCTCCTCCAAATTTATGGAGGGAAATAAGCCTATTGTTCCACGCTGGCAAGACGTGTCGACACGGGGTTTGTATCAAGTTTTCCTTGTCTTGCAGATTGGTGATCTGTCTCTTACGTTCCTTTACTCTTACGAGTACCTCAGGATAGTGCGATTCGGTGATATTGCGTCTATTCTCAATCCGTCACCACACATACGGAGTGAGATTTTAAATAGGTACCTATTTAAAAACTCTACCCATTCGTCAGCCCTGCGACGCAGGGCACGTTTCAGGTATCGTTTCATTTAACAAAAAAAATCAATGTATTTTTCTACAACAGATAAATCAATTTCAGCTGCTACTAATAATGAATAATAACAAATTATATTTATTAAAATTAATTGTTCGCAATTGAATTCAGCAAATTGGCAGACTGTGATGGTTTTAAAATATGCCCAAATGGATGTAAATGAAATACCGGAGTGTTTGTAAGGTTATATTTAATCGTGAATCACCCGCCGGTAATGTGTCCGATGCTTTACTTTTAATAAAACTCCGAGTTCCACCTGGCATTTCCATTGTGTAAATGTCCGTCAGAAATGCAGTCTGCCACTTTTCTTTATCTTATTTTTATTGAGAACTTTAAAAGCAAACTGTGAATAGACTAATTTAATTATGCAGGCAATTTCTTACTCCATGCATTTTTCTTATGGCAAAATTATAACCCTATAAGGTGAGGTGTTTAGATGACGACCCACCAAAGTTGAAGAATTAAGTAGTGCACTGGCAAAAACACCAATAGCTTGTTAATGACAATTTCCTTATTTATTTAAGACAATTGCTTGCTGTAGGTACTTACAGTTTCCCAATGCGTACAGTAAGCTAAATAATCATCACTACATAGTATAAAACAAAGTCGATGTCGTCTGTCCGTCCCTATGTATGCTTAAATCTTTAAAACTACTCAACGGATATAGAAGCGGTTTTTTTAATATATAGAGTGATTCAAGAGGAAGGTTTATATGTATAATACATGCTTAATGTTGTAGAGATAAATTTAGATGTTGCGAAGCCGGGGTGGGTCGCTAGTAAATAATAAAGAAATAATAATGAATTAGTGTATTTCACTATTCTAGTCTAACTATTCAGAAACTTAAAGAAGTATATTAATACCAACGACCTGCCTCAGCTACGGGGAGTAGAGTATAGGTACGTATTTATGTACCTAACGGATTTTGCCGCATTAGGGTCACGGGTCACCGGTATTTTTTTATTTATGTTAAGGAAACTTCTATACTTGGATCAGAAGTTTTCAAAGCGTTGCTTCGACAAACTTACAACTTGTTATTGCGAGTCAGTTGAGTACACACTACGCAATTGCTTCGTTTCTGTACCCATTGGTTTGTAGTTGACAACTAATTTATACTTAGTTTTTTTTATTTTCAAAGAACTTCTGTGCTATTTGCATCTTGTTGGGTACAGTCAATATAATGCGAGGATTTGTGTTTCCTTTGAACGGTAGTGTGTAGGCATTTAAGCTCCCAGGTACGGAATGTAACATATTTTTATTCTGTTTTGTAACGTCGTGCATACAATATAACTATATACAAGACTAGGTATGTCTGTATACATAAAACGTTTTTAGATTTGTACGCGCTTTGTACACATGCCCCTTATATCAAACGAGGAAATGCGCGCGGCTTCGCCCGCGTGGGCTTCGAACCCGCGCTTATCTCCTCTTCGCATTTAGCCCATAAATGTGTTTTCTTTCTTCAGATAATTTAATATTTTTTATGAACATTCAATCGGTTACTGTGACTAAACTATCATAGTTAGATATGTGCTCTCGCGGACTTTTTTGTAGATTTTAATAAACCCTACAAACTCGTAGTACATTACTTTTAACCCCCGACGCAAAAAGAGGGGTGTTATAAGTTTCACGTGTCTGTCTGTCTGTCGGTCTGTCTGTCTGTCTGTCTGTCTGTCTGTGGCACCGTAGCTCGCGAACGGATGAAGCGATTTCAATACAGTTTTTTTTTGTATGACAGGTGAGTTACGGGCGAGTGTTCTTAGACATGTTTGATGAAAATCGGTTAAGTCGTTTAAAAGTTAGGGGGGGTGAAAGTGGGGAAGAATAACCGAATGTCTGCAAATATAATCAAGTGGGGTCTCAAATGAAAGCGCATCACGTGCAATTTAACAAAATCTAATAAATAAGTGGGAGCGGTCCCCCAACGCGATGTATTTATTTTTTACTTTTTAAAGGTTATTGTGTCGGGGGTTTCTTAAATTTTTAAATTTAATTTTTTGTTCTATTGTCTATAGTTTTTGCTTTTTGCAGCACACGCATAAATAGGTTTTCGATTTTACACCTTGTGTTACAAAATAAATTTTCATACGGATCCCTAATCCTTTTGAAAATAAAATATAGCCAAGCTCGATAAATGCACTATCTAACACTGAAAGATTTTTTTAAATCGGACCAGTAGTTACATACAAACAAACAAACTCTGCAGCTTTATAATATTATTATAAAATTATAAATAATAAATATATATATATAATACATAGTAATAGTATAGATGTATGTAGGTAAATGGAAAACAGATATCACACCTCCCCGTTTCTGCGGAACTCACCATTATTTTACGGCTTTAATGTAAAATCAGTAAAGTACGAGTGGTGCTCGTGAAAGAAGTATGAAGTAAGAAGTATTTTATGAAGCGATTTCAGTGTGTCAACATTTCCTTCCCTTGGGACGAGGTGATCTGCCTCTTACGTTACATAAGTCGCCTCTTACGACACCCTTAGGATGAAATGGAGTGGTAATAGAATAAGCAAGCTTATAGACAAGACATGTTTATAACGTTTTGTATTCCTTTACATTTAAGGTCTGGGCAAACAGCGGACGGGGCGGGACGGCGACGCGACGCTTGCGGGACGTGAAGAGTTGTAATGTATTAGTTAATGTAGAATAGGTCACATAGAGGCGTCGCGCTCGGCGCGAGAGTAGCGGTCGCGTCGCGTCGGCTCTGTGTGACATATTCTACATTAACTAATACATTACAACTCTTCACGTCCCGCCAGCGTCGCGTCGCCGTCCCGCCCCGTCCGCTGTTTGCCCAGACCTTTAGATTGTAAGGTCAGTACAAGATATCGTGTAAAGCCAAATTCACGCTACAACGTGGCTCGACCGGCTCGTGCCCCGTGCGGGGAATTTTGTATGAAGTGGTCCCGGCCGGGGCACGGCCGTGCGATGTTCAAACTTCATACAAAATGTACCAATAATGTTTGACCGTGCCCTATTAGTTAGTAGTAGCCCATACATGACCCACTGCTGAGTCAGGCCTCCTCCAATTACATGGATGGAAATTAGCCTACTGTGCCCTGATAGCCAGACGGGTTGGCCTAGCGTTTCATATTTTCTTTGCCTGGCGACACACTCAGGTTTTTTTAAAATCGTAATCCCTGCAGTACATTATGACCTGTATTGCCGGGGCAAGAAATTCATGAACATAAATGACACCCAGACTCGGAGGAAGAGCCTCTGGTTTACAAAAAGACACTTGCCCGGCTCCGGAATCGAACCCGGGACCCCGTGATCCTAAGGCACTACGTGTTGTGGCACTACGTAATTTAAATCTACACCACACGAACAATACTCCTATCTATTGGAGGGAAATTAGCCGCTACACGTTGGACAGACATTTTGGCACAATCTTTGTGACAAGTTCTATTCATGCTAGATTTCTCCTCTTGAGTTTCCTTAGTCGCCTCTTTCTACACCCTCAGGGTGAAATGGGTTGGTTCGTGTTTGTTGCGAATAGGAACTTTTTGTATAAATTTTATGATGTCTGGCCATTGATACCTTTTATATTTGAATATCTGTCTATGTATACTTCTACTTACTTGTCTCATTCTGTCTGTGTAAAATATATGATGTACCCCATGTTTTACTTTCTCTAAATATAGTAATTAGCTTCCTAAACTGCCGCTCTGTGAAACTACGGTTTCACAGTGTTAATTAAGTGTTAATAAATTTTGTGTATGTGTCTCAACTCAATTGAATTGTCAAGTGTGTTTCAAAAAAAGTAGAAAAAAGCTCCCTAAGACAAGATTTTGTATCGACAGCAATGTACACGCGTCTTTAGAGTTTAGACTCTCGCAATATCGTAGTGAAGGTTGACGGAGTTTTGCACTTATCAATATTACTACATTTAACGTTACGGTCTGTAGAGAACACAATGAATTTTGATTAACAAACCCTCTCATGTAAATGTGAATACTCTTGTATAGTTTCACATTGTTCTCGATAATTCATAATATTCAATTATTATCTTACTCCAAAGATAATAAAGTTTACATTAAACACACAACTTTCAGTGCCTACAAAAACACAAAGTTCTTAGAACACTTCATTAGTGATATTATAACCGTGATATCATTAGGTGTCTGGTTTCGAGCGGCCCGGTGCAAGAGTAGTGAAATTGGTTGGAACATAATATAATTATGATGTTAGAGTATGGTGAATGTCTACAGGAAATTGAATTATACGCGAAAACCTGTAATTGGCTCACTCTATAGGTATTTGGTTTGAGTTTGTTAACAAGACCTGTTGGTTTTCCATGAAATGATGAAGTACAGGTCAACAGGTCCTAGCTGCTTCCTGGAAGGCTGAACACGATATTATAAGATGTTTCTTGGTAAAGTGACCTTTGGTAGAGTCATACATAACACAGATGTTCAGTATTCAGCTCGTTCTGACCGGTTACTTTCATCTCCCTTACTACAAAGAAAATGTTCAATCGTAGCCGCTTTCAACAAAATTTGGACACGCCTATGTAATTAAGGTATCATCATTTTTAAACAAACCAAAGATTTTATATTTAAAACTAGACACCCGCCCGGCTTCGCGTGGGTGCAAGTATGCATGTATTATACATGTAAACCTTCCTCTAGAATCACTCAATCTATTAAAACAAACCGCTTCAAAATCTGTTACGTAGTTTAAAAGATATAACCTACATAGGGACGGCCAGGCGACAGCGACTTTGTTTTATACTATGTATTGATATCATTGAACTCTACAACTCTACAAGCTAGATCTTTGATTCGGTAATTATAAAATAATAAAATAAAATAAAAAAGCTTTTATTTGATTCCTTACATTACAACCTTAACTTAACTAATATTGTATTATTTACATTATCATAAAAAACCGGCATGTAATTAAATTTAAAAATAAACAAGATGTAGCAAAACTATGTAATTAGAATCAATGTAGGGACCGCCTAAAGCGGTAAAAGCCTCCTCCAATTTTGTCCATTCTTGTCTCTCACGTGCTACTCTACTCAAAACTTTCCCTGCAATTTGAGCAATGTCATCATCCCATCTTTTGTGGGGCCTTCCCCGTTTCCTTTTCTTACTTTGATTCGGTAATTACCAATATCTAAAGTGTATTTACTACGTATATTGTTGTAGCAGGTCAGTTCAAACATTTTGAACTGTGCAATCTGATTTCTGGCGTTCGTATGCACGAGAAATGTGCAGCTAAAACCTTTTTCGGCTACACAATGCTAGTATGTCCGAGCGGTAATCTGATTTTGCAGACCAAAACGGTTGTTTTTCTGCGTCATTGTTTCGATGTAAATTTATTCTATGAACTATACGACAGTCCTACGGCTTTTGGATTGAACTTTTCTTGAAGCTGACATTTATGGGAAACAGTTAATAATGGTGCGTCTGTAGAATGTAGAATAACTTTCGACTCATCTTTGTACCTTTCGACCTTATTCGATGTTGAAGTAATAATGAGCTTTTCAGATAGTTTAATAACTTTTATTTTTTTACCATACCAAGCTATTGTTACTAACAATGTAATATAAACTAGCAAGTCGCTTTTAACCTACTTCAAAATGTCGTAAAGATATGAAACTTTGTAAATATGTATTATGTAATACATAGAAATATTGGGTGCCACTGAACTGGTCTATTAAACAACAATAAGTAAACTAAAAAACGACAAATAACCAACAAACAAGCATTTGAAGCCGGTGCTTGGGTATACCGTGAACATTCATAATGGTGACCGTGTGCGGTTATGTCGGGATTCGTTGCGAAGATGGTAATTTGCGCGCCAACCTCCCACTAAAAACAGCTTTCCTCGACTGTCCGAAACAGGGCCACGGGGTTCGGTACCCAATGGGCGCCTGGCCCTTCTGCTCCAGCGGTTGGTGAGGGATCGGCATTATCACCTGGCCAACCCAACAACTCGTGTGTGTCGTGGCTGTGTAAGGCTCCCAAGGCAACTCTAAAGACGGAGGACTCCAAACAGGTGTCAAATTCAGTTGGCCCCAACTTCAAATGGTTTCGGTTGGCTTTCATTTTTGTTAAAAAGTTTTTATTTTTAGTGGATAAAATTCAAAGACTATTAAGTCATCCAAAAATGCCCAAATTTGACAAAAACAAGATATGGCAATATTTTCCATTTTCAATAATTTTTTATATTTTCAATAATCTTTGCTAAAAATATTTGTTTGTACTTTATATGGCTATTCGCTATTTGTGTTCCCTATTCGTGTTTGCTGTTCATTATTTGCACGTTGTTTGTCGTAATTATTATGGCAAATACGCGAATACGAGTAGAGAATATTGAGTACTTTAAATGTTTATGTCACTACGGTGACAAAATAGTATAACTGTGCTACATAAACACAGAAAACTAATAAATATTTCATAAAATATCATATAGCGCTTTCATGTTGTTGATCCTTCTGACCGCTTTCAGCAAAATTAAATACGCTTTAAACATATAACGTACAGGACTTTTTAATTACGATCTAGGGTTATTTATTTACCATACGGGCAACTGTAGAATGTAATTATTGCTTTCACAGTTTCATCATTCCCAGTGCGTTGTTAAATGTTTACCAATATGAAAAATTTATATTTTACTGTAAGCAATATCAAAACATATTTGAAAACAACAAAGCAGTTAGTTCTTATTGCTTTTGTAGAAAGTAATTGATTTTAAATCTTCAGTGTTATTGAGTCACTGAATCTTGTAATTCGTTGTGAATTGAACTACTTTGGATGGCGCCGCTTCGCATAGTGATCGGCTGCAATAATGTAATTTGTTAGGTCCGGAAAGAAAATTAGATGTTACTGGTTTTGCAATTTCTTTTAAAAAATGTTCATTTATAAATATTATCGGATCATAAAAGTATTACCTACTTGGTTTTATAAACTTACAATTGTTAATCGTTATTTTTAGAATATACATTCTAGCTTTTGTTGATTTCCAACCACCTATTGATACATTATTTGCTAAAAAAAAAGTCTCTGTAAACAACTCTTAAAAATTTGGGACTTACCTAAAGCCCTACTCTTAAAAATAGTGTACCTTAAACTTAAATATTTATTGCGCAATTATTAGACCCGCACTTTGCAGCCGTTCAAAATTTGCTATCTGTTGATAACATCGGTACTTACATATTGCTAACTGCGGCTTCGGTCACGTTTACTTAGGTTTCTTAACTTGATAGGAACTAAGTTGTAAAACTAAAGGTCTGGGCAAACAGCGGACGGGGCGGGACGGCGACGCGACGCTGGCGGGACGTGAAGAGTTGTAATGTATTAGTTAATGTAGAATAGGTCACATAGAGCCGTCGCGCTCGGCGCGAGAGTAGCGGTCGCGTCGCGTCGGCTCTGTGTGACATCTTCTACATTAACTAATACATTACAACTCTTCACGTCCCGCCAGCGTCGCGTCGCCGTCCCGCCCCGTCCGCTGTTTGCCCAGACCTTAACCATACCACCTTTAAACGGCTGGCAGCACGCAACTTCAACCCGTTGTCAAAAATCCGAACTAACTTCGTTACTAATAGTTGTACTGTCTGTCGATAATAATTGTACATTCTTGATGTACAATTAATATTTATTCAATCACTTATAGATTACTCCGTGTGGTGACGGATTTAGAATACGTAGTGTCATCTCCCATTTCATCCGGAGGGTGTCGTAAGAGCCAACAGAAGCATTTCCCTAACAACGCCGAATATTTAGGAGCAAGAGAAGAAGCGCTTGTAACGAAACCCTGTGCCAACTCATCCGGCCAGCGTGGCATAGTAGGCTAATTACCCTCCAAGTGATTGGATGAGGCCTGACTCTGCACTGGGTTACCGCTCATTAGATTTTTTAATGCCTTTCCCGCTCGTGTCGTATACTGCGTTGCCGGTTATGGGTGGCCGGTTATTTGTTTGTTGGACACATAACTTCATAAGACATCGCGATGTGTTATGTGACTAAGGCCAGATAACATTTCATAAGATTAAAAATAAAATATCCGCCTTATCACCGGAGAATGTCTCCATTTTGATAGAAACTAAACGATGCTATGCTATGTCCCTTAACGTGGTGAAAGGATTGAAAAACTACTGGCGGCTACCAGAGTGCAATATTTCAAATTAACTTTGTTGAAATTAAACCAGTCTTCATTGGAATATGGTGTTTGTGAAGATAGGACCACAAGCGAGCTATTTACTTTGAGCCCACTGGCCGGTATGTTGAGATCAAACACTACGTTCGACTGTAGTGCACAGTTTCAGTACAAATAACTGCCTAGAACAGCTCCATTCAACAAACATGAGTAAATAACAGATGAACTCTGCTCGCAGTAGTGATAGAATTAAACAGTAGTGATAGAGGTAGGTAGTATTATAACTACATTCAATGCTGAGAATAAGAAACGGCATTTTATTTCATACTAGCGACCCGTCCCGGCTACGCGCGGGTGCAATGATGAACACCTAAGTTTATCAAAGTTCCTCTACAATATGCATATGCATGTATTATACATATAAACATTCCTCTTGATATCACTTTATCTATAAAAATTAAATTAAAAATTTAAATAAACCCCCGACAAAATGACCTAGGTTCCCTTTAAAAAGTAAAAAATACATCGCGCAGGGGGACCGCTCCTACTTATTTATTACCTGACCCCTGGTCCCCCAACGCGATGTATTTTTTTTATTTTTTACTTTTTAAAGGGAGCCTAGGTCATTGTGTCGGGGGTTTATTTAAATTTTTAATTTAATTTTTAATTTCTGCTTTTTATAGGTACACGATTATTATGATGTAGATGTTGTTAAGTTTTCAATACATAGATTCTTGTCGCAACACATATATTTGCAGATATTGGGTATTCCCCCCCCCCCTTTTTTACCCCCAGAGCTATTTCAGGGCTCAACTGATTTTCATGGAAGATATTATTTTGTAATGTGCACGCGATGCGCTTTCATTTGAGACCCCACTCGATTATAATCGCAGACTTTCGGTTATTCTTCCCCACTTTCACCCCCCATAACTTTTATACGACTTAACCGATTTTCATCAAACATGTCTAAGAACACTCGCCCGTAACTCACCTGTCATACAAAAAAACTGTATTGAAATCGCTTCATCCGTTCGCGAACTACGGTGCCACAGACAGACAGACAGACCGACAGACAGACAGACACGTGAAACTTATAAAACCGCTCTTTTTGCGTCGGGGGTTAATTAAAAAAAAATCCGTTTCGTAGTTTTAAAGATTTAATCATACATAGGGACGGGCAGACGACAGCGACTTTGTTGTATATTACCTATGTAATTAAACATAAATAGTTCTTTTAATTACCTAGTCGTATTCAAATACACAGTAGTGTTATCAATCAACCCTAATCAATATCGAGGCAAATTATAGAATTTATATCTATACATATATTCGACCATATTTGTATTACAATAGGCTTCATCCGTGCATCAATTAACCGGCCTACTCCGTATGGATGCAACCATTCCAGGAGTTCTGTTGAAGCAACAAGTTTGATTTCTCATTAGCACTGGTGGATCTAAATAAGCTACACTACAAAGGTCCGCTTCATCGATCGCTAGCCTAACATAGCTCCAGGGCCGGATTTAGGGGTCCAGTAAATGAAAAATTTTTTTCAGTCGAGTTTTTCAATAAATAATTTATTGTGAAACCAAGTAGATTCTCTTAGTATTAATGTTTACTAGGTTTACCTACTAGTTGAAATTTGAAAGATTTTTTTTTACGAAGTCTCTATTGTGTTCAAATAAACAAAGTCACAACGTTATGCGACGAGCCAAAGTCCTAGCTAAAAGTAAACAACCTATTCCTCAGTGACACCTCTGTGTAGCATTTTCCTAATTGCTAAGGACCGCGCACTCATATGTGACCTCTGCTAGGTTTTTTCCCAAAAGATGTGCTTTCATTGACTCTTATGTCAAGCACATACTCAAGTAAAAACGTAGGTAATCGAATTAATTTTGTATAACAATTAATTATCAGTTTACTGAGCAAAAAGGGTTAATACTAATAGCATTTAAAAATATTTTAACTTGTTGATAAATAGGCAGAATAGCGATGGCAGCAAATTTACAACGGTGCCGGACACCCGAGCTTAACTTCCAGCAATAAAAATAGAAGTGTAGTGTCATTTGCATTTTAATGAGTTTTGAACTTTGGTGGTACCTGCGCGCATCATTCCTATATCCGTCTCTCATGCCGTTTTATGCTATCGTTTTTAAAACATATTAGTTAGTGACCCGGTGTAAAATGAGCTTAGAGTTCTTCTTTCCTGTTTTACGGAATACGTCTCGATACATAAGTAACAATAAAGGAATAGAGTATAATATTTATTTGCCTGTAGAGTGCCAACATTTAAAGATTTAATTTTCATTTAGTTCAAAAAATCTTTACGTAAAGACACACGACTTTACCACATTTTGTACTAGACAAACTGAATAAATAGCAATGAAGAAAGCAAAGAGATGTTTCTGAAAATTATTGCCACTTCGACCAACCGTAATACTGTATAATAGTTTGAAGCTGCAAACGACAACGTTGGTGGCTGTCCCGTCGGCGCTTTCCATTCTGGAAAGATATTTTGTTCAGTTCACTTTAAAGCAAACGTTTCAACTCCACCTTTTGTGCACTAAAAGCTGCAAGGGAATTGGAAAGGGCAATCAGAGCTTAGTGATTGTAGAGGCTCTGTGTTCATTAAGTTTTTTATAGAATATTTAATTGCAATACATTTTTTAAGATATAAGAATTTATACCTGAAATAGCAAAATTGATTATTTAAACTTTGTCATAAAACCGTCTTCCGATTTTAGTATCAACAATTTTAATAGAAATAACCCAAAGTATTATTATCTTTGCCCGTAATAAAGAATAGGTAAATTTATAATTGTGTTTGCACAAATATTAGAAATTGAATTGCAAAAAGTTCAATCCCAGGATACATCTCTTATATTTTGACATGTGTAGATTTTTTTATTTACCAGTTATACAGAGTGAAGCATTTCACTGAGATAAGACAGGGTTGAATGTAATATCAAACTATGAATCACTAGCTGACCCGGCGAACTTTGTTCCGCTTTTTAAATATTTAAAACAAAATGAAAGTTGGACAGAGGATACCTGAGATTTTTATCCCGTCCGTATAAAACCTACTTTAACAAAACGCAACTGACAGCGAAACGTTATGTTGTCTATAGTTTAATATGGTCGAAAATTTTACAATTAGAAATTTTGAATTCGACTTGTTTATATTGTTGTAATTCACATAATATCTTTATAACGTGTAGCCTATGTGTTATTCTGATGTATGAGCTATATTATTGTAAAGTTTCATTAAAATCCATTCAGTAGTTTTTACGTGAAAGAGTAACAAACATCCATCCATCCATCCATCCATCCATCCATCCATCCATACTTACAAACTTTCACGTTTATAATATTAAGTAAGATAAGTACCGGTACAATGATTATTCTCTCATGTCAGACATAATTTGGTAAAAAGCTTAAGACTAGAACTAAAACTAAAATTATAAAAACGCATCTAGTGACTTATTATGTTGTAAGTATATAACACACGCTTAATATTAAAGTGACGAAACTCAAAAACCATTTTTTTCAAATCGAAACAAACACTGTACATTATGAAGTTATTTCCCCTGCACTAGGTTTACAAACATGAACACTTATGATATCCAGACTCTGAGCAAGTGCCGCTAGTATATATGTCAACGGAAAACAACAAGAACCGGAAATTTATAAATTTCCTAGGAAATTTATAAACGTCCGTAGGATTCCAAACGAGAGATAAATTGTATTATTTTACGCCCACATTTTCGGAAATTTATAAACTTACGACGTCTCGTCGTAAATTTATAAACTAACGGATATCCATTCGTAAGATTCTAAACGGTTCGACCAATCACAGTAGAGCTTTTAATTTTACGCTTCTACAAGATACGGCAAATAACACACTGTTCTCTGATTGGTCGATGTTGATAGTGGCATGCTTGTGTCCATAGACATAGGTACAATTAGACTTGCCAAACTATAAATTTATCAGTACGTAACAGTATTTTTACTTTAAAACTAGGTAAGTACCTATAATACAGGGTTACTGTTTTACATAATATGCTAATGACCCCTACTTCACTCTACCAAAATAAAACAATAGAAATAGAGTGATGCGAAGTTAAAAAGTTTTATTAAAAAGAAAAACAATTAAGCCGGCCTTCTGCCAAAAAAACCAAACATTATAAAGTTTAATTAAAAAAAAAACGCGCTTGCGAGCGATCGCGATTGGCGAATTGCCAAACGCTAAGTACTTAATAAAAAAATACTTAAAAACATGTAACAAATTAAACATAATAAAATAAGTATTTAACTTAAAAAAACCCCTGACATCGGACTGCATTATGGCTGAGTACACACACAAAGTTCACTACATTGAAAGTCTACTCAGCCATAAATGTCAGATACTTAACTTTTTTATATCTGTTTCATTGATACCCTTACAATGAGTCCAAACACGATCATCTACTGTAATTTGGTAAGGAGTTGGGTATCTTATAGATTCCTGATGATGCAGCAGGTATATCTGATGATGCAGCAGTATCAGGTCTAGGTTACCACAATTAGACAATATCGAACAATGGCGGCGGAGAGGACGGAGAAGGAACACGTGACTTATTCAACCAATCAGAGCGCCCATGGCGTTTGGTTATTGCTACTTATTATTTTACGCGTGAGTTCAGTAAGTTAATAAATTTCCGAAAATGTGGGCGTAAAATAATACAATTTATCTCTCGTTTGGAATCCTACGGCCGTTTATAAATTTCCTAGGAAATTTATAAATTTCCGGTTCTTGTTGTTTTCCGTTGACATATACAAATACAGTTGCCCAACTTTGGTATCGAACTCGGGACCTGTTGAATCACAGGCGGCACATCTAACCCATAGACCAACGAGGCAGTCTGTTTTGAAGTATTTACATGTCATTAATTTGAAAAGAAACTGTATGTAATAAATATGTATGCTTTGTTTCCTAAAGAAGTGTTTATATTGTCGAAAGCAATAAAGTTATTATAGGAAAATATTTACTTCCATATTGCGTTTGGTAACTGCATATTAAAAATGAAAAGTTAATAAAACGCGTAGTTGCAAGCCAATGAATCAATATCAATTTGATAGCCTGCATTCTGTAGTCCGGTAATAGAGTCAAGTACCAATATCGGTATAATAATAGCCAATACTGTGCAGTATCTACTAAACTTTGTGTTTATAAGTAACAGATACAAAAGTTAATTAAAACACAGATCATAGAAAAACAGCCAAATATTAAAATAAATTTACCAGATATTATCACGTTGTCTTCTGATTGCATAATGGTATGTTATGTTATGACACTACCAATTAGATATTCTTCTTCATCTTCTCAGCCCATAAATGGCCCACTACTGAGTCGGGCCTCCTCCCACTATATGGAGGGCAATTAGCCTAATGTGCCACGCTGCTCAGACGGGTTATGTATATTACCCATGCTAAAATCTAAATTTTAATTGTTATACACAATCAAATTGTCTTCGTATTAATGATACACAGGAGCACAATACAAGAGAACATGTTGTTATTTTGGCTGCCGTTGTAATACACGACACACCTGAGTCGGAACCGACCTTAATAAAGGGTTACTATTTGCTAAAGCTGTTCGCTTATTTTATTTATACATTACCAGCTGACCGGGCAGACGTTGTCCTGCCTGATAGTCGTTTACCGACTGCAGCGCCATCTGTCGGGCTGATTTGTGAATCTAAACCATCCTCGGTGCCACCCAAACGCATACAAAAAATATCGGGCCAGCCGTGTAAACAGTCTTGTAAACACAAGGAGCTCAGTGACATACACACGTACAGTAGAATAAAGATCTTGTACAGTCTTCACCAAACTTTATGGCCGCTCTGAATGTAGCGTCATTACGCTGCGCAGAAGACAAAATCAGGTGTCAGCGGGACGTACGCGGGGGTTGGAGGTAGGGCTCCCCCGCACTCGCCGTCTTCCACCCGCAAGCGTCCACGCCTCCCGTAGTGTTAGTTGCGTTCGTATTGGATATGAAATGTACGATGCGCAAGTTCGCACCGACGTACGACAGCTACATTCAGAGCGGCCAAGAAGTTTGGCGAGGACTGTAGCTTAGTGAATAAGTTAATCCAACTGCACAGAGTTTCTGTAAAATGTAAAATTAACGTCCCCCACGTTAAGTCGCACTTTCAATTTTTCGTTTTGTATGGTGCTGGGCTGTTGCTGTATTAATAATAATCATAATTTCAGCCTATAAATGACCCACTACTGACTCAGGCGTCCTCCAAAATACAGGGAAATTTGCCTACTGTGCCACGCTGGCAAGACGGGTTGGCACAGGGTTTGTATAGTTTTCCTACCCTCAGTCTAATGGAAGGAGAGAGAGAGAGAGAGAGAGTAGTAGTTAGTAGTCGTAGAACAGCTCCGAATTGTTTGACTTGCTTTAATGCAACTACGAAGCGACAGTTGTGTAGTAGCCGAGATTATGTTTAAAACGGCAACGTAATATCAAAGTTATTTAGGTACATATTTGCTATTTGACTATGTAAATTATTCAGTACTATCCGACCCTTCGAGGGAAGGTATGCTATGTTTGTATATCCCGGGACTTTCGATAATAAGGTGTGTACCGCAATCGATCTGCAGATTAATGTCTCTGCTGGATGAAGAAGGGTGTCCATAACGCGTGAGTCTGACCTCATCCCGGCTACCATTCTACCATTTATGTCAGTCGTTACACGTAGTCCGAAGCGTGAAAACTGTCAGCTGGTCTAACCATATAATTACCGGTGCTACCACTAGATGTTTGCCAAATCCAGAATTAGACCGATGTTGTCCGTGTGGTGACGGATTTAAAGTACACAATGTCACAATGTGTCGTAAGAGGCGACTAAAAGAACGCAAGAGGCCGATCACCAAGCCCCAAGAGAAAGAAAACTTGGTACAAACCCTGTGCCAACCCGTCTTGCCACCGTGGCACAGTAGGCTAATTTCCCTCCATGAATTTGGAGGAGGCCCAACCCAGTAGTGGGTCATTTATGGGCTGTGACGACTAGACCCTATGAAATTAGGAAAAAGGCGAGGGGGATATACCTTAGATATACATTAATTCTGAGTTCGTTATTACTGTATGAGGGCCTGAAGGAGTTTAGTGGTAATAGTTATTTTATAAAACCGTCCCTTATTTATAAAATGTCCGTGTTTTTACGGATTTAGAATACATGGAATCACCACCCTATGCCATCCTGAGGGTGTCGTAAGATCCGACAAAAGGAGATGACAAGTAGTATGTAGTAGTATTTATTTTGATGCAAAATCCATGAATTTGCTTTCCGCAGATCTGGTCCTTTTTCGTAGAATTTTAAAATTTCGATGGCTTTTTTAATCGCCGCATACCGCACAGATTTCACAATGCACAACTCACGATAGTCAAAGAAAACAGTTAACACGACTGACGTTTGATCGATATTGGCGTGGTTTTTTTGGTTTTGTTTTTTGCGCCACTCCGAAACTTGTTGACAAGTTTGCATGTGAATCTTGAAAACCCACGTTGTACTGTGTGTACTATACCGACAGAATGTCCAGACATTAATATAAAGTGTAAATCGATAAACCTATTTATTAAGACCTTATTTGAAAGAAATGGTGTTGTTGGGTGAAATCACAAATTCAAAATTTACCATTTACCACCTACCTATTTCATGCTGAATGGATTTATCTTTGGCCGTAAATTAATTAAAAGGCCGTAATGGTTTATTTTCTTTATACAAAAAAACACTATTATAATAGTAGAGAAATTGAAGGTACTCCATATCAGATATATAAGTCAAGACCGAACCAATTTCCAATAGAATAAATCCCCACTGTTATTATTTCCTTCATTTCAGTTAGTAAATGATACCTTCATGTTTTCTTGTTCAGAGCTAGTCGGATCTAGTCAATGACTTTTCTTTATACCTACTACAAATTGCATATACAACTCTTAAAGCTCTCTATATCATTATAAAATAACGGCTATTCATCTATTCAAATTATTTAATACTTCATCTATTTAGAAATAAAAGCTTTTTATGGATATAGGTATGTTAACCGACTTCTAACACAACAAAACACCGAATTTAGCAACCGAAACTCGAACTTGAGCGTTTTTTTATATTCCTGTTTATATTTTGGCTATCCACGCACACTTTAAACATTCGTCATCTATTTTTGTTGTCCATGTGGTGACGCATTTGGAATAAAACATATCACCAACCCATACAATTCTGAGGGTGTCGTAAGAAGTTGTTCACCAATACCGGCCTCTAATCTGCTTGACTGTTTGCTCTGGGGAATTTTGGAAACTATTTTAACGGGACTTCCACTGTCAGATAATACCTATTGAAAGTAACTTAGGGTGCAAGTTTATTTCGGGAGCAGATTTATCTGGACCGCTCGAGCTCCATACCCACTCTCCGTTATAAGCCGCTGTTAACTTTTGAACGAGCTCCAAGTACACAAATTTTCAAACCTGCATTCCAAAACTGTATTTCACGAACGTTCACGTCCACGGGCTTTCATTCTGTAAAATGGACTTTATGTAAAATCAGTCGTGTAAAAGTTATAGTTTATTCACGTGATATCGGCTTACATAGTGTCTGATGATGAGTATTACTCAATATCTCACGGTGGAATGTTAAAGAATAAACATTGTATGCAACAGAGTCTGTGTAGTCTGAGATAAAAATGATCCCATAGCGGCGTATACACACGTGGGCTAGTTTACTGAAATTTTTATGTAGAATAAATCAGCAAAATATCTGCGTTCTTACTTACTCCAAAGTAATTTTGTCAGCCTCAAAATGTCAAATAATAAGCTGCTTACAATTACATATAATATTAACAGTTATTATTTAATCTTCATCAAATCATTAAATTAATGTGTAATGTTAATTCGACTGTCATTGTTCCGATAGTTGTTTTGGTCACATCGGTGTTCAATCATCATCTTCAAAAAACACAGACTTTTTTTGAATCCACAAGTCAAATTTATACATTTTTCAGCAGGAGACCGTGACCTTTTCTATGTGGACCTCTACCTCTACCCCGCCGGTGGCTTTTCATTGGCTTCTTTTTATTATCAACTAGTGGCCCGCCCCGGCTTCGCCCGTGCAAAGCAGGGGTGGGTTATACATATAAACCTTCCTCTTGAATCACTCTATCTATTAAAAAAAACCGCTTCAAAATCCGTTGCGTAGTTTTAAAGATATAAGCATACATAGGGACGGACAGACGACAGCGACTTTGTTTTATACTATGTAAAGATAATTCTTTTAATTTTTAAATGTATTAATGAGATTGCGTTTGTGATATAAAGTAATAAACATGGATACAATAATATGATTTATCTAGGTTTGTAGTCTATTTGGAATTAGAGCGTAATGAGGACTTTTTATCCCATTAGAGGCTACTGAGCGCTTCGTGCTCGTTCTAATGTGTTTGTATATATTAGATTGCCATAATATACGTGCTGAGAAAATGGTGGTTGAAATGCCTACAAAGACGTTCAAGGCTTAAGTTTACTCTGCTTTCGAACTTTTTTTTTAATATCGATTTTCCATCCATCTGTATCGGAGAATAGTTTGAAATTTACTCTTGCCATTCGCAATACAAAAGGGAAATGTGTTTTATTGAACATGGAATATCTGGACTAGTTAAATCCGGGCTGCTGTCAGCGTCCGTTTCATGGAAATGAACTTTCACGTATGAATAATTCTTCTCCTCACCGGTTGTATCATGTTCGAGTCTAATGATAATTAATCAAATGCTAGGCTAATCTAGCCTCACTGGTGAAGTTACTTAAATACATATCCGTTTGCTTACTTCTATCGTATTTAGAACTAATGCGTCTAATCTTACTAATATTATAAACGTGAAAGTTTGTAAGTATGGATGGATGGATAGATGGATGGATGGATGGATGTTTGTTACTCTTTCACGTAAAAAGTACTGAATGGATTTTAATGAAACTTTACAATAATATAGCTTATACATCAGAATAACACATAGGCTACAAGTTATAAAGATATTATGTGAATTACAACAATATAAATAAGTCGAATTCAAAATTTCTAATTGTCAAATTTTCGGCCATATTAACCTATAGACAACATAACGTTTCGCTGTCAGTTGCGTTTTGTTAAAGTAGGTTTTATACGGACGGGATAAAAATCTCAGGTATCCTATGTCCAACTTTCTTTTTGTTTTAAATATTTATAATGCGGAACAAAGTTCGCCGGGTCAGCTAGTGCCATATAATTATTTAACCTACACGTGGTGTCAACACAACATATTATTATTATTCCATCACTTGCTTGAAGTAGGAAGCATGTATTTTATATGTATGTATAGTACTTCTACTAGTCAACCCAAAGACGACCCAGTGAGACGGGCCTCCTCCAGTTACATACAGGGAAATTAGCCTACTGTGCCACGCTGGCCAGACGGGTTGGCCCAGGGTTTCGTATCAATTTTACCTTCTCTGCGTACTCACATATTATGCGTATGTATACGACTTATAGAATACTAGGCGACCCGCCTTCGCAAGGGTGCAATTATGAAACTCTGAATTTATAAGTGTTTGTCGACAATATTATGCATGTAATATACTTAAAAACCTTCCTCTTGAATCACTCTATCTATTAAAACAAACCGCGTCAAAATCCGTTGCGTAGTTTTAAAGATTTAAGCATACTTATGGACCGACAGACGACAGCGACTTTGTTTTATACTATTTAATGATGATTAAAAATATACCAAACAGTAAATTTATCACTTCTTATTCGATGATAACCCAAAGCCTATAATAACCACTTATTATATTCTTTCACAGGGATGTAAGGTTTAACAAGATCAGCGTCATCGAGCCTGGTTCCCTAAGCCACTTGCGCGTCTTGCGGTCCCTCCTCATCAACGACAACCGACTTCAAGAGATTCGCTCCGGGACCTTCGATGGCTTACGGCGTCTCAAGTACCTCTACCTTTACCGGAACCGCATCCAGTACATAGACCCTGATGTTTTTCAAGGACTACAACACTTAGAACAACTGTAAGTTGCATATAATATTTACTAGTCTTACTTAAGCAAATGTACCACCAGCTGGTCGTCGGCAAGGCGTTTAGGCACGGCTTTAGAATCCAAGTGGTCGGCCACAATGCTGTTTCAGAAAAACTCGCGACGTTGATGAATTTGTCCTGTTGCTCTTAAGTAAGAGAGTTATTATGTTATTAATGGATCGGCAACGAGAGTGTTAATTGCTTTGTGTTGTAACAGTTTAACATCAGGCTGACCGTGTGATTGTTTGCCACGGTTGAATTATTATAAAATAACCAAAGTCAGGAAACGCATTTAGTGGTCGCAAATATTGCCAGGAAAATGATTCATTTCATAATAGAAACTGTTCATTAATTAAAAATACCTCCTAGTGTAGGACAACTGAAGTCCTGTTCGCTTTCTGTCTGAGATTTTTTATTCTTACTGTCAACGTTGCTTTTATAGATACTTACATAAGTCTGGAAATATTCTCTGTTACAGACCATTTATATTAAAAGAAGAATAATTTCGTTTAGAATAAGAAATCCTGAAGCACTTAGTTATTTTTGGTTTTTGAAAAAAGTTTATGTGTAAGTATATAGCTTCATAAAAATAGGTACGTCTTGCTTGTGGGTCATATATCATTAAAGACTATTATTATAGGTACTAACACAGTACCAAATCAATATATATTTATCTGGTACGTGCGTAATGACTTTCTAGATTCGAAATTCATATCATTAATTGGCTTTATCCAGGCTACCAAAAATCAATATTGTACTAGCTTTGTAACACCACCTCGTAGGCGTGCTATTCATTGAAGTTTGAATGTGTGTTTGTGTTTGTGTTTGAAGCTTAAAACGTTGATCAATCCAAATTGGTGATAATAAAAAACTCGTCTATGAAACGTAGGTGTGCAATCTAATTTCGCCATTCCGATCAGAAATTGACTTGTCGCTTGCAGACTTGCCCGTTCTGAATGCAATTTCTTTCAAACAACCTAATCAATTTTCAAAGATGTGAACATGAAGCAAAGGCTTTGAGTAGATATACGTACCTAAATCGAAAAATGTAATCCTATAGGCGAAGATGAATGGGTGCACTGGGGTGCACTAAGATATTTTTTATCTATGGTATGCTTATAGGTACCAATAAGTATTTTTTGTTCAGTTAAGTACCAAAGGAATACAACATTCTTTCTGTGAAAAGATTTTGAATATTCTCATTGAACATACAATTTACATTTCATAATTTACAATTATTTTTAAGTAACATTATGACGGAAGTAATGGAATATCTAATTATTACTCATTATTCGATTACTATAATGTAAATTTTTAGATAATCATAATTCTTAGTTAGTACGTTTTAAGTACTGTTTTTGGACTCAAACGATGTTGAATCAAATTAAACGCTGCTTGTCGCCTTTGCTCGTAAATAAATAAACTCATTTGTTATTCAAATGGAATAAGGTTCAAATAGGTACCCTTCATATTATAGTTTTTTTTTTATACAGCGTTTCCATGCCGTTCCATTACTATTGAACAGTTTTTTAGTAATTTAACGAATTCAAATACCTACTTGTATTTACATTCATTCACTCCATCCCGAACGAACTATTTCACAGAACTTAGTTGTTGTCGCATCCAACCAACTCTTTTTAAGCCTAAGTAACGAAGAATATTGACAGGACGATAAATTCAGAACGGTTCTGGCCGCAAACCTGCTAATTTCTTTTGAAGTGGACATCCGACACGATGTAATAAGCCGTTTTTTAGTTCGCATAGCGCAGGCGCGTCCGCCATGTTAAAAACGCAGCAGTATGACAGTTTCGGGCACTTTTCATAATTATGGCTGTGCAACAAGCATTATCACACATCACATTTTTAAATAAAGTGCCCGAAAAATATGACGGAAGTTCGGGCATGCGCACAAAATATTTTCAACTATTACAAGGACTATTCTTGTCTTATTTAGCAAAATTAAAAAATAAAAAATTCTTTTGTCTAAAGCATGTGGTCCTAAATTGACGCTCAATCTGCCAAAATTGACAATCAATGGCACGGTGATTGCTGATTTTGTCTCAGGTTTGGGTATTTGTTTCAATATCCGTGATACTAAAATGTATAGGAATGCCAGTTATGATCGATCTTAAAAAGTCAATGATGTAATTGCACCAGCTCGTAATTCGATTTTATCATTTCTACCCGCGACGTCGGCCGCGTGAATTTCGAATCTGTGCCCATCTCCAGTTTGTAGACTTTCTAGTCTGTTGACATTTATGATTAGATAATGCTCTGCTCCCTTAGCTAAGTAGTAGCGGAATTATATACCCTTCCTCAATGAAAGGGCTATTTAATGCAAAAATTGATCGCATGGGTCATTCCTGGGAATTTGCTACATTACAGAGCTTTAGAGAGTTTCTCATCTCGCAAATACGATGATTACTGCTAGAAAAAAAACCTGATCCTTCTAAAAAAATATGTTGGCGCAAATCGATGATATAATACTAATATCGAGAAACGCTCAAGTCCGCGAGTCTCGAACCTGCTTTTAGTGAAAACTATAGGTAATTGAATATTGAAACGTTTAGTTCGTATACGGACTCAGGACTTCTTTGAGCGTTTTTGATATTACAGCGTGGAAGGGCGATAATCGTCTAGTAATTAAATATTGAACGATATCTTCTTCTACTCGCATGAATTTTGACAAAAATCATATGAGGTGAATTTTAAACAAAGTTCAGTAATATATGTACGGGCATAATCCGCGAACATCATAGACTTCGTTTTCTGGTTGAATCCACCCCATACGTCAGCGGTAGGATTGGGTAGGGTGACATAAAAGGAAATTAGCCTACTGTACCAAGCTGGCCAGACGGGTAAGCACATGGTTTCGTATCAAGTTTTCCTTCTGTGTGGCTACAGCTCAGGATGGGAAGGTGACACTATGTATTCTAGTTACTAGTTATGTATACATAAGAGTAACACAGAGCATGAAGATATTATGATTTTATTTATTCTAAGAAATTAATTGTGAAACGTTGTTGGTACACTGAATAAATAAATAAATAAATCCGTCACCACGCGGACTCTTCGTCTGTTTTGGTTGAATGTAAACATGTGAATGAGAATATCGTATAGATTGCCATCGGCCCAAACTGTGCTTTAAACTCTCTCCATGTAAATGCCATTTTAAAATACATTACCTATGCTACTGCATGTAATACTCGAGTCTCGAAAGTCTCGCTAGCTCGCCTGTAAACCTCTCGCTGTATCTAACGCCTCACCTCTAAGGCTGCATTTAACTTTGAAATTTTTGCGCTGTAAATCCAAAGTTTACTCTACGTTGAATTTCCATGGATATTGAATTGTAGTCCAGAGATTGTTTCCGTAGATGACTATGGATTACTCTTTCTTATTACAGAGATAGCTTTTAATAGCGACTCCGTCGGCTTTTATTTCAGATAGGTACGATTTACTACGACTACTTAGCCCATACTCAGCTCTACTACTCAGCCACTGCTGAGGCGGTTCTTTCCCAGTTACATGGAGGTAATGAGCCACTTGTGCCACGTTGGCAAAGGATTTCCTTCTCTTCGGGGCGTCACATTAGACAGCGTTTACGCGGACCTGTGGCGCCCCAACCGTGTCGTGTGATGATATACCGCTGGGTTTTAGTGGGTACAACAATTGATTAAAGGACAACGCATAATTTATACGAGAGTTAGTCACAACAAAATAACATACTTTATAATTTATATATTATTGCTAAAGGTAGGTAGGTATTACTTTCCATCGCGGGCAGTAAAATTACAAAAATATGTTCCATATTCAAATAATAGTAGCGCAAACATAACTTTATGCGTTGATATTGATTTAGTAAAACACGCTTTTATATACACAGAAGTAATAAACGGCAGACGAATGCATTTAATTTCGCTACGGGTGGGATCAACGTTAAAAGTTGACATGTTCAACCGTTTGATATTAAAGCGTGCAACTTATCAGCTTTTCAAAAGTTCAGTCACCTACAACCAGCCAGTATAATTGGACACAGGATATCTATTGAACTACTAAATTGTATGTTGTAATGAATTTATTATTTAATTGCAACTAACTAATAAACTAGTTCTAGAGCCCGTGCCCCTACGTTACCCACTGCTGAGTCGGGCCTCCTTCCATAACAGGGAGGGATTATTATTTATATATCTGGATACTACGAGCCAAAAGACAAAAGTCTTCAATCAGTGCGTCCTACCCGTACTAACCTACGGTGCTGAAACGTGGACACTGACGGTGCGGCTAGTCCATCAGCTAAAAGTCGCTCAGCGAGCTATGGAGCGGGCTATGCTCGGTGTCTCGCTACGAGATAGAATTCGTAATGAAGTCATCCAAGCGTGTCATCGACATAGCCCATAGGATTAGCAAGCTGAAGTGGCAATGGACTGGCCACATCTGTCTTAGAACTGACGGCCGCTGGGGCAAACAGGTGCTACAGTGGAGACCACGTACTGGCAAACGTATGGTGGGACGTCCCCCTGCTAGATGGAGCGACGATCTGCGACGGGCAGCCGGCAGCAACCAGGTTCAGCGGCGAGCCATGGGGGAGGCCTACGTCCAGTAGAGGACTGAGATAGGCTGATGATGATGATACTACGAGCTAAGAATATTTATTTATATGGACTTCCAATCCACCCCTCTAAAGTAGGCTTGCAACGAATAGTATATTCGGCAGTATACCGAATACCGAATATTCGGCGAGCCCTCTGACCGAATAGCCGAATATTAGGAAAAAGTATTCGGCCGGATTTTAGCGCCGAAACTTGTACAGACGTGATTGTTTTGTGCTTATTTGTTCTAATTAATGTACTCACCGCTCGCGCGCCCAGAATTAATCTGCGCGCTCTATGGCTAACGATTTTTTTTAAAAATCTTTACTTTTCTAATCTATAAGATGATTATCTACCTGTTTTTACTGTACCAATGAATGACTACTTAAATTATAAAAGAAACGGAAACTTTACCCTTATAAATTTTGATTACGACAATAATTCAAATACATAGAATCCTTAACTTTTCTAAAGAAGATGATTATGTACCTGTGTTATGTACCAATTAATTAAATGATTTTATGAGAAATGAAAAGATGAATATTTACGTAATGCATCGTTTTTTTTCATTTTACTTTTTATCTCTCTATAACAAAATATATTACTTAAGTATTCGGTGTTCGGCCGAATAATATGTAGATATTCGGCATTTGGCCGAATATAATAAAAGCAGCCGAATAGGCCGAATACCGAATAGTAACCGAATATTGGTTGCAAGTCTACTCTAAAGTATTACACTGGATGCTAATGACAAAAATGTTTGGATAACAATGCCTTTAAATCAAATAATATGTCGAATTGATAACCCACTCTTTGAAAAGTTAGTTGCAACAATATAATTTTAGTTTAAATGCTGCTTTCAATACATTCTGTCTGTGCTCAATAAATGTTTTCTCAGAAAATGATGTCATCGTTTGAAGCATGTCTAGAATAGACATGAATCGTTAAGGTAAATCGAAAACATATATGTATTCATGCATAAGATGTGAATACATCATAAGCCACTTAATAAAACAAATAAAAGAATGATTAAAAAAATGTTTTTATATTGAGTTTCACATGATCATGCCAAGCGAAAAGCTTCACAGACTTATTATTGACCCAGATGCAAAATATCCTTAGAAAGGGAAATAATCATTGGCAAATTGAGCCAATGTGACAGGGGTGTTTTGTTGCCGTATATGGCTTCTATGACTCTATAGTTTTCTTTGCCTATACAAATAAGTACGTTATTTTTATAGTATGAAGTTGTACTCGATATTATAACTAAACATAGCATAGACAACACATCTATGTTACGAACAAAACGAGTTTACACACAATTATATTTTACCCTTACATATGAAACACATCATGACACGATATTACACTTTAAATTTCACAAACTAAATATCATCAAAAACATATCGTGTGTAAAGGAAGTCTGGCTCACTTGGTATTACTTTACTTGTTCAATACCGACATTAACAAGCACTGTGGGGTTAAAAAGTTCCTAATATGCGTCGAGAAAATATGGTATCCTACAATTATAATAACATCATCATGCCATTTAGGACATATCAAATAGAAATATGAAGGTCGAGGTTTTTTAAGGTTATAAAAATAAACCATCTAGGTACCGTCCAAGAAATTAAATCGTGTGCTTTTGAGACACACATAAAAATAGCAAAACTTAAATCAATATAAAAGAAGGAATCTGATATGTGTAATGGGCATTAGAAGTTATAATGTAGCGTCATTAGACATCAGACTCGCAGGTACTAAGTTCCGCGCCTGTCTGCGTTGGCGGAACCTGTAGCCTTGGTTCGGGCAGTCAATGATCGCCGTTGGTTTTAGTGGATAGGTCTGGGCGCTAGTTCCCATCATTCCGCGTCCCGGAGGTCCAAATATCCCGGCTATCCCCAAACAGACGGATATGTGAGGATTTCCTATGTAAAAAGACATGCTGTGTTTTTAAATTAAAACGACGTCGCTGGGAAAATGCAAGAATTCTTACGACACACGTTCCGCGGTATTGTACTACACTGCAATAGACACACGTGATAGATATCTAATGAACTTCCAAGAATGCCGTGATGAATTTGATTCCTGGAAGAGACATTACCTAGTTTACCGTCGGAATTAAGTGCCCTGGCCTATTAGATGCCATGAACAAACTCTTTCTTCAATAATGAAGTTTAGTTTAGTAAGCTTTTATGATTTATTTAACGTCCTCCAAGCTAATCTATTTCTATACCAAAAACCTTTAAAACTTGTTCGGCGATGAAGGTGTGAGAACGAACCATCACGGTAAATATTTCTCTGTCACTTACTGTAATAGGACCGCATTCTTCTACTGCACTCACAAAGCGTATGGTACCGTGGTAACAAAGGTAAATGCAACTTAAGTGACCAGATAAACCTATTGTTCATTAGTTACAAAAGTAAATAGGTATAGTCGACCAAAAGCGAGCGAATTATAATTATGTATTCACTAAGAGGTTCACTTCTGTTAAAGTTTAGGGCATCACTAGAACTACTTTTAAGAAATCTTACGGCAGAGGTTCCACTGGATTGAACAAAACAGTTCACCAGAGTGTACACGTGACGAATTTTCTAGCATACGCGAGAAGATTACCGCTTCCTCTTTCTGGAACGTTCTTTGACGTGACCATTTTAGGCTGTTCGGGGATTCGTTTTTGGGGATTTCGGGATGAGTGGACGTCGAATTACATTTATTTTTTAAATAACTGCCTTATATATATCAGAATGCATTAATTTTATTTTATACTAGTGACCCGCCCCGGCTTCGCACGGGTGCAATGGTGAACATCTAAATTTATCAGTGTTTCTCTATAATATTTTGCATGTATTATACTTACAAACCTTCCTCTTGAATCACTCTATCTATTAAAGAAAATCACTTCAAAATCCGTTGCGCAGTTTTAAAGATTTAAGCATACATAGGGACGGACAGACGTCAGCGACTTTGTTTTATACTATGTAGTGACAAAGAAATGTTGTAGTCGGTTCATTGTACAAGATAACTGGATCCTCTACCAGGTTGGAGTTGAAATTTTGACTTGTGTATAACACAGTTCTTTTTGAAGATTGATTCATCAGGCTCATGAATTCGGCCATGCGCAGACTTGATTATTATTTTATTCGGTTGAGGCCATTTCGCATTATACTATAGTTACACGAACGGCACCTAAATTTAATTACATATTCATGTATTTCGAATGAGTGTAACTGTTCATCAGCTGCCGTTAATTTATTTAGTGTCGATCTCAATTGGTATCAGTATGTATACCAATTGATATTGATGATGACTGAATATACTGATTGTGTACGCATTCATGAATAAGCCTTTCAGTTCAAACTATTTTCATCATCATCATCATCATCATTTCAGCCAAAAGACGTCCACTGCTGGACATAGGCCTCCCCCGAAGATTTCCACAAAGACCGGTCCTGGGCCGCCCGCATCCATCGTTTTCCGGCGACCTTAATCAGGTCATCGGTCCACCGTGTGGGAGGCCTTCCAGCACTGCGCTATTTTCAGGGAAGACAAAATACTTTAACAGTAACTCTGTCTCGCTTACGCTTCATATCCACATCTAAACTACATTACAACTGATAATGATTAAATCGGACAAATCGTTATAGACTAGTAGCCGACCCAATGATACCTATTGGGAAAATTTGAGTTAGGAAAAGATTTATGGATCATTAAAAAATGACATGGTCTACCTTTTATCGGGAAAATAAAACTTGACGAAAGTGCTGTGGAATAATAAGCGTGTACAGAAAATCGGTAACGGGTTTAGAGAACACTAAAACCAACTTATTATCCAAATCATCTCTTTTAATCATAAACGCAAAAGTAACTAATAATATATCTAAATAGAACCCATCGATTTTTTCAACCAAGAGTTTTGGTATATAGGTACAGATGGCCTCAGGAGACCGATGTCTTTTTAATGCTATTTTACTTTGTCGCCTAAATATAACTTGAAGGGAAATAGTGAAACTCCGGATGTTCACTAAATCCATACCGGCCAAGTCACACCTGCTTAAGCCGTGTGTATTTTAGGTCAGTCCTGGACGTTTTTGCGGTCAAGTAAATATGCATTTATCTTGACTTAGATGCAAATTCACTCCGATGGTATAGCTATACAAGTTTGTACCTATACAAGTGAGTACAAGCCATTGTACAAGTCGCCCGATGATGATTTTTAAATTATGTTCAATGGTCAATTGTTCTCAATTCAGATCACTTCAAGACTATACATTATGCTATTAAAAACTACAACCTGTCACAATTGATTTATGATATTGTCTCTCGATATGGGTTAACTAATCTTATATTTTAATAATTAAATTAATATATATCATCCGCCGTCCGGTAGGTGACGGATATAGAATACGTAGTGTCACCACCCCTTTCCGTCCTGAGGGTGTCGTAAGAGATGACAAAATGAAATGACCAATTTTAATAACCATTATCCGCCATCCGAGACGTGACGGATTTAGAATACAGAGGAGCTAACATATAATTGTGACTGTCAAATAATAACTACTGACAAATAATTTGCAATAAAATAATATTGCGACTATAAATTGAGATGTAAGCTATCCTATCTTTCAAGTCGGATCAAACTGCACACGGTGTGCAAATTTGACTAAATCGGTTATGTAGTTTAGGAGTCCATCGCGGACAAACAACGTGACGCGTAATTTATATGTATTAAGATAACACCTACTGGATATCCTAAATAAATACACACAATCCCCCTAAACAACGACAAAAAAAAACTCTACGGTATACTAAATAAAATGATCTGTTTCATATTTTCAGATACCTACATGTTAATGAGATACATCAAATCGACTCTGAAACATTTACAAATTTGCCTCGACTGGAAAGATTGTAAGTAAACATCCTCGTCTGCAATCTGTTATATTTTTGGGTAAACTATGCGGATGCCTAATAATCAAACCCAAGCCCGATTATACATCGCCTCGAAACTATTATAACCATGTTACAAGTCTGGTTCACTAGGCTGGTATCTATAATTGAATACAGATCATGTACCACGCATGCTGTCTCTCTTATTTGTACTGTTGTGACTTAGATAGATTGGCTTTTTTTGTTCACCCGGGGTAAAATTCATTTTTATATTAGTGTCCTAACGCTACGCAACGCAGCCGTAGATATTTATAGGTATATCCGATACAAATGAGCAGGTATGTGTATGTATTGTGTCTTATTTGTTTGTAATTCGGAAATATCCCAAGTATGTACCAGTTCGTAATTTATACCCTCCTTACAATTTTCCTTACACTCTATATTTAACTTTAGTTTCAGTTTATTAATTGTTATAAATAAACGTGGAATAATTTCAGATATTTGCATAACAATCACTTGAAGACCATACCTTCCGGCTCGTTCAGAGGAATGCCCAAGCTGCGAAAATTGCGCTTGGATAGCAATTCTCTAATCTGCGACTGCGCCATAGTATGGTTGGTAAAAATGATGAATCATCACAACCACATGTATGTAGACGCCACGTGCTATCAACCTTCGCAACTCACCGGGATGCCTCTCTCTTCAATGAGTGAGGTCGACTTCAAATGTGGTAAATAACAACAACAATGTACCTATCTATTGTTAGTTAAAGTCCATACAACCCTCTTGTCTAATCATCACGATTACGGATTATTGACAAAAATAAATTAGGTAGTGAATTACGTACGAATAGCTAAATAAGCATTCAATTTTCAGAACCGCCGAAATTGGAGAAGGAGCCCCAAGACGTGATTATAAATTTCGGGGAAGACGCCATGTTTAATTGTTCAGCTAGTGGTGAACCTACTCCCGAAATTGTATGGTTTCGCGATTCAAATGAGATACCAATCGATGGCACTCGTTACGAGTTAATTGGGGATGGTTCACTCATGGTGCATGGGGACAACGGAGCCGACGACGGCGCATTTTTCGAGTGCATGGCTCAGAACCCTGTAGGATCGGTACACTCTAAAGTTGCCAGGATGATTATCAACAACAAACCAATAGAAAATGGTAATTGTAAATAATATAGAATTTATCATCTCTATGCACGACCTAATGGGATTTCCTTAATGGTATAAATTCCTGGTTTCGAATGTGATGTTCGAGGTTAATTGTACAGCAGTTAGATAGCTCTCAACTACGGGATATAATTTAAAACAACGATTAAATATTTATTTTACTCTAATTGTATCGTGGTTAACCACACTTTGATCGGATAATTTAATTGCTGTGGAATATCAATTGTGCTTCAAATTTAATAATCCATATAATAGAATTCTAATTAGGTATACTAATTCTGTGCTGTTTAAATTTTGGTATGAACATCTGTATAAAAACACTCAATTAACTTATGAATTTACTGAAATCGAATTTGAGACAATTTAATTTACGGTATTGTTCAGCACTTATCTGTTTCTAGGAAGATATGCTTATTAAATTGAATTTACTTACCATCAAAGCACCAAAATATAGTCACTGGCTAGTAGTCATGTTTATTATAATGAATAGTACCTAACAGTGAAGTTATTTTTTTCTCTACAGCTCCACCCGTGTTTATTCTCCTACCGAAGAGACAGATGAGCAAATTAAACCAGGAGTCTGTTACTTTTGATTGCGTAGCTGATGGAACACCCAAGCCACACATTACGTGGCTTTTCAACGAAGAAAAATTAGTGCTGACTGATAGAGTCTTTTTGTACCACAACGGATCCCTCGTTATCGAAAACGTCGAAGAATCTGATGCTGGACAATATACTTGTCAAGCCGAAAATATCCACGGTAGAGTCAGTGCGTCAGTGCCTTTGGATGTTATGGGTATGTGAAATATGTTTTCCATACATTAGTTAGATGGATCAGCCGTAAGAGTTTATTACGTTTGCCGATTTGCGTCTCCTCCGGTACTCAAAGCCGAATAACATGGCATTTAACTGGTATTTATGTAGATTGGCTTTACCAATACCATTTCAATCAGGAGTTTATGTAGAGTATCCATAGAAAAGTTAATAGTATAATAAATTCTTTTCAAATGGTAAGTTTATGAATGTGCCTGTTTATTAATAAAGTATTGTTTTGTTTTAGTTCCACCAGCTTTCATCCAGGTGCTGAATAACCAAACTGCAAGAGTCGGAGACAGAGTCGAATTTGCTTGCAAAGCAAAGGGCGTGCCAAAACCATTAATATATTGGTTCAGAAATACACTGGGTCTACTACCATCTCAAAATGTACTAATATCTAATGATAATCAGAATTTAACAATACTCTCGGTTTCATCGGAAGATGACGGTATTTATCACTGCAGAGCCGAAAGCTCCGAAGGACTTATCGAAATATCTGCATTCCTTACGGTCGAAGATTTCAACGTTTTACCAGCACGTATTGTGCTAAAACCTGAAGATACTGATGCTTTTAAAGAAACATCTGTTCAGTTGCCTTGCGAAGTGGAATCAGAACCACCCGCTACCGTCGAGTGGAGAAAAGATGGCTCCTACATAAACCTAAATGAGAAATATGCAATCACCGTCATTGGCAGTCTTGTAATTAATAATTTAACATTAGCCGATACTGGCAGGTACGAGTGTTCTGCTGTCAACGACTATGGGCGTGACACTGCGTCTGCTTTCTTGACTGTTAAGGATCGCATCCTACCGGGTGACGAATATGTTAATATAGCCTTAACAGAGGCAACTAGAGATGTTGATCAAGGTATAGCTAAAACAGTAGAGGAACTATTCACAAACAGCAGTGCAAAGGTTGACATACATGATCTCTACAAAATAACAAGATTTCCGAACGCTCCTGCCAGAGAAGTTGCTCGAGCTGCGGAAATTTATGAAAGAACTCTAGAAAAAGTAAAACAGTTCATACAGAGTGGCCAGAATGTAACTTCTGCCGAACCATTCAACTATCACAGTGTGTTGTCCATCAAACACCTTGAAATTATAGGTCGTTTGTCAGGTTGTGTAGTTCACAGGGAAAAAGATGATTGCTCTGATATGTGCTTCCACAGTAAATACAGAACGTATGACGGTAATTGCAATAATTTTGCTCATCCTACTTGGGGTACATCTTTGAGTGGATTTAGAAGAATTCTCTTTCCCATCTACGAAAATGGATTTAGCTCACCTGTGGGGTCGAATAAAAACATAAAATACAATGGGTTCCCACTACCCAGTGCTCGACTTGTGTCTACGTCTATTATTTCAACCAAGGACATATCGGAAGACGTGAAAATTAGTCACATGGCTATGCAGTGGGGTCAGTGGCTTGATCATGATTTAGATCATGCTCTACCGCCCGTAAGCGCTAAATCATGGGAAGGTGTCGACTGTAAGAAGACTTGCGATTACACTGCTCCCTGTTTTCCGATTGAGGTACCACCCAATGACCCTCGAGTAACAAATCGTCGTTGCATAGATTTCTTAAGGACGAGTGCGGTCTGCGGTTCCGGTGAAACGTCTGTTCTTTTTGGCACATTGCAACAACGTGAACAAATCAACCAGCTCACTTCGTTTATCGATGCTTCGCAGGTATACGGCTTTGAAAAATCGGTTGCTGAAGATTTACGTGACCTCACAAACGAGAACGGCCTGTTACGTGTAGGTATTACATTCCCTGGCCGGAAACCACTGCTACCAACTGTCGGCGTGAACGGCATGGATTGTCGGCGAAATTTGGTAGAGAGCAATCGTAACTGCTTTGTTGCTGGCGACATAAGAGCAAATGAACAGATAGGTTTGGCCGCAATGCACACTATTTGGATGAGAGAACACAACCGAGTTGCAGTCCAATTAAAGGTTTTAAATTCTTTTTGGGACGGAGACAGAGTCTATCAGGAAGCAAGAAAAATAGTTGGAGCTGAGATGCAATTTATAACTTATGCACATTGGCTGCCTATAGTTCTTGGACCCGACGGCTATAAACAACTAGGAAACTATACTGAATACAATCCCAACCTCAATCCTTCAATTTCCAATGTATTTGCCACAGCCGCTTTACGTTTCGGTCACTCTATGATCAACCCAATTTTACATCGTTATGATGAAAATTTTGAGACCATTCCCGAAGGACATCTTCTGCTTCGCAACGCCTTTTTCTCGCCCTGGAGACTGGTAGATGAAGGTGGGGTAGATCCTTTGTTACGAGGAATGTTCACGACACCGGCGAAGCTCAAGACTCCAACGCAGAACCTCAATTCAGAATTAACAGAAAAACTTTTCTACAGTGCCCATGCTGTAGCTCTAGATTTAGCCGCTATCAACATTCAGCGAAGTCGGGACCACGCTATACCACCATACACAAAATGGCGTGAATTTTGCAATATGCCAGAGGTAAACGATTTTGAAGATCTTAGCGCTGAAATTACTGACCCAGGAGTTAGGCAAAAACTACAAGAGTTATATGGCTCTGTTCATAACATTGACGTATGGGTTGGAGGTATATTAGAAAACCAAGTGGAAGGAGGAAAAGTGGGGCCCTTGTTTAGATGTTTACTAATAGAACAATTCAAGCGATTGCGAGACGGTGATAGATTATGGCATGAAAATCCATCAGTATTCAAACCCGACCAATTGAGGCAAATTAAACAAACTAGCTTGGCACGAGTTTTATGTGACAATGGAGACAACATCGATACTATTAGTGAAAACGTTTTCTTTTTACCGGAAGTGCAAGACGGCCTCGTTTCCTGCGACGATCTACCGACCATTGATTTTCGATATTGGGCTGATTGTGACAGCTGTGGTGACGATAATTATTCTTCAGTTCAAGATAAGCGTCGGGCTCGTAGAGATACTACGACCCTTGAGAATTCCCAGCTTAACTTAGAACAGACCATCGAATCTTTGAAAAAACGTATTGAATTTCTCGAAGAAACTTGCAAAATGGATTAAAATGGAGATTTCTTTTAGCTAGGTTCCTAATAACCTTTTATAAAATTTTCTTCTGTGAAGTTTCTATATTTTATTTTCGTTATAACTCTAATTTTAAGCTAATCTCTAATTGTGGTCCAACTAATTAGGCTTATTTTAAATCTATTTACCGCTTTAAACCTTCCTTGATATGTTATTTTACATATTTTGTTCCTACCTACCTACAACCTGTGCTCTTGCAATATTCATGATATTAAAGTAGTGTTAAACCATAAGGTTACAGTGTATACTTATTGCATGCAGATGTCAAAACATAATCTAGTCTTAAAATTTAATCATGTTATAATAATAATATGTACCAATAACCAACATATAATCAATAACTAATACTAATTCACAGCAACTAATATTTATGCGAACTAATTTAAAAAATGTATTATTGGTATTAATGTAGGTACCTACCTCTGTAGGTTTTATTATGTATTTGGATGATGGAATTGAGTGGAGAAACTACCTAATTATATATTATTATATTAATTTATTTAATAAGGCATACCTAAACGATTTTTTTTATATTTTGTACATATTAGTATTTATACCAACGTATTTTTGAAATGTTGTTGTAATAAAAATTAAATATGCTTGAATCGCACAATGTGGATTGTGGTCATCGTAATTATGCGTAATTATAATATATAATGGCGGCACTTCACTTCGCTATTGGTATGCAAATAAATACCTAGATTTTACCTAGCATTTGTCAAAAGTCATACATTAAATCTGGCTTGCAGATATGCCGCATACGAATAGCGAACAAGAATAACCATGTGAAATGGCGACTTATGAGACCCCTCAAGTTTATAAACCATATTGTTGATCCACTAACAGAATGTTTTACTAAGTATAATTTTGATTTTTTATTTAGTGGTACGGTATGTCCAACTAAATTTAAACATCTGATTGTTATTAGTCATAAGGAAACATTAAGTCTCTAAATTGTGAATGCATTTATGGTCAATCAGATGTGCATTAGGTACCTACTGGTCATTTAATCTGCACTCATAGCAGTAGAAATAATTTTATCTCGTTGTATACATAATACAGTTATGTATTTACTATTTGTCTTAACACTTCGTATAATATAACTATTACGAAATTGGTGTTGAATAAATAAATATTTGAACAGCATGTTTCTCATTTATTTTCAATAAACAATTTCTACTTTGGTTCCATATAGTGGATAAAAAGGCAAAATAACAATGATAAAAATTTAAACAATAGTAACTTTTTATAACAATAATGTCCGTGTGGTGACGGATTAAGAATACATGGTGTCACCACCCCAATTCATACTGAGAGTGTCGTAAGAGACGACAGAAGTAAATGTCAAGGCTCAAAATCTGGCCGTAAGGGAAACAAAACTTGATACGAAACCCCTCTGCCAACCCGTCTGACTAGCGTGGTACAGTAGGACTGACTCAGGAGCGGATCATCTGTGCCGAGGCGGAGTGGTAAAATCATTACCTTGATTGATTGATTCGTACATTGCGATAGCAATAAATTCAATAAATAATTATTTGTACAATGGTCAAACTAAGTAAAAGTGGTTTATAATACACCAAAAAACTCGAAGTTTACACATTACATTGATACAAATCTTGCCAGGACAGTCCCTATGTTATTTCATGAACTTATACAATAAGTAGACATTCATAATGTGTTAACTAGACTACAAGGTACCACGAATGATCAAATACCTAAGTACTTAGTGTGTCGGCCAACAGCCAATACCCGATTCTTATCTTTGTTTCGCACCTCTACTTCAAGAAATGCTATTTTCTTCCCGGCTTTCTTCGTGATAGCTTCTACTTCTATATTGTCACCCTCTTTGGCCGCACTGAAGTAACTAGAATAAAAAACATGTTTATAGTTACAAATTGTAAGTACATATAAAGATATGTTTTAATTTTACATACAAAACAATTTTACATAATTATGATTATTCATGTTATATTGAGTTTCTTGTCGGCTCTTCTCTGTGATTCTCTGCATTTTTAACGGTGATATTTTCAAATTTGACGAAGTATAAGAGTTTTGTGAATTAAAACCTAAGTAATTACAGTTACCTAATGATAAACACCCTTACGTAAAAAATGGCAACGTCATATTTTGCCAGCTTTTTTTTATCTACGACTTGAATGCCTTTGACCCTTAGCTTGGTTGATGGAAAGTAATGCCAGGGTCCAAGCTGGAGCAGGCAATTCAAGGAAATGCCTTGTCGGGCACCGGCTCTCACATACACACGACGGAACACTGTAAAACTGCTTGGCCGGACTTAGATGTGAGGGTGGTATGTATTTGTCAATGACACCTTTCGCTAGATGCTACCAGTTTCAAACTAAATTAATATTGTTTGATGACATCTTAGAAACTATGCATTTTTGGGCCTACCGCATATTGTAGGACTTTTTGTATTATTTTTACTTGGACAGCCTTACATATAAGGATGGTATAACAACTATACTCTAGAATAAACATGGAATTTTATTCTAGAGTATAGTTATCCCGGCCCGCACATAGCATAACCTTAGAACACTGCTGTTATATATTATGTAGGCGTAATTCATCTGTTTGATGAAAAATAAATAAAGAGCAATAGAAGAAGTACGACCAACAAATAACGAAACGTTTACATAAAATTGAGCCTACTTACATTAACTTAGGAGATAGCTACCCCAATAAAAACAATTTCAGTATCATCTTTCATATGTCGAATGGGCATTGACCACTTTGTTATTAAAATTCATGTTGGAGACTAGTATGTGAATATAATTCTAACGATGGTAATCTCAAGTCTCAACCATATTTTATTCACAGGGCCCAGGTACGATCGAATCTTTTAAAATGGCTTTGCCCCTAAATATCTCAGGTTGGACGCTAGCACACAGTCGTGTCTACTAGGAGTGCCTAGTAAAAACTAAAAAAAAAACCTTGTCTTTCGAAGTTTCTTTGGTTGCATTGTTGCCAAACGGTGGACGATCCGCAGGTAGTTAGATAGATATATGTACCAGTTATTTCCGTTTTATTTCTTGAAAAATATTTTGAATTATTGAAAAATATTATCTCCACTTTTAAATATTTTAATAAAATAAGAGGTGTGTCGGTTGAATCGCGGAGGCGGCTTACCGCGCGGCCTGCCGCTTTTCCAGTTTAATATGCAACCGCGTTACGCGGTTTGACCGCTCAAAAGAACCGCCTAGGCGGTTGCATATTAAATTGGAGAAGCGGTTAGACGCCTCCGCGGGTCAACCACTAGAAACCAGAGGCATTTGCTTGGAGTCTGGGTGTCATTTGTGTTCGTGAATTACATGTTTATGCTACAGCCCCCGCGATATAGATTTAACAATATGATTTCGTTTAAAAACACTAAATAAAGCTTTAGTCAGTTTTTGTTTGTGAAATCATAATAGAGATAGTTGTTGACTTTACCTACCTAATTTAATTATGTCCAAGCAAATACGTCCATAAATCACATCAGATTTTATTTTTTCAAGAGCATTGAGAGATATGCCAATGGAAGCCTTTTAAGAAATTATTTTTCTTGTCACATCACATTACAAAAACAATTACAACCAATTTTTTTGTTTAATGTAACTGATAATTTACACATGTTTATGGACAAACATTATCTTTGTCTCATTAAGATAAAATGTAAAGATAACTAGACATGACTATCATACTATATCAGTGACTTTCATGAAGAATTTTCCATTAATAGAAATTAATGAACATACAACACTGATTTGCCAAACTACCAATATCTACATGAATGATTGGTGTCTGCCCTTCACAACTCATCTAGTGAGAACACCAGTAATTATATAGTTAGACCAGCTGTCAGTTTTTATGCTACCAACTGTGTTTAAAGACAGCCATAGACGGTAGAATGGCAGCCGGGACCAATGGCTTTCTTTACATGCCCTCCAAATGCATGGGGGAGGTCAGATATCATATCCAAATGATGTATGCCCATCCAAAACCCAGCCGGGCTAGACATACCTTAACTGGCAGATCAATTGCATTATGCACAGGTGTTTGGACCTCCTTACATAGCTAATTCTGAAGAATAGAATTCAAAATGGTTTCAAAGCAGTATTGCAGATAGGTCTTTATTCTTTAGAAGGTACAATATATTGAATTAATTATGGAAAAAAAAGGTTTATGTGCGCAGAAATGATGTATAATTGTTAACAATCTCACAGAACCACCAAGTGGTATGATATGTGTTAAATAAAGCCAAGAGTGTCACATATAAAGTATTTGGCATGATCATTTACAGTCTCTTGCATAAATTATTATCCTCCAATATGTTTCATACAACAATGGGTGATATGAAATGACTGAAGGCTTTGGTTTAGTTTACCTCACACTAAGGTCTATAGACATGCCCCGAGTCTCAACTTTATCATTGCTAGTAAGGGCATATGTTGAGATAGCATCAACCAGATGGGCAATGAAACCTCCATGCAGTGTTCCTCTCTGATTCAGGTGCTCAGGTCCCACTTGGAATTCAGTAAGCATTCTTCCTTCACCACAAGACAGTACTTTTACCTGTAATGTCAGAGACAATCATAAATAGAGATTGCAATATTTTGCCTATATGTAGATATCGATGTTGTACTGCAGAAGGAAGATAGATGTACCTAAACCCATCTGCCAGTGTGACATAGTAGGCTAGTTTCTTTGTATGGAATTGGATGAAGCCAGACTTAATAACCAAAAATAATTCCCACAATATTTTTTATTACCCTTAAGGGTAAATCTAAAGATAAATTACAAATGAATAATCACTAAGATACTACTAACCATACCTAGGTTAGGTATGGTGGGGTACGCAAAACCCTCGCAATTTAAGTTTAATATGTCATCAATGTATGCAATTTATACCAACGTTCGGAATAGATTTAATAGCGTGTTAAACATGTGATATCGAGGTTTTTCTTACCTTACGGAGATTCTGATCAAAGCATTTCGTAGACGCTATGGCTTTAGTGAATAACTCTGCGACGGTTGCACCTTTGTTGGCCATTTTTCGAGCTACATGTAAAGAGCATGTAAAATGATAATTTGTTTTAGAAAAGCATTTATAATTTCTAAGTAAAATGCCAAATAATTGAAAGTTGACTTTAACTGCACAAGTAAAGTTTATCTCCTTGACAGCTGACAGCGATAAAGCTTGACATGACAGCCAGCTGATTCTTCCGTAGGAAGAAGCTTAAGTTTTTTTGCTTGGTTTTATAACCCGGTAGCTAGGACTTTTAGGTCAAATCTTTTATTAATGCATAAGATAAGCAAATTACTACTCAGCGTTTACAGTGTATTGAAAACTAAAACGCATAATACATTTGCCTACAAAACATTTTTTTATTAGTGTTAGTTATTTTATTTTACTCATTTATATACCTCATTTAAATAACTTCAAACGCGGCAAACACTCACGAACCCTAAGCCTCTGTACGCATAAGCGGCTAGCCGCGCGGTCTGCCGCTTTTATTGTTTAATATTCAACCGCGATGAAACCGCGTTAGGCGGTTGGCTAGGGGCTTAGAGGTCCTTCTTCCAAGCGCGAGCCGATTTAATCATATTTATTACTAAAATAACCCAAAAAATAATTCTCAAATGCAAATAGGCTCTTCGTTGGCAATCAAACTACTAAAATATTTTTGAAAATTTGTGATGAGAAGTGTTGTGGTCGGTCACAGTCGGTCACATACCTATTTCTGTTTGTCTCGGCCCAAGGGATGGTTGACCATTTTGAGAATCTGCTTTAACCACGCTGAACTTCACAAGGTGATACTTGAACATGGAAATGTCGACCTGCCTGTTTCATACATGCTTTAATTTCGTATGAATGAATCAATGTCATCCGCATTCTGTGAAACTTTTGAAACATTTTTATGTCAGTTGAATGAAAACATCGCTTAGTCCTCCTAAAATATCTAAACCTAGAACTTCAGATCTGGCTGGGGGACGTAGGAAATAAACTCCATATTTTAGCAAGGAGGCATGCAAATATTAATAATATTAGGTACTACCTATACAATTGTTATATGATATTTACGATAAGCTAGTCCTGAATGGCTACTTATTGAATTTTTAATTTAATGTAGGTATACTACTACTGTCTTCTGACAGGGCGCTATGGCGCTCTTTAGGGGAGGCCTATGTCCAGCAGTGGACTAATGTGGGCTGATGATGATGATGATACTACTACTACTTCTCAACCTATAAATGAGCCACTGCTGAGTTGAGTCTCCTCCAACTACATGGAGGGTTATTACTAATAACTTATTAGCCTACTGTGCCGCGCTGGCCAGATGGGTTAGTGTTTCATCATAGGGTTTCACATCAAGTTATCCTTCAGGATAAAATGGGGTGGCTACACTATGTATTCTAAAATAGTCGCCACATAGAAAACAAAGTCATCATACTCTGTCAGAAGATTAAGTAGTTATTTGTTATACAAGAGTGCAAAGTTGCTTTTTAACCGCGTGTTCAATTTTGATGACCGAGCAAGCGAAGGATTCTAAAATTAGAATCCTGAACGTTAGCGAGGGAATCAAAAGAGCACGAGGTGAAAAATCTTTGCACTCGAGTGCAACACGTAACTTTTCATTCCACCTCAGCGAGGAAATGACTAAATGCAAAAAAAAAACGTTTACAATCACAAGATAGGTACACTTTTATTTCAGTTTAGGTATTAAATACTACATTATGACAGGTAAGTATTACAGAATAATCTTTACTTTATTCTCTAGCGAATAAAAACGGCTTTTGCACTCAGATATCGAAGAGCAAAAATACTCTTTCCGAGATGGGGGGATGAAAAAAATATTATTAACACTAGCTGTCCCGGCAAAAGTTGTTTTGCCATATAAATATCGCTATTAAAAGATAGGGGTTGATCGTAGAGGGGTGGAAATTTAGGGATGTATGTATTATTGTATGCTGTAAATTAAAACTTGGAGTGGACCGCCCTTAACATTTAGGGGGATGAAAAATAGATGTTGTCCGATTCGCAGACCTAACCGATATGCACACAAAATTTCACTAAAATCTGTCGAGCCATTTCGGAGGACTTCAAACACCATGACACGAGAATTTTAAATATTATATTATAAATCGTAATTATAACTATTTTTTTTAATTAATGCGTAATAATATTCAACCAATTCACCGTGGGCCGTGGCCAGTAGTGAAGCTGACGTAATTATTAATTAATTATAACCACTGTTTCTGCATGGCACATATGAATCGGTGACAACGGTTTGGAAATGGTACCAAGTTACGTCAGCACTGTAAGTAGACGTATCATGTGTCGTTATTTGGAGCCGCACAGTTTTAAGCAATATGAATAAACAATATTGATGAATACGTAACAATACCAGTTATTTATACTGACCTACCTAGCCTTATAATTAAACTAGCGACCCGCCCCGGCTTCGCACGGGTGCAATGATGAACCTGTAAATTTATCAGTGTTTCTCTACAATATTATAGATGTATTATACATATAAACCTTCCTCATGAATCACTCTATCTAATAAAAAAATCAATATCCCTTGCGTAGTTTTAAAGATTTAAGCATACATAGAGACGGACAGACGACAGCGACTTTGTTTTATAATAGGTATGTAGTGATAGTGAAGTGATAGTGATAGTATTGCTAGGGGCCTTGGCTCCCTCAACTAGAGGTGCCCAGGTTATAGTGTCTAAAGCACCGATTTTAAATAAGTAGTTGTTGTAATTTATGAAGCATTAATATATTAACGCTTAATTAATAGTGGAATGATCCAATACCTATGTATTCAGATTTCCGAGCATGCAATACATTTATGACGTCAACTTCAGGGTTATAAATCGGATGGCTAAATGCTATTCGCCATCAATAGGTTACCTATAAATACAAAATGCCTTTTGTTTTCGAAGACAGGTAAATGAGAACAAGTACAGCTACATCTAATGCCTGTTAGATATCAGTACCTATTCCTTACCAGCTTTTGTTAAAGGTCCCACACTACGTAAATAGGTATCTGAATTATTAATCAATTAATGGATTAGATAATCTAGGTAACAGAACCTACATTCGAACACTTTACAGTCCATTCATATTAATCAATAACATCACTTTTATGATTACGATTACCAAAAAATATTAATACATATAAATATTAAATTAAAAATTTAAATAAACCCCCGACACAATGACTTAAGTTCCCTTTAAAAGTAAAAAAAAACATCGAGTTGGGGGACCGCTGCTACTTATTTATTACCTGAACCTGGTCCCCAACGCAATGATTTTTTTAATTTTGTACTTTATAAAGGTTACTTGTCATTGTGTTGTGGGTTTATTTAAATTTGTAATAAAAAAATATTATCTGCTAAAAATTATTACACGCTTAATAAGATGTAGGTGTTGTTAAGTTGTCAATACATAGATTCTTGTCGCATCATCATTTTCTTCCACCATATATGGGTATGTATTTGCAGATATTGGATATCCCCCCCTTTTACCCCCAGACTTTTTTCAGGGCTCAACTGATTTTACATATTATTTTGTAATGTGCACGTGATGCGCTGTCATTTGAGACCCCACTCGATTTTAAAAATATATTTGCAGACTATCGGTTATTCTTCCCCACTTTCACCCCTCATAACTTTTAAACGACTCTACCGATTTTCATCAAACATGTCTAAGAACACTCGCCCGTAACTCACCTGTCATAAACGAAAACGAAAAAAAAACTTTATTTAAATCGCTTCATCCGTTCGCTAGCTACGGAGCCACAGACAGACAGACAGACAAACACCCCTCTTTTTGCGTCGCGGGTTAAAAATAGTAGTAGACAATTCTGAAATTGTTAAATCTTGTCGAAGTTTTTAGAAACTCCATTTGTTTAACCGACTTCAAAAATGGAGACGTTCTCATTCCGGTTGTAGGCATTGTATACTCAGCATTCGTCGATTACCCGCTATAAGGCCACGGGCAAAACAAACTTTATTCATGTAAGTTTAATCACAAAACTCTAATAAACACACTGAAACTACCACCGGTCCGGAATGCTGATCTACAGAGAAGAGCCGACATGACATTCTTTGTGGTTTGTTTCTTTTTAAATAAATAAATAAATATCCTTGGACATTTCGCACAACGACATCTCGTCCCAAGCTAAGCAACTTAATGCTTGTATTGTGGTAACGAGATGGATGATAAACTACTTATATACATTTTATTTTTGTAAATACATACATATTATAGATAGAAATGACACCCAGACTCCGAGCCAGTGCCTCTGGTTTAGACAAAGACACTTGCCCGACCCCGGAATCGAACCGGGGACCCGTTGATCCAAGGCGGCACATCTAACCACTAGACCAACGAGGCAAATGAATTGTCTTGTTTCCAAAAAAGCACTCTATAGTAGAGTGAGAGCCAGTTCGCCAGTTGAGAAGACACGCGACACGTGTACGTCATAACGAATAAGCCCACATAACAGGCCCAGTCAATGGGGAAACATATGCTAGGGTCCCAGGTGCCCTGGCTCCCTCGACTAGAGTGGCCCAGGAATGCCCAGGATATAATGCCTAAAGCACCGATTTTAAATAAGTAGGTAGTTTTACCTATAAAATCAGACCACGTTTCGGTTGGATAACCGACCGAAACGTGGCCTCATACCTTTAATGAAACTGCCAAATTAATTTTTACACGACGCCATTTTCGCCTTTCTTTATAAAAGACTTAATTTGTCCGAGATACCTAACAAGTACGGACCAATTTAGTTTAATAGCTTTTTCTTTAATAACTGGGAGCAGGAGGTGGCAGGTCGTTCTTATTTTAAAGCAATCGACCTTTACCAATAACTAGTACGTCAAATCAATATAGCTGAAAGCCACGTGAGTGTTTTGGTAAACGTGGTTAGTAGGGTCATGTCTCAACCGTGTCATTACAGGTGCGAGCTCGTGGTACGGGACGGGCGCGCCTGCTGTTACATAAATCACGCATAATCGCACACTACTTGTTCAATGACATTCGTTTAATATGCGCAAACAGGACTGCATTCGAGGTCAACATGTAGACGATAAACAAAGTATTCGTGTGGTGACGGATTTAGAATACACAATGTCACCACACCACACTATCCTGAGAGTGAGACCAAAGGAAGGCAGGAGGCAGATCACCTTTTTTTTTGTCGCTCGGGAAATGCTTTTTGCATACCACCACCCCCCGGGAGAGAGGTCGGTGATTATGTGGGACCCCGACAAGGGTCGTCTACCCACTAAAACCCCAGCGGTATACCCTCACACGACGCGCTTGGGGCGCCACAAGTTCGCGTAAACGCAGTCTACTGTGACGCCCCGGCGTGGTGCCCGGCGGGCAAGCGACTATCAGAGAGGGCGTCCCGGTACACTGGGATTCCCCCGAACCACCACCGGCCTTTTAGGCGAGGGCAGAAGGGGCCCGCACCGTCACGAGCCCCCCTCCACCCCGGCCTCCGTCCGCGGCGCGGGTCAGCCGGAGCTCCCTCCTTTGCGACCCGCCCCGCTGCCCCCCTCTGCGACACAACGGCCCCGCAGAAGGAGGCCCGTCAGCCCTCGGGCCGGCGCCAACCCGACGACGTCGGCGCACCGCAGCCGTCCAGGGCTCGCAGGGAAACTCAGAGGACAGGGTCGTCTACGCAAGACCCCGGTCACCGGAGCCCCATCCTACCACAGCGCACCAGCGATCCGCCCCGTGGGGCTACGGGAAATACGGCCTCGCCCTCAGCCGGCGACAACCCGAGGACGTTGGTGCACCGCAGCTGTCCAGGACTGGTGATCCAGAGCCCCAATCCACTGCGGCGCTGGGTGCCGCTCTTCGTCTCACCTTTCCTCGTGGGCCCGCCCGGCATGGGAGGCCCTGGCCGGTATGGCCACACGGATCATTAAGGCACTCAAGCACCTCACAGGAGGCAGATCACCTGGCCACAAAACAAGGAAAAGGGGCCATCAACATGTGCCCTTCCCGTCTTGCCTGAGTCCCTACTCATCAGTGAGTTATATAAGGGCTGAGAGGGCTTTTGTACACTTACGCAGAGTCCGCAAGAATGTTGTATTTGAATAGTGCTTAGGTTTGTAGGTACTGTTGTGTTCCCAAGTGCAAAAGGTCACGCTCTGGTACCTTCAACCAACATGTATGTGGACGACAGGTCTTAAACACATTAGCATCTGGAAATGTCATATTTAAGAGGAAATATTATATTATAGTTAGTTAAATATTTAAAAGGAAAGGTTGGCGAGGCAATATGATGAATGTAGATCCGGACATAATAATATACTATAATAGCAATAAATATTGAACACAAGAAGATAATTATGATTGTCTTCAAGAAAGCCCTAAGAGGATTACAAGCGCTGTCTTGTTTAAGATCTAAAATCTTCTCAACTACGTGTGGGGTGAGCGAAGCCGCCAGAGCAAATTAAAAATGAAGAGCATTATCGACAGAGTGGAAACTGAAGTTCTTTACAGAGTCATCTCTGTTTAATTAGTTGCGTCTAGTTTGCTTCAATACTTAAATATATCATTAGGGCTTACATTAAAATATAAATAATTGTTATGTAGTGATAAGAAAATAAATTATTGTAATGTCAAATAGCAAATTATAACAAACTAAGTCTTTTGATTTCTTTTGCACCCTAAAATGTTAATTATGATCAATTCAACGGCTTCCCCTGAACGCCAGTCAAAGAAGTGGAGTGAGTAGTAAGGAGTATATAAGTTAATCAAAATAAAACCTTTTAAACTCGTCTTCTTTAATTATATTATCAAAACAATTGTGACGTCATGCATCAAAATAGAAACTGTACAATCTCCTGACTCGAATCATCGTGATTCGATTTCACCACTTAATTGCTAAATGGTGTTAGTTTAAGGACATACTCGTACATATGTATGCGTATCTGGTCATAGCCAAAAGCAGTGTCGACGAAAATAATACGTAACCATCGCAATGTGTTCTCACGTGCCACTTGGGAACCAATGTTAGGCCGGTAGTAATTGAAGGATTTACACGATTTCTGCGATTAAAATCCTCTAGCTAATGCGCACGGTTTCACCTGCGCGAATAGAACCAGTAGTCGGCTTATCCTTCCCTTCTGCCTGATTTGTTGGCCTATGGCTGACACCGCTATGCTTGCTTGAGTAGCGTCTTGACATGTTAGTATAGGATCTCGCTATACAACGACCTTCACCGATATGTTTAATGGATGAAAATTATTTTAATAGACATTTAGTATGTTAAAAAATATAAAAAAATGGGTTACCTCAAAAAGTCCTGACCAGGCTATGAAAAAAAAAGTTTTTGACTTTTCACCGGTTTGTTTATTAGACCAATTCTTTAACAATCGAAAGTATGAAACTCTTATAATCTGTTGCAAATGTTAGGTTGTTAGGTATACCTCTTGGTGAAGGTCGTTGTATAGCGGGATCCTATATTAGATCGATAGATCCTATACTAGATACTCCTAATGCACACGTGAAAATAGACAGAACACAAAAAAATACAACGCTTTGTACAAAGGGCGGTCTTATCGGTAAATGCGATTTCTTACAGAAAACCTTGGGATGGACATTATTTAGAATTTAAGATAGGGTAGTAAAAGGTACAATAGTACATATAAGATTAATTATATAAAGTTACTAGTGCTTATCTCCTCTTCGCCAAAAGCCCATAAATGTGTTTTCTTTCTTCAGATGATTTAAAATATTATGTAGCTTCTAGCCTTCCTCGATAAACGGTTCTACCATTGCAAGGAAAACATTGACTAAGTCATTAATATCGTATGCTTTTTATAACCTAAGCAATATTCCGAACGGGCGGGCGCTTGGGTGTTATTGTTTAAGTTTTGTTAGAGAAAGGACCTCATTATTTTTATCATTTTTAATGTATGTACATTATACACGTAACGCGGTTCGGTTCCCACCAAGCACAGTAATATTTAGTATGTAAGTACTCGTAAGTGCCTGAAGTGTGTTGACGTAATAATACTATGTATTTAAAAAGATTATATCAACTTTGGTGTTGGTCTTGGTCAAAAATCTTATTCAGATAAATTCTCACTGCCATGATCTTGACAAACAAGCGTAGACATGGTATATTTGTCCCAATATATTTAACACACGACCTGGTTGAAGCGGGCGGGTCTGGCCCGGTCGTTGGGTAAATCTTTGGATTAGATTAGAGTAAATCTATCGTTGGGAAAGACCGATGTCTGATGTTGAGCCTCAATTGTCTGGTGAAGATGATGAGAATGAATCTCATATTACTTATTATTGGCACTGTTCAAAGAACTTACTATTTAAGTTAAACAAAATTGTAAGGGCACCATTTGACGATATACGCTACAATTGCGAACTGTGGTACCCAGTTTGTCCTGGTTTCAGGTCAACCGGAAAAAACCGGATTCGGAAAAAGTTATCAAAATAATTCTAAAATCTGCTGAGTCGGGCCTCCTCCAATTATATGCAATGTATTTAGCTGTTTACGACATCATCAGGATGAAATAGGATGGTGATACTATGTATTCTAAATCAGTCAAAACACGAACGTAATAAGTATGTACATGATGTTAAAATGATATGCGAATAAAAACTGTCAACGGTTTATACCTGATCTACTTCGTACTTGTTAATCTCTCTTTGATATCTTTGACAAAGGCGTAATCTGTGTGTTTGCATCCTACGATTTATCGCGAATAAAGAGACGTGATACAACAAAGTGTTTACGAAGTCCGATATTGCGCAACAGTTGGTTAAACTTGGTTAAGCTCTTAAGGCGACGCCGTGGGCGGGGGCAGCCTGAGAAAGTGATTCAACCCGTTTGCTCCAGGAACCTCTTCCGTCGTTTCCGCATACCGCCATAGGGTTGCCAAGCAACAATACGGAAGAGGTCTGATATCGATGTACCAGAATCTTATTCAGGGGGACAACAAAATGAATGAATGCGAGCTACCTGAGCAGACTGAATAAATATTTTTTGTGTCGGAAGCAATAGTATGTCGATCTAAAGGCACCTGAATAATTTTGCGTATTCACTATAATATAGTTGATATTTCAGCTATAAAACTTTAAAAGTTTACTGAGTGTTCTTGTGAATTGTTGATAGAATTCGTGAATATTTCGTACATAGAAACTGATAGTCCTATAAAAATATATAATTGTCCTATATTAACAAATACTATATATATAATTGTCCCATCCATACTAATATTCTTGAAAACAAGTTAATATGTGTTAAATTTGGTATCTAGCGAAACCATTAAAGTTGGTTTTCGCATGTGACAGCCCTCTTAGTGCGCGCTACAATGATAAACCCCGGACCTCAGTTCCTGCACATAACACTTCCTGGAAAACATTCGAGCTCACTATTTCTGAGACTACAAGCAACAGGTGAACGATCAAAGATATCTTTTAAGGTTGATAAGTTTGGTTGTTTAGTGCGCCTGTCCACACACTGCTAATGGGTATTCCTTGGAATAAAGGCTTTTATAAAGAACAAGAGTCCCGCTCGCGTAAATTTCAATAGATTACTCGTTCCAAATACCAAATCTTCTAATATATAAAATTCTTATGTTGTTTGTAAATAAAACTCCTGCAAAATGGCTCGACCAATTTTCGTGAAATGTTGTGTGCATATCGGTTATGTCTGCGAAACGGACGACATCTATTTTTCATCCCCCTAAATGAAGGGTACCCTTATTTTATTATTTTATTTTGTAGACTTTTTTGTTTTATATTTTTAATTTCACCTGTCTACAAGCAACGCCTATTTTATAATAGCGATAATTTTATGGCAAAACAACGTTTGCCGGATCAGCTAGTAACATATGTATAGTACAAAGTACAAGGATCTATTTATGATTAGCTACATTAGAATTAGTAATAAAAAATGATAATTAACTTTAAATCTTAATTACATAACGCCAATTAATAATGCAAATTGGTCGTGCGGTGACGGATTTAGAAACCATAGTGTCACCACCCCATTCTATCCTGAGGGTAAAGATCCAACAAACTGAAAAAAGCAAGTATGACGAAAACCTAGCCACTACAGAAGAAAACTTGATACGAAACCCTGTAAGAATGAGGAATTGTGTATGAAAAGTGTGACTGTAGATATGACGACTGATATTTGTGTTTATGGAGACTACCAGTGTGGGACAAGGGTCATAATAAGTTGATAACAGTAATAATTTTTGGTGATAATTTTAAATATGACGATTTTTAAGAGTTCTATGATAAAACCTACGTAAATAAAGTTCCTTTTGAGTTTGAGAGTTTGTGCCAACCTGCCAGGCCAGCGAGGCATTTATGTCTCTAACTAAAATAAATAACATTTGTTAATAATTTTCTATAAAAGTTTAAGTTTAATTTGCTGTTGCGACAAGTGCAAGCAATTTCTTCTTCTAGTGCCGAATGTCCGGCATTTAAACCGAATTTCGGTTTGAATGGAATTCAGGTAAACTGAATGGAATCGAAATTCGGCACATCCCTACAAATTGTAAATCTGCATTATAACCGTTCAGTACGCCTAATGGAGTTTTGCGATTATTAAAAACGTGATCGACTCTGATATGGCAAAAATTTGATGCGTTTGAACGACGATGCTTTTCTCTAAATGTTTCACACCTTAATAAGCAATTTAAATAATCTCTCCACAACATACGTTTGCATATTCAATGGGTGATTTTATTTTATGGCTTTAGTAGCTACTACACTATATTTGAACTACACATGAAAAAAAAAACAGTAGGTACTTAATGTACGTAGTTCAAACTCGTGAAATAAAAGTGTAACTAGTATTTATATGTGCAGGGCGAATATAGTTATAATAATTGTGCGTGGATGCCAAATCGATGTTTACGCGCAAAACGCTGTAGTCTCGGGCCCAGTTCCTTTGTAAATTAAAACTATACCATTATTATACCATATATTCTTCTTTCTTCTTGTTAAATTCACGCAGTATATCCTAGCAAGATTATAGGAAGGTATTGAGAATTGCAATTCATGCTGTATTACAAGAAACAGTTATTTGTCAACTTTGCATCAATTTACACCTATCTCTTGAACCTACATACAAGTAGGCTATGCGGCTACCGAGCGGAGAAACCCCTGACTACGTACGTTTTGCATAATCTTACCATTTGTTACACCATACGGATTGGTAACATTAGTTATATAAGTTTAAAAATATATAGTTACTCCACATTTTGGAAGCAAATTTTGGAAGCTGAGACTGTATAAAAATGGGGTTGGGGGTCGAAAGGAAGGCTAAACGCCCAATTTGCCATGAAAATATATATGCCTTTTTGGAGTTTTGTAGTTTAGCAGTGTTGCGTGTTGCGGTTTTGCTGAACAATGCTTGTTTTTTGTCATTCACTGTGTCGTGTAACTAGATAAGTCGTATAATCATTTTATAAGTATTTTTTTTAATTTAATATAATTTATTTTAGATAGGCACTACGTGGTTTTCTGTGTGAGTTTCGTTTTCTGCGATATTTCTTGGTTTATCCCTACATAGGAACATTCTGCATGAAGGTGAGGAACATTTTAAGAAAATTGGTAGAAACGAAAAGTAGGTTAGATTTTCTTAGTATTCAAATTTTGCACTATTCTTAGCAGTAGTATAATCGAGGCATTATTTAAGTATGAAGATAGTTCGTTCCACCCTGTATATTTTATTCTTATACGACCCGGTTTCGGTCGCATACTTGGTATATTATAAATTTGGATGGTGGTTTACGAATACAATACAACCGGTTTTCTCTCACCGAATACATTATTATGTATTTGTGTTTCATGGAAATGCATTCACCGACCTAATATGTAACTAACGCATTAATTTATTTATAAAATACATATTTCTTAATACGCTTATTATTTAAATGTTCACTTAGTTTATAGCCCAGAAATAGAATAGAATATAAGTATATGTATATATACATACAGTAAGAAAACATTTTGTTTTGTTAATATAACTATAGTTTCAACGTAACTTTTCTGAATAACTAAATAAGTACATTTCATTTATACACAGTTGGTGCTTTATACTAACTGTGCAAAAAAGTTACCTTACTGGCTATAATAGCATCATTTGCTTAATGCTTCCGGACACGATAATGTCCGTACTCAAGATTATTAAGTTTAAAATCTATATTAACTACAATATTATATAGCTGCAGAGTTTGTATGTTTGAACGCGCCAAACTCAGGAACTACGGGCCCGATTTCAAAAAATCTAGCTAGTATAAAATAATTAGATCAACAATATCTACAATGTTTCTGTATGTGATCAAAAAATTAGCATATTAATTAAATAGCAAAAAACATTTGGACACCGAAGTTCATCACGATCAAATCTATACTAATATATAAAGCTGCAGAGTTTGTTTGTTTGTTTGAACGCGCTAATCTCAGGAACTACTGGACTTTCAAAAAATCTTTCAGTGTTAGATAGTCCATTTATCGAGGAAGGTTATAGGCTATATTTTATTTTCAAAAGAATTAGGGATCCGTATGAAAATTGCGATTATGTAAACCAAGGTGTAAAATCGAGAACCTATATATGCGTGCACTGCAAAAACTATTGACAATAAAACAAAATGATGTACTACGGGTTTGTAGGTCTTATAAAAATCTACAAAAAAGTCCGCAAGAGCACATATCTAACTATCATAGTTTAGTCACAATAACCGATTTTATGTTCATAAAAAATATGCATAGAGATAAGCACGGGTTCAAAGCCCACGCGGGCGAAGCCGCGCGCATAAGCTAGTACATCCATAATATTGTAGAGAAGCACTGATAAATTTAGAGGTTAATCATGGCACCCGTACGAAGCCGGGGCGTGTCGCTAGTACTTGTATAATGGTTACTAGCTTCTGCCCACGACTTCGACTGCGCAGCCTGTTTACATTTTGTTGACATGTTTTTATATTGTACCTCTACCTACTTTACATAATTACTAATCTTTTAGGGATTGATGTGGGTATTAAATAGGTTTTAGTGCAGATTCATTATTTTTACAGTCTTTTGTTTATTGTTAGTCTGTGGTCAAATTGAGAAGAGACCTATATTTTAAACTATGGTCCAATTTCGACAGCTGTGCGATCACTAGTTTAAATAACCACGCCATATAATTTTTATGTTGTTTTTATTTTTATTTCTCCCTTAAAGAGGACTTTATAATGCTGCTTTAATATTGAAACTTTTACCGCTTTACTGATTAATTCTTGCTCCGACCTTCGGCTCTGTCACTCAACCAATATTCGCAATATTCGTATATAAAGTTTCCAAACAATCCTGTATCCTTTATGGGTTTGGCAGCGACAACATTAGCTAAGTGTTATTGTGGCGTTAATACATTGCTAGCAAGAAACTTGAGACCATCGAAGTCTTGAATCGAGTAGGTGGCTGTCGTTGTTTGCACCCTACCTGGGGGAGAAACGCTATTATTAGATGTATTTAATGAATATAACAGTTTTGAGAACACAACGTGACGAAGCCAAGTAAAAGTTACTGTAACTATACAGTGCGGCCCGTGCCTAACAAATATGGCGCCATGGTCAACAAATCTCAAGCTTCGGTCTCGAGTTTTCCGATGCACCTTCTTGTTTACTCACTGGTAACTAGCAATAGGAACAGTAGGCTAATTTCCCTCCGTTAATTTGGAGAAGGCCCGACTCATTTGAGGGTCACTCATGGGCTGAATTGATGATAGGTACGTTTATGGGCTGAGTAGTATTCTCTCTTTCTCTTTGTGTCGTATTCCCCGATGTTAAGGGTCGTGACCACCATTCAGCATCACTTTCTCTCTGAGTAGTATTACTCAGACAATAAATGGCCCACCGCTGAGTCGGGCATCCTCCCATTACGTGGAGGGTAATAACTGTGCCACTCTGGCCAAATGGGTTGGCACAGGGTTTCGTATCAGGGTTTCCTTCTCTTGCAGCTAGGTTTTCGGCCTTGTTATTTCCTATTTTCGGCTCTTACGACACCCTCAGGATGGGTTGAGGTGGTGACACAACTTATTCGAAATCCGTCACCACTCGGACAGCCATAGGTACCACCACCCACACGGATAACCTTAAATTCAGATGTAAGTATTACTCAAGTTTTGCTACGTAATATGGTATTGTATAACCTTTTCTAGACTTTCATTACCGAAATACAGGTAATCATGGCCGACCTAATCAATTTGATTACGATCGTTTATGGTAAATAGTCACGTAATTATAACTCCAGTGACACCGAGTACTTAATACCAAATTACAAAGTAAACCTATAAATATTTCTGTAGAGATACCCAAACGCGTATATTTTTTTTTAATATTCAGTTCCTTGGTGCTCGAGTCATCATGCTCACTTTAAGATTAATGTCAAAGGCAGTGGATTAATGGCAGTGGCGTCGTGTGGCGTGACTGTTCCCTGCAATATGGTTGATGAGGGCGATGGCTGCCACACGCGTCATGCTTGTGAACAGGTGCCGATGTTGGGGGTCGGTTGGCTCAGACATTAGAAGCTTATTATTGTTCACTATAGATCTTGCTGATGTTTGGCCCTTTGGTCTATTGCCATGTACCTAAAGGCAGCGAACTAAAAAGAGCAACTACAGAGTTTCTTGCCGGCTCTTCTTTGTAGTGCCAAACCCGTGGTTAATGGTAAATTTATTTTATTGTTGGACTTGTCAAAGACCTGTAATGAGCCAACTTGATTAAATGAGTATTGGTGTAGATTTAAATAAAATGAGTTCATGCATCGAAAATGTGGGAATCTGAAATTTTTGTGGGAAGCCAATGTCCAGTAGATGTTCTCGTGGCTGACATGATGGTAATGATAGATGTTTTTTTTTTATTTTGTTTATCTATTTACATATATCGGACTCCGTCTACATCAAATACGTCAACCTTTAATTGATTGACTTTGACTTGTGGCGTCATCTCTCGGTAACCATTTCATGACTTTTTTTATCAAATCAATGGCTGCCTAGCCTATACCTATAAGTGGGAAAATGTTGTACTCCACCGTCTTCGCAATTTTCGTAAAAATTAGTACAAAGTTTTTGCTTCATGTAGGTATATGTATATTTAAGCCTAGAAGTCTGTCTTTACTATGAAAGTTTTGTTGCGTAGTTTAATCCAAAAAAGTACTGCTGTATGAATGGCCGAGTCGGAATAATAACTCATGGTGGCACTTTACTCTCCTATTGGTAGTCTGGTTTATGAGCCATTAATGATTGAATTGAATATTTGTAAAAAAGCATTACAACAAAATACCATATGAAGTGACCGTATAAAACAAACCGTTCAGGCATTTAGTCATTAAGATATACGTTCCGAATCCGTACAACAACGTTTGTGGCTGAAACTAAGCTCCCCAATGTATTTCACGTCAAAGGGGATGCAATCATAGAAACAACATTGCCATGTCCAGATTGAATCGTAAAGTACGAAGCGTTAGTGAAGCGCTTCAACGAGCCGATCCGAGACGGCAACGACAGTTACATTTAAATAAAATTCGAAAATCGAAAAACAACTGTGCAGATTATTTTAACACACATCTGTGTGTGTCACAAGTGTGTCTCACGGAACCGTTCCTTTTTGGTCGATAAGACCTATGTCGTTAATCCTTTTTCATGCAGTTTGCATAGCCTTTTGGGTGTGCGACCCGCCCCGGCTCCGCACGGGTGCAATGATGAACATCTAAATTTATCAGTGTTCCTCTACTATATTATGGATGTAATACAGATATAAACCTTCCTCTTGAAACATGATGAAAGATAAAGATTTAAGCATATACATATAGGGACGGAAAGACGACAGCGACTTTGTTTTATAATATGTAGTGATAGTGATAGTGACGATGACTAGACGAAAAAATCGACTTACTCCGCGGTTAAAAAAAGATTTTGTGTCCAGAATCAATCATTACCAAAATTATAAACACAAACAGGAGAACTTTGAACTATAAGAAGTCTGTTAGTAAAGAATTATGCATTTTAACCAGCCAAAACTGATCAAAATGTGTGTAAAACGACGGGAATCTCCCTATAAAATTATTAATTATACAACATTCTATATTAACATTTCAAGAACAGAAAGATGCTTTGATGTTCCTGAAATTTTGTACACGGTATCTGTATCACTATTTCTATTGATTCTTTTGTTATGATATGACTTTAAGGATTTTTACAGCCTGTAGGTATAGGTGCGGTAGCCGCCGAAGATATTTATATTTCAAGAGTAAATGTTATCGGACTCGGATCAGGTATTATAAATTGACTTTGCAACCAACTGATGTACATTATAATGGAGCACGATTGGTGGTTGTCATATTGTCTGTGATCGAAATGTAGCTCGGATGAGCTCCAAATCTGTCAACCCTGGCGTACAATTTACCCGTGCGTTTAGGGATGGGATGTTTTACTTAACATAATGATTATTGTTATTCATTATTGTATTAGGTACATCATTAAATCTCACACTTGTAATTCTCTTTTAAATTAGAATGTTCTTTTTTTCTAATGGTAAGCGCGTTTCACATAGGTATTGGTATTTTTAGAATAAGTAGGTCCCTAAAGGAATTTAATACGAAATTTACGCCGCAAGACATGGAAATCTTCTCGCGGACGATACATAGTGGCCCAATTTACCTCTGTGTAACCAGTGGCGGATTCAATTAATTCAATTAATAATAATAAATTCAATTAATATAAAAAACTTTTTTAGAATTTGGCGATGGAAAATTAATTAAATGGAAGATGTAGTGACAAAAATTGAGAAAGGTATGCTGAGATGGTTTGGCCATGTCGAGAGAATGAATGAAGAACGATTGACGAAAAAAGTGTATAAGGCGAGTGTGAATGAAAGTGTTGGAAGGGGAAGACCTAGGCGGACGTTTCAAGACCAAATCAGGGACGTCTTGAAAAAAGGCCAGGTCAAGAGTACCCTAAACCGAAGAGCATGTATGAAGGGAATAATGAAAGTGGACGAAGCGAAACAAGTATGTATGGATCGTAGCAAGTGGAAAGAAGTGGTCTCTGCCTACCCCTACGGGAAAGAGGCGTGATTATATGTATGTATGTATGTAAAATTAATTAATAGCGTAATCACGTTCGGTACATCCTGTTTCCATTCATTACACAAAACGAATGATCACAAGTAATACGAGTCAATTTATCGATATCGTTGAGTGAAGTTAATATATGGGGATGGTTTTCGAATGGATGAGCACAATATTTTTGATTAGATTGAAACGACCTTTGTAAATATTTTAAGTACCCGCCATTGTTCTAGGTTTATGCCAATTCCGGAATTGGCTTTCGACTTTCCTTTAGTCCGTTCTTAGGACATCTTAATCATGTGGTGGGGACACTTCTTCTAACTAACACTTTTTCCGTTTTGCTAGGGGTCGGCACAAGTCGAACCTCATTTGACTTACTAACCTCAATGACCCACTGCTAAGTCGGCGGGGAGGGTAATGATTTCACTAACTACCAGTATGAAACGATTACCATCTGCCTTCGGCGAACCACTTGGTGGGACAACCAGTAATCAGGGGTGATGTTTGTGATTCAATTTTAAGTTGATTGATTTTAAGTTACATCTTACATTATACACAATATCCTCATATCATGGGTTAGGAGCACCCTCTTATGAACCATGCATGATAATGAGTATTACAATTTTTTTTTAATAACTCGCCAAAATTTATGTTTGTCGACAATGTAAAAGCATTCTGGCGGTATTGGATTCTACATAAATATGTATGTAGGTATTTGGATTGCAACGTTCGCTAAGACCTTAAGACATTGGTATTTATCTTTACATAGTATAAAACAAAGTCGCTGTCGTCTGTACGTCCCTATGTATGCTTAAATCTTTAAAACTACGCAACGGATTTTGATACGGTTTTTTTTAATATAGATAGAGTGATTCAAGAGGAAGGTTTATATGTATAATCCATCCCCGCTTTGCACGGGCGAAGCCGGGGCGGGCCACTAGTGAAATAATGAGATACGTTATAGTAGACATAACACATTATAGGGTATATTGTTCGCTCTATGACGCCAGTAATTAATCTGTCCTTTAATACATTATGGTTTCTATTTGAAGCTTTCGACAGGTATTGAAGGTGGTTGGAAGCACCCCACGCGTCCTGGAACCTCGAGAGACGACCGTCTGTGGGGTGAACGGCGAAAGTGACCGCTGCGCTCCCCACCTCCCTGCCGCTTGATGGGGTGGGCCGCTTATATATAAGCCAGCACTCGACTTAAAAGTAATAGAGTAAAAACGGTCCCAGCGTCTTAGCTAGTGGAACGGCCCCCGCCCCATCATGCGAGGGATCTGGAGCACAGTGGTCAGTGTCAAATTGGCAATATATAGACAATATTTTTAGTGTTTTTTTATTGATGGTAAATAGTTAAATCGTGATTCGAGTATCAAGTGTTAGCTTTTTGATTACTTTTATTTTATTAGACTATAAAAATTGTCAGAGTGCATGTTTCTTGTGTATAAAAATCCGCTTACAAAATTAGGGAGACATAATGCAGTTCACGGATCGGTTCGTGTACATAAAAACAAAGTTCAACAAGTAAACACACATTGCGGCGACGGACGCTTAGTAGCTATACAAATGTTGACGCCCGGTTAGAATAAATTTGCATTTTCTCTTTTCGCGGCGTAAGTAATTATAACCAACATGGTAATTGACAAATATTGAAGTTTAGCACTTGATCTTTGATTGCGATGGTAACAGCAGGTAACTACTCTTTGTTAATGGTCTCAAAAATATGGAAGGCCAATCCATAAAAATACACAACTCCAGGCTTTAAAGGTGCCGTAACCGAAGGATTTCCCATTTGATTGTAGCAGTTGTCTTATATGTTTCACTGCCACTTGCAGTGACACTTTCCTAATCAGACCAAGTTCGTTAAATGCTGTACGCTTATTACTATTAATAATTAGTAGTATGTATTCAAATATTAAGTATTAATATTTTGGTTTCCACGATACCATTTGCATTTTCTTTAAAAGCCGGTGGACTATTGAAAACCTCTACGAAGAGTCTTATAAATATTTAAGAAACATAGGTACCGTGGGGTATTCATATCTTTCCGGTATTATCACCAAGGAAAACATGACAATCCTATTTATGACGCTCGAATTAATTAATGTGGAAGTTAGATGCCAGTGAAATCAGTTTTACGCACCTTAATGTATTGATAATCGTGTCACCGATCTTGACAATAGCTCGGATTCTTTTTATTGCCTCTTCGGCGATATTTCAATTCACATTGTAAGTACCCGCCATTGTTACATGTGAATCTCTCTAGATCCGTAAATAGAGACGTTGAACTCGACCAGGTTGCATAAACCGTATTTCCGTATAGTCGACGTAAGTCAGGTCACGATCAGATAATCTCGTTTTGGTAATCATTATTTAAAGGCTTGACGTTCGTACGATTGCACTCGGACGAACACACGTTTGAATTATAACCATTACAGAGCTGCGTAGGGTCGGAGCAGGTTGTAAATCTGCAGACGGGGTCGAATGCATATGATGTGCAGGTTAAGCTTCGTCTGGCTCTGCTGGAGGTTGACTAGGAGTCTGTCATTTGCAGCACGTTGATTCTCCTCACTTCATCGGGCGCGTAGAGCTGCCGGTCTTGGCTGGCATTCTGCCATCTACAGTAGTCGTTACACGTAGTGAGTGTCGAGAAAACTGACAGGTGGTATAGCGAAATAATTAGGTACGGTTGGCTCATGGAGGATATACGGCAATCGCTCGAAGTAAATACTGGTAGAAGATAGGTATAAAATTATTCTAAAAAAGAGGTTAAACCTCTGATATTGTGTAATAACTTTTTTTGTGTTACCTAATAAATTAACGCCCCAAAAGACAAAACAGTGAAATAATTACGTCCGGTATTGTAAATTTCTAAAATGTAATATGGCACTCCCTACCTTTTATGAGACATACATATTTGGCTTGGACGGGTATGTTAATGGATTGGGTTATTAGTTGAGTAAATGGATCGGTTATATGCATTGTCCCAGAGATGTCGTCGGACACTGATGATGCGCACTCCAATCCATTGCATAACCATTGCATAATCTCGGTCGACAGTTGCCTTATTATATTAGTTGGAAGTGTAAAATACGCTAATGCACTTTCACATCCCAATTTCGCTAAAGACCTCTCTCCGACTTATATGTAATTCAGAATTAGGATTTACACCTAACTTAAGGAATTTGCGAGATTTTTGGATAACAATAAAAGTGACGCATTTATGTTGCATAATTTCTTAGTAAAAAATCCGTGGATACTTGACATGCTTGTGTGTTCCTAAACAAGACTTCTTATATAAAAATTGAACTTGATGGATCCGGGTAAAATTGTTGATCAGGTTATCTGTTCTACTTTCTATGACTATGGTTCAAATGAAGTTTATTTTTTACATGCCGTTTGATACATAAATTCTACTGAATTTTAGATCAGCGATCAATTAAAATCATAAACTACTTATCACGTACACTTGAGCTATGCGACATAATAATGACATGTTCTTGTTTGTTGAAAGTTGCTGCACTATTCCCTTAAAACTACAACGTTTGTTTTGTTTGTTTGTTTCAGATTACCCTAGCGGTAATTCTACAAATCGCTCTAGTTTCGGCAAGGGCGTTAAAAACTGAAAATCAACAAACACAACAACCAGTGAAGCAGAATTCTTCAAATGAAACTCCAGCTCAAAAACGAGTTGGCTACGACTATCCGGCTCCGCCATCCGATCTAGTCAATCCATTTCAAGACCATGATGACTTACACCCGCACGATGACCACCACGAAGTAGTCGAGCATGACGAGCATGACGATCACGGCGATTATCATGACGAGCATCACATCCATGAGGATCTACACGACGACCACCATGAAGAAGAGCACCATCATGAAGAACATCATGACCACCATGATCATCATGACCCGGGATATTGGAAGAAAAAACTCATATGGAAACCCGGGTGGAAGAAGATATGGAAGCCCTCTAAGAAACAAATTTGGAAACCTTCATGGAAAAAGATTTGGAAACCCATATGGGTACCCACGAAAATTCCGGTTTGGAAAGAAATTAGTATACCAGGTTGGAAAAAGATTTACAAACCAGAATGGAAAAAAATAAAAGTCCCTGCTTTAAAAGAAGTGAAAGTTCCTGACTGGAAGAAAATTACAGTTCCAGTATACAAAGATATTGTCGTACCTGGGTGGAAAGAAATTCAAGTTCCTGCCTGGAAAAAGTTGTGGAAACCGGAATGGGTAAAAGTGGGAATTCCAGGGGAAAAATATCTGGGTAAGGATCATGATGGGTGGGAATATACTTCCCACGACTTATGGAAGAAAAAGTTAGTATGGAAGCCAATTTGGAAGAAGTATTGGAAGCCAGCAAAAAAGCAAATATGGATTCCCGACAAGAAATTAGTATGGAAAGATGAATGGAAGCAAATCTGGAAGACAGAAAAGAAACAGATATGGATTGACGACAAGAAACTGGTTTGGAAAGAGGCCTGGCAACAAATATGGAAGCCTTCGAAAAAACTGATTTGGGTCCCTGATAAGAAGTTGGAATGGAAAGAGGCCTGGAAACAAATATGGGTGCCAGCCTGGAAGGACATTTGGGTACCTGGGGTAAAGAAAATTTGGCGGCCTGTCTGGATTTCCGAATGGTTCCCTTCACCCGATCACCATGAGCATGTGCACGAGTCTCACGGCTGGGATAGAAGTGACAACAATATAGCTGGCAGTCAAAAAACTGAAACAGTGGTGGATCCTCCTCAGCCAACAGTGATTCAAGTGAAACGTAAGAGCGCGCAACAGGCATGGCAATTTCCAAAATAATTTATGTTGATAATTGATAGACGTCTACGTGTATTTTCCGATGTTCGGGCCTAGAACAAAGGCGGGGGGGATATCGGCGTCCATGCCATATAATGTCAAGACTGTACGGATACACCAGTGGCGAGATCGACGTTAAATCTGCAATCTCATCCTGGCAGTCATAGGTAATAAAATATTGCTCATTTAATGCATCTCATGTAATATACAGAATGTTTCAGTTGGAATAAACTTAAACATCCTAGTATCGGTTGTAAGACTTTCTAGTTTTACAACAAACGGATTATCAGGTTAAATCTTAGCGATGCGAAATTTTAAAGCCAGCGATGCGATTGCTTCTTTTAACGAGGTGTATTGACATATTTAAGTAGTGTCGATTCGATTGATCGATTCTAGTTGCAGCTTTATTTATTACAGCTTCAACACTTATATTTAGACACAACTGAGTCTGAGTTGGAGATGTGTGTGTTGGTAGTCGTAGTTATAAATTTATGACACAAAATTGTGTCTGTACCCACTGAAGCTGTGTTGTTGTCTATGGTTTATAATTATAATAATTATTTAAGCTTAGTTTGTAATTGTCGGAACCAATGAAATAAATAATAATAATAATATGAATTATTTTGTGTTTGAGGATTGATTTGTTTATATTAGAGCGCCGGTTAGGACCCATATATCGTATATCTACACAATATTATATAACTTTGTTCTGACTGACGGCTGGATAACCGCACAGCTTAGGCCGCTAAACACAAAAGCCTGAGTTTTGGTGACCAAACTCGACCGTACGACGTATAGACCTTATAAAGTAGACATCAAATTAAAATAATTTTGGAAAAAATCGCCTTAAAGGAAGAGAAACCAGGGGGCAAAGCTTTTTATTGATGGCCACGGTATTATTGTAACAGGACAATAAACGAGTTTTTTTGGTTTCAAAATTCAAATGTCAAGAGAAATGCCTAATAGGGCTTAAGCACACCAGGTGATCTTTTCGCGCCCATAAAACGAACGCGTGTTAATGTTTTAGTATTACTTATACGATATTTTTCACGAATCAGTGCCGTTTTATAAATAAGTTTAATTTTGTTTTTATATTTCGATTAGTCATTGGTGTAATTCGGTGTAAAGCACTTTTTGTCAAAATAATGGTCAACAGAAAATCGTCTAGACACACAGAATTATGTTATAATGAATAATTTTACAACAAATCTACTGAATCAAATACGATTGTCTGTCGCATTAGCATTGTGCGTACTCTAAGTTAGCAGGCATCATCTGCGCTTTAACAGAACTCCAGTTGGCATAGGCCAATAAAGAATTCCAAATTCAAACCAACATTTGAAACGCTAAAAAAAAAATGAAAAAGAACTAAATTGCATTCAGAGTTCGAAATTCAAATTCATCTCTTTGAACATACAAAAACCGTGTTAAAGAAAAAAGAAAGAAAGAAATAAAGCATCAATATAACAGTCAACGAGATTGAAGCATCCATAAGTTGTTGTTGTAATGCAAGCAATGTCTTGAATGGTATATTTTTGTTAAAAGCTTTTTTAAGAATGATTTTTCTAGAACAGGGCGCCTAATAAAAAATACAGTATCCTGTACCACTCAGTAAAGTGCCTAAGTGCTAGACTGTCACTCGCGGCACAAATTCCATTTCCTTCTAACCTACCGCCAATTTAGTATTTTCCACGGTCGCATTGTTGTAATTCTCAATTAAAATTTGCAATTAACTTAACACAATGGTTAACTACAAATGTTATCTCATCTATGAGTTCGTTTTATAGTCACTGAGCAATGGCAGTGGAGAACGCTGAAACAAAGATACTATTGTTCATTATATAATTGATTGACTCAGGCCTCAAGGGTTGATGTAAATCAAAAATTGAATGTGTCCGGTTTATGAAAAGACTACTTAATTATGTTTAGGTGATTAAACTTTTAAATATTTCATCATCATTTCAGTATGAATGATAGACTTTTAAAACGGTCCCATGTGTAGAGGATAGTTGGCAATAATGTTGGCAACCTCTTTTATACCGTGGCGCTAGCGTAGAGCTCTATTTTGACATTTCTAGTATATTATGTCGTTTAGGACGTGTTTTTCGCGGCTCCCAATGGAGGACGCCATATTGTATTGAAAAAACGTAAATTTCACTGTGTCCTCAACACCATGTAAACATTAAACAAAACCTAAAAATTATCCGTGAGATCACGGATTTAGAATACACAATGTCACCAGCCAACCAATACTATCCCGAGGGTTTCGTTAGACGCGACTAAAGGAACCCATGTGGCTGATTACCTAGCCGCAAGAGAAGAAACTTGATAAACACTGTGCCAATCCGTCTTGACAGCGTGGCACAGTAGGCTAATTTCCCTCCTTGCATTTCGAGGAGGCCCGACTCAGTAGTGGGTCTTTTATGTGCTCAAAAGACGACGAAACATTAGAACCGGTGTTTCAGTTCGAATAGAACATCCAGCAGCACAAAACTGATATTACAAAAATGGAGTAAAGTCCCAATTCCTCGGTACCTTTATGTATCCAGTTATGTTTAATATTGTTACGAAAAATTTCGGAAGTAAGTAAAGTAATTAAATAAAGAAACTTTACACACACTAACTGCATACTTTAACACACACTAAGCCTGTAATCTGTATCATATACAATGTAGCTTTCATCTGTGGGTCCACCCGAACACGAGTAATTAAAGCCACGACGCAACGGGCAAACACGACTCTTTAGTCGGAACACCTCAAAGGTAAGGTATTATTACTACTACTTCTCGGCCCATAGACTACCCTCTACTGAGTGTTATGAAAGTCAGTGTAATATACAATGATATGTACTTATAGGCTATACCTAGCCTTACTAAATAACCAACCGGTTATCTAATAAAAAAGAAGTTTAGTACGAACAAGGAACAAACAAACGAACAAGGAAAAAATATTTTTATTTAAGAAAAGAACACTGTCGCCGTTTGAACCAAGACTACACGTAAAAATAACTGCTTAATTATTATTAAATTGTACAGTACATTTCCCAATGGTTGAGTCACGATAACATAATATTGGCCTACGGCTGTACACACTCGTGTTTATTATATGTATAGTTCGTATGAGTAATTGTGTCTACATAACCAGAGCAATGCGAGCAAGTGAAAGCTGCGATGCCAGGTGTGACCAGGAACCAAATGCAGTCATTAAATATTAAAATTAAGCCAAGAATTTATATTGTTAATTTATCATAACCATTTTAGCCAAAATAAGTCCTCTAAATACTCGACATAGGCCTCCAGGATTTCGACAAAGGCCGGTCCTGAGCTATCCTAGCCCATATGATTCTGGTGACCGCCACTCGAGGATCTTTCTGCGACCTACGTGCCCTGCCACTTAAGTTTGGTAATCTTGTGGGACATGAAGGTAAGTCTGGTTTAGATACCTGCGGATCTCTTTTGCTGATTTAATCTCGCAGGGAAACTGCAACTATTTTTTTTAGTTATAATAATTATACAATCCGGTGTTTACGGATCTATGTTGGAATATAATCCTAATAATATATTTGATGAGGTGTGACCGAGGTAAGGCAAATTTATAAAATAAGCCGAGAGTAAAAATGTATCCTAATATATTCTCGTATAGCTTTTTAAAAACAAAATATACTCAAACTTTCAAAACTCTATACGAAAATCTGCTAGGTTAACCCCACTGCCAGGAACAGACATGCAATTCGACACCCTTGTTTACTGATCGGGGGTTTAATAGCAATGGAGAGCTTTGCCTAAACGAAATGGGTTATTGCTTTCGCTCAAACACAACACACGATCATAATTAAAAAAAATGGAAAAAGCTGGTCGAAACTTGCAAAATTGTTTATTACCAAGCGCTCTTACTTCGTGTCGCGGTTACTCTTGAATTGCTATTCAATTTCCGTGAATTTGCAGCAGCAGAATAAAACTTGGAAGGATTAATTCCATGATAAAATTAATATTAAAAAAATCCGTATGTTTCTTTAGGTGTAACGATAAAACCTAACACAGACCTGGAATCGGTAGGGTCAGAAACTTAGACTCCGTAGCTGTCTACTAATGAGAAAATCACAATAGAAATATGTAACACTGCCGTTATTTTCCTAACTAATCTATAACACCCAAGGTGCCTAGACACGTACGTACGTTGGACAAGTCGTTTCAGCCCAACTATTGAGTTATGGTTCTCCATATTCCTGGTGGAAATAAGCTTACTGTACGCTGACAAGACGGCTTGGCATAGGATTAGTGTCAAGTTTTCCTTCTCTTACCGCTTGTTGATTTGCCTTTTGTCCTATAGTCGCCTCTTACGTCACCCTCGTGCCTTTGAGTATTCCAATGAATGTCAAAAGAAAATACATATCTACTTAACTATTACTTAGATAATAGCCCATGATAAGTGGTACAACCATCATCCAAAAACATACTACTTACTACTTCTAAGCCTTTATATGACCAACTGCTGAGTTGGGCCTCCTCCAACTACATAGAGGGTAAAGCCAACTGTGCTACGCTGGCACGACGGCTTGGTACAAGGTTCTCATAACAAGTTGTCCTTGTATTGCGGCTAGGTAGGTCAGCTTTGTCATTCCTTTTTGTCGGCTCATAAGACCCATTATGATGATAGGGTACTTAGATCCTAAAGGTCTGGGCAAACAGCGGACGGGGCGGGACGGCGACGCGACGCTGGCGGGACGTGAAGAGTTGTTGACGCGACCGCTACTCTCGCGCCGAGCGCGACGGCTCTATGTGACCTATTCTACATTAACTAATACATTACAACTCTTCACGTCCCGCCAGCGTCGCGTCGCCGTCCCGCCCCGTCCGCTGTTTGCCCAGACCTTAAATACGGTCGTCGGTGTTAATTTAAGTAATTTTTAATTCGACCATTTATCCTTTCGTACACTGGTTGACGTGCAATAATTCGGTAGTCTGTTGATAGGATTATAATAGTAGTAACATAAAAAAACAAGAGTGGCGCTATATAAATGCCGCATACGAATAGCGAACCCGAATGGTCATGTGAAGTGTCGGCATAAACATTCCATAATTGTTATGTGCACCTAACTTGACGTGTGCCTACTTATTATGTAACGAAGAAAGTGACCTCCCACTAACATCACGATAAGTTGCGCAGTCACATTTTAGCAAGTGTATCTACTGCCTAGTGTTTCGTAATTGAGTTTATCTTGGTTATTTGTTATTGATATGTAGGTCATACTAACTAGCACACTGAAGCATATCTTTTAGCACGGGTCCTACAGTTTTTCACAAGACACGATTTCTATGCGTTTAGGAATCGGGCTGGGTTCTCTGGTATACTCGAGGTTAAGAAAGGTGCCTTGTAAGAAACCCCCAGGAATATATCGATTCATCATCATCATCATTTCAGCCAAAAGACGTCCACTGCTGGACATAGGCCTTCCCCAAGGATTTCCACAAAGGCCGGTCCTGGGCCGCCCGCATCCATCGTTTTCGGAATAACGAATATCGATTGGACACTATTTATTCAAAATAAAACGTCATATATCGAGAACAAATTTTTCAACTCGAAATTTATACTGACTTCAAAATAGGAAAAACGCGAACATTTGACGCCTGCGCCCACTTGCATATAAGGGACTATGATGGAACGGATCGATTAAAAACTTGTTTTAGGGGAATGAACTCATACTTACTGAGTTTTCCACATCTTTGTGTCAAACTTAGTCATTTTTTTCAAATTATTGACAGTTTTTATATATAACTAGCAACCCGCCCCGGCTTCGCACGGGTGCAACGATGAACCTGTAAATTTATCAGTGTTTCTCTACAATATTATGCATGTATTATACATTAAACCATCCTCTGGAATCACTCTATCTATTAAAACCAACCGCTTCAAAAGATTTAATGCCTGCCTGCATACATAGGGACGGACAGTGACAGCGACTTTGTTTTATAGTATGTAGTGATAGTTATTCCAAAATTTTTGTTTTGCGTTCCAGTGACCTCATCGTTCCGCGTCGTTTGACATCACCAACTTCGTGATTCGGCTTCACCTGGAATGAAAAACACCTATTTTAGTAGATTCAGTTACCTACCTCGGCCATACGAATTGACATATCCAACGCTATTACTTGTGGGCCCCACGCTTTGCCTGCGCATCGCCCCCGCCGGATGAACTGGCGCTCGAGCCACGTGGTTGCGGCGGCAGCCGTGGCTGGCCCTCCGCTGCTAGTGGCGGCATTCATGGCTGCCCTCCACTGCAATGACCACGCCGTGTGTCGCGGCAGGTTAAAGCTTCAGAGGCAACTCTGAGGATAGAGGAGGCCCCAGAGCCAAAACCCGCCACGACTCCGTGAGCCGCTTTTCGTCTGGCCTCTCCCCGTGGGCCCACCCGGCATGGGTGACCCTGAGCCGGTATGGCACGCAAGCCCCCTCACCACAACAAGGTGGCAGCACGGTCGAGGGGGATATCTTGTGAACCTAACCTATAAATTCAAATAATCAAAATCAAAATTATTTTCATTCCAATAAATTTTTACCACCAGATCGGAATGGCATTCCACAGAGAAGAGCCGGTAACAAACCCTATGGTTGCTCTTTTAATTATAAGGGTTACAATGATGGTGGTACAAAATTATATTGATAAAGATAAATTGACTTATCAAAATATTTTGACAATTTTCATTGAACATTTCCAGCTTGTCAAAATGTTAACTAAGAGTATCTAAGTATACCTATTAATATATTTTTTTCACCTAAAATAACATTATAGACAATTTCACTAAAAAGCAAAAATAGCGATTAAATGTAATATTATGTAGGTAGGTAAATTACACACTGCCTATAAATTTGAAGATGGTGCTCAAAAAGACACCAACTCAAATTAAAAACACACTACACATAGCTGTGTTCATTTTTCGCTTTTGTGCAAAAAAGACGCCAATTCAAATTAAAAACACACTACACGTATCCAGGGTTGCCAACCCCAGCGTAGAGCTAAACTGTATTAAATGCCAGGAAAAACTTTAGAAAACTGTAAATATCAAAATATAAAGCAGTAAATCTACAGCTTAATATTTTTATTATTTTATGATATGGTAGGCAATATAATATATTTTAGAGTGGGAATTAAAAACAAGAAAAATCATGTGATTACAAAAGTTTTAAATAAAGTTAAATATCAAAAGATTCAGAAGTCATAACGTGTATAGTTATGCCAAATTTTAACACTTTAGAAAATGTGACTAGCGATTTTTGAAGAAGCTTTAATCAGTTTATGAAGCATTGTAAGCTGTTGGCTTAAAATGGTTCATCCACAACAATCAAATAGTAGTTGATCAGCAGCTGATCTTAAGCTGCTGATGATACACGTGAGTTAATATCACTAGCTACTATCTCATTTTCAATTTGTAAATCTTCTTTCTCTTTTCATAATTTTCCGTTACGCACGGACTACTACTTAGTAGATAGCATCATAATAAAAAAATGTAGATTTAGAGTTGGCTACACTGCACATATCTGTGTTCATTTTTCGCTTTTTGTACTGCTTTTGAAGGTCATTTGATTCCTTTTTTCAAAAGGGTCTATGTTTAAATACACTTCACATCAGAAAAATCGAAACACCTTGCAAGTTTATGTTTTGTAACGATTATCAGAAAAATGTATCTATACAACTTAGGAATATACTTACGTCAAATGTCGTATATTTGTGAACATTATAATGTTTTCAAATCCTAATGTTATTGTTCTAAATTCAAATTAAAGTGTCTTAAGTTTCGTATTTTGTTTATCAATCAAAGGGAAGTGTTTAGATTTTTCTGATGAGAAGTATATCAGTGCAAGTAAGTGGAAAATGTACTTACAAGGCCGGTCACTCACATTCGCACGAATACGCGAACCCACAAGTGTAGGACGACATTCGCGAATGGGTTTGCGAAGTTTTTGCCGCATTCGTGCTTTTCCAAGCGGTGTCGGTTTTTTAACGCACATCAAAGCGCGCGAACCGCGAACCTTCGCGTAGTCTCCGAAACATTCGTGTGAGTGACCAGTTGCGCCCACGATTGCGAAGGGAACGGACGTGTCGCTATTTTTATAGTTCGTGACGACTCTTGTTTAGCGTACCTTCATAATGGATTGGAATAACACCAAGATGATGGAGTTAATTGAAATCCTTTTTTTTTAACTCCTGCACAATAAATTAAAATTCTTCTTTTCTTCAATGCTCTATTGACGAAAAAAAATAAATAATGGTTTAAAAAAACTAAAAAAATACGCTTTTATAGAAAATGAAACTAAAAAATAGAAAATAAATTTTAATACATTTATTAATACAATAATTAAAAAAAATGTCAAAAAAAATGATTTTATTGTAAAAAAAAGCGTGGGGTGCTTTTCAGGATATTATAAAAATAACCCTTCTAGTCATATCTGTTCATAAAATATTTAGATATTTAGAAAAATATTTAGACATTCGTAAACATGTGCAGGACGAAGTGCAAACAGGTTTGCGAACCCATTCGCATAGCCGCTAAGTTTGCGAATGAATTCGTCGGCCCTTCACATGCGCGCAAACATTCGTACAATGTACGAATGTTTGCGGGCATGTGAGTGGCCCCGGTAACGTAAATAATACAGGTACCTACCTAAAAAATCATACTTATTACAGGTAGCCTTCCCTTCAACATCCTACCCACTCATTAGAAGTTTAGAACCAAATCACTTGGATCTGGAAGCAATTTCATCAAACAAAACATATTTCAGTAACGGACTATAGAAGAAATTTAAAGAATCCAATTGAAAATCTTGTGGAGGTTTTTGAAGTTGGCTAACCATCAGTACATTTTAATATCGTCAGTTGTAACTTATACTGCCATCTAGTGTAAACCACTTGTACTATTTCAATATTATGGTTGTAATCTAACAAATATTTTTTTCTCTGGAACATGGCGATTTTAGTTGGACACAACGGCTCATTAAAGCTAGCCCCCCAAAAAAATGTTTTTTTTTTAACAATTTTCAACTTTTTTTCTATTAAGTAGTTTGTTAATCGTTTGTTATTATTTAAAAATATACCTTCAAGTTAGCCCCCCACTTGCAATTTATAATATTTTTCCGTCAATAATGACTCGTAAATATTTATTTTCGATTGTTCGTACATAAAATACGTTTGTTCTCTTTCGAAATTACTCAGTTTTTGTTTAATTAAATATTTTAATTAGCTGAATATATGTACTGCGCATGCATGCGTCAACTAAACGTTTAAACTTTCAACGCGGTTTTAACATAGGTCAATGGGTTTTAATCGTTATAAAAAAAAATATAAATCCTGAAGAAAACATTATCTATAACAATTATTAAATTCTAAATATACTTATATCATAATGACATTAATTAAATTCTGTGAACATATCATGAGTCGATAAGTTCCCATTCAGTTACAATCGAAATGCTACGATAATTTTATTATTGAAGTCAACTTTCAATACTTGAATATACATCACTTCATCACTTCACTATCACCATCACTATCATCACTATCACTGTCATCATCACTACATAGTTTAGAACAAAGTCGCATTCTTCTGTCCGTCCCTATGTATGTGTCAACGGAAAACAACAAGAACCGGAAATTTATAAATTTCCTAGGAAATTTATAAACGTCCGTAGGATTCCAAACGAGAGATAAATTGTATTATTTTACGCCCACATTTTCGGAAATTTATAAACTTACGACGTCTCGTCGTAAATTTATAAACTAACGGATATCCATTCGTAAGATTCTAAACGGTTCGACCAATCACAGTAGAGCTTTTAATTTTACGCTTCTACAAGATACGGCAAATAACACAATGTTCTCTGATTGGTCGATGTTGATAGTGGCATGCTTGTGTCCATAGACATAGGTACATTTAGACTTGCCAAACTATAAATTTATCAGTACGTAACAGTATTTTTACTTTAAAACTAGGTAAGTACCTATAATACAGGGTTACTGTTTTACATAATATGCTAATGATCCCTACTTCACTCTACCAAAATAAAACAATAGAAATAGAGTGAAGCGAAGTTAAAAAGTTTTATTAAAAAGAAAAACATCATAAAACAATAAAGCCGGCCTTCTGCCAAAAAAAACCAAACATTATAAAGTTTAATTTTAAAAAAAAAACGAGAATTGCGAGTGATCGCGATTGGCGAATTGCCAAACGCTAATTAATAAAAAAAAATGCTTAAAAACATGTAACAAATTAAACATAATAAAATAAGGATTTAACTTAAAAAAACCCCTGACATCGGACTGCATTATGGCTGAGTACACACACAATGTTCACTACATTGAGAGTCTACTCAGCCTTATATGTCAGGTACCTAACGTTTTTATATCTGTTTCATTGATACCGTTACAATGAGTCCAAACACGATCATCTACTGTAATTTGGTAAGGAGTTAGGTATCCTATAGATTCCTGATGATGCAGCAGAGGTATATCTGATGATGCAGCAGTATCAGGTCTATGTTACCACAAGTAGACAATATCGAACAATGGCGGCGGAGAGGACGGAGAAGGAACACGTGACTTATTCAACCAATCAGAGCGCCTATGGCGTTTGGTTATTGCTACTTATTATTTTACGCATGAGTTCAGTAAGTTTATAAATTTCCGAAAATGTGGGCGTAAAATAATACAATTTATCTTTCGTTTGGAATCCTACGGACGTTTATAAATTTCCTAGGAAATTTATAAATTTCCGGTTCTTGTTGTTTTCCGTTGACATATGCATAAATCTTTAAAACTACGCAACGGATTTTGAAGCGGTTTTTTTTTAATAGATAGAGTAAATCAAGAGGAAGGTTTAAGGGTATAATATAATTGCACCCATGCGAAGCCGGGGCGGGTAGCTAGTTTTTATTAATTATTAAATCAGAAAATTAGGTATTGCATTTATTTTCAACTAGCAACCCGCCCGGGCGCCGCACAGGTGCAATGATGAACCTCTAAAACTTATCAGTGTTTCTCTACAATATTAAGCATGTTTAATAGTTATAAAACTTCCCCTTGGATCACTCTACCTATTATAAAAACGCCGTCAAATCCGTTGCGTAGTTTTAAAGATTTAAGCATACATAGGGACGGACAGACGACAGCGATTTTGTTTTTTAATATGTAGTGATGATAGTGATTTTACTCATATATCTACCTATATAAATAAATAAATAAACGTCTGTATTTTAAAAAATATACATGGCTGTGTTTGTCCATAAATATTTTTGCTATAAGTCGTTGTTTATAAATTGATAGATAAATGACAAACGACTATTGTTTTATTAACACGCCATTTTAGAAGTTTTCGTCATTCAATTTACAGAACTTGACAACAAAAGAAATAATTAATAAATTTATATATTCCTGATCCTTTTCCTAAATTCCGATCTGTAGGGATTTTTATTCAATGTTTGGTTTCCCTTCCATCTATCCATCCTTCTTCCATCTTTAAAAAATGTAAAAATTGCTACATTACAACTTGATACTGGCAATGCAATATTTGCCACAGAAGAAAAAAAGAATCATCAATATTCAGCTAATAAAAATAGGTAATTAAACAAAAACTGAGTTATTTCGAAAGACAACAAACGTTTGTTTTTTTTGGGGGGCTAACTTTAATGAGCCGGACACAACAATAATAATAACTGCGTAGTATTGATTAGTAGTAAGCAAGGAAGGAATTGTTAAGTAACTTCATAGTATCAAATCTCAAGTCAAAAGATTTCACCTGACTTCTTGGCTTCCCATGTAACCAAGTCGAAAGGACAATAATTAAAAAGTAATATGACATTTTTATACGTCACCCATGTCTCGTCATTCGTCAACGTCAACTACTCAAAAGTCAAAAGTCAAACTGCTATGGTTTTGTGGCAGCTGGCGGGCTGGCGATTGTGCATACTGGATTGGATGGAATAAATTTCTGTGATCACAAACCAAATTATATATCAAATTGTTGAAACAAAAGATCACGTATAGAATTAGGAATTAATTCTACTGATACATAAAATGCCACCGGTATGTATGTTCAATAAACGCAGTACCTATATTGTTCGTTCAAGTCGTAGGTTTATGAATATGAAAGTATACTAGCCTAATCACTTTCTTTAAATTATAACTAATAAACACAAAATTTTGCCGCTTATCTTGTTTCATGTAAAAGTGATCATACATAGTGAAACTACACATTTCAGCTCCACATACTAATCTATTTTTAGACATAATATATTATAGTATTGATTATAATGACAATACAAATAGCGAAGTTACTTTCAATCTGACTAATATTTTTACCAAATGAATATAACTGATTGAAAATTGTCTAGGTGATGGATTTAGACACCCCATTTCAACCCAAGAGTGTCGCAAGAGCCAACAAAAAGAAATGAAATGGCCAATAACCTACCCCCAAAATAAGAAAAACTTGATACATAACCCTGTACCCCCCATGTGGTTGGAGGACTCAAACTGTATTATTTTTTGTAACAATATGCCATATTTGTGGCTACACAATTACTCTGATCAGTCATAATGCTTACCAATGAATGAGGCACAAATGATAAAATATCCTATGTTATCTTTGTGAAGAAGTCACATATCTATTAAAGAGTTATTTAGGGCCCATTTGGTATTTTCAATGATCAAATTGGTACTACATTGCAAACAGAAACAAAAGTATATGCATTAATAATAGTAAGGTAATGTAACAAGATGATAAAGCTTACTGGTATTCTTTGTGGTTGGCTGTAGTATTAAACCCATGGAGGTCTATCAATTAGGCCTGGGCACTGACCTGAAATATAATGGACAGGGGCCAGAAATTGCTAAAAGTATTGGCATCAGTAAAATCTATGGGATGACAATTTAAAATGCTAATGGTAATTTTAAATATGATAACTTATAAGAGTTTTGTGATAAAACCTACGTAAATAAAGTTCCTTTTGACTTGTGATTTTGAGATTGACATCAGGGTTCCTTTCAGTTGCCTCTCTTTGTCAGCCTCTCTAGTTCTTTTAGTTGCCTCGACAACCTCTAGTTGGACATTTTTAATTTGTCACCACTTAACCCTATGTGTCTGTGTAATATTCAGTTATTCCAACATTATGGAACTCACCAGATTGTTAAGATTGGAACTTGTTGCAAAAGTGATAAGATAGATAGATAGATAACTCTTTATTGTACAAATAACAAAAAACCAAAAAAGAAACAGTATTACACAGTAGGAAAAACTTACGAACTTACTTACGTATACATTTTATGTCAATTGCACAATAGGCGGCCTTATCGCTAAAGAGCAATCTCTTCCAGGCAACCCAGACATGGCGTCAAGGAGAGTTCTCCATACTATACATATTGTGGGACGTTTCAGTATTACCATAATAACAGAAAACAACAAAATTTCAATAAGTTAGATTTTATGAAATCTTTGCATACATATCTCGCAGAAGTCAGAAGATAATGAAAGCATATAAATACTGTACTGGTTCTCATGAACTCCTTAAATCAGTCTTTCTATCAAAGTGTTATGAAATAATTCGCAAAAATGCTAATCTTCTCACTACCAATATTATAATAGCTTAGATTTTTCTTATTGGTCTCCTGAAAATATTTCTAACTTTTTTTTATTGTCTACTAGATTCTAAACAGTACTTCACTAGCTGATTTTTAACAAGTGCTGATAATACAGTGCCAGTACCACATTACAACTCTTAAAGTTATGATTTTGAGACATATAAGTAGTATTTATTTTATTTTTACTCTTCTAAGGTTTATTTTAATGTAAAGTGTTTCAGCTGTGGTCTATGAGTCTTTCTCTAAAGTCTAATTTTTCACTATGGGACAGTTAATCCAAATCAGTCACTCAAGCTTAGGGTTGAATGCACATCAAACATGTATAAACTAAATATAATATAGGACAGACTTGCGTAGCAATATGAGTTTGGATTTTATGAACCTAATTGCTTTAGACATTAATTATGTACCTATTGTTAAGCTGTGCTTTAGTGAAAGTGGAATTTAAACTCATCAGTTTATGTTGTAATTAAAAATATTAACAAAAGTACTTGTTAATTATGTAATACATATGGTATTACAAATTTTATTTTGGTAACTGCCTGACCTACCTATTCAACATTTACACATATACTATGAAATTAAACATTTTGAACTGTTAATCTAATTATGTTAAAGTATAAGAGTAGGTATGTAAAAATTCCACAATACTTCGATGAAAAGGCTGCTTGGAATTGAGCTGATGAACCAATATTATTATAGATGGTCTATATTAAAGGCCCTAAAACTAAAATATACATATATTAATATAAAACAATTTTTAAGGAAATAATTATCACTACATAGTATAAAACAAAGTCGCTGTCATCTGTCCGTCCCTATGTATGCTTAAATCTTTAAAACTACTAAATACTTAATTTTGAAGCAGTTTTTTTTAATAGATAGAGTGAATCGAGATGAAGGTTTTTAAGTATAATACATGCATAATTACACCCGTGCGAAGCCGGGGCGGGCCGCTAGTAATTTAATAAAATGGACCCATGCTGGCAGCAGTTCCCCATTTCCATGCCCTTTGTTTAACATTAGTGACATGAAAAGATAGCGGTTCTTCTCTTTAGGCTTCCAGTGGTAGGTGCAATTTGTGCAATTGACTGTTTTTATTATATGCTTATATTATATTCATATAAACATTTTGATAGGCCTCCCATACGGTGGACCGACGACCTGATTAAGGTCGCCGGAAAGCAGTGGATGCGGGTGGCCCAGGACTGGCCTTTGTGGAGATCCTTGGGGGAGGCCTATGTCCAGCAGTGGACGACTTTTGGCTGAAATGATGATAATGATGAAACATTTTGACTATAAAGCTATTACTTCTATGAGAAATACTAACAAAATGATTGGCTTGTTTCAGCCCCAGAAAGGGAAAGCCCCTACAAAGGGTGCTAAACAAATATTGGTGGAGAACACTGCAACTGTCAACTTCTACCGCAACATGGCTCTCGGGGCGTGCTCGTTTTATGGACTAGTTACGGGCATATTTTATCTGGAACATTTAACAATGGGTATAATTGTAAGTGAAACTATATGATATAGGTTAAAATACAATAGTAGGCTGGCTATGCCTACTATTTTGGATATGAATTTAATAGTAAATTTTGAATTCGTATCATGAAACTTCTGTAGTTAGATACACCTAAGTATTCCGAAGGGTTCACCGTCGCAGTTTTTGGGCCCATGCTGTACAATTTTTCGTCATAGTGAAGCATTTTTATAAGTCCTTCCATGGTCATATCTATTTTTACCTAAAGTGCCGTCGTAATCGGAGCAGTGTTAAGGTACGTGTTATGAACGTAGGTAGTTTAATATTCATAATATTGCCGTGGCTATTTGCATTGATTTGGGTATTTTTTTCTAAAATATTCATATACCTCCGTTTACTAAATTGTTGTTGTATTGTCTGTAGCTCGGAATTTGTATTTCATAACGGCAATAGACGATAGTCCACGACAATAAGTGGCAGTAGGCGGACTTACACATTTGCTGCCAGTAGGCTAGTCAAACTATGGCGCCCTTTTTTGCTATTCGTACTTTAGATACTGTATATTTTTATGTTTTGTTGACAAACAGTTTTTGTTCATATTTCATTTTGAATCTACCACTGACGACAGAACACGCTATACAGAGTGTAACATTTCACAGAGATAATACTGAAAGGGTTCTCAGATTTGTTATATGCCAAAATACTTTTATTGCTATCAATCTTTTTTAAGGAACCAAAATGAATCCTTTTATTAGTTTTTATCTCTTCGAGTGGCGATCACGCACATCCTTTCCCCGACAACGCAATCTTAATCTCCTTACTTTAACTTGTGATTACTTAGCTTCTATCATGCGTAGAAGGATGAAACTTTTTGAGTTGAATTCTACATATCTCTGTGTATACACTGTCACTATATTGTTTGACTAATTTGTTCCAAAGCAGGATTCATTATCATCATCATCATCATTTCAGCCAAAAGACGTCCACTGCTGGACATAGGCCTCGCCCAAAGATTTCCACAAAGGCCGGTCCTGGGCCGCCCGCATCCATCGTTTTCCGGCGACCTTAATCAGGTCATCGGTCCACCGTGTGGGAGGCCTACCAGCACTGCGCTTTCCGGAACGCGGTCGCCATTCCAGGACTTTTCTGCCCCATCGGGCGTCGGTCCTGCGCGCTATGTGCCCTGCCCACTGCCACTTAAGTTTGGCAATCCTCTGGGCTATGTCGGTGACCCTGGTTTTCCTGCGTATCTCCTCATTACTGATTCGATCTCACAGGGAATCTCCGAGCATAGCCCTCTCCATTGCCCTTTGGGTGACTTTGAGCCTTATGATGGAGCCCATAGTGAGCGACCACGTCTCCGTTCCATAAGTCATCAGGATTCATTAATAAGTTAATAATTAATTGTTATGATGCTTTGCAATTTGGACTTTCAGTTCCTGAACGTTGTCGTGATAGCTATTTTTGTAGGCTGCTATCAAATTATGAGGTACATCAGTCGTCCCACTTATTCAGACAACAGCCAGCTAATCGATCCCGGCCTGGACTTGAATATGGAGGGAGGGATGGGAGAGTAAGTACCTATTGCTGCAGTGTAGTAAATTTTCATGGTTAGGTTGCTCCCGCATCAAAATCACATGGTAATAGTTCAATTTTGGATCTATAACTAAGCACCCGACGTTTGTTGTTTGACATTTCTGACGAACGATTAATGTTCCTGTTTCTTTTAAGTCCAATTTTAGTTTTCTATGCCTAGCAAATAAATTAAAAACAAAAACGGGTAGTTTCGTTTAAGTGTTACGACACTTGCGGCGATGTTGTTGTTATTTCCTATAATGTGCAATTACGACGAAAATGGCCTAGCGGATAGTGCGCCACGCGAACACTACCTACAGGATCAGTGTCTTGCTCTGCTAGGCAGGTGACCATCATTTATAATATCTGACTTAGTAGTCTAATAATTAAGTACGAAATAAAGAGGTTACCTGGAAAGTTAACCCCTTTAATTCGTACCGCATAAGTGCACCTGTTTCTCTAACTTATACGGGCGTTGAGAGTAGATATCAGTCAAAACGCATGTAGTACAGTTTGTGGGGCTCGTACAGCTCAACTGTTGATTTTTTAAATGAGCCTTCAAGACCTTTATACAGGGTGGTCATAAAGTCGTGGATATTGTATTGTATAACCCATAACATATTGAGGGTGTCGTAAGAAGCGACTAACAGAACGCATTAGGCAGATCACCTAGTCGCAACAGAAGGAAAACTTGAAGCAAACCCTGTGTCAACCCGTCTTGGCTGCGTGGCACAGTAGGTTAATCTCCCAACATAAACTTAGAGGAGGCCCGACTCAGTAGTGGGTCATTTATGGGCTGAAACGACGATAAAAACCCTGTAGTCCGGAAAACGATCACGCTTAGGTAAGGTTAGGTTAGTAGGCCTAACCGAGTTTTATGTATGAATTAACTCTGGCCTTGCTACCAATGATCGTCCTTGAAAGATATCGAAGCCACGCATAGCCATGTGTAATACCTTTTTAGAATCCCTATTAAATGCGCCAAAAATTGTGATACAGTGGCACTTTTCTGTAGGGTATTTTTTTTTCACAGTGGGGTCCGAAGTAAGTAACAAGTTTTGAATTAAGAATTACTGCTTTCGTAAAACTTAATATTATCTTCAACACACCCAATAAACTACCATAAATAGCATGTCTAACGAAAGGACTTATCAGTACCAATCTAGTGAAAATTATAAAAAAGATACAGGGAGTAGATTTTTACGAATTTTATCAAGTTTTAGTAAAAAAAAGACAATTTCTCATAAAAACACAAAACCAATTGTAACTCCGCAGGGGTTGACCCTAAGGACCTCACGTAGAACAATTTTTTGCTGCTGATGGCCCCATCTAACCGCTGGTTTCGTTTGATCCACGACTTTATGACCACCCTGTATTTGACAATTTCCACTTACACAATTGTACAGTACATGTTTTTGTCGTACGGTAAGTTATAGAAAATTTTGGCGAAAAACTGTTCCTTGGCGCCATTTTTTCGGCTCAACTGGCCAAATTACGGAAGTTCGGATACAGCATATCAAAATATGTCTGTGGTGATGAATTTAGATTACACAATGTCACCAACCCACACTATCCTGAAGGTGTCGTAAGAGGCGACTAAAGAACGCAAGGACCCTAATGAAATTGGGATGAGGCAATGTAGAAACAACAAACATAATTACTAAAGGAAACATTTCTTTTTCAGACACGTGAAAGATATCGTTATTTTATCGTCTATAACTCAAGTACTTGCAGCAATATCGAATTATTTCTGGCTCTTGTTACTCTTGCTGCCTTTGAGAGCCTTCTGGCTGGTTTGGACAAACATCCTCGGTCCCTGGTTCTTCCAGGAAGTTCCACAAGACACCGAACAAGATGAGAAGAAGCGCAAGAAAATGGAAAGGAAAATGAAAAGACATCAACAGTAAATGATTGTGTTCATAGTAAATTATAATTGGTTAAAAGATGTGGGCTAGGGTCTTTCAAATAATTTCGGTTTGATGGCGTAAGTGTTGCATTTTTTTTTGTAATATGACTATTGAGTGACGTAAAATGTTTAATTATGTTCATACACTTAATATGTGGTAATGAGTTGGCATGAAATGCCTAGTTTTTGACGCGTATAATCATTTTGTTGAAAATAAATTTGTTCCTTTGATACTTTGTTAAAAAAAACCTTGAGAAATCTATTAATATATTTGGTGCAATGAATTAAACTCCATCTTATTCATAGCTTCAAATCGTAATTTGATTATTGTGTACTGTATATTGTAAGCTATACGATGTACTGCGAGCAAGTGTGTATTGATGTGTGCTACACATTATTAGATGGTTGGTTACATTTTTTATATTAGTAAGTGTATTTTGTAGCTATGCTAATAAAGGAATAAAAAAATTTATAAATCATATCTTTAGTGCATTTAAATCAAACCGTTATTCCTTTCCTTGGTGATCGATCACGGACAACACCTTGTCAGAGTACTAGTAGGTACCTATCAGACCAAGTTATAACTTTTTTAGGCAAAAAGTAAAATATATTCATGATGGATGATACCGTGTCATGAATCGTCTAATACAAGAATTACCACCGGTATGGGAGTATAGAAACACGGGTTGCTTTTTGAAACTGCCTTTTTGGTTATACAAGATATGCTTTGAGTTTTCTAACGATCGTTGCTTATTCTATTATTGTCGACATTGCAAAAGTGCGTGCTTGCTTACATGAGTAAGTATTAGTATAAGTTACTATTTTTTTAGTACAATTTAGACTGAATGCTTTACGAAGCAATTACAGTTATGGTTACAATCACAACTAGTAAATGCTGTGGTACTAAGAGAGCTTACAACGTGGTAGTGATTAAACTAAGTTAAATCACTACCACGTTGTAAACTCTCTTAGTACTACAACATTACATTTGTAGTCGGCGCCTTTCAAATATATGAGTGAAACTTGTTGAAAGAAATGTTCATATAACGAGAATAATATGGCAGGCGCTTTTTTCTTGCTGAATGTGTCTCACTTGACTCTATACATAGATCATGAATCCAGAGAAAAAAATGTAAGAACACTACCTAGTGTTTTAGACATATTCGCACATTCTCGTATTGGTATACAAATTGTATACCAATAGGATGTATTTGGCGCTAGACATTTTTGCCTAACTATTACTCCATCGTGACTCGTATCCAGTAGCGAAATTGATCGTGTTACATAATAACATCATCTTTCCGTGTGGTGATGGATGTAGAATACACAGTGTCGCCACCCAATTTCATTTAAGCTAAAACTTAGAAGACTGAAAACCTAGCCGCAAGAAAATAGAAAATGCTATGTAACGATTAAAACATGTATGTGCTTGTTTAAAATAACATCTTTTGGTCACGTAGGTTAATAATAATTGGATGATAGACGTAGGATGCAAAACCCTTTGAAATTCTGAATCGAAAAGATTAAATCAAACTTCCCAATCATCGATGTCTAGGAACTATGTTTATAGTTACGATACTTTTAAGAAGTTCTTGCTTTAAAAATAATTAAACCGCCATAGAAAGTTTAGCCACAAGCTGTTCGTGTGGCAGGAAGGGCAGTAGCCTCGAAACTAGGTGATCTTAAATATCTTCCTCAAAGGAGCGAGTGAACCTATGTTCGGCCTCCCCGACAAAGCTCTTCTTTCTCGTTCAATATCAGCGACGTCTTTCAGACTGCTGTCACAACGTGGCCCAGGTATTTAAAAAACAACATTTGCCCGCAGGGTACCCACCTTCATCCAGCACATCTTGCACTTACACTGACGTCAGAAATCTTTGTACATACTTATGTGGAACGGCAATTACCTACTAAAGTTGATGTAATATGATAACAAAAACAAAGCTAATTAGCACAAAATTTACGCTGCCCGCCTTGGACGCGATCTGGCGTCAGTAGAGTGGAATTAATGTGATGCATTAAATTTATTTATCATTAAGCAATATCGGCTATAAGCGCAATCTGCAATTTTGTCATTTTTTCTCTTTCAATTTAGTTGCCAAATAGTTAGTACCTACCAGTCTCAAAACTGTGGTACATAGCCAAAAAAAATTTTGGCTGTTTGTTTCGGCTAAGGTACCTAATTCTCGAAGACCTTAGACTATTCAGATTTTTGCGTGGACCGTACTTCTGGTTTTGTAACCTAACTCCCTTACGTCTAGAAAATAGATGGGTTACTCGCTAGTTCGCCAGCGTTGAATTTAAATTTAGTTTTACAGCTTTTGTTTTCAAATAGAGCAGATGTATGCAATAAGGCAGCGATATGCTTAATGCATCCCGTTGCCCCTCGGCAGTGAAGTCGGCGGTGATATTGGACTCCGGAGCACATAACTACCTACTAAAACACCAGCGGTATACCCTCACACGTCTCGTTTGGGTCTCCCGACCAACCACCGGCCTCTAGGACAGGGGTAGAAGGTGAACGTAACGCCACGACCTCCTCCCGTGGGCACCCGTGACCTCCTCGCAGAAGGAAGCCGTAGCTTCCCAGCCTTCGGCTTAGCGACCAACCAGGTCAAGCGCCAACCCGACTACGGTGCCCCGCAGCCATTTAAGATGACACGGTCACGGAAGACTCTGTGTTCAACTCTTCGTCTGGCCTGTCCCCGAGGGCCCGCCTGAACCTGAATCGGCATGGCCTCAACGGATCTTGAAGGCACGCAATGGCACTCACCATGGCAGGGTGTTGCTACACTGCTACTCTAGGCGAGAAGGACGTCATGCATGCCTGACTCCTTACTATTTGACAGGTTGTGTCCCCTATTGGAGAGTGCCAACCGCGGCACTGATGAGGGCAGCCGAGAAACGCCGTTGGTTTTAGTGGGTAGGTTGGGAGCTAATAATTACTACTTTCCGCGCCCCGAAGTTCCACATACCCCAGCTAGTCCCTACGCCCCGGTATCCATGACGACCTCCAACGAAAAAAAAGGTTATGAGATAGTGGTAGTCATTTTGGATTAGACGACGTTAAGCAATCTTGTTTTGGGACAATATTTGCATATCTACATTGACAAATAATTAATCTTATACATATTACAGTGGCAACAGAAACTATATAAAACTGGTTTTTACCCACATTTCATGGAATGGTTAATTACACATTCGCAAAATCAAAATAGTATTCAACTTCGTTAAAAATTTCTTTGTTTTCATACCTTTATTTATATACTTTATGTTACACTAGCTGACCCGGCGAACTTTGTTCCGCATTATAAATATTTAAAACAAAAAGAAAGTTGGACATAGGATACCTGAGATTTTTATCCCGTCCGTATAAAATCTACTTTAACAAAACGCAACTGACAGCGAAACGTTATGTTGTCTATACTATAATATGGTCGAAAATTTGACAATTAGAAATTTTGAATTCGACTTGTTTATATTGTTGTAATTCACATAATATCTTTATAACTTGTAGCCTGTGTGTTATTCTGATGTATAAGCTATATTATTGTAAAGTTTCATTAAAATCCATTCAGTAGTTTTTACGTGAAAGAGTGACAAACATCCATCCATCCATCCATCCATCCATCCATCCATCCATCCATCCATCCATCCATACTTACAAACTTTCACGTTTATAATATTAGTAAGATTACTTCATCTGCATTGAGATTCAATTGCTTTACTTAGATAGATAGATAGATGAACTCTTTATTGTACACAAGAGAATTATACTGAACACATTACATATAAGCAACAATTTGTACAAAGGGCGGTCTTATCGCTAAATGCGATTTCTTACAGACAACCTACTTATTTCCTTTTTCGAAAATATTACATAATACTTTCAGTCGAAAAGTATGGGAATGGATGCATTATAGGCGCGCGAGTTCATGTCCATCCTGAGGAATGCGGTAGTGCTGTGACCTAATTAGTTATGGTAATGTCGTTATTAGCTACCAATTTAGTCAACCGCTGTCAATTTGGTTTAGTGTAACGAATGGTAATTTTGCAAATTAAGAAATAAAATAAATGTGTTATGTAATTTACTTATTTAGGCCCCGATGGACATTAACTCGGGCGCTAATTATATTCTTTACGGTTCCAAATTCAAATATGTGTTTTTGTAGTTGTTAGATTGGCATTTGGCACAACTGTTCATTTTAGTTGCATCTGCTAAATAGGTTATTTAACCTGTCGTAGACATTTGTCTACAGTGCTGTTTTTAGTTAAATCATATCTAGTGTATAGTGCGAATTTCCTAATGGCTAAAAACATCGAACAAAGAGTTTGTCCTTAAGTTTGCATCGCCAACGGAATTTCGTGTTCGGAGTCACTGAAAATGTTACAGAAGACTTACGGTGAATCGACAATATCAAAAACAGGTGGTTGATGAGCGGTCTAGATGTTATGGAAGATTTGCCTCGCTTTAATAGGCCATCAACGTCTGCAACTGAAGTTAACATTGCAAAAGCGAAGGAAATAGTGACAGAAAGTCCTCATTCAAATTTGACAGAGATAGCCGCCGAACATTCTGTGTCTTACGATTCGATCCGTACCATTTTAAATAATCACTTGTGTATAAATTTCATACTATGAAACATGTTTCCGCTCGGCCAGTCCCAAAACTGCAAAAGACGCTGAGAGTCGCTGAGGACATGTATGAACGAGTCAATTCCGACCCAACATTTAAGAAACGTATTGTTACTGATGACGAGACGTGGGTTTACGAGTTTGACATGCAAACTTTTAGACTGCCTCGTTGGTCTAGTGGTTAGATGTGCCGCCTTTGGATCAACGGGTCCCGGGTTCGATTCCGGGGTCGGGCAAGTGTCTTTGTGTAAACCAGAGGCACTGGCTCGGAGTCTGGGTGTCATTTCTATCTATAATATGTATGTATTTACAAAAAAAAATGTATATATGTAGTTTATCATCCATCTCGTTACCATAACACAAGCATTAAGTTAAAAGTATCAAAGGAAAAGATGTTTACTAGGTTTACTAGTTGAAATTTGAAAGATATTTTTTTCCGAAGTCTCTTTTGTGGAGGCCCCCTGCTTGTGGAGGCCCCGGGGCTTTCGCCCCGGTTGCCCCCCCTAAATCCGGCCCTGGTACCGGGTATTGTAGTGTACCTATATATATTACTTATTACTAAATCCAGTGGTGACCGATTTAGAATAAATAATGACACAAGGCCACATCGTGAAGGGTGTCATAAAAGACGACTCAAAGAAATGACATACCAGAAAACTTAGCTGCAAGAGAAGGAAAACTTCGTCGAAATGTAGGCTAGTTTCCCTACAGAAGGTAAATTGGAGAAGGCCGACTCAAAAGTTGTCGGGTTTTTGTCATTGGGATCGGGTCATCTAAGGGCTAAAATGATGATTAAATAAATCAAAATATTCATAACTAATAGTAAGTCTAATTTCCATTGTTCTTTCTCGTTGTTAGTGTGCGTCTACCGTGTATTACATCTCTGCATCACCCATTTTGACTGAAACATAATGCCTAATTATGTACTTCGTTGCTTAAAGCAATAAAATAGATATAAATATAACCACTCAAAGGGCAATGGAGAGGGCTATGCTCAGAGTTTCTCTGCGATATCGAATCAGAAATGAGGAGACACGTAGGAGAACCAGAGTTACCGACAAACCCACAGGATTGGCAAACTTAAGTGGCAGTGGGCAGGGCACATAGCTCGCAGGACCGACGACCGATGGGGCAGAAAAGTCCTCGAGTGATAATTAAATCCAGTTCGTCGACCAACACCAAACAGCGACACCTGCTCACAAGCATGTGGCAGCCATTCATCTCCTCATATCATAGATAATTCGTCGACCTGGCACACGTCGCTACCCGGTAGGCCTCACACACATTGGCCGACGACCTGATGATTATTACGGTGTGTAAACAAAACTTCTGATATATGATTTGGGTTCTAAACATCGAAAGATGTGTTACACAAACATTACACAGAAGCATTTGTGTTACATAATGTCGACTGAAAAACGCAAAACGTTCTATGTGCGGATGTATGTATTGTGATCGATAGATTAATGTGTTTTTTTTATTTGTATAATTAAATTAAGATCACACTTACACACAGCCAGAGCAAACTCAGTTTTAGCTAGAAACAATATTAGAAACAATATTCTACTAAACACGCGTTTTATTTTATAGTCGCCTTCAATAAAAAGAAGGTTCTAACCTTCTAGGTGAGTTTTCCTGTACCTATGTAATATTATTGCACAGTCGGTAATGACCACAGAAGGCTCACGCGCCGACCGCGGCTGATACACATTACGAGTTTGTGCGTCGTTCAGAGCACCGCGGACTTGCCGCTGATCCTTCTTCGCGCCTAATCTCAATGTGAGTTTTTATTTAATTATTCTTTTAGTGCTTCTTTGTTGACAGTGAAATATTTAATTATCATCCGACAGCGCTTTGCGAATATCTATCGAGTTTTCAGTTTGAGTGAAAATCACGATTTATAGTGACCGTAATGGATCGTTTAGATAACTACTATTTTATTGCAAACTGGCGTAAACTAAGTATGGCGATTATCATCTGTTCTTAATTATTCATCGTGTGTTGGTTATGGTAATTAAAATGACTATAAAGCAAACATGACACATTATTTTATGCTTTTGAGTTTATTATAGGTAATCTTCTTCGCACTTTTTATCTAGGTAGAAGAGAAACCACATGAATGAACCATTCCAAATTTTTAATTGTATACTGAGCTTATGTAGGTAGCAAGTAAATTGGTGGGTTTTAATGTGTAAAGAAACGTATGCTATAAAGAAATGCATGATTATGATTCGAATATGCATTTATGATTCGATTCAAATGTTGCTTATTTTAACGGCCACCAAATCTATTGAACCTAATTCTTGTACCAGTATCGTTAACGAGTGAGATCCTTATTACATTTGTCTCGTATCCTCTTCTTCAATGTATACCATATTTTTCTACCACATTCTTCAACCCACCCCACCCATACTCGCGCCTACAATTTTTGTGGAAGTTTAGAGACAGGCTAGCACAAGAGTTTTGATTGTTACGGATTTGTAATTGACAAACTTCTATTTTTCATTAAATACCTATCAAATGATACCTATCAGATCCGCTGAGATGAATAAATTGAGACACGTGTGTCTATGCGTAGTACGACTTGGGTACGGCAAGATATAAAAAAAAAACATTCAAGTTTTTGTAGTAGACCCAGATACAGTAGTTACTGTTTATTGTAGGCAAATTTTCCTCCCTAAGCTTTAGGGAAGACTAAGCACTGGATCTTAAAATGTTGCACGCAGTATTCGAATCAATAGCAGTATTGATCTGTTCGTGTATGTAGCTATAAATTCATTCTATTACTCAGTGTATAATAAAAAATATGGAACTACATCAGTGTGAGAAATTACCCGAGACAATTGGGAGCTGCAATTATGTAAGTTTAAGTTAAACTTGAACGTAGCTGTCAAAACTAAATACAAATCAAGAGTACTTTATTTGAATTGCTTATCGACCCCAACTTCTATAGAAACGTTTAACTTCAAGGCTCTTTTAACACGATTAACCTGTCAATATGCTTCTTCCAGTAATTAAATATAATCGTCTAACAATTAAACAAAGGCTTTTACGTCTGTAATAGGGCTGCTTCCACAACTGCCACATGTGGTTTTGGCACGACTCACAACGAATATTTAACGGAATAATATTGCGCTGTGTGTTCCAAACATAATATTTATGTAGGTACATAAGTAGGTAAAGGCTTTTTAACAGAAACTGGAAACCTACTTCAAAATAGGGACTACAAAACGAAATCAGCCTTATTAACGCTTTTATTTTTCGTCCTTAAACTCGTAAATGTATGTTTTGTATAGGGATTTGCATATAGGTACAAATCGTTGGACTTCACAACATTTTGGCTACCATCTCAGACACCAGTCTCAGCTTAAATATGTCGGAGTTATGCGGTAACAAACATAAAAAAACACACAACCGAATTTTTAACACACAAGACAATCTTCAATTTTGTCAAAAACAAAATTTAAATTTATATTTTGCCATTTACTTTTTGCTCGGAGCCTTAAATTCTTATCGAAAAATAATTCCAGTCTATTTAACCTCTGACGACATTCAGCTACATCAAAATAAGTCTCACGAACATAAATAGTATTAAGGAACGAATCAAATCTTATTTATCATCATTTACTACTTGCTAGAATAAAAGATCTACCTATTGCTGCCTTGCTTCCTGCTCCGACTACATAAAGAGATATGACGTTTCTGTGCGACGCTGACCAGGCGAACTGGCAAAGGGTGTGTTATCAAGGTTCCCTCCCTTTGTCTCGTGCTTTAAAGTCGACTCACTCTACAGACTAAGATCTAACCTTAATTGCAAATATGTGCCACATATTTATTATTTCCATTATTATTTGCATATAAATATTATATTATTTTCTGCTATAGTTTTCACGTGGTGGTCCAGAAAACTTAATCTTTAGATGGATTTAAACAGTTATGTCAAAAAAACCAGAGCAACAAAATGATCTGTATTCAGTTTTTATAATCCCTAAAAAGAGCGCACTGTCCAAACGGCTTAAGTTGGGGTTGTGAAATTGGATTGGATGATAGTTCCAATTTGACTTTAATTGAGTGCGCATTTAGGTAGAAATGACTTTTGTTCATGGAATTCGTATAGGAGAAAATGTATAAGTCGAACATTCTTGAAAGGCATGGACAGAACTGTCTGGAAGAACGTACTGGACCAGGCTAAGACCCACCCTGAGCTGTAAGGCTAAGCTGATTCTCGAAGCGCGGGATTGATATCCAGGCGGGTGGAGCCGCGTACGAAAGCTTCTCTCAATTTTAAATGAAGTTCAGATAATCAGAGTAGCGATTCCTTAAAACTATCCGTGTAAGGCCAATTTGTAAAATAAGGTACATATATTGATTTACTTTGTGATTTATGTCATCCCAGAGAAAGAGTACAGAAAGCTAACTATACAAATGCCGTTATTACCTGTGTCACAAGAGTCGCGAGAATAGCTAGTGATACCGAAAATTAGATTGTAATGTTGCAACTTTTGCCTAGTACGCACATTACGAAAACGTTATAAATGGTCCTTGCATAATTCAAAACGGGGCTATCATCGTGACTTGCATGTTTGTATGAACAAATCAAGTTTTTTCTAATGCGTCACTATAAATATAATATAATTGTAAGTTATGATTGAGAGCAACTGTAACATTACTTTCAATATTATCATACAAAACAGCATAGAGCTCGCAGGACAGGTGTTCTGCTCGTTGTGGCAGAAAAATTAGGAGTCCTTTCCGGAAAGCGCAGTGCTGGTAGACCTTCCACACGGTGGACCGACGACCTGGTTAAGGTTGCCGGTAAACTATACATTCGTGGAAATATGCCCAGCAGTGGACGTCTTTTGGCGGAAATCATGAAGATGATGGGAATTTTGATTAAAAACATGTACATAAAAACTTATAATTGTACGCGTAGTGTCACTAGCCACTAGGGTTCATGGTTTCTCGAGCTTTTCAATTTCTCGGGTCTCGAGAATTCTCGAGGGTAATTTCTCGGGACTCTCGGGTTGTCGAGAAATTTACAATTACGTACGTTTTCTCATATTATTTGGTTCCAATTACGTCAAAAATTCAGTGGTTTTTCTCTCAAATAAAAGTATCAAATTAATTATAAAACTTTCATAGATGTTATTCAAAAACATGAATCATATTATTTTTTTAAATACAGAAAAAAAGATTATTCAGACTCCTAATAATAATGACAGCACCACTTTTGGCTGGTTATTTAGAACATATAAGCAAAATTAGCTGCTATTAAACTCAACAAAAAATCAACATGAAAGAAAACGTTAATAGCTAAACTTACAATAAATTAGAAAAGATAAAGAATCGCAGCACAATTTTGGGCTGGTTATTAAAACAAAAAAAATTAGTTTGAATCTTGTAAACAAAATAGCTTCTATAAAACTCGAAACAAAACTTTAATATCTTAAACTCAGGTAGAAAGTAAATGTAAATTATAATTAAATTACAATCATAGGACCATTTATGGCATGTTAATCACTACATAGTATAAAACAAATTCGCTGTCGTCTGTCCGTCCCTATGTATGCTTAAATCTTTAAAACTACGCAATGGATTGTGAAGCGGATTTTTTTAAAAGATAGAGTGATTCAAGAGGATGTTTTTTATGTATGATACATCCATAATATAGTAGAGAAACACTGATAAATTTAGAGGTTAATTCAAGGTTCAAGAGGAAGGTTTTTATGTATAATACATGCATAAATTTTGATGTTCATCATTGCACCTGTGCGAAGCCGGAGCGGGTCGCTAGTTAGAATATAAACAAATTAAAACTCTGCAAGTTTAATTTCTACAAACGTACATGATTTCTCGAGTTCTCGACTTTTCTCGAGCTTGATTTCCCGGGAACAATGCCCAACGATTTCCCGGGAATTCTCGGCTCGAGAATTCCCGGGAATGAACCCTACTAGCCACGTTTGTAGGAACTTGTATGATATTAATAATATATTTATAGTATCTTTATTGAATTGGCTTGCTATGCGAATATTAAACTCCTACCTAATCAATAATGTATTTAGGAAAAAAACCCTGTAAAATAGTAAGATCGCCTTAATAATAATCATCATCGCAGCCCATAAAAGACCCACTGCTGGGTTGGGCCTCCTCCAATTATAAGGAGACAAATAAGCCTCCTGTGCCACGCTGCCCAGACCGGCACATGGTTTCGTTTCTAGATTTCTTTCTATTGCGGCTACCCCGTCGCGGAATACCCGTAGCATGGAATGGGGCGGTGACACAATTTATTCTAAAACCGTCACCACACATTTATGGTGGTAACATACCCGATAGCAACAAACAATAAATAGATGTCGCTTCTGTCAAATAAAAACCAGACCAGACCATGACACTTTTTACGGACGAACTTACGGAATACACCTCGCCGCGCCGAGGTCGTTTACGTAGAGCCCCACTTTCTTATTCGTTAGATATCCCCATGGATTAGCCGTGGTATGTGGGACTCCGAGGCGCCTAGATATGGTAAATAGCGCCCCGACTTTACCACCAAAACCAACGGTATTTTTCGGGCTTCAGGGCCTCTAATTGCCCAGAGGCACTTGTACTGAGTCTGGGTGTCATTTCTATGCGTGAATTTCATGTTCGTAAACTGCCCCCGCGATACAGGTTATACTTATGAAGAGCAGGGGTTTCATTTAAAAAAAATGATTGGTTAGGTTTTTTTTTAAATGAACCCCCTGCACTAAGTATAACCTGTATCGCGCGCGGACATATAATGTGTTATTGCCCAATCAAACGTAGCAATAGCCGTAACTGATGCGTAACTGTCAATAAAATTCCTTGCAAGAAAATCTTCCATAGATTATTCACTACTTTGAATGGATGTTTATAAGTATACCTCGCGCGCGAGTTCATGTTCATCGGGGCCTAAATAAATAATAACTTATCACATTGATTTTATTTCATTATCTGCAAAATTACGTTACACGAAATTGACAGCTGTTGACTAAACCGGTAGTTATTAACGACATTGCCATAACTAATCAGGTAACAGCATGGCAGCATTCCTCAGGATGGACATGAACTCGCGCGCGTATAATAAATGTTTGGTATTGGAACCCAGAGAAGCTATACTTTAACTTATGTAAATAGCATGGTAATTCTGTCATAGGCACCAATTTGTTAATGGTCATCTCGCTAAAAAACTAAGCTAACTTTAAGGTCAATGCAGACAAAGGTTCGGGTATCAGCCAGTTAATATATATCTTAAAACTAATATGTTTAAATGTCATTGACCATCTGAACGGTGTTAATGTTTCAGATATATTAAGTAAGAATAAATAAAGAGAATCCGGAAATGTTTCAAATAACCGTTCATTCTAAATAATGCCCGACTGTTCCATCTTAGACCCTGGCGTTGCTTTCCATCACGCAAGAGTCAATGATAAAAAAAAATAATGCGGTGCAATTATGCCTAAAAAAGTCTAGTTACGTGTATATGTGATTTACAGTATGCGTTAATGATACTTCGATTTGTGATTGAGTACATTCGTGGTACATAACGGAATAGAGATCTGCAAAAAACGTATAGGCGATATTAGTGGAATTTTTCACAGCATAGCAAGGCAATTATGGTATGAGTGTGACTTCTATAGATTTATTTATCGTTTTTATTCCTAGTAAAAACAATCAAGCAAAAACCACAACGACCACAAGTCGTTAATGTTTACTCGTTCGGCTAGGGTTGCTACTCACATTCTGTAAGTATTTTTATAAAAACATATTCTAGAAATCCCACTTTTATAATCGAACACAATATTAAATATATTCTTCTATACCTCGAAGCTCGGAATTACTTCTTGTACTCCTGAGACCCTCAGGGAGAAGCGATACCGGTTCCATATCAACAAATATTGTGTTTTCCATAACTTTATTGCTTATGTTGGAATTTAATTTATCTATGTTTCTTCTTTATGTACATATTACAGACATTTCTATACATATTACATATAAATATTAAATACATTTAAATATAATATACCGATATAGTAAGAACATACAATAAATTTAGGTAGATACCCGTTCAGGAAAACTGAGTAAATCTACTGTTACTACTTTGTGTTTTAACCGGTGAAAAGTATAAATGAGTTTTTACATTTATTTTCAATACAAATTTAAGGAAAAAAATAAATTTTAACCTAATTTATTGTAAGAACCAAGCCTAAAAGGAAATGTTTCGGCCAAACTGCAACTACTGGATTATCAACTTTCTATTTATATTTAAAGCTCCGAAATTACACATTCGGTTTCATTACTTAATAAAAACAGGCTTCCCTTTTGCATGGTGAGTTTAACCATGTTATGTTTGTAAATGGTTGTTTCATAACAACCATCATCGCAATCCAAGAAAAATATCAGCCACGTTGGTCATTAAAATTGTGTCTATCTTGACAATTTAGTTAGGGATTAAAACATTGTTTGATAGTTTCCATAAATCACCACGACAACCAATTAACAACCCTAAAACGTCAAGCGCATCAAACTACCTAATTTGTATCATACCCATCCGATACGATGAATTCAAACGATCTTGCCAAACGCTCGTGTCAAAAGCGAGTGGTTGGTACATACTCGTACATCCTGAACTGAACTATCCAAATAACAAGTTCGGGGCCTAGGATGGCATTCACATTTAGGCCTTAAAATATGACCATTATCTAAATTAGCATATGCTAAAATCAATGAGCAAGTAATTTATTCGTAATCTATACGATTATTTTTTTATGTCGCAAAATAATGAAACTGGCTGATATGTACCGATTAGAATTTCAAATTTCCAATGCAAATTTAACAACAAAAATATTGTACGCTATGCGAACAGGGTCGTACAACACGTCGTAAAGATATTACATACATACATACGTATTTTTTTTATTGTGGCATCCCCTCAAAGTTGGAAAATAAACAGGTTGAAACCCTCCCTCTGGCAGGATACCCGTTTCTTTGTCTTTGGTACGATTATGTAACAGCCAACACTATTGACCTACGTTTAGCTACAATCGCAATCGCAATATTTTTATCTTATAATTTACTAGTGGCCCGCCCCGGCTTCGCCCGTGCAAAGCGGGGTTGGGTTATACATATAAACCTTCCCCTTGAATCACTCTATCTATTAAAAAAAACCGCTTCAAAATCCGTTGCGTGGTTTAAAGATTTATGCATACATAGGGACGGACAGAAGAATGCGACTTTGTTTTATACTATGTAGTGATGCATACCTATATCGTTTTATTAATTATATTTTATACAATCTACTTAGTTTTCAAATATTATCATACTTACCTCGTAAAAAAACACGTGTATATTAATAAAAACGCCTTGGATCCATTATGAATATGGAGTATCATATCTTTCATTTATATCTGGCTATCATCCCTAAGGTGGGTACTGACCAACGTTGCGAGGTGTAATGTAACGTGTTACACAGCGAACATTCGTGCAGTAAGTACGTCGTTGGTCGCTGGTTTCCCCGTAACACGACTTACAGACTGCGCGAATGTTCGCTGTGTAACACGTTACATAACACCTCGTAACGCCGGTCAGTGCCCAGCTGTAAAACAACAAGCTCCTAAAATGTTTTGATTTAGTATTTTGGGACCTTTTGGTTTTCCCAATCATAATTATACATTTGGTGTTTTCCAAGGCTAATATTATATATTTCCAAGTAGGTATCATGACTGCCTGGTACCTCCAGTGTTTGTGGCACAAGGTTGGAACGAGAACTTGTTTCTTGGCGTAGGTGCTTACGCGATGTGGCTACGGCAAAGCGGAATTTTATAATCGTTGACTACGTTTAATAAAAATTGAGCTACTAGCATCATCTATTGGTACAAGGACGCATTTTTGTATTCGGATCTGGTATGTTTGCGTCATCATTCGAAAAATATACATAAACATAATTAAACATTACGACACGTGAATCAAGTCTTTTCTAAAAATTGTTAATCAAATGCTACTACACTAGTATATATAAGAACGGAATTGGAAAAGAGCTGCTTAATTCCTCGTACACACATAAGTGATGATGGATTTACAATAGACAAGGCCACCAACCCATACCATCCTGTGGATGTCGTGAGATGCGACTACAAGGATGCAAGAGGCAGGCATCTAACCGCAAAAGAAAGAAAGCTCGACTCCTGTGCCAACCTTTTTTCACAGCGCGGCAGTAGGTAGGTACATTAGGCTTATTTCCCCTAAATCAAATTGGAGCAGACCTGACTCTGTAGTAGGTCATTTATGAGCAGAAACGACGAAACAGGGACTGATATAGGTGTTTTCGTCCTTAAAGACTTGAAGTGACTTAAATTTGGAATGTGGAAATTGTAAATGTTTTAATCATCAAAGATATCTACGAACACTACGTGAACAAGTAATGTGTGGAAAAAACGTTATATCAAAAAACATGACTTCTGCAAAGGCGCAAAAATAAGCAACCATTTGAAGTCGTTGCCTTTAGTCTTTAAATAAATATATAAATATCCTTGGACATTTCACACAACGCCATCTCGTCCCAAGCTAAGCAACTTAATGCTTGTGTTATGGTAACGAGATGGATGATAAACTACTTAAATACTTTTTTTTTTGTAAATATATACTTATTATAGACTAGTGGCCCGCCCCGGCTTCGCCCGTGCAAAGCGGGGGTGGTTTATACATATAAACCTTCCCCTTGAATCACTCTATCTATTAAAAAAAAACCGCTTCTAAATCCGTTGCGTAGTTTTAAAGATTTATGCATACACTAGCTTTTGCCCGCGACTTCGTCCGCGTGGAATAATGACTTCCGGAAAAAAAACAATTTGTCCCCCTTTGCTCCCCGATGGGAGGGAATTTCCAATAATCCTCTCTTAGTGGTAGCCTACTCCTCCCAACAAACACACAGGCCAAATTTCAGCTCTCTACTGCTAGTAGTTTCGGCTGTGCGTTGTCTGTCAGTCACTCAGGAACGGAAGAGTTTTATTTAAATAGATATACTCGGGTGAATCAAAAAGTTCTTAGAAGTGCATATATATGAAACCTTTTTGGATCAAGTTCGATATTCAAATTAAAGAGTGTCTATCACACTATATTTATGCAGACTGTCACTTGTTTTTGTCAGTTCGTTCGCATGTAATAAATTTTTTTGTGCAACGAGTTGCTAAAAAGTCAAAATTATGGATAAAAGTGAGTTACGTGCGGTGATAAAATATCTCAGTTTGAAAAAAATGTCTACGAAGGAAATTTTTTTGGACATTCAGCAGACATTAGGGGGTGATGCTGTACCCTATTCTACGGTTGCGTACTGGGTGGCTGAATTTAAAAGAGGTAGATCAAGCTGTAAAGATGACCCGCGTTCTGGGCGGCCTTCAACCTCCGTTACAGAAGAAAATGTCAAAAAGGTTGAGAATCTGGTTTTGGAAGACAGAAGAATGACTATAAAACATATAGCTGAGATCCTAAAGATATCTTTTGGTAGCGTTCAATCCATTTTAATTGATTCACTGGGGTTCAAAAAAGTGTCTGCAAGATGGGTGCCACGAATGTTAACCGACGAAAACAAAAAGCGACGTTTGGAAATTTCCAAGCGTAATCTCGAAATGTTCCAGCGTGATTCGGATAATTTTTGCCGTCGTCTTGTCACCATGGATGAAACGTGGGTCCACCATTTTGATCCTGAAACTAAAAGACAAAGCATGTCTTGGAAACGACCATCCTCTCCATCCATTAAGAAATTTCGAGTTGCTCCTTCCGCTGGCAAAGTTATGGCCTCTGTGTTCTGGGATAGTGAAGGAATCCTTTTTATTGATTACATGCCAAAAGGCCAGACGATAACTGGACCCTATTATGCAAATTTAATCCCGAAAGTGCGTGAAGCGATTAAAGAAAAACGTCGTGGAAAACTGTCGTTGGGCGTGTTGTTCCTTCAAGATAACGCTCCTGCCCATCGATCGGAAGTTGCGCTCAACGCAATCCGCTGTGCTGGCTTCAATCTACTTGACCACCCACCATATTCTCCGGACTTAGCCCCAAGTGATTTTCACTTATTTCCAAAATTAAAAGAGGAAATTCGTGGAACAAAATTTCACGATAATGACGCGGTTATAGCTGCCGTAGAGGACTTTTTCGAGAGTCAAGAAAATATTTTTTTTTCACAAGGAATAAGGAAGTTAGAAACGCGTTATTCTAAATGCATTGCATTGGAGGGAGATTATGTAGAAAAATAAAATATTATTATTTAAATCTTTGCATTTTTTAATATTGATTCCAAGAATTTTTTGATTCACCCTCGTAGATAGTTGGGCCCGCAACTCCGTCAGTGTGTAATTCCTTGTGTGTTATTAAGTTAATGTATTGGTAATATTGTTTAGATCACATTCACATGAGGCTTAAGTACCTATACAACGAAAATACTTCAGCGCAAAGCTTCCGGGTAAACACAACAAAAGAAAACTAAATAAACTAAATTAATTTAAAGACTATATAAGTCGCGCTGATAAACAATATTGCCTATCAATAAGGTCGAATGCTCGGAACGTCTACTCGCATCAACAGCCAAATAGTGTATGAAGTTCGCCGCTATCCGTGGTCATCTCGCACACAAATGAATGTGCGGGGTGGCTGTTTAGGGGCTGAGGCCCTCTACAGCGGTTTCGACGCTGTCCATGGCTAAGGACAGGTCTATGGGTATATCATTAGATATGTTGGGTCGCCGGCTAGTTAGTCGGCGGTCAACTCACGCTGCAGTGGTTTGCTGCGGCGCGGTCCGTCGGTCGCGCGTGAAGCGGCGCCAAGTCCCTAATGTGGGAGAAGCGCGACGCGTCCGCACGCTCGAACATCTTGGTAGTGAGACGGATGATAAACTCGTCCAGGCTCTCAACTCGTAAGTCCCTCGAAATGGTCGCGTTCCTCACATAACGCGGGGCGGCGACGATCGTTCGGAGACATAAAGCTTGCTGGGATCGGAGGCGCTTCTTGTTCGTCTCCGAAACGAAGGCGATAAAGGCTGGGGCGGCGTACGTGAGTCGGGATCTGATATATGTTTTATAGATGCCGATCTTTGTCCTGAGAGGGAGCTTCGAGGAGAGCATTGGGCGAAGAAGTCTTCTAGCCACTCTAACTCTCGAAATCACTGTGTCGACATGGTGCTTCAGGGTGAGGCCCTTGTCGATGGTGACTCCAAGGTAGATGACTTGGGGTATCCAGGCGAGGTCTTGACCGTTGAGGCGAAGCGCAGGGGGTAAATTGGTATATCCAGTAATTAGGGCCTGTGTTTTTGCGACATTCACTGACAACCTCCATTTTGCTAACCAGTCAGGTAAGGCGTCGAGGGTTGGCTGCAGTCTTTTAGCGGCGAAGGTTGGCTTGTACGATGAGGCGTAATACGCTGCGTCGTCGGCGTATAGCGCGAGCTGTACCTGACTGGTACATGCAATGTCATCTGTGTACGTTGCATAACAGGCAGGCGATAGGTACCCCCGCGCGGATCGGACGCACGGAGGACAGGGCGTCTTCAACTTTCACTACGAAGGATCGGTTCGTGAGGAAAGAGGCGACAACTTTGATGACACGTCGTGGGGCGGTAGACGTCGACAGCTTGAACAGTAGTCCCTCATGCCATACCCTGTCGAATGCCTTCTCCAACTCCAACTGAACTCCTTCTTGTTGTGGTTGACAGCCACAACAATTCAGTATTCACGCGCGATGGCTTATTAGCGTATTACATGTATAACTTTGGTACCGATTTCTATGACTATTTTTTTATTAATTAAGTAATAATGTTAACATTTATTAATTAGGGACGATTGAGAGTGTTATAAACGTAAGAGTAGACAAATATAATCAGAAAGCTCTGAACTGCTAAGCTATCGGGAGTTACACGTGTTATTGTGAGTCAACCATAAAAGATAAACATTTTCTGTCGTGGAATATTTTTTATATAAATTTAGGAAGAACATTTCCGTCATACATGATTTCTGTGTAGCTTTAACTATTAAGGCTGCACACGCGACGGAAGCTTAAAAAATGGAGTAAGTTCTCCTGTTTCCCAACATTTCCCTTCACTGCTCTGCTCCTATTGATCGTAGCGTGATGAAAAGTGTACTATAACCTGCCCAGAAGTATGAAGAACAATTGTACCAAGTTTTGTTGAAATCCGTAGAGCGGTTTTTGTTTCTATAACGAACATACAGACAGACAGACAGACAGACAGAAAGACAGACAGACAAAAATTTTACTGATTGCATTTTTGGCGTCAGTATCGATCACTAATCACCAGTTATTTTTGAAATATATTTCATGTACAGAATTGACGTCTCTACAGATTTATTATAAGTATAGATATAGAAGATAGAATAGAAGAAGATAGAAGATAGATATAGAATATAGAAAACACTCAGACCCGGAACAAATACTTGTAGGTCGTACAAATATTTCTTCCGTGCGGGAATCGAAACCGCGACATCTGCGCAGCAGTCGATCGATCCTTATTAACGTCGCTATAAATTTAAGAAGGCACCTTTTTGTTAAAATTTCCATTTTTAAACATCAATGTTTAGCCCCCGTACGCACTAGGCTGGCCGCCTAGGCGGAGAGCCGCGCGGCCTGCCGCTTTTCTAGTTTAATATTTTGATTTATCACATTTGGGATGCGTTTCTGACTGTGTGCATGCCCAATACATAAAACCTCGTTTACCCTGTGCTGGGTGTAATTATTCAATTGTATGTGGGAATGGAAAAGACAATGCCGATAACCTAGCCCTATGGGCCCCCGCGCATTTAGGCGGCCAGGCCGCGCGGCCATTCGCGCGGCCTGGCCGCATAATGCGCGGATTGGTCGCGGCGGCCAATAGGCCGCGTATGTGACGCGATGTTTTTCGTTGGCCGCGCGGCCTGGCCGCGTAATGCGCGCAGCTATATACAACGTAGAAGAATTAGTTAGCCGCAGCGACTTGGCTGCGCGGCCTGGCCGCATAATGCGCGGAGGCCCTTAGAGAAGGAAAACTTGATATGAAACCCTGTGCTAACCCGTCTAGTCAGCGTCGCACAGTACGCTAATTACCCTCCATGTAACTGGAGGAGGCCCGACTCAGCAGTGCCCCATATATGGGCTGAGTAGTACTTAACAGTAGTATCGGTAAAAACCGAAAACAATTAGTTTGTGTGTATTAATTTGAGTTTGTGTATGTGTTCTAAATCTGTCACCAAACGGAAAACCGCACAGTCTAGCTAGGCTTTTATTTACGTTCTTAAAATAATAACTAAAGCTGCTTTCGTTCCATACTTATACGGTAACAAATAAGTGCGTGTTTAACAAAGGAAATTTGATGTTACATGTAAGTGAGTGATATTAGGAACAAACTAACGAAATGAGGTCCCCGATTGCTAACTGCCGGCATCAAATTGTTGTTACGTGAGCACTATGTCATGTTACGTCGAGTTATAGATCTTACATTGTTAGGCGACGACCTTAAAATCCACACTCTAAAGTCATTGTTGTTGTCAAATAGAAATTAGTCATTGTTGTTTATTTTCGTATAACTTGTACACCGCCATATTTTATTACCCGTATAGAAATCGGGTAATACATTATGATGATTAAATCGTCAAAAAATTGTTGAAGCCCTTTTTTGCTATCATATAGTTTTATGAAGTGGAAATTTGGCATAAAATCATGGCCACCATATTGTCTCCAACCTACACTGTCTTGTTGTTTGTGTGTGGGCTAATTTTTCGAGTTTGATTATCGTAATACAAAACAGTAAGCACAGTAAAGTTTAATCCGTCGCAACGAATGCCGGTAGTTCAAAATAATGGTTCTTGAATTTTAAATTGTAATGGCACCTCAGACAACGTTATCTAAACATGGAACTAATACTACTAATACTCATCCCATAAATGACCCACTTCTGAGTCGGGCTTCCTCTCATCACATGGAACATGGAACTAATCGGACATTATGCGACTCCATGAACTCCGACCTCTCTTTTCACATTTCTCCGACATCTCTTTCCTCATTGAACCTCCGACATTACAAATAGTGGTGTTATAAGCTGGACGTATCTGTGTGTCGTAGCCTACGAATAAAGTAGCTATTAACCGGATGGAGCGATTATCGCGCGGGAATATTTTAATCTAAACCCCTTTTCAACGTTTTCAGGTCGGGTCAGTTATATCGGGAGTTACCTAAAATATTCAATTTTCTCTATGCTTTTTTATAGAATGTTCTTACGTACGTGGAAAGCTGTGTAAATAGATAGGTATGTATTATATTAACAATTAATCATAAATAATGGTTTAAAAAAAACTAAAAAAATACGCGTTTATAGAAAATCGTACTAAAAAAAGAGAATAAATTTGAATAAAAAATAGTGTCAGAAAATAATGATTTAATTGTAAAAAAAAGACTGAAAGATACATACTAACATACGTCTGAAGCTAATAAAATCATATTAGAAAGGAATAAAATTGCTTTTACCTACAACAGTAATTCACAGATAAACTGTATTAAAGCAAATTAATACAATTTACGACCATCCATACCGTACAAACAGTTTTCACGACGAAATCATAGGCTCGATTATAAGTTAACCGGAAATCGGAACATTATTTAACAGAACCAATTAAAATAACAACCCACAACTAACAATAACGTTTCATCGCTAATTTCACACACACCGACGACTGCGTCCGAGCTCATTGACCTCAAGTTTTACCAATAAGGTAACCAAAACTCTCAGGAAAATCACAAACTTTTTTTGATACATTGTACTTATGGATTTTATTATACAGCTAACTGTGATTGATACACCAGTGTTATACAGGTTGCAACAAAATCTCAATAGCCATAACAAAACGAGTAATTACTGATAAAGATATTGTGTGCAAAATACAGCCGTTTAAGAGGAGTTATGTGATATACACACGTACAGTCGAATTATATAGGAGTATAAAAAGATACTAGCTGACCCGACAGAGGGTTTTTTTTCGTCAGAAATCCTCATGGATACCCAGCCGTTTGGGGACTGGCCAGGCTATGTGGGTCCGGGGCGCGTGGAGATGGTAATTTGTTGCGCCCCAACCTACCCACTAAAACCGACGGCGACCATCAGCTGCCCGAAACAGGGCCACGGGTTTCGCTGCATGCTCCGCGACCCTGGGGACCTCGGCCCGCCTCGTTTAGTCGAGCCCCATGCTCCGAGGCGCACCCCCCCATGTTCCGCTGCTGAGAGGTGCGCGCAGTACGCGGCGCGATTTCCTCCCGGGGCCTGTTTTGCGCAGGCGACGGATTTAACAGGTCCATCGCCCGCAGGCCCACTTACGGCGGGCCGAGGTCAGACAGCGCCCTGCGGCGCCTGTTGCGGCGCTGGGTGTTTGTGCGCTGGGAGGCCAACTCTCTGGCCCGTTCAGCCTCCTCCTTGGCTGTCATGATGGCTTCACAAAATGTCTCCCTCCAAGCCCTCTCGCTCCGGACCATGGATCTAACGACATCCGGCAGTTGAGTTGTCCTGACTTAACTATGAATATAGAATTTAAATTGGTATAATTAATAAAAAAAAGTGTTTGTAATTTATTATTCTAATGCTTTATGTTATAGGTACAACATTCTTAGTATAATTTCCTTGAGCGGTTACAAAAAATAACTGAAATATTCACAGCATATTGGTGGAAAAGACGATATAATTATCCAAATTTTCCCGAACCATCAGTCTGTATGAATTCATTGAACTATTTTTTTAGTGAAAACATAAAGCACTTTTCTTGTGATGGGTGGGTATAAAATGTAAAAAAAAATCTATTTAGAAGATTTCCACGTAAGTATAAATAGTCACTCATCACGATATCTCTGGAACCATAAGACCTAGAGACTTGGAATTTGGAACCGACTAGAGGCCAGCTAAGAATTTACGAATTTTATGAAATTCCACCAAGCAATGTTTTTCATCAACCCCCCGGTTGATGAAAAAATTTGATTTTAGTTAGTGGCGTAGCAACGCGCGCAGGGTACAACTAGTTAATTTTATAAAAAGAAACATGATACGAAGTTGACTTCGGTCATAAGTCATGACACACAAACTAACCCGAGTTTTGTTTTATATTTTATGTCACTAATTATCCTTGTAGATAAGTATTTAGGAATATTGTAAGTTTTATTAGACGATTTTGTTTGCATAATTATTCGAATTTTAAATTGGTAGACTAGATAACCATCCAGCGCTGTCACTTATCCAACCTAGAGAAATTCGGTTTCGGCAAGCCTATTGCGTTATCCATACCTAACCTATTCTAATTACATAACATTTTTACTGTGTGAGCATGCGGTCTTGCATGTCGGTTATCCAGCAATGGATTTTGAAATATTTGTATGAAAATAGTTTAAACGAACGTTGCGTTAATTTGAAGTGATTGTTATCTTTATTTTACGGATTTTTTAATAGTGATATAACAAATGGCGATGTCTCAATGATGCTTATTAGATGCATACGACTTTAGTACAAAACCTGTAACATTTTATCAATATTCTGTAGGGCACGGTAGAACAAAATTATAATACAATCAAGGAGAATAGAAGGATTTGTACAATAATCGGCCCTATTGCAAGCTGCAACCTGTTAAGATGGATAATTCAGAAGGAAACAGAATACATATGTAGCGACTAGTATGCTACATACTTTACACAATCCTCTAATCTAACCAATAAAATCAGGAAATAGTCTTTTCTTTTGATTTGGAACATGCAACTAGATTCCTAACTTCACTTTTGACTTTTCAAAAACACCAGTAAATAGGTTCAATTGAAATAAATGATTTGAGTTTAAGTTGAGTTTGAGTTTGATTAATTCCGGCCGCTTTCTCTCTACTTCTTGCTTTAATCTCATCAGTTGTTCGCAGTAGAGTTCAGAATTGATGGTCCTGCCTGGTGGTAACAGCTCTTAATTAATAATGCCCTTCCAATCCCACCACACACACAGCATCACCTTGTGGCGAGTTAACCCGGGTTTCGCCACAGTCTGTGAAGCCTGACCAACCTTTAACCACGACCTTTTTTGACGTTCTTGACGTATGACATGATCCACTTTTCATCACCAGTTATCAGCTTCTTCAAAAATGGTTCGGTTTCATTACGTCGTAATAAAGAATCACAAATGAGTACACGGTTCATTAGGCTTCTTTCAGTGATCTCGTGAGGACCCAAATATCGAGCTTTTTTGTGTACCCAGTTTAAACTGTTTTGTGATCAATTCCCAACTGGGAATTGACCACAAAACAGTTTAAACTGGGTACACTTCATCGATCGATCGGCATATCAGTAGTTACGATGTAGCTGAAGAACTCTTCAGCTACATCGTAACTACTGATATGCCGATCTTGCTCCACGTTGTCAAAAATGGCATCCAATTTATACGTAATAGGGCGACCAAAGCGACGTGCATCTTTGACATCAAAATTTCCGGATTGAAAACGCTTAAACCAAATTTGTGCTACTCTCACATACATTGCACTAGGTCCATAAACATCGCGCTTGCGTTGCATTTTTTCCTTTTTTGTAGTAAAATTTTAAAATGTATCGAAATTCTTCATTAGATCACTCATCTTGACGGTACGAAAATAAATGAAAATCACACATTTTCCTAATTTGATTTGGAATTATGTTCTTTTAAATTTTAACTTTCAATGATACCAAAACCAGCCAGATACAAATAGTATAGCCAAAGAGATTTTATTACAAGTTCATACATACTTTAATGCGAAAAGACTTTTTCCCCAACCTAATATTATAACTAGATGTCCCGGCAAATCGTTGATCGTGGATGGGCGAAAATTTAGGGTTGTGTGTATTTTTGTATGCTGCATCATAAAAAACAAAAGATTTCGTCTAAAAAAAATTAATGAAATTTAGGGGTATGAAAAATAGTTGTTGATAAGCACACAAAAATTCACGAAAGTCGGTCGAGCCATCGCAGGAGTTTAATAACAAACACCGTGACACGAGAATTTTATAAATTAGATGAAATGCATTTGTATTTGGCCCACCAATCGGACAATACAATTTCAACACAGACGTGCAACTAAATTAACATCGTGAATACACTATGCATTTTGAAAATAGACTTGTATACTCTTATAGACATACTTATAATAATTGAAATATATTGCTTGTAACACATTAAAAATTATAATAAGCCTAATAACATAAGTTACGACAAAACACACTATGCAAGAGCTATCTAAATTTGATGTTTAGCGAATGACAATGAACCGAAAAACATTTGAAAGTATAATGCAAGTCAAAAACTAAAGCAGTAAGAAAAATACAACTACAGACATCCGTTTGTTTCATTGTCTGTAAACTAAACGATTTTAAGCCGCACCATTATGACTCTGTTACGTGTTTACCTTAATCAGGCGTACCCCACGGTTCAAATTTAGGCCATAATAAATTTGAACCGTGGGATTAGACATAATTAAAACCTTACGCTGATGACATTCAAATAATCAGACGAATATCTGATCCCAGAGATCGCGAAGTCCTACAGGCAGACCTGGGCTACCATCGTAAACTGGTGTGACAGAAAACTCATGTCACTTAATATAAATGAGGGTTAAGTCATCACGTTTACAAAAAAGAAAAATATTGTACTAAAATATAATTACCACGTAAATACAATTGTAATAGAAAGAGTTACAGAGGTTCGGGACCAGTTAAAAAGTCAAGCTCTATGATAGTTATTTAATAAGAGCTCATTGGTAAGAGATATTGTAGATATATTGCTCATCTGTATGGTCCACAAATTGTGATACTTAAATAGATATAGGGGCAATTCAGAGACGTTTTCTCAGATCTATCTTGTATCTCACAACAGTAATGTATCTCACAACAGCCCACTGGATAAGTTCAGAATGTGTATGGAGAAACTATAATGCTATCTGCTCGGAGACTGATATGTTTGTGGAAATAATTGGGGAACGCCTATGTCCAAAAGCCTACTTCCTTTTGCTGACATTATGATGATGCTGATCTACATGTACCTTCATAAATCACGCAGTAACTAACATCTACTTAAAGCAGGGACGCCAAGTATTTAAATTTATTCCGGGTCTCCGACTGCCTTGTGGATAGTGCTATCTGTATTTGAGGTATTTTATTTGGTCAATGTCAATATTTATTCCACGTAAAATAAACATATTTGCATTATATTAGATTCAAAATCTTAAGTCATGAGTTCCTTCATAGCTATGAAAGTACCTACACAAATGAATTGTTGTACAAGTTCTAGCAAAGACGTAATATCCTAATATGGGACCTAAACAACACCAGAACCCCTTAAGTTAAATTGATCACCCTGCACTGTAATTAATTAACTTACGCGGAATATCAAATAAATCACAGGAGACTTTATTAACGAAGCTTGAGAATTAACGCTCAAATTATATTTACAATTGCACAAACAGTGCATAAAGTTATTACAGTTCTTCGAGTCGAAGTCTTCATGCGAGTTCAGCACGTACGTTAGACATTTATACCAGACATCCTATTAAAATAGACCGATTTCGTAAAAGCCAAAATCACGAAGATACCGCGCAGTTATACATAATTCAATGTTCGAAATTAAGTGGTTCCTTCGCAGTGATTGAAATGTAAATAAATGATGAGTTCCAAATACAGGCAGGCTGTCGCGCATAGCTACAAAAGTCCTTCATTCCGAATAAGGTGTTCGAAGCATAAGTATTTGAAACTAAGTCAGGAGCAAGTACTTACTTGCAATAAAGCAATGTATAGATTTGTCTGGCTCATGATTCAATCGACATTAGTGTATAGTCTAAGCTGTGATGATGTTCTGCAACTTCCAGCAGATACGAAGTTGTCGTTAAACGAGCTGAAATTAATGCCACCTGATGACATGGTTCGCTGTTTGGGACATCTTAGCAGGGAGCGAATGTTGGATACTGAGGCAAAATTCATTTGGGAATCACTAATAAAATTCTATGGTGGCATAATTAATATCCCTGGTAAGGTACTTATGTCACTCCATTGGGTAACTGTGGCGGTCAGTCCAGATGATTATAACAATATAACGTTGAGTAGCATCGATGTAATAGAAAACTTTGGCTTTAATTATAATTTGGATGATCGTCAACTCACGGCTATTGCGAATAAGGTTCGTACAGATTTTGCTGGAAAGGAACCTGAGGATTATACATACTATGACCTAACGGCTTTGCGACAAATATTGTGTGCATTCAACGAAAGTGAGATATCAAGGATTCATCCAACTGCGTACAGAGAAGCTGCGTTAATCATTGCAGAGTTGGATTCATGTAATGAAGACGTTATGAAAGAGTTTGGTCTACTAGCCGTGCAAGACAGAGCGTTTGGTCCCACGGAAAATTGGAATGAGAACACAATTAAAATCGTCGGTAAAGTTGTCGATTTTTTACCCGAAGTGTTTGCAAATCAACTGCCACACCGATTACAATCCATTAAACTAAATGGAAATATAAAACAATGTAAATAAATATTGCAATAGTTAGACACACCATTTTCAAATACCGACTGAAGGAAGGTCACATTGGTTGTTTGATTTTGAAATAAACTAGTATCGATTAGATTTTTGATGGATTCGCATTAATTGCTATGTAAACTACAAAAGCTATTAATATTTACTAGCGACTTGCACTGCTAGTGACTTGCACTGCTCGTAAAGAATACATTATCACATATTTGTCACTATTGTAGATGTTCATAAATTATAAACAAACCTGTCGTTGTTTTCTAACAAACATCTCAAACAGTTGATATTTTCTGACGTCTTCAACAATTATCATTAATATACATAAACCTTCCTCAAAAATCACTCTATTGATAGGATAAACCTGCTATCAAACCGGGAACATACAGACTGAGAGTCGCTGTCTCTGTATCATAATATGCTGACTTTGTATTATAATAAGTAAGGGTATTCTTGGGTCAGAAAAGAAAGGAATTTGTAGTCATATTAAAAATCATGTATGCCATAATACTTACTTGCATAAATTAAGTATCTATATTTTTAAGATCACATCTGCTAGTCCCCAATTTTGCATAGAACAGAACAAATATTGGGTGCATAAATTTACAGCATACAGCAGTATCTAAAATATCTGTTTATTTCAATGTCTGAACGTTCTTGAACAATACAGTGATGCGGTAGACCATGTTAACCAATCAATTGATTTACTAATTGAACACTTTCGCAAACAGGATATTTACTCATATACCTATAATAACCACATGACTGGCTTTACATTACGTTTCACTAGCCAGTTGATTTTCATGAGCCTTTCAATATGATTCTTCTCTTAATATTTTTCTAGCTAACTAAACATTTCTTTCCGTATATGACTGCGTATTCCGTAAATATTTAGTGGATCAGCGAGGTTTTGGTTTGTAATGCAATATACCTACTCCAGCTAAAACACAGCGCAAACTACTTAAACAATTTTATTATTAGCTATATGTACAGTAAGTAAGTAGGTTTTTCATCCCCCCATCTCGGAAAGAGTATTTTTGCTCTTCGATATCTGAGTGCAAAAGCCGTTTTTATTCGCTAGAGAATAAAGTATTTTTGCTCTTCGATATCTGAGTGCAAAAGCCGTTTTTATTCGCTAGAGAATAAAGTAAAGATTATTCTGTAATACTTACCTGTCATAATGTAGTAATTAATACCTAAACTGAAATAAAAGTGTACCTATCTTGTGGTTGTAAACGGTTTTTTTTTGCATTTAGTCATTTCCTCGCTGAGGTGGAATGAAAAGTTACGTGTTGCACTCGAGTGCAAAGATTTTTCACCTCGTGCTCTTTTGATTCCCTCGCTAACGTTCAGGATTCAAGTTTTATTTTAGAATCCTTCGCTTGCTCGGTCATCAAAATTGAACACGCGGTTAAAAAGCAACTTTGCACTCTTGTATAACAAATAACTATTTTTGTCTCAGTAGCGGCAATGACGCGCAAACCACGCAGTTGGTTGATAAGAATAAGAACGATCCCTCATGGTGAGAGCTAGCAACGTCGGGAAAAAAGCATTTCAGTAAGGCCTGTTTTTAGATATGTTCTAGCTCTCACTCTCCCGGACGTCATACGAGCCATCTGGCTGGTGGTAGTGGTTGCGTTCATCAGTGCGCATCGAACCTATTCAGGTAAAAAAATAAATTTTAAATCATTTTAAGAAGGTTTTTTTATTATTGTTAATGAACTTTTTGCAACAAGAATCTATTATTGCCAGATATTTTTATTGTTGCTTATCATGTGCCAGACCATAATTTTGGAATAAAAATAATTTTTTTCAAAGTATTTCAGTATGGTTGAAATTTTTATATAATGTTATATAAGTATCTAAAAACCTAAACTTAATTTGCCAGGCAGTAACTCGGTTGTAAACCTTCAGCCAGACCGATTAAAAAGTGGTAAATTATGTGGTATTTTGCTTGGTCAAGAAATAGTTGTTGAATAAATTACAGAAAAAGAATTGAAAACTTTTGAATTAATGTGTAGATTAATATAAAATACCATATATATATTACTAGCGACCCGCCCGGCTCCGCATGGGTGCAATTATGAACATCTAAATTTATCAGTGTTTCTCTTTATTACGCATATTTTATACTTAAAAACCTTCTTCTTGAATCACACCATTTTATTAAAAAAAACCGCATCAAAATCCGTTGCGTAGTTTTAAAGATATATGCATACATAGGGACGGACAGACGACGGCGACTTTGTTTTATACTATGTAGTGATATCAAACTAATTATTTATTGTTGTACAAAATTAAGATAATGATCAATCTCGAGTATGAAAATATAAAAACAGAAAAAACCTTCTTAAAATGATTTGAAAATTTGATTTTTTACCTGAATAGGTTCGATGCGCACTGATGAACGCAACCACTACCACCAGCCAGATGGCCCGTATGACGTCCGGGAGAGTGAGAGCTATAACATATCTAAAAACAGGCCTTACTGAAAACGTTGCTAGCTCTTAGACGATCACTACGACACCATGTGCTCATGTTGAGATCAAAATTATGTGTAACTAGCTGACTCGGAATTACCTGAATGATAATTCCAGAATGTTTCAACTTTATTAAAATATGAGCAAACCTTAACCGGAACAAAAATAGAGCGTATTAAAAAAATATTTTTCATATTTTCTCACCTTTTAAACTTCCCTGGACTTCCTTTAATATTTCAAGACCAAAATTAGCCAAATCGGTCCAGCCATTCTCGAGCTTTAGCTAGAATAACGAACAGCAAATTTTTTTTTAAAGAATTTAGAAGATTATTAGAATATAATCAAAACGCATTTGAATAGTTATTATAATGTAACAACGGCAGATAGATGGTAGCGCTCGTCTTAGCAACCGACTTTCATATCGCTGAATTTAGAACAGAAATTGCTAAGCATTAAGCGGCCAAGCAAATTATAAATTAAATGCGAAATCACGTGTTTCTTTCACATTCGAGTGAATTTCAACAAAGCTCATTATTTGGTCATTTCCGTGAATTGTTTTCTTGTACTTGTTGATATTGTTTAGGCACATGGTAAATTCCACAAAAATCGTATTGAGAATGTTGATGCCAAAGAAATGAAACAGTCACTCACCGGAATGACAGAATGAGCTAAAATATGTTTGTGGCCAAGGGAAAGAAGTTAACAAACATAACGCTCCTAGAGCTGCCTGACTGACTAACGATATTCTTACAGAATACGCATGGCACAGTTGGGTAAGTACCCTCTATGTACTTGGAAGAGGCCCGACTCAGCAGTGGGCCATTTATAAAATAATAATAAATAAAATTGGAGTGTCTGTTTGTAATAATAAAATAACCACTTTTTACTAAATGCGCAAGTATGTATACACAGTACATAGATAGGTCACAGAAGGTACACAGTACATAGCATGTCACAGATAGATAGCTGATGATCTAAGGAGTAACTTAGGCTTTTTTGACTAGGCTAGCCCCGCGGCGTCACTCGCGGGTAACATCGCACCCGCGCGAAGCCGGGGCGGGCCGCTAGTGGTCAATAAAATTTAATACTTAGTACCAGTGGGACACTAAGTTAAACTTGTATTTTGGGCCCTAAAAAAAGACATTTTTTTAAATCGCTATATAACGTGTTTTTAACAAAGGTATAATGAATTTAGAAAAAAAAAATTATGTGTTTTATATATATTTTTTTAATATAGTTATCATGGGTCAAAGGTACTCAAGTTTGCGATACTTTAAAAATTCATATCTCTAAGAATATTAACTTTATCGTGAAAAGTCATGGGACCTTTTTTATTTGTATTTCAATAAATAATATTTAAAAAAATGAGTGCGCTGCGTAACCTATTGAATAGAGAACAAAATAATGTACTACGACTTTGAAGAACATATAATTTTCTCGGAAAAATATCGCTATAGGATATGTCGGAACCAATAAATAAATGTCGAACTATTATATTTACGTCACAATAATTTTCATTTAAAAAATATATTTTAATGCCACCGCTATAAAATCTCTTTTATTTATAAGTACTTTGGTATTAAACCTTATCAAAAGTTATTATAGAAGAACGTAAATGTCAATTGTGACTATAATAACCTGGAAATTGGTGAATAAAACCACTATGAACATCGTGTAGATTAACCAGTGTTCCATTCGTGCTTCGTTAAAACAAATTAATAAGTGATGGAACCTAAAAAGCAATGTAATCTTGTGTGTGCCAAACATAAACCTTTGGAATACGTCGGTCAAGTAAAAATTATTTTCGTGGACACACCAGTATATCTTTACAATTTAAAAAAATGCTCATCTAGCGTGCTGGCCTTAGCAGATGCGTTTCTCCTTATGAATTTTGTTTTTGTTGTAAATTACGCCTTGGGAAGATTTTTTAAACCGAACCATTTTATTTATATGGAATTTAACCAATTTGATGCCTCCATGCACGTGTTTTTCTGTGGAGCTGTGAGTATTTTAGAAATTTTGATCGTACCTACGATACTTGTTCTAACATTTTATATAGAGGCAATACAATTGTTTTTGGTATCGTTGGAGAAATGCTTGATGTACGAGTATACTGTCGCCCATCGATGTAAGCCCCTGAGGTGAGGTCACTTTGGAACAGTAGACTGGGTTTCAGTGGTCGCGACCCTGTGACGTAGAACAAAAATGCTATCTACTGTGGCGCTTTGACGGGTTTACGGCCAACGACTATCGGTCAGTCATGAAGGCATTTGTTGGTAACAGGTCCCTGACCAACCACCGGCCTCTATAGCAGGGACGACTCTATAGGAGGGGGCCGTAACGTCGTCTCCTCCTCCCCGGTCTTCGTCTTCAGAGGGGTCAGCCGAATCATTCTCCTCCCTTATTCTCTCGACCGCCTCCTTCTTGCGACAAAGTGGTCTCATAGAAGGTCGCTTCTTAATACTCCTCCCACTCCACGCCGCCAGAGTCCTTTAAAACTTCCACGTGCTCCCCTCCACTGTGTGGCGCGCCGTTTCACCAAGAACGTGAGGAGGTGTGGCGCCCCCACCTACCCGCACGGTAGCGGTATACAGCCGCTAGCTCCTCCGCCTGTAACTTCTAGGGAGCCGGGCCCTCACTGCTACTACCCTCAAATGCTTCCGCAGATGGGACCTGTGGCGAGATGTATTGGCCTCAGCGCAAACGGGGCCCAGCACTCCAGATGTTGCCGAAGTATAGTAGGAGGTAGGCAGGGGAGTTGATCAGTGTCGGGACCATCTCAGGACAGGACGGCGGGACAGACTTTCCGGAGACATGTGCGTCCGGAATCTCTACCGCCTGTTCCGTTTGATATATTATTTAAGCCCGCAGCCCGTCCTAGCCGATGTTCTACAAGACTAGGGGTTTCGCTTTCTATGCTGTTCTTCTCGCCGTCCTCCAGCCGACGGTAATTCAAATGACGGAGACCGGAGATTATAGACTCATTGCTAGCTTGTTGTCCTGCTCTACGCATTTCGGGCTAGACAGCTCAAAGAGCCAGATCCACTTTGGGTTCATCCCGAACTTGTGGAGCATGAACAGCACCTACGTCAGGTGATGGTCAAAATTTCCTCAACAATCTAGTGGACTTCAGTTGTACTATGTAGCATATTTTATTCTCTAAACATTCCACTTTCGTCGTTAGCTGGGTGACTAGAATTTAAAGAAAAACATTGCTAATGGTTTTCTGGTATATTGTTCTTGTATATTAAATAAAGCTTCTGTTACACCCGAAATAGCAAATCATAATAATCTTTTAATTCTTAACTCCTATGCATTGAGGTGACACCTTGTATCTCGGGGGCGCTTTACGTACTTATAATTCAAGACCACAATGACATCCACACCCAGAGCAATCTGTGGTTGACATAAAACACTTCCCTGATCCAAATCAAACCAGGTTCATAATCTCTTGACCAACAAGGCGTTTTACATTTCAGTCTCATTATTTGTTGCTTGGAGGAATATTGATCATGAACAATATGTTTGGACCGGCAGCGTCAACAAGTAAGAAACACAGAAGATACCGACAACTTATTATGACTTTATTGGGAACAATCCTCCTCGTTGTGGGAACGCATTATGGAATAACGTATAAATTTAATTCTGTTGAAGGTTTCGTAAAGTATTTAATAAAGAAAGGGTTAAGAATAAAATATTTGTCAACAATATATGAAATAGAAAGTTATTTCATTCATGCTTTTGCTGGTGAGTACATCAATACTGCAAAGATAATACTAGAAGCATAGATATAACAGGATTGCCATTTAAGTGGCAGTGGGTAGGGCACATAGCTCGCAGGACTAACGCCCGATGAGGCATCTAATTCCTCGACCGGCGACCGCGTTCCAGCAAGTGCAGTGCTGACAAGTTCCCTACACCTGGTTAAGGTCGCCGGAAAGCGTTGTACGTGGGCCAGGCTGGCCTTCGTGGAAATCCTGGGGAGAGGCATAGGTCATATTTTGGCTGAAAAGATGATGATGAGATAATACTTAGGCATGTCGAATTTTTACCTGAACCTATAAAATAATCAATGAAAAACCGCATTTGAAACTTCATAAGTTTTTTCTAGTATGTCTCTATAATACATGTCATGTTTTAACAGCTCTTCTTGATCGATATTGATATAGCACCAGCTCGGCTCGGCTTGGTTGATAACTGAGTACTGAGTACTAAAAACAGATTTTAAATTTTGAGCCCATGCGGGCTAAGGTCTACCTCTTGCGTATGCCCTTACGACACCCGTAGGATGCCATTAATTGGTGACATTGTGTATTATAAATCCGTCGCCACACGGAATTTCGTCAAACGGTCGCAGTGGGGGCGCCACACGGGCCACTCTCCCTCCACTCTTTTTAAGGTGATTATTACCCTCAATGTTACTGGAGGAGGCCGAAATCAACAGTGAGCATATGTATGGGCTGACTAGTAGTAGTCTATTATCCGGTCACGTCTGTCTCAATTGCACATTTGCAAATTGGAGTGCATAAATATTCCTATTAACATCTATCAATTATAATACGTCTAACGCTTCAAAGTTGGTATAATGAAATCGCCTACTAATAATAAACAGACTTGAAAAGTCATAAATTTAGTTATGTATCAAATTAGTTAGGTTAGGGTATTTTGTACAATTTCGAAGAATATATAATCCGCACGGTCCTCGCTCCTGTGCAATGACATTACGGTGCCGCATGGCGCTGGTCTGGGCCTCGTAATGGACGCCGACCCTTAGGCGAAATGATTTTAAAACTACGCGGGCAATAATCGAAACCTCTGGCAGAAGCTAGTATTTAATATATTTGGATTTTCAGTCTTGGTGGTTGAAGGTTTACGATGACTTACCAATACAATAGATCGCAGTCTACCAGACAAAACATCGCATACCTAATTACACAAAGTTAATTCAGTCTATGTTAGAATATTCCGGGTTCTTACAAGAAATTGGAATACTGAATGGATTTTAATTAATGAAACTAACAATAATATAGCTTATACATCAGAATAACACAAAGGCTACAATTTATAAAGATATTGTTAAATTTTTCAAAATATAACTATAAGTGTCAAGTATTCATAATAAAAAACAGACAAAAAAGTAAATTCTTTCACCACGCGGTTATAAGCGCGGGGCACAGCTAGTTAACAGTAGATTGTATCTTAAGGGAGCAAAGTAATATTAGTTATTAGAAGCGAAGTGAGGGATTCTAGAGTAGAATCCGGATTCTTTACTTAATATTTAGTAACGTTATTTATTGCATTCATAATGCATATTTATTCAATTTAATTGTTCAATTGTTGTTATTTTTTATAGGAATTATATTTTATTTAATTATAAATAATTATTCACAATGTAAATAATTTTTAATGAATCAATGAATTGAATTGAATCGTAAATTCTGCATGTAACGAAGGAAAAAAAAAAGATATATTTATTGGAAAATGTATACAAATACATAGTTTTAAGCCATAAACAATGAAAACTATGTCGAACAATTCAAAAGACCAAAAGACGTCCACTGCTGGACATAGGCCTCCCCAAGGATTTCCACAAAGGCCGGTCCTAGGCCGCCCGCATCCATCGTTTTCCGGCGACCTTAACCAGGTCCACCGTGTGGGAGGCCTACCAGCACTGCGCTTTCCGGAACGCGGTCGCTACTCGAGGGCTTTTCTGCCCCATTGAGCGTCGGTCCTGCGCGCTATGTGCCCTGCCCACTGCCACTTAAGTTTGGCAATCCTGTGGGCTATGTCGGGGACCCTGGTTTTCCTGCGTATCTCCTCATTTCTGATTCGATCTCGCAGGGAAACTCCGAGCATAGCCCTCTCCATTGCCCTTTGGGTGACTTTGAGCCTTCTGATGGAGCCCATAGTGAGCAACCACGTCTCTGTTCCCTAAGTCATCACTGGCAACACACATTGGTGGACTTTTGTCTTCAGACACTGCGGTATTGGGGACGAGAAATTATTTCGCAACTTCCCAAACGCTGCCCAGCCGAGTTGGATCCGACGATTGACCTCTTTCACGAAGTTGGACTTACCTAACTGGACAGTGTGTCTCAGGTAAATGTAGTGGTCAACAACTTCGAGGGTAGAACCTCCGATGTTTACCGGAGTGGCTTGAACATGGCTATTAGACATGATCTTCGTCTTCTCTATGTTCATCATACGGCCGACTCGTTCGGAGGCTCGACAGAGGTCATCGAGCATCGTAGTGAGGCCCTCCATGGGCGTAATGGCTAACACTAACGTGTATAATAATATGATTGTCAATCATAGTATACGGATATCCCGGTCAAAGTCATCAAATATAATCTTTTTAGTTTTTTCAATAAACTTTATCCAGTCATCTCCTGTGAATGCTTCGCATGCTTCTTTTATAAGCACCCCCGTCCCTACAACGCTATTTTTGGGCTGCCATTTTTTACCAGAGATATAAAGTAATGAGTAATCGATGCTTTTTAAATTCATCTGTGTGATATTATGACAGTGATTTTCTTAAGTTTTGTTTGGGCGTAGGTACCTTTATTGTATTAACTTTATTAAATATTAATTAGATTATCACTACTCACTACATAGTATAAAACAAAGTCACTATCGTCTGCCCGTCCCTATGTATGCTTAAATCTTGAAAACTACGTAACGGATTTTGAAGCGGGTTTTTTTAATAGATAGAGTGATTCAAGAGGAAGGTTTATATAATCAATATTGCATCCGTGGGAAGCCGGGGCGGGTCGCTAGTATATTATAAAATGTTATAATTAGTTTACAAAAGTATTCGATTATTATTTTGCCACATCACTACAAAAACAAACAGTTGACATAACCTTGAAGAGGGCCGTTTGATGTGGTTTGACTTATAAAAGCTATTGTTTATAGATTTATTAATTATGTAATTGCAAGCATTTTAGCCCAAAATTAATAATTTTTTTGTAAGTTGGCATATTTATTCGAAATTTAATGTTATCAGTCGTTAAAATTATGGTAAATAAGAGATATTTAAAATTTAGCCGTAAATTGCACGCCGGTTGAAAGTTACTTCGCCCAGTCGATCACGATATGTCAGGAACGCATTATCTGAACGGCTGGACTATAATAATAAAACAACTAAAAACTTATATTTACATTTGAGACATTTTCGCAATTATGAAAATGTATTGTCACAGTGTTTAATTTGATTTTTTTTACTCAGCCGGCGCGGCGTTGCGCGACTATGTGCCGTCGTACCAGCCAGTCCTGATTACACACTAAGAACACTAAGATGTTCCAAAATCAAAAAGTGCGCGGCATAGTTAATTGCGGCGCACTTACGAGTTTAAAGAGGATTAAAAAATCACTACGGGTAGTAATAGCTAAAAAGTCTAGAACAGAAAAGAGAATTTGCTCCCGTTGAAAGAGAAACAAAACTTAACTTTTCGAATAAATGGCATGAAAACAATATTTAATATACTTTTTTTTACAGGGGCGATGTGTCTAGTGTCACTAGGACTCACTATTCTTTTCAGTATTCTCATGGTTTTTATGAAGAAAAAGCAATTCTGTTACAAGTTTTTCGAGATATTACATATTTCATGTTTAATAATCGCCACTCTATCCTCGTCTATTTGTTTCCTATTGTTGCGAGAGATAATACCGCTTTATAATATATTCAAGGACGAAAATGTTAACAGAACCGTAGGAAACTTAATGTACGTGGCTTGTATTTTTTATACAATAATTGTAATATTGTCACCCTGTTTATCAAGAGTGGTTTCAACTCAAGTTGAAAAATTGAGACGTGCAAAGCTACCACCCTCGGTCAAATTGCTCCCTGAGAAAGATGATAAGGAATTGATCTCTAAAATAGATAATAAGAAATTGCCCTCTAAAAATGACGATAAGAAATTGCCATCTCAAAAAGATGATAAGAAATTACCGTCTAAAAAAGATGATAAGAAATTGCCCTCTAAAATAGACGACAAGAAATTGCCCTCTCAAAACGATGATAAGAAATTGACCGCTAAAAAAGACGATAAGAAATTGACCTCTAAAAGAGACGATAAGAAATTTCCCTCTAAAAAGGATGATAAGTAATTGCCCAATAAAGAAGACGATAAAAAATTTCCCTATATAGAAGACGCTAAGAACGAAGAGAAGAAACAACAAGTAATACTTAACGAGTTAAAAAATAATAAATGGCTATAAAATTTCATAATTTTTATTCTCATTTGTTTTCCGTCTTAACTTGCATACAGCCGCAGTTCGTTGTCGACTGTACATTTTTTTTAATTCTTAATTAACCATTGGTTGTTCTCTATCTCACCCGAGATATTTCTGAAATATTTCAGATAACATACTTAAACAGATCTCAACGATAAAAAAAGTCAAATATACTTTAAACTGGAGAGAATGTGAACTACGTTAAAAATAAATATTTATGAAATCTTTCAAATAGTCAAATAATAATAAAAAATCCAAGGTTACTACTAGTTCGAAATTCCATTCCACGAAGAAGAGCATGCCAGGAACACCATGTTGCCTTTAAATAAAACGATTACAATTATTGTGGTACAGACAAGACTGAGAGATTTGTGAAAGCAGATACACATGTATGCACACATAGCCAAAAAACCAAAATGATTGAAATGACATACCATTATTGTGCGTGATAGAACTGCACTCGCACACTGTGTTACCTTTTTACGCGCATAATAATTTTCTACACGCACGCTCACACACACAAAGCCTCATCACAACGAATTAACCTTAAGGCCCTCATGATTATGAGCAGAAAACCAGATATCGTCTTGAGCTTTATACTACAGTATTAGCCTAGGGCGGAAGCCCGAGAAAATGGTAAAAAGTAAAAAATAGTAGGATGAAACCCGTTGCCACGAGAAACAAGACTTTTCAATTGAAAATTAGGATGCTTTTTCGATATTATGTCAAAATTTGGTGAAAAATAAATATACAGAATTGAAAAAATTACAGTGTTTTGGGACATAAAAAGGTAAGCTTTCGCCAAACTTCGAGAGAAAAATATTCATTTGCATAAGATAAAAGTAAAAAAACGAATAACTTGGTTATTTGAATTTTTCACATACATTTTGAGGTTATGTGAAAAAAGTGTCAATACAAAAAATGTTGTTTCTTTCAATAGGAGTTGTTGTTTTGCCGTAAATCTAGTTAAACCGTTTTTACCCTTAAACCTCCCCACCCCCACCCCCTCCCCACTTCCCTCAGATCGCTAGTAATTTATTTTTCCTTTCATTTTTGTTATATTCTCTTCCTTTTGCAACGGGTTTCATCTTAGGTACGATTGTTTTTTTTTTGGTTTTAGAAATTATCGGCACTGTGACTATAGTCCGGCCGTTCAGAGAATGCGTTCCTGACACATCGTTACCGGCTGGGCGACGTAATTTTGAACTGGCGTACAATTTACGGCAACATTTTAAATATCTTTTAATTACCATATTAACGAGTGATAACATTAAAATTCGAATAATTATGCTAACTTACAATATGTATTAATTTTGGGCTAAAATTATTACAATTACATAATTAACAAAGGACAATGGCAGCTTCCCATGCATTGTTTTATTTGAGATAAAATACCTACGTATTTTAATGAAAAATATCTTATTTAACTCGGCGTCATCTTCTGAGCTGGTTTCTGCAAGATTTTTTGTCAGAGAAGGCCGAGATTTTTAGATATTGAGCCCTAATTATTCACGCATTCACTGCATCCACAGACAATGCATCATTTGTAGAGATGTCCGATACATATCGATGTTTTGCGTTATCGATACAATGGCATGCGATACACTAATATCATATATCGATATATGACAATGTGATATCGTTTCGCATGACCGGTATAACGATACAACATTATCATATTCTTCTTTTGCACATATAAAGCGGCTTTGGTTTGGTTAATGTAACACAGTGCGAATAAGTTGGTAGATAAAATTGATTATATCCGTAATCTGGTATACATATCACAAGCATTAGGTAAAACTTAGTTTGTAACCAGAGGACATTGTCCGAAATGATCATGAATATTTATTTATTACAATACGAAATATCAATACAAAGCGGCTTATAGGTCATCCCTAATTATTTGTACTAAGCAGATGACAGACATTGGCATGTGTCAGAAACGCATTCTTTCAGCGGCCGGACTGTAGTGTCTATTATTCGTTTGCGTTGACTTTTTATTGGATTAGTCCTTTCTTGCAAATAGATGCTCGCTGTTTCAATTTTTAAAGAGATTGTAACTATTTACATATTTATGACTGAATACAAATCTGAGCAGTCACTTTTTCAGAAGAAAACTTGTTCACCATATTTTACACGAGTCTCATTTCTATTAAAGGAAAAATATAGTGGCTGTAAAAAAGTTAAAAGTTGGTACCTATGTCCTGAACTTCCATACTATTCACTCAATATCAATTGAAATTCCATCCTGCAGCGGGATATGGCGCATAGCGCATAGCGCTACTACTACTACTAAGCCCATAAAAGACCCACTACTGAGTCGCGCCTCCTCCAATCACATGGAGGGTAATTAACCTATTGTGCCACGCTGGCCAGACGGTTTGGCACAAGGGGGGTTCTATTAGGTATTGCTCAAACTCAAACTCAAACTCAAACTCAAAAGGAACTTTATTTACGTAGGTTTCATCACAAAACTCTTATAAATCGTCATATTTATAAACACCATTATCATCTTACGGCCCCTGTCCCACACCAGGTGGCAGTCTCCACACACACCTCTCAGTCGTCATACCTACATTCACACCTTTCACACACAACTCTGCACTCCCACAATCCCTCCATCTCCCCTGATTGCTCACAATCTCTGCGTTCACTCACATTCATGCCGAAACTACCACCGGTTCGGAAGGCTGCTCTACAGAGAAGAGCCGGCAAGAAACTCTGTAGTTGCTTTTTTTAAAATTATTGGTCTTGTTTACAAAAAGCACTAAACAGCATAGTGAGAGCAAGTTCGCAAGATGAGAGAAATGTACATTTTTGCATAAAAAATTAAATAAATAAATAAACACGCTACACGTTTCCGCAATGAATGACGGATAGACCTTGACAGGGCCAATCAAGAATGCTTGTCTTGCGGCTAGGTGATCTATCTCATGCTTCGCTTACGACGAATTAAGAACAGGCCTTACTCAGTTATAGTCGCCTCTTACGACACGATAAAATGAGGTGGTGACGCTATGTACTCTAAATCTGTCACCACACGGATAACATGCATAGCCCATTGCATGGGTATGTAGGTTATTTCCTCGTTAGATTTGAAACCATTACACAGTATTTGACTGCCTCGATGGTCTAGTGGTTAGATGTGCTGCCTTTGGATCAACGGGTCCGGGGTTCGATTCCTTGGTCGGGCAAGTGTCTTTGTCTAAACCAGGGACTCTTGCTCTGAGTCTAGGTGTCATTTGTGCTCGTGAATTACATATTTGTAAACTGTCCCCGCGATACAGGTAACTTATACCTAGTGCATGGGTTCCGTATTTTTGCATGCTTTGCTTTTTGTAGAATCAGAGCAGAGTAGAGTCATACATTTGGTTTTTAGAGAAAATTAGAATTACGGAAACACGTGTTACTTGAAAACACCGTAAATGAGGTCAAAATGTTCAATACATAATTACGACCTATTTGATGGCACATTTTCTGGCCCCTTCTGTCAACGTCGCACCAATATCATAGATTATAAGTTTCTTGACAATATCTAAATAAACAACGTGACATTGGCGGAGTTGTTGTAACATGGCTAGCCATCAATCTACAAATATCACTATCACTACATAGTATAAAACAAAGTCGCTGTCGGCTGTCCGTCCCTATGTATGCTCAAATCTTTAAAAGTACGCAACGGATTTTGAAGCGGTTTCTGGTAATAAATAGAGTGATTCAATAGGAAGGTTTTTAAGTATAATGCATGCATAATTACACGTGTGCGAAGCCGAAGCGGGTAGCTAGTCTAAATATAATTTTCTATGGTGTTTGGCTGGTTTCACTGTTTGTCATGACTACGGACTAAAGAAACTATCACCGTACAGGCACTATTGGTTACCTAGTTGGTAATATATTTTTAAGCTATTGTATAGCTTTTAAATAATAGGCTCTGAGCGCCCGTTGAAATATTATAAATCTATTTCTAAATAATCACTAAAAAATATAGCAATAGCTTTATGATATTTACATCTCTATTAGCTATTGCATTGAAGAGCGGTGTTCCACCTTGATCACCGTTATTATTATTATTCTATTAATGATAATGGGTCAAAATGTTTAAAATATTTAATTATCATCGGTCCGTAATAAGTATGCCAAATTTCGTGTTAATCCAACGTTTTTAACTGGGTCAAAATCATGTTGAAAGATTCCGTTACATACATCTGAAGCTAATAAAAGCGTATTAAATAGAAAATATTTGTTTGTAAAAAAGCGTGGGGTGCATGGTATCAATAGTTTTTTTTTAGTTGTATTTTCTTTAATAGCGTATTTTTGTAGTTTTTTTTAATTTTTATTTGATATTCGTTATTTAATTTTATGATTGCGATTTTAAATTACGTTAATATTCACAAATACTAGTCTTTGCTAGTCTTCAATAAAAGTAATAGAACAAGGGTTTCTTTTTTCTCAATAATCCAACACGTTTACTGTCCAAATAGAGGTTTTGAAGAATCTCGCGTGAGATTAGGGGGAGGGAGTTGAGGAAAATATTACGATATCTCACCAAGGGGAGAGGGGGCGTCAAAATTTTCAAAAACGCCTCATGTAATTAATGGACGCCCCCTTATAATCATAACCACCATGCGCCAGCGCCATCTAGTTAATACAACTCGACATTAAACATACCGCCCACCAAGGACATATTATAAAATGAATGTCTTTCACTTTAAATAACAAATACTGCATAAATAAACAATAAATTAAATATTATTATTGCTTATGTTGATAGAAAATGCTATGCAATAGCTTTATCGCGGCAGTCCCCGAGTGCCACAATTAGTTTTTTTCCATGCGTTACTTTGATCATTAATAACACGCTAGAGTTTGATGTGGAACCTCTTTAATATGATATATTTATTTCAGAGTACACAATGACGACCGCTAGTGTTTTGCTGACGGTCACCACGACGTGGAACATGTCCACAGAGAAAATGGAGAATGGTGGTTACTTGGGCCGCAATCTCAAGAATGCGACGGCAGAGGCGGCCAAGGAACTGCGCGAGAATTCCGCGACTCGGGATCAGGCTATCACCATCATGCGGGAATGGATACAACAGAACACTGACATCAAAAATGTTCGCACAGGTAAATCTTGCAGAAAAATATCAAATAGCTTAAGCTTGGAAGCACGTTTTCCGTAATTTGCCCATGTACAATGTCGTAAGTAAGTAGGTATATAAAATGAGGGCTCAAGTATTCCCATAAATGTCTACCGGCTCCCATGGAATTATGAAGATATCTCGTCGTTCGATGTTTCACCCCATAAATGACCCATTACTGAGTCGGATCACCTCCAAATTCCTGAAGGCAAATTAGCCTACTGTGCCCCGCTGGCAATGCTGTTTTCACAGGGTGTATAACAAGTTTTCCTTCTTACGCGGCCAGGTGATCTGCCTCTTGCGTTCCTTCAGTAATCTCGTACGACACACTCAGGATGGTATGGTGTACTGTGTGTATGCTTCTTAATAATGCATTACCAAGTATGTACACCTCTTAATACTACATTGTATCGTCTTTAGATTAGTAAGTAGTTTTACACTATATATAACTAGTTATTAAGTGAATAAAAGAGAGTTGTTGACAGTTGAACTAGCTGGTTGTCTTCTTCTTAAGGTCCCTAGAAACCCCAACATTACAATGGGTTGGTGACATTGTGTATTCTAAATCCGTCACCACATGGACATTTTGAAGATTGAGAAATCTAATTAGCCACTCGGAAATTCTCATGGTTAACTCGCCATTGGAGGACTAGCCGGGTTTTGTGGGACTCCGGTTGAGTGTTTTTTTTTATATGTGTAATTCCGCCCACTAAACCCACGACGTCCCTCGACTGCCCGCTTGAGGGTGACGGTTTGTGCCCCTATGCAATGAGGTAATATGCTCCGAACCTCTTGACAAACTTGGCGCTGGATCATCGACAGCATCGATATTGTAATCGTTTGTTTTTCGGACAATTGTCTAGGGAGCTTTGCTTTTTAAATTTAATTTACAAGTATATTCTTAATTTTAAGTTTTAATAATTTTAATTTTACGCATAATAAAAACTGAATGATTTCAAAAAGTCAGGATCAAAAACAAATATATTATCATAGAATATTATTTTCTACTACTCATTTTTACAGGGATTTAGAGGCAAATGGGAAAATATTTTCGTGAGTTGGCTGTGCTGGAACACTGGGCTGGAAGTTAATTAATCTGAGCGGGAGAGGCATGTGCACACTAATTAAGTCAGCCGATGCTTTGGTGATTTGAGCTCGAGCCTAATTAATCAGTGTGTTGTAGTTTTGCATACCTTTGTCAATCTAAATGCAAATGTAACCAACAATAACAAATCAAGCGTCGCACGTAGGTACCTACTCGTATTTTCAACTGACTTCATAAAAATGAGAAGGTATAAGTCTGTAATTTGTAAACTGATTCGAAAGAAAAGGATTGTTATTGCCTTCAGATTAGTACCTTAAAAATTGTATCTAAATCAGTTCAGTTTCTAGTTTTCTATAAAACTTGAAATAATATTATGTATACTTACTAGCCGTTGTCCTGCGTGATATTCGTTTACCGACTGCAGCGCGATCTGTCGGGCTGATTTGTGAATCTAAACCATCCACCCAAACGCATACAAAAAATAATTCAAATTGGTCTAGCCGTTTAGGAAGAGTTCAGTGACATACACACTTACAGAAGAAATGTATATATATATTTATATAAAGAAATGTGTCTTTGGACGACGACGAAATTAAACGCGATAATTAACCATTAAAGAACTATTTGAATACGGTTCCTATTTAAATTGACATCGCTTAATTAGCGGCTTCAAGTGGTTGTATATTGGTATTTTTGTACTTTAAATGTTTTATTGGTTTTTGAAGTCTATTTACGTTATTGGCACAATGTTTAGAGTAACGCCGTTTGTCCACCGCTGCCGTCACCGGCACGGGTGACGGGCGTGCGGTGGACACACGGCCATAGTAAATGTATGTATCGCTAACTCGGCGCCGTCATGACGTGCCGGTGACGGCGGCGGTGGACAAACGGCGAAACGGCCTAAAATTCTTTATCGCCGTCACCGTCGCCGTATTATTGCAATCTTTTGACTTACATACTTCGCTGAAATGTGTATTTATTCCTTAATTATAGGCCTTGGATGAACTTGAGATCGTCGATCGATGGTTTTTTTTTTAATCGGAACACAAGTTGACAATTTTTCTCATGGTGCATGCACATTCTAGTCCGGTTCGCCCCTTAAATCACTTATACCAATTTTATTTAGGCGGTTCATTGTCATTAGTTCGATGGCAAATTGTTCACACAGTGTTCACTTTTATTAGTGACTTTTTAACACTTTATTTTATGACCTTTACGAATAAGTTATTACAATTTTTGGCTAAATTATAATTAGGTTTAACGAACTATGTAGACTTTGAATAAAAACTTATGAGAATTGATATTACCGACGATATTTTACGAGAGCAGTAAAAATACAATTTCTTTAAAAATATATGTTATTGATGATATTCCGTGGATTTAGAAAACATGGCGTCGTCACCCCATGCCACCCTGAGAATTTTGTAAGAGCCGCCAAAAGGAAAGACAAGGACAAAAGAAGAAAAGCGATATACATGAATGTGAGACCATAATTTCCCTCCATGTATTTTGGAGGAGGTCCCACTCACCAGTGGATCATGTATGGGCTGTGTAGTAGTATTCGTATTGAGATTACCTGATATTTTATTCATGCGATGTATCTACTCACTTATTCGACATTATGTCTGAGTTGACCTATCATCAAAACTATCAAATCCCTGACCTTCTCGTGGGAGCGGCTGAGTTGCGTACTTTTGTACCGAATTGAATATTAATGATACGGGTGATCGTCGGAATATTGGTTTCACATAACCTATTACACAATATTATTATGAATAGGTGTTCTTGCTTATTGGATCGATTTTCCTAGCTCAACATTTATTTATTTTAATACTTACCTTTTTTGCACTCTGTTTTAAGATAGCTTTTATAACGTCTTCTGTAATCGATTGTATGTATTTTTTACAGACGAATCGTTCTTGCTGAGGTTTCTGCGTCACAAGAAGTACAGCTTACTAATGGCCCAACAGACTATACTAAAATATTTGAACCTACGAAACTATTATCCAGAAATTTTCAAAAACCTCCACTGCGATGAATCTCGTGTCAAGGAGGTCCTTAGCAATGGGTAAGCTTTAATGTTTAACAAACACTGTTCACGTATCCTTTTCTGCTATGAGAGACTGCATGACATAGGGCAGGATAGGATAGAGGAAGGTTAAGATTATTTTATAGTGACGTCACAAGGCGGCACACATAGTTTGGACTTTTTGGGGGCGTTTTCTTTTCTTACGGTCTTTTCTAACAATGAGGAAAAAAGGATAATAAAAAGGTCAAAAAATCTAAATTATTATATAATTAAAGACACGAGTCGCGAATCGTATCAGTGATAGTGTTCGTATTTGTATCGTGTTGCTATCTGTAATTATATAACAATGTGTCATTGCACTCCGATGCAAGCTGATAAATATAACAACTGGCCTGGCCGTTTAATTAGCAATCACGTGTTGGAAAAATACTATTCCATTCATTTAATATGCACTAGCTGCTGCACGCGGCGTTGCAAGCGTGTATTGAGCAACAAACATCCAAATTATGTTCTCGAACAATAGAATTTATTATCGCAGTTTATGACGCTTTCCTAAGTCTTTATGGAGCGATGATCTGCGAAAGGCAGCGGGCATGAGCTGGATTGCTTGGATTTAATGTTACGTTGCTATTAAATGCAATGGATGTTGCACATTAGGGGAGGTGTATGACTGGTGGTCTAGATTGAGCTCATGATGAGGCTGAAATTGCAAAATATTGCAATCCGCATAATGGAGGAACGAGTTTTGGTTCAATTACTTTCACTTATTTACCAATAAGTATTATTTACCACGACCGTGTGGTGGTGGATTTAGAATGCATAGTGTCACCACCCCATACCATCCTGAGGGTGTCGTAAGAGCCGAGAAAGGAAACGCCACAAGGCCGAAAACCTAGCCGCAAGAGAAGGAAAACGAATTCCTGTGCCAGCCTGCCTGGCCAGCGTGACACAGCATTGGGCCATTATTTAGGTACCTACCTATAAAAAAAAATATAAAATTCCAGTGAACATAATCTTATTCGTTTATTTGCTGCCATTTGTAAATGATAACATCGAGGTTAAAATAAATTTAGAGGAAAGACATTACACATAATATATTCAAGCTGGGACGGGCCGCTAGTATATAATAATAATGATTTAGTTACGTTTTAGTTAGAAAACGTTTGTATGGGAAAAAGAAATAGGCAGTTTTTATGGTTTTCCGGCAATTATTCGTTTTTTTCTCGCCGTAAAAACCATCCTTGAACTTCAACGAACATTCAAAAAAAGGATTGGCCAAATTGGTCCAGGCGTTGGTGAGTTATGCGCTTACCAACACATTTTGCGATTCATTTTTATTTTTATAGATAGATATGAATAGGTAGAATTTAATGGCCGCGGTTTGTAGCTATCTTGCATGACGTCTTTCACTGTCAAGATAGGAAATCCAGATCTGGGTCGAATTTAATTATACAGGGTTGAACAAAAAGCCAACAACCATAACAAAAGGATCTATGGTACTACTGTTAATGAAACGGTGTGCAAAAATGTATGCAAGCATAAGCAACTTTTGTGACTACATTGTCACAACTTCAAAAATAAGCTTAAATACATACTCCAAGTGATGACGGATTGAGAATACGTAACACCACCCCATTCCATCCTTAAGGTGTCAAAAGAGTCGACAAAACGAAATAACACATCGGAAAACCTAGCCGTAAGAGAAGGACAACTTGAAACGAAACCCTGTGCCAACCCGTCTGGCCAGCGTGGCACAGTAGGCTAATGCCTGACGCAGTATTTGTGTAAACCACTTGCTCTAAAGTCTGTCTAAAGTGTCATTTGTGTTGGTGAAATTCAAGTTTGTGCAAGGGTTTCGTTAAAAAATATCTGATGTATATAGGCTTTTTGTTACAACTTTTATGCGTCACATGCACCGGGAATGAGTAACCGGTGCATGTGACGTAATTCGGGTCTAATAAAATTACAAAACTGGCCTACGATTCGAACAATACCAACCCACTAACATGGTTCCATAAAGTAAACGACTAAGTTACATAACTTGTTTAGAGTGGCGTGGCCTGAGTACGTATGTTTATACTACGAAGAACAAATACACCGTAGAGCCTTGAACTCTACACGTTTGAAGCTGGGCCGTGTTACAATGTTTTTGCGAGATGTTTTTATTCCATATTTGTTTACGATATACTAGCGACCCGCCCCGGCTTCGCACGGGTGCAATGATAAACATCGAAATTTATCAGTGTTTTTCTACAATATTACTCATGTATTATACATATAAACATTCCTCTTGAATCACTCTAACTACTTAAAAAAAACGATTCAAAATCCGTTGCGTAGTTTTAAAGATTTAAGCATACATATGGACGGACAGAAGACAGCGACTTTGTTTTAACTATGTAGTGATAGTGAAGTTAAGTTAAGACGAACCTTTTCGATGGCGTCTTTTGACCGGTACAACGTCATGCTGTGCTGGATGTTGGAGAAGTGTCCATAATTTATAACATAATGACCTCCTCCATGCATTTTTTTTAATTCTCCTGTATCGCGGGGGCAGTTTACAAACATATAATTCACGAATACAAACGACACCCAGACTCGGAGCAAGTGCCTCTGGTTTGCTTTACACAAAGACACTTCCTCGACTCCGGATTCGAACTAAGTACCCCAGATACAAAGGCGACATATCCAAACCTTCGACCAGCGAGGCAGACGACATGTAAAGCAGTCGTTCCCGGCAGCTGGACTAACTAAATAGTGTATCGATTGTCCTAATAAACACGTCGCGGAGGGCAGGTAGTAATCGCCACTATATACCCGTAGTTAGCCGTTTCGCTTTGGACTGGAGCCGACCCCAATAAAATTGGGTAACGGCTTGAGACTAGGTTGTCTGGCTCTTGTGTTCGTTAAATCGCCTCGTACAACGCCCTCTCGCTGAAATGGGTTGGTGGCATTGTATATTCTAAATCCAACACCACACAACAATATACTTGTTGTATGATTACAAAAAGTTATCATATCACTTGGTATGGTGTAAACAGGTTGGTTAAAAATATCGCGAAAAGCCCAGGTATACCTACTTACCCGTTCAATGGAGTTCAGGGACTAGGGCCAAACCTGTTTGCATCCTTACCCGGCACAGCCTTGAAGACATACACTTAGGTACCTACTTACATTTTTTTATTATGGATCAACTACTTATATACCTACATTACTTTCCGTGGGGTTATGGATTTAGAATACATAGTGTAACCCCCCCCATTCCATCCTGAGGGTGTCGTAAGAGCCGATAAAACGTAATTACAACGCCGTTAGCGTAACCGCAAGAGAAGGAAACCTTGATAAGGAATCAGCCAGCGTGGCAAAGTCGGCTAATTCTCCATGGAACTGGAGGAGGCCCGATTCAACAGTGGGTCGTCTATGTGCTGAGTAGTAGTAGTTAAATTTATTTGATTAATCGTTCCAGTAATGGATTGTAAGAATGAGGAATTGTGTATTAGAGGTGTGAATGTTGATATGACGACTGATAGGTGTTAATGGAGACTACCACCGAGCATGGGACAGGGTCTGTAAGATGATAATGGTAATTTTATCTATGACGATTTATAAGAGTTTTGTGATAAAACCTACGTAAATAAAGTTCCTTATGAGTTTGAGTTTGAATTAATTCCTGAAGTTTCGAATGCTTTGCAGCAGTTGTGGTCGTCAGCAGTCTCTCCCGGAATTAAATAATCTAATATACACGCGATAAATCCGTTAAAAAGTGTTCAATTTCAATGTTTAATAATCGCGAAAACATAAGACAACAACATATACCTACTTCTATTTCAGAAATGTATAAGGAATAATTTTAGAAATTCAAAAGTCTCTGATGTAAGCCTCACATCACCTTGGTACATTGACCTGGAATATTTCGTCAGAATATCGTCATCGAATCGAGGTCCCTTAGCAAAGTTAAACAACCTTGACTAGAAATTTTCGAGTTACGAATACGCACTCATCTTATGTCATTGGTGTCTGTGATATAATTCCACATACTGGGACTTTCGTAACTTTTTTTATCCGTCCAGATTATCAGGCAGTCAGTCTGGGCCGATATACGATAATTCTCTCGTCAGTTTCACCAGAATTATGGACGGAACTGACGCCAGAATTAGCGTGTACACTATAGGTACTGCCGTGAACAACTAACGAACGAACTTCTCCGCCAATCACAGTCAATGAGTCCCAAAAATTGACTACAGAACAGATTTAAGCTCAAGATGTTTGTAAGCTACTATAACCGATGTCTAATAAGTGTTTCCTCATTTCAAGGTACATAATGGTTTCACCGGTGCGTGACAGCAAGGGTCGCCGGGTCATCGTCTACAATATGAGTAAGGCGACTTTTCTTAAGTACATCGTAATATTAGTTGCATAACGCTTGAGATGCAAATGCGAAGTATAAATATATTATGTATTTCTTCTGCTATACTTTTATGCGAATTATAAGCCAACTTAATTATGCCGCTCATAATAACTAATTTATAAATAAATAGCACTGGGTTTTGTGAAAATTAAACCATTGACATACAATCGGTTTGTTGAGGATACCCCTTGTCTCTGTATAACCTGTATTTAACCGGGAGTATTTTAAAGAACAAGTAATTCACGAACACAAAGACTGACTTGCCTGACGCCGGCATCAAGGCAGTCGAAAAATAACTTGTGTAGTATTAAGCTCTCAAACTTGCAATAATGTTGACATAATTTATAGCCCTTCATTTTCCTGAGACCTGTCCCGCCATTGTTTACTGTCCTACACGAGTCGATTTTTCGAATGTCTAATTAAATTTCTACTACTTAAATATATTTACCCTTCTTCTTTTTATTTTACTTTAACCAAATTGATGAAACGATCGCTATGTATTTCTACCCGCTGAATTATTGATTAGCTATGCAATAGTAGATTGTCACATTACAAAGTTGAACACATTGACACTAGCAACAAGGGCTTTGTGTTTAAACAAATAAGGTTGCCAGTATAAATTATTTACATGTTCACGATTACGTTCTGCATACTTTGACGGTGTGTTCGCAGCTTTATTTTTCAGCGAAGTTCCCATATTTTTTTAAATATAAGACAGACTTGCTCTTTAACGCACATAATTTAATCATGTGATCGCTCTTTGGTGGGTAGGTAAATTCAATGCACATAAATTCAACTGCTGGGATATGTGCCGAGCTCACGTTGTGGTGTACGAGAGCCTGATCGATGACCAAGTAGACCAGATGTGCGGGTATATCCACGTGGGCGATGGTTCAGGCGTCTCAGGCGCACACGTCACCACCTGGAACCCGACAGACTTTGCCAGGCTATTGAAATGGGGGGAGGTAAGCCATGTTCTTGTATTAAAGAAATACGAACTACGCAAAGCAATACGCAAATAAAATATTTTGTTAACCACATATTTATTTAATATTATAAACGTGAAAGTTCGTAAGTATGGATGGATGGATGGATGGATGGATGTTTGTTACTCTTTCACGTAAAAACTACTGAATGGATTTTAATGAAACTTTACAATAATATAGCTTATACATCAGAATAACACATAGGCTACAAGTTATAAAGATATTATGTGAATTACAACAATATAAACAAGGCGAATTCAAAATGTCTAATTGTCAAATTTTCGACCATATTAAACTATATACAACATAACGGTTCGCTGTCAGTTGCGTTTTGTCAAAGTAGGTTTTATACAGACGGGATAAAAATCTCAGGTATCCTATGTCCAAATTTCTTTTTGTTTTAAATATATATAATGCGGAACAAAGTTCGCCGGGTCAGCTAGTTTATTTATATTTATGATATTATGCGTGAGTCCTAAAAGTGACTGTGATCTCGTAATAAATATATCCACTTACTTACTATACTACTTAGCCCCTAAATGACTCACTGCTAGACTTAGCAGTGAGCCGACTGTACCACGCTGGCCAGACGGGTTGACACAGAGTTTAGTTTCAAGTTTTCCTTCTCGTGCGGCTAGCTTTACAGTCTTGTTATTGCTTTACGTCGGCCCTTATAATGCAGTGGTGACACTATGTATACTAAATCCGTCACCAGACGAGCGACCACACGGATAGAAAACCTAGCTGCAAGAGAAAGAAATCTTGCTAACTAATGATTTCTATTAAATGTAGAATAATGTTCCTTCTTAGAATTGGACAAGGACCCTTTTCACGCTGGGATATAAGAAATTAATATAAAATTTTGCACTATAAAATAATAACGTTCGAATAATGAAAATGTTTCGAATGCCCGGTTTAGAAAGTGTTTAATTTCAACTGTGTAATTATAATCGTTGAATCATAAGGTATATTTTCATTCAAATTACGTTTTATATTTCAGCAATCTTTGCCGATGCGGCACAAGGAATTTCACATGGTGAATGTGCCGAGCGCCCTCAAATACGTTGTCGACTTCGCAGTCTCTAAAGTTACCCCGAAAATGGCTTCTAGAGTTAATGTAAGTACCTATTGATTTACATACAATGTAATCACCTTAAGGTGGATGTTCCGGTCTGTTCTCAGCCATTGTCCCGAGAGATGGCGTTGAAGTCAACATTTACAGTTTATTTGGGCTGGTGTGTAATTGTGAAATTATTAAGACGTAGGAGTAGCTTAAGCGGTTATCGGACATAACGCTTTATTTTACTGGGTCATATCAGCGCCACAAAATACACCCAATTCGACACAAAGCCTCGAATTGGAATATGGTTTACACATACAGACGTAGGCGTGTAGCCAATACATACGTTTACGTTTACGAAGAATCTTTGTACCTACTACTAAGGATACCGGTTACCTTCGTAAAGAACGCCATAAATATCACACGAATCGTTGCCTCATAAATAAGAAACAGCGAGTCCCTGCGGCTCCAACCACCATGCTTCCCCTGAGAGGCGGTTCTAGCGATCTGCCTGAGCGCTGTCGTCCTTCTTCAGTTAGGGCAGATTCTGTTTGAGCAGAAGTTACCTGCTATGTTCTCACCATCATCATCATTTCAGCCAAAAGACGTCTACTGCTGGATGTAGGCCTCCCCAAAGGATCCCCACAAAGGCCGGTCCTGAACCCCCCGCATCCATCGTTTACCAGCGACCTTAACCAAGTCATCGATCCACCGTCTGGGAGCCACATTTCTGCCCTATCGGGCGTCGGTCCTGCGGCTATGTGCCCTGCCCACTGCCACTTAAGTTTGGCTATCTTATGGGCTATGTCGGTGACTCTGGTTTACCTGCGTATCTCTTGTTTGATTCGATCGCGCAGGTGATCTCCGAGCCTAGCCCTCTCCATTGCCCTTTGGGTGACTTTGAGCAATCTGACGGAGCCCTTAGTGACCACAACGCGGTGTTAAATTGCGTGAAAATAAAATTCTAGTATAAAATATGGCCAAATCTTAGAAAATAGTTATTAGCGAAGTTGAAGGGGCAGATGATTTTATTGAAAATCACTTGGATTAGTTGGTTCCAGTACTCACTCTTGTGGCCGCCTTATGTCTCCATGGACTGAATTAGAATAAATCTTTTCTTAATTTTTGTTTGATATTTATTACATAAGTACCTACTTATATAATTTTATGATTGTGATTTTAAATCGAAAAATTCTCAAAAACGCCTCAGTTAATTAATGGACCCTCCCTTACATAAATCTTGGCATAAGATGCGTTTATTCTAAATTTTTATACACGGCCGCTCCCGGCCTGGTACCCTTATGAGTACCCGGCCGGGGGGAACGGCCAGGTTAGGTATGTGGATTCCGAGGTGGGATAAGTTAGTCATTGCACCCTGGTCCCAGTGGCCACTCACTAAGCTCCTTCGGCATATCGGTCCCGAGTAACTTAACTACTACTCTATTCATTTGGCTGCGGCATTGTTGAGTATTTTGAATCTAACTACTAGTACTACTGCTCAACCCACTGCTGAGTCAGGCCTCCTCTCTTCATAAGGAGGGTAATTAGCCTACTGGGCCACGCTGGCCAGACAGGTTGGCACTGGGTTTCGTATCAAGTTTTCCTTCTCTTGCGGCTTTTTCAGCCTTGTCATTAACTTTTGTCGGCTCTTACGACACCCTCAGGGTGGAATGGGGTGGTGACACTGTGTATTATAAATCCGTCACCGCTCGGAATGTCTAACTACCCAACCATAAGTTACCATACTCGTCATGCGCGGATGTAGCTAGTGAAGGTATAAATACCAAATTACATTTTAAGGTATTTTATATTACAACAAATATTATTTATTTAAGTTTATTTCAGTGCAAAGAAGGCCTTGACTTGCATATCATAAATTCCGACCCGTACTAAATAGTTATCGTATACGAAATATTGAGGATTGGTATTGATCAAAGTAATTTTAGTACTGATGATCAGTTCAGATTTATTGTTAGATAATGATGATGGTTTTAGACGTTAATAAAATTACTTGACTACATATATAAAGCCACAACTTTTGTTACAAGCTGAACCGTGCGCGCGTTGTAATGCCACTAACTAAAATAAATTTAAAGGAAAGACAATGCAGAAATACAGAGATGGTCTAAAGCCTGAGAATTGGTACTATTAAAACGATAAAGGGTTGTATTTGAAAGGGGGCGATGAAAATGCTACCCAAAGACACTAACGCGCAGGAAGAGCTAGTAAAAAACAAAACTGGAACAGCCTTTTGGTTAGCCCTAGATTTCTCTTCTGAATCTTCATTGCAACGCTTCGTCTGAGAGTCCCACAATTTCCGTCGTATACCTACGTGTCAAAAGAAATTACCATCGCTCCGTAATTTCGTCATTGTTTAAATGTAATAGTGCCTAATAAATCACGAAAAGAAACTTCTGGTTGTGACACATTATGCTCGGTGATGTAACAAGAGTGGGCTGTCTCAGTGGCCCGCTTTAGCCAGTTAATCAGTATAGATTCAAACATCCAATCGGCCTATGAATACCTACTGTTATTCATTTTAGGCATAATAAAGTAGTGTAGGTAGTGTTGTGTTATACGCCATGAAAAGTTTGCACATGAAAATACCTACTTACTTTCATAGGTACTTTACTTTTTACTAATTTAATAATTGGATGATTTTATTATTCATAGCACAACATAATGAATCTGTTGATAATCAACATTATATTAACTAAGTACCTACTGGTACTTTACTGCTATAGATCCGTGTGATGACGTATTTAGAATACATAGTGTCACCACCCCATTTCGTCCTGAGGGTGTCGTAAGATCCGACAAAAGGAAATGCCAAGGCCGAAAGCCTAGCCGCAAGAGAAGGAAAACTTGAAACGAAACCCTGTGCCCACCATGCCTGCCCCGCGACGTATCGATGAATGAATCCCAAGGCCCTGGTTCGGGCAATCGAGGATCGCCATCAGTTTTTAAAAATCTTTTTTTACAGTAACATATTTTTTTTCCATAATTAAACTATTCTTAAATTATATTTTACTTTTTATTTTATAGTTCGAATTTTAGGATAGCGTGTATTTTGTGTTGATACATAATTACATATTATTTGATTTGGGATTGTTGGTTTCCACATTCGGGAATCCATGAGCATTTTCCGACATCAAAATAAAAAGGGTTTCACATAAAGGCTACGCTAAGCAAACGCCTACCGAAAGTAGCGTCGACTTCAAAACGTATTAGTATTTAATTGACACTGACATTTCTATAATTTTCAGATCTACACCAACGTGAAGCAACTGCATCAAAACGTCGACCCGGCTTGTCTACCTACAAGTTACGGGGGCGCTGTCAAAATTGAAGATATGCTTAGTTACACAGCACAGATTCTGCGAGAACAACGCAAGACAGTCATAGAACTAGACCACATGCAAATACTTAGCACCAGAGGCATTATGTCATCAAGAAATAATAAAAGTGATGTTGTAAACGGAGAGCTCTCAATACAGGGCAGTTTTAGAAAATTGGAGATAGATTAGGCGTAATACTTACCTACCTCAAATTTATTATAATCAATTACTGCCTGTACATATCATAACATAGTAAAGTCCTCGATACTCCTCAAGTCACGCATTAACTTAAACACCTATGATACCTTAATTGACAATGTCAACATTATAATTTATGATGTTTCAATATCATTATCCGCTTAAAACATACATAGGGGCTGTCCATTAATCACGTGATGTTTTTTAACATTTTTAACCCCTCCCTTCCCCTTGGTGATACGTGGTGAGGTTTAAGACTACCACCCTCCCATTAAAAATCACGTGTATTATTTTGTACCTACACGCCACTTTTCGGTTTAGAAATCCCGCCTTTGACGAAAACATAAATACACTTGATATTTTACTATACCCCCTTGTGATGTTTCGTGATTTTTGCCAAACCCTTCCCCCTTCCCGCCCTTCGAACCTCACGTAATTAATGGACAGCCCCATATTGAAATGGTTACGTATTTGGCAAGTTGTTTACTTCCCATGCCACACACATTATATTCATAACATGGGCATAATAGATTTACTACAGAGATTCAGAACTGTCTTATTGTTATAAAAAAAATAAGGCTGTAAATATCATCCGTAGGCACCTACAGCTACAGGCCATTAGCACTGACTTTTCCCAATCTGCGTAGGAAAGTTACTACATTGAGTATTGCTAAACAAATAGCGATGTAACTCAATAAAGGTTTCATAATGGTTCACAAACATCTTTTCTCACGTACCTACCACTGTTAGTAGAATTGTAGGTTAAGTACATTAACCCTGGCAAGACAACGACTATTTTTTTGTAACGCAACTTCGTACTTATGTGCCTACACAAATGTTCATAATAAAAAGGGTCAGTTTTCATGCATACCTACCTACCATTATAAAAAAGGTTTTATCAAAAGCGTATCCAGTGTATCCAGTGAAAATATTTACAACTAGTACTCAGCCTATAAATAACCCACTGTCGAGTAATTACCTACTACACGGAGGGTAATTAGCCTACTGTGAAAATGTTTGTTTAAGTTAGGTAGGCTAACTGTAACAACTTAATGTTACATGTGGATGTTGTAAGCCTTGAAAAGAAAATCATAAAGCTTATTGTTCGTACATCATTAGCACTTACTTTGTGAGTCACAGAACAGTAACATACGTAACATACCACGTTATGACTTGAGACAAGAAATACTTAGGTTTATTAGTCTTTACCATTGGTAATGCAAGCGTTTTTAATATCTATAGCACAACATGTTGTTTATAAACAGATTCAATAACTACTGCAACTTTACTGCTATAGTTCCATTACCGCCCCATTCCATCCAGAGGGTGTAAACAACGTAACAGCCGAAATATGAAATGACAAGGTTGATAACGTAGCCGTAAGACAAGGAAAATTGAATACGCAAGCCTGTGCTAACATGTCTAGCCAGTGCGAGACGGTAGGTTTAATTGTATGGAGGGTCCATAGAACTTGAGAAGGCCCGACTAGCCGGTGGGTCATTTAAGGGCTGATGGAGGAGTAGTAGTACCTACTTTACCTAAAAATTTTAAGTAAACTTAACAACTGTCATCGTCTTAAAATACTACATAAAGAAGCTTTTAAATAAAAAAAGATAATTTAAAAGCTTCTTTATGTAGTAGGTAGGTACTAAAGTCATGTATCTGTGAATGTATTAAAAACCATGTCGTATTAAAATTTTTGATGATAGTAGGTAAGTAACTGATAGATAAGTATTTTCCTTGCCAATAGATATACAATGTACAAGTATCGACAGATAGCTAGTGTTAGATTGAACTTTTAATGTTACACAAAAATATTGAGACACTCGCGGCTGGCTGCCGTAGTTTGATTCCCTAATGAAATCGATGATTGGCTATCATTTCCGCGTGTATATATTAACAAAAGAAAGTTTTAAGAAAAGATAAACAGCATTTTACGTAATTTAATAAAAATACAAAATGTAAATATCTATTTATACGCCGACATTCATATATTTAAGCAGAGTGCATTCCAGATCGTGCAAGATTAACTCGTACTTTTCGTGCATCATTTACTTACAATATATGTCATGAAAATGTGATTTAAATTAAATATAGAACTACGCAATAAAATGTGCTGTTGTGATTGAAGCAATCAATGATTGGTAGCACTATACGTAGTGTATAGAGCTATTTCTATCTCCGCCCCTTAAAGTAGATAATCGAAATCCAATATGGGTTGTGCCTAAGTGCTTAATAGCTTAGCACTGTATTTTAGTGTAATGTAAGTACTTATTAAGAGTTAAGTCAAGCATTTTCCCCTAAATATTAAGACCATGTGTAATTTTTTATAGAGCTACTTTTTGTATTTTATTACATGTCACTTTATATGACTACTGGTGTATTAATTAGACCTGCATGGCAACATGTAAATGTCAACATAACTTCACCTATTTCATTGAGAAATTTGCATAGTTTCCATGCTGTTATATTTTTGTGAAATTTCTTATACTCTTTATAGAGCATACATTGGACTATGTGGAGTATACCACAGTCTAATGAAAATATTTTTTTAATAACTTCCAGGCAGGGCGAAATCTACAAAACCCTGCGTTGGTATTATTAAAAAAGAAAAAAAGTGCCGTATGAGCAGACTTAACAAACATAAGAGGCAGACCACTTGATACAAACCCTATACGAACCAGTCTTGCCACCGCGGCACGGTAGGCTTCATCCCCTTTATACATTTGGAGGAGGCCCGACAGAGCAGTGGTCCAGATATGGGCTAAATTTGTGGTGATTATAATATCGCATATCGCTCGGAGATGAATAGGCTGATCACCATAGTTTTTCTCAATAGTTAGTTAACAAGCAATTTCAATATAAACACTATGAAATGTAGACATAGATGAAAATAATTTAGCCAGGTCTGCAGTTCAGTTCGGATTTATAGGAGATTGGAGCTGGCTACCTATTCATGCGAATTAGCGTAAATCTTGTTTGCTAGCGCGTCTCGAATATTTTAGTATTTTGCGAATTCAGGCGATTATGTTTTGAGGTGAACTTATAATAAAAGCACCAATATTATATCATATGATTTATTATTCCAAATAAAATATCTACCTAACGATAACACAGTTTATCACATTGTTTCCAAACAAATCTTATATGTGGATTTTATACTCAATATTAAATTGTCTAATGACTATTTTATTCTTGTCCCTTATATTACTTATATTTAAATGAATACGTACAAAATTCATTAGATAGACGAGTAGGCTGCTTCGAGTCCAAAAAAAACAAACACGACTGTTATTGAACAAAATCAACTATGAAATTGTACCACTGTGTACCTAATTGTAATAAAAATTGTTAACGCGCGCGGGACCGACTCGCCCGATGGGGCAGAACAGTCCTCGAGTGGCGACCGCGTTCCGGAACGACGACCTGGTTAAGGTCGCCGGAAAGCGAAGAATGTGGGCGGCTCAGGACCGGTCTTAGTAGAAATCCTTGAGGAAGGCCTATGTCCAGCAGTGGATATCTTTTGGCTGAAATTATGAAGAACTTAAAACGACTTCGGTTGAATTACTGAAGGGAACATGCGGTATTAAATTACATTACTGTTACATTGATATTTAATATTTAAGTACACACGATCGCTATTCGATCTAACATCCATCCTAAGGAATTATTATAAATAGGATACTTTATAACTGCCCAACAAAAACTACAATTGTCCTAAGGCCGCATAATATATATTACGCTACAAACTATCTGAGAAGCAAATGGAGGTGCAAATAATATGCTGACTAAACAAGAACTTATCACTAAGTATATCTAATACAGAGCATTGCAATGTTCCTTATTCAACTTAGGGGCCATTGCAAATTGTTAATGAACTGACCTCGCATTCATAATAGTCGTAAAAACCTTGTTGCCAACTGGCTGGTTTTACAAATATGTATACGCTATTTCCTTTTATGAAATGCTAATGTATTCTATGTCATTTTTGGACCAAATTCTAGCGGTCAATGTTCTATTATAGGTTCAAATAAGTCAAGTTCAATATGGTAATTTCTGTAAACAATTTTTATTTCTTTAACCCGTTATCCTATTGCGTCTCAAGCTCCTAATATTTTTGCAGTCCACTCCAGTTCACTTTACATCCAATAGTGGACACATATACGCTACCAACCTATATTTTTATTCGGCTGACAAATTGGCAAAAGAATTCTTTAAAAAACGTATACATATACATGTGTAACAAAAACCTACCGAATGGAGCAGTTCTATTGCAAATTAAATGATGATTCTATATTAAAAAACTGGAAAAAAGATTCCTCTTAATTTTATATTTCAGAATGTTTCTTGGGTTTTTTTCTCTTCTACCTAATGACACATTTGTAAATTTTTCCTGGAACTTTGTACACAGTATCTATTTATGTGGTACTATCGTTCTTTCAATATAGATAAGGGGGTTTTGTTACCATTCTGTTCAAATAGCTTCTCTATAGTACAAATCACACGCTGCTTTTATGAATGCGGTTCTATCTACATCAACAATAAATAGAAGACCGTATTATGCCAGTAATAAGATCAAAGTAAGTGCCAGCAATAAGAGCAGGAGTGCTGTTTAAATTGTTTCTTTCCATCTTGAAGTATGAGTGAAACATCGATTTTTTTAAATATTATATTGGGAGTCATCCATCACACCTATCAAATCAACAAACTTGATATATGTACGAGTATATATGACATTGTGGACTGAATGTTAATTTTATTAGCTTATTTTATAAAAATAAATGAAGATTGAAAATTGCTGTGCTCTCTAGTTTACTTTTAAATACATTCTTAAATTTAAAAAATCTGTGAGGTCACATCGGAAAATAAAAATGTGACAGCCCAATCTGTGACAAGGACGGGGGGAGGGGCTTAAAAGTCCTAAAATTCGTGTGACTTAATTTATGGATGGCCCCTTACTATCATACAATGTTTAAAAAACAGCACAACGTTCCATTATGATTAAATTACTACAAACTATGTTTCGATTTTGTGTTTGCTTTATTGTTTGCTTTATTCGTCGTTCTTATAATAAATAAATAAATATCCTTGGATATTTCACACAACGCCATCTCGTCCCAAGTTAAGCAACTTAATGCTTGTGTTATGGTAACGAGATGGATGATAAACTACTTAGATACATTTTTTTTGTAAATACATACTTATAATAGATAGAAATGACACCCAGACTCCGAGCCAGTGCCTCTGGTTTAGACAAAGACATTTGCCCGACCCCGGAATCGAACCGGGACCCGTTGATCCAAAGGCGGCACATCTAACCACTAGACCAACGAGGCAGTCAAAATATTATGTTTAGACAGTTCTCGTGTGACGGTCACTTAGTTCTAAAATGACATGACTATTTCTGTTACTACTTTATGCTAGTAATTAATTCTGAAAGTGACTGCATAAACATTATTTCGACATACATACTTATATCGCGTTTACAATCGTAGAAGCGACATATATTAGTAAAAAAGGGGCTAACACGAGGTCGCGTATAAAGGCTAGTATTTGATATATCTCCCACATATACATATATTACCGTCTTACAGTCTTTATTAATCTTACTTAACTAACCTTCTAAACTTAGTAGTCATCGGAAAGTTGTTCGTCCCACTGTGGGAATTTCTTGAGCCTTTGGAAAAGGTACTTTGGTGTGGAGCCAGTAGATTTCCCTATAATAGCATAGGAAGGATCCAAATATTGCTGACTCACGGACTCTGAAAAGAAATTCTTAGCTTCCTCCATCTGTTCGCTAGTTGGTGGCACTTGTGTGAAATTGCCTGCAATAAAATCCACAATTAGTATCATTTACATATTCATATCCTACTACTTCTTCTCAGCCTACAAATGACCCACTGCTGAGTCGGGCCTCTACTCATTATACGGAGGGTAATTAGCCTACTGTACCACGCCGGGCAGAATGGTTTCGTTTAGAGTTTTCCTTCTATTGCGGCAAAGTTTTTGCAATTGTCATTTACGTTTTGTCGGCTCTTTCGACACCCTCAGGATGGAATAGGGTGGTCACCCATGTATTCTAAATCCGTCACACGGATCACGCCACGCCGCCGACATGTTCATATCCGGGTGGCCATAATCTTCCGCTTATCTTGACACTTAAGAACTGACTGCTACAGACTTGGAGTTTATTTTATATATTTCAAAAGCATGTTACACCCTGCTTACTATTTATAGCATTAGATGGGAATCTACCAGAGAAGATCTATCACCCGTCGAAATAGGCGCAGCCGTTACCAAGATTTATTTTGTCCAGATGGACTACGGCAGAATGGTGTTTGCGTTACCAGTAAAGTATACGATTTCGTATACAATTAGAAAAAAAAACGTTTCGATATTACAAACGAAGCTTCAATTTTATTTATCCAGGGTGTAACACTAGTGTTGCCCAAATGCAAGAACAAGACGAGACTTAGCCAGTCTTGGTCTTGGTCTTGCGCCAATACACCTGGTCTTGGTCTTGGTCTTGGTCTTGTGCTCCCAGTCTTGGTCTTGGTCTTGGTCTTGCAGCAAGAGTCTTGCAAGTCTTGCAATTACCTATTAGTCTATTACTATTTATTAAAGTGTAACGTTATTGTTACATATCTCAATTTCTAATTAATAATATAATAATAATAAACATTATTGATTTACATATTTTCTATTGTTTTATATATATTTTTTGAATAACAATGTTTTTTTAAGAATATATGTAAAAAAATATGAAATAAAAAGATATACTGAAACATTAAATCAGAATTAAATCAGTTAAATTTCTTTTCATTTCATTCCATATAAGTAATCAATATTATAATATATACTTACTAGAATGAATTAATATGACATCTACTACCTATCCTTACCATTTTATCCTAATCATAATACTACTTGCGTGATCAGTATAATGTATTCATTTTCATTCTAAGCACTCTGAAACTTATTTATTCTTTGGAACACCTGTAGGTACTCTACTAGGAAATTATTTTGCATGAGTATACCTACGCCCTATGGCGGCAATCAAATAGTGTCAAATGTTATGATTTGGCGTGGCGGCAACGATTGTTTTAGATTTCAAAAGAAGCCGCCGGCGCGTGTATCATAACCATGTACTTCCGAAAAGCGGCAAATTTCTTTGAGAAGTAAGTACAAAACCTTTGATGCCGCATTATCAAAGTGCCGATGGTTAAAACATAACTATGCATGCACTCAGTTTGATTTTAATAGATATTTTTTTATTCGCTATGTTTATGGTATTAGTCGTAATGCGCATAGGTCCAGTTTTTCATATTCTTTGATACAGTTTTTTGCGTCTCATAGAATTCCTAAGCGTACCTACCTATACACCGAACTGTTACACCTAACTACTCAGTGAAATAGCGGTAAGTCCTAGCTGCAAGACCCAAGAGTCTTGCAGGCTATGTCTTGTTCTTGCTCAAGTCTTGCACGGTCAGTCTTGGTCTTGGTCTTGCTAAAAATACGCGGTCTTGTTCTTGGTCTTGGTCTTGCAAAAACGCAAGAACAAGACCAAGACTGCAAGACCAAGACTGAATTTGGGCAACACTATGTAACACTATATCCAGCCGGAGTAACGGCATTCCTATGCTTAAGAAAACATCTTTCTCGCATTATTATTACACTTTTATTTTTCCCGACATTTTGATATTTTTGTTAGGACATAGGTGATTTATACCCTTAAATAAATGTGTACTAGCAGCTTCCAATAGCATTCCGGACTGGTGTAACCAGTGTGATAAAAATGTAGATTATATTGATTAGGTATTAAGGTCATGGTCACATGGCAACTGTACCTACTGAATATATAAAATTCATTAATAATAAAAGGTGCCTTGAACACGTGATCATTGCATGTCGTGACAGCGAAAATTGTGAATACTGTTTTCGAAATAGATTGAATAATTGATACCAAAGACAAGTGTCAAATAGTCTTTTTTTTATTTATTTACGTTCAAATTTTTCATGGGTACCCGTCCGCTAAACGCCAGCCGTGTTATGTGGGACTCCGAGGCGCAGAAATATGGTAATTGCGCACCAACCTACCCACTAAAACCAACGGTGTCCCTCGACTGCCTGAAACAGGGCCAAGGGTTTCATGCTCCGTGACCCTGATGGGGCCTTGGCTTGCTTTTACAAGCGGGCCCCACGCTATTAAGGGAAGCTCTGGGCGCACCCCAACCCATCGAGAGGCACGTATGGGACATTGCACATGCCCGCCTTTGAAGCGTCGCTGGGTGTGAGCTACCACAAAAGTACAGGGAAAATTTAATTCCAACAGGGAACAACCAGCGAGTAACCTGTACCTGTAAACCGTTGGCCAAGTACTAAGAACTTCGCAATATATCTGTATGATAAATCAATAGACTTACCTATAAATGCTAAGACTAGAGCAGACGATGAGTATTCCGTAAACAAGGAGTAAGACCGATGCCAACCGAGGGCCTCATAGGTTTGACCGTTCGATGATATTAGAAAGTTGTACGGTAACACTCCATTGCTATCCGTTTCGTTGGCCTGAAAGTAAACAATGCTTCTTTTGGTAAAGATAAAATCGATGTCGAAATTCGACAATAATACATTTACTGATAAACCTTTCTCTCTATCAAAATCGACATCTTTTTTTAAAATGAAGCCATTTCGTGTTCGGGTGTCAAATGTAGTTGGTATGTGTCACGTTCGCCTTACTAAACTACTTTATTTTAACGCGTATAAAAAATATAACCGTTTGCTAAAGTACTATTTTTTTTATTTATACTCCAACAATCACGGAGACTTGTGATTGTTCACATAGAGCATTAAAGGGTACAACAATACTGCTTCGCAAATCAATACAGATGAAAAACACCCTGATAGTACTAATAGTTTTAATTGAAACATCGTTTCGTTTACTTTACTTTACTGGTCATGATATAGATAGACCATTATCTATCACATACATGGTGTATGTAAAAATAAACAATTCCAGGAAAGCAATTCTGTAAACGAGTATTAGAAGCAACCGATATCTCCGACAGTAGAATCGTCAGTGTTGCAGTGCAATACAAGACCTAGCGATGGTGACCAGGCAACACGGAAGAGACATTCAAAAGTATGCAGTGGATGGTAAGTGCCGGCTATGCTCAACAAAGGGCGAGACCATACAACACATTGTCTCGGGTTGTAATTCCGGTCTCGGGTAATGGCCAAAAGTTTGCACAGGTACATAGATAAATTAAATTCCAACACAATTATCCACATTATTCAGAAACAAGATGCTATACACACAATTACAATATGCTGATAGGGAATCTGGTATCGCTTCTCCCTGAGTGTCTCAGGGTGGTGAGCCAAGTCCGAGCTTCGCTCGACTAAGACCCCCAATCTTAAACATAATTAATACATTATATTGAAATAACAAAATACATAAAGAGACCAAGATATTTATTAAAAAGATAACTGACGACTTGACTGCCTAATAATGAATGCGTATATTAATGAGCCAATAAAATGACATTGCTTTAACTAACCATCCAATATACATACAGGGTTGATACGACATAGGGGCATTTTTTTAACTGCCTATCATCATCATCATCATCATCAGCCCACATTACTCCACTGCTGGACATAGGCCTCCCCTAAAGAGCGCCATAGCGCCTATACTAGGTATCATTTCCAAGCTCTGTACCAAAAACCAATTAAATTGGAGCAATAGTTTAGCCGCAAATGATTTTTTAAATTTTTGCCTCATTTGAACACGATGTATCTTTCCTAACAGATGTTTATGCCTTTAATCACGTGATGTTTTTTTAACATTTTTTAACCCCTCCCTCCCCCTTGGTGATACCTGGTGAGGTTTAAGACTACCCCTCCACCCCCCATAAAAAATCACGTGTATTTTTTTGTACCGTTTCGAATTCATACTAATCACGTCATATAGTATACGTAGTGTATTTTAATGCCCCTCTGTCATATCAACTCTGTATAAATACATTTTTAAAGTTTATCTCTTAGAAAACAATAAATATTCATTAAATCCGCAATGACGCTCAGATTTAAAAATAAAACTATACCTACATTAGCGAGATATGAATTCATCCTGTTCCACTTACACATGGTTTGCGACAACACATATTGATTTTTTTAAAGTAATGTAAAAAGTAAAGGGCCTCCCCCATAAAAATGGTTGTGGTCACGGCCAGGTCGTTTAAGCTAAGTAGGCTAAGTATAGCAGGTAGTGACATGCTACAACCCAATGGACCGTAATTACTATTACAACACTCGGCCCATAGATGACCCACTGTTGAGTCGGGCCTCCTCCATTTACATGAAGGGTAATTAATTAGCCTACTGTGCCACGCTGCCCAGACAGGTTGGCTCAGGGTTTCTGATCACGTGGTTCTGCATCAGATCCCACAATGCCGCAACAGGACGCGAGTTGGAGCACCCCGGGGAGGTTTAGTGGGTAGGCCCCCACTATGGGGGAGAGTCCCACACTCCCCTCGCTGGCCATCCCCGTGGCCGGCGAGGAAGTCCATAAACCCAGGGCGAACAAAAAAAAAAAGGGTTTCTGATCAAGTTTTCCTTTTCGTGAGGCTGGATTATCGGCCTTGATATTTACTTTTGTCGGCTCTTGCGACACCCTCGGGACGGAACGGGGAATCCGTCACCACACGGAGCATAACAGATGGAACTTTACAACGTATCATGAATATCAACAAATCAGTATTGTATTGTAGTCAAAATATTTGGTTTAAAAATACATACGCCCAAATGTTTATTACATTTATTGTTATATTAATTTTTACGTTTTATATTCAAACTAGCGACCCGCCCCGTCTTCGCATGGGTGCAATGATGAACCTCGAAATTTATCAGTGTTTCTCTACAATATTATGGATGTTTTATACATAGAAACCTTCCTCTTGGATCATTCTAACTATTAAAAAAAACCGCTTCAAAATCCGTTGCGTAGTTTTATACATAGGGACGGACAGACGACAGTAACTTTGTTTTATACTATGTAGTGATACGTATTCTATTCATATATTTTCGTTGCTCCGTTCATGGACCAATCGAAATTCGGTTCCCAGGCGGCAAAACCTTAATTAGGTACTTCAAATACGCACAATGGGGCCACAAGACACAAATTGAACCTAATCTAGGTTGGCAGGTAGCATTACACCGCGTGTAATGTTCTTATTGTTGCGTTTGCTCATTGTGACTAAATTTTGTGTCATCATATTAACTTATACATTCTTAGCCACTTAAATATAGAAAGGTACATATGCTAATCGCGTAGCGCAGTATTTTTACCTATAGACAAATCAGTACATACACTTAAGTAGGTTTAACTTAAAATGTATGATATTCATTTTTTAAATAACGCCCCATCACTATCACTACATAGTTTAAAACAAAGTCGCTGTCGTCTGTCCGTCCCTATGTATGCTTAAATCTTTAAAACTACGCAACGGATTTTGAAGCGGTTTCTTTTAATAGATAGATTGTTTCAAGAGGAAGGTTTATATGTATAATACATGCATAATTGCACCCGTGCGAAGCCAGGGCGATTCGCTAGTACTAGTATAAAGTTAAAAAAAGTATGAAATACCGAAAAAATGCTTACCAACATACTGCGTAAGAGCGCTGAACAAGTCTTCGTACTGAAACACGGTTCAGTTCCTGTCTGTATAGCCAGCACCCTCTTGGCGAAATAAGGCGACGCAATAGTTTGCAGCCGAGTCGTATTACTGATATCCCACTGTGACCTACTGACTAGCTGGAGCGGCATCTCTACAGGCGGCAAAATGTGTTCTGAAATAAATTAAAAAATATTGTAGCACGGCTTTGACATAGGGCAATATACATTAAAAAGATATTTTTTAAGTTGACGCAATTATTTAGAACTGGTGCAAGAAAATAATCTTGATAATGTTAGTGGACTTAAGGTTCGAGCACATTACGTCCACACATTACGTATGGACACTACTGCCAAATGAGTTCTATACACGGTTGCGCTTGCCTTTAGTCGGCCAACTAGGCGAGCGACAACGAGCGATGGCAAGACAATGCAAATAAACTGTCTATACGTTGGTATTGGCGTTCACTCGGCAATGCTGGGCCAACGTGCAATGCTGGGCCTACGTGTATTGCTGGCTTTACAAATTGTATTAGAGCGATCTGAGCGGACTTTTGCGCTCCGCCCCGACACGCTGCGGCCCGGCATAATGTGCTCGAACCTTTAGTGGACAATGTGGCGGGTCTTTCCGTGTGTTGACGAACACTTAGTCTCAATTTCATTCTAGATACTTAATAGTACCTACTAGCGACCCGTCCGGGCTTCGCACGGGTGCAATGATAAACCTCTAAATTTATTAGTGTTTCTCTACAATAATATCATCATCAGCCTATTTCAGTCCACCGCTGGACGTAGGCCTCCCCCATGGCTCGCCACTGAACCCGGTCTTCGGTTCTATACATCCAGTTGCTGCCGGCTGCCCGTCGGAGATCGTCGCTCCATCTAGCAGGGCATCTACAATAATATGGATACATATAAACCTTCCTCTTGAATCGCTCTATCTAGTAAAAAAACTGCTTCAAAATCCGTTGCGAAGTTTTAAAGTTGCGACTTTGTTTTATAATATGTAGTGATAGTGAAGTATAGTAGTAGGCTACTACTACATAATAGAATAAGGAAAGGGGAGACAATTTAGCTAGTAGGTACTAGCAAATTTAGCCAAACTGTATTGTCATATACGGGCTTAGATACTTAATAGATTGATTTTAGCGAAAAACTGATTAGTTATCTTAACTCTATTGCTTGTGAGAGTTTAAATATAAACTAGCCAGCAAATTGGGAAGTTCTATTCCCAATTTGCTGGCTAGTTAATAATTTTAATTAATTACGGTCGAATTTCGACCACTACTTTTATACATATACTTAACGATTTGAAACTGACAACACAGGTCTGAATCGCGGTAGCCTTATTTGACCGACGTTTCGCCATTAACAACGGCACATTAATATCGCAGCCAGACCCACCCTCTGAACAGATAGATGATGCAAAGATTAAATATATATATATATATCTCACCTGATTGATTCTGCAACACAAGAAGATATATTCCAATGACAACTCCAGCCACCAATATGATCAGCAATAGGCTGACTATGACTGTGGTGAGCGGGCTCCGTGGAGGAGGTGCAGCCGGGAACCGCTGAAGCAATGGCGTGACTTCCTCAGGTTCCCACTCTTCAAGATGACCGGAGTTATTCCGAGACTCATGATCTGAGAATGTTTCAGTTGTACATACACCATTATCAACACTGAATTGTTCCAATGACATGAAATTATTGTTTACAATAGCCAAAGTTGTCATAATGATGTACAAAATTCATACAAAAACCAGGATGATTTTGTTACTTTACTGTTGCACCTGAATAACAAAGGACTATGTTATTGAATTAAAGCTATTCAGACGATTAAATTTCAATAACTGCATTATTACTCCCATATATTAGATCGAATTCTGAGTCACTAGATTTCCTAGTCTAAATAATGATTGCTATCATAATAAATATCAAATAACTGCCCTTATAACCCAGTATTTGACTACATCCTAATGATAAGTTTACAATAATATGCAACTGGGACATATGGTTACAAGTTATAACAAAGAAACAATCTGTACTATTGGTAGAGGAAATATTTTATAAATAAATAATTCCCTCCTTGTATTTTCCTTAAAGAAATATAGGTATTACTGTGTAACAACATTTCATAACTCTGAATCACAGACACACAAGTACAACAATTGGTAATTATAATTTAATAAAAAAACAGTTCTAAACGTAACACAACATGAGGAGATGAGCTCCCTCAAATACAAACTGATAAAACCCCATTGTCATTTGTATCGGCAGCAAATGTTAACAGGAAATAATTTTAAATGATAAGAAGTAAATTACATTTCAAACATTGTAGTTGTAGGTCCATCTTTACCACTATTAGATCTGTTAAGCTAATCAGCACTGAGCTCTGAGCTGTCCACAGCAAATCACATTCATTATACCATATCAATGAAACATGATCCATCTAACGCTTGATATCTATATATCCCAATGTTTAGACCAACAGATTAGGAAAGTAACAGAAGTACAATATTTACTTATTTGTGTATCTACCTAGTTCAGTTTTATTCTGTGGATACTTAATCGTTTTGATTTTAAAATCTGGATTTATTAACTCTTTCTTTCTATCATTAACTCTTTACTTTCTTTATTTAAACTTTATTAACTCTTCCTTTATTATAAACAAATTAAAGCTGATGAAATAAACTTAGCAACAAATGCAAATTGGAAGACAGTTCATACCAAAACACATTAGAATAAGTATTAGTAAATTAAACTTGATCAATCTTGTACCATGAACCACTAAGCCAGCTCCAATTGTGAGAATGATTACCATTCATCAAACAACTTTGTACACACAAAATTGACAATTTTGACGAGTTATTGAACTCGTCAAAATACAGACTTAGAAATATTGACTGTAAATTGTTGCTGTTTATTATATTGTTGTGTTCTGGCCAAATCTAGGAATAGACAATTCTATATGTTTCTTCCAAGGTTATATTGTTGTGGTTCCTCAGTTTTTCAACAACTAGGAAAAAATTGTAATCAATATTTTTTGTAACCATTAAAAACACTCTCAATTTAATTACTTTAATCTCAAAATAATTACTCTAAACACACACACACACACACAAAGTATGTAATCAAGTCAATTCATTTGTTTACTCATTTCCAAGGAATTAATAACAGCACTACATTTTAGTTTAAAATAAAATGTACAATATCTCTTTTATTGGGCATTATGATGATAATGATATGTTACAGCATTATTGTCTAGTATCTAGTATTTCTAATTTATGCACAGTTTTATAAAAGTAATTTTGATGAAGGATTAATTTTCCCAACCTAGAAGGGCACACAGCATCCACAATCGTAAAAACTACCCATGATGTGAATGAAATTATACTTAACTCTAGATTGGGTTTAACATTGCTATTCAGCAAGTGAATGCGACTGGCCTACTGGGCACTCTACCGTGCCCTATGAATAAGGCAATGTTGAAATGTTTGTTTCAGTTATAGCTTCAGTTTCAGTCCCAATATTGGTATAACATGGACATTCATTCATACAATGTGGAATTCTCTTAGTCTTTATTTCTCCAAACCCATCATTTAAAATATGTATGTGTTTTAGCAAATCTTTATAGAAGCATGTACAATATTTTCATAATTCCATTAAATAAATTTGAGCTTATCAAAATATAACAAAGCACTGTAAAGTATGACGTCGATTTAAGGAAGGACGATTTAGAATACATTATGATAATTTATAAATTTAGAAGAAAAATATAGGACTCGATAAACAGTGTTCAGAGTATTACTTTCTACCTACAATCCACCATAACATAATCATAATATAGGTAGTCAGAATCTTTAAAATATATCAGACTAAAAAAATTATGTTTGTAAGCAATACTTACCCACGGATATTACGGCCTGCATTTTTTAAGATGTATGTACGTTAAACAATATTACATTGTAGCAATTTCATGCAAATCAAATTATATTGTTTTGAACTGTCTAATGTTACAGAAAAATTATGTAAAATATCACATTTAAACTGTCCTGTCCGTTCACTAGCATCCAACTTGATTCTCTCTCGTTTGACATTTCTCATGTTTATCAGCTGACGCTGTCAGGCTGACATGAATTGTCGAACTAACATAAAAAGTGTTCTTCACTTTTTAGTTTATTTCAAAACGCTAAAAGAGATAGAATTCTAGCTATAGAGCACGCCCTCTATCTTATACCAAATGCAGGACAAATTTGGTGACCATGGTCACCAATTAGTGTTGTGTAAATCCAGCTTAAACAGTACCTAGTTTTACTACTTTTCATTATATATTATTACTAAGATGCAATTATATCAAAGATTATTAATTTCTCGACTCTTTCTGTGTTATATTTTACATATATAATTTAAATAAACGAATTTATTACATTTAATAAAAAAACAAACAAAATAGAAACTGGCGATATGGGGTCCCGTGGCGGAACCAAAGGCCAGTGGTCATCAGTATATATATATTTTATTTAATTTCAAGAATTTCTATTCGTTTTTGTCCTAATGACAATTCAATAATACAGGCAAAGACGGCGATGCTTTATCAAACTTATGATAATTACAATCTTTGTTAGTGTATTGTTTCTAGTGATGGGCTGAAACTAATAATCGGTTTCAGATTTTATAATCATAATTTACATAAACCGTGTTTTTAAATCAATTCCACTGAAAAATAGAATATATTTATTATGCCTAGCATAATTAAGAGTATTGTCAACTGATGTAATGTAAGCGCATTGTGAAAAAAACAGAATCTTAAATGTTTCTTTTTTGTTATTTTATTTTAGTGAAGAATTTTAGAATTTAGGACATACGACTTTAGTACATACATACGACTAAATACATACGTGAATCGACTAAAACGTTCTGCTACAATCAAAGATTATTATTTTGTTTTATTTTTTATCTGTAATTCTTCGACAGACAGGCTAGGCTAGTCAAAGAAAAAAATACTAATGTAATTTAGTTTCGTTTTATTGATTTTGAGTTGGTACATAATAATACGGCCGCAATTAATATTAACAGTAAGATATAATATTTATCTTAAATATCCTTCAATATATGTATCAATAATTGTCATACTTTACACATTTTAAGTGTTGTTAACGTGACTTACTTCGGTCGGACTACTTGCGTGTTATGTGGTCGTCAAAGTTTTGGCGCACGTACATAGTTTTCAAAGATTATATTAATTGGCTGTTTGGTTTTAGATGCCGCTAAGAGACTGGATTACCATTTGCCTAAACATTTAAGGAAACTGGCTGTCGCTACTAAAATAGGTTCATCTAATCATCAAGTTCAATTGCAATTTAGATCTAAGGAAGTACATTACCCTAGTTTTTGGTAAGTAAATAAAAACTTATTAATCATTGACTTTAAATTTTCGTCACTGATGTGACGTGATGTGAATGATTATTGAGGGATCATAGGGAGTGTATACACTTATGAATTGATGTCCAATAAGAGTTATTACACATAACTGTTATTCTTATAGCAATGTATCAAAAAGGTCCTGGCACCAAAATTTACAGATTTGTGCACTATCAACGAATTTGCTTGGAAGAATTTGCTTAGTGCATTTCTTAATGTACATGTCTTCTTTCTGTTTTTCTGATGCCATTTTAAACTTTTATTATTGGTGTACAACAATGAGTATTCTATGAAGGTTTATACACATAACATGCTTCATACTGTTCAAATAAAAGGCATTTGCTATAAAAAAATACATGTCCACAGACTTTCTTTTGCCAGCTCTTCTCGGTTGGTGCTGCATTCGAATCTGGTAGTAGTTTTAAAAAAGATGTATCCATCGACAACTCTGAGCACCATAATAGGTTTATACAATTAGCCATTTTTCTATTCCATCTTATTGAAAATACAAACCTGCTTTAAAGGGATATTGTCTCCAACATAACATTCCATACTGGGGTTTGATTAAGAATTCTGCATGCATGTTATCTATATTAGTAACATCTTGTGAGGGAAAGCACTATAATTTTAATAATTTCCATGTCATTTTCTTGAGTCCAGATACAAATCTATGTACTGAGTTGCGGCAATTGCGAGTGTTATCTTAATGATTAATAGTTGCCAACATTATTGTGAATAATGGATTAATACTGTTGTTATTTTAATATTGAGTAGTAAATTGTGTTTGGATACCATTTAAAATGCTTTTTATTGTATTGCATGTCAACAACAAACCTTGATTTATCATTCATAACTTTCTCTTGAGTGTTTGTGCTATGTGAGTGAACCATATTATTCATTGTATTTTCAAACTGACTATATTCTACAGAAATAGTCTACAGATCTGAACACAACCCATTGTTTACTGAAATTGTATTATAACATCAGTTCATTCTTGTAAATTCAGTTTTGCATTAATGTTTTTTTGATATCACTATTATGTTTTATCAATCCATACATAAATTATATAATGTTGTGGGATATGTACAAACAGAAACAAAAATAAATATAATAAGCATTCATAATCATCATCATCTGAGACCATACTTGACTCAATGCAGTATTTAACCTCTTGATGATTGCGCCTACTAAGCCATACTGAGGCCTAACCCCACAGTGGGCCTTCTATGAGCCGAGATGATGATGAGTCATGCTGGCCAAATGGTTTGGTACAGAATGCAAAAAATATGTGAAAAATGTATGAACAATTTATAATATTCCTTTTCCATACTACATTCAAGATACAGAGAACATCAGCAGTATTTTCTTTCAAATGTACATTATGTACATCAGTTTGTCTATTGATTTTGTTTGATAAATTGAGTTCCAAAATGATATTTTAAAACGCTAAGTCACATGACTAATATGTCATCTCATACATTTAAGCATTGCGGATACCAATTACTTTGCTTCTGGCCCCTGACCTCAATTCAGCAAGATATTGTCTTTGTCAAGTCTATTTTCCAAGTAGTTTTTTAAGAAGTCAATCTTCAAATAAATCATCACATATCCTATTACAACTAACTTTCATCTTTTCTTTTTCATATGGAAATAAATACATTTCATTTATCTGCTAGTAAAAAACAATTATTAAGTTAAAAGTAACATAATGTTAGTTTGTATTATTCAAAGTGCTTTGCTGAAGCGACATTATGTAGATATAAGTGACCATTTGCAACTTCTGTGTTTTGTGTAAGATTAAGATTTTTGTGCTTTGCTACTTTTAATCATTAATAAATTCTGTCTTTTTCAGTTTCATAGCTTTGATATTTGTATCTGGATATTGTTGCAGAATCTTAGAATAAATGATACGTGAATTTTACGACAGCTCAGACGAAGATGACATGGAAAGCCAGTATCAAATAGAGACAGAATGCCTGGTGCTAGCACGCACCGACTGTGACATGCATAACCGCTGCTGTGCCGGCAAAGCATGGTGCATCAAGGTGTGTATGCTGTACTCATATGACATTCTTCGTAAACCACTCAAAAATAAAGCTTTCGTGAAATTAAACATTTCGTTTAAAGCAGTAGACTTTCTTCTTATTATTATTATTAAGTCTGTGGCATGTGTGTAAACAACTCTGGCAATGTTAAGTGTTGAAAATAGACTAGGGTTATCAGAATGGAGGCAGTAGACGGTATATTTGACAATTACAATAATAACATTATTTTTATAATTTAGAAGGAATACTTATTTCAACTATTTTTTTTCTTACCAGCCAGTAGCCTACAGTTTGTTTAAAATTGGTTGATAGCTGCTACAAAGAATTCTTGAAGTTATATTACTTGTAAAAATGTCCACTATTGGGCCTTTTTTCACGAAATTGTAGGTTCCCAAACATCTCAATCATAATCAATTACTGCACTTTACTGGATTGCTATTTTTTTTACGTTTTATTTCTAGTTGTTTCCCGCTTGTCTCATGACAGAAGGCTTTCACTGTAAACTCACATCAAAATAGGCACTAAAAAGAGAAAAATTAAATTGACCCCAACAAAAAAAAATATCTACTTTCAGGACATCTGCGGCATAATATGTGCAGTCTTAACATGGCTATTGATTCTGTATGCAGAGTTTGTAGTGATGATGGTGATGCTCTTACCAAGCCTCTCGAATTACCCTCTCTACAGCTACCTGAATATGTTCATATTCCAAACTCTGGCTTTCCTTGCCTTCGCGTCACATCTAAGGACCATGTTCACCGATCCCGTAAGTATGAAATTGTGTTATCGGAAGCAAATCAGACTTTGTCACAAGCTATTTTTATTTTGATCCTTTTTTTTAATACGAAACGCCTCCCCCTAGATACAGGTTATAAAATACCCTTTACTGGGTATTTTATAACCTGTATCTTGGGGGAGGTTTACAAATATGTAATCCACAAACACCAATTACACCCAGAGTCTGAGGAAGTGCCTCTGGTTTACACGAGGCACTTGCCCGACCCCGGAAACAAACCAGGGACCCCGTGATCCAAAGGCGGCGCATCCAAACCCTAGAGCAACAAGGCTGTCACATTGGCTGATGACATGCGAGTATAATTTGAGTGCCTCGTTGGTCTAGTGGTTAGATGTGCCGCCTTTGGATCGACGGGTCCCGGGTTCGTTTCCGGGGTCGGGCAAGTGTCTTTGTCTAAACCAGAGGCACTTGCTCCGAGTCTGGGTGTCATTTGTGCTCGTGAATTACATGTTTGCAAACTACCCCCGCGATACAGTGTACATAGTGCAGGGGTATCGTTAAAAAAATTAAAAAAAAACCCACCAGTGCACATTTTGTACATGCCTTAAGTTAACTATAGAACATATCGTCCTAGGGCGCCGTACCGAAGGGGAATGCGACGAAGGAGATGATCAAACAAATGAGTTTCCGTGAGGGCCAAGTAATATTTAAATGCACGAAATGCTGCAGCATCAAACCCGAGCGCGCGCACCATTGCTCCGTATGCCAGCGATGCATTCGCAAAATGGACCACCACTGCCCCTGGGTCAATAACTGTGTTGGCGAGAATAATCAGAAATATTTCGTGCTGTTCACGGTGAGCTTACCTATTTTGATTTACTATATTAATTCATAGATATGTTGACGGATTTTGAGTTTAATTGTCAATTAAAGGAAATTACAATGCTGAAAACCTGAAGAGAATTACTTGATGCGAAACCCTGTAGGTGTATCCATGTAATGGGAGGAGGTCTGACTCAGCAGTGGGTCACTAATCGACTGAGTAGTAGTAGTATACATACCTATCAAAAATAGATACAATAACTACATGAATATATGTTACATATATACCATATATAAATGTAAAGTTAGGTGAATATATATATATGATCCAACAAGACTGACTCGCTGACACGTGACGTTCTAACGAACCTCCTTCCTAAAAGTATAGCGACTATCTACCACTCTGATTTCTGGAACATGTTCTAAAGAACTATGGACTGTACGAAGAAGTAACTTCCCGTCCACAATACCTACTGCAGTGTTTAAAAACAAAAGTCTTCAAAATATGTGTTGCTAGTGATGCCATATGGTACAGAGACGTGGTCGCTTACAGTAAGCTACATCAAATGCTCAAAGCCACCCAAAGGGCAATGGAGAGGACTATGCTCGGAATTTCCCTGCGAGATCGAAGACGAAATGAGGAGATACGGAGGCGAACCAGACTTACCGACATAGCCCACACGATTGCCAAACTTAATTGGCAGTGAGCACACATAGCTCGCAGGACTAACGCCCGATGGGGCAGAAAAGTTTTCGAGTGGCGACCGCGATCCGGAAAGCGCAATGCTGGAAGGCCTCCGACACGGTGGACGAATGACCTGGTTAAAGTCACCGGAAAGCGACGAACGTGGGCGGCTCATAACCGCCCTTTGTGGAAATCCTTGGGGGAGGCCTATCCCGCAGTGGATGTCTTTTGGGTGAAATTAAGGTGACGATGATGATAGTAACAATGTATTTGCACAGGTTGGAATTCCGCGCAAAAGAAAGTACCAGGCGATAAATGGATAAGGGCAAAATTATCTCAATGAAAGTGCATTAGGTCATCGCATACAGTGCAGCTCATTAGAACTTGAATTCCTTTGTCAGGAAATCAATAAATTAATTGTATTTATCGTGATTAATTGTGGTTGCCACCTTGGGTTGTTTTCCTCTTTACTGCGCATAATATAATACTTCAACGCAAATGGTTTAAAAACAACAAAATAAACTATTTTGTGGAACAAGGTGATGCTTAAGTATTGCCTGCCCGGTTTTGAGCGATTATTGTCGCCTATGGGCGTATGCTACAAAACCCTGTCATAATAATATCAGCTCATTTCATGGAGGGAAATTAGCCTACTGTGCCACGCTGGCAAGACGGGTTGGCACAGGTTTTGTATCAAGTTTTCCTTCTCTTGCGGCGAGATGATCCGCCTTTTGCGTGCCTTACGACAATCTCCGGATATTATCCGGATTTAGAACACAAAATGCCACCGACAGGTTATCCGGCGGAAACCTATCCGTGGTATTTTGTGTTCTAAATCCGTCACCACATGGACAAAAAAAAACCGTGTAGAAGTGGGAAACTATGACGCAGGCTATAGAGAGAAATGTATAATACTTCCGCTGGAAGCTCCGTGTTTCCCCCACTAGATATACGAACATATTTCACATAACGCATCTTTTGTGCGTATCATTGGTTGAATAACTATGGAAAATAATCTGTTACACTATTGCAACGTTTTCCTTCAATCGGCATTCGGTTCGACAAGATTATAATAAAAGTGAATACAATTTGCGTTTCAAATAATATTCATATTATGTTTGTGAGTTGTATGACCTCAGTTTACAGTTACAACGAATACCCTTGAGCGTGTACTGCTAAGTTTAGATGTATTTTATGAAACTGCTTCATCTATCATATTCCTGGTTATCACAAAACAATTAAGCGAACTCATTATTCAAATATTAGTATGGATTAAAGTCTATGTGGGCTGTTAGCTCATAAAGTATGGTTTAATATAGCAGCCATGCATTGCCGGGAAAAAATTGATCGTCATAATTGAATAGGCGATAAAATTACAACTAGAAGGTTGGATAAAAGATGTTACTATCTATCTTTGAATGGTTGAACAGATTTTGTTCGAACATAGCTTGGTTGTTATTCATCTAAGTCCATAAAAGATCCACTGTTGATGCGGGCCTCCTCCAAATTGGCCTACCGTGCGACGCTGGTTAGACATTGCACAGGGATTCATACCAGTTTTCCTTCTCATGTGGGTAGCTTTTCGGCAATGCCCACCATATCGTATAAAGGTGGAATTTGTGTCGGCACCAGAGAGGGAAAGAAGCAAATTATGTATAACATCATTTGCCGTAATATTACGTTTCTTCCAGTTTTACATTGCGGCTATTTCGATACATTCGGTGGGCTTGGCAGTGTATCAGTTCGTCACTTGCATCCGGCATGAGTGGCGCGAATGCTCAGCGTACTCGCCGCCAGCGACCGTCGTGTTGCTGTTATTTCTAATCGCCGAGGCGCTTCTCTTTGCGATATTCACTGCGGTCATGCTTGGAACCCAGTTACATGCTATATGGAATGATGAGACGGTAAGCATAAGGACGTATACGGTTGAATTAGTGCAATCTCCGACAAAATGCATAGCCCGGCCCGTGTATACTATTTCAATAGATTTACAATAATTTTAATATTAAAAAAAAACCGTATATATAACCAGACCTGTATCGCGGGGCTGTTTATCCCATTTAATGCCAACTACAGCGCCGCGGAGATATATATGCGAGAGTATACGGCGCCGTAAAGTCGGCAGGAAATGGGTTACAAACACGTCATTCACGAACACAAACAACACCCAAACTCAGAACAAATGCCTCTGGTTTACACAAAGACACTTGCCCGACCCCGGAATCGAACCGGAACCCGTGATTCGAAGGCGGCACATCCAACATCTAGACCTGTTGGTGTACAGGATTACAGGTAGCCAGATCAATGGCACGTTGATGGTCGAAAATATATTTTTTCTATGACTTTTTTGATAAAATGTTTACATTGAATAGTATTTAAAATAATGATATGATATTTTAGGTAAAATAATTTATGCCACAGGCATCACTGTAACATTTTTAAGAAGATTTTGAGATACGACCTTATTGAATTTAGCAAGTTGTATCGAGTTGGATGGCAATAACAAATAACAATAAAAAGTAGCAGTTTTGGGGCCATGCGCGATTCTCTTTAGCCTTCAAAGTCGTCCATTATATTATATGCAAAAATATGACTAACGTGATCCATCCTAACGTTGCAGGGTATTGAGCAATTGAAGAAGGAACAAGCACGGTGGGTTCGAAAGTCGCGGTGGAAGAGTATTCAATCGGTATTCGGCAGGTTCTCCATACTATGGTTCTCGCCATTCACGCAGCCCTCGCCTAAAACCAAATTGGAGAGTTACCTATACAGCGTATAAGCCATTTGTGAGCAAAACCAAGCATCAGAGGAAAGAGTGATATTCGGCGAGGTTAATTCACTGCGGCAATTAATTAAACATATGTTAAGTGGACAAACATCGCGAAGTGCAAGCGGTATGGACCTTGTGAGTATGGAACAATTGGTATTGGTTGAACCAAATGTTGTTGCAAAGTGAGTCTTTTTAGTGGCACAGTATTATGAGCAGCATTAAACTTATATCTATACTGTATTTCAAAATCCGTGAGTCAATTCAAATCGGGAGATATCTTGTTCTAGTATTGTGTGGAACTCATTTTCTGTGGGTGATTGATGAAGTGCTTTTACGAACAGTAAAGCCTCATAGAATTGCTACGCGCTTGCTTTGCGATGTCTGCTCACAACATGGTGTTATTAAACTCAATAAAATTAGTTGCTTAGAAGCAATATATTATTCAATCAAACGTATTGTTTTTGAAGTACATGAAATTGATGTTTTTATAGGCTTAAAATTTATTCACGACTTTCTATGACTGATGTTGGAATTTGATCGTAATAATATACGCTAAAGCTACCTAGAAATACTTCTGCATTTACTAATTTAATTGTTGCGAATGTTCACAAATTCGGTGTGACGATGTTTTATTGCCTTATTGGTAACATTCTATTACGTGTAAGGTAATAATGGTACTATGTGGAAATATTCAAAATACTTCATGTCAGACAAATTTCCATATGAATCATATCAGGGTGATTTCGAAAAAAAATATACATTATACTTAAAAAAAAAGTCTATAGAATTGCCGATGGATTTTGTCCAATAAAATTATTCGCTGGTCACCAGACTCTTACAAAATAATTGTAAATTATTTAGAAATCACTCAAACGCAGTAATTACGGACACGCTATCTTATTAATATATTGTGATGTTATAATTCCTTATAAATTATAGTCTTTTATAGTTAAAATTTCTTCTAAATTTGCTGTCTCTTTTATTCGACAAGCGATTTATAGGGATAGAGATATTTTATATTGATAGATCGACAGCTATTATGCAAAGGGCGCAAGTGTGCACCATATGATATTATTAGGGTCCTTAGAGATCTCTTATTGTAAGAATTGGTATTCATTTCGTGCTATGGTAAAAGTTCAAATCACAAAGTATGGAATAAGAAATATTTATGGTAATGTAATAAATATTAATGAAGATTTTATAATTCTTGCTTTTGAATTATCTGTAAATGAAATTGATTACTTCTAACGTAGGGCAGGACGCGCTAGATATCTCATAATAGTAATAACTTGTGCTTACATAGCGACTGTTCCGAAGAATAAAGACCTATCTGCAATAATGATTTGAGACCATTTTGAAATTCATATTATATTATACATATATATTAAGAATAGAGTCCAAAGTAGTTTCAAAGCAGTATTGCAGACAGGTCCTTATTCTTCGGAACAGTCGATAGTTTCATTAACACCAAGATGCGTTATCTGTATATTATACAAGGCATGTAATGAATGTATGAATGCATTGCACAATTAAGCTATTTATTTTTCAAGTATTGTTAAATTTGTCGAAACCGAGACTCAATTTATCATGTTAGATGGTGTCGAGGTTTCGAATTTGAGTTTTTAAGTCAAATTTTGAGGTTTTCTTCCAGTTTAACAAATATTTCGTAGTGTTGATGCTTATTCGAATTGTTTAAGCTAATATTGAGGTATACACTTTTTATAATTCTATGTACTCCATTCGATATTATGTAAAAGGTTCATAGTATTGGATTCCTATATTCGTTACATGCCCGAATTTTAGGATTCCTTTAATATGCAACCCGATTATCGATTGGTATGTAATCATTCAAGTATAAATCCGAAATGTTTCCGAAATAGTTCAAATAAATTAGACATCTTCTTTTAGTGTATTCGATACTAAAAGAATATCATTTGAACATTAAACAAATGTTCAATTATAATGGCTATACTGCATGTGCACATAATTTTTTCTCTTATATCAAGTTTTAAATAACTTTTACTTATTTCATTTAATAACCATATTTTAAATGTTTTATGTGGAATATTCGTCATTTTGTTACGTGTTGAGTTTTTTTTAAATTGTATAGCGACGGCTACGGGAACAAATGATTGTTTAGCTATATTATGAAGTTTGTAGAACGAACATATTTGTGTGAATCGTAGTGATTAGTTTTTTTTTAAGAAGCGGTAATTTGAATCTTGTTGTTGCGGTGTTTATTTACTAGTGAGGCTAGTTTGATTCCTGCGGTAAACGAATAAACACGCGCGTTGTTCTTACTGGTGCTTTCTTAACTGGTCTGCCGAGATCGTTATTCTAACTGTAAATGTAATCACCTTCTCAGCTATCAACGGTGTACGAACATTTATCCGAGATAGCTTTACTAAAAAAATTAAGAAGTAGAATCGCGCTCTGTCGTACATAACTGTTAGAATGCGAGCGCATCAAGATCGGTTTAGTCGATAACATCACCCGCGCTGAATCTTATGACGTTATCGGTATCGATTTAAGATTTCTGGGGGTTTTCTAGTTTTCGATTCGTCGTCCGTCGTGTTATTGGTAATATTGAAATTCTAAAATTTTGTTACGTCCGACACGTGTTACGCGGCTAAATGTGCGGTCTACATTATTCACCTACTTCTTCAATTTCATGGCCGGTTGAAACAAAAGCGCATATAATTTTTTTCATGCCGTTAAGTTGTCGCTCATACGTCACCAACATGATATAATGAGTTGCTATGTATTATAAACTGGTGACCGTGCAGACTGTCTTTGTAACAAAATGCCCGGGGCTTCAACCGCGAATACCAGGTTCTTACGTGGTAAAATGATAAAACAAGTAACTTAATTACTGATAATAGATATAGCTGAGATCAAATAAAACAAGGTATAAAATACATTAACAGTTTGATTCTCTGTACAGTTACTTTCATATTTATTCATTCGAATAAAAAGCTTTCATTTCTTTAAGCTATTCCGTGGAATTACTGCCTCCCATGTGTCACCATACAGGCCAAAAGATTGAAATACCTATCTTATATCCTATCTGCTATCTATATATAATATTAAATATCCATATTAAATGATAATTACGCGTGTATAGAATTTTAGCTACGTTTACCGCGGGATGACCTATCAATGCTCTTATGTCTAAACTAATTAGTCTGCGTTGTAATATCACATCATTTTAAGGGAATTAGGACTTCTTTCACCACTCCATGATGAACTGTCTAGCATAATGATTGTCTCTAATTCAGTGATATCTTAATTAAATGACGCGTCACTTTGTTTGTGTGCAATGGACTCCTATAACTATTATTTAACCGATTTTAATCAAATTTGCACACCGTGTGCTTTTCTATCCAACTTGAAAGATAGGGTAGCTTACATCTCAATTTATAGTCGCAATATTATTTAATTACAAATTATTTGTTTATTTTTGACAGTCACAATTATATGTCACTGTATAAATCTATGGAGCATAATATGAATGCTTCACCCCCTATAACCGTCCACTTTAGCGACACAACTATGTTTTGTAATAGTCCAGTATGGGTAGACATTGAAAAAGAATTTTTTTTTTTTAATACAGTTGCTCAAAAAGTGGCATATTGCAGGGCCGTATAGCGTTCGGGAAGTGGGCTATTACACACGCGTGCTTTTTTTTTACCATTCCCGCACTAGTGCGTTTTCTTTCCCAACTGTCAAAATAATGTCTATTAAAAGGAAAAACCAACCATGAAGTTTTTACAAAAAAAAATCATAGAAGTTTTTATGATTCATGCAAATACGTATATTTCTAAAGAGAAAGTACGTACTAATTTGTTTCAATATCAGATTTAATTGAATGAGTTAGGTTAGGTTTTATTTCATTTCATCTCATTATATTTCATTTTCATTTTCATATCAATTTTAAATCTCGATTTTCGAACTAATACTGCTAGAGGGTTGGCAGCCGTCTTGTCTTAAAGTTCAATTTTTTAGTTTTTTTCTGAAAAAAATCGTATATTTTCCACTTCAGAGCAATATTTCAATATCCAAAGTTGTATGCTAGGATCAATATTTGCTGAGTTACACTATCAAGTTTGCAAGATGCATCATGCAACGGATCACATTTTAAACGTCCCTAAATCGCTCCCCGGATTTCTTCCTATTTCAGGCTAGTTTTATGTCTGTCCCGACTGGACTATAATAGATTTAGAGTGCATTTCCGCGAGTATTCTAACACATCGTCCTGGTATGGAGTCAATTAACCAAGTCTTAAAATTAACGAATTAATGTTTAAACCCTACATAATTCTCGCTCTACAATTTCTACAAATCAACTAAATTTAGTGACTATACTTTGTGAATAACGCTAAGTTTGGGTTTCAATTAATTATATCTTGACTAAAAACTTTACTTGTCGTAATAGTTACTTTATTTTGAAGTGGTGAAACGTCCTTAATATCATAATGTAATGTGAAACTATATCAGCAATTTGTAGAAATAAGTTTATAGTTCAATGGATTTAGACCTTGAAATAAGCAAACATGCAATAACTTAGTGATTTCAGTGTGTTATTCGTATTTATTATTAATCTAAATTCGCTTGAGCAATAAAAAAATCTTCTTATGGCTTTAACTATAATGTTATGCTTAGGGCCGACAATAATTACTAGAATTTAATAATTTATGTCTAATTTAATGCATATGGTTCGGTGTCTGTTTTTATGAATATAAATAATGATTTACATATTATTGCGATAAGTGTTGATGTAAAATATTTTTTTTAAATACGGTTTTACTTAATATTAATGGTCGCTGTCGTTTTTATTTTCTTTTGATGTAATGTGGTAATGCGTGTACTTATTCTTAAGATGCAAATAAAGATCGATATTTAAATAAATAATTCCCAATGTCAAATACGATCGTAACATAGTTGTAAATATAACGTATCAATAGATTTACATTAGTTAGTTATACACTTTTATTGAAGTGTACCAAGTGACTACATGCACATTTTGGAAATATGAGGCTTTTTATGAAAAACATCGTAAGTGCCTAATTATTGAAATATTTGTCGTATCTTACTGATTAACATGCTGATTACTCAATTAGTATTTCAAAAGATTAGTACATAGTTATGTACAGAAAAGGTATTAAACTGTTAGAAAAGTACCAAATTGTAAAAAATCTAATTGGCGGTTACGATGTTCTTTCTGAACAAGTTCGATATAATAATGCACGTGACGTTTTATATTAGGTTCATTTATGACAGTAAACACCAGTTCACACCATTGTGGTATGGGTTTGTGTGATTATAAGTAAAATACCTAATAAAGTATTTAACATTTCGTAATAAAATTTATAAACATACAATGAGTGACGTCATACATGTATTTTACATCCTTTTGGGCTTTTAAATAGAATTAGAGTTCCTATTTGTAAATATATTTGTAGGAATGATTTCGCATTCGACCGATATTATTCTTCATTCCTTATTCTAATTAGTGTCTTATATTAACTTATCGTCTACTTTAATTACACGCCTTTGACACATTTGCTATCTTGAGGGCTGAGCTCGTTTACTTAACACTCAAGCTCCATACACTTTTGGCTTAGGCAACCGGTTTTAATAGTGTTGAAATATATTAGGATCCAAATAAACGTTGAAGTAATTGACATTGCCATGTGTTTGTGGCTTGGAGTTGCCTAAAACTTCCAATAGTCCGATCCGAGGGTATACATAAATGGCAATTCCACTTAAAGAACGGATCATTCCTTTTAAAGAACTCCGAATCCCCTAGATACTCTAACTGCAACAGTACAAATACTACATTGACATGAGCACTGTCACACTCGATCGTGTATTACTTAGTAGATGTACTGTGTATGTTTGGTTATATTATACGTCACAAGCATTCTCTGTACAGTATAGAAAAATAATTTAGATAAACCAAAAACGTATGAAACAATACTATCTTGCTTTGGGTTTGATATTGGCGGTTGATTCAAAAGCCGCGGACCTAAATTTGCGGCTTTACGTTTACGATAATTTACGTTTTCATGCGAACTGTACAGCACTCGCCAAACTTTATGGCCGCTCCGAAAGTAGCCGCATTACGCTGCGCAGAACACAAAATCAGGTATCTGCGGGGCGTGGAGGCAGAGCACGCCCGCTGACGCCGTCTTCTACTCGCAAGCGTCCTCGCCTCCCGCACGTTAGTGTGAGTGTGCAACGTTCATATTGGTGATGAAATGTACGATGCGCAAGTTCTTACCGACGGCTACATTCAGAGCGGCCATAATGATTGGCGAGTGCTGTACATATAAACCTGTCGGGAACTAATTAAACTGTTGTGAATTCTTATACAGTTAAGAAAAGTGTCTTTTCAGTAATGGATTCTTTTTTGGCAACTGACGACTGTAAATCCACGTATTCGTGTACATTTTTTGAAAGGCAATAATTACTGTTGTCCGATATTGTTAGTAGGTAATCAAGATTTACTATGTGTCACAGTAGCTAACAAAAACTTGTCAATACCAGTGTATTATTATGCGTTCAGAGCCTAGTGCGAGATTTTTATACCTTTAAAACCGCGCCAACGTCGGTTACAAGCTATCTGGGCGACTCCGTACCTGCTGGCACCCACGCGGTAGGCAGACAGCCTGCTTAAGGTTGCCGGAAAACGATGGTTTCAGAAACTACGAGGAAATCCTTGGGACATGCCTATGTCTAGCAGTGGACTTATTTTAGCTAAAATTGAAGGGAAATTAAACTACTCTGCCACGTTGTTCAGACGGCTACAGTATTTATGCTAAATCCAAATGGGAACCTATATATTTTGATTTAGAATATACAATGTAATGAAATACGTTGAAATCTCGCACTAAGCACACATACACCTACATGAAAACTATTGAACGAATACGTGGCCTTATAAATTAGCGTCGTGAATATATTCTAAATGTCACAATCGTGTGTGTGTGGCGGTTCAACATGAAGCTGTGAATCAAAACTAGATCAAATTTTAGTGCCTAACAATAATTAACGAAATGAGAGTGAAATTATTTTTGTGTATAGTGTGTAGTCTCTAAGTCTTGATTGATTTGTGCACGTAGAAACGCTATTTTATTAGATTCTGGAAATGGGTTAAAGTAAGTACTAGTAAGAGTGTACGTTGACGTTGCGGTCATTGTTATTAGGATACAAATGTTACCGTAAAATTCCAAGTTTTGGTTTCTAAGATAAGTTTTGTAATTCTTCCCTGCTTAACTTGTCTACGATATTTCTTTTTACATGAACAGCCTTAATATTTATGTGACATATTTAATTTACATTGATATGCTATTTATTGAAATCACAGCATAGCATTGAGGTAAAAATGATTATCTGCCTATTAAATCGTAAAGCAATTTACGTTGGTTAGTCTTGATTTATCCTTATAATATAGTCATCATTATCACCATTTCACCCAAAAGACGTTCACTGCTGGACATAGGCCTCCCCCAAGGATTTCCAAGAAGGCCGGTCCTGCGCCGCCCGCATCCATCGCTTTCCGGCGACCTTAACCATGTCATCGGTCCACCGTGTACACAGGCCTACCAGCACTGCGCTTTCCGGAACGCGGTCGCCACTCGAGAACTTTCTGTCCCGTCGGGCGTCAGTCCTGCGAGCTATGTACCCTGCCCATCGCTACTTAAGTTTGGCAATCCTGTGGGCTATGTCGGTAACTCCAGTTCATCTGCGTATCTCCTCATTTCTGATTCGATCACGCAGGGAAACTCCGAGCCTCCATTGCCCTTTGGGTGACTTTGAGCCTTCTGATGGAGGCAGCTCGCAGCTTCCCGAACACTGCCCAGCCGAGTTGGATCCGACGATTGACCTCTTTCTCGAAGTTGGACTTACCTAATTTGACTGTGATTTCCAGGTTAATGTAATGTTCAACAACTTCGAGAATAGAACCTCCGATGTCAAGATGAGTGGCTTGAACATGGGTATTAGACATAATCTTAGTCTTCTCCATGTTCATCTTAAGGCTCGACAGAGGGCTCAGCCATTACGACTATATCGTCAATCGAAGGTGAGTGATGTACTCGCTGTTTACGCTAATGCCCAGCCCTTTCCAGTCCACAACCTTGAAAACATCTTCCAGTGCAGCGGTGAGCAGTTTCGGAGAGATAACCTCTCTCTGTCTCACACCTCGCTGCAATTAGATCGGTTTCGAAGTCTGGTCCAGGAGTCGCACTGACATTGTGGCGTTTTCATACAAGCAGTTTTTAGGCGCAAAGGGATGATCATCCAGCCAGACAAGGTGGTATGTCTGGCTAGGGGTCGCAGCGCCTATTACCCCGATAGTTGTAGTCGGGGAATTCTTAACTATACGAATTGCTGTTGAAATTTCGCTATCGCGGTGTAGAACTTTTTGGTAACAAACACAGTTTATGCGGCATGCGGTCGCTAAAAGTTTAACACATGTACCAATAGTCTGCCTACCTGCAATACCGCCCACGTCTTGTTTGAATCGAAGGCTTTCTCGTCTTCTGTATAACCTGCAGCAGCGTTAAAATGTGGTGTACGGTACTGAAAAATTATCGGAATCCGGCTTGTTCGGGAGGCTGAGAATCTTTGTACATAATAATATAGTATCCTTATTGTTTTTGGCTATTCTATCACACACGATGATTGCAATGTCAACCGTTGATAATTCCTGTATGTCTGTCACAGCCTCTTTTTGTGCATGAATATTTTAATTTCTTATAGGCCCATGCACCATCAATTCAAAACGTTGTAGATAAGGTTAGCATCATTGTATAAAACACACTAACACTACAAGAACGGAAGGCATTGATTATTTAAATCATATGTTTAATTAGAAATGGCTAAATTAGTTGATAATTCTAATTGTGTATGTCACAGTAAAGTTTCGTTCAGTGTCAGTGTGTTTTCAACTTACAGTGAACCGATTGACAATTGCCTTACTGGATTTGACGATCTATTATAATAGCCGCTAGGAAGCTAGTATAGGAACGCTAGGTGTTTGACACATCGATACAATTCTAAGCATAGCAATAACGAATTAGGCCGATTACTCATTAAATTAGATAAATGCGACTGTTCCGAAGAATAAAGACCTATCTGCAATAATGCATTGAGACCATTTTGAACTTAATTTAATAAGTAGAATAGAGTTCAAAATGGTTTCAAAGCAGTATTGCAGATAGTTCCTTATTCTTCGGAACAGTCGAATGGTGTATAAGTTCATAAAAAATTTTGAATTTTGGTGACAGATCAGGTGAGCCAAATATGACTACTACTACTCAGCCCATAAATTACCCACTGTTGATTCGGGCCTCCTCCCATTACAGGGTGGGTAATTAGCCTACTGTGCCACGCTGGCCAGGCGGGTTGGCAGGAAATTTTATACGAAAACATTTCGAGCTCTTGCGGTTAGGTTTTCAGCCTTGTCATTTCATTTTGTCCGCTCTTACGACACCCTCGGGATGGATCGGGATGGTTACACAATAATTTTAAAATCCCCAATTAACTGATCTCAAGTGTAACCTGTGAACCGAACAAACGTTGTGACCTAAAAATAAATACAGCAAATCACAGTCGGAATGGGAATTTCCAATATCAACTAGCTTATTTTATAGTAGGTTTATAGAGAATAAACATCGAGACAAATGTTTGTGAAATAGTAATAATATGTATAGCCTTATGAGTAACTGCATGTTCAAAGTATTATTATCGCTCTAAACATAGTATAATGTTTTGTTAGCATTTTATGGTGCAAATGGGCCTAACACTTAACGATATTTATTAAAGCAAAATGATGATTGTAAGCGTAAAAAACAGGATGTATTTTTCCAGTGTATAAATTATATTTAAAGTAGAAATATATAGTTTTACTATGCAACATATCGTTTGTATATTTTCAAATTCAAATTATTATTTTTTATAGTTTCGGTGTCCGGTAATTTTGTTTTTTCTAACAGATACAGTAAAAGCTCCTTATCGCGCTTCCTTCTTTCGCGGTTTCACTATTCGCGGATAAAAAAATGCGCCCCAATTCCTATATTCGCGGCTAATAAAATCATTATTCGCGGATCTAATAAGTATATACATAATAATAAAAGTATTCCAAACTGTCATTATTAGGAAACAGACATTGACAGCATGTTTCTTAAGCCGCCTTATACAAAAGTATTGTAAGTCTTCTCATCATCATCATCATCATTTCAGCCAAAAGACGTCCACTGCTGGACATAGTGGCACTTGGCATTCTAAGGTGGGCTCAGTCTGAGTTAGACGCCTTGGATAGAAAGGTTCGTCGACAATTGACCTTATATCGAATGCACCACCCCCGTTCGTCTGTTATGAGGTTGTATATTCCACGGAAATGTGGGGGACGTGGGTTTTTAAACGTCAAAAACCTACATAACCGCGAGGTATGCAATGTGCGGGAATACTTCCTTCAGTCAACCGAGGATGTGCACCGAGATATGGCCAATGTTGACAATTCCTTCACACCTTTATCCTTGGCAAAACAGAATTGGCGCAAGCCCCAGGTGTTAAGCATTTCGGACCGCACGACTATATGGAAGAGCAAGGAGTTACACGGAAGGTTCTACAAGGCTCTCACTGGGCCGGACGTAGACCAACTCGCTTCTGTGGCTTGGCTACGCTTCAGTAACCTCTTCGGAGAGACTGAAGGGTTTGCCTGTGCAATTATGGACGAAGTTATCATGACGAATAACTACCGGAGACATATCCTAAAGGATGGGACTGCCGACATCTGTACAGCCTGTCATCGTCCAGGAGAGTCCATTAGGCATATCGTCTCTGGCTGTTCTCGTCTTGCTAACGGAGAATACTTGCACAGACACAACCAAGTGGCCAAGATAGTCCATCAACAACTTGCCCTTAAATATAGTCTTGTGGATACTGAAGTGCCCTACTACCAATACCAGCCTGCGCCAGTTCTCGACAATGGTCATGTCACGCTCTATTGGGATCGATCAATGATCACTGACAGGACTATTCCCGCTAACAAGCCTGATATAGTGATAATTGACCGATCGGCGAGCCGGGCAATGCTTGTTGACGTCACTATCCCGCATGACGAGAACCTTGTTAAAGCCGAAAAAGAGAAACTTACCAAGTATCTCGATTTGGCTCACGAGGTTACCGCAATGTGGCATGTTGATTCAACAATCATTGTGCCGATAGTCGTTTCAGTAAATGGTCTTATCGCGAAGAGTTTCGACCAACATCTCAAGAAACTCTCGCTGAGTTGCTGGATTAAGGGCCTGATACAAAAGGCAGTCATCCTGGATACGGCAAGGATCGTGAGGAGGTTCCTCTCTCTGGAGCCCTGAACCGTCGGTAGCTTAGGTCATCGACCTCGTTGTCGAGGGTTTTCTATTGTTTCATATATATTTTTTGAATAACAATGTTTTTTAAGAATATATGTAAAAAATATGAAATAAAAAGATATACTAAATAAAAGTATTCCAGTAGTTATCCAACCCAATATCCTTCGTAAATTTCGTCCAACGGACTAAAAAAAGTAAATACGATGATTATGTTCATGTTCAAACTTTGACGGGAAACATAGCTGAAATCGCGAATGGAATAGGACGAGATGAGTTCGATCGAACAGATAGAATCAAGTGACATTCAGAAATTGATTGAATCACAAAATGAACATTTCATGTAACTGGCTTGGAGGGAATGTTAAATTTACAGCCCATTGAAGAAGAGGCTTCAACAAGCACTGAAAACGTGACATTTAATTTGAAAAATCTTAGTGAAGGTTTCAGAATAGCAAATGACCTTTGCGATTTCTTTGTGAACATTGATCCGCCTATCGTACGAAGTCTAATTTTTAATAGGCAAATTACTAATGGTACTGCTGCGGAAAAAAAATCCAACCATTGTCTAAGCCTTAAGATTATGAGTCTAAATAATATTTTTTTCGGCTAGGAACGTATCCCCTATAATCCCATATTAATTACCTTTCCGTATTCACTGTTTCTGTATTCGTGGCATATTTCGGGAACATATACCCCGCGAATAAGGAGCTTTTACTGTACCAAAATATTAGGTGGTCGAAAAGTGGGATAAAGCAATATCCCAAATAAATAAACAGTATGATTTTGTGTTGATTCCAGATTTATGACATCTTCGATCTGTTATATCCCATCTCATAATAAACAACGATGAAATGAGTGGGAAAGTTATTTTTATTTCACAACGTATTTAGACCATTTTCTCACTATAATATTACACTTTACTAACACCCAATTGTTACAAAATATAGCCTAGAACAAATTTTGGCAGTATTGCGCACAGTCTCCTCATGCTATAAATTCGTTCTGCACTTTATTTTACTAACTTTAAAACACAGAAACTACCACTGATTCGACTTGTTCATCAACTGGGATAGAACGTTCTAAATGATTACTTGCATTACCTACCTAATATTTGTTAATAAATAAGTTGATGCCTAAATAAGTTGACCTTTACAACATGCTATGTGCATAAATAATAAATAAATTATACATAAACACCTGCAACCTTCATAGTTTTTATGCCTACCTACTGACCGGTACTGACTTGAGGGCCCAGCATATAAAGAAAATAAAAGTTAAAATTATTACTTTGATATATTAAGCTACGCCCGTAAAGATATCGGATAACGACGTAAATTTAATATCGTCATGCGTAGATGTAGGTATTTCAACCATTTTAAATTAAGATACCTACCGAGACAGAAATACGTAAACAATGGGTTATGGAAATAAAGCCATTTCTCTATGATAACTCGCCTAGACTACCGTATTGTGGTCAAAGTTCAGTTGTTAGTTTCTATCGAAATACGCATCAGACACGATACATTGACTGCTAAAGTCAAAAGTACTGTGTCAAAAGCGTGTGGCATATCCAATCCAGACATGCGACTTTGTATCGATTCTTTTTCAAACAGAATTCTTGAATACGTCATTACGAATGTCCCCGTGGTTCCGCTTGTAAAGCTTTCTTACGTATATCTCTGAAACGATAAGAGCGACCGTAAAATGGATCAGAGAAAGCAGGTATAGGTCATGCATGACATTCTTTACTAAAAAGGTATCAATAGTTTTCCCCCTAAGACTACCAAATCGACTGACCGAATTACCATTCTCGATTTGTCGCGATTTCTAACCTCCAAAATACCTATATTTGGGTCAAAATTTTATTTATTACTGATAATAATCCTAGACAATCCATAATGACAGCACATGAGTGAGTATTTACGAGGTATGAAATCTCCATTATTCGAAGCTTGTTGTTCGGCCGATCGGTTCGGTAGTCGCAGGGAAAAAAAGGTTTACGACCTAAAACTGTCTGATCTATTTTACAGTGGCTCCTAAAGTTTCAGAGATATACGTTAATAATACTGGTGATTTAAGTACAGATAAAATTCAAGACCCTTGCAAAAATTCAGCTTGGAATATATGCAAACTCAGTATTTTAGTATATTTTGACTGGTTGGCGTAGAGCATCATCGACAAATTGTAGTTTCTGTCTCTATTGAATTAGCAGACTTGAGGCCATGGCAGAGCTCACTATGTTTGAAAATGGAAGTACAATGAAATTATTTAACAAGAATGTAAGTCTAGTTTGTACCAGGCAACAGACTACGTCATCAGTAGCTCGGTGCCAAGGGAAAGTGTTAGCTGTGCGTCACAGCAGGCTGCCACACTTAACGCGTAGCATGGACCTCGCCGCCAAGGTGATCGACTGCCCCCGCCCACTCTTTAACCGTACCCAATAGTTGCTTGCGTATTCAATCGGCTCTAAGCACCTGTAGTACATGAATATTAAACGACCCGCAAATCTTCTGTTTTTAATATTGTACGTACCGATTTCTATTTACTTCTTATAATTTGATTCGTGTGTGACGAGTGAATGGTTTCAGATGCAGCTTGCGATCTGGACGATGGTGTCAGTGTTGGTGTTTGTAGCGCCATCTATGTGTCGGCCGTACGACCCAGAGGACGACAGCTTAAAAGATGTGCTGCCATCTAGTGGCAAGTTCGAAGCGTTTTATCCGCGGCAAGCGCACGGCATACCGAATGGTTCTTCGAGGCCGGCGCATGGGCATGGAAGTTTCTACAAGCACCGCAACCCGGCGCTAGTTGACGTGAAAAACGCGGCTGCATACGGCTTTCGCTTCGACGGCATGAGAAGGTTTAATTTCGATGATGATGAGGAGTAACGTGTTATCAATTTTCAACAACCTACACAGAAACGAATGAGGGCATCGTTGCCACTATCTGTACTAAAAATACTTATAACTTGGAAACTTTTCCCACAGATTATTTCTCAATAGCACGAATTCTGATCGTACGAATGAGGGCCCCTGCTGAGATCAAAATATAGCATATTTTATACCTACCTTATAATGTTGTGTTTATAACGGTTGTATCTAATATTTAAACGATAACTTAGAATTAGGTACCTGCATAAAACAAAATTAGAATGAATTTAAATGAAGAATATACATATATGTGTGAAATTAACTCTGATATGTAATAAAATACTTCTCATAAATATTTTCGTTTTACTCATAAGTCATAACCTACATTCCGATTTCATACATTGCGTCTTATATTTGGATGCTTTTGTTTATTAGTAAACTAGTTTCTGTTAGCGGTTTCACTGGTGTGGATTTCGACGAATAGCTAAATCAAATAGGTATAGGGGAAAAAGGGGCAATGGGAGTCAGAGGGCAATGGTGGTCAGCGCTCTAGGTCCTAGATGAAAGTAGCTAAACAAACGAATATCGTCCATAAAGACTCGTTAAGTGACAATTTGCGGCCCCCCGCTCACCCGCTCAATTCGCGTCCGTGGTTTGCACTGGAAGGCCGTTGCGCAGTTTCGCGCTCATTTGATGTAATTTTACGTGTACACAAAATAACGGTGAGTACATCAATACATACAATTTTAATACTTATAGTAGATTATTGGGTGTCTTTAAGCTTATATTATCGATTTAAAATCCATTTCTGGTATTTTAATGGTAAATTAAAGGGTTATTTTATTTTTTTACACATTTAGTACGATCGGGTAATAGGAGTCACTGCAGTGCGGGCAATGAGAATCGACTCCCATAGCCCGCAATCATTGTAACATACCCAAAAAAAATATTAATTATTGATAACTATTCCAGAAATGCCGAAAATACGTCACAGGACCACAAATAAGGCTCAGTGGTCAGCTGATACACTGTCAAAAGCTGAAATCTTATGAGTCAAGGCCACTCTTTAAGAAGTGCTGCTAAAGCCATGAATACACCCTTTTCAAGCCTCCAAAAACGGTTAAAGAAGAACAATTCATCGGAACCACGTCTCGGGCGACTTCCTGTATTCACAGCAGATATAGAAAAGTTTTGGCAGACCGGATAAAATACTTATCTTCTATTTCTTATCACAGCGATTCCAAAAGGAAAGCAGCATACTAGTATGCAGGCTATAGCAGACTCTCCAGAGGTGCCAAGTCGACTAACGGTACATCGAAGTGTTGAAGTACTTGTATGAAAACGCCACCATGTCAGTCCGACTTCATGACCAGACCTCGAAACCGATCCAGTTGCAGCGGTGTGTTAGACAGGGAGACGTGATCTCTCCGAAACTGTTCTCCGCTGCACTGGAAGATGTTTTCAAGGTTCTGGACTGGTAAGTGCTGGGCATTAACGTGAACGGCGAGTAGGTACATCACTCACCTTCGATTCGCTGACATAGTCGTAATGGCCGAGACTATGGAAGGCCTCAATTCTCGATTGCCTCTGTCGAGCCTCCCAAGAGTCGACCTTAAGATGAACATGGAGAAGACGAAGATCATGTCTTAATCCATGTCCAAGCCACTCCTGTTAATATCGGAGGTCCTACCCTCGAAGTTGTTGACCATTACATTTACCTGGGACACACTGTCCAGTTAGGTAAGTCCAACTTCGAGAAAGAGGTCAATCGTCGGATCCCACTCGCCTGGGCAGCGTTCAGGAAGCATTTGGCTGAAATTACGATGATGATGATGATGAATTTGGTCGCAACAAAGAGTTATGGTATAGATGCACTTATTGTGACTTATGGGCACACGCTAGTTGCACAGGACGGGACTCGCCAAAAGGTTACTTAAGTGACAATTGTTAGCCTAGGCTGACTTCCATTGTCCCCATAGTGACTATAATTACCCTCAGGTATGGACAATGGTGGTCAAAGGTGTTTTTTTTTAAATTTGAATGTTACTTTTTGTATGATTCCAAAGTTGATGAAACTGTCTGAGACTGATAGTGTAATAATTAAAATACTTTGAAAGTTGATTTAAATAAAAATAAAGTAAATATTGTGTGTTTTATCCTGTATCTTGCTTAAGTGACTCCCATTACCCCCTTTTCCCCTACCTATACTGGTAGGTATCCATTGGGCAATCTAAAGAGAATCTATCATAAAGTTATGTAATTCCATAAAAAATCCCTGTGCCAAATTTCAAATTCCTTTATTCATTTTGGCATGACTGAGTAACAAACATTAATTTGTAATACTGCTAGCCTCTGTGCGCGGCTACGCCCGCTTTTAACTCTGATTAATTCGACATCGCATGTAGCGTATGTTACTCAAGGATTTAGATAGTGTGAAAGTATTTTTGAGATTGGCCCACTTATTTTAATTTTATTCGTTACAAACATACAAATCTTTCCTCTTTAATCGGTGCAGCATTATAGGGGACACCCCCTCTAACGTTAGCATAGAAGTTGTATAATGAATAGTATTAGTATATCGTCGTTCTCTTCCCTGCAATATGGTTGAGGAGGGCGATGGCTGCCTCATGCGTCATGCTTGTGAACAGGTGCCGTTGCTGCGGGTCGGTTGGCTCGGGCATTAGAAGGTTACTATTGTTGATTAGATCTGGCTGATGTTTGGCCCTTTGCAACTATTGCGCGAGTTTGCTCTCACAAATCTGTCTTATATCCAGTCTTGTACCAAAAAATGGCGATCTAAAAAAGCAACTACAGAGTTTCTTGCCGGCTCTTCTCTGTAGAGGTGCATTACCGGTAACCGAACCGGTGGTAGATGGTAAATAATGAATTTTAAATGGTAAATTTTATATTATTGTTTGACTTGTCAAAAGAGCTCTAATGAGCCAACTTGATTAAATGAGTTTTGATTTTGATTTTATAGATAGACAACATGGTTTTGCACCCATCTGTTAGTCGATTGAAACTATGTGTGTGCTTTACAGTAGGCTGACTGCCGTCCGTGTAAAGAGAGGGAGACTGACTCAGCAGTGATTTATGTTTATTGAGTAGTAGTAGTACCTAGTAGTGAGCTTTACGAGTATTTTAACTTTAAAAACATTATAAACACTAAATAAAAAAATTAAGACTCAAATAAAACTAAACGAGAGAGTAGGCTAGCGGCATTTCCTCGTTTTGTCCTTCTGGGAACGGGTGGCTTCTACTAGCGTGGACGAAAGATCTCATAAAACGCAGTTCAAATAAACATGCACTTTGTCACGGGACACTGATCATCGAAATGTGTGTATAAGATCGAAGTCAGTCAGTGTATTCCTAAATACGCGTACGCACTAGCGGTTGGCCGCTTCTAATAGTATAGGATCCCGCTATACAACGACCTTCACCGATATGTTTAATGGATGAACATTATTTTATTAGACACTAGCGACCGGTCCCGGCTTCGCGCGGGTGCAATTATGCATGTATTATACCTAAAACATTCCACTTGAATCACTCTATCTAATTTAAAAAAAAACGCTTCGAATCCGTTGCGTAATTTTAAAGATTTAAGCATACATAGGGACGGACAGACGACAGCGACTTTGTTTTATACCAAGTATGTAGTGATTTAGAATGTTAAAAATTATAAACAAATGGGTTGCCTGAAAAAAATCCTGGCCAGACTATGAAAATAATAATAAAAAAAATGTTTTTATCATTTCACCGGGTTGTACATTATGAAATCAGCGTTTTGTACGTGAGGAATATAATATCAATTTGTTTTTAAATATTTTAAATTAATCAACGTATGCACTTTTGTTATTTAAGCACTTCCACTGCCATCTCATAGGTAGTTCATTGATCCCTTTACAAAAAAAAAACATGGGGCGAGAATCAATAAACTCTTTGAAGGCGGTTTGGACTGCCGCATCGGAGTTGAATTTATTTTCTTGTAGGAAGTTGTCCAAATTCCGGAAAAAATGGTAATCTGTTGGACCAAGGTCCGGGGATTAGGGTGGATGTCGCAGACATTCCAATTATTGTAGCTCATCTAACTTAATGGCTGTTTGCTGTGCAGTGTGTGGTCTTGTGTTCTCGTGAAGCAGCTGTGGCCTAGAACGATCGATCAATCTCGGTTGTTTAGCAGCTAGTTCTTCCTACATGGTTTGCAGTTGCTGACAATAGATATCTGCCGTAATCGTTTGGCCAGATTTTAGACAGCTGTGTGAACGACACCGGCGCTAGTCCAAACACTTACAAGTAACTTTATCTGAGTCAATTTTCGTCTAAGGCAGGATTTGGCTGAAAAACGTAACTTGCTTTCTTTTGCGACACCAGAGCCATACACATCAATAATCCTTCGAGCTGTTCCTGCAGCACTGGTTGCACGGTAGAACTCGTACTCGTAGTTAAACCGATATTTCATGTATTCCATGGCGCGGCAATAAACCACGCCAAAGAAAATAATAATGAGCATAAAACAAATGAATGACTGATGATGAATGCGTTTTCAAAACTCAAATGTACTAGCTAAATGAATTTATAAATTTGAATTTGGAATTCTTAACTAAAGTGGAGATATTTCAGATCAAAGTGTTCAGTACAACAAGACGCTAATTTCACATGTAAGGACCTAATATATTTAATTAGTGACACATGAGGCGATTGATAAAATAGTGTGGTTACAAATAACGAAAAACTTGTCACCAACCTATTGCCCTGCGTGTCGTACAAAGCAAAGGAACGTAGGTAAAAGTGTATCCGTAAAAGACGAAAAATTTGGGACGGAAGTCCTTCCTGGGCCTGCACATCGAACGAGCGTGGCAATGCCGACTAATTGGTCTCCCATGGAACTGGAGAATAGTGGTCTCAGTATCTAGTGGGTAATTTGTAAGCTAATATGATGGACTCTCTTTGTGTAGATTTGTTTAATCCAGTCACCAAATTCTAATGAGAATGCTTTGATCACCGTCGCAGTCGAACTAAGAAACCGTAATTAATGGCAGTCAAATAAGTATTTCTCGAATTAAGAACGTTTGAAATTGGACTCTTATTGGGCGAAACACATTAAAACAATGCACTTTCCCTTCCGGTGAATCGATTACTAACATTCACTTCATCATTTGTCACTTGTCTAACAATACGAATCAGTGATAATCAATTAAATCTATAGAATTCCCACAGTCATTTCAGGAATCAACTAGGAGACTTTTTACTGCTCTTTGCTATTGTTGCCCCTGTTAAGTATACATTTAAGTTCACGCTTCGAGTACTGCCAAGTCATGCGACGGTACTAGGAAAGGAGTTTCACAGTCAGCTGGGTGCTCATAATCAACATGTCTCGCCAATTCGACACGAATGTCAACTGCATCCTTCCCTTCCCCTTTATGAGAGCACTAGACCGCGAGAGCCGACCCAATAACCGAGCCCGACTTCTCAAAAAAATCCACGTCAAAACACTTAAGCCGCCCCGGGGAAAAAGTGTGAAATTATCTTAAGTGGCTAGTATGTAAGAAACTCTTTTTTAAATCAGACTAATATAACGGTACGTTCTAAGTAAAGATAGAAGTGTAGATAAGTTAATAAGATTATTATTATACCTCACGTTGAGGTCGGGGACCGGCTTATAGGGACGGAATGTTTCTGAAACCGTGTATAAAAAACGAGTGGTCCTCAGGGATCGGTCATTCCGTGGCCGGAGTGGGTGCACGCATCTTCGTTCCCAAAATAACATTTTTTTTTGTAAAGGCCTTAATCCCGGTTTGGTCTTCGGCTTGTAGTTTTGAGGACAGACTCGACGGGACTCAACGTTGGCTCAGCTGTTACGCGCGGGTTGCGAATCACATCGACCGAAATGTATCCAGACGCGAATAGAATGGTGAGTGACACATTTATTGTTGCTAATTTTTAATGAATTTAACTGAGTTTATAACAGTGATTTGCATTTTGTTTTAAATTATGCGATGTATTTTATGGAAACGACAATTATTTCCCCGTTCGGTACTTAATGCCGCGAACCGAACCCAAATTATATTACTGCATAGAACAACAATGAAGTTATCACTTTTTCATGTTTACATTGGTCGTGCTTAATGGTTATCTATTGTTGAATAGATTTTCAATTTATGTGTCGGCAATAACCAGACAGTGAGAGAGTGGTGCAAGTCATCCCGTTGTGTAATCTCGCATCATCGTTTAGTTCACACCTTTGTTGTAATCGCCGCGGTAAGATTGTATTGAATTATTGTGATGGAGATATCAAAATAAATCGACGGAGGCTTTGTATTTTTATGCTGAACCTCATAGCTATGATAGAGTCGGACCAAAGTGATTTCTGGTTGACTTGCCTAATTTAATTGACGGTGTAGAAGTATCGGTGTAGAAGTAAATTAGGGTATGTTTAACAATTTTCCGTGTGGTGACGGATTTAGAATACATAGTGTCGCCAACCCATTTCATCCTGAGGGTGTCGTAAGAGGCGATAAAAATAAATAACCTAGCCGCAAGAAGAGGAAAACTTGATACGAAACCCTATGGTACCCGTACAGCTTGCGTGGCACAGTAGGCTTATTTATTACCCTCCATGCAGTTGGAGGAAGATCGACTCGGCAGTGGGTTATTTTTGAGCTAAGATGTAAGAATTGTGTAACCATATTTATTAACCAGTTTTCGTGTTCCTTTAAAGTAAATTAGATCCTAATAGTAAAAATATCACTGCCTCGTTGGTCTAGTGGTCAGATGTGCCGCCTTTGGATCAACGGGTCCCGGGTTCGATTCCGGGGTCGGGCCAGTGTCTTTGTCTAAACCAGAGGCACTGGCTCGGAGTCTGGGTGTCATTTCTATCTATAATATGTATGTATTTACAAAAAAAAAATGTATATAATTAGTTTATCATCCATCTCGTTACCATAACACAAGCATTAAGTTGCTTAACTTGGGACGAGATGGCGTTGTGTGAAATGTCCAAGGATATTTTATTTATTTATTTATCAATATCGTTGGCTGACACAAAAATGGTATATTTCCGGTCTTGATTGCTTTAAGTAAAAAACGATCATTGTGTTAGGGATCCGTAATATTAAAATTAAATATGTATGAGTTTGGGACTCGCACGGCCCATTTAACGATTATCCTCGGTCTGCCACAAATCACTTTTTAATGTGCCTATAGCTAGCAAATCATGAGATTTTTTGATTGCTGACTACCTCAAAATGTTCCCATGACAACTGGCATTACTATAATGAGATTTCAAGACTGCGAACCCGTTGTTTAACAATAAACGCAAATTTTAACTTAAATATTCATATGACGATGTATCTAATAGAAGTAAAATATGCAGTGAACTACGAATGTTTTATAACGGACAACGATGTTTATTAAAAATATTTCATTGCAGTATGCATAATTAATCAGTCAACGTTAAGACATAGTCATTAATCTGGGCTTGTGGATTTAGCTACGCCCATCGCTTCATGCTGAGAAGACGTTTAAATTATGTAAATTATCAAATAGGTTATTTGAATATTTCTTTGTAACGTAACTGAAATACGTTTCTTGGAGTTGGAAATTAAATTATGATTGATTTGTAGTGCAAGTAGGGTTGTTTTATGATAGATATACCCTATAAGGTAGAACCTACTAAACTGTTTATACTTAGATGGTGATTATCATCATAAATTTGTATTGCTGGCGCCACTTTTTTATTATAAACTTAATGCTATGCGAATTATGACATTGTACTCCAAACTTATCTTGATAATTTCATTATGTTTTTTTATTAATTAGTTAATGCTGCACAATAGCTTTTGGAAAAGCAACTTCGTTAACCAATTGCTTTCTTACAGATACTTAAAGCTCCACCATGTTGCTATATTAAGCAATCAATAAAGAGTACACTTAAACATATTTGTTTGTTTAAATTTGCTTATAAATTCGTTTTAATAGATATTTACAAAGTAATAATATGTAGGTGACGCACTGAGGGTGAAACTACAGAATAAAATTGAACAATTACAATTAAATAAGTTTAATTGAAAATTAATTAATGAATTAGAAGTAAAATTTCAAGCTACTTAAAGTTTTTTAGAAAAAGACTCCTAAAGCTTTATTTTGTATTTTTGTATTACATATATCAAAATGTGATTTATTTACACCGTGTTTAGGCAAGACGTCTATACCCTATTATTAATACTTAACACTACAAATAAACATACTGTGCAAATATTTATTACATCCTTATACACTTTTATACCTTACAATCTAACCTGAGGATTAGATATATTTTTGTTGATAGCAGTAATTTAAGGTTATTTATCAGTACTTATGCAATAAGTTAATTCATACTGATGGTTAAACGATAGGAACATTATCATTAGAAACATCGCACTTTCATTTTTCCCTTATCACGCTTATGAAGTCTACTTGTTTTTATTTTGTTTTACAATTGTAGTTCGATATGCCTAGTTACGTGATGCTTTGATACGTAACGTTGGTTGTTATTTTATTTCAAACCGGCGACCCGTTTTCGCCTATTCTACTTGTGAAGAAATTGTGCGTGCGTTAGACATTTCTATTATTAAATTTACAAACATTTGTTTAAAAATTATACGTAATGTTACATTTGCAGCTTAAAAATTAAACTTAAAATAAGCAACAAATGTAACCACTTTGACACAGAGTATACCACATATATCAGACGCATTATATTAGCCAGCCAACTCTAGTAGGAATATTTCTTAAGTCAAGTAGAAGGCACTAAGAACGATTTTTCAAAGGGAGGTCGCGTAGGTGTTAAATATTTTTTTGGTAAAAAAGAACGTTTGCTGGGTCGAATCAACTACTCTAATTAACTATTCTTTGCATCAGTGTAGCATCATCCAACGTATTTGTTTTTTTCTTTGATAACCCAAGAGTCTTGGGAAAGGAAAAAAGAAAATAACCTTAGAGTCTTGGGCCAAGACTAAGGTTATTTTCTTTTTTATAAAAATGAATATTTGTCTGTATGTATGTAGAATCATAAACTATCCATTTGATTATGTGATGTTCGTCAGTAATGTTGAAGATCACGGCCCAGGAAGGTTTCATAACAAAAAATAAAATATTTGTGTAATGCGTTTCCTGCAAAATTATTTTAATTAGTGGCGTACCAGCACGCGCAGGGTACAGCTTGTATTATTTATGGAAAAACAAAACAGAACAAAATAATAAATGTGGTCATATGGTAGTTTCGAAAATATCATCAATCATAAATAATTTAGGTCAATAATAGTAACAACTAGTAAAGGGAAAGTTTCATTGATAAAAACGAGTAATTCAAAGAAATCGCTAAAAATGTGATATTGTAATTATTCAATTAAGGTTGTTTTACATAATATTAATCAGCACTTAGTCAAACTATTTCGAGTGCTCTTTTTTAAATAATTTGTAAGCCGCTTTATTATTTTATGTGGTCACATTCATATCCTAGAGTAGGGCTGCCATCACCTAAATTGCATGAATTAAACACGGCACAAATCCTGGACATTTGGGCAAAATATTGTTTTTCCCCGGACACCTCTAAAAGTATTTTTTCAACAAAATTAAAACAGCCGAGCCTTCTTTAAAGCAGGTTATTGTGGATGAGTTTTTAACTAAGAATTATTTTTAATTTATCGCTTGTCTATAAAAATAATGGATCTCCTCTGACAGCAAAAGTTTCCGGGGTACTCTCGGACACTTATCAAAACCCCTGCCGGACGGCCCCCGGGTGCCCTTCAAACTTGGACCAATCCGGGGAATTCCGAACGGATGGCAGCCCTACCCTAGACTTATAAGATATTAAAAAGCATAATCCATTATAATGGTTGTTTGTATTACTACTATTTGTATTTAATAATATAATTATTTCCAGATGAAATTCGTCTTGAGCTTGGCACTAGTCGCTTCGTCGGACGCATTCTTTCTGAAATGGGGATCAGATTCATCGTAAGTAACCCATATTACTGTATGTTGATATAATATAAATAGCGTGAAGGATCTGTTAGTATTGTTAAAGCTAAAGCGAAAGTCTGTTTTGCGAAAGTTCATAGTAATATAAGTTAAGTAACTGTCTAAGTAAAGACTAGCTCCTGCCCGCAGCATTACAATATGAACCCAGATTTGGATTTCACAAGATGATAGGGTAACATATATATTTAGGTAAGTAAATGCCTAGCCACATTGTCTTCGAAACTGCCAGTGGCTAAAATCACGATAGCTCCCGACGTCGCTTGCCTATTCCATCTACCTTTCTTCTTAACTACTAGATGTAGCGTCTATCAAATTAAAAGCCGATGTTGACATTTACAAACGTCTGGATATTAAAGTATCATCATCATCATAATTTGCCAGCCTACAAATGACCAACTGGCAACTGGCAAGACGGGTGACCCAGGGTATTTTTCAAGTTTCCTTCTTTTGCGGCTAGGCGATCTGCTTCTTGCGTTGGTGAGGGTGTTGTAAGAGGCGACTAAATCGCCTCTTACAACACCCTCAGGATGGTATGGGTTGGTGACATTTCGTATTCTAAATCCGTCAACACACGGACATGAAAGTATGCACAATAGATAAATCCTGAAATTAAGAATCAGATACTTTCAATATTTTCGCAAACATATAATTTACGAACAAAGATGACTCTCAAACTTACAGGAATACAGTAATTATTTCTAGTTTTCACAAAGTCCGATCCCGGAAACATACCTGGGCCAAGGCGTCGTAATATATAATCTTATGACGACACTAGCAATCCCTGGACCGACAAGGCGTCGTAATCTATACAAATAAACAAAATTGTCTATTTTTTAATATTTAAAAACCGCTTTTTACTAATAGTGCATTTGGATTGGATGACTTATACACGGTACATATACTAAAACACAGTTTTTTTTGGCACTTTTTGTCTGGCAGTCTGTCTCATTGTTTCGGCGGGACTTTCACTAGCAGGCAGCTCATGTAACAAGGTGTAACTTATGCTACATTTATTGTCACCCCCGCTTGTCAGTAGCCTATGGGCTGTAGCCGTAGCTTTAAGTAGCCTATCTATGATACTAAGTTTTCCAAATTGTCAAATACCATGTGGACGAAGTCCGGGAAATAGCTAGTTAACTAATAATAACATATCAAATCTAAAGTCCATCGAGTCTACATGTTGTTGTTACTGTTATTTTAAACGGCCGTGGTACGTGCACAACTAGTGGCCCACCCCGGCTTCGCCCGTGCAAAGCGGGGGTGGGTTATACATATAAACCTTCCCCTTGAATCACTCTATCTATTAAAAAAACCGCTTCAAAATCCGCTGCGTAGTTTTAACGATTTATGCATACATAGGGACGGACAGAAGAATGCGACTTTGTTTTATACTATGTAGTGATGTGATAAATAATTCATGGCGCTAACCGATAGCTTAAACGACTGATGCTACAAAAATATGACTACACCTGTACATAGAACTAAATGTAATATTTTCTACCTTTAAAGTATCTTCCTCGCCTTTGATTTAACCAACTACCAGTATTTACACATTTCCATTAATCACGTGGTGTTTTTTAACATTTTTTCAACCCTCCCCCTTGGTGTTTCTTGGTAAGGTTTAAGATTACATCCCCCCACTCCCCATTACAAATCACGTGTATTTTTTAGTATCTGCAAATAATCTTACCCTCAAAGGTTGCCTACCCTACACGCCGCTTTTCGGTTTAAAAATCACGCGTTTTACGAAAATATTAATACACGTAATATCTTACTATACCCCCCTCCCCCTTGTGATATTTCGTGATTATTGTTGGCTCTCCGAAAGATTGTCCGACTTATCTAAAACCCCATAGCATTCGCTGACTGCCCGTTCCTGGGACCGGTCCCGGGTTATTCGCGGCTGTAAGACGTATGTAGTTATAGAATTATAATCATCAAACTCATCTATACAACCCTCCAAGCTCATAAAGGTGCATTATAATTCTATAACTACATACGTCTTACAGCCGCGAATAACATTTTAATCAGCATACAACCTAGCACTGACCTGCAAATTGCAAAAAACGTAAGAAAATTTGAATTTCGCGGGCTACCCTGGAACATTCACCTTAATGTAACTGTGCATTTGAAGCGCCCACTTCATTTACCTTCCCTATTAAACTCTGATGCCATATCCACATGTTTGTAGCCACACCTTAATGTAAAATAGCAAGCGCACTACCAATTTGCAGTGCTATCGCCCGTTACGCGCGATCACAATATATCGTGACATTATGCTATTTATAGGCGGTAATCGTTCAAAATGCGAATTGTTTCCTGATAAAATGTTTGTTACTTTTCTATGTAAATGGCAGACAAGAGTTTTTTGATGCATTATTTTCTGTATTTTATAACGAGTAGGTATAAATCACGTTTACAATTTTGTAAAATTATTGCGTGTAGTTTAACTTACGAATGGTCTGTGGTGTCACATCGAACGCAATTATCTGGCTCTACTGAATATTCGATGGATATTCATCATTTGTAACAGCTAATATCCACCGTGTTTCTGATACACATAAGGCCCGCCTGCTATTCTGCTATAATGGCAGTAATTAGTTCAGGTAGTCAATAACAGACAGTTGGTCTAACCATGTGCTATGCTAAGGGGTTTTAGGTGTCGGAGAATCTTTAATTTCACTAATAAGTCCCCATACCCATAATAGGTTTACCCCATACAAAAAGGTACCAAGCGGCACGGGAGAGCTCTCGTAGGGCCTCCGCGCATAAGGCGGCCAGGCCGCGCGGCTAAGTCGCTGCGGCCAACTAATTCTTCTACGATGTATGTAGGTGCGCGCATTAGGCGGCCTACGAAAAACATCGCGACACATATACATCGTAGAAGAATTAGTTGGCCGCAGCGACTTGGCCGCGCGGCCTGGCCGCATAATGCGCGGAGGCCCTTACCCTCCATGTTATGGGAGGAGGCCCGATTCAGCAGTGGGTCTTGTATGGGCTAAGTAGTTGTAGTAATCGTGTTTTTTATCTTGTAACTTTTTTATGTCCGTAACTAGTTCTCGTCCAAAATTGATAGCAGTACCTGCGTCCTTGTTTGTTGTCGTACTTGAATTTAATTGACCAAAAGTATTTTGTCAGCAGTCAATCATCGTCACAAAAGACGTGGGTGCAACCGCTGCCGCCCAACATGTCGCCAGGGTACCGGTACCAGTACACCTACACGCCATACGAGCCCCGCAAGGTGTACCAGGTACAGCCACCTCAATATCAACAGCCTGAAGTTCCGGTGCAGCAGAATTTGGCGCCTATTCCTATAAGCGTGCCTGCAGGGGCAAGCTTGACTCCTGTTTCCCTGCAACACGTGCAGTTGGTGCCTTGTATGTGCCCAGTGGCTCCGGAAGAGGCTGAGAAACTCCAGGAACAGGTTGGCCCCGGTCCTTACATGGCTCAAACCTACGCCCAACCATCCTACACAGTTCCTCAGCAAGTGACGACCGCAGAAGGCCAGAGCACCAATAAACAGTAGTCAGCAGTTTAATTAAGTAGTCCCACCAATGATTCGGTCTTTTACACGTAACTTATTTACTAACAGTTATTTATAATTTATTCGTGTGTGAAATTGTGAACTCGAGTTTCTTAACTAGGGAAGACTGATAGGATTTAAGAGAATTCAAAGTGTGTATGGTCATTTTGAATAAATAAAGTCTTATATGAATTTGTTTTATTTTACTTCTGCTACTGCTACGACCGCGTGGTGACGGATTTAGAATACATAATGTCACCAACCCATACCATCCCGAGGGTGGCGGCGGCTAAGGGAACGCAAGATCATCTGGCCGCAAGAGAAGGCATACATGATACAACCCCTATGCCAACAGGGTTTCCGTTTAAGTTTTCCTTTCCTGGCAGCTAGTTATTCGGCTTTGTCATTTCCTTTTGTCGTCTCTAACGACGTCTCGGGATAGGATGGGGTGGTGACACAGTGTATTATAATTCCGTCACTACATGGGTAAGTGATAAAGTGTTATTTTACTAACAATTACTAACTCTGTGAACGTATCATATTAGACAAAAACTGAAAGGCATACATAGACACTATATATGTGTACTAGTAATACTTGAACTATGTGTGTTGCCAGTGATGACTTAAGGAACAGAGACGTGGTCGCTCACTATGGGCTCCATCAGAAGGCTCAAAGTCACCCAAAAGGCAATGGAGAGGGCTATGCTCGGAGTTTCCCTGCGAGATCGAATCAGAAATGAGGAGATACGCAGGAAAACCAGGGTCACCGACATAGCCCACCGGATTGCCAAACTTAAGTGGTAGTGGGCAGGGCACATAGCTCGCAGGACTGACGCCCGATGGGGTAGAAAAGTCCTCGAGTGGCGACCGCGTTCCGGAAGGCGCAGTGCTGGTAGGCCTCCCACACGGTGGACTGACGACCTGGTTAAGATCGCCGGAAAGCAGTGGATGCGGGCGGCCCAGGACCGGCCTTTGTGGAAATCCTTGGGGGAGGCCTATGTCCAACAGTGGACGTCTTTTGGCTGAAATGATGATGATGATGATGAATACTTGAACAATCTAGCAACTAATCGGAATGGATTTGTTTTTGTGGAACTACTTTAATATAACTTTTATAAACCGATCTGAACTTTTTTTTATTGCAATTTTATCAAAATCAGGTCAGTGGTTTCCTGTAAACATGAAATAAGAAAACATAACCATTTGTCAGGAGGGAACTTTGGGTATTTATCGTCAACTTACTAGGTAGTTACTTTAAAGGCATAAAAAAATTACCCATACAATATTCCAGAATCAAACCCATAAAATAAAAAAAACTAATGAATAACTATTTGAAGTCGGTGCCAATTTAAATTGAGACCAACGCCAATTTAGGATATAGGTATACCGAAAGCATTCAATGGAAGATTTCTCTATCGATTCCAAATAACTCGCTACTACATTTATTGCTATAGTTACAGGAAGTAGCATTATGTAAACACTTTCATTGTTATCTCAGAGTTATTAGAATCACACTAATAATTGCAACTCAAAATGAGAACAATGTTATGTCCACGCTCGACTGATTGTGTTACGCGATCTCACTACAATGTATTAAATGTATTTCGTATGTTGTATATTACTTTTACGTCGTTATATCCATTTCACTGGGGCGCAAAGCGAACGTATTAGATAGACATTGTAAGTACCTATAAAATATCAATATCTTATATTGTAAAAAAAATATGTTTAAACCTAGTATGTGCCATACAATACACGGGTGGGCCGTCAATATCATTTTGGAGATTCTACCTACTATCTCTAATACAACTACTTACCCGTTGCCTAGCATGCATGATGCCTATAATTATGATATATAGCCTTCATCAAGAATAAGCTTGTAAAACGGCAAAAATCATTCAAATTCAAATTGAACAGACCTGGACCTAGGATTCGCAGCACCAGAAAATGTAGTCACACCATTTGTTGATTTTGTGAAGGTAAACAGTCGATTAAACGTCCTAAGCCCCCGTACGCACTAGCGGTGAATCGCAGAGGCGGCTAACAGCGCGGCCTGCCGCTTTTCCAGTCTAATATGCAACCACTTACGATCGTACACACTAAACCGCGCCAAAATTTCAACCGCTAGTGCGTACGGTGACTAAGAAATCGTTCTCACACGCGCATCGGGACACTTCTTCCGATCCTTGGTTGGCGTGACCTATAAGGATGAAATAATAATATTAGCCCCTAGCTAGACAAATCATAGTTGCATCATCAATCATGCGTTGAACAGCCATAGTATGAATTGGAAATATAGATTCGTTCGTATGCTTTATCTATGCGTCCTTATGAAGCAGTGTTTAATTGAATTGCTTAATACATACGCATGAGAGCCTAAGGATAATCCTGATAAATTATTTCAAATAGAAAGAGAAGATATTGTGGACAATAAGTAAACATTATAATTATAAAATTGTTTATTGTAATACTTGTTTAACGCAGAATAATCTAGATGAAGAAGATTTGATTTGAGCGTTCATGAGAAGATTTTGTCGGTATGGTGCCGGATTTAGTAGAGTAAATAGACAACATCATTCCATGTGTCGTAAGAACTCAAGAGAACTTGGCGAAAAGACCTCAAGAGGCGAAAAAACTGGCCTCGGGAGAAGGAAATTTCGATACAAACTCCATGTCAATCGTTCTAACTAGCGTAGCACAGTAGGCTAATTACCCTCCTTCAAATTCAAGGAGATTAGGATTACTTAGGTTTCGCGATTACATTGTAATTATACATTTTTTAACGGATATTTGGCGTGTATATTACATTATATCCCGCGTTACGAAAGCTTTGCAGCAGTCGTGGTCATGGGAGAGACTAGATGACAGTTGACTTCAAAAGTCCAGAGAAATAGTTAAATTTGCCGCCTTTCTTTTTGTTTTAATGATAACGTTCCCTGTGCACGCAGAAATCGCTCATGGTGTTCAGAGGACTTGCAAATGATTGTTGAGCTTGAGATTTGATCAATTTAATGACTGGATCCCAAGCAGATAGCACTTGCCAATTGTCCTCTCTCTTTAGATTTGGATGTTTTTTAATCTCAATAGCCTCGCGGATCTACCAAAGTGAACGTAGTGGTTAGACTTGGTGAATGTGTGCTCAAAAATAATTTAGAAATTCTGAAAAGATTAATTCTCAGAAGTAAGTCATCAGGGCTGAGAAGGTTGGTACTTATCCAAAAGAGAAACCACCGCAGAAGATGAGTTACGATTAACAATTTATGTTCAATGTATTCTGCATGGACGAAGAGCAAAGAGTATACTAAACACAGGGTCTAACGTACAAGTGCCTGAGTGGAAATTTTATTTTTTTTGGTACAAAGGCCTCAGCAGCCGTAACAAAAATATTATCTATAGAAGAAGAACAGATGTACGGGATTGACATTGGCAGGTCGTGTCAATCCAATATTTGTCTACCAAAGCGTACTTTTCGAAAGTCCTCAGTAATTTTGGTTTGTTTTCACTAGACCAAGTTTTGTTATGGTGGAAGAAATTTTTTCACGGCATAAGCATCCCCAATGTTCCATCAGCTCTTTGCAAGAGATGATAAATGATCTTTTCAAATTATACAGCCCGACGAACCTGGATCCCGCATTCCACAAAAACAAAATTACTGCTACCAAGAATCTAGGGTTTATTTTGAAAAGCATGCATAAGAATGATCTGCAATTTTTAGACATCAAGCAGTTACTTTTATGTTCATTAACGTTGGTGTACTACTTTGGCATGAGATTAAAACTGAGCCGATTGACTTCCAGAGTCTGGTATTGGTGTGGCAAGAGACGGTTTCACAAAGCAGAGTGTACCTTTCAGGACACGATGAACCTCTTGCTCCCCGAGTGCTCCGAAATCACCATAAAGCTTACCCTTTGTTTTTTTACGCAAGTCTCCCTTTGGCCGTTTGAAAGTTTTGTTGAGCAAGTCTTGGAGGTAGTCTTGTATTATAACGGGGGAAAGACTACGCTCTTCAATTACATGCTTACCGATATTCATTGTGTTTTGTTCAGCGACGTCAAATCGGCACGCCACAGGATGAGAGTTCTCTACGAATTGCTCAAGAGTTCAAATTGGGTAATTGATAGGCAGAAACTCTTGCCTTTTGTCACTCGTCTCTTAGATTTTTTTGCAAACAGTATAGACAAAAGTGATTCTAAAGTAACGGCATATAAATATCTGAACAAAGGTTTCGAAGTCTGCCTGAGGCGTATATTTGAGAGAGTGGAGAACAAGCACCGTTTAGTAATTATCACGACTATGTTGAATTGGTTTTCTATGGTAAAAATGAATGATGAGGATGTCTTGCAGTTTGCGTCTTTGATGGAATACGCTGCAAGTATTTATGTAGTGAGAAATTACGCTGACTGCTTTGGCCAAGGTTTGATAGATCACGTGCTTATCAATTTAGTTGGTTCCTACAACTCTACTTTCAGCCTCGTGGGCTGCCGCTTGCTGTTGAGGTTTATGGACCGTCAGCGTAACAGCTTGTATTTGATAGCACCTTCCTTGTATTACCAATTTTCAGAGGTTTGTGCTATTCCCGTACGATTTTTATTATTAAAGGGTAATTTTTGCCACATTTTGGTATCCTGCTTTGCGTTTGAGCCTGTGGTCTGTCTGACACCAAGTTGATACTACAGTCTCTAAACAAAGGGGTATTCAAAGTAAACCAATTGATACTCATTACTCATCAGACCGTCCACGTGTCCGTGTGGACTTATTGACGGATTTAGACTACACAATTTCACCAACCCCCACTATCCTGAGGGTGTCGTAAGAGACGGCTAAACGATTGCAAGAGGCAGATCACATAGCCGTATGAGAAGGGAAACTTGATACATACCCTATGCCAACCCGTATTGCCAGCGGGGCACAGTAGGCTAATTTCCCTCCACGAATTTGGAGGAGGCCCGAATCAGTAGTGGGTCATTTATGGGCTGAAACGACTCATCAAATCCGCGACTGGTATGTGAAATCATAATAAATTAATTGCCAGAAGCCATCTTACTTAATACCCCATACATTTTCTTCGAAGTCATTGTCACTACTGTATTGTTTCCAAAATCTTTCATATTTCTTTGCTATATTTTGGTAGTAACAATGTTTTTTTTACAATAATTGATTTTTCGTTACAGGTGAATTTGAAAGTGGGAACCTACAATACGAGTGACAAATTGTTCCTTAGAAATATTCGAGAAAAGCTCCACATATACTTAATGAAGGTAGTTCGTCACCACGGCGCACACTTGTTAAACCTGAAAGCAGTGTTCTCTGTGATCAGCTGCATAGTGCTAGAAGTCCCTTGCGGCTTGACCGCTGCTGCAGCCGCTTGCATGGCTATGTCCATACAAGACTTGGCACTAAATGAAGATACATTTACAACACCATGTCGCTACTGGATGCATACTATGGTCATATCGATCATGTCACTAATATGCTGGGTCCATAAGACTCCCCTGTTGTACACCTACGTAAACCAGATTGTATCGCGCCGGGCGAAAGAGGCGCCTCACTTAAATCCACCTTTGATGTTCCACTATAATATCACAGGACATCACGTCACTTGGAATAAGCCATCCCTGTTTTTCGAGGACTGGGAGATACGATACGCTTTATGGAAACACTTTCAGGAGACCCAGGTATTGATATCGATAACTCTGTTTTCATTTTAGGGCACTAATTCGATTGTCAAGATTGCATCTTACCCAGTCATTAAAAAGCAATTACTAATTAGGTGACTTAAGGTTTTGTTTAGTAAATACACCAGGCAAACCCGTTACGGAAATATCATCATCATCGTTTCAGCCAAAAGACGTTCACTGCTGGACATAGACCTCCCCAAGGATTTTCACGAAGGCCGGTCCTGAGCCGCCCGCATCTATCGCTTTCCAATGACCTTAACCAGCTTGTTGGTTCACCGAGGGGCAAAACTACCCACACTGTGCTTTCCGGAACGCGGGTGCCAATCGAGTACTTATCTGCCCCATCGGCGGGCTATGTGCCCTGGCCATTGCCACTTAAGTTTAGGAATCCTGACGGGAATAAACGGACATACATTCGAAAGAATGTTTTTAAAATTGTGTTTGAGTAATTAAACTGTTTCATTTTGTTTTTATCAGCAACCGAAGAAACCTCATGGCGAGAGTAGACATCATAAGAAGGCACCAGCTATGGATGTTACCAACTAAATTATTTGCAAAACTTGCAAGTCCGCAGCAACCCATTTACAAGAACATAGAATATAAAAATGTGTTACTCAAATAAGATGCGAAACATAGGAGAAGCATTAATAAAATAAATGAAACTGGAATAAACGAAATGACATGGCCAGAAACCTAGCCGCAAGAGAAGAAACCTTGAGCGACCCCGTGTGGCATAACCCGGCTCAGCGGTGGGTCATTGATGGGCTGAATAGTAGTAGATATCTATGAATTGCGATTGGAAAAATTCTGTCTAATCTAAAAATATATCGTCCCGGTCGCGATAAGATGTTGATTGCGACCGGTTTACCCATTAAAACCTACCACTATTTGTCTGCGCGGGCCATCTGTCGTTTGGGAAAAATAACGAAACCGCTACAATACGTATAACCTGCATCTCGGGGGTAGTTTACAAACATGTAGTTAATTCACAAATAACACCCACAGTCGGAGCAAATGCCTCTGGTTTTTACAAAGACACTTGCCCGACCTCGGAATAGAACTGGCGACCCGTGCTCCAAACAACCAACCCCTAGACCAACAAGGCAGTCTATTAACTAAATTACCTTAAGGTGAATGTTCCAGGGTAGCCCGCGAAATTCAAATTATCCGTCCAAGCTCATAAAGGTGCAAGAAAAACTTTTTCAAGCTCAAAGTCATTCTTGCACCTTTATGAACTTGGAGGGTTGTATTGATGAGTTTGATGATTATAATTCTATAACAACATACGTCTTACAGCCGCGAATAACATTTTAATCAACATACGAGGGTGAATCAAAAAATTCTTGGAATCAATATTAAAAAATGCAAAGATTTAAATAATAATATTTTATTTTTCTACATAATCTCCCTCCAATGCAATGCATTTAGAATAACGCGTTTCTAACTTCCTTATTCCTTGTGAAAAAAAATTATTTTCTTGACTCTCGAAAAAGTCCTCTACGGCAGCTATAACCGCGTCATTATCGTGAAATTTTGTTCCACGAATTTCCTCTTTTAATTTTGGAAATAAGTGAAAATCACTTGGGGCTAAGTCCGGAGAATATGGTGGGTGGTCAAGGAGATTGAAGCCAGCACAGCGGATTGCGTTGAGCGCAACTTCCGATCGATGGGCAGGAGCGTTATCTTGAAGGAACAACACGCCCAACGACAGTTTTCCACGACGTTTTTCTTTAATCGCTTCACGCACTTTCGGGATTAAATTTGCATAATAGGGTCCAGTTATCGTCTGGCCTTTTGGCATGTAATCAATAAAAAGGATTCCTTCACTATCCCAGAACACAGAGGCCATAACTTTGCCAGCGGAAGGAGCAACTCGAAATTTCTTAATGGATGGAGAGGATGGTCGTTTCCAAGACATGCTTTGTCTTTTAGTTTCAGGATCAAAATGGTGGACCCACGTTTCATCCATGGTGACAAGACGACGGCAAAAATTATCCGAATCACGCTGGAACATTTCGAGATTACGCTTGGAAATTTCCAAACGTCGCTTTTTGTTTTCGTCGGTTAACATTCGTGGCACCCATCTTGCAGACACTTTTTTGAACCCCAGTGAATCAATTAAAATGGATTGAACGCTACCAAAAGATATCTTTAGGATCTCAGCTATATGTTTTATAGTCATTCTTCTGTCTTCCAAAACCAGATTCTCAACCTTTTTGACATTTTCTTCTGTAACGGAGGTTGAAGGCCGCCCAGAACGCGGGTCATCTTTACAGCTTGATCTACCTCTTTTAAATTCAGCCACCCAGTACGCAACCGTAGAATAGGGTACAGCATCACCCCCTAATGTCTGCTGAATGTCCAAAAAAATTTCCTTCGTAGACATTTTTTTCAAACTGAGATATTTTATCACCGCACGTAACTCACTTTTATCCATAATTTTGACTTTTTAGCAACTCGTTGCACAAAAAAATTTATTACATGCGAACGAACTGACAAAAACAAGTGACAGTCTGCATAAATATAGTGTGATAGACACTCTTTAATTTGAATATCGAACTTGATCCAAAAAGGTTTCATATATATGCACTTCTAAGAACTTTTTGATTCACCCTAGTACAACCTAGCACTGACCTGCAAATTGCAAAAAACGTACGAAAATTTGAATTTCGCGGCTACCCTGGAACATTCACCTTAAGCTAACTGTGTACAATAAATAGGATCGAGTTCTACAGACGTTTATTTTGTCATAATGATTAAGATGTAATCGATTTGATCGAATAAATCTCTGATAAAACAATATGTTTGATTGATTTTCCTCTCCATAGCCATAGAAGAGTATTGACAATGTAAGATATAATTTGCTTCACTTTCATTGATTTCACCGTCTTATTTAATGAGATACCAGTTTTTAGCTAAGGGTAATGACAGAACGCATTGTTAGCCTGACTACAGAATTAAGTCTTGAGAATTTAATTTCGTTTCCATAAAAGCTATTTATAATATCTATCGATAATTACTACAATTTCATATTTGAGCCGTACATTTTCATGGAAACAATTAGTGCTACCTAAATACTATAAACTAATAAATAAGTATCTTACAAGTAGCAGACAAAGTTAGCATTAAAACGATTGTTATTTTTATATAATACTTTGATACGAACCTAAAATGAAATTTAAGAGAATGAAACCCTCGCGTGCGCAATCGTCAGACATAGTATATAGTGATGTCTCTATTTGTATACGTACTCTTACATAAAGTATCGATTTGGTGTTGAAATAATATAGCTTGAAAATATTCTTAAATTAATTTAAGTAACTAATTACTATTAACATTAGACAAAAAGATCAAACAAATTTAATTAACTTATTTTCATATTATACTTGAAATGAGAAAAAATTAAAATACCCGATATATAAATACCGGAGCTATGAGATAACAAAATTTAAAAATATGTGTAACTTAATTCAGAACCTGGGGCCGGTTACATAATATTTAATAGTGATAAAGAAAAACTTTACACTCCTGTCTCATTACGTACCGTTCAGGAACCTTGCTACTAAAAGAACCGTTAATATTTGAGAGATGGTTGACTATTTTGGATCGGTACTAACCAACGGTTCTCCAGTCCGACCTAGAAATGTAACTGTGGATTTGGCTGGAGAGACGCGCGAAGAAAACACCTGTCGTTTTTCACATAATCAAACTTAAACTCAAAAATAACTTAACTCTTATAAGTCCCTATTTTTAAAACTAGTTACCTAAACTCATACGCGTGTCCACCACACAATCCATCCATCTCATTAGCGGAACATCTAGATTCATACTGAAACTACCACACACACTCATCATCAGCACTGACCCTTCCGGAACGCGGTCGCCACTCGAGGACTTTTCTGCCTCATCGGGCGTCATACACACTACCGCACTACAATCAAGTAGCTAATCGCCGACATTGCGATATCAATGCAAATATTGTCCAGATTTTTACAAATAAAATTATAATCAATTTCATGGTTTACGCCACAATAACTCGATCATTGTTTGAAATACCTGGTTACGCAGCATGAAACGGGTAATCAGCTATGGGTTTCTGCAATAACTTGTGGGCTCTTTTATGCAAAGTTAAAACTAAATACAAGGTATAGCTATGTTGCTGAAGCAAAACCTTTTGGCTTCCGAGGTGCGGCAATAGAGCAAAAGTAACAAGAAATTCTGTTTAGCCTTCTATACTGACTCTGAGGGCGAAAGTAGTACTTTTCCTGGACCACATTTTTGTTACTCTATTTCCGACTGACTAAAGAAAAATTTCAACCAACCCACATGAAGCCCTCTGCTGACAAGAGCATCCTACATTTCCATGGAGGGAGACTAGTATACGCTAGCAAATCCTTTTTTTTTTTTGTTCGCCCGGTGTAAAATTCTTTATGGACTTCCTCGCCGGCCACGGGGATGGCCAGCGAAGGGAGTGTGGGACTCTCCCCCATAGTGGGGGCCTACCCGGGGTGCTCCAACTCGCGTCCTGTTTCGGCATTGTGGGATCTGATGCAGAACCACGCCGCCGCAGACGAGGAGGCCCTCCTCCTCTCCTCAGGCTCCTTACGAGCACTCGGCGTCTTGCCGTGAGCACCCGGCAGGACGTCACTTCCCCTCAGATCCCGTGTGGGGCGAGACATCCCCGTACCCCGCCCCGGGATCTCCTATGTTTCGCCGTGTGCATGGACGGTGTCTCCTCGGGACCTCATCTCCATTGGATGGGGGGCGATCCACTGTGCCCCCACCCGGAGGCCCCGGTTAGGGAGGCAGAAGGCGCAGGTGCGCCAGTCTCGTGCGAGCGCGCCGCATCGGGTGCGCTTCGGGCGCCCTCTCCCTATCCCTTTCCGCCTCTTCCTTCTTTCTCATGACTGTCCCTGCAAACGTCCGGACCACGTCCCAGGCCGCCACAGATGCGGCCATTCTGCGCAGGACCGGTTGCAGAGTCAGGTCTCCTCCGATTACAGCGACAAGAGTCGCGCGTTCCTCCTGCCACGCTGGGCAGGCCGCTAGTGTGTGCTCTGCAGTGTCCACCGAGGCGGCACAGTGATGGCAGTTCGTGTTGGGCTCTCGCCCCGCCCTCTCACACAGATACCTTCTGAAACATCCGTGCCCCGAGAGGATCTGCGTGAGGTGATAGGTTAGTTCACCGTGCCGCCTCGCGACCCAGCTGTCCAGCATGGGTCCAATGGCACCCACCAGCTGATGCCCGGCTCTGGGATCCCGCAGCATCTCCATCCAGTCGATCAGCAGTGTGCTTATCTCCTCTACTCGCCAGCTTTGGACAACGTCCGCCGCGGGGGGTTCGCCGTTAGCCCGGGCCTCGGAGACTTTGACGTATAGAGCGGTAAGGACCCGGACTTCAAGCTCCCACGGCAGAGTGCCAACTGATTCATTCCTTCTATCACGGCTAGGTTTTCTGCCTTGCTACTTCTTTTAGTCGGCTATTATGATACCCTCCATGGGCTAATGCATAACATTCTACCAAAACAAATTATTATTTACTTTTAAAAAATCGAAATAAAAGGGTTTATGCATTAAGTATTTCTTTTCCCAGCTTTCTATTCAGTTTTACTTCTTTTGTACATCGCAAACTTGAAATCAGATACGCATAAGATTAGTGATGCGAATAAATTATTTGCAAATGAATTGTAGGAAAGCGTCGTTACGAAATCTTTTAAGAAATAACTATTCAGACAATCATCATTATTGCTGCGAACATTTTCCATTTTTTGTTTAACTGTCGAGGAAGACGCCTCAATATTTTTATTGGCCATTGTTAACCGTTTTTAGAGGTTAATGACTAATCATTTTAGATTCTCGATTAAGGAATAAAATAATAGATTATAGAATACGTTAGGTATAATTCAGCAACATAATTCGCATAGGACTGCATAATATGGATTCGTAAAGTGACCAATATTCTACTTTTTCAGAAATTTTAATTATCTTACACTTACGTAAGCAAGTTTTAGAAAATTAATTTGTTTTTTTACTTGTTTAGTTATAATTTATGCGATGAGTTTAAAATGTACATTACTACCATTATTGGTCTAGGCATTGGATGTGCCTGTCGCCTTTGATACACGGGTACCCGGTTTGATTCCGGGGTCGGGTATAAACCAGAGTACTTGTACGCAGTAGGTAATTTGGGTTCTCGAATTATATGCTGTTAACAGCCCCGTAATACAGCCAATACCCAAGGGCAGATATTTAAGTTCCTTTAGCCTCTTGAATAATATATCTCACTTGTACGTAGCATTTAGACAATGTCATATATTGTACACTGTATGTGTCAGCAACGACGCAATGGATAGCTATTTATTCGCGGACTTGTATTTGATTGGCCCTGACCCAAGGCCTGGTTGTCATTCATTGCGTTAACGTGTTGTATGTTTCTCTCATCTGGCGAACTTGCTCTCACTATGCTGTTTAGTGCTTTTTGTAGTTGTTTCTTGCCGGCTCTTCTCTGTAGAGCAGCATTCCGAACCGGTGGTAGTTTCAGCATGAATGTGGGTGGACGTAAGGGTTGTGGAAGATCAAGAGAGATGGATGGATTGTAAACATAAGAAATTGTGTACGTAAGGTGTGACTGTAGATAAGACGAATGATAGGTGTGTATGGAGACTACCACCTAGCGTGGGACAGGGGTCGTAAGATGATGATAATGGTAACTGTAAATATGACGATTTATAAGAGTTTTGTGATAGAACCTACGTAAATAAAGTTAATTTAGAGTTTGAGTTTAAGCTTTTTGAGAGTCAACCAGAAACTAGCCTTGAACTAAAAATTTTACAAAGAGACCTGACATATCAACGAAACTTCATTAAAGGATAATGAAGAACACTGAAGATTTGACTTGATGGAACAAAACGAATGTTCTAGAAGTTTCTAGTGTTCAACCAGTTTGCAGAACGAGCGTGCATCGAGATCGTAAATGCAGTTATAATAATGTATGGCATATATAAGTATTGATAGGTGCATTGGCTGTCATTGTTAAACTGTTGCTAGGCTCGGGCGCATCATCGTGTGTTGAAAGTGCTAATATTCCGCGTACAAAACGTCGCACGCGTCGACAATCGACATCGGTTTTCCTTCGGAGAGATCCGAGCTTTTTGTTATGATATAAGATTGTGCTTTCCACATCATTGTTGTAATACAATAGATTTGTTATTATGGATTGCCGTATGAAGGTGAGTTTATTTTTTATTGCGTCCCTATTTGCCACATGTGTGGTAACTTGCGCTACTTGTGTTTTCAATTGGGTATGTTCATCTGTGAAATCACTCTTTATTAACGTTAAACCATTAAGGTTTTATAATTTCGATGCGAAGTATCGCAAGTTCTATATTATTACTACTACTCAGACCATAGAAGATCCACTGTGGAGTCGCGCCTCCTGCAGTAACATGGACGGTAATTAGCCTACTGTGCCTTCTCTTGTGGATAGATTCTGCTCGTTTATTTGGAGACATAAAACAATAATGTCTGTGTGGTCACCACATAATTAAGAATACATCGTCTTTACACTGTTGCGGCTACCATCGTTTTAACTGTTTCTAACGTCTTGTGTTATTGTTACGAAATAAACTTTTTTTTTTAACTTTCGTAATCTTTTGTCTTCATACATGGCACTAAATTAACTATTTTTATATTTAGCTTAGTTGTCTTGTTAACTCCTGTCTAGATTTTGAAAGTTACAGTCTGTTTGTTTTTGTGCCGTCGTGTCCCTGTTTCGATTCCTGGATTGAGCTGGTGTCTTTGTGTAGACCAGGTATAATAGTTTTGGGTGTGTGTCTTTGTGTGCGAGAATCAAATGTTTATAGGACAAAGTCTACAATTTAGTGTAGGGAGTCGTATTTTATAACTACGTAATTATAAAAAAAACAATGTTTAATACAAAAACTATCTTAGAACTATTACATAAAGTACAAAATATTTTACATTCGTTTAAGCGATTAGAAAGAAAATATATTTATGTTTTATATCAATGACGTACATGTTTGGGAGATACTTGAGATTATGATTAAAACGAATTAATAAAACAGTAGATAACAGACAGTAAACAGAGTGGCGTTTTTGTAAAAAGTAATATTATATCGTTTTAAAATGTGATTATTTATATATGAGTCCATATTTAATAATAATAAAATACATATTTCTATAAACACAACCTTCTAACGTTTTCATTATTTTCCAGTATCTGTTTTTTCTCGCAAATCTGGTGGCTTTCATCATAATTACTGAAGGGTAAGTAATAACGTATCATTTTTTTATATAAGAATATAATATTTACTATGGCTCAAATGAATTTATTTTATTCAATATATATTTTCTGAAACAATAATGTAAATCGCCTTCTAAAAAAGTACAAAAAAGCCAAATGTAAACAATAAACATCTATTTCTACGAATCTACGAGACCAATCCAATGCCGATATCATTTGACTAACCAAAGAACTTTATGAATCTACTATATAACTGTACGAAAATAATAATTTAATATGAAAACTCCATAAAAATGTATTGCTTTTTTGCAAAACATTTTAGGGTAGAGTTAATCTTCGGAGACGATTCCGAATAGTTCGATTTCGTTGATGTCTTTTGCTAGGCAGATTTGTAGTAAAGCGATTAGTCGATCATTTGCCGTGGCATTTGTAAATCGACTAAACTATTTCCGATCATAATCATTGCGTGTCTCCATATAAAATGCAGCCTGTGTGGTGACGGATTAAGAATACACGGTGTCACAATTCTATCCTGAAGGAGTCGTAAGACCCGACAGAAACAAATGAGCAGGCCAAAATCTGAATATGAGAGAAGGAAAACATGATACGAAACCCTGAGCCCAGGCGATTGGCACATAACGCTAATTACCCTCCATGTAATTGAATTAGGCTCAACAGCGATGGTGTCGCTTGAGGGTGGAATGGGGAGGTTACACTATGTATTCTAAACCCGTTACCACACGGGTACTATACGGGCTGGGACGTTGATAACCCGTACTACGGTGTTTTATGCTTGATAGAAATGATAGAACCGGAAGACTTTATGATATATTGTTTATTTATAGTTTATGCTAAGTGATAAAATGCTAATTGAAAGGATGATATGATAGGAGTACGCGTGCCCGATCGCCATACTTGCACAAAACGCACTGATTTCAATGCTGTGAAAATAAGCCGTGTGCCGTAACATTTATAGTGTCAGCCGAATGTACGATCCCGTACTGGTATATATGTACAAATACAAGGCTTGCTGTTCTCTTTGAATCCAAGAAATATGCCTGGATCACAGATTTCTTAACTTTATTTTCGCAGGCGAACCAAAAAGGTCGTGATCCACGTGCCCTACAAAGTAAAGAAGATAAAACACACTCACACGGTGTTTAGGACTATACATCACCATCACATAGACCACGGAACAACGCCGGCTGTGGAACATGAGCATTTTCATCACTTGCATCTACACGAAGAGCCTAAAGGAGGGCAGCACAGCCAGCCAATCCCGGGCATAGGAATCCCGGAGTTCCTTCCAGATGTTTCCCTTGAGGTTCCGTTGAAAATTCCCGATGTACCTGTACACGAATTTCCAGGATTACCAACAAAACTGACTGTCCCTTTGTATAGACGAAATCTGGTACGTTGAAGTTCAACAATATAGATCAGTTTACCAAATTTGAATTTAATTATAGCCTTTTTAAGGAAATTGCCAAACGGTTAGTTGACATCACAGGAGACCGGAGAGCTGGCAGCTACCTCGGGCAAGGAATCAGTCTAGCGATTCAAAGGGGGAACGCTGCCAGTATCTTCGGAACTTTGCCTAAAGGGACTCCTTTAAATAATATATTTAAGTACATTCATCTTTTTAAGGATTTTTTAATTTGTTTTTAGTTTAAGGTTTGTTGGTATTTGTCCATTAGGTATTCTACTTATGTGTAAATAAATACATTTAATTATTTAAAATACATAGTGTCGCTATCCCATTTCATCCTGAGGGCGACGTAAGAGCCGACAAAAGGAGAAAGATCTAACCGCAAGAGAAAGAGTAGGAGAAGGATTACTCTGGCCAGCGTGGCACAGTAGGCTAATTACCCTCCAAGTAATAAGAGGAGGTCTGACTCAGTAATGGGTCATTTATGGGCTGTTAAGTAAGGAACTTGAGCATTGTCGGCGTTCCATGCCTTCTCCACCAATCACCGCTACTGAGGTACAATATCGGCTTTGAGCATTGTTCAAGTAGGTTAGCTTCAACTAGATACATCATCATCATCATCATCATCATTTCAGCCAAACGACTTCCACTGCTGGACATAGGCCTCCCCCAAGGATTTCCACAAAGGCCGGTCCTGGGCCGCCCGCATCCACTGCTTTCCGGCGATCACTCGAGGACTTTTCTGCCGATAGGGCAGAAAAGTCCTCGAGTGGCGACCGCGTTCCGGAAGGCGCAGTGCTGGTAGGCCTCCCACACGGTGGACCGACGACTAGATACATTTTTATAATAATTATTTAACGATATTAAATAACTCCTATAGCGATTAGTCGATCATTTGCCTTGGCATTTGTCCATCGACTAAACTGAGGTTGTAACCTGGTCAAGGTCGCCGGAAAGCAATGGATGCAAGCGGCCCAGGACAGGCCTTTGTGGAGATCCTTGGGGGAGGCCTATGTCCAGCAGTGGACGTCTTTTGGCTGAAATGATGATGATAATTAATAATGAATCATTCCAACTTGGAATTACGAGGATATTACGCTTCACCTTCTTGAATAATATATGTAACTTTATTCACATTAAAACCACCAGACGGTTTGGCATAGGGCTTCGTATCAATTTGTCCTTCCTTTGGACTTGGATTTCGGCTAAGACAACCTCAGGGTAAATTGGGGTAGCGACACTATAGTTCTTTAGCTGTCATTACCGTATGTAATTACATCATATATTAGCTTCCTTTTTGGTTCACAGGAAAAACTACCTCTCCATGTTGGGAAGCCTTGAAACTATTTCACTCTCGAAGTATTAATTACTTTATTACATGTTGAAGGAGGAAAATTACAGTAGTTATAAGTAGGTTATAAGTATACGTGTATCATATGTACAAACCTAAATTTTCTGTAATGTTAATTTTATTAGATATAATATTGATAATAATATTAGACTAAACATGTTATTTATTACTCCGACTGAATCTTTATATTAAGTAGTTTCGCTTGTTCGTTCTAAGACTGATAACATTGATGTAAGTTAAATATAGTTCACTCAAAATAAAGATTTGTTTCTTATATGTTTGTTTTAATTTTCATCGTCTCCCTACAGTATCACTTATTTAATAGCTTAAAAGTTGACCTTTATCTATTTTGTTGTCATTTTATAAGTATTATTTAACCATCAATATAACTCAATGCCATATTTACTTGCCCGGAGAAACCAAGCTACGGCTGCAGATTCCGTAATACTTTTTAACTAAGCATGATTCGTAGCTCAGTATAGAGAATTCCGTATTATTTACCACTCGGTCCGTAAAAGACTTACTAGTCACTACTGAGTCGGGCCCCCTCCAATTACAAGGGGGAGATTAGCCTACTGTGCCACCTTGGCCGGACGAATTGGCACGGGGTTTTGATTCATGTTTTCCTTCTACTACGTCTACGTTTTATACCATGTAGAGTACCTTTAGTCGGCTTCTAAGACAGGATGGAGTGGGGTGGTGACATGGTGTGTCCTAAATACGTCACCACACGGAAATACGTATTGCAGAACTCTAATTAGTGTAAGAGCAATGAAGTTATACATGTTTTGTATTTTTGTATTCTATTTCCGTGTGGTGAAGGATCAGCCCAGCCAGGAGAGAGTTGTACCGACAAAAGTAAATGACAAGGCCGAAAACCTAGCCGCAAGAGAAGGAAACTTCGATACGAATCCCTGTGCCAACCCAACTGGCAACCGTGGCACAGTAGGCTAAATACCCTCCAGGTAATCGGAGGAGGCCCAACTTAGCAGTCTATGGGTTAGTAGTAGTAGTTAGTATGTATGTTAACTATAAAGTCTAAAATTCGTGAGTGTTGTCCATTTTTATATGCGTCGCGTGGTCGCCCGGGGCGTCTCCTTGATAAAGGTACCCGGATGGTTACGCAACTATAGTCAGACCAGTATTGTGGTTTACATGCGCTTTTTTCACATAAAATAGTAATTGATTGATTATCAAATACTATTATGATAAAACAATTTAATAATAGAAAGTTGAGTTCCTCTAGTTTATTTAAGATGATTGGTTACTATTATTATTTTCAAGTAACAACCAATATACGGTATCACATAAACCCGTAGTAATTAAATTAAAACCTCCGATGCTATAATTTTCTTTCGAGTAATCACATTTTATGATAGGCCAGGATGCTGTAGAGATTACAAAATAAACAAAAACGGCCGTTCTCACTAAAATGTTTCTCATCGAAATCAATAAATCCGAATGGAACGGATAATTAAAATTTAATGGATACGTACAAGGAGATATTTACGAGCGCATTCTGACGCCTACGAGTTTAATTTATTACATACACTACAAATCTTGTTCAAAGTTAACAAATATCTTGAGCCAAAATTTATCCTGCGCAATAGTGAAATAAATATTTAATATACAAACAGAAAAACAAAAATGAATAACATTAAAATAATAATAAAGACTAGGAACAAACTAAACCTAAAACTTAAAAATAGAAATACTTATTGTTGGAAAATAAAATCAAATATAAAGGGCGGGTTGGCACAGGGTTTCTATCAAGTTTTACCATCATGAGGGTGTCGTAAGAGCTGATTGCAGGAAATGACAAGGCTGAAAACCTAGCTGCAAGAGAAGGAAAATTTGATATGAATCTCTGTGCCAACCCGTTTGGCCGGGGTGGCACAGTAGGCTAATTACCAGTAACTGGAGGAGCACTGATACAACAGTGCGTTATCTATAGACGCCGTAAAAAAATAAAGGTGACGGAATTTAGATACAAACTCTACTTTGTAGAGAAGAATACATATACTTATCTAAGTACCGTCAACGTAGAGTAAAAATTGTTTACCAATAAAAAACTGTGTTCTTTTTTATCTGTGTCTTGAATGCCTTTGACGCTAGGCTTTCGTGATGGAAATCAACGACAGGTTTAAGATGGAGCAGGCAATTCAAGGTAATGCCCTGGGCACACATACACACGACAAAACCCAGTAAAACTGCTTGGCGCCGGACTTAGATGTGAGGGTGGTAGCTAGCCGGGTGGACCATTAGATCCTACCACCAAGCGTGCTGGGTTTTGTTGACTTTAACAACACGCGTTATTTCCCAGCGTGCGGCGGGGAAGTTTTCCCGCCCCACACGGGGAAAAATATAATATAATGTTCCTATATTCTAATGTCCGCACTAGTATTGTGTAACACCATTATGCCAGTATAGTGTAAAACCGGGTTACGCGAGCACATTTAACTGAAAACGAACAGCTGATCGAGAACGTGCGATTTGTAAATCAGTTACGGCATACCTCAGCGGGATCGAACCGAGCGCGGCGTACGGAACGGTAGTGAAATAGTTATGGCACACAATGGTCATAAAAGGTATCTATCCACCACATTTCCTCGTTTGATAATACAACTCTCTAGCAATAGCAATTGGAGCGAATTTCGTGGGCATACTCCCGCCGGCTACGTCGGTCAGCGTGCCTGCGACAATTTGTTGTTGTTTTGTCAATATTACGGGTTTATTTAAGTGAAATTAGATAAATGGTCATATCGTAATGCTGTACTGCTCAATCGGGTGCGGCGCGGCTGCGGTGTGGTGCACTATAGCGATGCTCGTCGCTCCACTGATCTGAAATAAAACTAAAAATCAGGAAGAAAAGAAAGTACAGATTGTGATGCAAAGCAAAATGTGAACGTGGTTCCAGCGAGTCGTTTGTTAGTTGACCAGACTTAGTTCACTTAGTTCAGCGCTGTGGACTGGTGTGTTGGCCTCATTGGGAGACATGGATCTGACCAGATACTTGACGGTGTTGGTTGTGCTGTGCTTGGAAGGTGGCGAGACAGGCGGAGGCGGTAAACACCAGTAAGGACCTTTCTCTACTACTACACATCCCTTAAATGACCCACCCTTATCTATATGGAGCTGTTGTACCACGTGGGCATGAGTCGTATGATCAAATATATGATTCCACGTTAATTACGCTTGGAGTTCTTTGACGGATATCAATAGAGTACTCTATATATTAAGCAAAGTGCCCTGCATTTTACATGTTTCATACAACGTTGCCCACGTGGTACAAAATGGAAATATGTTATACCTATCCGTGTACCACAAGTTTGTTAGTTTCATCCAATGCGATTAAAAGCTAAGCGAACATTTTATGGTTGTCTGTTAACTTATTATTGTTATTCAATCCCTTAATTATCCGTATATCTATGGAAGATCTTTATTTTTTAATTTGTACGCAAAATGAGCTTTACGCGAATTATGTTATTACTATCATCTCTATCGATAGCTTTTAAAATAATATCCTCGAAATGTATCTTTTATAATATTGATTTTATTTTTCAGCAATCATGTAAAGATACACATTCCGGAGTTTATTCATCACGACCACCACAAGAAAGTCATAACCATACATCATCATCACCACAAACCGAAGAAAGAACATCACCACCACCACCATCATCATCACAAGCCACAGGCACCTCACGGTCATCATTATCATCACCAGCATAAGAAGACTCATCTTAAAACTCACACGGTCAGCAAAGGGACTGGCCACGGTCATCACGGACATCATGGCCACCACCATACAAAACATCATCACGGTCACCATGGGCATCACGGGCACCATGGTCATCACGTGCATCACGCTCATGGCCACGGACACGGCCACCACGATGCGCCAGCCATCCCACCCGTCAGTTACACTCCCACTCATATACCATCATTTGAAGAAGATTTCGGCTCCTCATTTTCACCATCGGCTCCGTCGTACGGTGGTGAAATTGCTAATCATGGGTATGCAGGCCAAATTCCTCAAGTTCATGGTGTAACACACTCTGTGAAACAAGTGAAAGTATACGATTCTCTACCAGGAGCCTTGCCAGGGAAACCAGGCGGTTCACATGGATATGAAGTGACTGAAGATGGCGAGGAAGGGGATGATGATGTGTTCACTTCAGTCAACAGTTTACAGCAGACGTTTCCGGCTACATATGGCTACTTACGCAGTGCTGCACCACAATCCTCCCACGACCCTTTCGCGGAATTAAGCCCCCAAAGCACAGTCCAGGCCAGTGACCCCTTTTCACCAGGACCTGTGTCAGTACTGTCAGGTGCAGAGGCGTTCACTGGAACTTCCGGAAATGATCCATTTTCTTCTTCAGCACCGACTCAAAGTCTTGGAATTCCAAGTGCTCCACCGTCAGCTGAATTCCCGACATCCTTTGGCGATAATACAGGCTTTGACGGCAACACGAATGCGTTTACTGGTGCCGACAGTGACCATACATCCTTTCATTCTAATGAAGAATCGCGAGAGGTTCCTGTAACATTTGCGAGGGAAGCTGGTATTCATGAATCTACTAATACAGGTAATGTTGAGACTATTATGTACTGAAGCTCATTAAACCGTCCACTTGGCTTAAGTTAAGCTAGGAATTAAAGAAAATATTTAAGAACAGGAAAAGTGTATGTCAGTAGAATGTCTATAGGTGAGGGGAAAGTAATGCGATGTACTGAATTTTGGTTGTTATGAAATATTTTTTCAAAGATTTGGCCACTCTATTAGTTACAATTTAATGACAATCACAATATATGTTCCGATGTTTGGGCCTTTTTGTGTGCGGGAGGTAAATTCCTATGTGACTATTCAAACTGGCCTCTCCGCAGGCCAGTGTGAATAGTCCATACATTGGGGTGTATGGAACTCTGATCCGCCAGTCACTGATATGAACGGCTTCCCCATAGCCACTAAACATCCCCCCGGTGCACCGTCACAACTGTGTCTGCACGGCGTCAGTGGGCTTCTATATTTGAACCTACTCCAATTAAAAAAGCTCGTGGATTCTACCAATAAGCTTCAGTGGAACTTCTTTTTTGGATTGTTACACTCAGTACAAACAACTCAGTACAAATTTTAGCAGCCATTATGTTTACCATCAATATAGTTTGTAATCATGCTGATATGGATAGGTATGTAGTTAAAATATTTTATTATCTCACTAAAATTGGTATAAATCGTTCCTATTGTTCAGTATATGTCGTAATATTGTCAATTGAAATACTCTTATATCATCGGGCTACTTACACTCTGCAATTTACTGTAGACCCCAAATAATAGACGTCGACTGCGATCCGCTTCGCCCTAGATCCGGATTGCACAAGTGCACAAAAAACGGTCGTCAAAATGTCAACGTAACTGTAACGGAATAATTGGATAAGAAAATAAAAACCTGTTGTGTAATATCTGCGAACGTAGATGTGACTTCCGGTATATATTTTCCGACTAGCGTATAATTGTTACTTTCAAATTCACAACATTTCCCCGCGGAGTAAAAGCGAATTTGGTATCCACTTTACATCAAAATATAGTGCATCAAAATATCTTCAGATTTTTTTCACACATAGCAAATGAAGAAAATTTGTAAACCTTGTACGGTTTCTGTTGTGAATCCAAATATATAAATAAACAAACAAATTTTATAATTACCAATAAATCAGAACGCCACCGAAATAAGCTTAATATATTTAATGCGCAGTAACGCCCTCATATCCACGTTTAAGATCTACTGCAACAGTATTATTAGGCTTAAATATTTAATTAACCATATTCCTATGACAACTAAGTATACTAAGTACAGTACGTTTACTGCTCATTTTAACTTAGCAACCAAAGCGGTTTATGACTAAGGTACCGTGGTCGCCAGAACTTTATTATTTCATAAAAGCTGAAAGTTTGTCAGCGCATGTGCAGATAGTAACGATAGCTTTAAAGCTAATAAGGTCAAACTTGGTTTGGCAGCTCACGAAGTTGTGAAAATTTCCAACATTTGTCAAATCACGACAATGTATGAGTGACATGCCAACTTCATTGTTGCCTTAACTACATAGTTGGTCATCGCTCTTACCTCCTTTTATGGAACGACGAAGTCTGGAGGTTACGGCCACTCAGTCTATTATATTTAGTCCTATATTTATACTATACTTTACAAATTACATTTTCATTTGTAAAACTACTTTCACAATTTTTATGTGCATTATGTAAGGTAAACATTTAATAAAACGGAGTTCAGGAATTTAAGAAGGGTTTTACACTTTTAGATTCATATCATAAAACTAAATAAGTTTAATTGTATATTAAATACGCTTGTTTTAGCATTAGATTATAATTTATTGTTGTTGTTTAATAATTATTGTTGATTAATAATATGTTACTACAGTTTATTATGTTTTTGAATAAACGTTAATTAAATATTTTGTCTTATTGTATTGTCGTTAACACCTAAATATTTTGTTTCGCATTAGATATATAAAACACATATATAATTGGAAGGAAGGAAAATAGCTCAAGAAGCTTTTCCCCTATAAAATACCCACAGCTTAGCCGTTCCTTCTTTAATAACATGGAAGGAAACATACGATTAGTGAAGTGAAGTACCATCATTAGTCTTTTGTTAGATCAACTCGTTCATGCAGCTATTTTCCGTGTCTTAACGTAATCCTAGAAACATGTCGTCTAAGTTCCGGAACTAATTTACCGTTGGAAAAAAGTACAGATCTTGCATCATATAAAACATGCTTTAGTATTTATACAAAATGGTTATACAAAACAATTACTCTCACAACTCAAACATACTGCCGAGTACTTAGCTTTTAATATATTTGTATAAGTTACAACGTACAATATAAAGTTAATAATAAAATATGAAAAGTTATTTTTTCGGATTTAGAATACATAGCGTCGCCAACCCATTTCATCCTGAGGGTGTTGTAAAAGCCGGCAAAAGGAAATGATAACGCTTTGTCGCTTTGTCAACCCATCTGTCCAGCGTGGCACAGTAGGCTAATTACCCTCCATGAAGGTAGTTGGAGGAGGCCCGAATCAGCAGTGGGTCATTTATGAGCTGAGAAGTAGGAGAAGTACTAAATAAGCTACAGTGGTATTAATATCCGCGTGCTGACGGATTTAGAATACCACCCCATTACATACATGGCCACCAGCACCTCCGCCTGGAGCTCCAAGGGGGGTCATCAGCGAGTAGCGTGGCAGCCGCCACAACACCGTGCGGTACGACCGCATTGCACCCACTGCTATATACCTCTGTGGTGAGGGCTCCAACCCAGGCAGGGGCTCTGTACAGAGCCAGTCTGTACAGGGTACTCCGGATAATGCCGAAATACAGGCACCTGCAGACTAAGCCCGGGCGGCCGACGTTGGGCAGCAGCCTGCCCAGGGCGACGGCGGACCCGATGAGCCTCGGGGCCATCCATTTAAAGTGGGCCCCGAAGATTTTATCTGGGCCCACAACTCAATCACCGTCCCCTGGATGATCAATCACCGTCCCGTCCGTCCCGTCGGAAGAGGAGGGCCTCCGCTTCGTGTGGTAGACCCTCAGGCCCAGCAGGCAACTAAAATCCTAATAAATTGATTGAATTGATGACAATCCAAAATACGACGATGACAATGAAAATGACAGCAGTGAAGAAGATGATTAACATTTACCTCCGGTATTTGTGATACAAATATGGATTAAAAAAATTCAATTTTTGTTTATTTTCATACTCGAGATTGATCATTATCTTAATTTTGTACAAGAATAAATAATTAGTTTGATATTATATATATATATATATATATATATATATATAATTAATATTTATATAATTAATATTATTAATATGAAATACCATATATATATATGGTATTTTATATTAATCCACTCATTAATTCAAAAGTTTTGAATTCTTTTTCTGTAATTTATTCAACAACTATTTCTTGACCAATCAAAATGATACCACATAATTTACCACTTTTAAATCGGTCTGGCTGAAGGTTTACAACCGGATTACTGCCTGGCAAATTAATTTTAGGTTTTTAGATACATAAATAACATTATAAGTATAAAAATTTCAGCCATACTGAAATACATTAAAAAAAAATATTATTTTTATTCCAAAATTATGGTCTGGCAAAACAACAATAAAAATATCTGGCAATAATAGATTCATGTTGCAAAAAGTTCAATAAAAATAATAAAAAAAGAAAAAACCTTGCTAAAATGATTTGAAAAATTGATTTTTCACCTGTATAGTTATTATATTCGATGCGCACTGATGAACGGAACCACTACCAGCAGCCAGATGGCCCCCCGTATGACGTCCGGGAGAGTGAGAGCTATAACATATCTAAAAACTGGCCTTACTGAAATCGTCTCTCTAAAACGTTGCTATCTCTTAGACGACAGTGTTTGATAATGAGGATATGGAACTCGTAAAGAAACATTTAGTTATGCTACTAAAATTACTTGGCTTGACTTAAAATTGTTAGATGTCACATGTTTTGACAGTTAATGTATCTTAAAAGTCGTGAGCCAGGCGTCCTTTTATTATGTTATTTTTTATGGGATTCTCATTACAAAATAAAATACCTATATGAGTAATTACAGTTTGCAAGAACTATACAAACTTCCGTTCCATTACGTTAGTTACGTCTACAGAGGCAGCCGAGGAAAAAGAGCTATGCCCTCTTAGAAAGTCGCTTGGTTTTTTTCTTTTTTTTGCCACCAAAGCTGCCTGTGGCAATTACAACACTCTTTGGGTTCTGTGTAATAGTGCTTTAATATTAAAAACATTATTTTAAAACATAACTTTGTACTTAATTATCAGGGGGTTGATGATTTTTTATTATACAAACAGAAAAACAAAAATGAATAACACTTATAAAATAAAGTATATTTTGACGACACGGTTAGCGCAGAGGTTGAGCGATCGACTGCTGCGCAGCATGTCGCGGGTTCGATTCCCGCACGGAAGTTATATTTTTACGATTTACAAGTATTTGTTCCGGGTCTGGGTGTTTTTTATCTATAAAAATAATGTATTTACAAAACAAAAAATTATAAAGTAGTTTATCATCCATCTCGTTACCATAACACAAGCATTAAGTTGCTTAGCTTGGGATGAGATAGCGTTGTGTGAAATGTCCAAGGATATATTTAATATTTAGAAGATTCACCCTTCTCTTACGGCATACTGTCGAGTTCCTTGAGCCGCTTTGCACCCCTGGAACAAAATGGGTTGATGACTCCGAAATTGATTCCGGGTTGGTGAAATTCGTCACCACAGGGTTATTTAAACATACATTTAAACTAAGCAGGGTATTGTCAGTGTGGTGTGGTGTGGTGACGAATTTAGAATAAGTGGTGTCACAGGATGGAAAGAGCCGACAAAAGGGAATGACAAGGCCGAAAACCTAGCTGCAAGAGCCAACACGCCTGGCCAGCAAAGCACACCTCAGCAGTGAGTATCTTTAGGCTAAGTGGTAGTAGTGGTATGCAAGGTATTGTCCGTCACCGTAATATACCGCTATTTCACCGCAACTTCACCGCTATTTCACCGCTATTTCATTTCAGTTTCACGGTCTCTACCATGTGGGTATTCAAGTTCTGCTTACTGCTGGCTGCACGGGTCTTGAAAAGTATAATCTTGTGGCAATGATTTAAAAGCTGGCCCTTACTGTGTTAATTGAGGTTATTGCTTTAGGCTGGCTAGGCGGCACCTCGTGATCCAAAGGCGGTGCTTCCAAGCCCTAGACCAACAAGGTAGAGTCTTGTATTTGGCCGCTTAATAGTCCTGTTGCGATATGTTAGGTAATTATTTATTTGTTTGATATATGTGTGATGACATCACTACTACTAATCAGCCCAAAAATAACCCACAGCTGAGACGGGCCTGCTCCTATCACATTGGGTATAGTATACTGTGATACTGGCCAGACGGGCTGGCACAAGGTTTTCCCCTTTCGCTTTGTTCTTTGGGCTTTCGGCCTTGTGATTTCCTTTTTCCGGCTCTAACGACACCCTCCGGATAGAATGGGGTGGTGACACTATGTTTTCTAAATCCGTCACTACATGCGGTACGGTACTACGTGCGGTAGCGTACGATACGGATGATACGTTATAACATAATTTAATAATTGGTTTCACAGTTCCTCAATCTTTCCGGCAGTCTATGCCACGCTGGGGCTACGCTACGCGTAATAATGCGATATTTTGAGATTATCGTCAGTTTTACAATAAATGTAATAGTCCATTTAAATGTTACATGAGCTTTTCATTTATTAGAGTACGCAATTTTATTTTTAGGACATGTGTGGGGTGTCAGTAGAACCTTAACTTCAAGTTTGTGGGGTTGCCGCCCTTGTCCCCCGGCCGCCATCTTGGAAATCATCTTTTTCGCTATATTTCAGAAACTATGCGTCCTACAAAAAAATTGTAAGACATATTTTGTAGCATATTGCTTTACCTACAATAGTGTAAATACAATTTTTGCACTAAATTCAAAATTAAAGAAGTTATAAGCTAAAAAGTGTGATAATTATTTTGCTCTATATTTTCTTTATGCATTTTACGAATAAAATTTTAAAAAGCCCCGACCCTAACAAATACAAAAATGAAAAAATACATAGCGTTGGGGGACCAGATCTCAGGTAATAAATAAGTATGAGCGGTCCCACAAACTTGGGGTTAAGCTTCTATTGATCCCCCATACATGTTCCAAAAATTAAATTGCGTCCTCATAAAATTCAATATTCGGTCCTTAAATTGTAACATTTCAACGGACTATAACGATGCCAGATTTGTTAACATATTTAATATTAGTAATAAGATCCTTGTTCAAGGTCATCTCGAGTGAATGAATGAAGAACGATTGACGAAAAAAGTGTTTATGGCGAGTGTGAATGAAAGTGTTGGAAGAGGAGACCTAGGCGGAAGTTTGGAGACCAAATCAGGGACGTCTTGAAAAAAGGCCAGGTCAAGAGTACCCTTAACCGACGAGCTGTATGAAGGGAATAATGAAAGTGGACGACGCGTAACAAGTAGGTATGTAAGGATGCTATTTATATCGATCTATCTTCCTCAATAGTAACGGCCATGAAATGCAAAACTGCTGTAAGTACTTCTTGTATTTCTTTGCTGGAAACATGATTGATGATGTTGAAACTGACGTGTTGTATACGAAATCTTCGTAAATGCTTATTTGTCATCGCATCTTACAAATGATCACCAAGCGAAGTTGTGTCCCGTGGCCTTTCGAAATGAATGAAGGGAAAACGATGAATGTTTTTTCTTAAATGTTTTAGCCTTTCTCATACAATTTCCATTGGATCCAGTCTTAATTCAAGGGATACATATTGTTTACAAATAAAACTGATATCAATAGAGATCCCCCCCGTGGGGACGGGCGGAATATAAAACTTCCCTACAGCACGCTGGGAAATAACGCGTGTTATAAAAGTCAACAAAACCCAGCACGCTTGGTTGGGTTTCATGGTCCACCCGGCTAGCTACTACCCTCACATCTAAGTCCGGCGCCAAGCAGTTTTACTATGTTCCGTCGTGTGTATGTGAGAGCCGGTGCCCGATAGGGCATTTCCTTGAATTGCTTGCTCCATCTTAGACCCTGGCGTTGCTTTCCATCACACTAGGGGCAAAGGCATTCATGTCACTGATAAAAACAAAACAAAATAACTTTAATTAACAATTTTATGTATCTAATAACAATACCCGTTTAACCGGGTTAAACGCCTTAAAAATAACTTATAACTATTGTTAAACACGCAAACATACAATACACGGGCGTTCGTGCGGGGTATAACTATTTACACATACTTACATTTAGAACAAACACATGTGCACATAAATACGTACAAAAAGTCTAATTCTGATCTATTCCTGATTCTAAAAGCTGGGTTTGTTAACTTATGCTAGTTATGATACAATCAATGCTTTTGTACTGATAATAAATACTACAATGCAGTAAATTAAAGTCTAAAAATAAATCGATATTAGAAAATAATTCTATTGTTATGGTGGAAGGGAACAATAAATATTTTAAAAATAGTTACGGTTCTGTGTGAAAATATCTCTAGTCTCTGCCGATTGAAATCAATAAACCCAATAAATATGTTTTTTTAAAGTTGAAACCATGTCGTTTTTTTAAGTATCTTCTGATCCATCAGTTGCTCGATTTAACTGTTTATATACAATAGTTGAGCAATGTCTAAACTGTTGAACCTTATTATGATTGCAACTGTATCATAAATTATTACTAAGTATTTGCAGGCAACCTAGAGATAAACACGTGACCAGTACGTCTTTATATGGATTAATGAAAATTGTTCTGGAACTTTACATATTCAGTACAAGAGCTTAAGAATATTTTCAGGTCCACTCGGTAATACTGTTAGCAGGCAAAACGTAGCTCACGTTCAGTACCCATGATCTTCCGAGCCGGTGAGCCCGTAACTGCCGTGCTCAGCACCCTCGAAGCTGACTGCGGAGTCACTGTAGCCTCCATCGTGGCCTTCGTCAGCTGCTCCCCAACCGTGGCCTATAATTATAATACAGAAATTTACAACCATATTTTTATGGTCCACGAGTGCCACATACAGTATTTTTATCTACATATTGCCGATCCCAAAGGGCAGCGGTTAAATCATATTTTTTTAATAAAATGAAAGCAACATGGGACTGTTGTATATTCGTTCAAAAATATCTCTCTGCTTCGCCTTTCTTCCTAATTTCATTGGGGCCAGCACTGGTTTACCTTGATTGGGCTAAGTACCCGTATATACATGAAGCGATTGCCGTTAAAAATGCTGTCAAATTCACGCTACTGGCTACTTGTGAATACTTCCATAAATGGTAGAATAACACCCGGAAAGTAAGCCTTCTGAAGAAAGTAGGACGTCAAATATTATACACAAATGAAGGACCTATTATGTCCCTATTATTAATGTTATGTCGCAATATATAATTATGAACATACCATCAGCAATCTAAAATAATATTATTGCAATGCAGCCAGTCTGTATTTATCTAATATTATTAAAACGTAACATAAGGTTGTGCCTACTTTCTAGGTAGGTGAAGAGGGGATTATAAGTCCGAAATCCGGACATTATAAGTCCGATAGCAAATGAGCTTCGACTAAATGCAATTGACTGACTTAATTTTGTCAATAAGGATTAGTCGGATACTCCTGCCCCGTGATGTGGCGGATTTAAAACACTCTATGCTGTCGAAGAACATTATATATCCGAATATCATATTCAACGTAACCGCAAGAAAGGCTGACTCCGTGGTAATCCACCATGCCATAGACAGCTAATTTCTCGGCGTCGAATAGGAGCCTGAGATCAAGGCGATACTATAAGGCTAGTTATAGATTTATTTTACCTCCGCCAAAGTGCGGCGCTGGCTTCGGTTCACCGTAGGTGTACCCGAGCACTTCGTAATGGTCGTCACCACCTCCGCCATGCTTGTGGTGCACGTGCTTCACGATGGTGTGTTTATGGTGGTGATGCTTAACGAACAGCGGCACGTGGATGATGACCTTCTTGTGACCGCCGCCGCCACCACCAGCCGCGATCAAGCACGCCAGCTCAGTCAAGCAGACCATGGCCAACTGGAATCAAAAAGAAAAACGTCATAGTTAGTTTTTATTAAATACCCGGGATTGTAGTTTCTATTAAGTAACACTAGTGGTCGCCCAGCGGTCGAAATTCGACCATGATTAATTTAAATCATAGTTCTATACTCACTTTGACCATAAATAAATGGCTGTTTCGTTATAAGATTCTTTTCACCCGCTCTCGCAGTAGCAACTCATATTTATACACGAAGAATCAAAATTAAGGAGAGAAATACAGGAACACCTCGGATTTGAGGATTATTAGAAGGATAATGTTTCACGGCCTTACTCATGCTAGTTTATTAAGCAATACAAGTTTTTTCTTTAATTAAGTCAAATATGTATGGCCATAAATGTAATCGATACTAAATCTCAACCTAGGGATCGGACATAATTTTCTGTCATGCAGACAAATTCGCAGGGGCACATTGCATTGTAGACAAAGTATAGTTAAAGTTACGTAAACACAACAAACTCGTAACACTGAAATAATCAGCACATAATCTAATAAAAATAAAACCTTAGAAAAGAACGTGGCGGCGAGACTTTCTAACTGACTGACCACTATCTCACCATCGCAAATAAGAATAAAATATTAGCTTCACTTCATGAAATACAAAAAATAATATGGGTGATAACAAGTTTCCTTGTAGATGTTTGTATTCTATGAGGAATCCAGACTAAAAACTGTATATTACTGCTTCACGAAATTAAGCTCTAAATGTAATCGCCAGTTAATTTGAAAATAATAAAACCTGATTTAAAAACAAAACGGTTTTCTTTAAACTTAAGTTTAGTAGAAACATCGAAATTGTTTCTTTTTAAATAGAAATGAACTTCAGAAACCTGAAAAGTACCAGAACTTCTAAAAATATGCTAAAGAGTGAATGTTAAATTCATATTAGTTTCCGTCACTCTCAAAAGAGCACAATTTATCTGCACTTTTGAGTTAAGTTAATATTAAAAGCTCCAAAGATAAAAGCACACTTGGTTATCACAAACATAAAAAAAACAATTGCGCTATTTTATCAGAAACAGTTCACTTTCGTTCCAGTTATATTTCACAATGTCTTTGGAGCAAATAAGTGTGTTAGAATGTCGAGTGTGTGAAGCAGGTAATTTTTGTTACTTTTTAATTTAACTTACCAAAAGTTTAGCAGACATTGTCTATGAAAAAATTAAGCGGTAGTAACCGAACGCGGGAACGGACTCTTGGTGTGTGATAAAGAAATTTTAATAAAACTTCCTTTTATATCGCAACGTGGTGGCGTTTCGCGACGCTGCCATTCGGCGTCTCTGCCACGGTACTCGTACGCAATCTCTTCAGCAACCTTCAGACGTAACACGTTTACAAAGAACTCAATTTTCATTGACAGTGGTTGATTTGTAAAAAGTTCACTTTTGCAATCTATTTTCAACCAGAAAGCCTATTTGCAAGGTCTATAATCCCGCTGCACTGTAGAGTCGCTGAGATGGTGTTTATACGTCTCCGATCACAGAAAAGTACTACGTGCTCATTAAAATTGAATTAGTTGTCGTTTGATCGCGATCGAAGCTTACAGGTGTCCCGAAAATGTCAATCAGTTCATAGGGATGGATGTTTTTTAGTATTGTTTATTTATGATACTAACTGCTACCCACATATACGTGTGTCTGGGTTGTTGTAATTTAGGTACTGCGTAATCAGTCCTATTTTTCAATTAATAAATAGTTTGAGGTTGTATAATAAAGAGTCCAATTACTTTGTTTGTTAATAGTTGACACTATTAATCATCACTACATAGTATAAAACCAAGTCGCTGTCGTCTGTCCGTCCCTATGTATGCTTAAATCTTTAGAACTACGCAACGGATTTTGAAGCGGTTTTTTCAATAGATAGAGTGATTCAAGAGATGTAGAGAAACACTGACGAATTCAGATGTTCATCATTGCACCCGTGCGAAGCCGGGCGGGTCGCTAGTAAACAATATAATAAATATATAAGCTCCATGTGGCTGATGGATTTAGAATACATTGTGTCACCACCTCATTCCAACCTGAGGGTTTCGTAAGAGCCAATAAAAGGAAATAACAAGGCCGATATCCTAGCCAGAAGAGGAGACAATTTTGATAGGAAACCCTGTGCCAATCTGCCTGGCCAGCATGTCACAATAGGTTAATTTCCCTCGATGTAATTAGAGGAGGCCTGACTCAGCAGTGGGTCATTTACAGACTCAATCGTAATAGTCCAGTATTAGTGCCATTAATAAAATCGCGAATGAACTAACATTAATAGGAAGAACTTAAATAAATGAGAAACTATACAGTGAAGCAAAATGAGCTCTGAAATTAGGTACACGGAAATGTGAGACTCGCGTAATTTTATATGATTTGAATGTGGCGTGACTTCCTTGTTATGGGTTTACTAGAAAGTTGAATTTTCATTGTTATTATGTCTAGATATTGAATCATTACCTAAAATTAACAACTTTTTTTTTGTTTGTTTGGTTTATTTTGTTTTACTAAGTATTGTACTACCTATAGTTTCCTTAAGTTACCGTTCCATTATAACTACAAGCTTGTTGTGGCACCTTAAATTATTGTGCATTTACCCTATATGATTAAGATCTATCTTTTTGTTAATAATAATGTAACAATTACTGGTTGTCCTAAATGAATAAATAAATAACGGCTGAGTAGCGTTCTTCTCATCTAACATACATCAGTGCTTAAACACATAAGTCTTCGAACATCGCTTTTTGCTGGTGTTAACTTAGGGAGACATGGCCGTTCACAATAGGGTGGATTCCGTTCCAGTGTTTCAAAAGTCGTTTCGTCGTTTCATCCCATAAATGACCCACTACTGAGTCGGGCCTCATCCAAATGAATGGAGGGAAATTAGCCAACTGTGCCACGCTGGCAAGACGGGTTGGCACAGGGTTTGTATCAAGTTTTCCTTCTCTTTCGGCTAGGTGATTTGCCTCTTGCGTTCTTTTAGTCGCCTCTTACGACACCCTCAAGATGGTATGGGTTGGTGACATTATGTATTCTAAATCCGTCACCACACGGACAGGATTTAAAAGTGTTCGCGTCAAAAATGTGACCAAAGATTCACCGACATGGTCAGTGGGTTTGGTAGAGACCCCTTAGGGTCATTAGTGCCCATTAGTGCAAAAACCCATAGCACGAGAGTGATCAGAAGCGATACCAATGACGACTCTGAACAAGTGCAACGAGAGCCTAATGTGTCAGTGACCGAGATTGGTGTAATCGAGTGGAAACTTATGAAGGTAAATTTACACACTTGCCTATTTTGTGTTGTGCGAGCAAACTTGCACTAAGTTTTAAAATATTTGAGAATAGCGATAGTTTTGTGTCTGTGTGGTGACTGATTTAGAATACATGGTGTCACCATCCCATTTCTTTCTGAGGGTGTCGTAAGAGCCGACAAAAGGAAATGACATGACCCATAACCTAGCTGCAAGAGAAGGAAAACTTGATACAAAACCCTGTGCCAACCAACCCAACCCGTCTGGCCAGCGTGGTACAGTAGGCTAATTACCTCTATGTCACTGGAGGAGGCCCGACTCTGTAGTGGGCCCATAGGTGCTGAATAGTACCTATAGTTTATAAAAAACATATTTTTGTTACATGACTCACTTATTGTAACAATATAGAGATATTAACATCTCTATATATAAAAATGAATAGCCGTTCGTTAGTCTCGCTAAAACTCGAAAACGGCTGGAGCGATTTGGCTAATTTTGGTCTTGAAATATTCGTGTGAGTCCAGGGAAGGTTTAAGAGTCTAGAGAAAACATTGATATTGTAAGTAAAATAATAAAAACAACAATTTTATTTTCCCATACAAACTGTTACCTGTCAAACATTTGACGTTCGTCCCGACGGCTCGCTATTTTTGGCATAATTACTTTTTTTCTTTTTTAATTACATTAAATAAGGGATTGGAATCGATAAGAAAAGGCGGTATATTAATTTATTATTAATTATTCCAATTCGAATTCAATATTCATAGTTCAGACAGGACAACGTCTGTCGGGTCAGCTAGTTTTAAATAAAAACAAAGTCAACAGAAATTTGGGACAGTGGTAGCTTATTCTGAACTTCTGAACTACTTTTGCGAATCCTAGTTATACGGTTCTCGTGAGACACATAGTGTTTTACCTTTCTACAGCACACAGTTTAATACTAGTCAAACAATATTATTTTAGCGTAACTCTAAACTGTCTACGTAACTCATAATTTGCGAAGCACAGTCGCTATTCATAGTTTAATCATAGAAAAAAACAAACAACTCAAACGCAATAGGAAGTAGAGGAAAAAATAAAAGGCTTCACTGACACATGCGCGCGCGCATTACGCAATAGATGTGCTCATTTAAAAATAATCTCTAACAGAAAACAAGTACAGTCTACATACAGTCAGGAAAATGTGCGAATTTAAAAATCAAGTCAGCCCATAAATGCACCACTAGGTCGCGGCGCAATTTACCATCTCTACACGCCCCGGACTCCCACATAACCCAGTTAGTCCCAACGGCCGGAAATCCATGAGGATTTCCAACGTAAAAAAAAGCGTTTCGTATCAAGTTTTCCTTCCCTCGCGGCTAGGTTATCAGCCTTGTCGTTTCCTTTTATCGGCTCTTACGACACCCTCAGGACAGAATGGGGCGGTGACACAATTTATTCTAAACTAGCTGCGCCCCGCGGTTTCACCCGCGCTAAATTATTGTCGTACCGCGAGTGACGCCGTGGGGCGAAGCTAGTCTAAAAAAGTAGCCTTAGTTACTCCTTAAATCATCAGCTTCCTATCAGTGAAACTCCCGTCAAAACCGGTCCAGTCGTTCCAGAGATTAGCCAGAACAAACAGACAGACAGACGGACAGACAGATAGACAAAAAAAATTAAAAATGTTATTTTGGGTCTATGTACTGTGTATACATACTTAAGCATTTAGTAAAAAGTTGTTATTTTATTATTATAAACAGACAATCCAATTTTATTTATTTGTATAGATTCGTCAAAACACGAAAAACACACATACACCGACAAATATAACTTGAGTATTTTCCAAATAGATTTGCTGACTGTACATGGTTATAATGTGACCTGGTTCGCCAGGCGTAATGCAAGGCGTCTTAAACAGATTGATCTCACTTTTACTATCAGCAATTGAAAGAGAATCTGATGAGATTATAACAGCGGTATAGTATCATGATTACCAAACTACCTTGCCGAAAAACTATTGGAGGAAATAGATGGCTGACCAGAGAACTCTACATTAACAGAATTAAAATATAATAATTAAATAGTAGTATTAGGAGGAGACCCGACTCAACAGTGGGTCACTTACATGGTATATATATATAGACAGATTATATTTATACACATCTAATATATAAAATTCTTGTGTCACAGTTTTAGTGTTTATACTCGTCCGAAACGGCTTGACCGATTTTGATGAAATTTCCTATGTATATTCAGTAGGTATGAGAATAGGTAGTTAACTAATTTTTATTTTTATTTATTGGACAGAATTTTTATTTGTTATTTTTTTATGATACAACTTACAAAAATACATACACCCCCTACGATCAACCCATATTTAATTACATGGCAAATCTTAGTTTATTTATGTAAATATATTTTATAAGCTAAGTACTAGTTATTACGCCCGCAATTTCGTCCGCTTGAATGAAAGTAGCCTAAGTTATTTCAGAGATTAGCCGAAACAATAACAGATAAAAATTGTAAAAAAATATATTGTATATGTCAACGGAAAACAACAAGAACCGGAAATTTATAAATTTCCTAGGAAATTTATAAACGTCCGTAGGATTCCAAACGAGAGATAAATTGTATTATTTTACGCCCACATTTTCGGAAATTTATAAACTTACGACGTCTCGTCGTAAATTTATAAACTAACGGATATCCGTTCGTAAGATTCTAAACGGTTCGACCAATCACAGTAGAGCTTTTAATTTTACGCTTCTACAAGATACGGCAAATAACACACTGTTCTCTGATTGGTCGATGTTGATAGTGGCATGCTTGTGTCCATAGACATAGGTACAATTAGACTTGCCAAACTATAAATTTATCAGTACGTAACAGTATTTGTACTTTAAAACTAGGTAAGTACCTATAATACAGGGTTACTGTTTCACATAATATGCTAATGAGCCCTACTTCACTCTACCAAAATAAAACAATAGAAATAGAGTGATGCGAAGTTAAAAAATTTTATTAAAAAGAAAAACAATAAAGCCGGCCTTCTGCCAAAAAAAACAAACATTATAAAGTTTAATTAAAAAAAAAACGCGATTTGCGAGTGATCGCGATTGGCGAATTGCCAAACGTTAAGTACTCAATAAAAAAAATACTTAAAAACATGTAACAAATTAAACATAATAAAATAAGTATTTAACTTAAAAAACCCCTGACATCGGACTGCATTATGGCTGAGTACACACACAATGTTCACTACATTGAAAGTCTACTCAGCCATAAATGTCAGGTACCTAACTTTTTTATATCTGTTTCATTGATACCCTTACAATGAGTCCAAACACGATCATCTACTGTAATTTGGTTAGGAGTTGGGTATCTTATAGATTCCTGATGATGCAGCAGGTATATCTGATGATGCAGCAGTATCAGGTCTAGGTTACCACAATTAGACAATATCGAACAATGGCGGCGGAGGGGACGGAGAAGGAACACGTGACTTATTCAACCAATCAGAGCGCCCATGGCGTTTGGTTATTGCTACTTATTATTTTACGCGTGAGTTCAGTAAGTTTATAAATTTCCGAAAATGTGGGCGTAAAATAATACAATTTATCTCTCGTTTGGAATCCTACGGCCGTTTATAAATTTCCTAGGAAATTTATAAATTTCCGGTTCTTGTTGTTTTCCGTTGACATATATATTACATATATGTACCGTGCATGCATCCAATGCACTTAGTAAAAACGCGGTTAATATTACAAACAGACACTCCAATTTTATTTATTTGTATAGATCACTACATAGTATAAAACAAAGTCGCTGTCGTCTGTCCGTCCCTATGTATGCTTAAATCTTTAAAACTACGCAACGGATTTTGAAGCGGTTTTTTTTTAATAGATAGAACGATTCAAGAGGAAGGTCTAAATGTATAATACATGCATAATTGCATCCGCGCGAAGCCGGGGCGGGCCGCTAGTTAATAATAAAAATAAACAATATCCTATAAACAAATAACCTATAAACAATAGTGTTGTGACGGATTTAGAATACGCATTGTCACCAACCCATACCATCCCGAGGGTGTCGTAAGAGGCGACTAAGGGAACGCAAGAGGCAAATCACCTAGCCGCAAGAGAAAGAAAACTTGATACAAACCCTGTGACAACCCGTTTTGCCAGCGTGGCACAGTAGGCTAATTTCCCTCCATGAATTTGGAGGAGGCCCGATTCAGTAGTGGGTCATTCAGGAGCTGAAACGAACGAACGAACATCCGACAATCTTATTTAAGCAGGATTCCATTGCAACAGTGCAAAGGTTTATTAACATACTTAGGAGACATATATGCATTACCTATATATTGAAGTCTTAGGTTTTCACAATTACTAGACATTGAAATTAAACACTTAACGGATTTGTGTATATTACAATATTTAAATCCCGACGTTTCGAATGCTTTACAGCAGCAGTCGTGGTCGCGAGAGAGACGCGTTCCCGTATTTAATTTGATTCTAACATAACCTTGAATAATTAGTACTTACAAGGTTCTTTTCCTGGTTTCCTGCATTGTAATTTCCTGTATTTAAACCAAGTGCCAACCGCCTGGCCAATGTCGCACAGTAGGCTAATTTCCCTCCTATAATTCGTTTTGTTTATAAAACAAAACTCCTGCACTAGGAAAATCTGTATCGCGGGGGCAGTTAACAAACATGAAATTCACGAACACAAAGATACTTGCCCGGCCTTGGATTCGAACCCCGTGATCCAAAGGCGCGCGCATCCAACTAACAAGGTGGTCAATTAGAATAGACCCGCATTAGCAGTGGGTATTTTGTGTCCGAGTTGAAGAAGGTACTCACGTATTCCATAATGTTTCGTTTTACACATCCTCAGTTCACCGTATATTTATTAGAACAATTGAAATAGAAGAGAAACCAAACAAATTAGTATATAATATTAAGTATCAATAGTGATATTGACCAGCAGTCGGTCACTCGTCCGTAACGTCTGAGGTATTCGACTTGAAACTTATTTTCCTATGTCCACTACGAAGGTCAGAACAGAAATTATTTGATTTCCTAACCAGCCGAAATAGTTTCACATCATTTAACACTGATTAAACTGGCTCAAATCGAAGGTGCTTTGAAACTTGGTTGATTATTAATAAAATATTTCAATCAATATAAATAAATCAATATATAAAAAAATTACACATTTGAAATTAGAGAACAATGTACAATATTCCGCATGGTGACAGATGTAGATACATATATTATGGTCATCTCCCCAGCGGGGTACATACAGGAGGCAGGTTCGTCACTATCGAGATTCAATTAAAATTTTCATCAGAACTGAAACGTCTACTCAGCGCATAGGTGACCCACTGCTAAGTCAGACCTCCTCTATTTAGATGGAGGGTAATTAGCCTACAGTGCCGTGGGGGTTGACACAGGGTTTCTTATCAAGTTTTAATTCCCTTACGGCTTGGTTATCGGCCTTGGCATTTTCCTTTTGTCAGGTCTTAGGATACCTTTAGGATGGAATGGGGTGGTAACACCATGTGTTCTAAATCCGTTACCATACGGACAAGCCGAACTTGAAATTCCAAACCTCAAATTTCATAGATAATTTGGTTTCGGGTATCAAACTAATCAGACACCATATCTTTTAAGTAGTTATAAGGCGTTTTCGTAATCGGTCCTCTACGATATGTGATAAGAAATTTCGAGCTAGAATGATATTTATTGTCGTTGACCGAGTCCGTGACGCATTACACAAACAATGCCAGTCCAAATATTAGTTTCTTTATTACAATTTGGTCAGTTAATAAGATACAACTACAAGAACCTGTACTTCCTTAACACAAAAATATCCAACATCGGTTTATAGTCTACCGGACCGGTTTACCGGGTTCAACTGGAACCAGCAATTTGATACATTTAGATTAGAATCTGAGAACTATCGGCTTGGAAACGCATCCGATCTTATAATAATACCATACTCTTAATACTGCGTATATCTTATAGATGAGTTTTTTCTCAGATGACATTACAAAAAGCGTTATGATAAATTAGCTAAAATGCTGCCTAGTTATTTTCATGATAGTAAGGCATTGATTTAGCAAATACATTTAGCGTAGTTTCTCTTCTTTTCCTTTAACCTCGATTAAAGTCAATGTATTTTTTAGAAGGCGCAATAGACACTTGTTGTGAAGACAAAGATACAATCTTATATAATTCAACACGTCTACCACGAGTTTGGAATGCGAAAACTGTTGAGAAGAAATGGCGACAAATTCAGACGACAAAGCCTAAAAAAATATTGGACTAAAAACATTTTTATTGAAATTCAATTAATCAAACTAATAAGAAATTTAATTCCCGACGTTTCGAATGTTTTGCAGTAGTCGTGGTCGCGAAAATCTAAGAAATTATTACCATTTTTTAGGTTTGAAAAGTATTTTTAGCAGGAGAATGGATTTTGATATGTCATGTTGTTCTTGCAAGGCGAACTAAAGAAATACAAAACTTATAGGCCATATACAAATTAAGCAACTAAAAGAAATGGATAGAAGTTATAATAAAAATATGATCGTATTAAAATGTCTTCCGAGCAATAAAAGTGTCAGTACTATTCAATGAATGGCTGCCGTCGAAGGCTGCGGGAGCCACAACTTATTAATTGAAATGGCTATAAGAGATGGGACATGAAAATATTTGATAAAACTGGTGGCACACTTAGTTCTACGAAATGTTATAAAGCATCCATGAGAAAATGTTAGTAAAGTTATTTAGTTAAGTTCATTTAGTTAGTAGTTAGTTAAGTTCGTTCAGGTCTAGTGGTTAGATGTGCCGCCTTTGGATCAACGGGTCCCGGGTTCGAATCCGGGGTCGGGCAAGTGTCTTTGTCTAAACCAGAGGAACTGGCTCGGAGTCTGGGTGTCATTTCTATCTATAATATGTATGTATTTACAAAAAAAATGTATCTAACTAGTTTATCATCCATTTCGTTACCATAACACAAGCATTAAGTTGCTTAGCTTGGGACGAGATGGCGTTGTGTGAAATGTCCAAGGATATTTATTTATTTATTAATTTACAGATTCTATACAAATTACTAGTACTTCTAAAATAGAAGTTTAAGTGTGTTTTTCAAGAAACTTTTTACCGCGCACAACCTCTTTGTGGAATCAATTACCAGCGGAGGTATTCCCGAACCGGTACGACATGGCAACCTTCAAGAAACGAGCCTATTCCTTTCTTAAAGGCCGGCAACGCACTTGCAACCCCTCTGGTGTTGTGGGTGTCCATGGGCGGCGGTGATCACTTACCATCAGGTGACCCGCTTCCCGCCTCCATCTTTCATAAAAAAAATAAAAAATAGATGCCCCACTTCTGAGTGTCTTCCAGTGTAGTACAGCGCTGGCCAGACGGGTTCTATTTAAGTTTTCCTTCGTTTGCGGCTAGGCTTACGGCCTTCTCATTTCGTTTTGTCAGCTCTTACGCACCCTCAGGATGGAACGGGGTGGTGACTCTATTTATTCTAAATCTACATGGATCGGATTGTATCCTATGAGTTTTAAAATATTAATTGGATTAAGTGTATGGCCATCACTTGAGCGGGAGGTCGTGGGGAACAGTTCTTCAGAATAAGGACGCCACCCACATCGCTTTAGTAATTGATGTCATAAAGAAGATTTGTGTATCGGAGGGATTCAAGAGTTGAAAGTATACGTCCAATTATTAGTTTATCCGGCCTTAATCCTCCACGTTTTAGATATCATCCAATCATAATGCTAGGGAGACTGGAGATCAGTAACTACATAACATTTTAGGTAAACAATACCGCCATTTTACGGCAGAAAAGTTCTGAAAATTTGCTGTTCTGCAATACAAAAGGAATATATGCGTGTGCAAATACAGCGTGTTTTCTTACAAGGAAAACGTGCAATTATACCAATATAGACTCTGGAAATTTTAGTTACCTCTATAAATATAAATCAATGCGTTAGGCATCCAATATTTTAATGGTGAAATACTAAGGGTTAGCGCCCACCAGCGGAGAGGCGGCGAAGAGGCTATTTCAGTAACAATTTAATTTCAACCTAAAGCGCTTCAGAATACAACTGTATTTGGTACAACGAAATACAATGGCGGCGAGCGACGCGCGGCCAGCGACGCGCGTATTCTACATACAGATGTATACTGAAGCGTTTTAGGTTGAATTTAAATTGTTACTGAACAACTCCGCCCGTCGGCGCTGACCCTAAATTATCAATAAACGTAATATGTAGGCGATTTGCGAAAAAAAGTACTTGTAATTGAGCTGCATCTAATAAATAGGTCTATAGTTTCTTCTAGGTCCAGAAATGAGAACTGATCCTCCAATTATATGGAGGGAAATCGTGCCACGCTGTCCATCGGCTTGGAACAGGGTTTCATTTCGTTTTTCTGCCTCGTCATCCTTTAGTCGGCCCAAAGGCGATCCTCGACTACCCGACTCCAAGGATTCACTCCTACCGATAGCGGAGTATGCGAAGGCGACCCATTGATTTGAAAAAAGCAACTACAGAGTTTCTTGCCGGCTCTTCTCTGTAGAGCAGCATTCCGAACCGGTGATAGTTTCAGCATAAATGTGGGTGGACGTAAGGGTTGTGAAAGATTAAGAGAGATGGATGGATTGTAAGCATGAGAAATTGTGTATGAAAGGTGTGACTGTAGATATGACGACTGATAGGAATGTATGGAGACTACCACCTCGCGTGGGACAGGGGCGTAAGATGATGATAATGGTAACTGTAAATATGACGATTTATAAGAGTTTTGTGATAAAACCTACGTAAATAAAGTTAATTTTGAGTTTGAGTTCGACAGGTTTCCCAGGCCCGCAAGTTCACTCACGGCGGGCGGAAGGCATCCTGCGCCGTCCGGCGCCTGTTGCGGCGCTGGCGTAATGGGCGCCGAGAGGCCAACTCGCTGACCCTTTCGGCCTCCTCCTAGGCCGTCGTTACGGTTCGGGCGAAGGAGGCCGCTGTATACCAAGCACTCTCGCTCTGGACCATGGACCGTCTCCGAATGCACAGCAAAATTACTGTCTATTTTATTTTTATTTATTTTATTTTAACACTTTCGGGAACTTACGGCTAGTATAACAATAGTAAATTTCATAGTCAGCGAAGGCCAATTATAAGTTTCCACACTTAGAAATCATTGATACCACACCATCTATGCACTATGTAACCATTGATACAACACCATCTATGCATTCGATACAAAATTGCAAGTGCAAACTCAAGTTTGTTTCCAATCAACTTTCGTTGCAAATCAGAACCACTGACTTGAGTAGCAAAACTGTCTGTATCTACCTTGCACTAGCACCTTTCACTAGTATTCAATCGAACTGCGTTGTCGTACCGACAGATGGCATTGTTAGACAACAAAACTAATACTAAGTAGTTATAAACTAAAACTAGTTTATTGGACACTCTAATGTCTAATTGATGCCTCGTTTGTCTAGGGTTGGGTGTGCCGCCTTTAGATTCTGGGGTCGAGCCAGTGTAGCTCCTAATCTGGGTGTAATTTTGTGTTTGTGAATTTTATGTTTGTAAACTGCCCCCGGGATATGGTTAAACAATTTTTGCTTGCAGGGGGTAAAATCCTTTATGGACTTTTAATGTGTGAGGTGTGTGGGACTCTGATCCGCCAATCAATAATATTAACGGCGTCCCCATACCCACTTAACATCCCCCCGGTGCAACGTCCCACGCCGCATGTCGAGTGGGTTCCGACTGGCATACAGGTTACCTATACATAAAGAGTGGGCCTTCTTTTTTATTTAAAAATAAAAACAGATATAAACGCTTTTCGATTATGAAAGTAGGTATGTATCCATTTTACCACCTATTCATTTTGGTGGACAATTTGATTATTACAAATATATTCCGTTACATCTTTTGTAACGCAAGACCAACGCCTGATGCGGCAAAAAATTCCTGGAGTGGTGACCACGTTCCGGAAAGCGCAGTGCTGGTAGGCCTCCCACACCGATGAGCCGGTTAAAGTCGCCGGAAAACGACGGATTCGGGCGGCCCAGGGCCGGCCCTTGTGGAAATGCTCGGGGGAGCCCTATGTCCAGCAGTGGACGTCTTTTGGCTGAAATTATGATGATGAAATCTTTTGTGTACTTCTTTTTTTGTATCTTCTGTGTATTCTATTCGTACTACCATTATCATCAAATGCACGAGACTCTTCTATTAAATATATGTAGATAAAACAATGAAATGTTAAAGTTTTAGTAAGATTATTTTCGTCGTTTGTCACTGATATACATAAAATAAAGTTACGTTGGGATTACATGTAAAATGCATCTAACACAAGCTTAAATATTATGCGACACCCGTTCACGAGTTAATCGTAATAATAAATAACAGATTACAAAGTAAGTTTCCGCGAAGGATGTTTAATGTGGTGTTACTTAAGCGAGCAGCACTTCCTTGGATAGATATAATCTTCTATTGCCTACCGTAAAAGTTGCGCACTTGGAAATTTTCCAGACGGAACACATTGTGAGGTGAAATTGATAGCCAAATGGTTAGAGGTCTTCACATTGCTAGACGAGAGTGAAACGTTTGACATGTGCCTTAAGGATACATTTATAGATAATTATTACAGCAAATAAGTGTGCAAAAACGATACTTTCAATACAATTCATATCAGGCTGTTTGAATTCTTTTTATTGTTCTAATGTTGTACTTTCTAAGGACATCATAATTTAAGTGAATTATGATGTCCTTAGAAAATAATGAAGGGATTTACACAATATAATCACCATCATTGATGATTTGATATTAAAATCACTTAGCGCATTGAGCTGTTCAAACACAATCCGAAGTTAATAAATGCGATATACAAGTCAAAGAAATTTTATGTTATACAATATTTTAACGAAACGATTTTTTCTATTAATGGCGATATAACAAAAGCATCTACAGTGCCGACAAGAAGCCGGCTCTTCTCTGTATATGGTAAATTTTGTTGTATTCATCAAAAGAGCTCTAATTAGCCAACTTGATTAAATGGATTTTGATTTTATTTGATTTTCATTGATGATTTCGGTAACCAGTGAAGTGTTTTCTTCATTCTATCTAGTATATGATATTTTACCAATCTCAATTTTATAAATAGAAGTTTAATATTAAAATTTCATTGTTAACAAGGAAGTACATTACTTAGCGTAAGGATAAAACCTCCGGTGCGACAAGTAGGTACTGAGTCCAAGCTCAAACACGCCCGGGGAAACGCCCCGCCCGATTTACCGTAACACAAAAAATGTTAAGATAATCCGACTTTCTAATACACCAGCCTTCTTCCTTGTACATAATAAATCTTAAGGAGTCCACTTCTAAAATTAAGCGGTTCTCAATGTTTGATAATTACGTCGAGATAAAGCATTATAAATCGAGTTCTCGGTTACCGTATTATAAATAGGGGTTGTGCCCACAGCGATATAAGAACATTTGTTACGGTGGAATAGGATACGGGAATGTATTTTTTGAAATATTACGTTTAAAAAATACATGGGAATGTGTTGGTGTGTATTCCCATTTTTTATCTTATGTTGTGGGGCAACCGCATATTAAGAACGTATCATCAATGATACATTCTCATCATTAACGCGATTGTGAGTTATAATAATTACAAAAATAATTGAATGATGTCACTGTAGTCCATAAAATATAATGAGATGCGCGTCAGCCCAAATAAAAGTTTTACACTCACTGTCTGACATTTTAATGTGGCCTAATAATCAGAAAAGGAATAAAAACGTCGGGAGTGTACCGGTGGGCTTTAGCTGGCCAGATTGATGCCTCTCAGAGCACCGGAGGAGCGCTGGCCACTCTTATCGAGCCTTTTTACCTTTTTTTTAAGATTGTTTGTTACTGCGTTCCTTCGGCTTCACTCGTGTGCATTTAAATTAAATTTAGAATGCATTTTATTTGTACGGCTGCGATTCTAAACGGACTGCTCAAACCCCGAGTCCGTTATGTAGTGATAAAACGTTTTCTTTTGTACTTATTAATATTATTTTAAGCGTAACGTAGTACCTGTAGTAAATGTAGTACCTCCTTTAATTAAAAAACTAAAAACAAAATTCCATTACTAAAATCGTGGAGTACCTTCAATGTACATACAGACAGTATATATTTTTGTATTTGTTTGAATGTTTAGATAGATATTGCTTCTCGTAATAAGTGCCGTGGACCGTTAAACTGAGGGGTATGCGTCGCACTGTGAATGAACTCGGATATCCACGTGTTTCGATCATGGATGCATTTTAACGATTGTTTGTTTCTTCCTTGGTATGTTACATATTATAGAAATGTTAATTGTTGTTGTGATTGACGATTATAGTCTACGAAGTTAATGGCCATGTGATGGAATTCTTTTCGATTAGGTATAGTGTATTAGAGAAAATTCTAGATCTGGGAAGTATTATCATTAAATTTAGATCAGATATAAATTTGCCTAGTAGACTGTGGACAATGTCACCAACCCATACCATCCCAAGGGTGTCGTAAGAGGCGACTAAGGGAACACAATTAGCAAGATCACGTAGCCGCAAGAGAAGGAAAACTTGATATAAAACCTGTTCCATGCCGTCTTGCCAGCGGCGCAGTAGGCAAATATCCCTCCATGAATTTGGAGGAGGCCTTACTCAGTAGTGGGCCACTCATGGGCTGAAAAGAAACAGTGCGCAATCGCGCGTTGGCAGCGTGTCCATTCGCAGTGCTATGGAGGCCACGTAAAGCCAAAGGTCTTGGGTGCCATTCTACCATCTATACTAGTTGTTACACGTAGTCGTTAGCGACTGCCATTTAACACGTTAGCTGCGGCAAGATATTTTGTTAACTGTCCGTTGGTGCTTTATCAGATACATTCGACCCGTTGCAAGCCAATTCCTTGGTGCGTTATGGGGTCGAAAATATCTGTTTATCATTCTTACTTTAAATGTAACTTAACTATGTGAATATAATTGATTTATTTATTGTTTACCTATTATCTTCATTATAATTAATGAAAATACATGAATTTACGACAGTAAGTGAATAGGACCAATAACTTAATAGTATTTGAGAGTTGTTTTCTTCGGATCTTTTTAACCCGATATCAGCACCAATTCGTAAAACGATCGATAGATTTATAGGGATGTACCTAGGGGACATTAAGTAAACGTCGATATTGAAATATTATTTTATCGTATTATGCAATTCAAACTACTTATAAAATTAATTGTTTTTTGGTTAATTTAGTTTCGTTTTGAAGGTTATAAATGATCCAAGCGTTAATTAGTCCCAAATAGTAACTTCATCATAACTTTTCGCTATATAATGGAGAATAAATACCCTTTATAGCATATTTATTCTCCAATTTAGCGATTGTAAGTGAGGATACATTCAGGTTTCATGACTTCAATGTGTAGATGGGCTTGTATAATGTGGGATTATCTGATTTATTATGCATTTTATTCGTATTAAGATCTCAATTGTCTGCAATTACCACGCATTTATTACCACCTTCATGATTAAACATTAAGTATCTTTTAGATTTTTTCATTTCGTAATATATTCATAAATACACTTTACACGCAATTCAACCACCCACGATCACATCACTATTTGTTTTATTGACAAACTCAGTGCGTTTATCAGGTCATCGGGCCTCGGGTCTTAAAGATCCGATAAACGCACTAGACTGGCATATTTTACCCCCAGTGCGTATCAGGTTGATAAGACCCGATACATATTTTAGGTACTTTTTTTATAAAGTTTGACGTGGCAATTCCAAAACTGTATTTATCTTTGTCGTACTACTGAAAATACAAGATATATCCATCCCGCACCAACGGTTGGAACGGTATTATTAGAGCCGCACCAAGGGCTAGATATACATAACATCCTTTCGACCCGATACAGCAGCCAACGTGTTAAGACGGAAACTAGCAGCTGGTTAGTCCATAATATAATATCCGCTGGTTCCACCAACGGGTTGCGGGGGCGTTATGGTAATTGATCCGTGTAAAAACTGGTAGTTAGCCAAATAAAGTTAGACCGGTGCTGACTCCAATGAGTTCAGGGAAAAGGCCAAGGAAATGATATAAAGAAGATACTTTTCTATATAGATAATTTCTAAGTAAATTTGCAATGAGTAGTACGATCAAATCATCAATTTTATGTTAATATTTCTAGTGGCGCTAAGACCAAATGTTTGTATAAATTTAGCCTCGAATATCTACAGATCTACAGGTACCTAAATGTCACTGTAGTCAATTTAACGGAATATATACTCTTGATGTTTATTTAATTATTAATTAATTTACTTAATTATTTAACATCGAGGCCCAGGACCAGCACTCAGGCAATTGATTTTGAAGATGAAGCTTATTTTTAAATGTTCATTGGTTGTCTATGTCCATAGCAATTTTTTTAAGTTTTGATAATTTTTACATCCAAATTTTCTCTGTCTTATAGTGTATTGGAAACGATAATGTAAATAATAAATTATATAATTCGTGTGTAAAAAACATAAGGTGGTTCATTATTAACCTATCTCGTCCCGGTTGAAACATAATATTGTTCGAAGATTAGATAATGATATGCTCTTTTACATTTAATTTAGTAAAAAAATGGTGAGCTAACTTTATCCGCAATTAAAATACAATTGGTTGCGAATTTGACGCCTTGGAGAATATAGATGATATACTTAAAATATATATTTTTTTAAATATTTCCCACTAATTAAGGGCACCTACTCATTCCAACATCGCCAACATTTTCATTGTGAATATTGGAATAGAGATTGAACTTGGTAACTATTTATTTTCTCTTTATTTACTTTGTACTACTTAAATATTATGAGAAGAATAGTTATTATAATTATGTAAAAATGTAAGTACTATTCAATCCTGAGGGTGTAATAAGAGTCGGCAGACTAAAATTAGAAGACCGAAAACCTAGCTGAAAGAGGAGAGAAACTTAATACGTGTGTCAACTTACAAACTTGATAACCTGGGACAACCCATCAGGCCAGCGTGGCACAGTAGGGTATTACCCTCGACGTAATGGGAGTGGAAAGGAAAGGTGGAAGGAAAAAGACCGAGGGGCCGTTCCCCCATGCGATGGTCGGACCAAATACGCGCCGAACTTGACACCACTGTATGTGACGCAATTCACGCTGCAGAAGACAGAGCGTCATGGCGTGAAATTGTTCACAATAAAATACTCCATAGAGGTCACGACCCTCAGCACTGAGGACACACGACGCAAGGAGGAGGTAATGGGAGTAGGCCCGACTCAGCAGTGGGTCGTATAAAGGAAGTTGAAATCAAAGGTTTCTTTTTAAAATTAAAATATTGTTTTGTCGAGTCATCTATAATTTTACAACGTCAATGATTGGTGGTTGCGTGTCTTCACAACGTATTTCCGCACTTACGCTGCGCAGTGAAACTCATGAAAATGCGGGCGCGATCAGGGAAATGCTATCGCGAAAGTGATTTATTTACACAACCGAAAAATTTCTCATATACATTTATATTAAATTAAATTTATACCACCGAAAGCGGAAGCAGAAGCGATGTATTTCAGTTATTTGTCATTTTGAATTGCTAAATGAAAATTAGTATATTCGCATCTGTAGAAGTCTACGTTTTGATAGTCTTTTTGATACAAAACGTTATTAAAACTGTATTTTTTTAATATTTAATTATAAACTAGCTGTCTTCCTGTTGTTATGTACAACTGCAACACTTTTACTTGAAAAAAACATTTTATTTATATTTTTAAGGGTAATTTTATAAAAAAAAATATTGTATTAATTCAATTTTACATGTACGCACACATTGTACTGAATATAATGTGCTACCATTCTCTCTTCCCACCAACAACACCAACTTCAATGCAAAATCTAGAAATTGTTTGTAGAATTTCTTTTATTGTGGTTCATTACTATTCATTTTAGGATTATCTTCACTAATCTGTCTGCCAATTCTGCAGTTGTCGTGGCTAAGACAAACAAAATATAACACTTTCCATACACCTTTATTTAAGTACTTAAGTAATAACAATGTTCACATGTTAGATACAATGACAGTTGTGTCTGAAACAGTTTATAAATTACCACATTTAGTAAAGTAACATTCAAGTATTGAAAAGCTATCCACAAATTTGCATTAGTAACTGACACTTTAGGAAGGAAGAAGATACTAAATGCTTTATTAGTCTCGTATTTACTAACTCTGACAGACAGCAAGTAGGAGAAAGTGGGAAGTGGGAGTTTATATCGATACACTGAAAAAATATATCGGTGGAATGCATATGGCAGGTAAAATAATTATTCATATTGGGCTAACTTTTACGTAGAAACTCGAAAATGGCAGGACCGATTAGGTAAATTTTGGATTTTGAAATATTTTGTTGTAGAAGATAGTTAAGGAAGGTTTACAAGATGAAAGAAAGAAAGAAAGAAACGTGTTTATTTTGTTCTCACATCTGAGCGGTACAAAAGACAAGTTACAAATAAGATAAACTTAAAAAAGTAAAAATACAATATATTTAAGTAACAATAACAAATTTTGAAGATGAACAAGTCAAAAGAAAATGCAATGATGGTATTTATTTTTAAACGAAACCCCTGTGCTTATGTATAACCTGTGTCGCGGGGGCAGTTTACAAACATGTAATTCACGAACACAAATGACACCCAGACTCAGAGCAAGTGCCTCTGGTTTAGACAAAGACACTTGCCCGACCCCGGAATCGAAACTACTATTTTATTATACCAAACAAATGCCAATCAATAGAACAGGCAATAGTTATAATAAGTTTCTATCTTGGATAATTACGAAACAACCGACGTTTTTGTGAACGAAAATATCTTTGTCAGTATGATCCTATCCTCCCGTTATGGCTGTAGTATTTTTTTACACCTGTATTTGTTGTCGGTATGAAATTAGCCGAACGAACAAAGCACGTTAAGACGTTGTTAACGAAAGCGATAACGCAACGTCAAAATAACGCACCAACACAGTACAATATCGATTTATTGACAAATTTATTGTTCAAAATAACAGTATTATTGTCTTTGTGTTCAAAGTGTAACTAAATACTCTATTATCAAACACTTGAGTGTATCGATGGTCGTTTCAATTAGTAAAAAAATCTAGCTACAAGGAGGGCAATTTAATCTGCTCCTGTGCTAACCGGTCTCGGCTCAGCAATGAAACTTTAACGCACTAGAGATATTCGACCTGATAGTAAAACAGAAACCATCAACGTCACAGAAGAAGAAGCTTCTTATTTGCATTAGTTGTATGAATTGAAACAGTTCTATAACAGCTGTCTTGGTATAGTCTACTGTAAAAAGTAATTATATAGCTATTCTTTAGCTGTCTGTATATTCTGGCGTCTAAGTTTAGGCGTGGCGTTGCAACGGAAATATTACAATAAATCATTCGTATAGAGATGCTTATATCTCCTAACTTTAATAACACGTTAATCAGGCAATAGTAACAGCTAAATTACAGACTATCGAGCATTGTGTACGTTTTTGTGAGGGTAGGTGAGTAGGGGTCCTTATATCGTCCCCGTCGAGCGAGAATCAAGTAAGTATTCATAATTATGTAATTAATTTTCAACCTAAGATATCAGCACCTTAAGTTGAAAATGGCCAAACAATTTTTTAAGACTTAGTTACTTCTTCCTCTACAGAGACGATATGTATGTGTCGCAGTGAAACTCTTAATCAATCAAAAGCGGAACTGATTAGAAAAAAAACATAAAACGTTTTATCACACACTACGAGTTAAATAGAGTTTTTATTTCCAAAATAAATGCCTCCGAAAATGGTTGAAACTAATGAATCAGATGAAACTTCATACAACGTAAAGAAAATGACTGTCTAAAGCTCAGAAAGTAATTATTCTGAGATACGATTGAGGTCCTTTCCCAAATCCTCATGTTTGATGGCTGGCGCCATTAGAGTCGCAACAATGGATTCCCGTCTCAGTTAGTTCCACTAATGCAGTATAATCACTCCTATCTACATGTTTAATGCAGCCTAAGAAAACTGTTTAAGTACCGCAACTTGTAAGCGGTCCTTTTCAAAAGCTATTAATAATATCTCCAAACTTTTATGATAATGTACGTAAGTGATAGTGAAGTTTTAAAACGATATAAACGAATTGTCGTCATGAAACTTTTATCAATATGTACATTGGACAAAGTTAAGTCAAATAACTATATGATTTTGTACAGGACGCTTAGAAACTGGTAACATATTGATAAAAACTATACAGGAGTCCGTGTGGTGACGGATTTACAGAATACATTGTGTCACCACCACATTCCATCCTGAGGGTGTCCTAAGAGCCAACTAAAACAAATTACAAGGCCAATAACCTAGCTACAAGTGAAGGAAAACTTGATACGAAACCCTGTGCCAACCCGTCTGGCCAGCGTGGCACAGGAGGTTAATAGCCCTCCATGAAACTGGAGGAGGCCTGATTCAACACCTATGGGCTGAGTAGTAGTCTTAGTCGACACAGGATGTAACCAAACATCACATATCCATCACAATAGGATACTTTTAATAATACTACTGTTATAGATATGATACCTTCGAGTATATCAGGAGTATCACTACATAGTATAAAACAAAGTCCCTGTCGCCTGTCCGTCCCTAAAATAAATAAATAAAATAAAAAATAAAAAAGCCTTTTATTTCTTCCAGAAAATGCTAGTTAACAAGTTTTTGTAGTACTATGTACCTACCTATTTTATTAAAAATTTATTCTGTAAGAACCCCTCTGTAGGTAAAGGCCTCCTCCAAATTGAGCCAAATTGAGCCAGTCCGTCCCTATGTATGCTTAAATCTTTAAAACTACACAACGTATTTTGAAGCGCTTTTCTTTAATAGATTCAAGAGGTAGGTTTATATGTACTCGTATAATACATGCATATTGTTGTAGAGAAACACTGAGAAAATTAGATGTACATCATTGCACCCGTGCGAAGCCCGGGGGGTCGCTAGTTATTAATAATACTCTTTCTACAGATATAGATATGATATAACAATTAAATTACAAATAAAATTATCATCATCATCATCATCATCATCAGCCCACATTAGTCCACTGCTGGACATAGGCCTCCCCTAAAGAGCGCCATAGCGCCCTGTCTTCAGCTTGACGCATCCAGCTGCTGCCCGCAACCTTTCGCAGATCGTCGCTCCATCTAGCAGAGGGCCGTCCCACACTACGCTTGCCGATTCGCGGTAAATAGAAATACTTCAACGATGTAACGCGATTTTAGGCTTCATTAGCCATAAGGCTGTGTCCCACTAAACATTTCTATTTTGCAGTTAAATGTATTTACTCATCATTTTTAAACAACATCTCAACTCACAAAAGACCTACTGCGGAATCGGATTCCTTTAAAAACAAAAGGAGAAGGCACTCGTTTCGATTGTTTTAAAGTGCATCATCATCATCATCATCATCATTTCAGCCAAAAGACATCCACTGCCGGACAAAGGCCTCCCCCAAGGATTTCCACAAAGGCCGGTCCTGGGCCGCCCGCATCCATCGTTTTCCGGCGACCTTAGCCAGGTCATCGGTCCACCGAGTGGGCGGCCTACCAGCACTGCGCTTTCCGGAACGCGGTCGCCACTCGAGGACTTTTCTGCCCCATCGGGCGTCGGTCCTGCGCGCTATGTGCCCCGCCCACTGCCACTTAAGTTTGGCAATGTTGTGGCTAATTTAAAGTGCATGTAAATAAATAAATGAAAAATATAAAATATGTACTTTTCATCAGTTATTTAGTTATTACGCTTCATCATCATCATCATCATTTCAGCCAAAAGACGTCCACTGCTGGACATAGGCCTCCCCCAAGGATCTCCACAAAGGCCGGTCCTGGGCCACCCGCATCCACTGCTTTCCGGCGACCTTAACCAGGTCGTCGGTCCGCCGTGTGGGAGGCCTACCAGCACTGCGCCTTCCGGAACGCGGTCGCCACTCGAGGACTTTTCTGCCCCATCGGGCGTCGGTCCTGCGAGCTATGTGCCCCGCCCACTGCCACTTAAGTTTGGCAATGTTGTGGCTAATTTAAAGTGCATGTAAATAAATAAATGAAAAATATAAAATATGTACTTTTCATCAGTTATTTAGTTATTACGCTTAATCATATTAATCGTGATGAAAAATTGTTTAGTACATTATTGGTAGTCTGCGCTGACGGGCATGCTTATTGACACAGTTAATGTTTTTAAGCAGGAGGTGTGTAGAACTATGACAGTGTGAAGAAATAGAAGAAATTAAAGAAAATCATAAAAAAACCTAACATGTTTTTATATTAAAGTGCACAAGTGTAATCACATCTTAAGTTTCATGGTAATTGATCGATCAAAATGGGCCGTTGCGCGTGGTGCGTCTTCCTTGAATACCATCATTTGTTATGTTACTACAATATTTGAGCTGCCACACGCAACATGCTGTTATGTGATCAGTAACTCTAGTATTGTTGGCCGCAATCCATGATTCTCTCAGAATTCTATTAGTAGTCAAACATCATAAAGCCGTTGTAAAGTTAAATTACTAGCCTTTATATAAAAAAAAACAGTGTTGCACCTATAAAAATAAGAACGCTTGTTCGCTGAAAAAAAAAACCAGTTGGCTCATTAGAGCTTTTTTGGCAAGACATACAATAAACTAAAATTTAAAACCATTTAACATTGAAAATTTACCATTTAACAATAAATATTAACAAGGTTATAAACCTAGCCGCAAGAGAAGGAAATCGGGGCACGCTAGGCTAATGACCCTCCCTGCGAGGGGAGGAGGCCCGACTCAGCAGTGGGTCATTTACCGGCCAACTAGTAGTAGTTTATCGATACGTCCAATAAGGCGCTAATTTCCACTAACTATGACGAGGTTCGACTCTACTATTAAACGGAGACGCACACAAGCGATGCAAAAGTCAGAGTTTGGTCATTCTTTTGAGAATACCTGTAATCAGCTTGTACTTTGGTCAGATGAATGCTCGTTCCCCATGTCAATATTGTTAAAATCATCAATCCATTACATATTTCGTGAACATCTACTGAAATAGTGACCTATTTACATTATTATATTATACTAGCTGCACCCGCGCTTACTTATTGTCGTACCACAGGTGAAATCGCGGGGCAAAGCTTGTCTAAAAAAAGTAGCCTAGAAGTTACTCCTTATATAATCAGCTACCTATCCGTGAAAGTCCCGTTTAAATCGGTCTAGCCGTTCCAGAGATTAGCCGGAACAAACAAACAGACAAAAATTTAAAAAAAGTTAATACAGTCTGTGTACTGTGTATACATAGTTACGGATTTAGTAAAAAGTGGTTATTTTATTATTACAAACAGACACTCCAATTTTATTTATTTGTATGTATGTTTAGATCACATCTAATAATAATATACAAGAACACTCCTATGGTTGTCAAACGTTTTGAGCAGTCCTGCACATTGGCGGATTTATCGGCGCATTCACACACACAAGCCAGGACTCCTTCAGGCGTGAAAATGAATGTTATAAATAAACGAGTGCAACGCGCACGATCATCATATGTGCTTGAAGGCCAGTGTGGGTGCTATCCGTGCTAAATAAAACCTTACGTCAATAAGGATCAGCGGCAATGGATTGGTTCAAGTTGGTCGGTATTTATAGTGACAGTGTTAATAGTGATTTAGTGGTGTGCGCTTTAAGGATTTGCAGTGGATATACCTATATTAACCATTCGTTTTGAAACTACGGTTGTAAAATGCGGTTGTTGTGTGTACCTATTGACAGACGTCATGTTCGTCTTCTAATGGTGCAAAGCTTGTCATTTTTGGATATACCTAAATGTAACAGAGACGTGGTCGCTGACTATGGGCTCCATCAAAAGGCTCAAAGTCACTCTAAGGGCAATGGTAAGGGCTATGCTCGGAGTTTCCCTGCGAGATCGAATCAGAAATGAGGAGATACGCAGGCGAACCAGAGCTACCCACAAAGCCCCATAGGATTGTCAAACTTAAGTGGCAATGAGTAAGGCACATTGCTCGCAGGACTGATGTACGATAGGGCAGACAGGCTCGAGTGGTGACCGCTTTCCGGAAATCGCAGATCTAGTAGGCCTCTCACACGGTGGACCGACGACCTGGTTAAGGTCGCCGGAAAGCGATGGATGCGGACGGCTCAGGACCGGTCTTCTTGGATCCTTAGGGGAGGCCTATGTCCAGCAATGGACGTATTTTGGCTGAAATTATGATGATGATGAACTGGAAAGTAAAGGAAACAACCTTGAAACAACCCGTAAGGCCAGTGTACAGTAGGCACCTGACTCAGCAGTGGGTTCCTAGGTGAATTTGGGGGAGGCTTGACCCAGCAGTGGCTTTTATTGTACTGAGCTGATGTTATGTAGTTAACATTGATTATTCTGTTTCATTAATTACGATGAAAACTATACCATGCTTTATATAGAGTAACAGCTGACTATGTTATTTTGCACTGATGTGTAATTTAATAGCAATTGAAAGACATGACAAATTCCGTAAACAAAATTGTTTCATTCTTTTGGAGCAGAATTCCTTTATTTTTATATCATGTATGTTTAAGTAAATGAATATTCATCATTTTGACATAGGTATCGAAATTGTTAGGCAAATCTATAGGCGGCTGTATTATCACGAAAGTTAGCAAATTGTCCTGTAAACGAACTCTATAGTTATACCTACCACTATTCCTAAGACTGCTTAGTAAAAGAAAAAAGTATTCAAAGAAATCTAACTTTTGATTTTAATTATAATGTATAGAGCAAAGCAATAGTTTAATGTGCATACGTACAAATATACAAGACGTAGGCTTTAAAGTATGAACAGTATTAGACATAGGTATATTACTACTAGCTGTCCCGACAAACGTAGATTTGCCTTAAAAACTTCGCTATTAAAAGTAGGGGTTGATCGTGGAGGCGTGAAAATTTAGGGATGTATGTATTTTTTTCGGAGGAGTTCAATAACAAAGAACGTGACACGAGAATTTTTTATAATACTAGCGAGCCGCCCCGGCTTCGCACGGGTGCAATTATATTATACCTAAAAAGATTCCTCTTGAATCACTCTACCTATTAAAAAAACCGCTTCCAAATCCGTTGCGTAGTTTTAAAGATTTATGCATACATAGGGACGGACACAAGAATGCGACTTAGTTTTATACTATGTAGTGATATGTAGTGATTAGATTTTGGTTTATGATTAGGTAGGATAGGAAACATCCATTAATTATATTTAGTTTCTCATTCTATATGACATGAAAGTATAAAAGCTAATCTGCGTATGGTAACGCCCAAATTCCCTAATATGGACGCAGTCAGAAAAAAATATTATGGTACCGTCTACGATTTCATTATCCGTGGGGTGACGGATTTAGAATACATTGTGTCACTACCCCTTTCCATCCTAGGGATGTCGTAAGTGTCGACAAAAGGAAATTACGGCCGAAAACCTAGCCGCGAGAGAAGGGAAACTTGATACGAAACTCCGTGCCAACATTTTGGGCCAGCGTGGCACGGTAGGCTAATTACCCTCCACGTAAATGGAGGAGGCCCACTTAGCAGTGGGTCATGTATGGGATGAGTAGTAGTTCATTAAAACAATGCTCAATAATGAATTAATGATTAAGAATTGATTCTTCTTTATCTTCTTGCGATGCATGGCGCCTGCCACTATCGAGTGATAAAGATCCAGAAAGATCTAGAAACAAGGTTTAACTAATTAGACATGACTTACTTAACCTACGAAACCATAGCTTTACTTGATGTTATTCTAAAATTAGTTCTAACAGCGACAACAACAAACGTAACATACTTATAGTACCTACTTAACATTCACTAGAAGCTATAAATAACGTTAGGTAAGGTAATTAATTGTATATTATTTATTGGTTGCAGTTTTCTCTTCTGGTAGCTGTAGCGGTAATACAAGTCAAGGGAGATGCACCTAAGTAAGTATTGTTTTATTTTAGAATATTTCTTCTTCTGGCATTAGATAACAGAAGATATCTTCTGTTATCCATATTTATTATTTTCCTTATTTTCCACTTCCTGTTATTGACAGTTATAAAGGATGGTCCTCAAGAGGTTTACAAGTACCTTTAGTCGTGTTTTCCTTAAAGGTTTTCCTGTTAAATGTAAGTGATTTAGCGTAACTCCCTAAAAGTAACGATACCATTATTAATGAATGTAATTCAGGTATAGATCCAATATCCAATTATCAAGGAATAATTAATAAACATATTTTTAAGCATAAGCGCCACATCGTGGCTAGCGAAAGTGAATTATAGTTTGCCGCTATGCGATTTGTACTACAAGCATTGTCAATGTCAATATGCCGGCGATTGTGTATATTGTGTTATTGTGTTTCACCGCTGGCGACAATTATCGTGCGCTGAACCGACAATAACCTCGTAAAAAATGATTGACTACCGTAGAAAGTGCAAATCAGCCGTCGGACGTTCTGCTACCAATACGATAATGACGAGTATGTCATCAATATGAAAATGCAGGTGACGGTAACACGATTGCAAGCGAAAGCGCTGTCGCTTAATGCCATTGACACTAGGCAGACGGAACTGCATCGCACATAAAAAACACAACGTGTATGCATACAGCTAAACAACACTTCATGACTAAATAGCCGCATTATTTTTGTTACAGGAAAAAAATCCGCATACACCTGCCACAGAAAGTGAAACACATACACCACCATAAGAAAATATACATAACGAACCACCCGGCGCCGTCGCAGTATGCACCGGCGTACATGCCAAGTGCCGAAGGAGTGGTGGCATTACCAACGAACGTCGCGGTACCAACCGTCTCAAAGGTCCTGAGCCCTTATAGCTCGGTGGAATTGTATGATGATCTGCCCACTCGATCTGCTACCCCTTCCAAGCTCTTGCCTTTATATCGCGCGAGAGGTCACTACGGACCGCCTCCCAGCGAGTGGGATGAAACGGAGGACATAGCTCCTTCAGATCATGCGGATAACTATGTACCCACTGCCTTCGAGAACCCGTCACCAGCGCCGCTTGTCAGCCATGCGCCAAATAGAGTCAAGATTTTCAAGATCGAAGAATCAACCAAGAAGAAAGTGCCCAAAAAAAGTAATAAAAAAAGAGTCGTAGTGAGAAACAAACCACCGGTTGAAGAGGAACATCCAGTAACGACTTTCCATGAAAAGTTCTACGCTGACTTAGATGGAACGGGAGCAACTATTAGAAAAATAAAGAAGCCACAACGAATTGAAAAGATTATTGATGGTGAGACCGAACATATTCACACTTACAGCGAGGAACACATCCACAAATTAGTTTATAATGATGAGGCAAAACTACCGGGAGTTATCGGTTTTGAACCTTCGGCGATTGCCAGTTCTCATCCGTTACTCCGCATTAAGAATGCTCCTCCGCTATTGATCAATAGAGATCCACTAGCTGGTTATAGTCCGGTTGGATCAACCAGCAATTTTGAATATGCTGCTTACAACCCACGGGAAGTAACCCACGACCATATATTTCATGATCACGGTGAGATTCCTGCTGATGTAGATATCAGTAAAGATACATTGTCATATCCACCTAAATATAGTTACATTGGTCATGGCACACGTCTTGGCGTTGGCGCAAAAGCACCCAAAATCAAACACTCTCAACAATACCTTAAAACAACGAAACAAACTCAACTGCCAGATTACTCATATTATGGCAATTTATTTACGCCATATAATAGGATACAAAGTTTACTAAAACCCTCACCTGCAGCACAATATGAATCTACTCGTGATACAAGTGAAGACAGCTTTAGACCATTATCTTACAAACCGAAAGACAAATCTCCCTGGAAATCTCGCAATGTGGTGTCAGCACTACATTTTGGAAATGGAAAACAAGTGACTGACCACCGATTTCAACAGTCTCCATATGCCGCCTCCTCTCCTGTTCACAACTACAACCCAGACCTGTATTTAGAACAGATTGCTGCGAGCGCACCATCGGGAAGCAGTTTGTCAAATTTTAACAAAGATCTGTTTAGTTATTCGAAGGGCGAGAACTACGACCTTGATTCGCTGGCCTCCACTTCATACGGTTCTAATCCAAGTAAATATCCACCCAAAAAGGGTAAATTGAGGTCAATTTCTACTCAAAACATTAGTTTTAAGGGCCTAGATCATCAAACGACCGTGGATCATTTGGAAGACTCCGACCCTTCAGCCACGTCCATATCCGAAATATCAGGTCCAGATAACTATAATGCACCTTCTACAGCTTTTACAATAAAAGAGTCTTCACCTGCATACTCCTATTATTCGGCCATGGCTATAAAGGCCTTGCACGGCGATCAGCTATCAGAAGCGGAAGCGTCCAATGACAACTTCCAGTACGCCGAGCCACCATCCCAATCAACATCTCTTTCTGACCCCCCCACAGAGGCACCAGTTTACTACGAAATAACGGAAACTATCACGACTTTAGCTCCACAACCAGAATCAAAGCCAAGGTTTCAAGACTTGGATGATATAAAAGAACCTAAAAATAGATATAAAATTTTAACGGTTAAAACTGTGCCTTCACAAACTGAATCCAGAAAATCGTCGCATTCCAACGACGCAGCACATTCAGGAAGTAAACTCAAATATGGCGACAAAATTTGAAATGTGTGTTCTAAAAATTGGCAATAGAAAAATGAGTGAGTGCCGTGAGTCACCGTAATGTCAATTTAAAAACGTTAAGGTGTGAATGTTCTATTTCTATTATTTATTTCTTAGACTGTGTAGCTGTAATGCATCTAAATCTTAGTATTAGGAATAAAATGCGAACGACATCGTGTATCTTGTTATACGAACACGTATAAAAAGTTGAACCCGACCATTAAAGAGTGTACATAAAATAGATTTTTATTTATTGTATATAAAATATGTAGCTGCAACACCTTACTACTACTCTGCCCATAAATGACCCACTGGTGAATCGGGCCTCTTCCCATTACATGCAGGGTGATTAGCCTGCTGTGCAAAGCTTGTCAGACGGTTTGGCACAGGGTTTCGTTTCCAGTTTTCCTGCTCTTGTGGGTAGGTTTTCGGCCTTATCTTTTCCTGTTGTCGGCTGTTACTTACATGATTCCTATATAAATTATGTCAATTCTGTAACTTGTGACTTCTATACATGGGTGACTTCTATACATTCTATAGTGGGTCACAGCTGAAAATCAGCGTTAGGCATTTGTACTTGTGCAGGTACCTAACATAATGCTGAGCTGGTGACCCTTTGACGGTAATTCTCATTTTGTATTTATCTTTTCCTGTTAAATTACGTTTTATTAGTGTCAATAAATGAATTTTCTTTCTTTCTTTCTTTCTTATACGATAAATATACAGATAGAAACTTTCAACATTTATTAAAATTAAGAAAAAGAGTCCCGAGAATTTAGACTTTAGAGAATATTTTTTTTGTTTATTCAGCAAAATATACAAGGAGTGCAAGATGCGGAAAAATTAAGACTATGACAAAAAAATAAAGAGTAAGTTACAAAAATAGCTGCAATATATTAAATTTTCACGACGAAGACGGTGATGATTTTGCGCTAAGATTACAATTCTACTATTATAGAAAACCTTTCTACTATTAGTTCTGAAAGAAGTTTTACAAAGAGGCAGACATGTTTTCTAGACGATCAGATGACCCGGTGAACTGCGTATCACTTACTATAAAGACACTGGGCTGCAAAACTAAATATCTCACTTGTAAAATTGCAATAACTTTTTAAGTACACAAGATATATTATACTTTCGAAATAAAAAGGACTCGAAAAAAGTTTGTAGAGTTTGCTCTATGTAGTTATATCGATTCCTCTGGGCTCAAAGGGCGTATAGCACAAAACAGCTACTGTTCAGGAGAGCCAAAAAACCAAAAATATATAACAAAATTGGCTATAACTTTTTTCTCAATGATTATATATAAACAATCTATGGGAAAAATACTTATATTTTCCTATATTTTAAGTAAATATTATTAAATTAAGTCTAAATATAATAGTTTCCAAAATAGTTTTGCTTTACTACCTAATAAAAGCTACAAAATGTCCTTTACACCCATTTAAAAACCGATAACGTTATTAACTTGGGTAGTAAATATATCCTAGCGTAGAAAAGTTGTATAATATTAGGTAGTAAATGATAATAGCAATGTATAATTGTGTTGTAAATCACAAAGCTTGCATTTAAAATTGTACAACTTTCATAATAAAAAGGGTTAAACGGGGTAGGGGGTACTCAATCCCATTTTGTATTTCTTTTTAAATGTTGTATGTACATTGTAATAGTTCCAAGTTTTCAAAAGACTCCAGAATTTTGATGTTTTTTAAATCTTTTAAAACTTGCTTTTTTCTCTTTTATGTGATAGTCAAATAACTCTTTATCTTTCTTACTCATTGTATCCATATTATGTTCCGCTCTTGTGCATGTTACACATTTGTCTTTATTGGGAATGTGGAAACTAATATTATTTCTCCCTTCTTTTTATTGGAACTGTGTGACAACATCGTACTAACTAATCGAGAATCTAAACTCCAGAAGTGTGCAAATAACGATCGACGTCTCTCTTCTGGTATATCATAGCATCCTCTGCTGCCCTTAAACATGGATTATGTTTAATTTCTTTTTTGGGAACGATGTTTCCACTCCTGTCTTCGTAAGATATTTCCTCTATCTTTAATTTCTTAAAGATGTTAGTTTTCTGGTTTTTCTTTCTTTTTAATTTAACCTATTAAAGTCACCAGGAAGCGATGGACGAGGGCGGCTCAAAAGCGGACTTCGTGGAAATCCTCGGGGGAGGGAAGCATAGGCATATGTTTTGGACATAGGTCCAGTGCACGTCTTAAGGCTGAAACGATTTACAATAAATAGTTGTGGGGTAGCATGGTACAGACGCTGATTAAGTTGAATGATAGTAAAAGGAAATTGTTATTCATGTTGAGAATTAATGTATTTCTACATTATTATGAGTTAATATTATGTCTAACAAGTAACAACTTTTCAGTTTTATTTTGGTTTAGCGGTTCAAAATACATGGAACGTAAACAGCATTATTGTTCGGATTTTTAAACTTTTACATAATACCCGTAGTTATACTTACTGGTCGATAAAGAAAAACTCAATAAAATTATTATGAACTCCATGAACCCTAAAATTAGCTTTACGCCTTTTGAGTCTGGAATAATAGAATAATGTGCTTTACAACCTAAACTTCGCCTTAATACTCATAATTGAATTCCTATACAACCTAGGAAATTTTTAACTTGCGCACTGATGTAATTTACAGCCCGATTTCCTGTTTCATTTTGGTTTACCAGGCCAAAACAGATGGGGCGTAAAGAACATTTTCGTATATACCAATCGATAGAGAATGAAAAACTGAATACGATGGTATAATTAACTCAATTTGCCCCAAAATGTGCTTTACGCCCTTTGAGCCCAGAGGTATCGATATAGAAAGCTGATAACATTTGCTATAAAACGAATTTTTTTTAATCTCTAACGTCTATAGTTTAGAAAAATTTGATGCATTAAAAGTGTAGTATACTTAGTATTGCAGGTCAGTGTATATTTGTGGTAAAATGTGGCCGAAACTAAAAAAAAAAATCTTCACGCACTGAAAATGCAATGATTTTAACAATGGTCTTCTTCGACAACCAATAGACACTTACACATTTTATTTCTGAATCAGGACTGTCTTGTAGACCAAAGTAGTGTACAGCTACCAATAGTCCCTAGTATAAAGATTTTTCTAAACTAGTAGAATTTGTAATCTTGGCCCAAAATCGTCACCGTCTTCGCCGTAGAAGATCATACATAAAAAAGGAGCTAAAGGGTATAAAATAGACACATGTCTAAATGCACGTGATACATACATTTTGACAATAAAGTAACCATATTTTATCTAAATTTTCATGGCTAGGATCAGTTTGTATTGGAAAATTTAATTCTCTTTCTATTTTCCTTTACTTGTTATTTATGTTATAAATAAATATTTAGCCATGCTATAAAAACTAGCCAAATCGGTTCAGCCATTCTCGAGTTTTAGCGAGAGAAACAAAAATCAATTCAATTTTTTTTATAAATTCAAATTCAAATCATTTATTTTGCTTGGGTCACGATGGACACTTACAAAAAGTCAACACAATATTCATAAAGATTCTATATAATACAAATGGTCTACCGTCTACCACCAGTTCGGAACGCGACCACTCTTGAGAAGAACTGGCAAGAAACTCAGAGGGCTTGTCACTTTTTTTTTTTTTGCATTGCGGTCCTATTTCTTATGTATACATATATACAATAACATAATTGAATAACGTAAAAATACTGGCACTGAACAGCTTAGTCCCAAGCAGCTGTGTCGTTTACATAATCAGCAATGCGGTAATACGCTTTTTTGTAAAGTTTTGTCTTGACCGTCTTTTTAAAGGCATTGCGAGGCAAGTCTCTAAGTTGCATGGGCAGTTTGTTATAAAAGCGTATACATTGACCCAATATATATTCAGATAGATTAACCAGGCCCCCCTGTATGTAAGTAGTCAGCCTATACCTGAGGCGTAACTCGCGCGTCATTGGCCCCATAGAAAAGTGAACGCATGATACAAGTAGAATATTCTAAGAAGTCATATGTAAGAATGGTTTTAAATATTGTCATCATCATAAATAAATCCCTAAAATTACCGTAGTTATACTACTGCCGAGTTTGCTGCAGCCATTAGGTTGAACAGGAAAATTACATAACGGCAAAAAACTGAAACACACGACAAAATCTGTCCTGCATTTTTCATGTCGTTATCAACATACGACCTATGAAGTTGTGAAAGCAGTATACTGAAATTCATAATCACGTATACGGAAAAAACGTAGTTATGAAGTTGTCTTTTTTTTATTGCCCTTAGAGGCAAGCGAGCTAGCAGCCCACCTGATGGTAAGTGTAAACCGCCGCCCATGGACTTTGGCAGTGCCAGGGGCACAGCCAAGCCGTTGCCTACCGCGAAGTGAATGCTCTTTTTAAACCTCGTTTAAAGGAGGACATGTTATAGCGCTCGGGAAACACCGCCGCAGGTAATTCATTCCAGAGTCTGCACGTGCCTGGTAAGAATTATCGCTGGAATCGTACCGTGCTGGACGTTATCGTTTCCAGGTGATATGGGTGAATCCTGCTGCGATGTCGAGCTGTACGATGGTAGAAATGTGACGGTGGTACCATGTCAAACAGTTCCTCGGAGCACTCCCAGTGGAACAGACGGTAGAACGTCCCCAATTTGTCCGTGTGATTGGGATCCCCGACGATTCGAACAGCACGTCTTTGGAGGGAGTCAAGAGGATCGAGTTGGTAACTGGGCGCACCTGCCCACAGGTGAGAGCAGTATTCCACGTGCGGCCGAACCTGTGCTTTGTAAAGTGCAAGTCGTTGGCCGGGCGTGAAATACCCCCTGGCTCTGTTCAGAACGCCCATCTTTTTACTAGCCAATTTGGCTTTACCTTCCAGATGACTCCCAAACTGGACCTTGCTGGAAATATCGACGCCGAGGATTCCAATATTCTCGGAGACACGAAGGGATACCCCTTGGAACTGAGGCGCTACGACAAAAGGTTCCTACTAACATTCCATTAAACGCCTACAGTAAATTTAATCTCAGCTTCCTATTTGACATAGTGCAAACATTTATAAGGCGATTGAAATGAAATTAAAAAACATGCTTTGTTTCTAGGTTTTCTAATATATGAAAATACTTACCCCCAGTGGTTATTTGTTTACCCATAAATAACCCCTGATTAAGTGAATAATCGTTACTATGCGTATAACGATGTCGTGTAACAATTTTATTTCTTGTCTTTTTAACGCTTTAAATTGGGATTGACCCCAATTTCTGAAATTGATCCTAAGGCTAGTCTGGTGGGGATAACTACCATTATTTACCCGGGGTGACCATTATTTACCCCATTTAGTGGGGGCAATTGGTAGGTACTGGTCTAATTGTTTCTAGTCTTCTTTGTCAGATTTTACGCTACAGACTACATGTAATCACTGGCATAGATAGTACAATTGTGTCCGGGACCGACAGCTTTACTTGTCCTGCGAAGCGCGAAGGAGATCAAGGTGTGATGGGATGTCAATTACTATAGTTAGTGTCTTATTTGACCTCCTTCCTGTCTTGGGGTGCGAGCGCAAGCCGCGTGTTCCGTCTGTCGTTCTGAGAACACAAAATCAATAATGGCAACGTTCGGTGTGTAACACGTTACATAACACCCCGTAACGCCGGTCAGTGCCCAGCTATAGACTTAATAAATAATAATCATCACCATCATAATTTCAGCCCATAGATGACCCACTATTGAAACGGCCCCCTCCAAGTTCATGGAGGGAAATTAGCCTACTGTGCCACGCTGGCAAGACGGATTGGCACAGGGTTTGTTTCAAGTTTTCCTTCTCTTGCGGCTTGGCATTTCTTTTTGTCGGCTCTTACGACACCCTCAGGATGGAATGGAGTGGTGACACTATGTATTCTATATTCGTCACCACACGGAATCCACATGAAATAATAAATAATACACATGCATATCACAAATATTTCCAACTTTCTTGGTTTTCAATGAGTACATAATTACTTCTTACCGCAAAAACACTTGATTCTGGTGCAACACACCGTGGAAAATATCAGACATAGGGTTTGCCACATTCTAAAACTTTTGAAAGCAAATATTCAACCAGGTACTTCAATTAGATCGTAAATTATGTATTACTATTCAGCCCTAAAATGACCCACTGCTGAGTCAGGCCCTCAAGTTACATGGGGGGTAATTAAACCAACACTACTGTGCCACGTTGGCCAGATATAGCGTCACCACCTCATTCCATCCTGAGGGTGTAGTAAGGGCCGACAAAGGGTAATGGCAAAGCCAATAACATAGCAGCAAGAAAAGAATAACTTGATACAAACTCTCCATCTCGCCAGCTAATTCCCCCTTTAGGCTAATTTCCCTCCATCAATATGGAAGAGGCCCGATTAAGTAGTGGGTCATTTATGGGCTGAAAGGACGATGTGATTTCACAAAAAGCGCTTATTTACTGATAGATGCTTTGCGAGCTTTGACGAAGTCATGCGTTTTTTTTTAAATGGTATCTACTTTTTTCTTCGTATTGCTATATAGAACTGCAACATTTGCTCCTTGAAGAAACAATATCCTTTTTTTTATTGGTTTTCTTAGTAATTTATATTAAAAAAGAAAATATAGAATTATAATACGTACAAATGTATATACACACATACATCCCATCTATCCGCGCACACACACACACACATTAACACACACACTACACCGAAAATATGGTGCTACCATTCTCTCTTCCCACTAATTCCACTAACTTTAATGCATACTCTAAAAAATGTTTTCTGGTATCATCGTCCATCACTATTTCATTCATATTATCTATATTCATCTGTCTGCCAATTCAAGTCAATGCGATTGTCCGAGTGGTGACGGATTAAATACATAGTTTCACCACCCCATTCCATGCTGAGGGTGTTGTAAGAGCTGACAAGGAAAGGAAATGACGATACCTACCCTAGAGCCGTAAGAGAATGTAAGTTTGATATGAAACCCTGTGCAACCTGTCTAGCTAGCGGCACAGTAGGCTCATTTCCCTCCTTCTAAGTGGAGGAGGCCCGACCCAGGCGCAAAGGGATGATTATCCAACCAGACGTGATGGTATGTCTGGCAGGCGGCCGCGGTGCCTATCCCCCCTATAACTATAGTTGGGAATTTCTTGACCGGTGTAGGACTTTTTGGTAATTCTCGCATTTTGTAGGCGACATTTCTTGATGTTCATAGTTCAGATTTTCGGGTAAATTGTCTATTGTATGTCGCTACAAGTTAGTGAACAAAATTACACTCAGCACACAGTTATACATAGCCGCTTTAGGAAACCATCCCACCATAATGTGGTAGCCCTAGTTAAAGCTAGCTTTTGCGGAAGTTTGACAGTGAAGGGCAACTCGCTAAACAAGCTTTGGACTTACATAACAATCGTCGGACTACGCCATGTATAATATAGAACGAATCTATAGTGCATTTAGAAAGTATTACTTAACACTCGTAAGCAAACACTACACAGAAGGGCTGTATGTATTAATACTAAAAATGAACAAATTAAATGTACACCGTGTGCAGTTTGATCCAACTCCATCTCAATTATAAAGGCGCCATATAATTTTATTGCAAACTTGCTGACCCGGCAACCTTTGTACCGCGTCAGAATCAATAAATAAAAAAGCTGAATGATTAATTCAAAATTTCAAAATCTTTCCACTTTATTAAAATATGTACAAACCTTAACTGGAATACAGATATAATAATACTAAAATTTCAAATTTCTTATTTTATGAAATGATACTGGCACTGACCACTAGTGGCCATATTTTACAAATAAAAAAATGGAGATTTGGCGAATTATGTCCCCATTACTGGAATATTTCAATACCAAAATTAGCCAAATCGGTCTCGAGTTTTAGCGAGACTAACGAACAGCAATTAATTTTTATTTATATGTATAGATTAAAGAAGAATTACCATATTACCTTACCTTACTGAATGCTGCAGTTCAAATAACATTAACCTTTGTGATATTTCAAATTAATACAGCAACATATGGTATTGTATTATAATGTACTCAACACTCACTAATAGTTACGTTTTTCATTCTGAGATATAATAAAAAGAGGATAAAATCTAAAAGGCATTATTTGAAATGTGTGAATCGTATTTACATTCAGTTGTTAGGTACTTCACACAATAATGTTTTTTATCATCTACGATGTTATTCTCATAACCTATCCATGAGAAATCTGACTTCGGCGTCCATACGAGGAAGCAAATGCGTAATTCATTCACATAATACTAAAGTGAAACTTTTAAATTATGCTGTCATGATTTTTTTTTGTCAAACATCACGGCGATTGTTATAGCACACTATTTATTTGTACTTATCAGTTTCTGATTTCTTTTACCGAAAATTTGTTTACTAGCGAGTTGGTTGCAACATGCCCAAAAGATGGACTGTCTTGTTGGTCTAGGGGTTGCCTTTGGATCACGGGATTCGATTCCGGGGCCGAGTAAGTCTCTTTGTGTACATCAGAGGCACTTGCTCTGAGTCTGGGTGTCATTTGTAGTCGTGAATTCCATGTTTGTAAACTGCCCCGTGATGCAGTTTAGATACATTACATAGATGAAACAATTGTTAGTCCTTAATATTTTCTGACTTACGCGATTTTAGATCAACGGGTCCCGGGTTCGATTCCGAGGTCGCGCTTCGCGTTCGGGTTAGTGTCTTTGTCTAAACCAGAGGCACTTGCTCGGAGTCTGGGTGTCATTTGTGTTCGTGAATTACATGTTTGTTAACTGCTCCCTGGCTACAGAGAAGGGGTTTCGTTTCTTTAAAAAAGAAAACAAAAATACTAGCTGACCGGGCAGACGTTGTCCTTCATGATATTCGTTTACCGACTGCAGCGCCATCTGTCAGGCTAATTTGTGAATCTAAACCATCCTCGGTGCCATCCAAACGCATACCAAAAAAACATTCAAAATCGGTCCAGCCCTTTGGAGAAGTTCAGTGACATACACACGTACAGTAGAATTAAATATATAACTAGCGACCCATCCCGGCATCGCACGGGTGCAATATTATGCATGTATTTTACATATAAACCTTCCTCTTGAATCATCACTCTATCTATTAAAAAAGCCGTTTCAAAATCCGTTGCGTAGTTTTAAAGATTTAAGCATACATAGGGACGGACGGACGACAGCGACTTTGTTTTATACTAGTTATGTAGTGAAAATGACACGGGGCTGATATTGCAACACCTGGCTACAGGCGGCCGAAACATCAGGCAAATAAAGGTACCGTCACAATATTTCCGCGCTCCAGGCCCAGATTATCTGCTTTGAGATGTGTGTCATTTTCATAACGGTATCGCTTATGTGTTTAGCTTTGTTACACGTCCGACCTCTCTCAATGCCTTCTTTTTGTAACACTGTGACATAACAATTGCCCAATGCTAATAGCTCGCTTTATATGGCGGAGCATGGTACAATTAATCCGAGACAAAACTCCGTCATGCCGGTTACATCATTGACACATTTTATTAACTACATGACCATTTCTATCAGTGTGTCACTTTTTGGAATGTAATGTAATATGTATACGTAACCATGAAGCCGTGAACTTAAATAATTGAAAAAAGAACATCACTACATATTTTAGAACAAAGTCGCTGTCGTCTGTCCGTCTGTTAAATCTAAAACTACGGATTTTAAAAGCGTTTTTTTTAACAGATATAGAGATTCAAGAGGAAGGTTTTTATGTATATTCATAATACATCCATATTATTGTAGAGAAACACTGATAAATTTAGAGGTTCATCATTGTACCCTTGCGAAGCTGGGGCGGGTCGCTAGTAATACATGTGAAAATACAATCATCATCATCATTTCAGCCAAAAGACTTCTACTTATGGATATAGGCCTCCCCCAAGGATTTCCACAAAGACCGGTCCTGGGCCGCCCGCATCCATCTTTTTCCGTCGACCTTAACCAGGTCATCAGTCCCTCGTGTGGGAGGCCTACCAGCACTGCGCTTTCCGGAACGCGGTCGCCACTCGAGGACTTTTCTGCCCCTTATGGCACAGAAAAATACAATACACATAAAAAAAATACGTATAACTAAAGCCATATAGCCATCCGACGTGAGAGTTAGTTAAACCAAGGAGCTTTAGGTTTAAAATGTTTTTCTATAATGAAATATAGATGTTTTCCTAAAACAGGTTTTTACTCTAAAACATAGGTTCCACTGAAACCCACCAACTAGATGTCGTAATAATTATCCTAAAAGCGTAGTAATCAGTGTAGTAATAGCCTACAGTGTCATGCTGGCATGACGGGTTGGCACAGGGTTACATAACCAGGTAGCGGGCACCTCGGCGGGGCGTCAACGTTCGACTGCGCTTGCGCACCGGTGGCGCCCCAAGCATGCCGTGTGAGGGTATACCGCTGGGGTTTTAGTGGGTATACGGGTTCTGTCCCGGGAGTCCCACACAATCACCGACCTCTCCCCCGGGGGGCGGTGGTATGCATAAATCATTTCCCCAGCGAAAACAAAAAAACACTCTCAGGATGGAATGGGGTGGTGAGTTAGTGACACAAGCTATTCTAAATCCGTCACCACACGGAGACACACAGTATCTATAGTAGTACTATCGATTCTTTCGTTATTTAGATGGGTTTTTACACTTTATTTATGCATTTGGAAGCTGAACACATTTCTTGCCCACTACACGGCGCCATGGAGATGTTTATGGCCGGGTACACGGCGCCGTGTGGTTGGCTTTAGATAGGTTGAAGTCTGATCTACTTGGACCTTATTTGTAAGTTTGGCAGACTAATATCACGCCGTAGCCACGTCGGTGAGTGATTTTATCTATGGGGTGGGTTGTAGACCTTATAGCAGGCACTTCTCACGGCTTTTCGTGTTAGCTATTCGTATTTACTCGCAGTAGGTACATATTTGTGTTCTGTATTTGTGTATGCCATTTTTTTACCTACATACTCGTAAGTCTTGTTTTACAATACACCATCCACACACAGCGCTTAATGTCAAATTTGCTATAAATACGCGACTACTGTTACATGTATGTGGTGGCAGATTCAAAATACACATGACATTGTTACGTTGGTGACAACCAACCCATACCGTCCTGAGGGTGTCGTAAGAGTTGAGTAAAGGAGCGCAAAAGGCAGATCACCTCGCCGCGCTTGTTAACTGTTAGGGCCTCCGCGCATTATGCAGCCAGGCCGCGCGGCCAAGTCGCTGCGGCCAACTAATTCTTCTACGATGTATATAGCTGCGCGCATTACGCGGCCAGGCCGCGCGGCCAAGTTTTGGTCGCGCGGCCAACGAAAAACATCGCGTCACATACGCGGCCTATTGGCCGCCGCGACCAATCCGCGTATTATGCGGCCAGGCCGCGCCACTGGCCGCCTAAATGCGCGGGGGCCCTTACTGTTGTTACCTGTATTCCATTAATATTCGACCTTACCGAAACATAAATAAAAACCATCAAGGAATCAATAACATTTTACTTAAAAATAACAACAATAACTTAAACTACAATCTATATACAATAATATAACTTGTACTATATAGCACTTATCCACTTTGAAAACTATGACTTAGGCAGTTTGTTCTTAATACTAGGTGGCTCACTTTCTCCTATGATAGGGGCCTCCTCCGTGGCCAGCGGCAATTGCATTGGTGTAGCTGTCCCCTCCTCCAAAACCCCCATGACCTCCTCCAATATCGCCTAAACTGAAACCATGGCCTCCGTGGCCTCCACTAGAGCCATGCCCACTGAAGCCGACACTATAGCTATCTCCACCAAAGCCTCCTCCATGGCCCCCTCCGTGCCCTCCTCCATGGCCGCCTCCAAGGCCGCCTCCACCTAGGCTGTAACTGTCTCCACCATGTCCGCCGCCTAAAGTGGAGTAGCTGTCTCCGCCGCCATGGCCCCCGCTGTAGCTGTCACCGCCTCCACCGTAACCACCGAGACCGACTGAACTGGTGTCATGGACGCTAACACTATAGCTGTCGTGGCCGCTATAGCTGTCATGACCTCCGCCGTGTCCACCAAGGCCGCCACCGTGACTCCCACTAAAACCACCGTGATCATGGCCGCCGCCAAACGAGCCTAGGCCGCCACTGATACCGCCGTGGCCATGGTCACCATGTCCACCGCCAAAGCTACCTCCGTGTCCTCCGCTAATTCCACCTCCATGGCCATGTTCATCGTGTCCTCCTCCGAAACCTCCGCTGGAACCCCCTCCGTAGCCACCGCCAAATCCCCCGCCAATACTACCTCCGTGTCCATGGTCATCATGTCCACCACCAAGTCCACCGCCAAATCCACCGCCAAATCCACCGCCAAATCCACCGCCGATACCGCCCCCGTGGCCATGGTCCTCATGCCCACCTCCAAATCCACCACTTAATCCGCCCCCGTGGCCATGGTCCTCATGTCCACCCCCATATCCACCTCCGATTCCACCTCCGTGACCATGGTCGTCGTGTCCACCGCCAAAACTTCCACTAGTACTGCCACCGTGGCCATGATCATCATGGCCACCTCCAAAGCTGCCGCCTCCGAAACCACCTCCGAATCCACCGCCATGGGCTCCACTTAGTTCGATGCCTCCATGACCTCCACCGAGATCGTAGCTATCATGGCCTCCACCAATGTCGCCACCGCCGTGACCCCCCAAATCTAGTCCTCCGTGACCACCTCCTAAGTCATAGCCTCCGTGGCCGCCACCTATGTCATGGCCTCCTCCAAAGCCTCCTCCATGACCGCCTCCTAAACCACCTCCGTGGCCGCCACTGAATCCACCTCCGTGCCCTCCGCCAAATCCACCTCCGTGGCCGCCGCCGAAACTGCCTCCGTGACCACCGCCATGTCCACCGCCGTGGCCACCTCCTTTAATGTAGTCGGCGAATCCTCCGTGAAGATGATCGGCGAATCCTGCACCGTGGCCGCCTCCGAAGCCCCCGCCGTGGCCACCCCCGTATCCCCCGCCCCCTCCACCGTGGCCGTGGTCGTCGTGTTGCTCATGAATTACAACTTCTTTTGATGAATGGTGTTCTTCAGGTATGTGCACCCGTATGTGAACACTGGGAACAAAAAATACTTTATCAGATTTTATTTCAAGCAGTGTCGTTGTAACCAGTAAATTTCTACTACTTAAATTTTTACTACTACATAACGAAGACACAAGGTGTCTTTGAGTGGATATCCCGTGTCTACTATAGTGTTATAACAGTTTTATTCGCATCACATCATAGGCTATAAATAACCACTAATAACATATCCACTATAAATTGTACAATAGTTTTAAGAAAATGTGTGGAAAATAAATGGTTTAAATGGCTAGGCAAACTATGAATATAATAAAAACAATTGATCGCAATGCTAACATAATGCGGATTATAAAATACAGTGAAACCTCAAGATGGGTATCTGCAATAACATAACAATGAATTTTCACCAGTTACCGCAAAGAAGAAGCGTGAGAATCGTTATAGAAATCTCAACCAAATTGCTCTATCCACTGTGTTCTTGCGGTTCCGAGTAAGCTTGGTAGTACGACAGTCTTATAACTAACCACTTGTATATCATAACCACTGCTTAACTAGGGAACTATTTATTGATAGTTACAATATCTTCCAACGACACTTGAATAGTGATCCCTTTAAACATATCGTTCAAAATAGAATGTGCAAATAATCGTAAAACCTTAAAAGTTAAGAAAACATAAGATACTAACTGTTCACTTCCAAAAGTCGCGAAGCAGACGCCAATGCTAGCCAGTAGAAAGCAGCTCAGCTGAAATAATAACAGCCTAGTATCATTTAAAGTACGTGCGTCCTGGCAAACCAGTTACTGTTAGGGTTTATTCCACGGGCTCCTGACCGCGTACGAAATGGAAAGTGGTCAAATGCTCGTAAGTTACAGAGATAGTGCGCATTCGCACGTAAAAACAACAATTGTGTTACGTAAGTAGACAGTTCCGAATAATAATGACTCCCAAATGAGATCGTCTTAATGAAGTTACGCGTATAGAATTTTATGTATTCTTTCTATGTTGATCAAATTTAGTAAAGGGTTTCTATTTAACAAAATAAAAAATACAACGAAAGCTGTACATATAAACAAAATAAAATAACGATTTTATGTACTAATGTTAATTTAAGATAACACTAAAGTGAAAACGCTTAAGTTTAAATCAGTCGCTCCTAAGATTTTATCACTAAAGAAAATTAAAGTGATCACAGTCCAGGATATAGTCATCTAAATTCGTATCCAAGTATAATCTTGTCCGCAAGAAATCCGGAAGTATTAGGTACGCTCTCATATAATGAGTTACTCACGGCTAAACGGAAAGCCATGATGCGTGGGCAATGAAGGTGCTTTTGATGCCTTTTCTCCACCAGATGCCTCTAAAGTGGATGTCACTACTCTTATGTGTAGCCGGCGTCGCGTGAGCCTTTTATATGGCAGTGAATGTACACAACCCCCTACTCCTGATATCAATCATATTAAAATTCGTGTAATTAAACGAAATTGTTTATGATGAATGCTCAAATGTGAAACAGGGACTCCCGTTCAACTAATTGCTCCCTAGATAACCGCAGTTTATATTTTGAATTTTGATACCTAATTATGATGCCTAACGTGTGTCATGTTACCGTATAATGATACACTGATTGATTGCCAAAATGGTAATGTTTCTGGGCAGGTTAATTCAGACTTATCAATAGAAACCTTATTTTAAAAAAAATCTTGTCTACTACTACAATTTACTTTCTTTATTTACGATGCTAAATTTAGTGTTGGAGAATTCATTATGTCAAGGAATAAAAACGAAGGAAGGATTACTAACATTGATACTAATTTTATGGACTGATTATTAATACGGTTTAGTCAGAATGTTTAGGATTTATTACCATCTATGACGCAGCTGGCGATTTAAATTATCTAGAAAAGTCTTCTCTCTAGCTTAATTAAAGTCATTGCTTAGCCAATACATAATATGGGTTCCATAATTTGAATTTAAAGAAATACCAGCGGCGCGCCCTGGCTTCGCGCGGGTATTTAACATAAAATTCAAAAACTGTAATAATGTAGGATTCTAGTGGTCAAATATTCTACCGTATATGGCCGTCATTACACGTAGCGTAAAAACCGACAGCTGATCTAACCAGGGAATTACCGGTAGTCCCATATGATAGGTCCTGGGCCGCCCGCATCCACTGCTTTCCGGCGACCTTAACCAGGTCGTCGGTCCACCGTGTGGGAGGCCTACCAGCACTGCGCCTTCCGGAACGCGGTCGCCACTCGAGGACTTCTCTGCCCCATCGGACGTCGGTCCTGCGAGTTATGTGCCCTGCCCACTGCCACTTAAGTTTGGCAATCCGGTGGGCTATGTCGGTGACCCCGGTTTTCCTGCGTATCTCCTCATTTCTGATTCGATCTCACAGGGAAACTCCGAGCATAGCCCTCTCCATTGCCCTTTGGGTGACTTTGAGCCTTCTGATGGAGCCCATAGTGACTAATACTACTCGGACCATAAATTACCCACGGCTGAGTCGAGCCTCTTCCCATTATATGGAGGTTAAATAGCCTACTGTGCCACGCTGACCAGATTTCGTTTGAAGTTTTCCTTCTTTCCTTTCCTTTCCAAAACGAAATTACAAAGCCGAAACCTATCTCAGGCTTTGGCGACACCCTCAGTGTAGAATGGGGTGGTGTCACTATGTATTCTATATCCGTCACCACAGGGACTTTAAGCATACCTATATAAATATATATCCAGAGGATATTTTAGGAGTCGAAAATGAAATGACAAGGCATACTATACTGCTGCGTACGAATGTGACAATTTGATATTATTCATGACTAGCTTCACTACGCGTCGTCACCCGCGGTACGACAATACCCGCGGGTAACACAGCACCTGTGCGAAGCCGGGACGGGTACTAGCGAAGCCGCTAGTATATAATAATAAAGATTTAGTTACGTTTTAGTTAGAAAACGTTTGTATGGGAAAAACAAAAAGGCTGTTTTTAGGGTTTTTCCGGCAACTATTCGAATTTTTCTCGCCGTAAAAACCATCCTTGAACATCAACGAACATTGGCCAGGTGTTGTTGAGTTATGCGCTTACCAACACATTAGCGATTCATTTTTATTTTCAAAGATAAAAAAGTAACAATGACAGAGCAAACGAGCAAGAATTTAATAAGATTAAGTTCATCGAACTACTTATAGACGACGCAAATAAAGTAAATCAAAACTACCAGCGAATTGATCGCAGGTGGAAATTTCCATACACACGTAAACCAAAGACTATAGGGTAACTGCAACGTAATAATTATTATATTACGACACAGGGTTGAACGCATAAGTTGTTACGCAAAATTAAGTAACCATCAATGGAGGTCTGCGAAAGGTTGGCTGATCCAACGTACATACAGATGCAAAATTATGTCAAAACGAACTACGTTGTATGAGGTCGAGCATCTAAATCGATAATAATGGTCTACTCCCACTAATCTAGACTGTTAAACAATCGCATTTTCTGTGGTTCGTTTTCAACACTCGACGAGTGAGAAAATTGAGGTCTCATAAATTTATTTGAAAAATGTGCGCGACAGTATTGTGTCTTTCAGCAGTAGCGACACCACATGGACCTGTAGATAGGTCAGCTACTGATCATTGCTTAAATTAATGCATAAGTTTTGCAGGATCGCTGGGTTCCGACATCGACGGCCGCACCGCACCAGCTTCCAAATCCAAGCAGTTGCGATGCTCACCGTCTCCACATTTATAAATCTACCTGAGCGTAAGTAAAGTAGTAAAAGTAGCGTTATATATATAAAAATTAATATTGTGTGAGCATTTCAAATTAGTTATTTAGTATAAGATTACAATTATGGTAGCACAAACTAGTTAGACTCATTAGTGAAATCAATTACAACTGTAAACAAGAAGCATAGCCAAATATAGAAAGAAGACTGGATGATAATAAAAGATTTCACAGCACATACTAACTTTGGTACTTTACCTAATTCGTCGTGGTGACTGGATTGCACAGTGTAGCACCCCATTCCATCATAAGGGTGTCGTAAAAGCCGAGAAAGAGAAACGACAAAAGCGAAAACCAAGCCGCGGGAGACGGAAAACTTGAAACGAAACCTGTGCCAGCGTGGCACAGTAGGCTATATAATTACTCTCCATGTAAAGGTAGGAGGCCGACTTTGCAGTGGTCATTTTTAGTAAGTAGTACCTTTGGAGACTTTTGCTTAAACTGTTTAAATATTACTACCATGATATGTAGTACATAAAAAAAAACATTGCTAAGCTAATTATAATGAAGTCCAGACCAGATGATAGGGATAGGATAGTTTTTTTTAAATACAAAAGACACTAAGAAATGGAAAACAAAAATTCAAGCATGTTTCAAAATGCAACATTAGGTAATTACGCAATACGTGTATCTGTTTGATAGGTAGCCATTAAATTTGTTCACATGCGCAAGGCCGGCAATGCCTTCGGGTATTGTACATTGTTTATCATTATATCATTCTTCTATTTCTCACCACTGTAATAAAAATTCGGTGTGATAAAGTATTATTCTTTTTTTAAAATTTCTATGCTAGGGTACCTAATCATATCCGGCATAAACCTAGGGTTCCATGACAATTTGTAAAAGGAAATAGTACTTAATCTATCGTGTATCGTATTTTAATTAACTTCTACTACTTTCCAGCCCATAAATTACCCACTGCCGAGTCGAGCCTCTTCCAACTACATGAAGGGTAATAAGCCAACTGTGCCACGCTGGACAGACGGGTTGGCACAGGTTTGAGTATCTGTGTCGTGCTGGAGTTGCGCCGTGCGTGGGATAGGCCGCGTCGCAACCTAGTCAGCGTCGTGGGGAGCCTCTCGCTGCCGGATCTCATTAGATCCATGGTCCGGAGCGAGAGGGCTTTTAGGGAGACGGCCTCATTCTGCGAAGCCGTCATGCCAGCCAAGGAGGAGGCTGAACGGCGGGCCAGAGAGATGGCCTCCCAACGCCCAAACCGCCAGCGCCGCAACGGGCGTCGGAGGGCGCTGGCTGACGTCCGCCCGCCGTAAGTGGGCCTGCGGGCGATTGACCTCGGAAAGTCCGTCGCCTGCGTAAAACAAGCACCGGGAGGAAGGCGCCCCCCCTCGTAATCTGAGGGGCCCGCCTCAGAGCATGGGGCTCCACTAAGAGGCGGGCCAAGGCCCCCAGGGTCACGGAGCATGCTCTCTGCAATGGGAGTGAATCCCGTGGCCCTGGCTTGGGCAGTCAAGGATCGCCGTCGGTTTTAGTGGGTAGGTCGGGGCGCAATTTACCATCTCTACGCGCCTCGGAGTCCCACATACCCGGGCCATTCCCCAACGGCCAGGTATACAAGAGGATCACCGACGTAAAAAAAAATGTGTTGAGTATCAAGTTTTGATTCTCTTGCGGCTAGGTTTTCGGCCTTGTAATTTCCTATTGTGGACTCTTACGACACCCTTAGGATGAAATGGGGTGGTGACACAATTTATTCTAAATTCGTCACCACACGGACTAAATAACTATCTACTTTGTTCTAAAATTGTGGCAACTGTCTTCTCGAGTCACACAATAATAATAACGAAAGTTGTCAAACGTAAGTCTGGCTTATAATTAATTACATTGCTGAAAACACACAGTCTACTCACCACGTAAGGAATCCGTGACATAAACCGATGACAAATTTAGGTTAATCTTACATTAATACAATCCGACACTCGATATGGTTACATAATATCGGCGTCGATCTACGTCCGTTGTGTTTACATACCACTAGACATTTTCTTACTTGTCCGTCGGTATTGCATCACGCCACGAATAAAGACTTTGCATTTACTGGAATCGTGACATTTGACATGACAAACCGAAACTAACCGAAAGCCCTGGTCGGCCTACATTGTTAAATCAACACACATTACTTCGCGGCATTAGTGGTCATAAAGTAAAACCAGACCCATTGTTTCGAATGTCATTAATGTGTGCCGCCGACATCGGTACTCGCACTGGTAGTCGTAATTTTCTGGCAAACAGGAATCTGAAAAGTTGGACACCCGTCTAGAGTGACAGTAGAGTTTTATGAAGCACCACCTACAGCTGCGGCGGTGTACACATTTGCCGCCATTCGTCGTTACAGCCTATAAATGTCCCACTACTAAGTCGGGCCGCCTCCATAATCATGGAAGGACATTAGCCTACTGTACCACGCTATGGCGAAGTTGGCACAGGGTTTGTATAAAGTTGTCCTCTTGTGACTAGGTGACCTGCCTCTTGCGTACCTTTAGTGGCCTCTTACGACACCCTCAGGATCGTATGGGTTAGTGACATTGTGTATTCTATAACCGTCACCACACGGATTAAGCAATTGAAATTTAAATTTCCTCAGTGACGTCTACAATTCGATAACCTAGTTCAAAATAATATCTATTGATTTCATTTATACCATTGAAAGGCTCAAAGTCACCCAAAGGGCAATGGAGAGGGCTATGCTCGGAGTTTCCCTGCGAGATCGAATCAGAAATGAGGAGATACGCAGGAAAACCAGGGTCACCGACATAGCCCACCGGATTGTCAAACTTAAGTGGCAGTGGGCAGGGCACATAGCTCGCAGGACCGACGGCCGATGGGGCAGAAAAGTCCTCGAGTGGCGACCGCGTTCCGGAAGGCGCAGTGCTGGTAGGATTCCCACACGGTGGACCGACGACCTGGTTAAGATCGCCGGAAAGCAGTGGATGCGGGCGGCCCAGGACCGGCCTTTGTGGAAATCCTTGGGGGAGGCCTATGTCCAGCAGTGGACGTCTTTTGGCTGAAATGATGATGATGATGATACCATTGAAATCGCATTTTTATTTTAGTTAATATATTAATGTAGGACATTAATATATTTTTATTGCAAGACAAAAAGAGATTTGTTTCATATCTCCCACCTGTTAAAAAATGCCACCCTAGGCTTCAGCCTTTTTTTTACGTTTGAGCTCCTCATGCATATCCGGCCGTTGGGGACTGGCCGGAGTATGTGGGACTCCGGGGCGCGTAGAGATGGTGAATTGCGCCCCGACCTACCCGTAAAAACCGACGGCGATCCTCGACTGCCCAAACCAGGGCCACGGGATTCACTCCCTTTACGGGAGCATGCTCCGTGACCCTGGGGGCCTTGGCCCGCCTCTTCTAAAGCTAGTGGAGCCCCACGCTCCAAGGCGGGGCTTCAGGCTTCAGCCTGCTCTAACCTAGCTAGCTGGTAAATCCATTACTGTGTAGCAGTTGAATAAATTAATATGAATATGACGACTGCTACTGTAAACAACAGCAATATTTCATGGTATTTACTTACGGAAAGCAACAAATGATTCACTAATCTTTTTATGGCGGTAACTAGGTAGGTATGTTAGTTGCAGTTACATAAAAATAAAATGATCAATTATCAAATCACGCGGGACGGTCAAGAAAAAAAACTATAAACACTTTACCATGGATACAGTCCATGGTAAAGTTTTTATAGCTTTTTTTCACAAACAATATTGACACAGTTCTAATAATGAAGTCCGCGTTCTCGTAGAATCTTAAATACACCATAAAATAAGCGATGTTTACGTTAAATCTTATCAAGTTAAAATAATAATTTAACACCCGTAAACATAAAATACAGAAGATAGAAAGTTATAAATAACATTTTCATCCCCCCATCTCGGAAAGAGTATTGTTGCTCTTCGATATCTGAGGGCAAAAGCCGTTTTTATTCGCTAGAGAATAAAGTATTTTTGCTCTTCGATATCTGAGTGCAAAAAGCCGTTTTTATTCGCTAGAGAATAAAGTAAAGATTATTCTGTAATACTTACCTGTCATAATGTAGTAATTAATACCTAAACTGAAATAAAAGTGTACCTATCTTGTGATTGTAAACGTTTTTTTTTGCATTTAGTCATTTCCTCGCTGAGGTGGAATGAAAAGTTACGTGTTGCACTCGAGTGCAAAGATTTTTCACCTCGTGCTCTTTTGATTCCCTCGCTAACGTTCAGGATACTAATTTTAGAATCCTTCGCTTGCTCGGTCATCAAAATTGAACACGCGGTTAAAAAGCAACTTTGCACTCTTGAATAACAAATAACTATTCTCACCTAATGGTGAATGTTCCAGGGTAGCCCGCGAAATTCAAATTTTCGTACGTTTTTTGCAATTGCGTTTTCCGGACTACAGGGTCTATAACGTCGTTTCAACCCATAAATGACCCACTACTGTGTCGGACCTCCTCTAAGTTCATGTTGGGAAATTAGCCTACTGTGCCACGCAGCCAAAACGGGATGATAAAGAATAAACAATGTCACCAACCCATACCATATTGAGGGTGTCGTAAGAAGCGACTAAAAGAACGCATTAGGCAGATCACCTAGCCGCAACAGAAGTAAAACTTGAAGCAAACCCTGTGGCAACCCGTCTTGGCTGCTAGTACACAGTAGGCTGATTTCCCAACATGAACTTAGAGGAGGCCCGACTCAATAGTTAAGGGCTGAAACGTCGATAAAGACCCTGTAGTCCGGAAAACGATCACGCTTACGTAAGGTTAGGTTAGTAGGCCTAACCGAGTTTTATGTATGAATTAACTCTGGCCTTGCTACGAATGATCGTCCTCGAAAGATATCGAAGCCACGCATAGCCATGTGCAATACCTTTTTAGAATCCCTATTAAATGCGCCAAAAATTGTGATACAGTGGCACTTTTCTTTAGAGTATTTTTTTCACAGTGGGGTCCGAAGTAAATAACAAGTTTTGATTTAAGAATGATGGCTTTCGTAAAACTTAATATTATCTTCAACACACCCAATAAACTACCATAAATAGCATGTCTAACGAAAGTACTCATGAGTACCAATCTATTGAAAATTTTTAAAAAGATACAGAATGTAGCTTTTTTCGAATTTTATCAAGTTTTAGTAAAAAAAAGACAATTTCTCATAAAAACACAAAATCAATTGTAACTCTGCAGGGGTTGACCCTAAGGACCACCCGTAGAAAATTTTTTTGCTTCTCATGGCCCCATCTAACCGCTGGTTTCGTTTGATCCATGACTTTTTGACCACCCTGTATATTACATTAAATATGAAAAAACGCAAATTCTGCTGTCGGTGCGACCGGACGTGTGCATCTATTTTCTTAATATTTTAATACTCTAATGCACTTAAACAACTATCGAAAATATAACCAACGTCTATTAAAATAGTGATCAATATTCAACTACGTGTGACTTCAACAAATATAACTACAGAAGACACCAAGTATCATCAACGGTTGAAGTAATCGCCCTTCACCCCCTCGGGTAAGCGAGAAGTATTATATTTTTTGACTCGCTTACTCATAGCAACATCGACTGGCGCTTGCCCACGACGTCATACCAATACCACAACTACCGTTAACTATCATAAGGATGAGCCTACAACGTACACCACCTAGTGGAAATATCATAAGCGGTAGCGGTACCTGCTCGACTCCCGATTTACGAACTTTATCATCTGCAGATGACTTTGTTTCTCAACGGCAAAAACGTAAATTACATGATATGGATGGAGAAATACGACAAGACATTGCAAACTTCAGGACTGAAATAATGAAATTTCTTCGGGATTTTACTGAAAAACAAGACGAACGATCGTATAAACTGTCCCAGGAGATAAATGAGGTTAAAGGTGACATAAAAAATATAAAACACGCAACTGAAACCTTAATCTTCGATCAAAATACTATGAAAAGTGAAATGGAGAACCTGAAAGGTCAAACATCTGCTCTCCAGGAAAAGATTAATACACTAGAATACCGGCTAAACCGCTTTGAAAAAGATGAGGTATCCACTATTAAAAATCCGCCACATCTTGAGTGTGAAGACATGGCCCTAGAAATCCAACAACGTGCGCAGCGGCAACACAATATTGTAATTGTCGGAATACCCGAACTTAATGATAAAAGTTCAGAAAAAAGACGCGAATATGACAACCAGCAAGCACTTACGATAATACAATCCATATATAAAGAATGCCCGGTTCCTGTGAAATGTTTTCGCCTGGGAAAGTATTGCGTAAATAAAAATAGACAATTAAAAGTATGTTTTGAGCTAAAAGATACTGTCCTCCATATACTACGCAACAAATCGAACTTAACTAATGATAACGTGCGCATATATTCCGACCAAACGCCTATGCAACTTAAGCACCTTAAGGAGCTTCGCACTGAATTACTGTGCCGTACGGAAAACGGTGAATCAGATCTGATAATTAAATATATTAAAGGCATACCGAAAATAATTAAAAATATACCAAAAAACTACACTCTGAAAAAAGGAACCACTCGGTCGACTACGGCGATATAACTTATCAACATGTAGATAACTACCAGCGCATACGCACGTCTGTATCCTCATTAAGATTACTTTACGCAAATGTCCGCAGCTTAGTTAAAATGGGTAAACTAGATGAATTAAAATGTACACTGAAATCTTTTAGTCGTCAAATACATGTTATATTACTAACGGAAACGTGGATTAAAACAAAAAAAGAAGCAGAATTCCTTGAAATACCTAACTACTCACATATTTACAGTATACGAACAAATGGTTTAGGAGGCGGAGTGTCCATTTATATACACAAAAATATAAAATATAGCTTAAAGGAAGATCGATATGTACATGGCAATCATTTCCTACTTATTGAATTGATAAATCAATCCTTATGTATTGGTGTAATTTATAAACCTCCTAATACTAACATAAAAGATTTTATTAACACCTACTCATTGCTTTTGGAAAAAATTAGACAAAAATGTATTATAGTTGGAGACTTTAATATAGATTTATTAAGGAAAGAATGCAGCACTAGAAATTATACCGACATGATACATGAATCAGGATATAAAATAATAAATAATACACATGAAAGTTACGCTACCCGGCAAACTCAACATACAAAGAGTATAATAGATCATGTATGCACAAATATAGAAGAAGCAAAGATACACCTGGCTTTAATTGACTCAACATTATCTGACCATAGACAAATATATGTAGAAATTAAAAGATACAAGCAATCATTAAGGCAAAAAGTTCAATACAAAGCAATACAATATGAAACACTTTACAGCAATGTGCAGAAAGGAATTTTGTCAGATGATTTTAATAACTACACAAAACTGGAAATGTTTATAAAACAAAATATCACTGCCTCTCAAATATTAAAGAGCAAAATACTCAATTTACCCCAAAAGGACTGGATCAACAAAACAATAATTTCCTATATAAATGAGAGGAATCAACTATGGCATAGTTATCTATTAGAACCCAATAATGAACAATTAAAAACGAAACTTGCAGACGCTAAAGTAAAAGTTGGTAAGGCCATGGACTCAGAAAAGAAAAAATATTACTATGAAGCGTTTACAAAATGTCACAACAAACCGAAGAAAATGTGGAAATTGATTAACAGCCTAGCAAAAAATAAGATTGATCATGGAGGTGCTCCCCCAAAACTTATTATTGATAATAAAACAATAGAAGATGGCACAGAAATTTGTAACACTTTCAATAATTTCTTCGCTAGCATTGGTGCTACATTAGCACAAAAAATACAAACAAAATATCCTAACCTGCACAACACAGGTACATCTAATATTACAAATATCTCTAGCTATACACTATCAGAAATGCGACCTTGCACAGAAGACGAAATCATTAAAATAATCGACCATTTAGATATTAACACTAGCTCTGGCATAGATGGAATTACTACCAAGGCTATCAAATGTATAAAAAATCTTATTGTTGGTAATTTAACAAGATGTGTAAATGGTTGTCTCGAAATGGGCACCTTTCCAGATAGTCTTAAGATTGCAAAAGTGACACCTATATATAAATCAGGAACCAAGACTGATCCTGGCAATTACCGTCCTATTTCCGTGCTGCCTGTATTATCTAAAATATTTGAAAAGGTGTTGTATGCTCGCTTATTTACACATTTAAACAACATAAACTTTCTAGATAAACGTCAATATGGGTTTCGTCCTAATTCTAGCACACTATCAGCTACGATTGATCTGGTAACTGAAATTAAAAATAATATTGAAAAGAAACACGTAGTTATGGGAGTTTTTATTGATATTAAAAAAGCTTTTGATACAATCAGTCATTCTATATTACTACAAAAGCTGAAATGTATCGGTGTTACTTCAAGAGCTCATAAAACACTAGAAAGTTACCTAACAAATAGATATCAAGTCGTAAAACTTGAAAATTGTGAAAGTCAATATGTCAAAATAAGCCACGGGGTGCCACAGGGATCGGTTTTGGGTCCATTGTTATTTCTGATATACATTAATGACATATGTAACATTGGGCTAACAGATCATATATCACTTTATGCGGATGACACATGTCTATTTTATTTTGGCAATTCAATTCATAATATTGTTACTGAAGCACAACAAGACCTCAATACTCTAGATTCATGGCTCAAGAAAAACCTATTAACAATCAACATAAATAAGACTTCATATGTAATATTTACTGCAAAAAATAAAAAAATTCCAAATTTTCCGCCCCTGACTATTGACTCTCAACAGTTACAAAGATCGAACCATGAGAAATATTTAGGCTTGATTTTAGATAATAGATTGACCTTTAAATACCACATAGAATATGTTAGATCAAAAATAATTCCACTGACTGGTGCCTTACGAAACATTGCAAAATGTGTACCTCTAAGACTGCGTCACACTATACATGACACCTTAATTAAGCCTCATCTTGAGTATTTGATACAGATCTGGGGACAAACCGCAAATACCAACTTACAAAACTTACACATTACATATAACAAAGTTATTAAAACTTTGTTCAACTTTAATTACTTAACACCAACAAAGGAAATCTACAGTAAAACTAAACTACTAAATATTAAGCACATTTTTTTATACCAAACATTTATTTTAATAAAGAAAATTTTAACAAAAAACATACATACACAAATTACTTTTAAAATTAAAACTCATCGCTATTGCACTAGAAGAAAAGGTAACATAGACTTACCAATGATTAGAACACAACAGTACGGTAAGAAAAATATAACATATGAGGGAGCACAGCTATATAATAGTTTACCTAAACATGTCAAGGAGTCCCCATCAATTAATGTATTTAAGAAAAGACTTATGATGTATTTATTAGACAAACAAAATGTATAATTAGCAAATACTGATTTAGTTCCGGCAGTTTGAATTTTAATGTATCCTCTACTTTTAAGATAGTTATTAAGTTTCTCATGTTATAAGTGGACAATGTAATGTTCTTTTGTGAGAAATAAAGGATTCTTTAAACCGAACCGAATATGGTCGAATTTCGACTGCTGGGCGACCACTAATATAAACGATTGGGCACCAGAACATGAATGTGTCTAAATCTAACTATCTAACCTTCGTCTTTTCAAAAACACCTGTAAATAGGTTCAATTGAAATGAATGATTTGAATTTGAGTTTAATAAAAGAAGATTCGAAAACGGTAACTTCAGAACGATTAATTTTGTTGTCTGTACATTGATTCGTATGGCCGCTTGACCGCGTTTTGTAGATTGTAAGAATATGCGAGACTAGTGCTTTGAGACTATCGAAATATCATCAAGCTTACTCATCTGGTGATGTAATAAGTAAATGAAAACGGTATTGGCCCGTGTACTGATTGTTTACCTACTTTTTATTCCACACAACCAAAGATTACAAGTAGTAGTACCTATCTAGAGTTGCGTTGTATAAAATGAATAAATGCCGTGTAATTTAAAACCAAATATCCCCATTTGCAAATTTTAGATTGGTCCGAGTTTACGTGACTGTACTTAATTTTTGAAAGAACTGAGTAGTTCTTTCGTACTAGCCAATGCCAATTAAGAAAAATAATTGGGAACCTACTTTATTTTCCATAACTTGCTAATCCATAATGGGATATTCACCCCTTCCCCACCTCACTTCACCACCCTTCCCCAGGCCACCCGCCTGGGGAAGGGTGGTCTCTGGTCCGCCATTCGATATTATTATCTAGGCCAGACAGTAGGTCAGCATGCTACTGACAACTTGACAAGACAATTTACTCGTGAAATTTTATCCATATAATCGACTGGTCCTACGTAGGGTGTTAAAACACAACTTTACAGGAGAGTCATTTAAAATTTATACTCTCCCTACACCGGGCAACCCGAGGAACGGATATGGTTATAATGGGTAATTCAGGGTGCCTCGATTGGAACCCGGAAGTCCCACATAACGCGGCTAGCCCTATCGGCCCGGTAGCCATGACCTTTGTCCCAACAAAAATTGCCTCCTTCTGCGGGGCCGTTGAATCGCAGAAGGGGGCAGTGGGGCGGGTCGCAAAGAAGGGAGCTCCGGCTGACCCGCGCCGCGGACGGAGGCAGGGGTGGAGGGGGGTTCGAGACGGTGCGGGGCCCTTCTGCTGGTGTTCAAGAGGATCATATATGTACAGCAAATACCATTGTCAGAAGACGAATGTCAGTGAGAATAAATATCAGCACTTTTCAACATTGTTAAAAAAGCAGACTTGCTAGGCTGTTAAACGTTTATTCTAATCCGTATTCGCTCATGTTTGAGAATAGACGCATTGTAAACAGAATAATCGTCAAACAAGGCGTACAAAAATAGCGAACATGAATAGCCGTGTGAAGTGCAAGCTTAAAGACTTGCGATTACCGTGCAAATTGCGATCTCACAGCTGTGGACGGCGACCGTTATACGTGATTCTACGAGAGTCATCCGAGGTTGGTTCTTGTTTGTGTTCATAACAAAAATAATTATATGTCAGCGATTACGTGGTACACGTTCACTTTTATTTTTAGAGAGGGGAAGTATCCGGTGCAGGTGTTACGCAACTATGCCCTGGGCCCATAACATGTGTGACCTCCAATAAACCGTTTATGTGGAGAAATTGTTGCTCATTGTATTGTACTCGTTTTTTACGTTTCAATCCCTCAAGGAAACCCGGCCGTTGCTGGATGGCCGGGTAATATGGAGGACAAGAACGGGGAAATAGGGAAATTGGCACCCCGAATTGGTACCCACGAGGTTCACTCGCCCGCGTCGCTTTGTGGAACCCATAGCTCTGCTGGCCCCTCAGATAGCGGGGAGATTTACCGGCTGCCCCCTCTTCTTTTCGTAGCTCGTAGGCGACTCATTACAGTGTCCTAACGTAGAATTACTATTCTACCGACAACCAATGTTAGCTTGTCTATTCCCGAATTTATAAGACAACCAGATAACCTTATTTGAGTAACTACCAATATTAACACAGAACGATTGCCGCGTGCCCTCCTAAACCATAGTGGGACTAACAGTAAACTCTATCGATAAAGACGTTCAACAACGATGACGTCAACAAGTTCATACGGCAATGATAAAATGACTGCAGCACGGAGGTGTCACGGGATAGTCACCGTCGCCCCACACCTGGCAGAGCAGGCCGTGTCTAAACTTGCAGAGCAATTTCGTTCCGTAATATTGAGCATTGTTTCATACCATCATCAATTTGCACTATTATCTGTAAGTAGGCAGACTAATTTCCATGTGGTGTCGTGTTTAGAATACATAGCTAGGTCATTCCTCATTTCATCCAGACGGTGTCGTAAGAGTCGACAAAAGGAAATGACAAGGCCGAGGCCTAGCCGCAAGATGAGGAAATCTTGATACGAAATCCTGTGCCAATCCGACTGGCCAGTGTGGCACAGTAGGCTCCCTGTGATAGAAGACCCGACTCACCAGTGGGTCAACTAAGGGCTAAGTAGTAGGCAGACTAGACAATTTCTCCAAGCCTGTTTTAGCACTTACTAAATTCATCGGGATATTAGTGCCGGTGCCCTGTACACAGCTTCCGACAAGACAAAGTAGAAAGTAAATACAAACAGAACGCAGCTAGGAAGCAGCTGTGTAGTAACATAAACAGGTTTAGAAGCCTTACTAGTGTCGCAGTATTTTACTGGAAGAGGCAGTGATGATTGTGTTATGTACGTGTCGAGGCAATTTGCCAAAAGCATACTAATATAAACAAACACAAATTCCAATATTTAATCCCTTGGCTGTATGCTGAGTGCGGTTTTCACTTACAAGATCAAGAAGTAGTAACTTTTTTATTAAACTGTAGTGTTAAAAATTCAAGCAATTCTTGCATTTCCATTCAAATTGACTTTACGAAGGCAGTGTTATCAAAGAGGCCAAATCATTTCAGCCAAAAGACGTCCACCGCTGGACATAGGCCTCCCCCAAGGAATTCCACTAAGGGCGGTCCTGAGCCGCCCGCATCCATCGCTTTCAGACAACCTTAACCAGGTTGTCGGTTCACCATGTGTGAGGCCTACCAGCTCTGCGCCAGTCGAGGACTTTTCTGCCCCATCGGGCGACGGCCCTGCGCGCAATGTGCCCTGTCCACTGCCACTTAAGTTTTGCAATCCTGTGACCCTGGTTTGACTGCGAATCACCTCATTTCTGATTCGATATCGCAGGGAAACTCCGAGCATAGCCCTTCTCAAATGCAGGCATAGATAGTATCGGCCGATCTGTGAGCCCAGACATTGTCTTGTTGTTTTTATGATATTACTAAATATTTTTTGCTATTTTACCAAGCCGATTCTCAAGATAATCCCATGATAGTCACTCGACTCTCCCTTATGTTGCAGATGATAGGTCAAAGACTGTAGTTTTGTTTCTGGATCGTCATTGTGAACCCACGTTTCGTCCATAGTTATAAATCAAGCAAAAACAAAAATGCACATCTTTTCTAGAACTAAATATTTGTCAGCGTTAGGTACCAGTGTAACTTTTTGGTCCCAAAGTGGTTGCACTGCACCTCATCCTCAGCATTTATTGAACGCCCCCCTTTGACATACGTGCAGTTTTCATTAGGTTACTTAAAAATATCTTCCAACATAAGCAAAGTCATACGAATGTTTACCGATGGCAGTAACGGGTTCAAAGCACAAGACGTAGATTTCGGCATAAACACATACCTAATCGCAGTAGGGAGGTTGGTACTTCCCGTAGGTATTAGTATATTTCAATTTTAGGGCCAAAAATTAAAAAGTAATCATCAAAAATATCTTTTATTTCAACTTAAAGCATTCCATATTATATAATACACGTACAATTACTGATAAAAAAACCATATTTAGTTTTCTGTGAGAAGATAATGACAAGATATAAAACAATAGCCCGCGGTTCGCGTGTAAATAAAATAGACAAGAAGCTGGCTAGCAATGTCCTCTTAAGCTTCCGCTTACACAAATGATAAATCTTGATATTATCAATAATGGGATTTCATGTCTGAAATTGGCGGGAAAGGACTCATTAAATTGTTTAAAAACAAAATACCTACGTGTAAAATAAACAAGGAATGCGATTGTGAAGTGTAACAAGTAAGTTTAACTAGCAAATATACAATATATACTGTGAACTATTAACGTAGCTAAGGTAATTGTATGTAGCTAAAGAAGTTTGATGGCAGTAAAAGTTAATTAACATTCTTGTAAATAAGTGACATCATGGACGTATTTAATTTTTTTTATATTTAAAAAATGATAAAATTTTCTTTTTTTATCTCTTCATGATGTCAGCTAGCAATTGTGATATGTTAGGTAAAGGATGTCCATCATATTATGCGAAAAATTTAAGTATGTTTATAAAATTATTTTTATTTTATTATCCAATCATTTCAAAACAACTATAGTTAAAAGATTTTTGGAAGTCCTGTAGAAAAATGGACAGCAAAAGCTATATTAAATAAAAATTGGATACGTTATTTTCTTATTAAACTGTTCCTTTAAAGCTAATAGTTACGTTGAGAATTAAAATTATTACACGGATTATATCAACTGAATGACGCAACTGACATACAATATTATATAGTAAGTATAAAAGCCTTAATATCTAAGATAAAAGTAGATCTATTAAAATACATAAATGCAAAAACGTTATAAAACTAATTAGCGGACGCGCTGACGTATGAACACGCCTAATAAATGTAGATTGCAGAATTTGAATTTGGAAGCCCGTTACAATACATATTTCATAACAACATACAGCCATAATAACTAACACTGATACTATCATAGCCAAAATATAACATTCACGTAGTACAATATATTCTAAGTTCGTAAAGGATGAGCAAAACTAAAAAAATAGCTAATAAAACCAATATTTAACATAGTGAGTATACTGATATGAAAAATAACATCATTTAGTAGTAATAAAGAGTACAGCATTATATCTACACGCTCGTGAATACGGACAAAAAATGAAAGGAATCCACTTGTAAAATATTTCCTAGTCTAGAGAACACATGAGCTTCAACGTATATAATTATTTAAACTAATATTTTATTATTAACATTATAAATTTCACCTCACCACTAGGGAGAGCTTGATATCAATCAATATGTTAACTAAGATCATTGGCAATAATCAATATAACTGAAAAATAAATTTTACTTAATGACGTCAGTTAATGACTCGTGACATGACAAGATATGTATGACATAACTAATGACCACCGGGGTTCAATTCCACTAGTCATTTACGAGATTCTCTCCGATTTATAAATCGCCAATTTACTCAATCATCATAAACATTAGACTATAGTTTGTGCGCTGTAGCATGGTGCGGGTGACAGTTTCAGTAACATTTCGTTTCACTCTTGAAAGTTGCCGCGTTTTACAAATTATGACTTTCATATTATGACATTCGTATTTCAGCTATACCACATTCGTATTCGTGATATATTTAATCATTAATAACTTTAGAAAATTAATTTAAACCAACCAGAATGTTCTAGTTTACAAATAAAATCAAATTGAATGGAAAATCCAGCAAAGTGTTATGTGTATAACGTAACGCCATAGACGTATCTAGTGATGGAATGTACTGCTACGATGGATAGTCGATATTTTTCATAATAAGAAACGTAAACTGTCAATTTTTATTTTTTAAATAGGTTTATATTTTTACAACAGTACATTTATAGGGTAAGGTTGCTTAGACGGGTTGCTAAGAAAAAAAGGGTAAACCCGATTTTGATTGTTTTATATAAGTACAAACATAATTATGTAGCCATAAAACATTTATATCGACAAGTTTATATACGTAGTTACACTAGACAACTGAATAAGACACTAATTATATAACATATTAAAGAGAACCAGATTTATGCTGCGAGTATCGTTAACGATAAAAATGAATTGCATAACGTCACATCCCTAGTAACGTCATAATGGCAACTGTCACCCGCACCATGCTACAGCGCAAATAGTATAAGCAGGGCTTACTCTACTTTATTCTGTTTGTCGCATTCCCCAAGGATGTCCCACAAAACTATTCGAAATCAAAAGTTGTTTGATAGCACATACCAAATTGACCACGATTTTGGTCAATTTTGTATGTGCTATCAACCAACTCTGTCAAATAAACAAATGAAGGTAGTCGTTCAAAATGGGACTCATTTAGTCACTCGACGGACAAAAGAGATGGCTATAGAGTGCGTCATAGCCCCGCCGCACATGCTCAGACTCGCATTGGCAGTCGCGAGCCGCGTGCGAGTGGCAGTATTTAAAACCTATGGCGCAGTACCAAGTTCCGCATTTGCTCTCACGTGTCGACACACACGCGGAGTTTGGTACTGCGCCTCGCACGCGGCGCGTGACAGCCAATGCGAGTGTGAGCCTGTGCGGCGGGGCATAGAATCTATAACGAGAAACTAAAGAAGTGGCATAGTGCAAGGTTAGAAAAGTTGAAGGTGTGAGCTGATGACCCTTGGTGCAGCTTTTTAGGGTAGGGACCTCGAATGTGAAAGCAGCGTGTGGGGCGACCCTCGACTGGATTTATGAACGGTCTTATGCAGATCGCTGAGAGTTGCAGAATGCCATCTATACAAGACCGTGTACGTCAAATGACTATTGGCCGGAAGAATTTATGCACTTTCATGTCTTTAATGCCGAAGTGAATCACTCTGAGATCGAAAGATTACTAAAACGGATGATTCATAAATATTTCCTGACGCCTGGGTCAGGTGTATAACGAGGGAGGTGTAGCTATAGAGCTATACAGGGTGTGTTCCAAAAGCTACTCACGAGCATTAGGTGGTAAAATTGATAATCACGATGTTGATGGATAAAAATATATGCCGCTCTTACTCTAAGACATTTTGTCTGTAATTTTAATAATAACACGTAGATATGCATAGAATAAAAGATGTATAATCTTCTTATTGTCAAATTACTTGTAGAGGATCTTTGTTTAAATTGAAATGTTTACAATTGAAACCGCTAGAGATATCGATACAAATTTCGATGTATTTTATTTGTCGTTTCAATATATAATGTAAAAATCACTGCTTTTTGAATATACATTGAAGCGATTTAATAGCAAGATATATCTTTTCATTAATTCTACCATACAAATTGGAAACATCAATATTAGTAACACGTCGCTTAAAGCCCGCTTATATAGCAAATATGTAACGTATACAATAATATTCAAGACTCCTAAAAAGTTTTACAAACGTACAAGAATTATTATTTAGTCAGGCCTTACACCTTCAATAAAGGCCATGTAAGATCTATCTTTTGCTTCATTAATCTTGCTCCCTTTTTCGTACATTTTACGTGGGTGATGTAGGCCGTTACTATGCAACATTCCTCGATATAGTTACCGCTCATTAAAGCCTAGCGTATGTTAGAAGTAGATTCAGAAAATTATGTATGTTGAAAAAAGAAGACAGTAAAGTTTGGGGCGTTTTAATTGCACATTGTGACGTAAGGCTCAATTTACATTGCCGCGGAATGGGAATGTCAATTTCACCTGGTCCGAATCCTCGCGCATTCCACAACGACTTGGCGCGACGGTGTTTTGAGGCACGTTCTTATTTTATCTTAAGTCGGGCGTACTGTACGGGCTCTTCACATGCTCTGGGTCTTTTGTACCAGTCCTTAATTACTCCAACCTCTCCCAAACTAGTTTGCGCATCTCAGTATCGCTGCCAACGGGAGCTTCTCGTAGATACTGGGAATAGGGTAACCCTGTCCAAGATGACTAATTCGGTGTCTTACCAATGCATCACATTCTCATAGCAGATGGAGCATTAACTCATTGTTGATGGTGAGCAAGTTACCCTAATGGGGAGCGCAAGCCGTTGCTCTTAAGCGGGCAGTCGAGGTACGCCGTTGGTTGTAGAGGGTAGGTCCGGGCATAATTACCATCTTTCCGCACCCCTGAGTCCCACATATCCCGGCTTGTCCCTAACTGACGGCAACCCAGGAGGATTTCCAATGAACAAAAGGCTGGATTAAGTATTATGTTCAACGTGTGGTGTCACCCTATTCCATCCTCGCGTTTGCGCCACTTCCCCTATATTCCACCGACGAAACCGACAGTAGCTAAGGGAATTCTTGGTAATGCACAAAGATTCAACGGAAGACGTGCGACTTCTGGTTGGCTCGTATTTAGTTAGTATGTTATACAATTTACATTAAGTTCATTTTGCTATGTATAATTTTATTGCAAAAAGTCGCTTCCATTCCTTTCTGAGCCGGTGTAAATTGAACCTTTTAGACTAGTTTCAGTTTGAAAGCTTCCATATCACATATATGAAGAATTCAATAAACACTACCACTGATAAAGATTTACATTTAATAATTTGAGGTTATTGAAAGGTATATTCACTTGTTAACATGTAACAGATAGATAGTTTATTGAACGATGATATTTTAGTAGTGCAAAAGTACAAGAGTGCTAGAGACTACGCCAAAAACCAATAATCGTGAACATTTATATTCAGTTACTTACATTTAAATAATTTATTTGCAATATTAAGATATTAATTTGCGACTAATATATTTAAGCATAGGCCGGTCTTCAAGGAACTAACTGCTATGTACTAAAATATTATAATAGCACCAACTTTTTCTAGTATGTATATTATTAAGCTGTATATTATACTTCTTAGTATATATGTATAATTAAAAAATATAGTTGTGATATGCTCTGTGAATACTACGACTAAGATCACAATTCATCTTTCACCTTATCGTGTTTCTTGCAGAATTTGAGCAAATCATCTATGGAGCGGTCGCCGTCGTATGTGGCGAGCTCTTTGCCGTTCGCGAACATTTTGAACGTGGGTAGAGTCTCAATGCCGGCGAAGTCAGCCACTTTCGGATTCTCAGCGGCGTCTACCGCCATCACTTTCACGGGCGATTTGGAGTCTTTTAGAGTCGTCGCTAGTTTGCTAAAGGTTGGTTTTACCGCTATGCAGTGGCTGCACCCTATTGGATATAATCATTTTTGTAACTATTGCATTATTCATGGTGTTGGAAACGCTCATAGTCGAAGGTATGCAGTTACAGTACATAATTCAAATTGAAACATTTAAGGAGTTTAGAAGAAAAGGAAATTTTACAACTAGAAACCCCCCGATCACTTCGAAACCGGTGAACCCTTTTGATACAACACAAGTCTAAGAACCACCACAACAAAACTGTCATAAACCAAAAAAAACACATACACACTCTTTGTCGACACAACGTCCCCGTAGAGCGAGAATTAAGTAAGTCTTCATAATTATGTAATTTATTTTCAACCTAAGATATCAGTAACTAAGTTGAAAATACCCAAACATTCTTTTAAGACTTAGTTACTTCTTCCTCTACCGAGACGACAAATTACTTACATGATGCGAAGAACATGACGAAAGTGGGTTGTGGAGTCGCAATGATGCTCTCAAAATCACTGTCAGTGGACAACACGACGTTGCCCCCAAAGCCGGCATCCTGCGCAGTCTTCGCTTTCTGCGCAGTGACCTCCGCTCCAGTTTGCGTGTGGATGAACGACACGAAATCATCCTCCTGATGGGCCAAAATTCATATCAGAATTATGTCCGACCAACATAGATATCTATCTAAGTAATAATAGTCTATCTATAATTAGATAGAGCGTTCTGCGTTCAGCGTTCGGGAAGCTGCGAAAGATCTTCTCGTCCACAATACAGCAGTGTCTGAAGACAAGTCTTCAACTAATGTGTGTTGCCAGTGATGACTTAAGGAACAGAGACGTGGTCGCTCACTATGGGCTCCATCAGAAGGCTCAAAGTCACCCAAAGGGCAATGGAGAGGGCTATGCTCGGAGTTTCCCTGCGAGATCGAATCAGAAATGAGGAGATACGCAGGAAAACCGAGGTCACCGACATAGCCCACCGGATTGCCAAACTTAAGTGGCAGTGGGCAGGGCACATATCTCGCAGGTCCGACGTCCGATGGGGCAGAAAAGTCCTCGAGTGGCGACCGCGTTCCGGAAGGCGCAGTGCTGGTAGGCCTCCCACACGGTGGACCGACGACCAGGTTAAGGTCGCCGGAAAGCAGTGGATGCGGGCGGCCCAGGACCGGCCTCTGTGGAAATCCTTGGGGGAGGCCTATGTCCAGCAGTGGATGTCTTTTGGCTGAAATGATGACTTAGATAGTATCGACATTGTATCTTTCACAAGTCGTTTGAGCCAATTGAGTAGACTCTGTGTGGTGACGGATTTAGATTACACAGTGTCACCCCCACATTCTATGCTGAGTGTGGCGTAAGACCCGACAAAAGGAAAAGACACGCAAACTCGTCTGGCCAGCGTGGCACATGTGGGTAAATCATGAGAAGTGTAGTAGAAAAAATTTGTAGCTCCATAATGAAACAGCATTAGCAATAGCATTATAATCACAAAATCTTCATATTTTTTACGTTTACTTTACGTTTATTTAAAGTTAAACTTTACGTTTACTTTAAGTTAAACATCAATTTGACTGCCTCGTTGGTCTAGTGGTTAGACGTGCCGCCTTTGGATCAACGGGTCCCGGGTTCGATTCCGGGGTCGGGCAAGTGTCTTTGTCTAAACCAGAGGCACTGGCTCGGAGTCTGGGTGTCATTTCTATCTATTATAAGTATGTATTTACAAAAAAAAAAGTATCTAAGTAGTTTATCATCCATCTCGTTACCATAACACAAGCATTAAGTTGCTTAACTTGGGACGAGATGGCGTTGTGTGAAATGTCCAAGGATATTTATATTTATTTATTTTAATTTACACAATGAAATATCGACATAGATAATTACCCTAAACTAGGTAAAAAAAATCTTAGGTTTTCACGATCTTAACACATTGCAGGAAATGATGTCTTCACGGTTATGATCGTTTTATTTTATTTTATTCCCAACGTTTCAGACACTTTGCAGTGTAAAAATAAAATAAAACGATCATAACCGTGAAGATATCATTTCCTGCAATAGGTAAAAATTACCTGTTTTTACATACGTACATAAATAAAGTTATCATTGAGTTTAATTTTGAATGTAATCAGTTATAGAACTCACCTTTCTTCCGCCCGAGTAGTCACTGATGACTTTATCGAAGTAACTAAAGTACTTGATAGTAGGATAGCCCTTGACGCCGTAAGTAGAACAAAGTTCTTTATCAGCAGTGCAGTCCACCGCGCCAAACGCTACCATGAGTTCATCAGCAAATTTCTCCGCTGCCCTCACAAACTCCGGTTTTGTACTCTTGCAATGTCCACACCCTGCGAGAACGACAATGTACACATTGAAAATCTCAACACAGAATGTAACAAAAACCATATCATCACTATCATTTCGGCCAAAAGAGGTCCACTGGTGGCTTCCCGGAAAGATTTCCACGAAGGCCGGTGCTGAGCCGCCCGCATCCATCGTTTTCCGATCCTTATCCGAGTCGTCGGTCCACCAAAACCTTTTTTTTTACGTCGGAGATCCTCATGGATCCCCGGCCGTTGGGGACTGGCCGGGGTATGTGGGACTCCGGGGCGCGTAGAGATGGTGAATTGCGCCGCGACCTATACCCACTAAAACCGACGGCCATCCTCGACTGCCCAAAACCAGGGCCACGGGATTCACTCCCATTACGGGAGCATGCTCCGTGACCCTGGGGGCGTCCACCGAAACCTGAAACCTGTACCAAGTCGTCTTGCCAATATAACGCAGTGGGCTAAATTCCCTTTTTTATTATCAACTGACCAGCTGTTGACCTCTATTTCACCTGATGTTAAGTGATGATGAGGCCGACGGTGTAACCCACTATTCACTCCAGACTTGAAGGCATCCAAGTCATATTTAGTTGGAAATACATACGTAGGAAGCGAATTCCATTCCTTAGCAGTCCGTATCAAGAATGATGATGCGAAACGCATAGTGCGAATATGTGTAATTTCAACAGCATAAGGATCAAATCGCTCTTTCTGTGTCCTTCTGTGGATTAAGTCGCTGAAATGATTAATGATGGTGACAGACAAAAGTACTGACATGGAGCGTAGAACATGACGATGGCGTGTTTGATCTTGCGCAGTGTGTTGCGGAAGGTCGAGGAGTCGAGGTGGCGCACGGCAGACTCTTCTTCGGCCCACGGCTTCTCGGGCGGCGGGGGCGGGGGAGGCTCCTGCGGGTCCTGCCAATGAACCACATTCTTAACGATAATCTTCCAACTGTTTCCACTGCCCATTTCCAAGGCCAACTTGAGATTTGAGACAACGTACACCAAAATTATTTGTGTTAGTGTGTTCGTTGTGTTTTGTTTATTTTTGTACTCAAAACTCCCTGAAAAAATAACCCGGATGGTTACGGAACCATTTTAAACCGGGATCGGAAACATCGATTATAGTGGGACCTATCCAATTAATTCAACCTGTAAGCATATTATTGACAGATACGCGTATAAGACACTCACAATATGTCACAGTATAAAAACTAAAGTTTATTAATTATCTTACCTTAATGAAACTAACAATCTGCTCCTCCTGTCGGGCATGGCCAGCGTCGTATTTATATTCGCCCTTGCTGAAGTACTTCAGCGTAGGATATCCGTTGACGCCGTAGCGTGACGCCAACTGAGGATGAGCCGTTGCGTCTACTGCCGCCAGAATCCCGTTTACCTAGGAATACACAGTATTATTCCCGTGCGCTCTTTTTTTTATTCACGGTTGGCGCAGTGGTTGTGCGATCGACTGCTGCGCAGCAGCAGCGTGTCGCGGGTTCGATTCCCGCACGGAAGAAATATTTGTACGACCTACAAGTATTTGTTCCGGGTCTGGTGTTTTCTATCTATAATATGTATGTATTTACAAAAAAAATGTATATAAGTAGTTTACCATCCATCTCGTTACCATAACACAAGCATTTAGTTGCTTAGCTTGGGACAAGATGGCGTTGTGTGAAATGTCCAAGGGAAAACAAAAAAAAAAAGAATGTGGTAGAGGAAGGCGATGGCTGTCACGTCATGCTTGTAAACAGGTGACGTTGCCAGGGCTCGATCGGCTCAGGCATACAAATCTAAATACTACTGATATTTTGTCCTTTGTGAGTATTGCGCGGACTTGCTTTCGCAAAACTGTCATAACAGCCGTATTTATTAGTTTTAATATGAGTCAGTCTCCTTAAAATTAAATCTGGATCCAACGGCCGGGAATCCATAAGGATCCCCGACGTAATAAAAAAAGCATTAAAAGTCTTCGGGGCGTCACAGTGGAATGCGTCGTCTACTCGAACCTGTGGCGTACCAAGCGTGTCGTGTTTATCGCTAGTATTTTCCGGAGTATAATCGCCGACCCCACTCCCAAGGAGCGGCGGTATGCATATAGCATTTATTATCAGCGTCACCAAAAAAGGCAATATTAGGCTACTATTATTACCAAACGTTGCTGGTGTTTGGCCCTTTGCGACTATTGCGCGAGTAATAATGGCGATCTAAAAATAAATACAGAGTTTCTTGCCGGTTCTTCTCTGTAGAACTGCAACCGAGGATATTTGGCTTGTCAAAAGAGCTCTAAGCTCTAATGAGCCAACTTGATTAAACGAGTTTGATTTTGTGTATTCTGGCCATAGTGGTTAAGACAATGTCTTAGTCCATCAACATACTGACTTTTTCCGTTTTTATCCTGGTAGCTGCTTTCTCGAACTCCGGCTTGATTCGTTTGCAATGACCGCACCACGGCGCGTAGAAAACTACAAGAGCGTTCTCAGCTTTTGATAATACACTATCGAAGCTGTCCACTGAAAATCATACGAAAAATTGAAAACAACGTTTATAGAAATCCCTATAACCGCATGCTTTGGTTACCTTTAAACTGACGAACCATAAATAAGATTTTGCTTCTAATCATATCTGTATGAATGTTTATCCAAAAAACAACTATGAAAATATAAAACACATTGTTTGACGAATTTTGTTAAATGACGCAATGACAGTGTCAATAAAAAGAAGTATGAAAATGTACAGCACCAGTGTGTTTCGTCTACATAGAAAAAGGTTTTTAGGTAAAATATTAAAGAGTTTAAACTCGAATATCGCAATCGACTTCAAAAACCAAGAATATGTTCTTTTTAAATTCTCATTTAATAAAACGTAACCCCTGCATTATAACCGGATTTGCGGGGGCAATTTTTGGAGTCTGTTTAGATCTTTTTTCTTTGAGCCTATAAATAACTCTGACTGAACCCAGAAACAGTAAACCGTCCAATATTGCCTACGAACAAACAGAAGAAATGTGAGCTCTTCATTTTTTTTAAATCGGTTAATAAATATTATGGCCTTGTAATTTGTGTAATTATTGATTACTTGTAAATATTTGTTAAGTAAATATAAAAAATCCAGCTGGTTAGTAATCATTTTTGATGACCTCGTTATCGTTACATATTGGAAGTGGAGGACTCATTGATCAAACCATACATTTTGTAGGACAAATACATTTTCGAATAATGTAGTTAATTATCATCAGATATACCAAAAATTACGCGGTTAGTAATAAATTGTTTAGAATCATAAAATCAACATATTATTTGATCCTTGCTACCTCTGTTAGCTACCACAATCAAGAGTTGTCGACAAGAAAATGTTGGGCGTCTCGTCAAAATGAAGCTACTCACTAAAAATTAGCTTGATAGTAATCAAGTGAAATCAATGTACGGGGGACCCCGGACTATTAGGACACTGTCAGAATGGAATAGCGTGGTGACACTGTATTCTAAATCCGTCACCACACAGAACAGCGCACTCGAAAGTGCCAATTGCGTGGCTTAAGCATTCTCCCCCAAACACCGCCAAACAAATCCAAAAACGGCTTAAGATATTTGTCAAATACTACTACTAAAAATCGCAGTGGAAATGTATGGATGCTTAGTAGTCACTTCTTAACATAGCTAAATATCGTATTTTTCGTTGAGATTATGAACTCGAGAACACTCACTAACCTGTTAAGTGTACGACATCACTATCCTGGGACCAGCTTTCGTCTACGGCTTCCTTCTTTTGCTGCGCGGCCGCGACTGGGTCACGCATGAAATCCACAATCGCTTGCCGTTTGTTTTCACCAGAGTAAGGCATTCGGAATTGGCCTTTTCTGCAATTTTAAAGCAATCAATATCACTGTGTCTTTTCATCACTTTATACTAGATAATGGACATCACATGGAAAGGGAAAGGAAAGGACCACCAGGCAAAAGAAAGATTGGAAGACCATACAAACGATGGGCAGACGACATAGCCCAGACTGCTGGTAAAAACTGGGTGACCCTTGCGAAAGATAGGCAGAATTGGAAGAGGATGGAGGAGGCTTTTACCCGATATGGGACTGTATCTCTGAAAGATACCTAAACAAATAGCACTACACTAGCACAATTACCTCGTACTTAATGTAAAATTCTAAATGTTGTGAGATAAGAAATAAAAAGGCTTTTTTTATTTCATATTTTTTACATATATTCTTAAAAAAACATTGTCATTCAAAAAACGTTATTATTATTCAGTATATCTTTTTATTTCATATTTTTTTACAAATATTCTTAAAAAAACATTGTTATTCAAAAAATATATATAAAACAATAGAAAACTCATCGACAACGAGGTCGATGACCTAAGCTACCGACGGTTCAGGGCTCCAGAGAGAGGAACCTCCTCACGATCCTTGCAGAATCCAGGATGACTGCCTTTTATTATTATTACTAGCGACCCGCCCCGGCTTCGCACGATGCATTTATGCATTTTTTTAATAGATAGAGTGATTCAAGAGGAAGGTTTATACAGGGTGGTCAAAATGTCGTGGATCAAACGAAACTAGCGGTTAGATGGGGCCATCAGCAGCAAAAAATTGTTCTACGGGAGGTCCCTAAGGTCAACCCCTGCAGAGTTACAATTGATTTTGTGTTTTTATGAGAAATTGACTTTTTTTTACTAAAACTTGATAAAATTGGAAAAATCTACTGCCTGTATCTTTTTTATAATTTTCACTAGATTGGTACTGATGTGTCCTTTCGTTAGACATGCCATTTATGGTAGTTTATTGGGTGTGTTGAAGATAATATTAAGTTTTACGAAAGCAACGTCTTGCCAGCGTGGCACAGTAGACTAATTTCCCTACATGAAATTAGAGGAGGCCCGACTCAGTAGTGGGTCATTTATGGGCTAAAACGACGATAAAGACCCTGTAGTCCGGAAAACGATCACGCTTAGGTAAGGTTAGGTTAGTAGGCCTAACCGAGTTTTAGAACGGTTTTATGTATGAAATAACTCTGACCTTGCTACGAATGATCGTCCTCGAAAGATATCGAAGCCACGCATAGCCATGTGTAATACCTTTTTAGAATCCCTATTAAATGCGCCAAAAGTTGCAATACAGGGTCACTTTTCTGTAGAGTATTTTTTTTTCACAGCGTGGTCTGAATTAAATAACAAGTTTTGATTTAAGAATTATTGCTTTCGTAAAACTTAATATTATCTTCAACACACCTATTAAACTACCATAAATAGCATGTCTAACGAAAGGACACATCAGTACCAATCTAGTGAAAATTATAAAAAAGATACAGGATGTAGATTTTTTCCAATTTTATCAAGTTTTAGTAAAAAAAAGACAATTTCTCATAAAAACACTAAATCTATTGTAACTCTGCAGGGGTTGACCTTAGGGACCTCCCATAGAACAATTTTTTGCTGCTGATGGCCCCATCTAACCGCTGGTTTCGTTTGATCCACGACTTTTTGACCACCCTGTATAACCTTCCTCTTGAATCACTCTATCTATTAAAAAAAACCGCTTCAAAATCCATTGCGTAGTTTTAAAGTTTTAAGCATACATAGGGACGGACAGACGACAGCGACTTTGTTTTATACTATGTAGTGATTATTATGGACATCACTGCTGGATAAAGGTCTCCACCAAAGTTTTCAACAAAGGTCAGTCCAGAGCCGCCCGTGTCAAATGTTCTCCGACGACCTTACATAGGTCATCCGTCGACCGTGTGAAGCATTTATGCGTATATAACTACTAGCTGACCCGGCAAACGTTGTATTGTCGTATAATAATCGCTATTAAATTGTGTAAAAAAATGTTGTAAGCTGTATCATTAAAAAATAAAGACAAAAAAAATATGTATGAAAAGTAAAACAATAAATTTAGGGGTTTAGGTTAACATTTAGCCCGTAATATTTAGGGGGTCGAAAAATAGATGTTGTCAAATTCCCATACCTACCAAATGTGAATATAAAATTTCATCAAAAGCGGTTGAGCCATTTCGGATAAACTCCGATAACCGATAACAAACACCAGAAAATATATTATATTAGATGATTAAAATAAATTGTATAAAAAATTTACATGTTCGGAATCTTAGATTTTAGCCAATAATATTTATATTAAAATAGTCCTATGCATTGTCACTCATGAACACTTTAACAATAAACATGTTTAACATATTTTTTATCTATTCCATACTAATACTGATAATTTCATATGGAACATAACAATGTGTTGTTGTGTCATACGTAATCACTGTTCAACAAATGTAATTGATAACACTTACTCAAAATACAGCAGTGTCGGAAATCCTGTGATATTGTATAACTGTCGTATTTTGGAATTTCCTGGTTTGGCTACGTCAATGGCGGCCAGCAGAGATTCACCCTGTAAATAACAATAAAATTAGCGTCTTGACGATAAAATAGTAAACATATTAAAATACTAGCTGACCCGGCGAACTTTGTTCCGCATTATATATATTTAAAACAAAAAGAAAGTTGGACATAGGATATCTGAGATTTTTTTCCCGTCCGTATAAAACCTACTTTAACAAAACGCAACTGACAGCGAAACGTTATGTTGTCTATAGTTTAATATGGTCGAAAATTTGACAATTAGAAATTTTGAATTCGACTTGTTTATATTATTGTAATTCACATAATATCTTTATAATTTGTAGCCTATGTGTTATTCTGATGTATGAGCTATATTATTGTAAAGTTTCATTAAAATCCATTCAGTAGTTTTTACGTGAAAGAGTAACAAACATCCATCCATCCATCCATCCATCCATCCATACTTACAAACTTTCACGTTTATAATATTAGTAAGATTCTTCGACCATGTAGTGACAAATTTATAAAAGACTAGCAACCCAGGCTGGCTTCGCATGGGTGCATAGTGATGTTGATGACGTCATGTGCACACCCAATTATTTTTCTCGTAAAACCTATATATATAACTAGCTTTTGCGCGCGGCTTCGCCCGCGTGGGCTTCAAACCCGCGCATATTTTTTGTACGGACTTTTTTGTAGATCATTATAAGACCTACAAACCCGTAGTACATCATTTTGTTCTATTGTCAATAGTTTTTGCAGCGCACGCATAAATAGGTTTTCGATTTTACACCTTGGTTTACAACATCGCAATTTTCATACGGATCCCTAATTCTTTTGAAAATAAAATATAGCCTATAACCTTCCTCGATAAATGGACTATCTAACACTGAAATATTTTTTGAAATCGGACCAGTAATTCCTGAGATTAGCGCGTTCAAACAAACAAACAAACAAACTCTGCAGCTTTATATATTAGTATAGATAAGAAAATTATCTCTGTTTACACCACGCATAACCGATCCATAACGTGAACAGAGAAAACATACCAGAGGGATAAAATGCGAGCTTTTTTAACCCCCGACGCAAAAGGAGGGGTGTTATAAGTTTGACGTGTCTGTCTGTCTGTGGCTCCGTAGCTCGCGAACGGATAAAGCGATTTCAATACAGTTTAAATAAGTAGGAGGGGTCCCCCACGCGATGTATTTTTTTTTTACTTTTTATAGGGAACTTAGGTCCTTGTGTCGGGGGTTTATTTAATTTTTATTAACGGATATAAATTATTTATTTCAGTTCGATATGTAAACGTAACGTGACTAGTTGCCGTAATAAAGTGGTCGAGTCTTTAGTACCTACGAGACACCCACCAAACATACAGTACTCGCCAATATTTATGGCCGCTCTGAATGTAGCCGCATTACGCTGCGCAAAACACAAAATCAGATATCAGCGGGAGGTACGCGGGGCGGGAAGGCATGACACGCCCGCACGCGCCATTTTTCACACGCAAGCATCATCGCCACCCGCGTGTTAGTGTGAGTGAACTACGTTCGTATTGGGTATGAAATGTACGATGCGCAAGTTCGTACCCACGGCGGTATTCAGAGCGGCCATAAAGATTGGCGAGGACTGTAGTTTTACTGTCACCAACCCTTCCATCCTCTAGGTGTGGCAAGTAGTTCCCTAGGAAGGTAATAGTAGGCAGAAATTTTAGTTGCCAGAGATGGAGAACCTATGTGGCCACAGTAGGTCATTTATGAGCTGAGTCATTTAACTAACATACCTTTAGATCTGCAGCAGCATTCACATAATCTGGCTTCATAATCTTACAGTAACCACACCAAGGTGCATAGAACATTATCATTGACTTCTTATATGAAGCTGCCCCTTTCCTCAAAAATTTATTCAGTGCCTGCAAAGGAATATTGACTAAAGATGGTAATAAACAAACAAATAATACCTGTGGAGTGGTAGGGATGACGGGAATGAGGTGCTATGTATCTCTTCCCCTGTGGCAATCCGTTTTGCCACCATGGCAACTCAGTAGTGGGTCATTTATGGGATAATGATATATTCTTCTGTACTTTCAGTATCTCAATAAATTTTCTCTATTTGTCTCAGCCCCCAAAGGATCTCTCATTAAACTATTGGAAATTCAAAATTAGTTAACCCAACATACAAGACGTGAGCCTATTGTATTGTTGCGGTAAAACAAGAGAAGTGCAACTTTTTTCAATTTTCAAGAAAATAATTTACTCATTGTGTATGTAAAACCAGAAGGACCTCAAAACAAATACAGACTTGTCTTTTTTACCGTAAAGTACACACCATGCACATCATAAATACACAAAATTCTCATTTTGCCAAATGTTTCATCCCCTTTACTTTCTCCTCCCAGGTATAAGGACTACACTTCACTACAATGGTTACACATAGTATCACAAAAAAACTATACCCCATACCCTATAAACTATATACTGTGTTGTACCATTCACTCATGTAAGTTGAACTATAGTTTACCATAAAACTACTTTTTTAAACCAAGCAGCAGGTTCTTTGATAAGAAATAATTGTTCTTTATTAGTAATTTCCACATTGAACAACCTTTTACCTATTCATGAAGTTGCAATCATACACATTAATGATTTGATTTGCCGTAAATCAAAACATTTAAACATATTGGATTTACTGCCCATAAACCCAGTATGTTTAATTAATACGATTAGCCATAGTAATTATTAAGCTATACTGTTTTGCTACTTTAAATTGCTAACATGGAAATGCTAAATTTGTGTATAAAGGATAGGTTGATGATTGCAATATATTTTGCTCTTCTAGTGGCCATAAAATAACTTGAACAATGACTGATGTGTGTGTCTCATTGGCAAATAATGGTGGTGAAACCCACATGATTGGTTGAAGACATGCACAAACTCTCAATCAAGTTAGTTGGTCAAAACTATAAGCAAAGTATCTTTATATATGCTGAATTTGAATAGGCCACAATGTGTTAAACAAGAAAACATACAACCGAATTGAGAACATCCTCTTTTTTGGAGCAAGTATATAAAAAACCTATTGTGGTTGCTTACACTCCAAACTTTTTAGCTTTCATGTTACCTAGCTGTTAGTTTCCCCTGTACAAAAAAAAATTCTAAGCCACTAGTTTCCACCTTTAGCTTTGACTGCTTGGATTTCATGCAGTCAAAGCTGTATAGTAGTTTCTGCACCATTCATCACACCTTAGCATTTATTATATTTGAAGAGTATGCATCCTCATTTTAGTTTACCTCACCATCCTGCAGGTGAACAATATCTGTTGCTGTGGGGTCCTCATCCCATGGTAAGTCCCCTGTAGGATCTCGTAAGAAATTTGTCATGGAATTGACATTGTCACTTCTATCATAATCCTTATGGAATTCGCCATCTTTATAATGCTTCAGCCAATATGATTTATCAGAGCCAATCTTCAGTTTTTTACACAACTTTTTGCCTTCACTGTAAGTGAGAAAAACATGTTAAAAAATGTTCAGAATAGTGTTAATATTTTATGCAACCAAAATAAGTAAAATTCAAGTGGGATTCTCACTCACCTATTATTACAATCTATCATAACTAATGTTGCTTGTCCTTTCATTGCATCTGCTGTATCTTTAGTAACCTCAATAATTGGCTGAGATGCTTTCAGATCATTTACAAACAGTACCAAAATGTTGGTTTTAGTCCTCAGCAGTTTTTTGAATTCTTTTATATCATTGACATCATTTATCACAGAAGACTTTTGCTTTTTAGCCTGTATTGTTATTTGTAGCGACAATAATAACAGTAATGTCTGAAATTAATACAAATGTGCATTTAAATTAATCTAGAAGAATGATTCTCTGACTCAAATTTATCAGTAAAACTTAATTAAACAAACAATGTCCATCCTGGTAACACCTATTAGACAGAATTTCTTCACATTTTAAGATACATGGTGTTATTTTTCGATAGGCAGATCTTGCCTTGTTGGCATGACCAGTGTGCGAGGGCCGGCCGGTAGTTTTTCGTAAACAAGGTTTATGAATTGTTTAAATAAATACTAAAACATTGTGTATTAATAAGCCATAGTAATTTACTCATATTTATAAAACATTACAATATATTCACAAAAACAGGCAATTTAAAACATGTGTGGGCTTACCTTCCAATATATATTTCGATCCATTGTTAATGAATGAAATAATTCAGCTCGCCACTCAATATTGGTAGACTTTCATATCGTAAATAATCTTAAAATATATTAGGTTCGTATCGTTAAACTCCTAGCAGTAACTATTCCTAGGATAAATTTTCAAAACTTTGAAAACCAAACACGACTTCAAAAAAGAATAAAACTTATCCTATCCACCACAAAGGGTTGCCCGCCGATTATGATTTACGATCAGTGTTGCCAACTGCTGTAAAAGTTTTAGTTTCGATACCAAAACTCGGCGGCCGGTTCCGAAATTCGTGGGGGGTGGTGGCTGGTGATTCTTCCATAGCACGGTTAGCACTTTGCTCAAGTGTCTTTTAGTTTCTGAAACTGGAAATGGACCAAAATTAGTAGAGGAAAGATTGAATTTTAAGTAAATACTAGCGGCCCGTCTCGGATTCGCACGGGTGTGATGTTACCCGCGGGAGACACCGCTGGGCGAAGCTAGTAAAAAGAAGGTAGCTAAGTCACTCCATAGATCCTCAGCTACCTACCAGAGAAAGTCCCGTGAAAATCGGTCTGGTCGTTCCAGAGATTAGCCGGAACAAACAGACAGATAGACAAAAATATTTATTTTTTGGTCTATGTAATGTGTATACATACATACGCATATAGTAAATAGTGGTTATTTTATTATTACAACCAGACACTCCAATTTAATTTATTTGTATAAATAGAGATTAAAGAAAATCTCTTCCAACAAGCTCTTAAAAAAGTCTTGGTCAAAAGCTTTGGTTCCATTAGACAAGATAATTGTTAAAATTAAAAAATGTTTTCAATGTCACAGAGGTCAAAGTAACCAGTACGTTATCAATTGCAAAGTGGTTGGGAAAAGCCGGTTAGCTTTTTTGTGATTGGCCTAAATCAGAACAACAAGTTTCCTAGTGGTAGCTATAATTTAACAGACCAATCATCAACTAACTTGTTATACAGTTGGAATCTCGAACTAAAGAGAACGTGAGCCAATCATTACATTATCTATCAGTAGGTAGAGGTTTTGCCGGACGCATTCTGATATATTTCAATAAAATTTTACGGGTGTTTTTATTGCTTGCTTTAATAACAGTAATATAACAGGTAAGTTACTATATTTAGGTTAGATAAATTATAGAACAATCTAATATGATATCATTTTCACAGAAAACTAATAGTATTGTATTGTACATTTCTTGAAGAGCAATTACTGTGAATTGAATATTTGTGTGTGAAATAATTTTGGTATAAATTCTTAGTTGTATAAATGAATTAGTAATTGTGACCAACCGTCTTAGAATTGGGGTTTTTAAGAGGAATTTTTAACAGGTTTTATTTCACCTTGTCAACCATCTAAGATGCTAATGCACTCGTTATCAAGTATTTGCAATATCTCCTTGAGGTCAAAGGGGTTATGACTTATGAGTCAATGTCAATGCCTTGCACTACAATGATAAATCATTCAAATATTCACCGCAGCAGTTGTTTATTCTGTGTTTGAATCTAGACTTGTGTTAGTAGTTAGTAGGTTTTCTCATAATAAAATAGAGTCATGACATTGGGTTAAGTAGAACTATCAGCATAAAAAGAACTATCAACCCAATCAGAAATTACATAACTGCCATTCATTTATCTCACACATAACCTTTTCTAATAATAGGGAAATAATCATTAAAGTATTATGCTTATACATTGGCAGTCTCCATATTTAAATAAATTTCATTAAGTATTAGTTACTAATTTACAATTAATTATAAATAAGTTTCTATTAAGTCTGGTATTTTTTGTTGATAGGTTCATCCTCAAAATGGGTCGCAAATTTGTTGTTGGTGGCAACTGGAAGATGAATGGTGACAAGAAGCAAATTACTGAGATTGTTGAAAATTTGAAGAAAGGCCCTCTGGACCCCAATGTTGAGGTAAAGCATTTATACTGTAGCTGTGCCTCTTCAGAGCTTGAGCGAGGCAAAGGATCGATGCTCTGGAGATGTGGTGCTGTACACGGATACCCTGGACACCAAAACACACCAATAAGTCAATACTCTCTTACCTAAAAATCAATACCCACCTGTCTACAGTATGCCATCAACGAATTCTCTCGTATCTTTCACATAGTGCGAAGAGGAAACGAAAGTCTGGAAAAACTGATCGTAATCGGGAACACTGATGGCAAACGAGCTTGAGGTCAATCCCCTACAAGGTGGATCGATCAAATGAAAGACACGCACTACTCAAAGCTTTGTTGTATTGCACATCATCTACTCCAAATGTAACCCTTCCACTGATGACCACAATCCTCAGTCATGAGGGTCCGCTAGAGAGAGAAAGTGCCTCTTCAAATTTTATGGAGGAAATTTGGCAAACAACCTACTTTTGATATACCAAATATACCAGTATTTGTCCATAGAACTATATTTTAAAATAATCATTAATAATAAACTTATTGGCACAAAAAGGCATACAAACATTTGATCTTAAAATTACACAATATTTCTTACACATCGCTTGTATACCCCATGGCTGTGCCAAATAGTAGCAAATTCAGCATATGCCAGACAATTAGTAGTCTGGCAATGGTTTACAATTGTTCCCTGTTACCTAGAGAGAAAAAAACCATAACAAAAGTAACATTGAAGGAGCAATTTGTTTCTGTGTCTACTAATACAGTTTAATCATCATTATTTTTTTTTCCAGGTAGTGATTGGTGTCCCTTCCATCTACTTGTCCTATGTGCAAAGTATAGTTCCCAGCACAATCAGTGTAGCCGCCCAGAACAGTTGGAAGGTTCCAAAAGGCGCTGTTACAGGTAAAATTGTTTAGAATCATTTGTTTTACTTGTTTTCTTTTTCTATAGATACTTATTTATTTTAAGAAGGTAGAACAATATCAATTAATTGAATTATATCAATTGCTTGTCAACTAACCTCCTATGGGAGGCAAATTAGCCTACTGCGCCAAGCTGGCCAGACGGGTTGGCACAGGATTTCATTTTAAGTTTTCCTTCTCTTGCAGCGGGGGTTTCCATTTCCTTTTAGTCGGCTCCTAAGACACTTTCACTGCACAATGATTTGTTTAACTTTTTCAGCTAGGGTTTCTATATTTATATATCTTGTAATTTCCTTTAGTCAACTCTTACAAGACCCTTAGGGTGGAATAGGGTGGTGGCATTATGCTTTCTTAACCAGTTGCCATATGGAATCTTATAAAATACTGAATGTGTATAGGTTTAATTAAATGACCCCTTGTCTTTTAATATTATTGCTTACTTGCATAATTTCTTTTATTTTCTTGCAAAACCCTGGTACCTTGGGGCTTTTTATCCAAACAAGGGGAATGATAAGAATATTTCTATGAGATTACTCATACCTTTTGTTGTCTTAGGTGAAATTTCACCAGCAATGATCAAGGATGTTGGGGTTGGGTGGGTAATCCTCGGTCACTCTGAGAGGAGGACGATTTTCAAAGAATCTGATGATCTCGTCGCGGATAAGGTATGTTTTAAATGCACATATGATAAACACTACCAGTCTCACTAATAATCGCTGTGATATTATCGAAGTTTTAAGAAATTAAAAAATGTCTATCCTGTCTCTATTCTTGTCATTGGACATCGAAACAAAATGGACACCAACATATATAATATACTTTTTAGTTATTAAAGCTTACTAAAGTATTATGACTAAGGCTGCATTAATATATCATACACTGCGCATTCCAAATTTTTCTTAGCTGTCTATCTATCATAAGATCTCCATGACGTATATTGTGCAGACTGCATCCACTATTCCATATCAGTCATAGCTGGCAGCATTAACTGTTTGAAGACTTTTATCTTCTACCTTAGTGCTTACATATTTGGTGGCGTTCTAGGTCGCTCACGCCCTGGAGACGGGACTGAAAGTCATCGCCTGCATTGGCGAGACTCTCGAAGAAAGGGAAGCTGGCAAAACTGAGGAAGTTGTGTTCAGGCAGACCAAGGCTTTGATCCCGGTTATTGGCAGCAACTGGGACAAGGTTGTGTTGGCCTATGAGCCTGTCTGGGCTATTGGCACTGGGAAGACCGCTACACCGCAACAGGTAAGGTGTTCTCATTGCTGTTGGGTTTTTTATACCACAAGGGTCACGGTTAAATCCAAGGTTCGAACCTGCTCTGTAAGAACTGAAAGCATGAGGGAAAGGCCAGCTATTCTCGGTGGAGCTGCATCCCGCACCGGTGGTAAATAGTAAATTTAAAATGCTTAAAGGAAAGTTTTAAAAAGTACATTTTACGTCATACTAGATAACCCAGTGAACTTTTTATCACCTTTATTTTATCTTTTTTATTCGTCTTGACATTGACTCTTTTTTTTTATTACTAACTGACACTTTTTAATTCTGCATCAGAACTGTTTTGTTTTTGACAAATTTATGAACGGTCCTATATTTGACAACAAAGTAACAATATTTTATTCATAAAATTGAATTGAAGTTTTTATGGTTTTCCTTTACTTATTATATGTTTTTCTCAACGTTTAAACCTTCCCTGAATTTCCACAAATATTTCAAGATCTAAATTAACCACATGCATTCTAAATCCGTCACCACACGGGAATTTTCGACTATGACCTGTCAACTGTAATAGTTTAGCTGTTATATGGAGCCTTCTCAAATTTAATGGATTTAATCTACTATTGGCAGCCTAAATTGTGCATGGTTGCTGCCTAGACGGATCGGCAAAGGGTTTTATATTGTTTTTTTTTTTCTTTATTGTGGCTAGATTTTCTGGTTATACGTGTTTAGTCATGTCGAAGACATACGAATAGAGCTTGGGGATCCTCTAAGCTAGAGGAGCTAAGACCCTCAGGTTTGGGTAGCGAAACCAGTGATCCTGGAGCGGGCAGTCGGAAAATGCCGTTGCCTTTTTAGTGGCTAGGTCGCTGCGCTAACTCCCTGCTTTCCGTGCCCCGGAGTCCTCAGTGACGTGGCTAGTCTGCAACAGCCGTGTATCCAGGCGGATCCCAACATAAAAATGGATGGATGATGCTCTTTCTCCTTGCGTCGTGTGACCTCAGTGCTGAGGGTCGCGACCTCTATGGAGTAATTTATTGTGGTCTATTTTACGCCATGACGCTCTGTCTTCTGCAGCGTGAATTGCGTTACATACGGTGGTGTCAAGTTCGGAGCGTATTTGGTCCGACCATCGCATGGGGGAACGGCCCCTTCGGAAAAAATCCGATTTTACCTTCCACCCAATGAATTTTAAGCATTTTTCTCCAACACCAAAAGCATCAATTCGTGTTCTGCCGGCTTTCCTCATTGTCCATGTTTTTGAGCCATACAGAAAAATTGGGAAGACCAGGGTATTTTGGTCCTCTGTGATATATTTCTGTCGGTCCAGATCCGATCGAGTTGGGACATTGCGTTCTTTGCCATGCCAATACGTCTCCGTATATTTGGCTCACAAGCTCCGTTGTTAGTAATTGTAGAACCCAAGTAGACAAAGATTTCCACTACTTCCAAATTCAGTGCGCCAGAAAGGTGAAGTGCTCCGCCTCGATAGACTACCATTTACTTCGTCTTGGACATGTTCGCCCTAAGACCCAGCTCGCTACTAATGCGTTCCATCGTCTCTAGGAGGAGAACCATTTCGGCTTCGTTTCTGGCGAACAAGGTGGTATCATCGGCGTGTCGTACATTTGTGATCCTAGTTCCGCCAATGGTAACGCCAATGGTAACCCTTTCAGTCCTCAAGCGTGGGTTAATGTTAAAAAGGAAGGGTGATATGATGCAGCCTTGCCTTATTCCCTTTTAGAATTTGAAAGGCCTTGAAGGTATATTGTCGATTCTCACGACGCCCTGGTCGTTGCATTACAAAGAGACCTGCAAGGCAATTAGGTGATACGGGTCCCCGAGTTCAGAAAGAATGGACCAAAGCAATCCCAATCCACACAGTCCTTGCTATAGACGACAAAGCACGTGATGAAGGAGATATTAAACTCGTATGCTCTTGCAATGTCTGCCTCCCGTTTAGAATCTGCTCCCTAGTGCTTTTTCCTTTCACGAAACCTGCCTGGTCTAACGGATTCTGCCAGCTTATATGCTGGATGATATATTCTAAAACCATAATGCATGACACGGTCAAATGTATTATAGGTGCTGTTGTTGCTTAGCGTGTAGCACCTAGATAACCCTGCGATGTTGATAACGCCTCTCTATAAAGTCAGTACGAATATGGTTCCATTCTGATAAGTCGCATATAAGCTACGTCATCAAAAAAAATGACTTCGATTGATTGAATCGTCAATAGCATGTCAGGTGGGAATATCTTACATCGTTGAGGACTATCAATAAAAAAATAGTTAAAATTATTGACTTAGCTAAGCCTGCTTAGCCTGCCGATACCTCCCCTATGTATTCAATAGCGCTCACCTCAGACCATTTCAAGCTGTGTCAGTAGAGACCTATTCTTTCTTATTCTGCTCATCAATTCCCATCGTCAGTTTGCGTTCAACCAACGGGTAGCACTTGCCCCTTTATATTCTATGTATTTTCTTATAGTGATAAGTAAAACCTTTTTTTAAGATTTAATTTATCCGCTTATAACATAACGATAATAATACATAGAGTTAATAATGTTATAAAGAGACAGAAGACGCATCAACGCGCTAAACTTGAGGTTAAAAAAGAAAAAAAATGCAATAAACTACCCGTGGAACTAGAGGTTAGCCTAGCCAAGTGATATACGAATCGCACGCGTTGGTAAAGTATGGAAGACAAACGTATGGGATTGACACTGACATCTGAGGTTCCCAATGGCACGATTCCCATACATTTGTTTTTATATTCTATCAAAGCGTGTGGTAAGAAAGCCACTTGGCTACATGCCCAGTAATCATAAGTATCAGAGCAGAAAAAGTAAACTCGGCTTCGGACGAAGCTGCAGACATAATTTTTATTGTATTGTTTTTCTAGGCTCAGGAAGTCCACGCGTCTCTTCGTAAGTGGCTGTCAAGCAATGCTTCACCTGACGTAGCTGCGGCAGTTCGTATCCAATATGGCGGTTCAGTTACTGCTAGCAACGCCAAGGAGTTGGCAGCTTGCGCAGACATTGACGGCTTCCTCGTCGGCGGTGCCAGCCTCAAACCAGAGTTCGTCGACATTGTTAATGCTACGCAGTAAACAAGTCAAGCTTTGGTATAATTCACATTTTGACTTTGTACCAATTTTCTTTAGATAAGTACAAAAACATATAATATGTTTGTAAGAAACCTAATTAGAATGTGTGCGATGCAGCTATCGTTCTTGTATTTTGGAATCAAATATAATTTAAAAAGTTGTATTCTTGTAATCGTAGTAGTTTATGAACTAATTTAGTAGATTGTCATGAAGACTCTGCGGGTTCATACTTAATGCTTGAAGTTATCATACCCATCTTGTGGCGCCATCAATCACCAGTTTTACTTATGTAGTCTCGCAGTGATTCGATTGAAACATCCTTAAGTCTTTGGTTTAAATGTGATTTTTGCTTAGCAAAAATATTGTAAATCTACAAATGGAATTGTTTGACAGATCATGTTACCAAACTATGTTGTATGATTCGCTATTTATAAGGAAACATGTTATTTAAATCATTATTTTACTTTTGCGAATGTATTTATGCGAAATAAGAACTAAGGACATTTATTATCTATACGTCGTAAGTGATATGTAACTTTGTAACTGTAATGGAAAATAAATAAAATGCATGTAAAAAACGTACAAAATATATTATTTCAGCATCAAAGTCAGGCCAAAATGTAACGCTTTGTCTTTTGTACCGTACTATACCGTACCTATAGCTTGTGTATATATAATACACATTAATGAAAATGACAAGGTATTCTTGTTCAGTTTTAGAGCTTGCTTTAGCTTTAAATGAATTCTAGGTTGCTGCATAGTTTGAAAATGTGTTATTTGTAGTGCTAAAATGTTAATAACATATGTAACATATGTTATTAACATTTTAGCACTTGTTTTTGAATAATGTCGTGTATTAACATTTCTTTCTTATAATATTTGGCAATGCCTCACAGTTTAGTTTAATTTTACAGAATCTTAAAGCTATCCCTCTATCACCACATTAATACACTATTTATGACTACATCTATCACAATTACTTAGTTTCCTACGCCTGAATAGTTTTGAGATTGCCATATGTCGAAAGACGGTGTAACCATGCCATGGAGCAAAATACTTATCTATTGTAGGTTTTCCTAATACTGACACAGTAGGTACTTCAATGTCTTGGATAGTATCAACTTATAATCTATTCGTGAAGTGTAGCTGAATGCTTACTGACGTAAAGATCTACTTATAACTTGCGGCTTACAGAACTATTTAACTTTCATTCGCATCAATTTTCGTTGATGCGTTTCATTTCATTGGGTTGGTGGTGTGATGCGATCATTACATTCCTTTGCGAAAATCTTTTTGGAAAGACTGGGTAGTCATGCATAGAACGAAGAGTAAAATGAGGAGTTTTTTTTTTCATTTTGCTATTTTATTAGCAAAATGGGAAAGAAGCTTAATGACAAGATGGACAAAGCTATTCAAGGAGATGTTGCATATGAATCTAGCTATAATATCTATTGCTAAACCTCATAAATTTAACTATTGCATTTGCAATGGTTTGAGATTGTTGTGACACTCCACCCACAACCTCCACTGTTCACTTGACCTATATCTATGTTTGCACAAACTTATCGCTAACGGGGAACAGAATACTTCAGATCCGATAATTCCTCAAGACCCCAACACCTGCTTAAAGTATTTACATTCTAAAATTAATTATTGTTTAAATACCACTGAACCCAGGAACGGTAGAGGTCTGATCACCGGCTCGCCGTAAGATAAAACTTTTCTCACTGGCTCGAACCAGCACGCGAAGAATGACAGCACGAATAGCCAGAACATTATCTTCACTATCCAGTCCAATACGTACAAGCTGAAACAATTATGTGATACTAGCTTTTGTGCGCGGCTTCGCCCGCGTGGGCTTCGAACCCGTGCATATTTTTTATGAAACTAAAGTCGGTTATTGTGACTAAACTATGATAGTTAGATATGTGCTCTCGTGGACTTTTTTGTAGATCTTTATAAGACCTACAAACCCGTAGTACATCATTTTGTTCTATTGTCAATAGTTTTTGCAGCGCACGCATAAATAGGTTTTCGATTTTACACCTTGGTTTACAAAATCGCAATTTTCATACGAATCCCTAATTCTTTTGAAAATAAAATATAGCCTATAACCTTCCTCGATAAATGGACTATCTAACACTGAAAGATTTTTTGAAATCGGACCAGTAGTTCCCGAGATTAGCGCGTTCAAACAAACAAACAAACACACAAACAAACAAACTCTGCAGCTTTATATATTAGTATAGATGGGGCCAGGTACAAAACATCGCAAACGGTAATACTACTCGGCCCATAGATGACCCAATGTTGAGTCGGACCTCCTCCATTTACATGGAGGGTAATTAGCCAACTGTGCCACGCTGTTCACAGGGGTTGTGAATACATAGTGTCACCACCCCATTCCATCCTGAGGTTGACGTAAAAGCTGACAAAAAGAAATGAAAACGCAGAAACTTAGCCGCAAGAGAAGTAAATCTTGAAACGAAACCCTGCGCTATCCCGTCTGGCCAGTGTGGCACAGTAGGATAATGGCCCTCCCTTTCATGGGAGGAGGCCCGACTCAGCAGTGGGTCGTTTGGGGGCTGAGTAGTAGTAGTATATTAGGGATAATGGAAATGTTTATCATTAAAAGTCCTACAAAAAACGATCGCAACAGCATTTACCTACTTATCTTTTATGTGTAAGCCAGTAGTGCCAAAATAGTGAACCGTAAATACAATACAAATCGATAATTTATTTATAATGCACATTTGACACAAAATAAATATAAATAATTTTATCTCATATTGACAATTCTCCCGTAAAACGCGGGCGAAATCGTTGGTGCCGTGAGTATTAATAAACTAGTATTATAAAAGTAGATAGCACTCATACTCGTATGAAAATACTTACAAGTTATGATAATATATGTTAATATATATCTTTTGGGGATCTTCCTTCAGGCAGAATACCCTGCCTCCTTCAACACATTGTCTCATGTATTCATCGCGGTCTGCATCAGTGATATCGGTTTGGAATACCTCCCTATCTTTATCTTGCAGCTGATGGGTAATGGCATCATAGTTGGCGGAAGGGAAAGACCATTGTCGCATAGTAAAGTAATGTAGAACTTGTAAACCTTGGCTTATTCTATCCTGGATTCGCACCATGCTGCAAAGTTGAGAACGGTTTTAACATTAATTGCGTGTGATGAGGGATTTAGAGTACACAGTATCGCTACCCCATTTCATCTTGATGGTGTCATAAGGAAACGTTAGGGCAAAAATTCGTTTTGGAATACTTCAATACTTCATAATACTTTCTTCGCTGAATACGGCGTGCACAAGTTATATAATATCCATTATGTTTTAAGCACCTGTTATTATTGTAACACATGTAACAATATAATGTACCCCATATGCATTTCCTGTGCGCCGTGTTCTTTGCACAATAAAGAATTTGTCTCTCTATCTCTCTCTCTCTATAAGTGTTTGATACACCCTGTAGATCAATAGAAAATGACAGATGTATCCTGATTTTCACACCTTTAGGCGTGCACTTTTGCTACATTGTTGAAGCTTTTTACGTATTAAGTCAATGTGTCGTATAAGAAAATAGAAGTAATCTAACACATAATATGTAGTTATTTGTGACCGAGGTAGACCGGTCATTTATACCTTTAACTAGATAGAGTTTCCGATTTTAAACTAACCATTGATCGCATTGATTACATCATTGTGTAATTTAAAATATTTTTTGCGTGTATTATATAAGTTTCTTTTATAGTCGTTACGTATACCTTTGCTTAAATTATAGCTAATGACTTTCGTAATACTTACAATCTTTTTTGTCCTAACATAAACAGCAATAAGTCGATCAAATAAGCTGGCAAGAGATGGTAGAATATTCTTTTAAACTCATGGCGGAACGGATTAGTGGTGATGTCGCCATTTGGGTACCACAGCGGCCACGCTAAAGGCTTCAGACGACCATACTGCTTGGCTACGTCCAACACTTCCCCCCATGTGGTGGGCTTCTGGTGCCCTATGTTCACATTGTACACGGGTATAGTCGGAGACCTAGATATATACAGAGCGTTAGTAATTTCTTTTTTGTTTTACTAATAAGCACGCCAATTAGAAACTGCCGCTGAATCAGCACATGGCCTCCTGTTTCTCGATTTGATTTAGAATATTAGATAGATAGATTTCTTTATTGTATATAAATTTTACATAATATTAATAGCAGAAATAAAAACTAACAAAATATTGTTTATATTTTTAAAAATATTGTTTATGTTTATTTATAAAAAAAAAACTAGCGTGGGCTCAGTATATATGCTGAAAGAGCTGCACTTGGCACAGCTTCAACCAGCGCTGGTTTACAGCCCATACCTGACTACAAACAATTTACATATTGCTTTTGCGGGCACATACCTAACAAAATATTACATGAAATCGCTAATTATATATCACGACTTAAAATGATATTGTTGTCCCACCTACACTATTTTCAGGGGTTATTGACTAAGTAACCCAGTGTACTGTACTACGTTTCCTTTGACGTAACTACATATTTTTTGGTTTCATTCAATCAACCGGCCTGCACAAGATAATTTAGATGACTTCACTGAATTGCCAGTACGGCGGCGCGAGAAAACGCAATGCATTATGTGAAAAAGATTCAGTGACATTAGTTTTTGGAATTTCCAAAAAGTGCCATTACAGAAAGAAATACTCACCTCTCCTTCTTTGTAGCTTCTAGCATAGCTATGGCAATAATAGCGTTAATTGCAATATCGACGGGGATAACTTGAGCAGTCAACTTGCCGTCGACTAACATAGTTCGAATGACACCTTTGCCTGCGGCCAACATTACACCGACGGGTCCGTTTAAACTATCCACCCAACCTAACAGTGGTTCTTTGTAGGCAGGACACACTGTAACCAATTTAATGAATTAATTTCTTTAGCTTAATGACCAACCTTTAAAAGCTCGCGACGGCTCATTTTAGTTACGCCCCTTCAACATTGATAAAGGTAAATTATGCAAATGCGCTACGGCAGCGTTGCCACAGAGTCTGCTGTAGTGTTTTCTTCCGTGCCTAGATTTGCTACCTGTTTGGAAATTTATGCAAATTAAAATGTATCTATTTATTATACTTGAAGCCAAATCTTTGTGCAAACTACAAAAACTGCGCGAAATGGATCAATAAAAAACATAACACACCCTAGCATGTATATTATATTATACTCTTTCTTTTGTTGTTAGTCTGTGGTAGCATTGAGAATAGAACTAGGGTAAAACCGGGATAGATGGCCCACTTTTAGAAAAAGCCACCCATTTTTAAAAATATGTGGTATAGACAAATAATTTCTATTAATGTAGCTAGCCCAATCCTTAATGCTGAATTATTTTTATTAATATTCAACCTATCAAATACAGATTTTGCACAAATTACCTTTTCGTAACATATCTTTTTTGAGGATAGATGCCTACCTGTATGGATAGTTGCCCCACCATGAAAATACTGAGAAGGATAGATGCCTGCAGTGCCGGATAGGTGTTCTTTATACTGTGTAAACTAAAAACCTAGCCCAAATGTTAGGTATTTCAAGTCCTAAAACGAAACATGAGTGTTAATAATGTTAAAGAAAAGTTAAAGTATTTTTACAGCATTTGGTTAACTAAAATAAATTATTAAGTTTCAACAAGTCATATCATATTCTTTGTTGAATTAATTTTTTATGCATTTATTCAACAAAAATATAAATTCTTAATTGTTATATCAATAATTTTCCACATATTGTGTAATAATTTCTGAAAAGTGTACATGATTTATTTAGCCAGTTCTGACACATTGAATCCAGTTGGACATCGATTTCGTGTTTTTCTTTCAAAATATTCAATGAAAATCCTATTTACTTGTATTTTTAGGGTTATCCTTCCGTTTCGTGGCATAGTTTTACTATAATCTTAAATAGCAGTGTATGGAGGGATAGATGCCCCTAATACTACTATAGGGCACCTATACCTTGAAAAATCAGGGCAACTATCCTTTGTGATGGGGATAGATGCCTAAGTATTTTTTAAATATTAATAAAATAAAATAAAATAAGCCTTTAATGCTGTAACTAACAAGAAATACGTAGTATAAAAATATGAATAATCTATGTTTCTATTGTACACCCAACAAATGTATCTCTTTTATTTTAACTCGATTTTATCGGCAACTGTTTTTCTTTTGCAGCTTGTCCTTCGACAAAGGCCTCCTCTAAAACTTTCCATTTTATTCTGTCCTTGGCAATTCTGGACCATTCTGGACCAGCTATCTTTTTCATATCGTCTTCCCAACGTTTGCTCTGCCTACCTCTGCTCCTTTTACTATCACGCGGGTACCACTCAGTTATTAACCTCGTCCACTTCTCTTTACCTTCCCTCAGCATGTGTCCTGCCCATCTCCATTTCAGGCGTTTGTACATAGTATGTATGTTTTTAAATTTAGTTTTACTCTTTATATTTTTTAGTTTCACTCTGTCTCTTCTTTTAACTCCGATTACGCTCCTTTCCATACCATTTTGACATATTTGTATTTTTTTTACTTGTTGTTCCGTTAGTGCCCATGTTTGACATCTATATGACAGACATGGAAGGATACATGTGTTAAATATCTTCCTTTTTTCTTTGAGAGGCATGTCTCTGTCCTTCATGACTTCGCTTCGCTTTTAAATATTATTATAAACTAAATAGCAATTATTTACACCTAGATGCAGACTTAATAAACCCTTATATTGACTTATGAAAAAATATAACGGAATTTATGAATAATTATAAAGTTATAAAACGCAAAATACTAACGTTTAAAACTTTTGACGTGTTCGTGAATGACGCCGCGGAGATAATTTCATACGCCAGCGAAACGCATATTCCTACAAGACTGTCCATGGGTAACTAAGGTAGGGGGTGACTGTGGCTCATGTTTATATAATTAACTCTTAGTCGCGAGTTCACGAAGTTAGGTTTTTAGAATATGAGGCATCTATCCCACTGGGGCATCTATCTCGGCTTTACCCTATATAATTAATTTAAATTAATAGTCTGTCCGTCCCTATGTATGCTTAAATCTTTAAAACTACGCAACGGATTTTGAAGCGGATTTTTTAATAGATATAGTGATTCATGAGGAAGGTTTATAGGTATGTATAATACATGTATAATTACACCAGTGCGAAGCCGGGGCGGGTCGCTAGTAAGCTTATATTAATGTTCGTATTTGATTGATAGATTAAAAAGTCTTAATTCATTATGTATCCTGTTGTAATATGTATTCATGTATACCTATTTGTGACTTTTGGAACATTATATCATGCCTACCTATACTTGGACGCGCAATTACTACCGGCAGCTCCTGGTAAGCTTGTTCAACGATGCTTTCAGCTAGCCTTTTTGAAAAGGTATAGCAGTTGCGATGAGGACCGAGCAGTGAAGGCGTAAGAAGTGCCAATTGTTTGTCATCCAGCCATTGTATTAATTTCATTACGTGGTAAGGGTCAACCGGGGGAGCATGAGTCTGTAAAAACAAAACCATTCGTTTATATTAGCACAATGAATTTAAGCCGTCTTCCCTGGCGGATACGCAGGTCCGGATGAACACGTAGTCCGCGACCCGAGTGAGGCCCGTTCTGTCCGAGCCAACTCACTCGCAGAGGTGCTTTCAATCGCCAAGCTTGGTGGTAGGGGCAACTGGTGCGTTTCGGTCCCCTCCACTAGGACGCGAGAACGGAGGAATTTTAGTGGGTAGGAAGGACGCCCTCATTCCTATAAGGCGCCTTTGAGTCTCCACATAACCTTGTCGCATCCACTCGCGTCGAGAGTTTGCTCCGCAAGAGGTTGTGGTACGCTACCGCTATGAAATCACAATTAATTTGAACATAATATACTCAGCGATTCAAGTTAATAGCAAAACCTAATGGTTCACGGTCCGAAACATTATCATGTTAATTTGCATAACAATGTGTTATTAAGCGAATACGTTTACTGGGTTATTACAGACTAGGTCTAATGCATCTCAGATTTGCAATCATACACCCAAAGTATGTATTTGTGTGTATATTAAAATCTTTTTTTTGTCGCATACAAAAATTTGGTATGTAAATTGTTTTTTGGTTGTTTTGTGGTCCGTAGCCTACGCACGTCCTTCCCCCCAGCCCGCTTACTGGACTGACTTTGACCCAGTACGAACAATGTTATTGCTCTTGTCTACGTCCATACGACGACAAGGTTGTCATTGCTCCGTTTTGCTTAAAACTTCAACTTGTGATTACTCAGCATCTACCATGCGTAGGACGCGAAACCGTTTTGTAGTGCATTCTAAATTTTACTGGGTACCCATAGGTAGACATTCTTACCGTTTCTCCTAACACTTCGTAATCGGGGTAGCAAAATGCTGTTGATAAATGTACAAATATCACTAGTTTCTTGAGTTTTCTTGCTATGTCTAAAGCTCTCACTGTGCCCGACGTATTCATATTGACATTGTCCCTCAATGGTGCTTCCAATTTTAAAGTAGCGGCAAAATGGAACAACACTGAAACCTCTTCCGATAGGTTTTCTATTTCCTTCTCAGCAAGTCCAAAGTTGTCCAATAACACATCGCCGTGGAGGGGTTTCAACTTTGAGAAAGCGCTCGGCCGTTCAGATTTCAGGCGATTAAACAGCTGTAAAAGAATTTCCCTGACAATTAGATCAATTTCTTATTTTTTATTGCTTTATCGGTGATCGGGCTCTGGTTTGTGACTTGTCATGCTCACTAAATCATACGTCAGGGTAGCAGCGGTAGCGACGTGTGACGGGTAGGTCACAATCTTTTAATGTGGTTGAGGAGACCGATGACTGTCACATGCATTATAGTTGTTAACAGGTGCTGCTGTTTGGGGTTGGTCAGCTCACCAGACCAAGGAAGTTTTATTTCATTAAAGTTTATTTTGTATTGTTTTAATATGCACGTTTCAGCTGACGCCTTCCAGATCCAATAGAAGAGTTTGTTATAAGGAATTTTTGGGTAAATATATATTACAATATCAAATAGGACCGCAAAGTAATAAAAATGAAAAGAATCACAAGCCCTCTGAGTTTCTTGCCAGTTCTTCTCAGCAGTGGTCGCGTTCCGAACTGGTGGTAAACTATATTACTTTGCTTTGTATACATTTTATTAATATGTTGACAATTTGTAAGTGTCCATTAGGAGATAAGCAAAATAAATTATTTCAATTTATGAAGATTCTCTGGCCAGACTTAGTTTAGTACCGACATGCATGTCTACTTATTCAATTAAAATCTTGCTGATCGATCTATGAACAGAAGTATCTGCTTTTATGAGAATAGGTAGGAAATCACATCAGATACCTACCTGTACCTGTGGTGACGTCGAAGTCCATGTGGCAAAGGATTTAGAATACATAGTGTCAACACCCCAAGTCGTAAGAATCGTCAACAGGAAATCCGCCGCTAACCTAGCTGCAAGAAAAGGAACTCATCTGGCCAGCGTGGGCTAATTACCCTCCATGCAAAGGGAGAAGACCCGACTAAACAGTGAGTCATCTATGAGCTGAATAGTACCTACTAGTAGTAGGGTACATAATTGTCCTACTAAAACATCTGACGAGAAATAAATTCCACCACCGCGCGAGTTATCAGCGGGGCGCAGCTAGTAATGTTATTTAAATTTGTTGTGGATTTGTGTCTGTGTGCGAAAGGTAGCATTTCTTACCGGCAACCGTTGTATATCTTCCATTCTCTGGGCTACAGATTTCCCCCTCTTTGGCCGCATCAGTATATAGATTGTTCCGATATCAGGAACGGAGTACAGAAGTTTTTCAATGAGCACCTTGCCCATGAAGCCGGTGCCACCGGTAACAAGGATGCTTCTCCCCTTGTAGAATTCATTCATCGATGACATTTCTAAAACAAATTTTGTTTGAATGTAAATTTTGCCGAATGTTTACAAAAAAGGTACTGAAGTCAAGTAATTCATTAGTAATGGCGCCCAAACTGTGTAAGTTTGCTGTTACGTGGGTCTTGTCAAATAAAATGATTAGGTACATCGTCGTTCGTCGTCGTCGCACTGCTGAGTCGGTCCTCCTCCTAATTCATGGAGGGAAATTAGCCTACTGTGCCACGCTGGCAAGACGAGTTGGCACAGGGTTTGCGTCAAGTTTTCCTTCTCCTGCGGCTAGATGATCTGCCTCTTGCATTCCTTTAGTCGCCTCTTACGACACCCTCAGGATGGCATGGGATGATGACCTTGTGTATTCTAAATCCGTTACCACACGGACCATGATTACATACCTACTGATATTTTTATTTAATACTAAAATAATGAAATAATAATTAAAGTTGGGTTAAAGCGGGCATTCCAGGAACGCCGTTGGTTTTAGCGGGTAGGTCGGAGCGCTAATCACTAACTTTCTGTTCCCCGGAGTCCCATATACCAAGCTGGTCCCCAACAGCCGGGTATCCATGGGAATTCCCAACGAAAAAAAGGCTGCCTTAAGGTGGATGTTCCGACCTACCGTCCATACATTCTGGCCTAGAACGATATTCCAATTCGCGGCTTCGTGTCGAATTGGGTGTATTTTGTGGCACTGATATGACCCAGTAAAATAAAGCGTTATGTCCGATACTCGCTTATGCTACTCCTACGTCTTAATAATTTCACAATTACACACCAGCCCAAATAAACTGTAAATGTTGACTTCAACGCCATCTCTCGGGACAATGGCTGAGAACAGACCGGAACATCCACCTTAATAGCCTACAATTGGGAGGGACCTCCATCATACAAAACCCCAGCAACATGCTAAACATTTTGAAAATAATGTCGCCAGACCTCTACCAAGCTTGCTGCAAGCATCTTGATTTTCCATTTTACAAGGTCTTCGACGCGTGAATGCACCTCCGTTGGTGCAATCGTCCATAGGTCAATTATATAAAAAAATAATTTACAGCACACACACACTGACATTTACAAATAGTGTCAATAAACGAATGTTCCTAATAGGCTAAATAAACACATGTCATTTAGCCTTGCCTAAATCTGTTTATTTATGTTATCTACCGTTACATGCGTGGCATTGCTAGACGACACAATAGTCTTTCGCCATTGCATTAAAATATTGTTTTTTTTTTATGCACACATAATGGGATTACTTATATAACATGAAACTAAGGATCGCAGCAGATGGAGAGAAATCGTACGCGAGAAACGGCTCTGCGGGATTGGGGTCTATTATGCCGACTATTTGTATATTATATCTGACCACCTTCGTGCTTCAGAGGGCACTAAAACCCGTTGGTCCCGGTTGCCATTCTACCATCTATTGTCAGCCAGTGTACTGACACCTGGTTTAACCAAATAATTATTGGTGGTCTCACCAGATGGGTCGCGAAGGGCAGACGGTCCTCGCTCCGTGTACATAATATATACACTGGAAATCCAGTTGTGTTTTCAATGGCGGCGAATGGACGATTTTAAACAATTAATTCAAACTCAAACTCAAAAGGAACTTTATTTACGTAGGTTTCATCACAAAACTCTTATAAATCGTCATATTTATAGACACCATTATTATCTTACGGCCCCTGTCCCACACTAGGTGGTAGTCTCCACACACACCTATTAGTCATACCCACATTCACACCCACATTCACACCTTTCTCACACAACTCCTTACTCCTACAATCCCTCCATCTCCCCTGATCGCTCACAATCCTTGCGTTCACTCACATTCATGCCGAAACTACCACCGGTTCGGAAGGCTGCTCTACAGAGAAGAGCCGGCAAGAAACTCTGTAGTTGCTTTTTTTAAAATTATTGGTCTTGTTTACAAAAAGCATAATAATATTGTATCTCGTGTGTATGAATGGATAGTAAAGTTGATCTAGAAGGTTCATAGTCACGTGTAAAGAAAATGAGAACTCTGCTTTAGAACACATAGTATCACTATGCCCACAGACAGTGTCAAAATGTAGCCACAAGAAAATGAAACTTTATAAGGAAACCCGTCTGGCAAACGTGAGATAGTCATCATCATTTCAGCCAAAAGACGTCCACTGCTGGACATAGGCCTCCCCCAAGGATCTCCACAAAGGCCGGTCCTGGGCCGCCCGCATCCACTGCTTTCCGGCGACCTTAACCAGGTCGTCGGTCCACCGTGTGGGAGGCCTACCAGCACTGCGCCTTCCGGAACGCGGTCGCCACTCGAGGACTTTTCTGCCCCATCGGGCGTCGGTCCTGCGAGCTATGTGCCCTGCCCACTGCCACTTAAGTTTGGCAATCCGGTGGGCTATGTCGGTGACCCTGGTTTTCCTGCGTATCTCCTCATTTCTGATTCGATCTCGCAGGGAAACTCCGAGCATAGCCCTCTCCATTGCCCTTTGGGTGACTTTGAGCCTTCTGATGGAGCCCATAGTGAGCGACCACGTGTCTGTTCCATATGTCATCACTGGCAACACACATTGGTTGAAGACTTTTGTCTTCAGACACTGCGGTATTGTGGACGAGAAGATCTTTCGCCGACGTGAGATAGTACCTAGACTATTTTCTGTCCATGTAATTGGAGGATGCACAAGTCAGCATCATGGTTTATTTTGGGCGGAGATGATGTTTACTCCGATTCGCGTTGCAACCAAATAATTAAGTTGGTACAACATGTCTAACCCGTGTTTCGAAATCTGCACTCCATTGTGACTACCACACATTGAGATAATCGCGGTCCAGTTATAACAGTCGAATTAAGCTGTGGAAAGTTCCATTCCCTGTACATAACTTTGTTACGCTACAAGTAGTATTGCAGTCCCCTACCATGAACTGCGAGGTCACTTATCGCTGCCAACATGTCGTTTCCACTTAGTAGTGTTGCAACGGAAAGAAAAATGGACGCCGAAAGGGAAGTATAACAAACCTTATTAAGAAAAAAACATAAGCAGACTTCTTAAACAATAAAAGAACTTAAAAGGCGAAAATTAACCAAAACGGACACTGATTATAATAAGGTTTTCCCAGATAAGTTTATAAATGCCAAAATGACGATGGTGTAGGTTTTGGCAGTGACGCCTTTAGGGCTCCCAGTTCGATTCAGGGGTCAGGCAAGTATCTTTTGTATACCAAGGTACTTGGTCTAAGTCTGGGAGTCATAGGTACTTGCCCTTAGTCCGGGTTTGTGAATTACTGTTTGTAAACTGCCCCGCGATACAGGATAAAGGTAGTGCGAGTGTTACGTTTAAAAAATGCTGTGACATACAAATAAAGCAGTCTCCTCCATCTTTAATCAAAATCCAAACATATATTCCGGAAGTTACCGGTTATTCACGCTTTCTTCCCCAACCTAAAATGCCGTTAACTGGCTTGCCGCTCATTTTAAGGCGATATCACAGTCAGTAAAAAATAAAAATCACACAGTCTAATTTATATTTTTCCTCCATTCTATAGGTTCTTCAAAAATACAAATATGTATAAACAAGCCGATAAGTGACTTTTACTGATAGTGAGAATAAATTCCTTATTTTTTAAGAAATTTTACTTAGACATTCTTGGTAATAGAAGTTAACGGCATCATAGCTTGAGGGCGACAGCATTTCTATCGTAATTCATGTGTGCCAGTATTTTAAGGCACCGAATAATAACAATCTTGTAGGAGTGGTCACTTTGTCACTTTGATTACATGCGCTGTGGTTTCTGAGGACTATATTTAGTGAGTAAATTACCATTATAAAACCTAATGCAGCATACTTGTTCGACCGTTGCATAGCGTATGTACAAGTGTGGACACAGTCTACAAAGTGATCAAAACTTTATGGGTAAAGTATAACACACCATTAAAACTAAAAAATACGTGTGTATTGTTCATATCAGTCTGTTCGCCTTAAAAGTCAAACTAATATTGTAAATACAAAAGTAAATCTGTTTAATACGCATTCCTGCGTCAATCGCTCAACCGATTTTATGAATTTTATGATAGAGATTTGAGACATTGGAGCACAGGATTACGTTTCAAGTTGTCCTTCTCCTGCGGCACCACACGAAAAAGCCATGACAAACAGTAAATGAAGTGAAATGAGGAAATATAAAACATCATCATCAGCCTATTTCAGTCCACTGCTGGACGTAGGCCTCCCATATGGCTCGCCACTGAACCCGGTCTTCGGTTCTATGCATCCAGTTACGGCCGGCTGCCCGTCGCAGATCGTCGCTCCATAAAATATAATATGAGGTAAAATATGCGAGGTAACTAAGGCGAAATGAACACGACTGCGTGTAGTGACGGATTTGGAATACATAGTGTCACCACCCTACTCCATCCTGAGGGTGTCGTAACCGCCGACAATAGGAAATGACAAGGCGAATACCTATCCGGAAGAGAAGGAACACTTGAAACGAAATCCTGCACCAACCCGTCTGACCAGCGGCTAATTACCTTCCATGTAATCTCCGACTCAGCATAGGTCATGTATGGACTGAGTAGCAGTAGAGCACCGTGTGTTGCACAGTGTCCTTATAGCATGGGGCGACCCCCATGTACTACCTAACCGTGTAGCATGTAATGTATCTGATACTGTATCAACCTGCAAGTGTGTACGGCTCGTACACTGTGTGTTCGCAGCGCTACCGCCACTCGGTGGGTAACTGCTAGCTGACTGCGCTCCACGCGCAAGCGGCTCGCAGCGGTTTCGTTCCTACGTACTCACTTGATACAGTATCAGATACATTACATGCTACACGGCTAGGTTACCCGGTTTAGTACCCTCCTTAAGATCATTATCTGACAGTGCCAATAGGTGCACTCGCCAAACTTTATGGCCGCTCCGAACCTAGCCGCCCGCAATCCGCAAACGCCCGCAGTCTTCCACCCGCAAGCGTCCTCGCCTCCCGCGCGTTAGTGTGGGTGTGCTACGTTCGTATTTATTGATTATGAAATGTACGATGCGCAACGAAGTTCTTACCGACGGCTACATTTAGAGCGGCCATAAAGATTGGCGAGTGCTGTAATCTCTCTCCTGTAAAGCTCTATCCTGAAGGGGTCGTACGGGCTAACGCAGCAATTTACCGCCGCAGCAGAAATTGTTATAAAACCATGGCAATTCGTCTAGCAAAAGTGGAGCAGTGTCATAATCCGATTAAAATAGGAAAGTTTATGTCGTAAAAAAGCAAGTAACTATGGCGCACCAGGCCAATTTCCCTCGTTTACATTAGTAAAGGTTGGACACAGCTCATAAAATTACAATTAAAGTTACACATTTATCTATGCGATAGTATGGTAGTTAACGACGTAGCAGGCATTTTACTATGCTCAGAATTAACGAGATGAATCTGTAACATCACTTAGCGATGGTTTCTTTCTTACATTATTATATGTAGGTACTTAAGCCAAAAAGCGAGCCAGTGTCCGAGTGAGCACTCTGGTACATTCTTCACTAACACTACATAGTATAAAACAAAGTCGACGTCGTCCGTCCGTCGTCTGTCCGTCCCTATTTAAGCTTACCTAAATCTTTAAAACTACGCAACGGGTTTTGAAACGGTTTTTTTAAGAAGAGGAAGGTTTATATCTATAATACATGCTTAATTGCACCCGTGCCTATCCCGGGGCGGGTCACTAGTATTAACTATTTATTCTACTACTACCACTCAGCCTATATATGACCCACTGCTGAGACGGGCCTCCTCCCAATACATGGCGGGTAATTAGCATATTGTGCCACGTGTCTATGTAGTTGGAGGAGGTTCGAGCAGTGGGTCATTTAAGTATGTAAGTAAGAGTGCCGAGTAACTAGTACTATTAGATATTTCTTAATACGTGCCTAGCCATGTATTCGTGACCTATTGCTCCGGAGTCTAGATGAGCTAGGAAGAGAATAAACCCACGATTATGTATACACCCTGCCTCTATCTCGTTTCGTTGGCTTGATGCATAACAGGTAATGGACTGGTTTTTAATGTTTACCCAGCTATATGTATACGTGTAGTGGCTTAAGGACATTCAATCATAAACACAATCACTTAAGTAAACGTTTAAAAACAGAATGCAAATTGAAATTTACACTTTTAACGGATTTAACTATTTTTTATTACGTTAATTAATTGCAGACGTTTCGAATGCTTTGCAGGAGGCGTGGTCAGTTGTCTTTAACGTTATCAATAAACAAAATTACGGGCGGTAGAGTCTAATCTGTCTTTGTACTTTTAAAGACAACTGTCATCGGGTGTGTCCCGTGACCACGACTGCTGCAAAACATTCGAAACGTCGGGAACTAATTAATGTATCACAAATTCGACTAGGTACAACGTACACGCGCAACAAAATACAATCGATAAATCCGTTAAACAGTGTTTAATTTTAATGTGTAATATTCGCTTAACCCTAAGTCTCAGCAATTTTGATGATATTTGACAATATTAATTAATTAATGTTGGTGTCATGAATTATATCATATCGACGCTTGAAAGGCAATCCTGACTAAGCGACAAACTAACGCAAAATGAGTTATACATATGATTGGAATCGTCAGACTTTTCTGCGTCGTTTAGTCTAGGTTTCAGAGCTCTACGGCGATTTTTATGTCGCTTAGATATTGTGTGATTTCGATAAAATCTGCACTTTTGTGCTAACTAACCGACAAAGAAAAAGTGATAAAAAAAATATCCAGCATTTAGATAATTTTATTAATATATTTTTTTTTGTTAGACGTTTTCACCTGTATTTTTTTATTTCAATAATTTCATTCGCCTATTTTTACTTGTTTTTAAATTTGCCTTTCAATTCACTTAGTAGATTTTACCCACAGGAAGTAATCGTAATTTGTACTCTTAAATATTTTTACTTGATGACATTTATTGTGTCAATGTCACTTGGATAATTTAACCTGTAATAAAATAATTTAATATTGGAGCTTAGACACTTTTACTTCTATCCCGTATTATTAGTTTTTCATCCATAGATATTTTTACTTGATAACATCATCTTTTACCAATGTCGGTTAGGTAATTTTACTCACATAATTAGATGGTTTTATATGACGCTTAGATATGTTTACTCGTACACATAATATTATTTTTCGTCGCTAGCGAATGCTGGGACTTTAAATTACATCGCTTGAGTATGCGCGACAATCGTGTGCAACGTATCTGTGGGATGACATTCGGGCGTTAGGCGTTGTCTATGAAGATTGTGCGTATCGTTATTTCGCAAATTGTACCGCGACTATACACGTGGTGAGTAACTTTTTATTCAAATTGTGCCATTAATTTACAATTATGTAGACGTATTTAGTTGTATTACAAAATAGTAGGTATTTATTTACCTGCATAATTGTTTTGTTCGTATTTTAAACCCATTTTTTCCTTCCAGTCGTAACAATGAGTCATGTGCGGAAACGACGAAGTTCGTCAATAGTCGAGATAGCCTTAGTGAAAGCCGGAGTAGCACAAAAGAAGTGTCGTAAACGATTGAGTTTTGAACTAGACACTGTAAGAAGTACTTACGCATTTATCATTTATATTTTTTTACCTTAGTGTTTATTTTACACAGTGTTGCCTACCGGCCCTGTTGGTCAAGCAATTCGTGACAATGGCTAACAAGTCTGAGGTGAAAGCTCGCCAAAAGCAGGTCGGCCAAAGTACAAATTCTACATGGTTCGGGATTATTTGTGTGTAAAATCTCGAAATATGCTTGTTTTAAATATTAATTATTTATTTATTGATGTAATACGCATGATGGTATGATACATACCATAATTATGGTTTTTGCACTTGGTGGTTGAATCTTGCACTTGAACTTGTATTATAATGCAGGCTTATATTTTATTTTCAATACTATTGAATAGAAAATAACCTATACAGTGATTTTTGTTAACTACCAAAATTCTGCTTTGCTAATAAAATGGGAATAGCTTCATGTTTTTTACACGATTTTGCTGATTGAAATTATAATAATAATTTATTTTGCATACATAATCTGCAAAAACACATAACTATATTTTAAAACATAATCAATATAGCTTGTTTAACTAGTTTATTTGCTTACTACTACAACTTGTTACGTACAATTTTATTTTTAGGTGACATGCTCTGACTTTACGGGGAATGCTAATAGCACAACAAAGTCTCAAGAAGAAAGTAATTTGAATCACATTAAAACTAGCACATCTGATACCACTAGTTTGAACGATTATAAATCTGAAATTTGCCTTACTTTTAATATTACAACACAGTTAAACGAAACTGCTGCTCAAATATCGCTTCCCGAAAATAGTATATCGCTTGATGACGGTTTTAATATTAGCTTAACTGTTGAGCCAGCTTTTGAAGAACCTGCTATAAATATTCAACTCGTAGAACATCCACAATATTCATCACTATCATTAGAATACGATGTACCATCTACATCGGCTGGCCCGAGTAAGGAATCTAATGGATCAACTACAATAAAAAATAAAGTTAGTAAGAGGAACACAAAAAAAATATTCAGTATATTGATTATATATCAGACCAAGAGGATTTTTCTACTTTTTATGGGGATATATCAGATTCAGATAATTGGTCAGAAGGACAAAAATTGGAATCCGAAGATAATTTATCATCAGGAAAAAATAAAGTTATAAGAAATAAGAGGTATACCAAAAGGAATAAAACTCAAGTTAGTGAAGCAGATACCCAGGATGAAATAGTCGGAGAATCTGCTAATCGGCCTAAGAAAACAAATTCAAGAAAAGAACGGAATAAAAATAAAAATTCGGGCTTAGAATATACAACTAAAACAGGGGTCGTTATACCAGCGAAAGCTGTATTGGCTAATCCATGTTTTGGAAAGAAATGTGGCAACAAATGTGGTGCTGTGTCTGAAGAGAGACGGGAGAGTTTATTTAGTTTTTTTTGGAATATTGAAAGACTTCGTCACCGTGATTGGCTAGTTGGCCTGTCTCAAAAGGAACACGTTAAACGGAAACGCTCGAACTCTGATAAGCGCAACTATACTATTAAATATTTTATCAATGAAGGGGAAGGTAGAAGATACGTTTGTCTACAGTTTTTAGCAGCCACTCTGAATGTATCTGCTAAAACAATTTACAGTATTGTAAAAAAATCTTCTTGGGGATGTACTAAAGAAGATATGAGAGGAAAATGTGAACCATCAAATAAGACTAAAGAAGCTACTATAGATGCCGTTCACAGATTTATAAAGAATTTACCAGCTGTACCTTCACAGTACTGTCGCTAAGACTCGAGTAATACCTCTCGCAGGAATATAAAAATATTGCGACATTTTACAATTTTTTTAAAAAACATATAGATCAAGGAATAGATGTCGTCAGTGAGAGGATTTTTCGGAAAATATTCCAAGATAACTTTAACATTGGATTCCATGTGCCAAAAAAAGACAAGTGCCTTAAGTGTCTACTTGTCTTCGTGTCTCATTTCCTTGATAATAATAGATAATGCTGTAGTTTTCGGTTAAGTTATCATCAACAGTACTCAATAGATATTCGGCGATTCGGATAATTACAGTAATTTTTTACGGATCATATAATATTTAGCTCATTTAACTAGGTATAATAGACACTTTTAAATCATTTTAGATCATTGTTTCTATAGCTAAAATATAATTTGTAAAAACTTGTACTGTTTTACATGATACTACAAATCTCTCAGTAATAGCTTAGATAATTTTGCATATAATTGTAAAATTCTCAGTGATAGCTTAGATAGCTTTACCTGTTTTTGTAAATCTCTATGTGTTATCTAAGATAGCTTCACCTGTTTTACAAAAAAGGACGCTTTTATCTAAACGACATATAAACTGCCAAATATAACTGATAGGTAATCTATTTTAATATATTTGTTAGGCTTAAAAATAATATTTCATCGACTGTTAAAATCATTTTGATTCAACTAATAGGCGCATTTTAAGGATGGTTTTTGTAAATATTTGGACTTAAAATTACTCTCCTGTAAAGTTTACCCAATGTCGCTTAGTCAGGAATGCCTTTCAAGCGTCGATATCTACTATAATCTCAGTCCATAAAATAGCTACCTCCCGCAGAGTCATGGTGGGAAAATATCCTTTTGTACCACAATGGCCAGACAAAATGGCGATCGTTTGTAGCAACATTTCCTTCTCTTGAGACTGGGTCGGCTGCCTCATGCGTTCCTTTAGTCGCCCTATAAGGAGCCAGTACACCATCAATCTCGATCGTAATCCGTGATCAAAATCAATGGTCGTGAACCAGATTGATAATGTACGAATAAAATTGACGGATTGATGCATCTAATCGAAAAATATTTGGATATTTTGAAATCCAGATCGCGATCCGCTCGTCGTGATTAAGATTGAACCGATTTCATTCATTCATTTGGTAGATTAAAATGGGTGTACAAGTCTCTTTTGAGTAACTACTTTTTTAACCCAGGGTCTTTTTCGAATCCTTTTCTTCAACTTTATGGCCTAAACAAGGGACACTACTGCTTTAACTTTATATACTCGTAAATCCATCACAACAGGTGTTAACACGGCAGGTACCATACGCGGACGGACGAAATCAAGATTGATTGTGTAATGTTGTGACGAGATCCTGTGTTCCGAGATTGCGATCAAAGCTTAATGATAGCAATCGAGTTTGGCGGTGTACTGGCTCCCTTACGATACCCTCATGAATGGGTTGGTGACATTATACTTATTGTGGCAAGAAATAAAACTTAACTATAAATATTGAAACACGCATTTTATAAATTTATAGAAAACTGGTTTTAATTAAACACAGGATTAAACTGATACCCAGTAACATTCGTTCCCACCTTAATTATGACAGTGAAAACTAATTTCAAAACATAGGTTAATCTTGTTGTATGTTTGATACATTTTTATACTAATTAAATAATAAATAAATATTTGTACGACCTACAAGTATTTGTTCTGGGTCTGGGTGTTTTCTATCTATAATATGTATGTATTTACAAAAAATATATATTAAAATAAATATTCCTTCAAAAAAAAGAAGAAAGAAAGAATTAGGTAGTATTTCTTTCGTAAAACTTAATACTATCTTCAACACATCCAATAAACTACCATAAATAGCATGTCTAACGAAAGGACTCATCAGTACAAATCTAGTGAAAATTATAAAAAAGATACATAGTTTTTCATAGATTATTTCAAATTTTATCAAGTTTTAGGGAAAATAGTCAATTTCTCATAAAAACACAAAATCAATTATAACACTGCAGGGGTTGACCTCAAGGACCTCCCGTAGAACATTTTTTTGCTGCTGATGAATCTAACCGCTGGTTGCGTTTGATCCACGACTTTTTGACCACCCTGTATACATAGTTTATCATCCATCTCGTTACCATAACACAAGCATTAAGTTGCTTAGCTTGGGACGAGATGGCGTTGTGTGAAATGTCCAAGGATATTTATTTATTGGATCTAGAATGTTTCGATAAAAAAGGAAATTAGAAGAGAAAAAAAATCGTATGTAAAAATCCTGCGTCCTTTTATAAATGCACTAGCGACCCGTCTGGCTTCGCACGGTTGCTATTATGCATGTATTATACCTATAAACATTCCTCTTGAATCACTCTATCTATTAAAAAAACTGCTTCAAAACCGTTGTGTAGTTTTAAAGATTTAAGCATACATAGGGACGGACAGACGACAGCGACTTTATTTTATACTATGTAGTGATAGTGATTAGAAAACAGTACCAACCACCAGGTGATTTAAGGTTTGCCGCACAATTTGCTACAAACTATTATCATTTAAGAATGCTATAACAACGCTGCGGTGTTTTACAATTATGTAGTTTAAGTGCTGGTACCTAACCAAACCTTAGAAGGCTGCTTCAGATGCGGCGTTTGTTCCTTAGCAGTTTGATTAGATGACCATCCAGGCTAGAGTTTCATATACAGTAAGCATTGTACGTAATATCTTGTCAGCTTATTCTAAATGTTATCCAAGACCATATTATAATCGAATTTACCTAAACTTCAGGGAACAGAAACGACTTTTGTAGACTTCAACCCCTATCTCATCTATCTATCTCTGGACTTCCGCTTGACACTATTTTTTGGGACATCCTGTATACAAACTATTTGACCCGGCAAACGTAGTTATGCCATATAAATGTCACTATTAAAAAATAGGGGTTGATCGTAGAAGGGCGAAAATTTAGGGTTTTATGTATTTTTGTATGCTGTATCATAAAAAAATAAAAAGAAAAGATTTAGTAGTTTCACGAAAATCGGTCGAGCCATTTCGGAGGAGTTTAATAACAAACAGCGTGACCCGGGAATTTTGTATAAACGACTCTTTTTTCGTTAAAAAAACGTAATTCCTGCACTTGGGGCAGTTTAAAAACATGAAATTCACGTACACAAATGACACCCAAACTCGGAGCAAGTGCCCCTGGTTTATACAAAGACACTTGCCCGGCCCCGGAATCGAACTATGCATTTGATTATGCGATAATCTTCAGCAAAGTGTTGGGCATGAGTAGACGAAAATATCTGAACAAAAAAATCTGTAATGTATTTCCTTTAAATTAATTTAGTTATTGGCGTAGCAACGAGCGCATGTTACATCTGGTACTAAATAAAGTAGTTTTAAATATGTTCTTATTTCATTGAATGTTTTCATCCAAGTTCATTTTTATTGGGTAGCTTCCTCAGCCAGCAGATAAGCCAGTATTTTGGTACATTTTAAAGCTTGTCCTTCAAGATTGTCCAGCCGACTTGTTTCAAAATCGGACGTTGTTTCGTTTGTTTCCCTAGCCTGTGGCATCTTCGCTTTTGCTGCGGTTTTGATCAAGACTTTTAGGTCTGCAAATAATGTTGTCACCCTCTGTTTTGAAATCGAAGACCTACTTACTTTATATTTATTTGCAGTCTTGTTAAGTGCCTTTTCCAACCTTCATGGTTCAATTGAATGTCAAAAGCCAATGAATGTCAGAGTAATGATGTCATGATGTGGCAATATTATGTAAAGGTACTTAACCTGATTTATTATCTATATTTATTTGTTTTTGGGTAGATTTAATCTTCATCGACTATCCGCTTCTCGATTGCGGGTTGCGCTCTCCAATGGTAGAACACGCCACCAAACAAAACAGGGTATCAAAAATATTGGGGTATTCTAATATTTTTGTACCGAAAAGGGTGTGTGGGTGTGTGTAATTTTTTTTAATATTTTTCTGTATGCGGCTGCAGCCGTCAGATCCTCTGACATCATCTATCTATCTTGAATATTATTCTAAATTAATAAGTTCAGGTAGTAGATAAGGATTGGTGCCTGCCTATTTTGTTGAAGATGATATCAACATAATTAATATTTACGATATAATGAGCCAATTCTGTCTAGCTTCTAATACGAAAAATCATAAAAATGGCAGTTGCCTATAGCTAACCATATTTATTATGAGCTACATAAATGTATATTCTATTCAGTCATTTTACGTTTTTGTTTTGACAGATTCTTCTTCGTGCCGAATTCAGGGGACTAAATACAGAGAATTAATCTACGGATGGGGTTGAAATTTACACGAGCGAAGCTGCGGGTAAACGCTAGTCATTTATATGTTAGACGCGCTTTATAAACAAAAATGTAAAAATCTAAAGTAGCCAGCGTTCATTAATGATATGTCCATTTTTTACGAGTTCAAGTTCATCAAGTTTGAATTATCGGCCAAGGTTCATGCGCTGTAAATAATTCGGATGCTGATTTACCGCATTCACATAACATCTACATAGGCACATACACATTACAGATATTGTTTACATTTACAAATAGTAACATTTTTGTAAGCTCACACCTTATTCTTGTGTTTCAACCATTTATTTATATCAACGTTCTCCGGTAAGCAGTAGGCTTGTCTTGATGTGTTTGTCTGTCCGGCCTTGGATCTCGGTTCTATCAAAGTATTTATAATTCCGCGATCAGGCAAGTATCTTTGAGGAAACTAGAGGCATACTACTAGAGGACTGGGTGTATTTATGTTTGTGAATTACATTTTTGTAAACATAGGCTAACGCGATACAGGTTATAAAATAAGGAAGCGGTTTCGTCTAAAATATAATAAAAAAATCAAGGAATTCTGCTGGTGGGTGGAATGTTGGTGTTATTCTCAATATGGGACCAGAAAAATCTCTTTCATTTTACAAAAAGAAACCGATAATCCCATTCAATCCTTCTTTTCCTGTATTTTCTGGAAAGTACCCAGGTGCGAAAATTGCGCGGACCGAGAAGTATTAAATTTCCCATACTTAGAGTTCATATAGAGAAGGAGTGCAGAATGCTATTTATTATTATACTTTTTTTATTATGCTTAAAACTCATTGAATAAAAAAATAACATTACACACACTACCATGTAGTTGACACACACGAATATATACTGTATTGTTTATGTCTATGTTTAAATTGAGAATAGGGCTCTATTTAAACTATATTTATAATGGTATAATGTAAAGGTATGGTGGAATTTTGACCGTTGGACGACCACTACATTCTACCCACTTGAAAGTAAGCGCTACAAAGCGAGTTATAAATAATTAATCAGAAGGTGCTCTATGGCATACCTACATATTTCCTAATTAAGGTCGCTACCAATTTTTCTTGGCAGTGACGTTATCTGCCTCCAACTTTGGAAGTCGGTTGAATATCTTTCTGTCGTCTGTCCGTCCCTATGTATGCTTAAATCTTTAAAACAACGCAACGGATTTTGATACGGATTTTTTTAATAGATAGAGTGATTCAAGAGGAAGGTTTATATGTATAACCCACCCCCGCTTAGCACGGGCGAAGCCGGGGCGGGCCACTAGTATTAGGATATAGGGAATTATAAATAAAATTTCATCAAGATACAATACGGGCGCTATAAGTCTAAGGGGATCGTGCCGTCATGTCATTACTGTGACATGTCATACTGTCATTGCCATCGTAACTCCTAAAAGAATGGACCAATTATTATGAGATTTATTTTTGTTTGAAGCAGTTATTCTAGGGATGGTTCTTAAATATTGTTTATGCAAATAGGTTCAGCCGGTTCAATGTCACCAGTTCTTTTCTGGTAGTATACTACTACCAGGGGCGTAGCTTCCGCCGTATCAGCCGTATCAATTATACGGGGCTCCCGGGGCACGGGGGCCACGGGGGCCCCGCCGTGCGTAGGCAAAATATTATGAAAATCTTTCCAAATTTTTTACTATTTCAGAGGCAGAAACTTTAGAAAAACTAAACTCATCATTTATTCAATCAGTTTGCCGAAAAAAGGCAAGGAGAGTGTATATGTAATATAAATTGTATGAAAAAATTTTAGAAGATTTTTTTTTCTTTTGTGAGAAATGTTTACCCTTCATAAGGGCCCGCAAATATATAGGAGGATAATCAGCCTACGCGCACGGTTTCTTATCCATTCCTTCGTCTCTTGCGGCTAGGGTTTTGGCCTTGTCAATTCCTTAGGTCGACTTACGACACCCTTATGATGGACTGGAGTGTTGTCACCATGTATTCTAAATCTGTCTCAACCATAAACAAGTGATCTGGTATCATAGGAGTTGCCTTAACATGTTAAATTAGTAAATTTTAATTGGTGCACTACAAAATAAGAAATGAATTATTGATCCCACACTAATTTCTACTGGAAATGCCCTTCCATTGTTGCGAACTTTGATCTGATAAATTCTAAAATACTAGCCATGTGCTTCTGACAAAAGTGTGTAGTGTACGTCCTGTACTGACGTCACAGTATTGCGATTATTGATGATTTTGACTCTATTGTTCTATCAGGATTGAGGCCCTAGTCTTGTCCACTACATTATAAAGTGCCCACCACCACGCAACTTTGATACACATACTGTGTCTCAACGGAGATGCGGATGGAGCAACTAAAATAAAAAAATATCATAACAACTATTCAAACAGCCTTGACTACCATGTCGCAAGAAGCTTTTAAAGATATTTGCTTACACGTGGTATGTGAGTAAGTTTTTATTAGACTACCCGGCTTTTTACACTGTTCTACGCAAAAACATACATTACCTAATTGTATTAATCTATCCTTACATTGTATGTGTTTTAATAAAATTAATAATGTTTTAATAAAATTATTTATTTATATCTTCATGTAATATTGAGTAGAGTGTGTCAAACCATTCGTATTTACAATAATATTTAAAAAAACGGTCAACGATGACGTTATACATATAGAATATACTAAGTAGGGCTGCCATATGGATTATTTGTCCTAGTTTGAAGAGCGTCCGGGGGCCGTCCGGCAGGGGTTTTGAAAAGTGTCCGGGTGTGCCGCAAGAGAAGTAAAACTTGATACGTGGCACAATAGGCGAATTACCCTCCATGTAACTGGAGGTGGCCCGACTCAGCAGTGGGTCAAATACGAGCTGAGTAGTAGTAGTACACATATAACAATTAAATTAAAAATTTTAAAATACCCCCGACACAATAACTTTTTAAAAGTAAAAAATAAATACATCGCGTTGGGGGACCAGGGGTCAGGTAATAAATAAGTGAGGCGGATGTATTTTTATTTTATACTTTTTATAGGTACACACCTAATATAATGTAGATTTTGTTAAATTGCACGTGATCCGCTTTCATTTGAGACCCCACTCGATTATATTTGCAGACATTCGGTTATTCTTCCCCACTTTCACACGTCATAACTTTTAAACGGCTCAACCGATTCATCAGACATGTCTAAGAACACTCGCCCGTAATACCTTTCATACAAAAAAAACTATATTGAAATCGCTTCATCCGTTCGCGAGCTACGGTGCCACAGACAGACACGTCAAACTTATAACACCCCTCTTTTTGCGTCGGGTGTTAATAAAACATCTAAAGACTGTGTGCAATTAACTACTCATGAAAATGCTGCAGATTTTGAAAAAAATTGCCTTCAGTGTGATCTTAATTTGTACTTTAAAGTCCGGTTTTGGAGTAGCAGGATTATTTACCTCGCCTTAATCCAATTTCCTTGGGGTCAGCAACAGCCTAACCTGATTTTGGCTAACTACATAGTGTCACTATCCTATTCCATCATGAGGGAGTAGTAAGTGCCGATAGAAGAAAATGACAAGGCTTTAAATCTAGCAAGCAAGGAAGATAAGGAAACCTTGATACGAAACACAGGGCCAACAACCGTCTTGTGGAACAACCGGTAATCATAAATTTATATCTGGTGACTTACTTCGCATGGGCAATGTGATGAACTCTTCACAATGCGGGTGACACAAGACAAAATTATTCGCTCTGCATATTTATTTTCCTCTCCTATTTTCTTAAGTACCTATCTATCCGCAATTACTATCTATCTACTATTGATATTCAAGAACTAGTATTTTTTTTTAAATACCACTATAATTTTACTAGTAGTATTGGGTATGGGGTTTTGGGAATGGTATCGTCATAAATGGTCCGATTAGTACTATGAACATTTGTTTACCCCGCTCGTAAACACGTAACCATCTCGACGATTGCCATGCAAAAGTAAGTGAAAATATGTACCTAGATTTATACTAATTCCATTCAGAATGTCAAATTTCGTCGTTACGTTACAACCCATAAATGGCCCATTACTGGATCGGGCCTCCTCCAAATTTATTAAAATATAATTATAATTATCAACCGGTAATTGATTTTTATGCCTGTATGGTGGTGTAAGCACAATATACTCATACATGTTTCCTGAAATTATTATTTTATAATACTATGTAAATTTTGTTGCAACGACTTTTTCTGTTCACCTGCCGTGGGTTCAATAAATAACCTGAAATTCATGTGGGTGAAATCGCGGATAAAGTAAGTTATTACGAGTAATTATTAAGTAAGCTGCATACTGTAACACACATTCACATGTGCATGTGTGCAAAAATAGGCATTGAGTGTGTGTAACGTTATAGAAATTAAATTACTTTATTATTAAAGTATGTTTTATAAACGTAATACATATATTTCTGCACACCTTTTCCATATCGAATTCAAGAAACCGACTGGTTAAGGTATAAAATTTGTTTTTGATTGTGTTTTACACGAAAATAATGTTAGATAATATAAGTAACTACTCATGGTTAGTAAGGTTTATATGTATGAGGTGTTTAAGCCCCTTCCTTATTGATGTGCTTACAAAAACTCTTTTGAATTATGACATCATTCTTTTAACTTGCCTTTTCCCAAATTTATTAGGATCGGCGGTGATGTCAGTCTAACATGATTTTTGTAACAACCAGTATTTATCATCGGGCAAGCAGTAATTAGCTGGTTAGACCAGCTGTCACTGCTTACGCCACTGATGCTTGTGGCACACGTACGGTTTGGACCACGGATCTCGGTTCCCAACCAGATGGTTCTGTGCGGTTTTGACGGCGGATCAAACGCATGTTACAACGACAAAAATTGGGCATTGCATTTTCCGAGAACATTTTCCATATGAATGTATATTTTTTAACTTCTTAAGAAAGAAGAGATGTCATCGAAATCAAATTTTGACACGAGAATTTTCGTTTGAAAAAAAGGGTGCTTTTTCGATATTATCAAAATAAAAGTAAAAAAAAAAATTAAATAAAAAATACAGTGTATTTGGTAACTTAAAAAGGTATGTTTTCACCAAATTTCGAGTTAAAATAATGTATTTGCATAATTTAGAAATAAAAACCTACAACTTGGTTATTGAAAATAAACACTTTTTAACTGATTTCTCGCGTGTATATTACATTATTTAATTCCCGACGTTATCAATAAAACAAAATTATAGGCGGTAGATTTTAACTGTTTATTTGTACTTTTGAAGACAACTGTCATCTAGTCTCTCCCGCGACCACGACTGCTGCAAAGCATTCGAAACGTTGGGAATTAAATAATCTATACTCTATACTAATATATAAAGCTGCAGAGTTTGTTTGTTTGTTTATTTGTTTGTTTGTTTGAACGCGCTAATCTCAGGAACTACTGGTCCGATTTCAAAAAATCTTTCAGTATTAGATAGTCCATTTATCGAGGAAGGTTATAGGCTATATTTTATTTTCAAAAGAATTAGGGATCCGTATGAAAATTGCGATTTTGTAAACTAAGGTGTAAAATCGAAAACCTATTTATGCGTGCGCTGCAAAAACTATTGACAATAGAACAAAATGATGTACTACGGATTTGTAGGTCTTATAAAGATCTACAAAAAAGTCCGGGAGAGCACATATCTAACTATCATAGTTTAGTCACAATAACCAATTTTATGTTCATAAAAAATATGCACGGGTTCGAAGCCCACGCGGGCGAAGCCGCGCGCAAAAGCTAGTGTAATATACAAGCGATAATTTCGTTAAAAAGTGTTTAATTTCAATGTGTAATAATCGCGAAAACCTAAGAAAACTAAAACTTGGTTATTTGATTTTTTCACATACATTTTGAAGTTATGTGAACAAAGTACAAATGCAAAAGTTGTAGATCTTTTTATTAGATAAGATACCTACAACTTTGTCATTTTTTCCCATAAGACTTTTAAACCGCCACTCCCTCTCATTTTTAATATATTCTCTTCCCTTTTCAATGGATTTCATCCTACTTTTATATTCTTTCACTTTTTACCATTTTTACAGGCTTCCGACTATCAGACCAGGCCCTAATAGATACATTGCGGTTCTGGGCACTGCAACCGTCGTCGGCGTCGCTGTAAAAAACAATTGGCGCGGCGCGTCAAGCTGAACGGCTGACGGTGTTAAAAAAATCAATAAGGCAAGAAGAACACTCAAATATGGTGCCATCCATGCCACATTCACCTATCTAGTACTCTTATATCGATGTATTTTTATTTTTTAATTCAAAACATGTGCCGCAGAAGTCTGTCCGTCGTTGAAAAGTTTTAATATTTATCGATATTTTTTTTAATCAATAAATGGTTATTCCATTTGATCCGTTTCATCTTATTATACGTTCGAACCTCACCAACGGCCCGCGTATCACTACGTACATAAGCATTTAACCATCATAGATTTAGTTAGCTCAACAAACCATATTATTGTATCGGGATCAACTTATATTTCATTGATATGAAAACTGTATGGCAAACGAGACCCGTACAGCTAGATACTTCAGTATCTGGGATATTAAGTTTTAATATATAATAAATATATAATATATAATAAATAAATAAAGGATAATTAAAAACATCCCGGTAAGCATCTTGAGCAGTGCTGTATATTTTTTCTAAATATAACTTGTTGTATCTTTTGAAAGTGTGTTTTTTTAGGCAAACAAAAATCTCCATTATTAACTCTACTATATTTTTTACCCAGTTTAAAACTTGAGACTCACCTAAGCATAATGAACTTAGAGATTTTTTTACATACTAATATCCTTTTAGCCGCCCGCCTGGATGCGGGCGGCCCAGGAACGACCTTTGTGGAAATCCTTGGGGGATATGCTATGTTCATCAGTGGACGTCTTTCATCTGAAATGATGATGATGATGATTATCCTTTTATTATTAACCATAAGATAATACTGAAGAGTAAAACTTCATCTAATTTTTTTGAATTTTCTTTTCGTTGAATTATTCTACTTTAGTAACAAGAGATATTACGTACTGTGGTGGTATGGCCATGAGTAATATGGTTGAGGGGGACGATGGTGAGCAGGTGCCGTTGCTGGGGGTCAGTTGGCCCAGGTAATAGCAGGTTATTATTGTTGACTAGATCTTGGTGATGTTTGGCCTTTTGCGACTATTGTGCGAGTTTGCTCTCACAGATATGTCTTATTCCGGCCTTGTACCTAAAATGGTGATCTAAAAAGAGCACCTACTGAGTTTCTTGCCGGTTCTTCCTGTAGAGCTGCATTCCGCACCAGTGGTAGATGGTAAATAATCAATTTTAAATTGTGTAAAAAGCTAATTTTATATATTATTTTGTTGTTTGGCTTGTCAATACAGCTCTAATGAGCCAACTCGTTTTGATTTTGTTCTTTAAATGCAATTAGAGTACAAGTGTGAAAACTAACAAAAGCTTACGTGTTATGATTACATCACTAAAAATAAACCGGCTAAATAATATTTACCGAGGACAAGGATTTGCAGCTTTATCTCATTTAACATAGACAATAGCGTCGTTTAAAAGCGGATATGTACAATGTACATATCCATTTTTTTAACGCGGAAATTCAGTACCTGCTTTCGGCGATCCGCGAGTTTTATTTGCGGGAAGCCGTAGTCTCATTATTGAGGAAACGGGCACCCCCTCCCCCTACCCATTATAAGTCCTCTGTGTTTCATCTCATGCAATCCAAGACTACTACATATATACTAAGCTCGTCAAGAAGAAGTCAAGAAAAGTTGATATGAAACCCTGTGTCAACCTATCTGGCCAGCGTGGCACAGTAGTCTGTAACTGGAGGAGGCTCGACTCAGCAGTGGGTCATCTATGGACTGGTTAACACGGGTGTCGTCTTACAGATTCGCTAGTTACATAGAGTAAAAATATATTTGTATAACAGGCGATTTTTTTATCTATCTAAAATTAAGTTTTAGTTTTCATCAAAGTTGGCAGAAGACTCCTTTGGCAGATTTTTGCACCTTGCACATTTGTAATATTCCCCCTGTATATGGCACACTGCTAGAAAATGTATGATTTTAAACACATAGTGTACCGAACAAAGGGTTAAACAAAACTCCTACAGCCATCCGAAGTGGCCATAGAGCTTACTGAAAGAAATGTTTCTGTGTTCAAATTGTTTTTCTAGAAATCAACATTTAGATTAATTAAATAATATACCAGTAGCCCGTCCCGGCTTCGCACGGGTGCGATATTACCCGTGGATGAGGCCGCGAGGCGAAGCTAGTCAAAAAAAAGTAGCCTAAGTTACTCCTTACATCATTCGCTACTATGCTTACTATTGATAAATTGTTAGAACGGATGTGTTCTTGTTTTTTTTATTATTGGTATAGATAAATTACTTAACTCAATATATTAAAAAACATTGTTCATAAACTTAGAAATATTATTTTAACTAAACTAGCAGGTAAGGCCTTATATGACATTTGCAGGGCAAATTGCGCTCAATTAATATAGAGTCATTGTTTACTAACACTGAAGGTGCAACTTCAATGCATTAAGAATTACTACAGAATAAGTTGTATACAAACGTATCAGTTGCCAAATTTTGTTCCAATCTAATGCTCTTGCGTAATTCGAGCTAACGGTGAGAAACGTACTTACTTGGTTGTTTTGTTTGTCGGGTAATGTAGAGTGGAAGTCGTCGGGCACGACGCGGCCTCTCCCACGGAGTAACTACAAGTGACTGATTGCATTGAGCAGAGTGTATACAGCCACAAGATGTTCAATCGCGACCAGAGTAGCTGCTAAACTTCGACACGTAACAAAATATAGAAGGCTCACTTATAGTCAAACCGTTTATTTTTGATAGGTTAAGAGTTAGGAGTCAATGGACACTTACAAATAGTCAACATAATTAATAAATACGTAGTAGTGGTCGCCCAGTGGTTGAAATTCGACCATAATTAATTTAAATTAAATTTCTTTAAATATAGTTCTGCTCTGAATTTGAACACAGGCTTTCACAATAAACAAAAGAGTGTGTGTGTCAAATACATGGTGTGTAATTTTATTTTTATTGATTAAATGTATTTTTACGCTAATTAACTGATAATATTAGCATTCTGCTCTCCTCTATAAACAATACTAATACTAGCTTTCAGGGCAGACTTTGTCCTGCATGATATTCGTTTACCGACTGCAGCGCCATCTCTCGGGCTGATTTGTGCATCTAAACCAGCCTCGGTGCCACCCAAACGCATACAAAAAATCCTTTAAGGTGAATGTTCCAGGGTAGCCCGCGAAATTCAAATTTTCTTACATTTTTTGCTATTTGCAGGTCAGTGCTAGGTTGTATGTTGATTAAAATGTTATTCGCGGCTGTAAGACTTAAGTAGTTATAGAATTATAATCATCAATACAACCCTCCAAGCTCATAAAGGTGCAAGAAAAACTTTTTCAAGCTCAAAGTCATTCTTGCACCTTTATGAACTAGGAGGGTTGTATTGATGAGTTTGATGATTATAACTTTGTAACTACATACGTCTTACAGCCGCCAATCAAATGTTAATCATCATACAACCTAGCACTGGCCTGCAAATTGCAAAAAACGTAAGAAAATTTGAATTTCGCGGGCTACCCTGGAACATTCACGCAAGAAATCAAAGGGTAATTTGTGTCTTCACTTTGCGGTCATATAATAGTAACTAACCAGGTAATAAGGTTAGTTACAATTTAATCTAGTTAAAATAACATAAATTAGGTTACTGTTGATGAGCTTGTCTTTTTACGCCACGTGTATTATGTTTTACGTCTATACATAACATTTTTTTGTAACATGGCATCCCTATAAAAACTTTCTTTCGGTGTCCGAAGGGCGTCAACTGAAACGTGAATCATGATGGAACTCATGATGGACAAATAAGATTACAAATAGAGAACGGCTGTTCGAATTTTAATTGATTGTTTTAAAAATGTTTATCTGCTTTATGTATAAAGTTGCTTTAGGAGTTATATTTTAAATTGTAACTTAGGAACTCACTTCTTTGGGTTCAGATTAATCAGAGTTCTGCTATAACACGGTAGACAGAAGCTGCTAGCTATATTCTGTGGATCAAGTTGTCTAGCAAAGTTAGACATTAATTTTATCTGGAATTGCTAACTGCTTTTTTTTATGCTCTTCTATTAGCATAATTCCAAAATTTGTTGATAATATTTTAAAATATGTGAATAATAATATAACATTATTTTTCCCTAGTTATACCATTTATTAGGAGCATGAGATTTCCACGATAAATAGATTATACAACAGATATTTAAGAACGATTGTAGTAGTTATACTTCTGTACTATGCGCCTATTTATATTAGAGTATTCTTAGAGTGTTTATTTATTTTAATCGTGACCTTAAAATTATACTTCGAAATCACTTGCGTACGAATTCTCGTACGTACGTATTCTGCTCGATACAGATTCACGAATATCCGTCGTTACGTTACGTATAAGTACTTGTAGAATGTTGTCATAGGTTCTGCCCGGGTAGATTTCAAGAACATGTACATATATATTTAGTTTTTTGCTTTTATGTTTTCGGCTCGATCGCACAACAGAGAGCATTGCTTGCATTTCTTGTGCATTTGAAATATCTATAACGTACTTATTTAGTAATTTTAATATAGAAATAAAGGCATCAATTTAGGCAGTTATTATTATTTAGCGTCCGCGTTGTTACGGATTTCAAAATTAATCGAAAAAACTCAGCGGAAATGTTTGATGCATACCGCCTCACCTCGGATCGGCGCCGGTGGTTATGTGGGGTCGACGGCCAGGCAATGCGATCAGGCTACCCACATAAAAGGAGCGTCATTGGTTCGTGTCAACGGATTTTACTATTGGCTTTTACGAACTACGCGTGCGGGACTTCGGCGCCATCGAATCTCTGTGGCCACCATTCCATCACGAACGAAGAAATTTGGCAACTCATTTCTTTGTCGTACCTCACAAACATTGAACTATCCCTCCCAGCACGCACACATACCCACATACATAATAAGGGGTCTTTCAAACGAAGCGTCAAGGGGCAAGGTGCTGGCCTGCATGGTGAGGATGGCTAGTGCTATACGTAGAGTTTGGCACTAGTTATCCCCACTTCTGGACTGCCTTTATACTTAATAACAGGTGGAATGAAGTCATTTGGCTGCTTTTACATTAAAATAAAAAAGAACTCAACACTTATTTAAATGAGATATTTTTTAATAATATTTAATTAGTCGGTAATTAACTTTTTTAATATAAAATATACCATGTTTAATTTCAAAGCCAAATTATCTGACTCCTGCTTGGGTCAGCTTATAATTACATTCCGATATTAACCCCCGGGAACAAAGAAGGGACATAGTGGACGGAAGAAACACATACATGTCTATTTCGCCGTTTCATTTTACTAGTTGAATCGGATGTTCCTCGGGTGTTACTTTTAAATTTCAATGTTGTTATCAAATTATTCTTCCTCTGAACAGGTACAACACGTACCTACGAAATTTACCTTGACAACGATTACTTTTACATATTTTTAAGAACAAACATGGACTTAAGTCTTTGATATAATAAAGCGTCTCGATCTGACCTTCGTTACTAACTTAGCAGATTATATCGGATCTAACAAAATAATGAAAGTGAGTGTAACACGCAACTTATTTTATCGATAAATTTCAACATGAATGTAGGTAATCAGTTTTGGGTCTACCATGAGACAGTTAAAAACGTATTAAAAGAATATTAATTATAATTATACGATTTATACGCATTACACATGATGAAACAAAATCTCTATTGCCATCCGGAATAAGGGCATAGAGTTTATTAAAAGCTGCATTGAAATTATTTTTCAATATTATAGTATGGTATAGAAACGTAGTGCCTCAGTATGGGCTACATCAAAAGACTTAGTCACCAATGGGGCAATCGAGAGGCCTAAGCTCGGAGGTTCCTGCGAGACCGAATAAAAAAGAGGAGATCGATCGCAGGCGGACGAGAGTTACCGACATAGCCCACAGTATTGTCAAACCAAACCGAAATGGTAGTGGGCAGAGCACAAATCTTGCAGCTGGGCCACGGCCACGCGATGAACCGACCAGGTTAAGGTCGCCGGAAAATGATCGATGCGGGTGGCTCAGAACTGACAGTCGTGGAATTGTTTGAGGGAGGCCTATTTCCAGCAGTGGTCGTCTTTTGACTGAAGTGACGTTAATGACCATGATTAAAGTATGAATATATCGATGTTTCTTTGTCCCATACTTTCATACGGTTCCAGTGAAAATCAACAGATTACGTATCGTTGTAATCATCAATCAAAAATAGTAAGCTGACTTCCGTCATGTTTGTTGACTTCTCTGTGCTTATTTCTCGAGTTATATACATATACATGTTAGTGTAGTGAAATTGTATACATAGTATCAGTATATCAGTAGTATTATTAGTAGTAGGTATTATCGATCCTTTCGTTATGAATATAGGGGTTTTGTTACACCCTGTATAGATCACTCAAAACTTACCTAGAGTCACTTGACTATCACTCTAAAAATAACCCAGAAAGCATACAACATTCATAAAAGGTTTTTTGCTGAGATGTGTACTGTCAGATATTTGTGTGACAAACAAAAAGGCGTCGGCCCTGAGATCCCTGTCAAAGTATTTGCCTCTCTCAAACAGTTTTGTTTCTTCTTAATTAATCTGACAATTAATAAAACAACACCAGTCTTTGGTTCATATGTAACAGGTGAGTTATAATTTATCCATCAGCTTTTTTGTTGGTCAAGCTAATAACCTTTTCTAGTCCGACTGGTAGAAAGATAAACAACTAACATAAAAAAATAAAGTGAATCACATAACGCAAAGACTTTATTTATTTTCGTTGGAAATCCTCATTGATAGCCTGTTTTTGGGTTCTAACTGGGAGGGAACTGCCCTTTGAAGCATGTTCGCTCCTTAGCTGATCCAGATCGAACAGAATCCATCTCAAACATTAAATAAACCTATTTCATTATAGATGAGAGACGTTCGTCTCTCATTCTCCTCATCTCCTCTATAATGAAATAATATCACTACCTACATAGAATAAAACAAAGTCGCTGTCGTCCGTCCGTCCCTATGTAGGTACCTATGCATATTTCTATAAACTACGGTTTTTTTAAATACATATAGTGATTCAAGAGGAAGGTTTAAATGTATAGTACAAGCATAATATAATTGAAACCGTGCGAAGCCGGACCGGTAAGCGAGTTATGAATTTAATAGAAAAACAATAGGTATAACATTTACGTGTAAACAATGTTTATCAATTTAAGCATCGGACAAAAGATCGCTAATTATCAATTGGACCAAAGGAAATAAATGTAAAACATTGCGGCCCATTTTTTTTTTATTTATGATTTATCGTTTCTATGTAGTCAAAATAAGGTACGAGTGTATTTAAACACTTTTAAGTTAAGTACTAATCAGTTGGTACTGACGAGATCTAAGATTGTTGAAAGTAGACATGTATTTAAACATCCTTTAATGACTAGACTAGACACCCTAAATTATCAATACAGCTAATGTACAAACAACAACAAAGGTTTATACGGATAAACAATAATACATAGATACACATGAATCTAGTTCAATAAATATTTGTATCGCCATCAAGACTGACAAAATAAGGGGTAAAATTAGTTAAAATGGTTTTTTTATCCTAAAGTTGCGGTTCATCAACTATGTACGTTATTGAATAACATAATTCGTGTGATGATTTTAAACGTGTAACTTCATGTCGCCGAGTCTGTGTACTGGCCACATACATTCGCAGCCAGCTGGTATCACCATTGTTCTTGTCTCCCAACAGTCACTGAAAGGAAAGTCTTTCTTTTGAATGTCAGATGAGCCCTCTTTAGGGTGTATATGTCCAGTAGTGAGCTATAGGTGGGATGATGATATATTACTATTACTCGTCGCAATATCGTGACTCCATCAATTACATGGAGGATAATGTGCCACGCCGGACCGACGGGTTGGCACCAGATCCCACAATGCCGCAACAGGACGCGAGTGGGAGCACTCCGGGGATGTTTAGTGGGTAGGCCCCCACTCTGGGGGAGAGTCCCACACGCCCCCCCTCGGCCAACCCCGTGGCCGACGGGGATAGTCCATAAAGGATTTGACCCCGGGCGAAAAAAAAAAAAAAAAAAAAAAAAAGTATTTGGTATCAAATTTTCCTTCTCTTACGGCTATGATTCCGGCCTTGTCATTTCCTATCGTCGGCTCTTACGACCTCCTCTGGATAGAATGGGGTTCATGATACTATGTATTCAAAATGCGGATACCAACACGGACATAATTTAGCTATAAAACTGTTTCACTAAAAATTAACCAACTAACTATCGGTATTGTATTGACCTACAAGCTTAGTAATGTGACTTCCATAATGATTCTTGGGTTCTCTTGGCTCATTTATGAGACCAACATTTCAAGAATAAAAACAAAGAAAATGATAGTTTTCATTCTTGTCATATCCTTCTGTCGGGCGCTTACCCTTATGATGGAAAAGGGCGGAATCACTATCACTACATAGTCTAGAACAAAGTCGCTGTCGTCTGTCCGTTCCTATGTGTGCATAAGTCTTTAAAACTACGCGACGGATTTTGAATCAGTTTCTTTTAATAGATAGAGTGATTCAAGAGAAAGGTTTATATGTATAATACATCCATAAAATTGTAGCGAAACTCTTATTAATTTAGAGGTTCATCATTACACCCGTGCGAAGCCGGGGCGGGTCACTAGTTATAATTATAAAACAATTTCTATTTTATACCTTGTGTATCGTCGCCTTGTCAGGTGGATTGTTTTATTCCATTGCACACATGCAAATCCCAGACTAGAGCATATCTGGAAAATACGAGTATGATATGAATACGCACGTAGCATTTGGCTTGAAAAGAAATCACTTCGAAAAATATATGAGTTGCAAGAGATTGCTCTTACATATTCAGGCATGCAGGTCCTTGTCGAATTACGAGATCTTGGCGACATCTAGTTATCATATTTACCTATACGTTATTGAGTTAATAGAATTTAGGTATTTGAAAGAATCCCGCGTGAACTTAAAATCATCCTCAATATTTTTTAAAAGTATGTTCAGAGCCCTATTCTTCCTAATCATCTTCTTCTTTCCTCAGCCCGTAAAAAACCCACTGCCGAGTCGGGCCTCCTCCAATAACAGGGGGTAAATTAACCTACTGCGCCACGCTGGCCAGTTGAGTTGGCATAGGTTTATGTTTCAAGTTTTCGTTAGCCCTTCGATACCCTCACAATCCGCCAACACATGGACATGGTCACCAAACCACCTACAAAGACTATGGTGTCAGTACTGTCAGTTAGGGTCGTATGCTCCGCCCTTTGACACAAGCACTTGGCAAGAAGTTTTGGATTCTACAGATTAAAGTTAGTAATCGCATCGAGTAGGATTGGTCACTTCAGTAGGAAATACCAGGTTTCAGCCCAAAAAGTTACCAATACAAGCTGAATAAGCCAGGGATTTGGTTACCTCATTGGTGTCTCCTAGATCTTCGCTCGTCGCCATGGTACAGCGAACTTCTTCATAGTAAGCGGGTCGGTATTCGTACTCGTTTGTGTTTAACTTCTTAATCTTCCTCTCCAAGTGGCAGATCGGATAATGTTTCTATAAAAATACAGCTGTTACTATCTGGCAATTAATACCCGGTATAACACCCATACATAAAAACAGCCGGGTTAGTTACACCATTTATAAACCCATAAATCATTTCTGATTTGTTGGATTCATGATAGTTATAACGACACATTACTTCTCAGCCTCCAACTACACAAAGGGTAAATAGCCTAATGCGCCACCCTTGCCAAACGGGTTGGCATAGAGTATCGCATGAAATTTGCTTTCCCTTGCGGCTAGGTTTTCGGCCATAATTTTCCTTTAGTTATCTCCTATGACACCCACAGGAAGAAATGGGGCGGCGACACTGTATACTAAATCCTATGAAAAGTGGAGTCAGTATCCACGCATGTTGGTGTCCCAAAATAAACAAAAGAACCAGTAATTACCGTATACCCCGGTTCCCCTAGCCAGCCTTAACCGTTCCGAGAACAGACGTTGCTTTTAGAACGTTTGAAATGAAACAGATATCTACTCTAGACGACTTACTACTTCAGAAAATACCTGGGCTCCCAATTGTCGCATTTCTCTTTCCCGGGACTCTTGCAGCGCTTCTGTATATTCTGGTAACGCCTGCAAAGGAGAATCGAAATCCATTACACGACATTGCTTGCAAAATGCATTACACCACGCCGGGGCGTCACTGTGGAATGCGTTTACCTGTGGCGCCCCAAGCGTGCCGTGTGGGGTTATAGCGCTGGGGTTTTAGTGGGTAGACGAGCAGTTTTCGGAGTCCCACATAATCACCGACCCACCCCCGAGGGGCGATGGTATGTATAAATAATTTAAAAAATAAGAAAAAGAAAAGGTCCTTCTAAACCCCCCTCGACTGTGCTGCTACCTTGCCGTGGTAAGGGAGCTTGTGTGCCTTCATGATCCGTTGAAGCTATACCGGCTTAGGGTCACCCATGCCGGGCGGGCCCACGGGCAGTAGCCAGACGAATGGCAGCACACGGTTTTGCAGCGTGTTAAAATTTGCTTACATCAGTAGGATCATCACAATCAGCCTCTGCTATAGCTCGCTGCCTGCTCAATGCCTGTTGTCGATTTCGTTCAAGTCGGCCGAGTACCGAATTCAACACTTTATCGGGGTTCGGTATTCTGAGGACGTGCTCAATGAATTCCCGAGCTGTCTCTTCGCTTGACGTTGGAGATGATGCTAAGCAGATTGATACGCAGAGTATCTGCAAACCATAAAAGGATGGTAAGGGTAACCAGTCTGGATGAAAATAAGCCTTATAATATTATAATATAAAAATGAATGTTTGTCTGTATGTCAGTCATCGTGTGATGATCTTCAGCAAAGTGTTGTGCATGAGCCCACGAAGATTCCTAAACAAAAGAGGAAATTTGTGTAATATCCTTCCTTCACATTTATTTTAGTTAGTGGCGTAGCAATGCGCGCAGGGTACAGCTAGTTTACAATAAAAGTTAAACTGTATTATGTGTTTGTATAGGTTTTTCACACACGTGAAAACCGGGTCGAGAAAATGAGTATTTTTAGTACTGATAGGCCACTTGAAAATGTCGGTCGGATGACAATAAATGTATCCTAGAAACTCGTCACATTGCGCACTCGTCGGTTGATTAGTCGCAACTCGCCTGCGCACTGATTGGGTCTCGTTTGAAGTGATCTGGGCCCCAGTACGAGGATGCCAGGAGCTCTCAACATTTTATTAACGTATCAAATATTTGTGTGGTTTATTATACCTAACTTGATTTTATTCGACTAGTCTCTACGAGAGTGGTCAAGTTGAGTGAGCAGCAATCACATTGAAATCTACGCAGATCGCACTAGCAATTTTAATAATTTGGACCGATAATCTTGGGCACAGAAAAGTTAGAGATTAACTCAAATTACAGTATGGGATAAATAAATTTGGTCAAAACCATTATTACATTATGGTGAAGCAATTAATATTATTGGGGTTGTCTACACTATAATATGCTAAGTACTAGTATGACGAATCTTGTGAGAATCACTAAATACTTAAATATAATATCATCTATTATAGTTCGTCGGGATGATCATATTCATAACAGACTCAAAGAAAAGGTACAAAAATACTATAAACTCAAAGTGATGGTGGCCCGGGCTGGCTCCGCACGGGTATATAACAAAAAACCCAAAATCTGTTATGTTTTGGTATTGTGATTATTTTGTAAAAATGTATGTCCTCTATAAAATTGTAGTACATTACTTTGCTCGACTATCAATATTTTCCGCAAGATACGCGATATAATGTTTTTGTTTTGGTCTTATTATCGAAGTTTTCACAAGTGTCCCAAACTTTTTAGAACCAGTATGTTCAGGGCCTATTCCATGCAAACATACAATCAAATCTTTGTTCTTTATAATATTAGTTTAGATAGATATACACAATCTATTGGTGGGCCACAAAGGAACAATGTGATTACAATCGCTACATTTGCGATTGTCCAGCCCTGCGGTCACAACTTGGCCCACGGGTCGCAGTTGTACACCGGTTAAATTAGATTCAATACCAGCTGCGACGTTACCTTTCTCGCGTTTTCTCAGTACACCACGGAATAGTGTGTTTGGTTAGTGGCTGGCGGAATAGTGACCATAATGTTTTCTGGTGCTATAGATACCTTGTCACTAAAGATATAATTGGTAAACAAAGTAGGAACTGCGTTTGTCGAAACTGCAAGGTGAGGTTACTATATTTACATATTGTTTTAGTTCTTTTTAAGCACGGGTTTTCTGTGCCCATTATATTGTTTTTCGGTCTTTATATCCAAAAGGAAAATATTTATTGCACATTAGGTAAATTATGTAGTATTTCAAGTAGCGAGTCCGTGTGGCGACGGAGTTAGAATACATAGTGTCCCAACCCCATTCCATTCTGATAGCATCGTAAGAGCCTACAAAAGGAAATGACAAGGCAGACTTTGCCGCAAGAGGAAGAAGAAAACTTGAAACCAAATCCTGTCCCAACCCAAACAATCAAACAGACTTATAAGTGTCCGAAGCCAAGGCTCAGTTTCTTTTTCAAATCAACTCGTACATATTCTGTCCAGCAATTTCTTTTTTATCCTAATATGTCATTAATTATCTTCGGAACCTTGCCTAAAGGGACTCCTTTTAATAACATATTTTAATATTTTTTTAAGTTTTTTTTTTAGTTTTAAGTTCGTTGGTATTTGTCCATTTGTTATGTTCTAAATATGATGTTATAAATTCCTAACATTACATGTAAGTTGGAAGAGAAATTTCTTTGTTTTATGTTTGTTCATGTAAAAGCTTCTAGTTCTTGTTTTATCAGTATTGTCTATGTAAGTTTTCTATAGCAATAATATAAAAATAATTCTATTAGTTTCGATCTTAAGACTAGATCTACAGCTAAGTGATCATTTGCCTTTGGTTGACTTAGCCTTGTCCTTATATCCATTGTCAACAGTTCATCCTGCAGGATATTGCTATTAGGCAGAGTCTATTTATAGGATCAATGTTACTACATTTAAATCTAGGCTCCCCTCTTTAGCCAAATACCTATACATTCTTTCTAGAGTAAGCAGTTTTGATTACAGGTTTTCTGAAAGCACTCTCAGCTAAAGATTTACGCTGGGGGTATTTAGGGCTCAAGGTTCTGACAAAATTTCATAGACGGCAAAGTTTAGAACGTGAAAAACTATATCTTGTATCATCAAAAATTTACCTGCTGCAGCACTGAGGTTACATCCAGACATGAGCCGAAAAATATAAGTTAATTATGCTGTAATAGCTTACCTATACTTGTTATCTATGCTTAGCGCTATAATGAGAAAACGCATAGATAAATGTTAACATGCATATGAAGTCAGTAGATAGAGCTTTTTTACTTTATTTCTTGTTTACATAAATTCTTTTTTTTTCCTCAGGCTAACAAATATGCGACGAAAACATCGTACCTTTAAGATGGAAGAAGTTCCAGCAGGCAATAAGCCCAAGATGAACAACATGGGTCATAGGTGCGTTGTTTACTTTGGTACTTACATACCGACTAGCTGGTACGGCTTCCCCCGTCTAGACCCAGATGGGATGTTGTAGTTCTTTGTGTAATCCTTTGTTTGACTATACGTACATACAGTATACAGTAATTCAAATTGCTATCGGAATATCTTGATATAAGAATTTACTAACGGCTGCATAATATGGAGGAATGATATTTTAAACAACTTTTAGATTTGTTTATTACTACGGCTGCAAAAGGTTGATCAAGATCATGTGGTACAATAACTACAATGTTGCAGATCATCAAAGTACTGCTACAATCATATAATCAAATCCTCCAAATTCCACGAGAATATACTGGTTTCGTCAATGCTCATGACAATGGAGCTATTAGGCTACTCAAAGCCTTTGGACTGTGTCAAATAGCGTTGCGTGTTGAAAATATTAGAAGAACGGACATCCCTCTTCACCTCATAAGACTGACTGCCGGCGTGTACGAGTCTAAGATGGAGACTCTAGCATCAGGATAAATATTGTGGTGATAGGTTATTTTTGAACCCCTCTTCTACTGTTACCTTGCCGTGGTGAGAGGGCTTCATGATCCGCTGGGGCCATATCGGGTCAGGGTCACCCATGACGGGCGGAACCATAGGGAGAGCCCAGACAAAGAGCAGCACACGGTGTCGCAGTGGGTTTGGGCTGCGGGGACTCTTCTGTCCTCAGTGTTGCCCTGCGACCCCTAAGCCGCTGCGGTGTACCAGTGTCCTCGGGTTGGCGTGGCGGTCAACATGGTCCGTCACTAAGCCGAGGGCTGACGCGGCTTCCTCCTACGAGGCCGTTATGCGTAAAGCATTTTCTGACTCTGTTGCTCTACCTTGCCGTGGTGAGGGAACTGGTGTGCCTTCATGATCCGTTGGGGCCATACCGGCTCAGAGTCACCCATGCTGGGCGAGCCCCCCAGGATAGGCCGAAATGGGGGTGGATGAAGAGCAGCACACGGTGTTCTAGCGGGTTTAGGCTCCGGGGACGCTTTTGTACTCAGAGTCGCCCTAAGCCGCTGCAGTGCACTATTGTCTTCGGCTTGGCCGTCAACCTGGTTGATCGCTAATCCGAGGGCTCGGAAAATGTGGCATTCTTTTGCGAGAACTGGTCGGTCGCGGGTTCTGCCTCTGACAAAAGCTTTATTGACTAAGAGTGTCCCAGGTACCCGGGATGCCATCCGACAGCTTGCTCATCTAGCGGGAACCCCGTCGGGTTGCCAACTTAAAATAAAGTCACGTCTCTCAACAATAGGTTAGTAAAAAGTTGAGTACCACTCTCACATCTAAGTTTGGCGCCAACCAGGGTTACTGTGTTTCGTCGTATTGAGTTGAGAGCCGGTGCCCAAATGGACATTTCCTTGAATTGCCTGCTCCATCTTACTTGGCGTTACCTACTTTCCATTACGCAAGCCAAGGGTCAAAGGCATTCAAGTCAATGATAAAAAAGGCATTTCAGTATGTGCACGATCTTTAGTATCGAAGAATATAAAGGAGAAGGTAACTATAATTATAATTATTGACCATCGTCAGGAATTGATGTAGGGGCGAACGAAAAGTAACTAACTATATATTGAGTATATTTCTCTCTGTATTAAGTGCCGACAGCCCGTGGAAGAATAATCAAATCAGGAACATATAAGTGTCATCTGATTTCTTTTATCACAATCGAAAGCAATCACTTCAGCAAGTCATTAAATTGCTGAGACTATTAAAGATATTATAACTTCATGTATAATTATCAGGTTTTCCATAGATGTAGTTATCTACGATTTTGACACATTCGTTAGAGTAGGTACTGTGATATGAGTGGTATGTTTAGGCTTATAAAATAAATCATAGGTGCCTTTTATTTTAGAAATAATTTGCATTGGGTTCGACGCAACTATGCTAACCTTATTTCTAAAAATATCGGTAAGTATTAGTATTCCAAGTACTAATACTTTTTATGTTTAAGTAGTAGTAGATTTTTTCTGAGGAGTTTTCACTTGCACTTAGCTTACCTTGACAACGAGTTTGCGGATATACATTTTGAGCACAACTTCTCAATGGACAGAAATGACTTTACCCGATCCCTTTCGACTGTTTTATGAATGGCCTATCCCTGAGGGCTCTTTTTATACCCCGAATTATCTCTATCCATAACAATTGTCGAAGTGTTTTAATTAAAACGGTACAAGTTAATCTCGACGTTAGGAATATTATAGATACGACAAGGATTTATTTTTTATGCTGGCACTTCACTCGCTATTTGTACCTCATTCGCGTAGGTATTTGCGGGACGAGGTATTTGTCAAATACCCATACAAAAATAGCAATACGAATAGTCAGTTTGTCACGTCAAGTGCCAAGCACCATACTTGTCTTATAGATCCGGATGTGTGACTTACAGATATTTATACTTATTAGAAACATATTACTTTTAGTATAAAACAGATATCGAACACCACCAACAAAGCTTAAGATTGAGTTGCAAAATATGGGGCCTTTAAGTATTTTTCTCCCAGTACTTAGTTATATATCGACTATATATCGTCAAAATTGGGTTGTATAAATTGGGTATATTATTAAGTAGTTAGTACATATTTTAATATCATTCCTTTTAAGTCATCGTTTAGGCTCCAAACCTTTAAATGTCTATTGACGTGCCTAGGATGGATACGATGCAACTGCGAGACATAATAAAGCTGCCTTAAAAAGTGACTCATCTCGATATACCTACTTTTAGAAATCGGGTTGCTGTGATACAATTGGTACCTATTAAATGTACTAGCTGAAGATGTTTTAGGAAGACTGCTATCTAAGATTATGCGATAGTAGATTGCCAACGTGCATTTGACACAGTCGGTAGGTACCCATGTGGCAGTCAGTGCGGGGCGCCACCAGGCCGGTGGATGCAGGTTGCTTAGTGCGTACGGGGACGCCTTTCTTATTGTTGAATGGTGTACCAGAGTCCGACACCCCCACACCGGCCTTCCCCATCCAGTGGCAATAGATCACTAACGGATTTTAGCCTGATATTTGCTTATGGAAGAAAAAAGTATGCGCCCCGGCTATGTTTAGATAACTTTCGGTCTCAGGTGAAGTTTGTATAAAATTTTAAGGTTTTAGTGCTGTAACGCTGAAACAGCTATTTAAGTGCCATGTAATACAGAATTTGTGTTCGCAAGGTCCTTGAATCTACACAACAAATTGACACTTGTTTTGTCAGTGTGGCTGTATTTGTCATGTTTACCAGTCAGGTACTCGTATTCCGTGTGGTGACGGATTTAGATTACTTTGTGCCACCACGACACTGGAGGAGGCCCGACTCAACAGTGGGTCATCTGTGGGCTGAGTAATAGTGTCGCTACCCCAATTTCATCCTAAAACCTAGCCACAACAGAAGGAAAACTAAATACAAACCCTTTGCGAACACGTCTGACCAGCGTGGCCACTGTAGGCTAGTTACCCTCCATTTAGTTGGAGGACGCCCGACTATGCAGTGGGTTATTAATGGGCTGAGAATTAGTAAATAATATCAGCCTTAACACAAGAAGAACGGTAATCTAATCAAGAAGAGTTTTTTTTCATTTCCCCAATATGTTTAAGTCCTGGTGAAAAATTCAAAGGCAGGTCCGTACAAAAGTGCGTAGGAAAAATTTAATTTGTTATATTAATGTCAATTTTAACAACAGCAAGATTAGAGCGTTGCTATCTGTTAACGTAATTAACCCGACAATCAGAAAATGTTCCCGCAGAAAACAGCCAGCTTTATCCATTACTTTATTGGTGGAAAAATAAAACCACCTGGGTGCTATTTTTTGTTCAAAGACTATTGAAATTGTATTTCTTTTTTATTGTTCGTCACAGAACGATACGAGTATTAAAATATCCGTGGCGTCCCTCTACCAAAGGGAACAGAACAAAAATGGAATATTTTCTTTTATTTGATTAAATCTCAATGAACTTTTCTTTTTTTATTGTTCATTTAGAACGAGCACTCAGAATAATTGTATCTTAAAATAGCTTCTTACATCTAATTTATAAAACTCTCGTGTCACGGCGACCGATTTTGATGAAATTGTATATTCACACTAGCTGACACACTCGCAGCCTATAATTAAGCCCAACGTCCACCACCAACTAAAATAAGTTAGTTTAGTTTTGTTGAGCCAGTTTTTCATAAATGTTAGTTCATCGTTGGTGGACTAACATGACTAATTTAAACTAACTTATTTTAGATGGCGGTGGAAGTTCGGCTTTAAAATTACCATAAGGGTGAAGCCAAACGATTTTGTTTGTTGCGTAATTTCGGTCACAGAAATTCTGATCAGCAGAAATTCGGTTGGGCTGCCAGACTGGCGCATTTTATTCAGTTGTCGACTTTAACGCAATCTTTACCTGACGGACGCTTTCCTCCTGACTGTCGGATTATGCGTGTGAGTCGGCTCGCAACTCATTTTGCGTTTCCGACATGAACTGGACTTTTGTATGAAACCGAATGCAGCAGAAATTACGCGACTCACAAAATTGTACGCTCGTTTGGCCTGACCATATAGAAGGTAAGCTAATAACGTTGCTTTTATTAAATCAAAATCCCGTATAAGAATTTAGCTACAAACGTCCAAGGACAAGAGCTTCACTCCTCCGCTGCCTCTTTCGGCATTCTTAAGATTGGTTGGTGATACCTACAGTATGTTCGAAATCTCTCTCTCATCGATCGCTCTCATCGATTTCACGCGTTTATGTGATGCGTTAGCGGGATGTTATAAATAACCTTCATCTCCTATAGTGTTCTCGCTGCTCAAGTGAAATGTTATGTATGTTACACGAGAGCAAAGTTTTTCGCATCTCGTGCCTTTGAATCCCTCGCAACACTCAGGAATTCAATGTAGGCACTCGCAGCAAAAAACGACTTTGCTCTCTTGTTGGCTGTTGCACAAATAACTATTCTAAATAAAAAGGATATACCTACAGTGCAAAGGGAATTTTCGAGACACGTCACGTCCTGATTGTGAGCCTGCTATGTAGATATTTGATTATAACTATGACATCTCGTAAACTTTTCGATGAAATCAAATCAGAGCAATTTTCTTCATAATTACACGTATGATGACTAACGTATTTACTACGCAGACCATAAATGACCCACTGCTGTCGGACCTCCTCCCTTTATATGGAGAGTGATTAGCCTACAGTGCCACGCTGGCTACACGGTCGAGTTTTCCTTCTATTACGTCTAGGTTATCGGCCTTGTGATATCCTATTGTCGGCTCTTACGACACCCTCAGGATGAAAGGAGGTGGTGACACTATGTATTCTAAATAAGTCACCACACATGGACATATTTATTTGGATAATATTATGTTTATAAAATGACTTTCGAAATACATGCATAGTTTTTGAACAAATTTGATTGCCATAAAAAAGATTCTATGAGTTAACCTTAGAAGCTGCTATCTAGCAATTAAAATATGCTGTCACGGACTTTTAGAACTTTCAAAGGGGCACGCAGGGTACATAACGGGAGCTCTCATACATCATTATTTCTTTCTCCTCCACTCCCATTGGTCGTAGTGGGATGCTACATATAGCCTTCTTAGATAAATTGACTTTTTAACACATTTTTTTCCATTCAATACAGTACCTAGTTTTTGAAAATTGCGTGGTCAACAAAACAAACAAACTTTAGCTTTAGGCATAATATTTAAGGATTACATTTTATTCCGTCACTTTTAATTTTAACCCGCGTTTGCTGCGGACATAGTCATAGGAAATTTAAAAAAAATATTTTACTTCTGTTTTTGTGTTTCCAGTGATATGCCGGGTGATATTGTTACGTCGGGCCCGGATGGTGTGTTCAGGCAGGTGAGAAAGTGAGTCAGTTTCCACTTTTGTACTAGCCACTTCGTATTTGTATGTATTGATGCAGTGAAAATTCTTCAATCCAATGTATTTTTGATGATACAAAAGAACTCCCACCGCCTCTATTTGAAATAAAAAACACCTTACCTGTAGAATAATCCTTTGTTTCTCCGATTGTCTAATTTAATACATAATACAAACTGGTTGAAATAGTAGCTCAAGCTTGTCTAAATAGGTATCTCACTTTTTATACCTACGCTCTTGTTTTTTTACTTTGGATATCCTCATGGATACCCGAACGCTAAAAGCCAGCCGGGTTATGTGGGACTCCGGGGCGCAGGATGATGGCAGTTATGCCCCAACCTACCCATTAAAACCAACGATCTCCCTCAACTGCCCGAAACAGGGTCACGGGTTCACGTTGTGAAAGCGCGACGCGCGGGCACCACGATTTGAAGGAGAGCTCTGGACGCTCCCCAACCCATCGAGAGGCACGTGCGGGACATTGCACTTGCCCCTGTCAGGCGTCGGTGGCCTGCCTGCCTGGCCGCCCCTCCACTGCAATTACCACGCCTTGTGTCGCGGCAGGTCAAGGCAGAGGACAGAATAGTCCCCAGAGCCAAAACCCACCACGACTCCGTGTGCCGCTTTTCTTCTGGCCTCTCCCCGTGGCCCGGCATGCGGGACTCGGAGCCGGTATAGCCCCAACAGATCATAGAGGCGCACAAGCCCCCTCAACCCTCAGCACGGAAGGGTACGGTCGAGGGGGATACCTACGCTCTAGCGCTAGGGTTATCAACTCCGGCTTATGTGAAAGTTTTTTATTATTTTTAAACCAGAGAAGGAAACCTTCTTATGAAACCCTGTGTCGACCCGTCTGGCCAGCGTGGAAATTGGAGGAGGCCCGACTCAGTAGTGAGTCATGTAAGGGCTGAGTAGTAGAACACGTAAAGTAGTTAACAAGATCTGGCATACATTAATGAAATAGATCTGTGCGACCCATTCAAACAAATGATATTATTAACATCACCCAGAACCGATTTAACCTAACGTAACAGAATGCGTTAGTGACGCACTTTGTATTATTTCTCAACGGAATGAAGGCAGGAATGTGCTTACTAGTGTTAACGTGCTTAAGCAACCAAATGTATCATGACGTCAAAGCTAAATGCTGTTATAGTTTTAGTACAGTCACAGACTTAATATATCTTAGGTACTTGGATTTAAAATACTTAAGAAAGGAAATAAAATGGCTGGAGAAGGAAAACTTTATACGAAATCCTCCGCCAACCCGTCTGGCCTGCGTGGTGCCGGTAGGCTAATAACCCTCAATGTAACTGGAGGAGGATTGGCTTAACAGTAGGTTAATTTTCGCAAAATTATCTGAAAATACTTTTCCCACGCTGAACTGCTCATTTTGATAAGTGCTAAGCCCTACGGACGGATATAGCGAAATACGAAGGGTACTCATTATACCTACTTTTTTGACGTAGGGGAAACCTTATAAAGATCCCTACCCGGTGGGACAGGGCTGGGGAACGTGGGAGTCCAATTTTATTATTACTAGCTGTTATTAACTGTTGCAATTGAATAATTGTATATTTTTTTAGCGAGATATGCTTGGAGTTTCTCTGAAGGATAGGCTCCGAAATGAGATTATCCGGCAGAGAACCAAAGTCACCGACATAGCTCAGAGAATTAGCAGACTGAAGTGGCAGTGGGCTGGTCATATCTGTAGAAGAACCGACAACCGCTGGGGTAGACGAGTTCTTGAGTGGAGACCGCGAATCGGCAAGCGTAGTGTGGGACGGCCCTCTGCTAGATGGAGCGACGATCTGCGAAAGGTTGCGGGCAGCAGCTGGATGCGTCAAGCTGAAGACAGGGCGCTATGGCGCTCTTTAGGGGAGGCCTATGTCCAGCAGTGGACTGATGATGATGATGATGATGATATTTTTTTATACATTTATGACCTAAAAATATTCGCCACATGTAACAGTCATAAAGATTTTAGTTCACATTCTAGTGGCGCCATTTATCTAAGTTACTGAGCTGAGCCACCTTTACCGTGTCGAATTCGTATAATTCATTAAATTTTAAGATAAATTAGTAGTTTAAATTACAATTATGGATAACCGTATTTTCTGGTGTATCATTTATCACTACTTCACTATCACTACTTAATAGATAACAAAGTCACTGTCGTCTGTCCGTCCATATGTAAGCTTAAATCTATAAAACAACGCAACGGATTCTGAAGCGGTTTTTTTAATGGATAGAGTGATACAAGAGGAATGTTTTTATGTATAATACATGCATAATTGCACCCGTGCGAAACCGGGGCGGGTCGCTAGTTGGTTAACATTGGTGGCGATGGGCAAGGCTGAGTTCCAAAGGATTTTTCTCCAAGTACTTTCTATCCTTAAACATACATATATTTTATAGCAACCACGTGTTAACCGAATGCTAATATAACGTTGAAACTTGAAACAAGTTACTGACGATACAATAAATCATCAAGCATTTTATTATTTTTAATTATTATTTAACACTCTGACGTCCCTGTCTGACGTTTAGCTAGAGGACGTACGTAACGTTGTTTAGCACCATCTTGATGAACTTACTGTCTTTTTTAATAATTCATGTTAATTAAGGGACTTTTAATATTTAGATAATATACAAAAAACATGTATTTATTAGTACATTATTAACTTTCCTTTATTTATTTGTAGAAATCTTTTGGAGCTTGCGACCGTCGACAAATATCTGCATTGGCGCGGGCAGCACGAATGTCAATCGGAACGGCCGCATCCGGTATTGGACATTTATTCACTCGCAAAATGGCGACAGGTGCAAATAATTCAAATCCTTGGCCGAATAGTCAGGATGATTACGAATTGCGTGATGTTATTGGTATGTTACTAAATAACACCATCCTTGAATATTAGAGTTTTAGTGTGATAATTCTGATAAATGGGCGAAATGTGTGTTTTAAGAAGTGGTGAATACGTGATGCAAAATTGATATTGACTTAATGTTTTTGTTAGAACTCCTGCTATAAGTTTATCTTGGACAACAAATTGGGAATTAATAATGTGTAGTGAAAGCAACAGTGTAATTTATATAAAACCGTCTACCAATTTAGAGCAATATATTAAGTTTTTTACGACCGCGTAGTAGATTGTCGCAATAGGTACCTAGTGATATTATTTAATTTTTAAGGTGTCGGGGCAACAGCTGTGGTACACGCAGCCTTTTGCATACCCCGGGAAGAAAAATGTGCCATAAAACGTATCAATCTAGAAAAATGGAACACTTCCATGGACGAACTTTTGAAGGAAATTCAGGTAAACAAATGCCACCTAAACAAACCAGAAGTTTTAAATCATTTAACTATTACTTTAGACAACATAAAGAAGGCCTTTGCCTGTTACATTGGTTCTTTTACGCCTATGCTGGTTTGCTTTCATCATGTTTAAAAAGCCTACCCAATGCTGTCACCCTGCATTGGGTTGGCTTTATAAGATCCAAGCTAATGATATAAATACCACTACTGCTACTACTCAGCCCATAAATGACACACTGTTGAGACAGGCCTCCTCCAACTACACGGAGTGTAGTTAGCCTACTATGTGATGCTAGCCAGATGAGTTGGCGAGTGAGTTTAATATAATTTTTTCCTTCTCTTGCGGCAAAGTTTTCAGCCTTGTAATTCTGTCGTCTCACAGTGTTACCACCCCATTCCATCCTGGTGAAAATATCTATTCTAAATCCATAACCATAAGGAAACTGATATACCAAGATGATGATTTAAACAATTTTCTTCCTGTCATGTGTAATGTAATTTGGTCTCTGTTCTTTCGGATATTTTTTGTTTCACAAATATTTCATTCACACACCTAATGGGTCAAATACATTCAAACGTGATAAGGAAGGGAAAGGCCACCATTAAAATTAGATATTGTTGTTAATGTTTTGTTATACACTATATACTTTTATTTCCAGGCAATGTCTAGTTGTAACCATGAAAATGTAGTGACATATTATACAAGTTTTGTTGTGAATGACGAGCTTTGGTTGGTGCTAAAGTTACTTGAAGGTATGTTATTGCAACGTCTTTTATAAAGTACCAAGATCAATTTGATTGTAATACATGTGTATCATTGACTGTAAACAACAATACCATGTCTATAATGGTGATTAATTTCGAGTTTAGAACCATCCGCAGTGTGGTAGAACTTTAAGTAATTCAAGGGGCACAGAACCTAGTCTGAAGAGAAATAAATCTTAAGACTGACCCTATGGTAACCAGTTTGCCTAGTGTGGATAACCTGATTTCCCAACATGTACTTTGAGAAGCCATAATTCAGTATTGAGACATTTGTGACAGAAAAGTGCCATAAGCATAAACAAGCCAAGCAATAGATATTCTTTTAAAATAGTTGTGTTATATGGGGGCCTCAACTTATTTACTGGCAAGTAAAACTGCTGTAATATTCGTTGGAATAAAAAAAAGTATTGTGTGGTAAATCATGGAATGTAAACCTGTAAACCTTTGAATAATAATTGACTGTATTCAATGAAAACCTCAAGCAGAAAATACCTCTAGTGGCGACCACATTCCGGAAAGCACAGTGCCGGTATGTTTCCCACATGGTGGACCAATGAATAGAATAGAAATATGCTTTATTGTATAAACCAATTATGGTGTTCACAATCGTCAACGGATACATCAGTTTTATAACACTACTACCAGGTCGAAACGCGGCACCAACCGAGAAGACCTGGCGGAAGAAACTCGGAGGGCTTGTCTTTTTTTTAAACGCCTTATTACAATAACCTTGTACTTAAAACTAACTAGGTTTGTTGGTCTAATGATCTGGTTAAGGTCACCGGAAAACAATGATGGATGTGGGCAGCCCTGGACCGGCCTTTGTGCAAATCCTTAAAGGCCTATGACCAGCAGTGGATGTCTTTCGGCTAAAATGATGATGATGAAAACCTGTTATCTGACATTCCAGGTGGCAGTCTCTTAGATGTTATTAAGCATAAGATGAAAGTAGCTAATTGTAAGCATGGTGTTTTTGACGAATCTACTATAGCCACAGTATTGAAGGAAGTCCTGAAAGGGCTAGAGTATTTTCATAGCAATGGACAAATACACAGGTAATAGAGTATACCAATTAATTCATCTTGTCAGTGTTGCTTGATGCTTTTGTTGATTTGTAATTATGTTTTATTATAATTTGTTCACCTGTAGTTACAGGTTATTAGAAACAAATTTGTTAAAATTTATATTATATCAGCTCAAATTAGTAAAATGTTTCTAACACACCTAAATGTGTGTTCTACACCTAATTTACTTTTGGCAATAGTATCTTGTCACAATATGACAATACACGCGAAATACTTAGCAATCTGAAATATTTATTATGCTTATTGCAACAATGCTATGCAATCTGTGCTAAGCTACTTTCCTTATTTGTCAATTTTATCAATTAATGACATGATTAACATTTATAATTTAGGTCTGGGTACCTGGAGAAAGTATCTGTGGCTTACACCAATACACTAGACCAAATCCAGAATTAAAATAGAAACTGGTCTTATACCTGCTATTTATTTTTTATACAAAGTCTTGCACTATGTATGTAATTGACGAAGACAAATGACACTCGGACCCAGAGCATGTGACTCCGGTTTACACAAAGACATTTGCCTAGCCCTGAAATCAATCCGAAGCCCCAGGATCTAAAGGTGGACCATCCAAATCCAGGACTTGCCAGGCGTCATTAATATGCCCATGCGACCGGATACGATAGCTATTATTATGCTAAATTCAAAAGTTCAAGTGCTTATGTTTAGATTGTATGGGCATACGTTCCGAACTGATACTATGGTATAAGTAGGGTACCGTATCCGTGTGGTGGTGGGCTTAGAATACATAGTGTCATCACCCCATTCCATCCCGAGGGTGCCATAAGAGCCGTTAAAAGAAAATGACAAGGCCGAAAACCTAGCCACAGTAGGATATTTACTTATCATGTAGTGATGGAAGCCCGACTCAGCAAGTCATTTATGGACATCTCAAGCATTATATGACTTTTGTACAGTTTTATTTATTTTTTAGTTATGAACAAGCATGTTTGGCTCCTATTTATAGATATGTAATATGACCGTGCGTGACGTCATCTACCGCCCCCGTTGGATCAGCGTTGGTTGACAACAACCAACATTATGCTGAGTCTGGGTCGATTTGTGGCAAGACTATAAAATACAGCTGATGTCTATATTAACTTTAAGATCTATGTCATGTGTATTTTCACTATCACTACATAGTATAAAACAAAGTCGATGTTTTCTGTCCGTCCCTATGTATGCTTAAATCTTTAAAACTACGCAACGGATTTTGAAGCGGTTTTTTTTATTAGATAGAGTGGTTCACGAGGAAGGTTTATATGTATAACACACCCCCGCTTTGCACGGGCGAAGCCGGGGCGGGCCACTAGTAGAGAATATGTCAATGTCTAATATTAGTAGGTTACCAAAACTTTTATTGTCGATTTTGCCTCTTTTTAAGTAGGAGGTTTTGGTCCACCCTGTGATTCAGAGGCCTATGTCTCAATAATGTACATTGGCAAAGGAAGGCGAGTTCATATGTCAAGATTGCATTGCGAATTTATTGTTTAGCTCATAAATGTGCTACGTATAGTCCCTGTTGCGAATGACGAATCTAAAGCTTAGCTTAATCGTATATAAAGAAACTTGTGGAACTAAGATTACGAAGCGTGTAGGTTAATAATCGCGATAGGTAGATGGTTCACTTAAGACTGAAGTCACGTTTTGTGGTTATAGATTAGTCTAGGCAAACGTCGATTTCTGCTTCACACTTTACATAGAAAAATAATTTATATACAAACATCCTTTCGACTTGCTCTCGGCCCGCACTTCGAGTGGCTATAGGGTTTTTGTTACACCATTTATATATGCGATAGTTTTTACGAAACTACAAGATTTTGGAGGAGAATGCACGGAATTCTCTGTCAAGTGATACATGGAAGTGGGATACAATATTAGCACGGGTTCGGAGTTCACGCAGGTGAACCTGCGGGCAATAGTTAGTAATGTCTGCATTTGCAAGAAGCTCACTAAAATTTTGTGCCATATCGCAATAGCTGCCCGGCGAATTCTATGTCACTGTTGTCATCTAATCTAATAAATGCTGTGGAGTAATTATCACGACTTCCGTCCTTAAATAGTCCACTACTGAGTCGAACTTTACTCGATTTTAGTCTACTGTGCCTCGCTGGCAAGACGGGTTGCCATGTATCAAGTTTTCCTTCTCTTGCGGCTAAGCGACCTACTACCTCTTGCGTTCCTAATGCTTAGTATGCATGACTAAAATCTATTAGCGATTCTTTTTTGTTTATTCACCGTTTTGTATTTAGAACAAACGATTAAGTTGCGACGCTTGCTTTGTTCGATTTTGCATTATTTTGTTGCTCGACTACTACTCAGCCCAGACATGACTCACTGCTGAGTTAGGCCGCCTCCAATTACACGCTGACTAGACGAGTATCATGATTTTCTTCACGTGGCCATGTAATCTAAGTGTACGTGTACCAATCGCGTGGCGTACACGTCATGACTGACTTGTACAGATATATGTTTATATCACGTTTTCTTCTTCAAGGCAAGATACTTAGGGGTCATATTATATTCGGCAGGATGCGTCAAGCCGAAGACAGGGCGCTATGGCGCTCTTTAGGGGAGGCCTATGTCCAGCAGTTGACTAATGTGTGCTGATGATGACGATGATTATCACCGAAATGTGACAATGTGTGATAAGGGCTGCCCCTTCGGAGGTCAAAAACTCGTGACGTCACATATAAAAATTTAGAATATTAAAACGCGAAATTATGACCTAGACAAGAGCGAAGGGAGTTTTTCAAAAGTCCTTAAATTCGTGTGACGTAATTTAACGAACGTAATTTAACGAACGGCCCCTTTATTCTAGTTGCATTATATTACGTCTTCAAAATACTACTGAATCTGTTAACCAAACCCCGACGATCGCACCAAATAATTTGTAGAAGTATTATGTACCTAAAACCACGTCTTATCTATAAACGGTAAATCAACCAATAAATGACTAAAATCGTTTCATCAGTTCAGAAGCTTTAATCCACTGACTGATATGTCTAACTTATACTACGTCTTCGACGGATAATAAGACTAGGGTTTCGAGATTTCCAGAAACTTAAAAATGAAGCATGGGATCATTACTCATTGGTGTCGGTCAAGGTCTCATGGTATAATTTTTATCTTTCACAGGGATGTAAAGGCTGGAAATATATTGTTAGGTGAAGATGGAACAGTGCAGATAGCGGATTTCGGAGTCTCAGCTTGGCTGGCTACTGGCCGTGATATGTCTCGGCAGAAAGTCCGACACACGTTTGTTGGCACTCCCTGCTGGATGGCGCCTGAAGTTATGGAGCAAGTGAGTCTTGTCTTTTTAGGCGACTTCAAAAAAGAATGATGCTCTCTTTTTTTAAATTGGTTCAGTAGTTTATTATAAAACGTGAAATATGTTAATAATTGGATTTAAACACTTTTTAACGCATTTATCGCGTGTATATTCCATTATTTAATTCCTTTCGACTTCAAAAAAGAATGATGCTCTCTTTTTTTAAATTGGTTCAGTAGTTTATTATAAAACGTGAAATAAGTTAATAATTAGATTTAAACACTTTTTAACGCATTTATCGCGTGTATATTTCATTATTTAATTCTTTCTTTTCTGCGTGCACAGGAACGTTATCAATATAAAACAATACTAAAGGCGGTAAATTTAACTGTTTATTTGTACTTTTGAAGACAACTGTCATCTAGTCTCCCCTGTGATCACGACTACTGAAAATAATTCGAAACTTCGGGAAATAAATAATGTAATAATATACACGCCTAAATGCGTTAACTGTCTAATTTAAATGTGTAATAATCGCGAAAACCTAAGAAATTAAAGTGAATGAAACTTATTGTCGTAATGCAAACTTAAGTATTCTCGGACGACTTACTAGTCGTTGGTTCGAAATCATAAGCACTAAAAATAAACAAACCTATTCACCCAAAAACCAAAACCGACTTTAATTGTGATATGATATAGCTATACCCAAGGCACCGACATCAAATGGGGGATAATAAACTTTTTTTTTAAATTGACTTTGAAGACGACGTATTAAACAACAAATACAATTTATTGGTATAAAATACTTCTTTGTTGAACCTATACCATCCTGATGGTATCCTAAGAGGTGACTGAAGGAACGCAACAGGCATATCACCTACCCAGCCTCGCCCATAAATGACCCACTACTGAGTCGGGCCTCCTCCAAATTCATGGAGGGAATTAGCCTACTGTGCCTTGCCTGCAAGATGGGTTGGCACAGGGTTTGTATCAGGTTTTCCTTCTCTTTCGGCTAGGTGATTTGCCTCTTGCGTTCTTTTAGTCGCCTCTTACGACACCCTCAAGTCGGTATGGGTTGGTGACATTGTGTATTCTCAATCCGTCACCACACGGAATAGTAGTAGTAGATGTTAGGACGTTAGACTAACGGTTGTATGTGCACGTATACGTATCATGACGATTACGATATGCATTACACTCTGTTGTTGTTTCAATGAGTGACGGTTGACTATAATTCCAGGATCACGGATACGACTTTAAAGCCGACATTTGGTCATTTGGTATAACTGCAATTGAGATGGCAACTGGTACAGCTCCATACCACAAGTATCCACCAATGAAAGTACTCATGTTGACTTTACAGAACGACCCGCCTAATTTGGACACAGGTTTGTACAAGTTTTAACGACTGAGGCATTGTTAATGTACCTTAGAATTAGTTCCACGTATGCGATTGGCGTATGCGATTGGTACGTATGCGATTAGCTTAGGATCGGCCGTTGTGGAAGTCTGGGAGACGGGAAATCTATATACAGCAGTGAACTCCTTAAACAGCAGTGGCTAAAATTATGATGAAGGTAAAGTTTACACACAAAAGAAGATGATGTAACCTAACAAATCCATAATATATCAACTCTAATAATACAGTGAATTTAGAATACATAGTGTCACCGCCCTATTCCATCTTGAGGGTGTCTTAAGAGCCGACAAAACGAAATAAGAACACGAGAAGGAAAAGTTGATACGAAACCCTATGCAAACCCGCCTGGCCAGTGTGACGCACGCTAACTACCCTCCATATAACTGCAGGAGGCCCTAGTCAACAGTGGTCTTTTACAGTCATGTATATTTGGAGATCTTGATCCTTGTGGTGACGATTTTAGAATATACAACTTTACTAACCCGCAAAATCCTGAGGGTGTCTTAAGGCGACTATAGGAACGCAAGGGACTGCTTAGCCGCAAGAACACGAAAAACAACCCTGAGACAATCCGTCTTGCCTGCATGACGCAGGCTAAAATCCCTCCGTGAAGTTGGAGGAAGTCCGACTCAGTAGTGGGTCATATAAGGGTTTGCATGCTTGCTTTGTTAATCAGGTGCCGATGACAAGGAACAGTACAAAGCGTACGGGAAGACATTTAGGAAAATGATTATAGAATGCTTACAAAAAGACCCGTCGAAGAGGCCCACCGCCACTGACTTGTTAAAACATCCATTCTTCAAAAAGGCCAAAGATAGAAAGTATTTGACACAAACCTTAGTTGCGATCGGACCTAGTATGGAGACTAGAGTGCATAAGGTGAGGTATATTAGCATATTTTTACTAGTTGACTAGCCGACACGGCCACGCGTTGCTGTGGCTAAGGTTATTGATATATTACAGTTAACATACATTAATTTAACTTTTAATATAGCGCCATCTATTGAATACTTACTCAAAGCAGTCAACAGAAAACACCATCTGTTAGAATCGCTGATAACTACTGATCCAATTTCTTCGACATTATTTCACCATTTAGAGTGCTATATTAACGCTTAGTAAATTAGGCTTTGTGCGAAGCCGAGATAAGCACGGGTTTAAATTCGACAATGCGATACCGCACGCACAAGAGAGTATAATATAAATTATTTGAAGTATGTACAATAAGTAATAATTTTAGAAGCTACCTACCAAAAATAAAACATACTATCTATAATAACCACTCCAGTATCTGAATATATTTATTGTTTCCACGTGATTTAAACTTTTTCACGTGAAGTACGAAATTCTGTGTTTACACGGTACAATTGTGGCAAGCGTAATGTACTTTAAATAGTCATCTAGACCCTGATAAAGATCTTCCTGTTGTGAGTGACTGGACACACTTTATAAAAAAGTAATTGTTTTAGGCTAGTAAACGCCAGGCAGGCGCTTCGGGTAGGTTACATCGCACCGTCACCGGCGAATGGGTTTGGAGTGAAGAAGAGGAGGAGGCTGTCGAGTCGGATGACGAAGCCTCTTATAACGAGGATAAGAGGCCCATGAACCAGCTGCTTAGAACTGAATCTAGCGGCAGCGAGAATGAACAGGTAAGTCTACGCTCCCCAAGACCTGGCATTTGCGAGACATTACATGTGCATCTTTCAGGCGCCGGATTGCAACGAAAGAAAGAAAGTAGAAGTAAATACATTTATTGGCACTAATAAGAAACAAAGGTGACAAGCAAAATAAAATAAGAAATGAGTGTTAGCGCCAAAGGGCCACAAGCTCAGCATATTGTTAGCAATCAGCACAAGTGCTAACGCTGATTCTCAGCTTCTTTCTCAGAGTTTGGAGCCACCCGTGTGCTCCAAACTGGTACAAATTTTCTCCACAATCAATACATTGACAAAATATCATCTGAACCTGAATGTACCTTACATTTGTCCGGCTTGGACCAACCCACCACGACACTGTATGCCGCTTTCTTCAGGCGTCTCCCCATGGGCTAACTTGGCAAGGGTGACCCTTAGCCAGTGTGGCTCTAAAGATTTTAAAGGCAGCATAGTCTAGAGAGAGAGAGAAGAGAGAACAATAACATCATTCAGCATCGTGAATGCTGCCTGAAAGTCTGTTTAATTCCAGTAAATGCCATGCCATTCCAGTGAATTACAATCCACAGTGAACCAAAAAAGTCCTATGTTATTCTACATTATTTATTTATTTTATTTTATTTCCAGGAACCCATGGAAACGGTGACTCGCCGGATTGAAACGAAGCCCAAAGAAACCTCACCCGTGATCAATCTTGTTTTACGGTTAAGGTATCTATCATTATATCTAGTCAAACTGCCATCAGTCCACCCGTACTACGTACGTTTATTTATTTATTTATTATTAAAATTGTGTGACTGATGTTTTCAATTAATTTGAGATGGTCAAAGTTACCAACATAAGTTAAATAAAGTTACCATGTGGTGATGGATTTAGCCACCCTATTTCATCCTGCAGGCTTTGTAAGAGCCGAGACACGAAAATGATAATGCTGTAACCCTGGCCGCAAGAAAAGGAAATCTTGATACGAGACCCTGTGCCAACCCGTCTGGCCAGCGTGACACAATAGGCTAATTGCCGTCTATGTACTTGGAGGAGGCCCGACTCGGTAGTGGGTCATTTATGCTGAGAAGTGTGAAGTTTAGTGTGGTGATGGATTTAGATGTGTTCTAAACACATAGTGTCGCTAACCTCTTCCACAGCGAGTTGTAGGAATCTACTAAAATAACTAAATAGTAGAAACAATATATCTAGCCGTAAGAGTAGCCTGGCCCGCGTCACAGTAAATGATCGTCTATTATTTATGAGGAGATCAGCAATGGAACTTTTTCAACCATATTTAAAAAAGAGGAGATTTTCTAAGCTGTTGTTTGCTTTTTATGTTTTGTCACCATTAAACTCCATCATTTGTAAATCGACTCTAACCGAACGTAATTTTTTTTTCGGTTGGTGTTGGGTTCAGACCCATATAAATTTCAAGGTAGAATTCATATTATTTCGAAAATTTTGTTACGTACGAAATACGTGAACCGACTTTGAATAGGCACTTAAGGCGAAAATATACAACTATTTAAAGTTGTCGCCAACTTCAATTGACACCAAAGTTAATTAGAATAGGGGTATGCCTAAGGCATGGAAATCGCTCCCAGCTAGCAATAAATCTTCGACTTGGAACTTGTTACCACCCTTGCCAACCCGTCTTACTAGTGTGGCACAGTAAGATAATTTCCCTCCATGAATTTGGAGGAGACCCGACTCGGTAGTGGGTCATTTAAGAGCTGAAATGATGCCGACACTTTTGTATGCTTTAATAATATAGGAAGCTAGTTAGAGGAATAGCCGATAGCGCGACATGCAATTGAGCTGCAGTTCCAACCGGTTATTGGTTTGGTGTCCAACATATTGACATCCGACCTCTTGTGCTGCGGAGAGCACATCGCTGGCTGGACTGTCATTCGGTCTTCTATGGCTGTCGATACTATCGTAGGAACTCAGCAGCTGGTCTAAATCAGATAAGACTGGCATCCCCAATATAGTTGGAAAAAAGCAAAGTACAGTCCTCGCCAATCTTTATGGCCGCTCTGAATGTAGCCATGGGTACGAACTTGCGCATCGTACATTTCATAACCAATACGAACGTCTACTAACACTCACACTAACACGCGGGTGATACCTGATTGTGTGTGGTGCGCAGCGTAATGCTGCTACATTCAGAGCGGACATAAAGCGCCTCGTCCACGATAGATTAAAATTACGGAGAGCGATCGTAGAGCGTCATAGCAATCTACGTCGTGTACACATTTAGCGAGACTACCCTAGATAATGTGTCACTGCAGTCTACGTAGTCAGGGTCGGCTTCTCTCGGCTACGTGTACGTAGAAATTAGAGTATAGATTAGTTGTCAAGCTGTCTAGCTCTATTCTCTATGCGTGGACGACGCGCTTTAAGATTGGCGAGGAATGTAGACACGCATCCTCATATTCCCACAGGAATTCCCGTCGTGAGTTGAACGACATACGGTTTGAGTTCATCCAAGGCAAAGACAGCGCCGAGGGGATAGCGGCAGAGTTGGTTGGAGCTGGTCTCGTTAACCCACACGACTCTGTGCCCATATCAGTCAACCTGACCAAGTTGCTGGAAGCGCAGAACAGCGGCGTAGTGGCTCCACCCAAGGCGATCACATTCCATTTGGTAAGCATAATCTCAGTATCTCGATCTGTTACTTAGAGCTTCGGTAAGTAGGCTCACACCATTTGGAAATCTTCGTCGGGTCTTCTCGTCGCCCATCTAGCAAGAGCTTCAAAGATTTCGACCAGTACAAGTGCCACGCGATTGGTCCATCGAGTCACAAAGGTGTCAGGCATTGCCAGCGGACACTGGCAGCCGATTTTAGAAATAGATTCTTTCAGCTCCAGTGAGAGGATATGACGTCAAAAAGGAGGTTCATATATTTTTGTTTCGTGTACACTACACAATACCGTCGTTTATTGTTTTGATTTTGTAATTATTTGACTGCCTCGTTGGTCTAGTGGTTAGATGTGCCGCCTTTGGATCAACGGGTCCCGGGTTCGATTCCGGGGTCGGGCAAGTGTCTTTGTCTAAACCAGAGGCACTATAATATGTATGTATTTACAAAAAAAAAATTATATAAGTAGTTTATCATCCATCTCGTTACCATAACACAAGCATTAAGTTGCTTAGCTTGGGACGAGATGGCGTTGTGTGAAATGTCCAAGGATATTTATTTATTTATTTTATTTGTAATACCGATTAAAAAAAAGGGTTACAGATCGGTCCTGTAGAAATTTTATCAAAATTGGTTCAGTAGTTTGTATTGAAACTTGAATAGAATAGAAAAATACTTTATTGTATAAACCAATTATTTTATTACTGTTCATGAATCTTACAGCTATACTATTCAAGATAGAGTGATCGATTTGGCAGATGTCAATTTATCTGATCGACAAAAAGATATGATTCCAAACTACGTCGTGGTAATCGGGACCAGTAGTGCCGAGGTAACACTTCTGCGTGCAGCGTACTTCGGAATCATACCTTTACTTTGCAATGGCGAATAGTGGTGGGAAACAGATAATAACTAGTAGTCCAAAAAATAACGGTTTATAATACTTGTAACTGTGACAAGATGGTATGGGTGTATTATGTGTGAAATTGTTTATCACTTTTTCTTAACTTTTTAAGACAATATTCGAATAAAAAACATTATATTTTTGAAATAAAATTCGTTGGCTTTAGCGCATTGATATTTAACACTTTTACAACTATTATTATCTATTCTTTTATGTTTACTTTCATGGTCTGAACCACCTATTTAAATTTGGCGGAAGGTCAAAAAATAACCCTGTAATATTAAATAGGAACTTATTATGAATATTGACCCACCATCGCTTATCTACCCAATGTTTTATATGTCTAGTGCAATAAAGAATTTCACACATAATACACCCACGCCAACTTGTCACTGTTACAAGCAATGATGTTACAATTAAAAGGTGTAGATACGTTACCTGTACACCATTCGATCTATAAAAATGGCAAGCCAACGCACACATAGTTAACTTAATATGCAATATGCACACTGCTTTAGATGAGTCGTGAAAGTAGGATGGTATGATTTAATAATCACGTGCTAAATAGAGACAAATATAATTTGTTGTGATGCGTCGTCACATGCACTAGAAACAATATAGATTAATTAAATGAGACATAACATTTTGACAAGTCTGTGACGCGTAATGACATCTATCTCTTTTGCACTTAGTAATGAGGATACTTTTGTTCCACTCATTGATTTTTACCGCCATATTTTACGAATAACATTTTTAATTTGTAAAAAATATTAATTATATTACAGAAATATTGATAGTTACGAATGATAAGTGATTCCTTGACTTTTAGAAGTTTTGTTAGAGTAGTTTGTGCAATATCTCATAACACACGACGGCATTTTCAATTGTTTTATAGCACTTTTTACACACGGCCCTTGACGTGCATTTGTTGACGCCAGCGGCGCAACACTGAGGTCAGGTTTGCTAATTAGCCTACTTTTTACGTGCCGCTTGCTGACCGCTTATAACCTATCTACACCTTTTTACTTCTAACATCATTGGTTACAAGTATTTTAAAACGTTATTTTTTGGACTACTAGATATTTTCTGTTTCCCATCACTAGCCCGTCTGTCAAATCGATCAAGCTATGTTGAACGGGGTATAGTACCTGTTTAAATACAACTTATAAAAATAATGTTGGCCATTTATAAGTTTCTACAATTGTCAAAAAGATTTAAAATAAGTGAACAACATAGTAAATCTAATATTACTGAATCCGGGGCGCTAAACGATAAAAATTTGCGCCCCGCGCATTAAAACCATCGGCGTTCCTCGACTGCTCGCTCCAGAACCATGGGTTCGCTCTCCAATGGGGTACATGCTCCGCACCCTAGGAGTCCGCCTCGCTTAGTATAGCCCCAAAAGCTCCCCATATCTCCACCAGAAGAAAACAGAGCAGTAATCTTAAGTGTCTACAAATGGAACAGTCTAGATAGACAAAACGAGTAACTGTGACAACAAATACCTGGTAGTTGACAAACTGTTCTAGTTTAAAAACCTTTATTAAAATGTACCAAAATATTTGTTCCAGAACTCAACTGGTCCCAATGAAGATTTTGACGACAAATCCCTAGTAGGCTTCGCTCAAATATCTATCATCGACTAAATGTTTAGTTGGCAATAAGGTCTGAATTCGCTTGCGCCATTCATATGCTAGTATTATTTTCAGAGCATTACGTACTTTTATTTATTTATGGTGCTAATGTATGGTCTAACTTGAACAAAACGCAATACTCGGTTTCGTATTAAGAATTATTCTTATTACGGTGAGTGAAGCATGTATTTAATATTGTTATGTATATTTTTTTATCTATGTATATCTCCCTTAAATATTACAAATGGAATCAGTAATTTATGTATATCGCCTTGTTTGTGTACATAGTTTTAATTACAAATGATGTATTACTTAAGTTTATGCTATATTCACAGAGTGCTTGTGTTGTGGTACCAATAAAATAGAGTTAAATGAAGGATTGTTAGAGGAAATACGAAGCTGGACTACCTCCAAATTAATGAAGGAAATTAGCCAACTGTGTAAGTTGGTACAGGGTTTCTATCAAGCTTTCCTTCTCCTTTGGCTAGATTGTCGGCCTTTTGCGTCCCTTTAGTCGCCTCTTAAGTTCTCTGTAAAATTTACCTTTCTATTTTGAAATATGAGGGAGAAATAGACGTTTTTGTGATGCAATCTTTAATCACAAATCGAATGTTGCATTGGATATGAGCTGTCTGGCCGTCGTAATTACCCTACAAGATTCGTAATATGTGTCCAGCAATGATTCTTATGTTTTCTGTTCTCATGTCTCTATGACACTGATGTCAATTAGTGACGAAAATTAAAACAGTGTTTTAATTGTTCCTGAGATTTTGTACACATAATTTTTATCAGTACTACTATTAATTCTTTCGTTATGGCTGTAGAGGTTTTGTTACACGTTGTATTTGCCTTCTGGTTAAGGGTCGGTTGGTAGTCCCGTCTACACGAATTTCCACGCGATGTGAGAAAGTGCCAGTTCGAAAATATACATAACGAATCATATTAGCTAGTACTTAGCGAGCACTCTGTGAATAATTTGCATCAGTACTCTGTATTATTGGCCATATTTCCACCGAGCCAAAGAATTTTATAGTCTTAAATAAGTGTTTTCATGTATGATAGACGATAGTGATGTTTTAATTATTTGTGCTAAAATTATATCAATGTTATTTATGCGAATATCTAGTATGTTTTAATTGAATGAATACATTTTTGACATAATTTTGTGATATCTATCTTATCAATTATGTGTATGCAATGTTAAAAATGTATTTCTTGTTGATTGTACACGTCAGCTGTGCGGCTGTTAGAATACAAATTAAAGTCGGCGCCCATTAAACCGCTACGCCTGCTAAGCCAGTTACCGAAAATGAACTTCATGCAGTTTAATACAGAGCACATTTTAGTTTTGTCACTGAAGACGTCTCCACTTAATTGTTTGACAGATGAACGAAGTGGACTGAATGAACTAAAATATACTGTGTGATACACAGTTTAAAGTCCGTTTTCGGTAACTTAGTAAACAGTCGAGAAGGTCCTGATCGGGTGTCGACTCTTTAATTAATAGCAGTGCCAGAGTATTATTTTTCTGCTATGATGTGAACTAAAAGTGGGCTCCTAAACGCGGAAGATTTCTATGATATTCTCGGCTAGAACAAAATATCATATTATAGATCGCCAACTAGATGGTATCCCTAAAATTATAGGCACTATAAAGAAATTAAATTTTTGCCCACTAACTAGCTCAGCTTCCATATAAATTATTATTCATAGCTGAAGTATCGTACATTCTGAGGAATACTAATCTGCTCGGATGCCCAAAAGGTAAGGTCCCTTTGCCGCCCAATCACGGCTGGATCCCGTCCCGTAGTCCTTGCCAACTATGATGATTAAAGGCACGTTCTCCAATTATCACTCGATTTCGTACGTCATATTCATTTAAAAGTCATCAGCTTTTGTGTCCCTTTCATGGCTTGGCTGGCCTTGGATAAGTAGGTATTTGAAGATATTCGTTTGGTCCAGTCGTTTGAAGGTAAATTTGCATTTTATTATTTGCCCCAGAGCCGAAATGCTGTTTCAACCTGTTGAAAATGGTTATTTCAATAAGAATTTCATTATTATTTCATACTAGTGACCCGTCCCGGCTTTGCCCGTGCAAAGCGGGGGTGGGTTATACATATAAACCATCCTGTTGAATCACTATATCTATTAAAAAAAGCCGTATCAAAAACCGTTGCATAGTTTTAAAGATTTAAGCATACATAGGGACGGACTGACGACAGCGACTTTGTTTTATACTATGTAGTGATAGTGATGCTACTAGATCATAAAACCGCTAATCGTTTGAAATCATCACCGCCATTTCAGCTCGTGGCTGAGTCGGCCCATCTCCAATTCCATGGAGGGAAATTGGCCTACTGTGCTATAATGACCGTTATATACAGGACGTCATGAAAAATAAAGGTATCGGCGAAACATACAGGTCACTTGGCAAATATAAATTGTATTCTTGGTTTATATAAAAATAAAAGAACGGATTTATGGACGGCTAGAGTCAGAATATTGTTCTTCGTGACATGCATATATGTATCATTTAAAACGTTAAAGTTTTATAAAACTATATCACATATAAATTGTTCAGACACGTGATTTCAATTATTCTAACATTAAATTAAGAAAATTTTATTTAGCATAGTTTTTGCTAGCTTAGCAAAATGTATTGAGAAAATCAAATGTATATTTGTTAATTATGTACTTGGCATGATAGTGCGTACAATGTCTTGCAAGAGACTTAAAAAAAAATGGTTTGATATTACTATTAAAATAAATTCAGAATCCTTGTCTAAGGCACCTATTTTGCCATTAATGTTTGGTTAATATGTTTGGTTTTAATTTGTGAACAAAGTATTTGCAGCAAACTCTAGGTAAACTTAAGAAATTTCCATTTAAATCTATTGCATCGTGTAAGCATACTTGTAAAAGATGAGAGACCAAAACGTATATTTTAAAAATATATATTCACGTTTTATTTATATTTATACAATGTTTGTATAGATTATAAAGTTATGCATCATTATGGTACTTATATTTGTAGTCCGCTTTACTTTTCTTCTCAGTATTATATATTGTTTTTTTTATTTTCAAGCCATCATATTTAGATTAATGGCTTGCAATATAATTGTAATTTCAGACATGGAAAGTCCTTCTTATATGTACGTGTGTGTAGTACACGCACACACACTACTTGTGTATAAAATACACACGAGTGTGAGCGGGTCGAGCGTGTGTGTGACAAGACATACAATGTGAATCATTCTATCACTGACTACCACGAGACGTGACATTTCTTTTAGAATATAAATAGTTTAAAAAACTACTTAATCGTTAAAAGGTAATCTGTATTGATATAAATTTAGATGATTGAAATATAAGTGTGCCCATTTTTAGCCTGCATATCTCGATCACGCGTTGCCGCTATCATAAAATGTATCAACCCGATCTGGGTTATTTCGTCTATTCCTAAGGCTGGAACGCGGCCGTAATGTGTGACGCGTATTCATAATTGTAACTCATAAAACTTGTTGTCAGGCTACAGAGACCTTACAAGAATCACACCGGAATACGCGCATACCCAAATGATGCATTTTATAGTTGATTCCTCCAGTTTGTTGACATAATTTAAGGTTTATATTTAGCGTTAGCGTTCTCTAATTTCGACATGTCGTCAAATTACTGTAGAATGTCTCTGATCGATTGCAAGGTAACTCGTTTCTAAACTTTATTATAATGTGATCATGTAAGAAAATGACTTGCAATAGGAAATTTTGTAATTCATAAATCATAATATATATTAAATTTATTGCTGGCTGTTGAAAAGTATTTGAAGATAATCTAATGTCAATGAAGATATGACGAAAATCATAGATTATACATAACTGCGTTAATTATAAATATATATACATACCCTATTAGGATTGACAAAGTCCATGCATAGAATAAATAGCTACGAATTAACGTTTAGAGTGTATTTTACAAAATCAAATAATATAACATATCTAGATGAATAAAAGTTGTGTGAAGTCATATCTTTAATATATGTCTAAGCCTTTCCCGGTGCATTAAGACTAACGCTTTCTTATACCGAACTTATGAAGCTAGAAGACTTCGTGGGAATAACTTAGTGTTTGAAACTTTTAGCTAGTAAATTCATAGTTAGTGTAGAACATGATTTATATCGTATCTCCTACTTGGTACGATCTGCGAAATCGAAACACGAAGTGTGGTTGAATAATAGCTACATGTTTATGATATCCGTTCGTGTATCTTAAACACATTCCCTATACTGGGAATAATAAATTCATTTTCTTTGGTCGGCCGAAATTCTTCGTTTTTCGAATCCTGGCCTGTAGCCATGTGGCTTTTGTATCGCATGCTTTGGTTGATTAAAAAGACAAATGTATGGATAACACGACCTGTCAATGTCAATCTCAATCTAATACATTTGTCTTCCTATTCTAGCAAAGCGTACGTTTCGAGAAGAAGCCACATTAAGTGCTTGTTGTATTTTGTTGCAAATCATGTTATGCATTCTAAAATTATAATTTTATTGCGTAAACCAGCCACGCAATATGCAAAACCACTAGAGTCGCGTTAGTAAAGTGCTTTGACTATTATGGAAATAAAATAAATTAAAAGATAAAATGGAAAAACTAGTGGCGTGCCGAAATTAGATTTAAATCTGACATTTGATCTAACCAAAATTCAGTTTGTGTTCGGCAATAAAAAACAAAATGTGCTTGCACTATTTTCTCCGAAATTAAAAGTGTATTTGTCATAAAATAAAACAGTAAAATATATTAGTCAGTCATTTTTTTAGAGTCGTATAAATTTGTATGTGATTAAATATCGTTATTTTTAATATAACATCAAAATTAACACAAACTGTCATTGTTATTTTTAAACTTTCGCGATTTGAACAATCTCAACTCAATTCACGCGAACATTAGGTTCACATATGAACTGGAAGTGGAAAGAACTTTGCCATTCCTTGATATCAAAGTGATGGTTAGACCAGATGGCTCGTTGGCGCACTCGGTCTACAGAAAACCCACGCACACGGACAGGTACCTACATGCCACGTCACACCATCACCCGCGCCATTTGCAGTCGGTGGCCAGCTCTCTGTTAGACAGAGCTGTAGCCCTCTGTGACCCTGAACATGTGGAGGCTGAAGTAGCCCATGTTCAGGAGGTACTTAAAAGAAATGGCTATAGTGTGACCAAGAGAGGACGAGCAATACGCAGAGGACACAGGAACAAGTTTGACGTCGAGAGGCAGCCGGCTTTCATGCCTTACGTTAAAGGGGTAACAGATAAGGTGGGGACTGTGTTGAAGGAGTATTCCATCAAAACGGTGTATACCCCCTTATCCAAGTTAACCAGGCATGTGAGGACGCCGAAGGATGTCATTCCGTTCCAGACTCCCGGTGTATACAAGGTGGATTGCAGCTGCGGTAGTTCCTACATTGGTCAAACGAAGCGTACTATTGCGGAAAGGATAAAAGAACACATCGCAGCTGTCAAAAATCACCAGATACAGAAGTCTGCTATTGCTGAGCATTTGCTTGAGGCGGGGTCTGATCACTGGATCGAGCTCCACGATCCGAAAGTCCTCTCCACTGAACGGCATTACTATGCGAGAACGGTTCGTGAAGCGGTGGAAATCAGAAAACATCGTAATTTCAACCGAGAAGATGGATTCAAGTTGGCGGCATCGTGGAACCCCGTTATAAGCAAATGTGTAGTTCGCGGTATAGGTACTAAGTTTTCAACCGATACAGTCAGTGTGGTGTGCCGTAGTGACAACCCTACGTGTGTGCAAAACCAAGTGAGGGTAGGAGACCAAAGTACCCTCACTTCCCACCGAAAAAACTTGCGGTCTGCAGTCAGCTCGCGACCACGGCCATTGTAACATGGTCGAAACGTCGAGCAAAAACAGGTATTAATTCTGTGCGCGATAAGTCCCGATAAGTTTTTAACAAACTGTCATATCATGAATTACATTCTTCTAACAGTTATTTAAATAACCAAGAGAGGAAGAACATTATGTTAATAATAATGTAAAATATCACGTTTTCGGTTCAATAATAATAAATTTTAACAGTCTTGCACTGTATTTCGTATTCAAAATTTATTGGCGTAATTGAACTAAAGTTCGCCCGAAATACGTGTTCGGTCAAAACCACATTCAGCACATCTCTAGTAAATACAAAGCAAGGTTATCGTCAGTGTTAGTGGCGGGCATAATGCTGACTCATATATGAAATTAATCTTTCTGGGATGACTAAAACGTTGCATTTTTCCAAAGATATGCGACGTTACTTTTGTTTGTTTAATTGTCGTCCCTTGAATAACAAGATCCAAGTAACTGTTTTCCTAATAACACTGTATCAACAGCTTTATGAAAGTTGCACTCGTCTACAGTTGTTAATGGTACGTAACAATCCAATGATTGTAATCAGATGATATTTATGATACATTAAACAAAATATATAGTTTTATATGTGTGTAGATAATATGTATTATGACAGATAATTTTGGAAAAATGTTTAAATCCAACCTCTATTGTTAACTTAAAATAAACTGAACCCCTTGATGGGGAAGACTTAAATTATGTTGTGTGAAGTATTTTGAAAGCTTACATCGTATATTGTTGAGGAACGGTAGCACAGTTGTTTAATGGCAAAGTTAAACATTCCCATTACCGGACCGACACCATTTCACCTCATAACCCTGTTACCGAAAAGCAGACTTTATGCTGTATTGCGCACAGTATATTTTAGACGCAGACGCAGCGGCTATATGCGCGTTAGCCGCGTTGACCGTTTGACAGTTGTCATTTTCAGTTAAAATGTAAATTACACTTTGTAGCGTAAAAGTTACTCCGTGTCTGAGTAAACTTGATGTGCGGTGACGTAGTGCTGGGTTGGGTGGTGTTTTTCCGTAAATTGACACTGACGCTCTCCTCGTCTCTCTTTGCCTTACTCGTGGCTTCTGTTTAGATATAATAGGTGTTATAGCTTTCTCAAATAGTACTGCGTATTTACCAAATCCGTAACCGATTCATGACACATAATACTGCGGATTGTATACTGTAATGGTGCTTTTACTGCCTTGTACAGATGGAGTTTAACGTGTGCACTCTTAACAATTTTCATTCGTTCTTTGAAGTTACTCACCCATTTTTAAAGAGAAGTATGAAAGGAGTGATGTTTCACTGTTTGTAGTTTAATCAATGTTAAGTATTGAATTTCAAGGTTTACATAAATGTACCTTATTAACATGTCACACATTAAATGTTGCATTGTGAAATGAATTATGTATTTTTTGTCATTACTTAATGTATTATGAACGTAGCAACGCTATTTGTGCGCTGAAGAAAATGTTAATAAACTGGATTCTGAAATATATATATTTTTTTATTTTTACTTTAAATTATTTACATTTATAGATTTTCTTATACCACCATATTTTACTGTCGATACACGAAAAAGCTTTTTGTATCGCATGGTTAAATGAGAAGTAGTCTACTAACAGATCGGACACGCGTTGCCTCGTCGTTATGCTATTAAATTGTAGCATATATGAAAAGTTTGTACTTTTAACATAGCGTTATCTGTTGATTACCTACTCAATCCAGTCAACAGATATCGCCATCTGTTAAAATCGTCTGGAGCTAACATATAACATTGTGACTGTGAAATAATAGAAAAATAATTTGCATTAAAATAATATTGCGACTATAAATTGAGATGTAAGCTTTCCTATCTTTCAAGTCGAATCAATATGCCCACGGTGCAAATTTGATTAAAATTGGTCATTGTCATAAAATGTACCTCAAACTATACAACAAAGTAGGCTAATTACTAGAGGTCGGAGTAGGTAGATTTATGTTATACAGAGTGGTCAAAAAGTCGTGGATCAAACGAAACCAGCGGTTAGATGGGGCCATCAGCAGCAAAAAATTGTTCTACGGGAGGTCCTTAGGGTCAACCCCTGCAGAGTTACAATTGATTTTGTGTTTTTATGAGAAATTGTCCTTTTTTTAATAAAGCTTGATAAAATTCTAAAAAATCTACACAGTGGCACTTTTCTGTAGAGTATTTTTTTTTCACAGTGGGGTCCGAAGTAAATAACATGTTTTGATTTAAGAATTATTGCTTTCGTAAAACTTAATATTATCTTCAACACACCCAATAAACTACCATAAATAGCATGTCCAACGAAATGACTCATCAGTACCAATCTAGTGAAAATTATAAAAAAGATACAGGGTGTAGATTTTTTCGAATTTTATCAAGCTTTATTAAAAAAAGGACAATTTCTCATAAAAACACAAAATCAATTGTAACTCTGCAGGGGTTGACCCTAAGGACCTCCCGTAGAACAATTTTTTGCTGCTGATGGCCCCATCTAACCGCTGGTTTCGTTTGATCCACGACTTTTTGACCACCCTGTATAACATAAATCTACCTACTCCGACCTCTAGTAATTAGCCTACTTTGTTGTATAGTTTGAGGTACATTTTATGACAATGACCAATTTTAATCAAATTTGCACCGTGTGCATATTCATTCGACTTGAAAGATAGGAAAGCTTACATCTCAATTTATAGTCGCAATATTATTTTAATGCAAATTATTTTTCTATTATTTCACAGTCACAATGTTAACATCATGCGGCTTCAAATAGAATTCTGGCGTCTTTTACACGCAGTAACATAACACCATCCAAGGGGTTTCAACTCCTGTTAGAACGCGGGTTTTCCGAAATTCTATTTTTAAACTAGCCGACACGGCAAACGTTCTTTTGCCATGTTACTAAATAGGGGTTGATCTTAGCGGGGTGAAAATATAGGCTTGTATGTATTTTTGTATTCTGTATCAAATGTACATGTAAAAAATATATCTAATAAATAAAATTATAATTTTGGTCCCTTAAAATTTAGGGGTGTAAAAATGAGTTATAAACCGATTCTCATACCTACTGAATAAACCGGTCGAGCCGTTTCGGAGGAGTTTAAACACTAAAACTGTGACACGAGAATTTTGTGTATTAGATAATGTTTGTTCATTTTACAAACACATGTACGTAGTTATTTTACGCTTTATAACTTTCGTTATCCATGGGGGATTTGCCATAATCGCCACGCTGGGCAGGCGGGTTGGCGATCGCAGTAATAGGATGTGACAGGTCTCCGAACAGTGCGTGTTGCCAGCGATGATATACGGATCCGAGACGTGGGCGGTCACAATTGGGCTTATTATATTAAGCGGCTGAGAGTCACTCAACGTGCGATGGAGAGAGCTATGCTCGGAGTTACTCTACGTGATAGAATCAGAAATGAGGAAATCCGTAGAAGAACCAAAGTGACCGATATACTTGGAAAGATTCCTTTTTTTTAAATGCTCTAGGTATTACATGCATCGCGGGGGCAGTTTACAAAAATGAAATTCACGAATACAAATGACACCCAGACTCAGCAAGTGCTTCTGGGGTACACAAAGACATTTGCCCGGCCCCGGAATTGAACCCGTGACCCCGGAATCCAAAGGTGGCGCATCCAACCGACCAACAACTGACCAACACCAACCCTAAATTACACAGTTGAAATGGCAATGGCCAGGCCATGTAGTAGGCAAGAACGGATGGCCGTTGGGGCATAAAAGTCTTGGAGTGGCGTCCACGTATGGGAAAGAGAAGCGTGGGAAGACCCCCCACTAGGTGAATGGACGACCTTGTCAAGGTCTGTGCGGACTGCACGAGATCGTGCGTTGTGGAAATCTATGGGGGAGGCATATGTTCCTCAGTGGACCTCTGTGGCTGATAGATAGATAGATACAACTATTTGTTTGCTGCGAAATACTGAATGAATAGTTGCTCAGTTTGAGTTTGAGTGACTTTCAGAATTCTAATATTAATAGGGTATCTTAAATGGTATAGAACACAGGAATCTTATCGAAAAATAATTTAGAGCATACAAAATACCTACAGTATTTTAAATCCCCGTCGCTCCCGACGACCTCTAAATGATGAAACCAACGTTCATTGTGGACTAGATACACTTGTTTATATTGACGCTAGCACATGGTTGCAGGTGATGGGCTATGTGTGTGTGTGAGAGAGAAATTACTCTACAGGAAATATATATGGTACTGGTACATATATTGTTACATGTGTTACAATAATAACAGGTGTAATTATATCACAAGCAATAAATAATATAAATTAACTGATTACCTACATTTAGTAAGTGGTTTCTACTATTATATATGATTACTTTCTCTATGATTACCCTATTTGTGATGACAGAGCCGTAAAATAGCTAAATTTTTGCCGCGGTAAGCTAAATCGAATCGTTAAATCTGCCTCAAGCTCGCTTTACACACAAATATGAAGATTGCCGGCTGGAGTTTATTGCTGTGTTTTACTTACGGTATTTAATCTTGGTTTTGAAAAATTTATCGATCCTCTAACATATCGGCAAGCGTATGTCTGTGGCGTGACAGACCTAGCCTTGAGAGGAGGAAAACTTGATACAAACCCTGTGCCAATCCGTCTTGCGTGCGTGGCACATTAAGCTGATTTCTATCCATGAACTTGGTGGAGGCCCGAATCGGTCATTTATGGGCTGAATTAATGACGATTATGATGATGATCGGTAAGCGTAGTGTGGGACGGCCCTCTGCTAGATGGAGCGACGATCTGCGAAAGATTGCGGGCAGCAGCTGGATGCGTCAAGCAGAAGACAGAGCGCTATTGTGCTCTGGGACTGGGAGGCCTAGGTCCAGCAGTGGTCTAATGTGGGGTGATGATGATGATCCATCCTATCGGAATGCAATCTATATTTTACAGCTACGTCAAAATATATACAACAATCGTTATCAAAAAATCCTTATAACTAAAAACGTAAAGTCGTAGATTTGTAACAGAAATAAATAATTTGATTAGGAGTAATTTCATAGACTTTATCGAGTGTAAAATTGTTTTCGTTACCTCATTTCCTTTATTCCAAGCAGGGGCAGCGTCGGGATAGTCGTCCTGTCTTTAGTCTCAATCGTTATAGTATCTATGCAAATAACAGTGCTTCCAGAGATGATGGTACTTACGGTATTGTCTTAGGGTCTTAGTACCTTCATCCTTACAGAAAACCGCAGCAAATAACCATCTCTAGCTGGCGTTGTATTCCTCCGCGTGAGTAAGGCAGCGGGAATACCAAGTAGTAAAAACGCAATTACTTGGAATCCATCGATAAATTCAAATAAAGAACATCACTCAATGTTTGACAACAATAATTTATGAAGAAGTTTAAAAGTATATACTTTAAAAAACGCCGCATACCCTTTACCAAGAATGAACTTTTTTCTTCCAGAGCGTCAAGTTTTCTGCTTCTTCTTTTTTTTCAATGCCTCATCATCATCATGAATCGTCGTCTGCCGTCCATGTACATGTTCTTATGTACATGGACGGCGGTGATACTTACCATCAGGTGACAATTAGCAGTTTGCCTCTATCTTTTATAAAAAAAAAAAACAGTTCGTCCGGAGAAACACCCTCATAAGTTCTGCAAAATTTCGACAAATGTCAATTTGATTGATTTTTGCTCAATCTAATGACCCAATTTAATTGAACTTACTGTAGAAACGTAGATAGGGGGTTAAAAACTCAACGTGCTCTTGCACTTGACATAATTTAGCAATTGTATTTTACTAAGTACGATAAAGAATAAAGAATCATTATTAATAATTATTGTAACCTCAACTATCTGTTTACTACTCTACGCAGTAGATAAGGCATAAAAATTCTCAAGTTATTCGCGATCATTCCCAACGAAACACGAGCCAAAACAGTTCCCGGAAAGATATTGCGTATTAATAGCGAGCTAAGGCCCGGTGTCCATTGTCGCGAATGTATACTATGGATGTATCATTGCGGCTTTAAACCTTGTGGGGAAGGACACAAAAGTGGTGGTTTTTCGAACTGAACAATTCCTTCCGATGTGAAGAGTCCTGTGTATAAAATGATTTTTATTCTTGAAATATGATGGAGCTATCGACGGTTTTTGTAACCAGATTGTTAGTACAAAACAGGGTTACCAGTAAAAAGTAACCAACCTAGCTAATTAACCTAAATGGTTAATTAATATATGTACTCGTATAAACATATTTGTTTACTGAAATAAATAATGATTTTTGGGGTCGTATGCATATTTTTCAAGTTATGATAATTCGTCACGAAGAAAAGTTGCTTTAGTTTTCTTGAAATGTTGTACTACTATCTACTACTCAGTCCATATTGTTACCCACTATTGAACCGGGCCTCCTCCAGTTACACGGAGGGTAAAGGTTAGCCGACTGTGCCACGCTGGCCAGACGGGATGGCACAAGGTTTCGTATCAAGTTTTGCTTCTCTTGCAGCTAGGTTTTCGGCTACGTCATTTACTTCTGTCGGCTCTTACGATACCCTCAGGATGGAATGTGGTGGCGACACTATGTATTCTAAATCCGTCATTAGACGGACGAAAAATAAATGTAGTATTTGTATCATATATTACCTATAGATTCATAAATGATCGCTTTACTTTATCATGCCCTGTATAAATAACTAAGGGATCGATAGTAACGTTATAGTATAGTACTATAGCATATAGCACTATAGCTCTGATTGTATCAAAAATATGTGTTCATTATTCCGGAGAAAAGTGGATTTATGATCGAAAATATTATAAAAAACATAACTTGGAATATCCACGAAACGTTAAGAATAACAGAACACCACGATAACTAGGCGGTTCGAAAATCAATAATTTTACTCTCATACTTTATAATATTTACCTATAAAGTACATAGTAAGTTAGGCATTTGTGTGTCGTCACTTCGGATGAAAAAAAATATCATACTTTGACCAATCCGGACTTAACACATAGCACATGAACCCACAGGCCACGATTTTGTTTACCGAGCAAGGTGTCACTGTAATCGTATCCAGGCCCTTAAGATAATGATTTAAATCATGGTTGCATATCCTATAACATACCATGCCCACGTAGGCAGGTAGGTTTCATAATGTGTTTTGAATATCTACTAACTAAATATTCTAAATATTATTTACCTAACCGTAACTATTTTGGCTCATTACCAATCTATCGTTAAACATCAGCAGTATGTTGCTATTTCTTAGGTTAGGCATCTCATCAGCTCCCAAATATACGCAACTGTAGTTCTATTGTATAGAACGCTCCTATGGTATAGACCGACGGAAAATTATATGTCCTATAATTTATCTGTGGAATAAAAAAAATAAACATGTTTAATGAGGTCTATATGGTTTGGCTAAAGAATGTCGAGCCGGCTCTTAATTCTCCCGACAGTTGTTCACGTTGAGTCAGTTGGTGAATACTCTACCTAATTCAAGATATAAATTGCCTAATAGTCACATGACTGTGAGGTCACAGGCCCCAGTATATGGCCAACAAAATTCGTGGCAAGGTCATGTGCTATTCAACAAATTAACAATTTTAGGGTTTAGATGGTGTAATAAGAACTCCAGTAGCCATCTGACGTGAGGGCTATGAGCATAGAGCCTAACAAAAGGAAAAAATCTGTAGGTATATAAATTACGTTTCTATTTTGAAGTATGACGGAGAAACAGACGTTTTACTGATACAATTTTAGTACTTATTAATTGTGTGTTTGATCTTCTTTCTTTTCAATAAAAATTGATGTTGTCCTTTAAAGAATCGTCAACTATGCATATGATCATGGATGGGATCTTCAGCAAAGTTGAAGGTCACGAGTGCAGGAAGGTTACTGAACAAAAAAAAATAACAAATATTTGTGTAATGTCTTGCTTTCAAATTTATTTTAGTTATTAGCGTTGCAACGCGCGCCGGTTACTACTAGTTACTTAAAATAGTAATATTGTGCCAGCAGCTTCGTTATCTATGTTCTTGGCGCTTTATCACCAGCTGCTGACCAAAATATAAACACATGTTGCCTATTTTTTTCTTTATCAGTATTACTTTCGATCCTTTCGTTTTGGTTGTAGGGTGTTTGTTACACGCTGTATAATATTAGCTGACCCGACAAACGTTGTTCTGCCATAAACTTACATTTATATATTAATATAGTGGATATTTTGGTTGGTAGTAAATTACTAGGCTTTTGTAGGTACAATTTGCCATATTAAAAATACAGGTTGACAAGGAACTGGGTAGGTATATCCAGGCCCGCGGTAAAATCCATTACAACTTATTTTCATTCCCAGCAAAAGTACAAACATCTTGACAGGTGATTTACATATCCTATTAGATTACAAAGTTCGTAGGTTAGGGTAATACTTACACCATATTTCTCCGAACAGCGGAAAACCAGAAACACTCATCTTATTTTTCCATCCTTGGAATTCGAACTTGTCTGAATCGCCAAAGATTGAGTAAACAAGATATTTGAGCACATATACTCGTATTAAGCATTATGTAGGTAGCTGATAGCTCGGAATCTGGGTAAGCCCCGCATACAACTGAATATTACGACGGACGAATATTATTCTCTCCACAGGACCACTATGGGTGACCTATGGGTGAGAGCGATCTGGGCAGACAGTACGGGACAACACTTTAAGACTCATGGCAGTGGTGGCGTCGTGCGGCGGGTCGTTCTCTTCCCTGCAATATGGTTGAGGAGGGCGATGGCTGCCGCATGCGTCATGCTTGTGAACAGGTGCCGTTGCTGGGGGTCGGTGGGCTTGGGCATTACAAGGTTACTATTGTCAACTAGATCTGGCTGATGTTTGGCCCTTTGGAACTATTGCGTGAGTTTGCTCTCACAAATCTGTCTTATAACCAGTCTTGTACCCAAATGGCGATCTAAAAAGAGCAACTACAGAGTTTCTTGTCGGCTCTTCTCTGTAGAGGTGCATTCCGAACCGGTGGTAGATGGTAAATAATTAATATTAAATGGTAAATTTTAAATTTTATTTTTTGTTTGACCTGTCATTAGATCTCTAATGAGGCAACTTGATTAAATGAGTTTTGATTTTTATTTTGAATCCGCCCTGATTGTTATCCTGCAACAGTTTAGAATCCCGCAGTAATATATTTATTTACTTAACATACTATAATCCCCTATAAAATATAGAAAAGCAGTGTGAGCGAGAAGTAATAATACTAGGACTCACCCCTTACATGACCCACTGCAGAGTCGGGCCCTCTCCAGTTACATGGAGGGTAATAAGGCTACTGTGCCACGCAGCCTAGACGGGTTGGCAAAGGCTTCAGATTCAAATTTTTCTTTTCTTGCGGATAAATTTTCTGCCTAGTCATTTCCTTTTGTCACCCTCAAGATGGAATGGGATGGTGACTAGGCCTTAATCTCCTTGTAATTGGGTCATATTAAGCAGGCTAGTAGAAGAATGTAAATAGAATGTTGTGGAGCACGTTGCGCGCGTTACGACTTAAGAGTACATCATTGTTTATCATTTCGCGGCTATATAAAATGCCCGGGCGAGCAAACATCTTCATTTCATTCATTGCCCGGATCAAGTCCACTTGTGGAACTCTCTAATCAACTGATAACATACATAATCTACAATATGTTGAAAGCAGCGTTGATTATGTTGACAGTGATACTGGGGACAGTTAGTACAAGTCCAGTGTTTCCGACAAGCGGAAGAGGTTTGGAATGTAAGTAGCAATGTTTAAAATATTTAATAAAATTTACTTACGTTTTTAACAGCTTGATTACAATTAATAGATATTTGTGTGCTAAGATATAAAAACACAAAACAGAATTCAATCGTATAACATGTAAATAAAAATATTTAGGCATGTTTTTAAGCATAATGCGAATGGCTTATTGATTTCAAATTAATCACATACTAGCACTTAGTTTAGCATTCGTGTTCGCTATTCGTCAGGTGTATTTATGTGCGCAACGTTTCTTTTATGGATTTTGGAAAAAAAAAAATATATTTTTCCTTTTTTCTATGGCATTGGACAAATGTTCCATCCGCACATAGCCTAATGTCAAATATGACAGATACGCGAATACGAATATTGAAGTGATGTGCTACTATTATGCGCAAAAGTGTCGGATGGATAGATAGACTGTCTGCCCGCGATTTCACTTCAGTGATTTTCAACCCTACGCTAATCTCCGGGTCCTTTAAGCGCATTAATCTTAAATATAGCAGTAGAGTGATTTAAAAAATAAATGTGATCAATTATTGGTCATTTTCTTTATAGGTCTACCATTTTTAGGAACCGACTATTTTTATTGTTGTTTGTTGGTGTCTACTTTGAGCTTGAAATAAATCTTGGTTTGTTGTATTAAATACAAATTGTAGGTACCTATTTCTACTGCCTGGCTACCTAATTTTATATTTTCTACTTCGGTTTAGACTACCTAATTTTATATTTTCTACTTCGGTTTAGAGGACAACAAAACAGTTAACTATTAGACACTAATATTTATAAATGAGGTTACGAAACAATTATTTTCTGACAAAAAAAATAGTCATTCATCTTTTTACTCACAACTTTCTGTTTATCATATGTAATCTTTTTCTTGTTTTTTTTTGGTATTATAGCTTTTTTTAACGAGACACGCTGCATAGAGGTTGTTCTTTTCAACAGTGCGTGAATTAATTAATAAGAATTAGAATTTTTATTTGGCAGTCTAAGAAAATATACCTTGTGTTATTCGAATTTAAAGAAGTTTGAAACAAATAAATATTAAAAAATGGTATTACCAATGAAAAATTGAACATATTCTTTAATAAATTCTCCTCCAAGAATATTATGGTGCGAAATTATCTATATAAAAAAAACAACTGCTCGTGTAATTATCGGTTCTGTGTCTAAAATACGAGTAGTGATAAGTATCAAGGAACAATCGACAAACTCAAAATCAAAATTAATTCAATGAATTAATAGCTCAGTATAGTATCGAACTTATAAAATTAACCTGCCTAAATTTTACATTTAAGAACTTAATAATAACCACCGGTTCGGAATGCAGCTCTACAAAGAAGAGCCGGCAAGAAGATCTGTTGTGAACCAAAATTTAACATAAAAACACATCACACGCGCTTTTTACTATAGATCTTTTCGTTGTGGCTATATTGATTTTATTACCTGTATATTATATTTGATATCTGTAAGTAAATGATCCGGTTCATATTGATAATAAATAATAATGAATGTATTTAAATTCTAAGATTGATGGGTTAAACTGATACAACCTCTTCGCGCAAAAATAACCAAGATTGAAATGTGTGTGAGTGGACCCAATAACATTAGTTTTGTTTTCGTAGTACAAGCGAAACCCCTGCACTGCGTATACCCCGTATCGGAGGGCGTGCTTACAAGCATGTAATTCACGAACACAGATGACACAGTCAGCAAGTGCTTCTGTTTAAATTACATACGACACTTGCCCGACACCAGAGTTGAACCGTGATCCAAAGGCGGACACCACCTAGACCAACAAGTCAATTAAGTTCGTACTAACTTTAAACATTTGAAAAACATAAAAATGATCCATATATATATCAAAATAATAGCCTCGTCCGTGGTATTACAAAAAATCCTAAAGAATAAAGGATCGATTCTCGATACAACTATTAATGCACATGCTGTACAATTTTTTTTAGGAAAAATGAAGCAAATTTGTTTCTTGGAATTTTGTTCACGGAAAACTAATGTTGTGTATTAAAAATCAGGTCCTGAAAAACATCCATGTATCATTTATATTTCAAGATAGATACATAAAAGTTAAACACAGGTGTGCTTCTTTTTAATGACTCTAGATACCTATTGTTATTGCTACACCCTTTAAATATGTAAATTTCATCGATTCTAATAATCGCTGTTTATAATCAATACAAACCGCTTATTTCTACTCCAATGGGTCCAATTTCCCCTGAAGAGGCCCCTGAATTCCCAATCGCTTAATAGGTCAACTCAAATCTTGCTAATGTCAACTTCCACAAATTCTCGCCAAGTTGAACTTGCGATAACAACGTGTAGGTACATTACTAAAGTGAGAACAACAAAATGATTGTAAATTCTTTGTTGATGATAAATACGTATCTGGACATCACGTGAAATTGTTTAAATGCGCCATTGCTTATCAGCCGGTTAGTGCGATTGTTATTAAAAGTTTATGTTATATTTATGCTCATTGATGAAGGTATTAGGTATTAGGTAAAACTGTAGCTTTGATCGTCTTGCTCAATTAGATTCTGAGACATCTGCGGAGCATGTCGACAAATTTATATTTTAATTATTATTTTATTATTTTCTTTTTTCATACAAAATAATTCGATAAATTCATGAGTACTAGATAGTATTAATGTAAAACAACCTTTAGGTTTAGTAAAGTAATACGTAATAAGGTTTGAATGACTCGTTTAAATCGATGATACTTTCGCTACTACTACTACTATTTAGCCCATAAATGACCCACAGCTGAGTCAGGCCTACTGTGCCACGCTGGCCAGACCGGTTGGCACAGGGTTTCGTTTCAAGTTCACTACCTGCAACAATTTACGACCCAAATTAATTATGATTGACTAGCGTCCCGAACCGGCTTCGCACGTGTGGGCATTTATTTTTTTCTTGCAATTTAAATAGCTTTTATTAATCAGCGATAATGAAGCAGTCAATAGATGAAAGAATTTTTAAAATCGGTCCAGAACTTTGTTAGCCAATTCGTTACAAACATACATACAAGTCTTTCCTCTTTAAAATATTAGTATAGAGGTATAGATGATATTTTCCCAAGACGGGTCTTGGGAAAACACGGGATATCGATAGACTTCGGGATATCGAAAACAAACACGTTGTATAGTAGAACTTGCGATGATACAATTTATACGCGCAATATTTAGCATTACTCATCCACTACACAGATATCTGAGGGCACGATGGCGCCCTCAAAACAAGTCGAGCGTAGTCGCACTATTCTTTCTCGAAGCAACTATTTATGGCCCTTCGGACACAAGGCTACGCAAATCTTCGATACTCAAAGATTTTAGTCTTCAAGCGACTACCGCCATACAAAGCGAAGGGCATAACATGTTCATCTCCCTGTAACTTTAGAACTTTGAATTTCCCAAGTAATTTTGACTACATATAATTTGCCATTGCAATTAAGAGTTTCCGTGTGGCATAAGAATAAATGGTGTCACCACCCCATTATATCCTGTGAGTGCCGAAACAAGGTAATGACAAGGCCTATAACCAAGGCCTAAGAGAGGGAAAACTTGATACGAAACCCAATGCCAACCTCTCTGGCCAGCGTGGCACAGGGCTTATTACCTCCCATGTAACTGGAGGAGGCCCGACTCAACAGTGGCTTATGTATGGGCTGAGAAGTAGTATTATTAGTTGACGCAATATTTTATTCTCTTTTAATGTTGGTAGAGAGCAAATTAAGTACGTAAAGAAATAGTTACGTCAATGATGACGTGTAAAATTAATTATATTTTTTTTAAGATCTGACGTCATAAGTGCTAATGATACACTAGCGAATGGCTAGGGTGTCATAAGCTAGCTAGCTAACGGTTGGCTTTCATTTTAGATGATTTGTTTTTTATGGGATCAAGTACAAATATATGCAGAAAAACGTAGAAAGCAGATCCGTAGAATAGCTAAATTACAACAGTAGCTGCGGTCTAATAATATCGTTGTTCACGAAATATGGACGTAAACGAGTAACAATTTTTTTTTTTGGAAATAGGTCAATGCCTGTACCTTTTACACTCTAGTTTACGTACATTCTATAACTGAGTCATAGTGTTATACTGACATTGATCCGGTTTCATTTATCGTATACTGAAGATGCGATGGAATCTTTGACCCGAATTCGGATCGATTGGTTATTTATACCGTGCAGTAAAACGTGGATTTAAATTTAGAAGAGGTGTCTGTCTAAAATTTATTAAACATGTTTAATAAATTTGTAACGTGTTAATTAAATAAAGAGACCGTTTAAGGATACATACGGCGATTTTTTATTTCCATAAAATATTTTTGTGACGTGACGCTAAAAAATTTGAATGCTTTTGTATTGACCAGGATACGAGTCTCATATGTGATTTCGTGTGTCTAAGGTGAGGTGATTAATTTTGTACAAAAGTAAATCGAAGCATCCGTCCGCACAATTTTCGTAAATATATTATAACTATATGTTTGATATAAACGTCTAAATTCTCATACAAAAGCCCTACAGAAATGCGGGCAAATGCAGTCTTTTTTGTAGGGGAATATTTTAATGTATACCCGGTCAGAATAGGCAGCCGGAAGACTTTAAACGTGTTCACGACGGTTGATCACCACCTTCCTGCGCTCTGGTTTGCTCGCGCCTCTTCGTGCTTGCAACAGTCTACTTGTTCCACGCGTCTCCAATATGAGGATACCTTGTGCATCCCGAATGCGTCAAGGAATATTATATTACTTTTTTTTACATGGTCGGGCGTGTTCCATTTTAGTTGAACGGGCGTGTTCAGATTTAGGCATACATAGGGACGGACAGACGACAGCGACTTTGTTTTTTAATATGGAGTGATACCATAAAGCACTACACTTGTGTATCCTACAACCGTTAACACGCGTACAATTGAAACCCGAACAAATAAAAATTACGTGCAGTCTTTTCTACCTTATCTATCTATTATTTGTGTGTACTCCCTGACCTTCTCCCTGCTTCGAAGGGCACGCAAAGCTGTCGGTCTCAGCTGCCATTCTACCATGTATCTTATCTACGCTATGGCAGTTGTTATACGAAAGCTGACAGCTGGTCTGCCAAACCCACTAATTCAATTTGTGTTGATCAACAAATTAGGACGTAAAGAGTCAGGATATGAAATAAATCCAAATATAGATATCAGGAACTGGTTTAAAATTAAATTCGGTATGAAAGTGATATATGAATGGAACAATTGGTACAATATTGAAAGAAGGAAAAGAAAGGGCAGACGGCAATTGCTTCGCGGTAGTTTGATTAGACCAGGATAGATTGTTGCTGCCAACCCCATCGGAATTGGAAAAACAGGCGAGGAAGAAAAATGTAGATTAAATGTGTAATTTTTTTAATTCTAGTCTCAACCTACGAAGACGGTTGCATCAGGCAAGGTGGCTCATGTATCTACGCCTATGAGTGCAACCCTTCTGACGTTACAAGCATAAACCTATGCCCCCGGCAGAGTAGTTTTGGTGTCGTTTGCTGCTATAATTGTAAGTACTTACAAAATATATTAAAACTAGCTGACCCGACAGACGTTGTCCTGTCTGAACTATGAATATTGAATTCGAATTGGAATAATTAATAATAAATTAATATACCGCCTTTTCTTATCGATTCCAATCCCTTATTTAATGTAATTACAAAAGAAAAAAAAGTAATTATGCTAAAAATAGCGAACCGTCAGGACGAACGTCAAAGGTTTGACAGGTAACAGTTTGTATGGGAAAATAAAATTGTTGTTTTTATTATTTTACTTACAATATCAATGTTTTCTCTAGACTCTTAAACCTTCCCTGGACTCACACGAATATTTCAAGATCAAAATTAGCCAAATCGCTCCAGCCGTTTTCGAGTTTTAGCGAGACTAACGAACAGCTATTCATTTTTATATAGAGAGATAAAAAAGTCGATTCGGTTTTTGACCACGGGTTGTAGGCGGTATGGTTTTCTACTATGTATCTATTTGTATGTATGTAAAAATTCAATCACACCCAGCACGCTTGGTGGTAAGATCTTATGGTCCGCCCGGCTAGCTAGCATCCTCACATCTAAGTAAGTTTTACTGTGTTTCGTCGGGTGTATGTCAGAGCCGGTGTCCGACAGGGCATTTCCTTGAATTGCCTGCTCCATCTTAGATCCTGGCGTTGCTCTCCATCGCGCAAGCCAAGGGTCAAAGGAATGATAAAAAAAGGCTAAGCTTTTGTGTAAATTGGTTGAAATATGCAGATAATTGTCGAAAATGCGAGAAAATATCAATAATCTAGGATTGATAGAGAATTGAAAGAGAAAATACACATAGAGAATTTGCATACAGACCTGCCCCTTGCCCTATCTTCGTATGGCTGTAAGGTTTTTGTCAGTCCATGATATTAATTAAGCTGAGTCCCGCGATGTTACCCGCGGTTATTGTTGTACACCGTGTGACGCTGCAGGGCAAAGCTGGTCTAAAAAAGTAACCTAAGTTACTCCTTACATCATCAGCTACCTATCAGTGAAAGTCCCGTCAAAATCGGTCCAACTATTCCAGAGATTAGCCGGAACAAACAGACAGACAAAGAGTTTTTTTTTATTTTGTTCTTTAAACTGTGTAAACATAATTATGCATTTAGTAAAAAGTGGTTATTTTATTATTACAAATTTTATTTTTTAGTATAATATGTATAGATATTTAAATGTACCTAGTACCCGAACAACGGCAGTGGCTCCTAGCTAAGAATTAAAATAGCCTTAGTTGATCGTTATATCATCAGTCAAAGATTTATAAGTATATCTGTGATGTGCAGTCAAATTGTATCTAAAAACTATCTATTAAACTTATGAAAGTTTAATTTGTATTTAGAACATTAACATTAGGATTTGAAAACCTTTTAATTTTTTTTTGGATTTGGAATATTAGTGAAATAAACGACATTTGACGTATGTATTCCTAACTACTTATTTTTCTTATAATCGTTATAAAACATAAACATGCAAGGTGTTTCGATATTTATGATGAGAAGTGTATATAAAAAAAACTAAAAAAATACGCTTTTACAGAAAATCAGAATTGGAATTAAAAAAAAGTGTCAGAAAAAATGATTTTATTGTAAAAGCGTGGGGTGCATGGTATCAATAGTTATATAATAGTAAATATTTTATAGATATGACTAGAAGGGTTATATTGATAATATCCTGAAAAGCACCCCACGCTTTTTACAATAAAATCATTTTTTACACGTTTTTTTAATTCAAATTTATTTTCTATTTTTTAGTTCGATTTTCTATAAAAGCGTATTTTTTTAGTTATTTTATTAAACTATTATTTATTTTTTAGTATAAATATCATAAAGCTATTGCTAAATAATCACTAAAATATAGCATTAGCTTTATGATATTTACATCTCTATTAGGTATTGCATCGAAGAGCGGTGTTCCACCTTGATCACCGTTATTATTATTATTCTATTAATGATAACGGGTCAAAACGGTTTAAAATATTGAATTGTCATCGGTCCTTAATAAGTATGCCAAATTTCGTGTTAATCCGACGTTTTTAACTGGGTCAAAATCATATTCAAAGATTCCGAAGATACATAGATACATACATACAAGCGAAGCTAATAAAAGCGTATTAAAATAGAGATTTTTTTTTTTTGCATAGTTATCGTATTTATGGCAAAACAACGTTTGCGGTGTCATTTAGTTAGTTTTATAAATTTTTAGATATTCACTTACTATTGTAATAATTACTAACTGGCGTTTCTTTTTATTTTTCCAGGAATGGGTGCTGACTGCTGAATGTGTTTATTTATGTGATTAATATTAACTAAGTTTAATTAATACATAGTAAGATTATGCCTATAATGTACAAGTGTATACATTTAGTTTTTGTTTACCTTACAAAAATACTTAAGATAAGTGTTGAGCATTTAATGTTTACCTATTTATAAAGAAATAAATTTGTATTACCTATTGTTTCGTAAATTTATTTCTACTACTACTCTACTCAGCTCATCAATGACCCACTATTGAGTCGGGCCTCCTCCAGTTACATGAAGGATAATAAGCCTACTGTGCCACACTGGCCAGACATGCTGGCACAGGTTTCGTATCAAGTTCTCCTTCTTTTGCGGCTAGGTTATCGGCCTTGTCGGCAATTACGACACCCTCAAGATGGTAAAGGGTGGTGACACCATGTATTTTAAATCCGTCACCATAGGGCCTCTCATTTATTTCATCCTTCATTATTCTATTCTTAGCAATAGCACGAGGTTCTGTAGGCAATGTAAATATAACATGACGTCATGTTTATTGACGTAACTCAAGTACCTTTGAGTTTAAATAAACTTATGCAGCAGCTTAGGTACTGATGAGGCAGCCCCCTGGAATCGCTGGTCGAGGTAACTGCTGCCTCCACTGGTGGACGAGACGAACACTTAATCGTCTAATACAAAATAAAAACTCATTTAATCAAGTTGGCTCAATAAAGCTCATTTGACAAGTCAAACAATAAAATAAAATACATAATGTACTATTTAATATTTTACCATTTACCACCGGTTTGGAATGCCGCTCTACAATACAAGAGCCGGCATGAAACTCTGTAGTTACTCTTTTTAGATCCCACGGGTACCTATATTATTCGGGTATATAATACTGTACTTTTGAAAAAAGTTGCATTTGTGCTATTCCACTCCGTAAGCTTTGTCAATGCCAAATTTCACACAGATCTGTTCAGCCGGTTTCACGTGGTTGTTTTACAAACATAATATATATTGTGTAACAGCAATCTTACTAATCATATTGTGTGACAGCACGGCCGGATCTACATAAGGGCTTTTTGGGCTGCAGCCCAGGGCCCCGTGGATACAAAGGGCCCCAGCCCCCACTAAAAACAATAGGCGAGATTTTGTATTATAGTAAATGTTTAAAATAAAATGCTATAATTTATAAAATCCTATCATTAAGTTGGTAACAACGGGTGCCTACGGAACGGGAAATTCCTCGTCGTTTGTCTCTGGTCAGTGTTTTTTCTTTTAAATTATATAAGTCAAATTATTTCATTGTCCTATTTTTTCTCTTTAACTACCTATCACTATTGAAAACATTTATATAGTAGAGTAATTTGGTAGCCCCTTAAATTGTTTCAGGGCCCACAAATTCACGATCCGCCCATGTGTGCCAGTAAGATTCTTACTTCATTCTTCTTACTGGAACATCATATTAATATGATCATAGTCATTGATATTCATTTTTGTTGTTAAAACATAGGCAAGAACGTTGGCGACTGGCCGGTAGGCCTTTTTTACGAGGCTATATTTAAAATGAAAAATATTTTAAGTTTGACATATGTTTTTATTTTCTGTTCTGTCTGTGTGTGAGCTTTAGTTTTATACATAACAAACTACCAACTAGCGATCAGCATCGTATCATATCACCTTATAGATGTAAGGCCAGTTTAAGACCAATTAAACCAATCGGTTTAGAACGAAAAAAACAGTTATAAAGCGAAATGATCATTTTTTTCGGTTAAATACGGTTGGTTCTGTTGACTATGTTTTTCCTAGTAAAATTATAACTAGCTACATTTTCTTAGTTGTACCGAGGTAGTTAAATCGGTGCACATGTGAACTGCGTAAAGATTTATTAAATGACATGTTACTCATTACTGATATTAATATAGGTACTCGTTTATTTCTAGTTGGTCCATCTGACGAATCGTAGGTATTGCCTATCCTTCTGGTGTAAGTATGTAATATATGTAATATATTGTATTATAAGTACATATAAATATAGGTAAGATATATCTAGGTACCCAGAAAATTATGAAAAATTGCCCAAAGAGAAGTGTAAAACACAGTTCTTTTATTTTTGTAGGCGAGTTTTCAACCGTTTAAAACGGTTTATTTGCGGTTTAAACCCGCAACATTTGGTTTCACCCTACACTAAACATTATACAGTACACATTTTTTTTTTTTTTTTTTAACGTGGGGGAAACCTTTTAAGCCCGTGGGACGGGGGCTGGGGTATGTGGGAGTCCCGGTCGCGAGGAGATGGTAAGATGCGACCGGTGTACCCACTAAAACCTACCACTATATGTTCTTCTCGAGCTTGCTGCCGTACGGGTACTTCCTGTGCTATCCATTTTGGCAGCAGCTTTAGCGGGGAGCTTCGCTCTACCCTTTGAAGGTGTTATTATGTGCCTGAGTGGCACTTTTCACTCTCGGAGACTTGTCTGCGGGGGCAAGGTTGTCCCTTCCCTTGTCCCAGTCTCATGCGTGCCATGTATAGGAGACATGCCGCATCTTTGATTATACAGTCCACTTGCTCGCGAAAATTATTTATGTACCAACCTAATTTACAGTCGAAATTCAATATTTTATTGATGTCTCAATACCTGTAGGGAATTAAGATATCCTGTATAATTTTATCACACACTGAGTGAGGTTATCAACAACTTGTCACAGAGGTTATGTGACAATAAATATGATCACAAAAAAGGTCTTCACTAGCGCCATCTATGCTAAGTATAGTAAGATAACGTAGTAAGTTACGCTAGAAAACGCAATTCTTTATTTAAACCACAGATGACGTTATGTCTACCTTAAAACTGAAGGCTGAACACAAATCTATATTACAATAAATAAATTGATACAACTAGAAAACACATACAACGCCCCTCTTTTTTTGCCAACGTATTAAAAGATACTACCGATACAAATATTCTCTACCAAATCTCGGGAAAAACGAAGAACCATTTTTCATGTTTTGGTTACCAACTGGTAACGCAAGTGTCATAATTTATTGATATAGATTTGTAAGCTTACAGAATAATAATCACTTTATGTAGAGTCGGATTTGCCTTCAATAATATGTAGTTGTAAAAATGTTCCAACTTTTGTTTATGAGGAATCTATAAAACAAGAGGGGTTTTATTTTACAACAATAAAACTTACTAGTGACAAAACATATCATCATCATCAGCCCACATTAGTGGACAGATGGACAAAGGCCTCCCATAAATAGCGCTCTGTCTTCGGTTTGACGAATCCAGCTGCTGGCTGCGACCTTCCGCAGATCGTCGTTCCATCTAGCAGATGGCCGTCCTACACTACGCTTACGACAGAACATCATAATGTATATAAATTACGCGTCACGTTGTTTGTCCGCAATGGACTGCTAAAATACTCAACCGACTTTAATCAAATATGCACACCGTGTGCAGTTTAATCCAACTTGAAAGATAGGATAGCTTATATCTCAATATATAGTCGCAATATAATATAATACAAAATTAGTTGTCTATTATTTGACAGTCACATTTATATGTTAGCTCCAAACGATTCTAACACATGGCGATATCTGTTGACTGGGTTGAGTAAGTATTTAATAGATAAATAAATATAAATATATAAATATCCTTGGACATTTCACACAACGCCATCTCGTCCCAAGCTAAGCAACTTAATGCTTGTGTTATGGTAACGAGATGGATGATTAACTACTTATACAGGGTGGTCAAAAAGTCGTGGATCAAACGCAACTAGCGGTTAGATGGGGTTATCAGCAGCAAAAAATTGTTCTACGGGAGGTCCCTAAGGTCAACCCCTGCAGAGTTATAATTGATTTTGTGTTTTTTTGAGAAATTGTCCTTTTTTTACTAAAACTTGATAAAATTCCACAAAATCTACACCCTGTATCTTTAAAAAAAATTTCAATAGATTGGTACTGATGAGCCCTTTCGTTAGACATGCTATTTATGGTAGTTTATTGGGTGTGTTAAAGATAACATTAAGTTTTCCGAAAGACATAATTCTTCAATCAAAACTTGTTGCTTACTTCGGACCCCACTGTGAAAAAAAAATACTCTACAGAAAAGTGCCACTGTATCACAATTTTTGGCGCATTTAATTGGGATTCTAAAAAGGTATTACACATGGCTATGCGTGGCTTCGATATCTTTCAAGGACGATCTTTCGTAGCAAGGCCAGAGTTAATTCATACATAAAACTCGGTTAGGCCTACTAACCTAACCTTACCTAAGCGTGATCGTTTTCCGGACTACAGGATCTTTATCGTCGTTTCAGCCCATAAATGACCCACTACTGAGTCGGGCCTCCTCTAAGTTCATGTTGGGAGATTAGCCAAGATGTAGATTTTTTCGAATTTTATCAAGTTTTAGTAAAAAAAAGACAATTTCTCATAAAAACACAAAATCTATTGTAACTCTGCAGGGGTTGACCCTAAGGACCTCCCGTAGAACAATTTTTTGCTGCTGATGGCCCCATCTAACCGCTGGTTTCGTTTGATCCACGACTTTTTGACCACCCTGTATACATTTTTTTTTCTAAATACATACATATTATATATAGAAATGACACCCAGACTCCGAGCCAGTGCCTCTGGTTTAGACAAAGACACTTGCCCGACCCCGGAATAGAACCCGGGACCCGTTGATCCAAAGGCGGCACATCTAACCACTAGATCAACGAGGCAGTCAAAAAATGATAGATAGATAGATAGATGGATATATATATATATATATATATATATATAGCATAGATGGCGCTATGATAAAAGTTAAATTAATATAACCGTTCAACCGTTGGCCTAAGCTCGGCCAACGTGTATTGCTGGCATTACAAAAACCTTAGCCACAGCAAAGCGTGGCCGGGTCTGCTAGTATGTATATATATTTTTATTATGCTGAATTATGATCGCTTATTAAAACGAAAACATCACCATCATCATCTGAGCTCATAAGTAACTAATTGCTGAGTCGGGCCTGCAATTTCATAAGTGAGGAATTATTGTGCTACTCTGGCCAGACTAGTGAGCTCAAGGAAGTTGTTAAAATATATAGCCGTGTCCACGATGCAGTTGCTAGCATTGATAAACTAAATTCAAAAGTTCTTGCCAAGTGCTTGTGTCCAAGGCGTGTGGCATACATTCCGAACTGAGTAGGGTTCATTCCGGGAAGTCGTTGGGCTTTATATTCCCGGGAAATCAAGCTCGAGAAAAGTCGAGAGCTCGAGAAATCAAATACGTTTGTAGAAATTAAATTTGCAGAGTTGTAATTTGCCACAAATGGTGCTATGATTGTAATTTAATTATAATTTACATTTAATTTCTACCTGAGTTTAGGATATTAAAGTTTTCTTTCGTGTTCTCTAAAAGCTATTTTGTTTACAAGATTTAAGTTGTTTTTTTTTTCTAAATAACCTGCCCAAAATTGTGCTGTGATTGTAATTTTAGTCTAAGTTAAGATATTGTCGTTTTCTTTCAAGTTGATTTTTTGTTTAATTTAATAGCAGCTACTTTTGCTTATTTATGTTCAAAATAACCAAATCTCTGCTTATATTCTACGGTCGGCGCCATTTTTCAGAAATGATTAGTTAGTTGAGTTTATTGTGTTTTTATCTATACTCTATACTAATCTATAAAGCTGCAGAGTTTGTTTGTTTGTTTGTTTGTTTGAACGCGCTAATCTCAGGAACTACTGGCCCGATTCCAAAAAATCTTTCAGTGTTAGATAGTCCATTTACCGAGGAAGGTTATAGGCTATATTTTATTTTCAAAAGAATTAGGGATCCGTATGAAAATTGCGATTTTGTAAACCAAGGTGTAAAATCGAAAACCTATTTATGCGTGCGCTGCAAAAACTATTGACAATAGAACCAAATTATGTACTACGGGTTTGTAGGTCTTATACAGATCTACAAAAAAGACGCGAGAGCACATATCTAACTATCATAGTTTAGCCACAATAACCGATTTTATGTTCATAAAAAATAGGCACGGGTTCCAAGCCCACGCGGGCGAAGCCGCGCGCAAAAGCTAGTTATTTTATTAAATTGCTTAATTTTTTCGCAACTGTATTAAAAATAGTCGTTCAGTACACGTGCGGAACCGTCATTGCAACTTGTTCCGACTGTCAACCCTCGCCTTCGGCTGCGCCTCGGCTCGGGTAGACATTTGTCGGAACTCTTTGCAATGACAGCCTTTCCGCACTTGTAATGAAATATACTATTTCTTTATATTTTCTATTAATTTCCAAATTAAGTCCGTCTCTGTTAAACACATATCTTTTAACATGTATCTTTTAGTTTCGCTCTGCTAAACAAATATCTTTCATGTATCTTTTAGTGTATTCCTCGGCCTTTTGCTTAATAAAATTTTGATTACAAAATATGTGATATTGCTATTAATAGTTTACGAACTATCAAAGTTTTGTAATTTTGTCACTGATTCACTTACCTATCGTCAATGATCTGAGGCACTTCAGGCAGACCGAACTTGAAATTTTTGATTGACCCACAACTGAAGGAAACAGTGAAACATCGTGGAATTTACCTTCCATTTACTGTGCGGTTCATAATTTGATATTTCTTCAACACGTGTACCTTATGCTCATGACAAAGCATTCAGCGAAATGCACAGATAACTTTGTTTGTAATTGAGATTGGAATCTGTGCTAGATATATTAAGTCATGTTGATAATATTATAATAACCTGAGAATGTAGACCTTATGTCCGACACAAACCAGTTAACAAGCTGCATAAATAACTTTGTTAAAATGGTGTAAACAATATGGAAAGATATTTTTCTGAATTGCATGTAAAGCAAATTAGCCTACTTTTATACAGTTGGCCCCAACAACGGCTGGTTCGATCATGACAGGGGCCGGTATCACCAATTTTTACTCATTGATCGAATATATATATTATCCAGATAGAATACATATGACCATAATCAGATTATATAAAAAGCAAGCAAGGCTCACTCGAGTTTATCTTCCTTCCCGTCAAAAGATGTGAGATTTTTTAATTTTAAGCAATGCCAACTAGTTTATGTATGTAGCCATAGAGATACTCTACAACGTCTTTGCCTTAGTTATATCTACGTGCTCCCAACCATCAGTAACAAACACTGTAGGTACCTACTATTAAAATCCGTGTGGCAACGGATTTAGAATACATAGTGTCGCCTCCTTCAATTCACCTTGAGGGTATCGTAAGAGCCGACAAAAGGAAATGATAAGGTAAAACTAGCCGCAAGAGAAGGAAAAATTGCTACGAAATCCTATGCCAACCAATCCGGCCAACGTAGCACCCCCCGGAAAGAATGGGGTGATGTCTTCCCACACGGGAGATTATTAAATATCCTTGGACATTTCACACAACGCCATCTCGTCCCAAGCTAAGCAACTTAATGCTTGTGTTATGGTAACGAGATGGATGATAAACTACTTATATACATTTTTTTTTTTGTAAATACATACATATTATAGACAGAAATGACACCCAGACTCCGAGCCAGTGCCTCTGATTTAGACAAAGACACTGGCCCGACCCCGGAATCGAACCCGGGACCCGTTGATCCAAAGGCGGCACATCTGACCACTAGACCAACGAGGCAGTCAACATTATTACTTACTTTAATTTTTTTTTCTTTATATTTTAGTCACTGGCTGGTGTCGAAATTGACATAATCAGAGAAATATAGCCAGAGAAAATGTATGTGCTTAAATGACAAGAACATTGTGGGACATAGATTACGAAGCTTGTAGGACAATAATTGCGATAGCGAGAGGGCTCATTTTAGATGACACACAACGTGATTAACAATCCGCTGCGGAACTGCATTCCGAACCGGTGGTAGATGGTAAATTTTAAATTTTATTTTGTTGTTTGACTTGTCAAAAGAGCTCTAATGAGCCAACTTGATTAAAAGAGTTTTGAATTTTGAATTGGTTTAGATTAACATCGATTTCTGCGTCATACTTCAAATATGGCACAGACTCGTGGTCGCTCACTATGGGCTCTATCAGAAGGCTGGGCAAATTGACCCAAAGGGCAATGGGGAGGGCTATCCTCGGTGTTTCCCTGAGAGATCGAATGTGGAGATACGCGGGCAAACCAGAGTCACCGACATAGCCCACACGATTGCCAAACATTATGTGGAAGTGGGCAGGGCACATAGCGCGCAGGGCCGACACCCGATGGGGCAGAAAAGTCCTCGAGTGGCGACCGCGTTCCGGAAAGCGGAGTGCTGGTAGGCCTCTCACACGGTGGACCGATGACCTGGTTAAGGTTGCCTAAAAACGATGGATGCTGGCGGCCCAGGACTGGCCTTTATGGAAATCCTTGGGGTAGGCCTATGTCCAGTAGTGGGCGTCTTTTGGCTGAAATGATGATGGCTTCAAAATGGAAATAAGATTTATGCACAGAAATGCTTCATTCGCTTTCGATTTCGTGATTAATACACATTGAATTTTTTATTTATCTAAGTAATGTAATATACACGCGAAAAGGTTTATGACACAGACAACCATCAACCCTATGACAATTTGTGCGTCGCCGCGACGTGATGTAGCCCTCTCTACAGGGACGGGGTGCAAGTCCATTGTGTAGAGTCGTTGCGAGCGGTCGTGTGTGCTCTGGCAATAAAGTTTCGTCGCGTGTTTTAATCTAACCGAAAAAACGTTTTCAAGGTAAGTTCTGAATATTGAATATAATTTTGATTGCACTATAACACTTTTAGCGAATTCATATGTAATAATCGCGAAATCATAAGATATAACATTATATTGAAAAATAATCACATGCCTGTTTTAGCGGATTTATTGGTAATAAAAAAACCTAATGATATTGTTATGAGCAGTGTAATGATGTGATTAGTAGATGTGACTTTGCAAAACGGCTTTGGAAATTTTATGGCGGGTATAAGTTTTTTAATTTTAGACGTGTTCATGTGCGGTATAATAACTGATTCCACAATTTCAACGTGTAATAATTGCGAAGAACTAGTTAGTTCTCCGCTACCGTTATCCGTGTGGTGATGGTTTTAGAATACATGTCGATAGTGTCACTATCCAACTTCATCCTGAGGGTGTAGTAAGAGCCGACAAAAAGGAATGACAGGGCCGATAACCTAAATGAAAGAGAAGGAAATTTGATACGAAACGCTTCCGTGTAACTGGAGGGAGCCTGACTCAACAGTAAGCCATCTATGGTCTGAATAGTAGTAGTAGAAATAATATCACGACAACTTTTAGCCGCACTAAACTAAACTTATTTACGCGCAGCTGTCTGACCCCAAGGCTGGGTAGCGGTAAATATTATAGTATTTTGTAAAGCCCGTTTGCCCCAAGGCCACCCTTTGGGCTCGCTTTCCAATTAAGGTGAATGTTCCAGAGTAGCCCGCGAAATTCAAATTTTCCTATGTTTTTTGCAATTTGCAGGCCAGTGCTAGGTTGTATGATGATGAACATTTGATTCCCGGCTGTAAGACGTATGTAGTTACAGAGTTATAATCATCAAACTCATCAATACAACCTCAAAAATCAAACTCATCAAAATATTAACCCACCGTCCGAAACGGGTCTGCCAGTACCTCCTTACAGAAAACCGTAACACTTACGTACAATAACACCATCCTTGCACAGTGTTATGTTCACGTTGCTGAGAAAGCACGGTGCTGACAGCGGAATGAACTTTTCCTTTTTGTTAGCAGAGTTTTTTTTTAAAACGATACCTCTGCACCAGGTAAGTCCGGTACCGCGGGGGCAGTTTGCAAACATGTAATTCACAAACACAAATGACACCCAGACTCAGAGCAAGTACCTCTGGTTTACACTTGGCCGACCCCGGCATCGAACTATGGACCCTTTATCCAAAGGCGGATATAACGGAGCCGACAAAAAACAACTGATTCGCAATCGTACAGACAAAGTGAAGGATACAAGGGTGCGACGCGTGTTTTTAAAGTTCATAAAATCTTCCGAACTATTTCATAATACGACTTTTGTAAGGAACTTGAATGTATCAATTTATTGTACAAATAAAATAACAAAGTAGTAGAAGTAGTGTGTCTGCCTTTTACGTTCCTCTAGTCGCCTTTTACGAGACCCTCAGGATCCAGCTAGGTGGATTGCTGGTAATCATTTGGTTAGACCAGCTAATAATTAGCACTAGTAACCAGGACTAACAACTCTGCCCTCCGAAGCATGAGGGAGGCTAGAGGTTCCTCTCCTCAGTCCGTAAAAGATAGACTACGGAAATAAGCCTATTGTGCCATGCTGGCCAGACGGTCTGGCACGGGGATTTGTATCAAGTTTTCCTTGTTTTGCGGCTAGGTTTTAGCTTTGCTATTTCCTTTGCTCGGCTTTTAGGGGCCATCCATAAATTACGTCACACGGAATATAGGACTTTTGAACCCCTTCGCCGTCCTTGTCGTAGGTTGTCACATTTTTATAATCCCCCATTGCTGATGAGACATTACACGTTTTTTTAACATGTGTTTAAAAAAATAGAGAGAGGACAGAAATTTTATTTTTTAAATTACCTTTATAAAGTAATTTATTTATTTATAAATACACTTTAATGCACAGAAAAACAAAATTAATATTATAAATGAGAAACCATATGAAAATTTATACAATGGGCGGTTTTATTGCAAACTGCAATCTCTACTAAAAAAAACTAATAATATCAACATAAATATCAACTTATGTCCAATATTTCAGATAACCAAATCACTACATCACTACATAGTATATAACAAAGACGCTGTCGTCTGACCGTCCCTATATATGCTTAAATCTTTAAAACTACGCAACGGATTTTGAAGCGGTTTTTTTTAATAGATAGAGTGATTCAAGAGCAAGATTTTTAAGTATGATTTGAGCCGTGCGAAGCAGGGGCGGGTCGCTAGTTATTAATAAATATACTTAGATCAAATTCGTAGATTTTATTAGCTTTTTATTCACATCAAAATTTCACGTTTTAGTACTTTAAATTTTAACATGTGACGTCACAATAGTTTTCACGCCCCCCTGCCCCTTTTTACACATTGTCAAATTGCGGTGATACCGACCCTTAACGTATGACGTAACATATGGATGATCCCCTTTGAAACTGTTTGTAGTTTTAATCCCTCACCGCACGGACGATACAAACGCGAAAAAAAAACATGATAAAACCTATTTTGTTTCTAGCCTTTAGTGCTAATGGTAATATGTTCATTTTGTATATTGTGTTTTTACATCGACGTGAGCTTATGCAATTTCATTAGAGAATGGCTGGAATGTTCTTTCCTTTCAGTAAAATTTTCAACGTACTTAACTTGATATCATTTTATGTTGCTTTTACTGTTGCCAATGCTTTGTTTGAAGCAACAAAGGGAATAATTGGATAGCAGGTGGATGCAGCCGTGTGGAGGCTGCGCTAATCTCAGGATGCCACACTATGTATTCACAGTCACTGAATCCACCACTACCAGGATTCCATACTATAAGTTCCGGACCCCGACAACAGTAAAATCATCCAGAACTATTTGTATTTATTATCGATTGTGTTTCTTTCAGTATTTCCATGTGTGTGTTTATAAGAGCATATCACATAAAAAACCCCGACACAATAACCTTTAAAAAGTAAAAAATAAATACATCGCGTTGGGGGACCGCTCCCACTTATTTATTACCTGACCCCTGGTCCCCCAACGCGATGTATTTATTTTTTACTTTTTAAAGGTTATTGTGTCGGGGGTTTTTTTTAATTTTTAATTTAATTTTTATTTTATGCTTTTTACAGGTACACACTTATTATAATGTAGATTTTGTTAAATTGCACGTGATGCGCTTTCATTTGAGACCCCACTCGATAATATTTGCAGACATTCAGTTATTCTTCCCCACTTTCACCCGTCATAACTTCTAAGAACACTCGCCCGTAACTCACCTTTGATACAAAAAAAACTATATTGAAATCGCTTCATCCGTTCGCGACCTACGGTGCCACAGACAGACAGACAGACAGACGTCAAACTTATAACACCCCTCTTTTTGCATCGGGGGTTAAAAAGATACTTTGACACCCATAGACACAATGAAAAAAAAGTCTAAATCTAAATTATTTATCTAATATTTGTACAAGATATTGCCGTGTGGTGACTGTCGGATATAGAATACAGTCACCAACCCATACTAAAAAAAAGGGAACGCTGGAAGTAGATCACTAGAGACGGAAAACTTAAAACAAACCCTGTGCTAACCAATCTAGCCAGCGTGGCACAGTGGGCTGATTTCATGAAGACTAAACTTTGCAATTGGATATAGAACTCCACAAAATATTCGTCCGGGATTGTGGCTGCTTTATAGTAGGTTGGACTGCGGGCGTGGATCGAACTCTCAATGACTCAGTCTCAACCGCTTCGGGCAGTTTCGAAATAATTTTCGAAATGATTGTTCTGCAGATGAACGCCCCGAGCAAATCGCCTGAGGTATCAAAAACAGAACTAGGTACTTTAATATCGACGGTGGGTTCGCCGCAGGCTTAAGGGGTGCGGTGGAGCCCCGGGCATCGCACCCCGCCCACGCCACAGTGTACTCAAGCGTTATAATATAAAATAATCATATTTGCATGTGAGCTCCGCATTGCCAAAATAATAATTTATGACCTCAGTGCGTTTGTGGCCGTTGGCTACGACCGCCTCGTAATTCTAAGAATGACCGGTGCGCCAGTTTTTAAATTGCAAGATTCAGGTACATATGTTATACAGCCAAATCTTCGTCGCGGATTAAGACCGTGGGGGAGAAGGTGACTTTTACCCTATTAATTGAGGGCGTCCAAGTTAGTCAGGATACTCTCCCACTCACACTCAAAACTCCAGTGGTTATCACATGTCTCCAAACAAGACATGTGATAACCACTGGAGTTTTGAGTGTGTAGCCGTGTGAGTCCTACATAATCAAAAACAAAAGAAAAGGTTTAGCACTCCGTAATATTTTGGCTGATATGATGATGATAATGAACTATTCACTATGAGAAACTGTGAGTAGGGAGGCACGTGAAGACTGGTATAGTCTGTGAGTATGGGCCCTTAAAGGCGCGGTGGCCGGAGGCGTAAACATAAACTATTGATAAAACGGAAAGGGCGCCCGCGAGCCGTAGGCGAAGCCGCGGGCCAAGACATTGTGATCTGCCATGGCTGTACTCTATTGTGCTCACACACCGATCATGGGTATACGTAAGCCATACTCGTATACATACGTAGTCGATGTGGTGACGCATTTAGAACACTGTGTCACCACCCAGTTCCGTCTGGCGGGCGTTGTAAGAGGCGGAAAATTTTATATGAAACCCTGTGCCAACCCAATATAACAAAAACCTTAGCAGCAGCAACGCGTGGCCGGGTCTGCTATCTCTATATATAAAAATGAATAGCTGTTCGTTAGTCTCGCTAAAACTCGAAAACGGCTGGAGCGATTTGGCTAATTTTGGTCTTGAAATATTCGTGTGAGTCCAGGGAAGGTTTAAGAGTCTAGAGAAAACATTGATATTGTAAGTAAAATAATAAAAACAACAATTTTATTTTCCCATACAAACTGTTACCTGTCAAACATTTGACTTTCGTCCCGACGGTTCGCTATTTTTGGCATAATTCCTTTTTTTCTTTTTTAATTACATTAAATAAGGGATTGGAATCGATAAGAAAAGGCGGTATATTAATTTATTACTAATTATTCCAATTCGAATTCAATATTCATAGTTCAGACAGGACAACGTCTGTCGGGTCAGCTAGTTTAAAATATATTTCTATTTTAAATAGGTGTTTGTGGCTCGCTGTCGTTAAAGTTGTCCTAAAAGCTTCTGTGTGTTCCCCAATGTTTCTTAGGGTTTCTGTGCCGATTTCTATGGTTATGACACTTTAGTCACCAGTTGGTGAACAAAATTTTCCTCTACCGTGATCCTGGCTGTGGTGACGGAGCTTTCGTGCGTTTGCGATCTGTTGAGGCCGCTACTGGCAGCGGCAACAAAACTTAATTGTAAATTTCTCAATTTTTGGTTCATTAGTATTGTTTTTGAAGACAGAAAAAATGCATTTTTTTTTAAAAAGATTTATTGTTTATAGACACAGTATTTTACCCTAAACGAAACTCATGTCCGATTTCATAAGCTACAATTTCAATCTGATTCTATAGATTAAATCTATAAAATAATAAGTGATAATCCTGAAATTTAATAAAAGTTACCGATATTATAATAAAAGTGGGTTATTACAAAATGAATGAATGACAGAAGAATTTTTAACTTAGGAACTATGAAAGCTACAAGAATTAATTTGAAAGCACAATTTTTTTTATCAGCTTCACAAGCCGTTGCGGTTCATTCGATACGTAAACCAAATTTCTGTTATTTCCCGTGTACATTAATTAGTTTAGTATTTTCTGTACTTACTTGCATGACCTAACTGACTATATAAGATACTAGCGACCCGCCCGGCTTCGCACGCGTGCAATTATAAACCTTCCTCATAAATCAATCTGTCTATTAAAAAAAACCTCTTCAAAATCCGTCGCGTAGTTTTAAAGATTAAAAAAGATTTTAAAGACGGACTGACGACAGCGTCTTTGTTTCAAAATATGTAGTGATAGCTTCTCATAATCTTGTAAAAGTCCTCGAGTAGCGACTGTGTACAGGAAAGCCCAGACCTGTTTACTGTCGCTAGAAAACAATGGATGCAGGCGGCTTTCGTGGAAATTCTTCTTTTGGCTAAAATGATAGTGATGATGTTAATCTAATAGTTTTATACTTGACGCCATGTTTGATGCCCCCGTCCGATACCAGTACGTGTAAAATATGTACATATTTAATCGTCTAGAAACAATAATATGATCGGCGGCGAGGAATATGCTTTCAAAATTAATGTCACTTTAATTATTACACCTCAATAGAGCTTGATTGACTTGTTTATGTATGATAACGAATAATGATGTCATACAGTCTGCCAGTGTCTTCGTCTGACCCCGTTTAATATCCCTAACATAATTCATTACAATGTTTCATCATCACCATTTCAGCCAAAAACGCCCACTGCTGAACATAGGCCTCCCCCAAGGATTTCCACGAACACTGGTCCTGAGCCGCCCACAGTTTTGCGGGAACCGTATCCAAGTCATCGGTCCACTGTGGGGCTTATAATTAATACTGTATATTTGTTTTATACTAATAGACGTACCTATTGTTTATTGTCTACTGGTGGCCCGCCCCGGCTTCGCTCGTGCAAAGCGGGCGTGGGTACCTTATAGACCTACATATACATATAGACCTTCCTCTTGAATAACTCTATCTATTAAAAAAACCGCTTCAAAATTCGTTGCGTAGTTTTAAAGATTTAAGCATACATAGGGACGGACAGACCACAGCGACTTTGTTAGTGATAGTGATGTTAGAGATAGTGATAGTGAAGTCTGCACAATTTCTTGACACATATGATTAGTCACTTCCGATGGCTAGATAGTTTTAGTTTATCATCGCAGCCCTTAAAAGACCCACGGTTGAGTCGGGCTTCCACCCATTCGTAGTTTTAGCCCATAAATGACCTACTACTCTGTGTGGGGTGTATGGAACTCTAGTCCTCCGTGCCGCCTGCCTCGTGGGTACCGACTGTGTCTCCAGTCAGAGAAATTACCTTAAAGTGCCAGGCTGGCCAGACGGGTTATCAGCCTTACTCCGTACCACACGGATTAACTATAATTACTGTTTAAATAAAGCTTTTAATAAAACCTGTCCGTGAAGTGTAAATAACCAAATCGAATGATAACGAAATTGGCCTTTCGTCAAATTATTTTGTTCACTTATTTCAAGTTTTATAAACACAAACTCCTGAACCGATTTTGATAAAATTTCTATGGGGCTGGGTTTATAAATGACAGACCTGTGCGCCAACATATATACAAAAAACATACAGTTGAATTTTTCTTTTTCTCTTTTAATAAACGAAACCCCTGCTCTAATTATAACCTGTGTCGCGGGGGCAGTTCACAAACATGTAATTCACGAGCACAAATGACACCCAGACTCCGCGCCAGTGCTTCTGGTTTAGACAAAGACTTGCCCGACCCCGGAATCGAACCCGGGACCCGTTGATCCAAAGGCGGCACATCTAACCACTAGACCAACGAGGCAGTTTATTTATGTGAAGCCGAATATAAAGTCAAAACACTTAAGTCTAATTGTTATTTAAATTTGACTTTACAAGGTGAAAAGTCTTTCTAAATCAAAAGTTCTCATCTTTCTGAATCCTTTGAATCTCGATGTAGTTTTTATATCAATTTTGCTATTCCAGCTATCGATAATCCACCAAATTAATTATTATCTGTGAGGTTGTTCACGAATAATTATTAATTTAATTAACAAACCAACTGACGTTAAACCGATGTTCTAAACAACATCCGCTTTAGAACTAGAGCAAATAGTTTGACAGCGATTGACAGAAGGGGAGAAAGGGGGGTTCAATGCACAGATCATTATTCTCTTTGAGCTGCAGAATTCGAGGGAAATACAATAGGGTTGCTATTTGGTGTTTCGTTTAGGTTACACGGTGTTGTAAGTGTGATAGCTCAATAGGATAACTCTGACACACTGCATGCGCGCATTGTGTAGTTGTCAGTCCTCTCAGCTAGTTGGCGGATGACCCATTGTTCTGTCGGTCTTCCTACAGGAGTAACTAACTATAATATCCATATCTATCTTCTATCTATAAATATCTAAATAATAAATAAAATTGGAGTGTTTGTTTCTGATAATAAAATAACCACTTTTCACTAAATGCGTCACTATGTTTATACGGTACATATACAAAATATTTTTTTTTTAAATGTTTGTCTGTCTGTCTGTGACGGCTGGACCGATTTTGACGGGACTTTCACTGATAGGTAGCTGATGATCTATGGAGTAACTTAGGCCTTTTGTAGTCTAGCGTTGCCCCGCAGCGTTACCCTCGGTACGTCGGTAACCGCGGGTAACATCGCGGGACTCGGCTAGTTAATAAATAAGAATGTGCCTGAACAAAATTTAACTGTGTCGTATCCAGCCATTTATAAATAAATTCGATCAAAGCGACATCTTTTATTAAAGATATTGGTTTTAATTTTTATCCGCGGCTTGTGATGTCGCCTCTGTCCACTTAAGGCGGTATGTTTGGTTATCATTTCAGCCCGTAAATTTCCCACTAATGAGTCGAGCCTCCTCCAAATTCAATTAGGGTAATTAGCCTGTTCTGTCATGCAGGCCGGGTTGGCTGTACCAAAACTCTGTAGTTTCGTATCACGTTTTCCTTGTCTCGCGGCTACGTTTTCGTTTCTTTCTACTTTCGTACATTTCTTTCTGTCGGCTCTTACGACACCCTCAGGATAGAAAAGGTTGGTGACATATATTCTAAAACCGTCACCACACGAACACTGTAACCGAACCCCGTCAACTGATAACTGTTATAAGCACGTGCAAAATGTTAATTGCAATCCGTTGAGCGGTACTAAATGAGTCTGTTTTGTTCTACATATTGGTACTATTGTGCTGTTAGATTGATTTTCGCGGCATTATTGCTAGGGAAGCACCTCAGGGTTGTAAGCTCGGGTTGTGTAACACAATAAACCAACTCCCAGCAATTTATTTTTGTGATTGTCCTTTGGTAACCATAAAAACGCGTATTAAAGCGCCTCGTCCACGAATCACGCTAGATAACATTTCGGAGAGCAACTGTCATAGGGCAATCTACGACGTGTACACATTAGCGAGACTACCCTAGCTAATGTGTCACTACAGTCTACTTAGACAGCCTCGGTTACTCGCAGAAGGCGTCCTGGACGCAGGTACGAGAGCGAGACAAGCGATGCGAATAGAGAGCTCTCGAATTATCTACATCTCATTGATCAGTCTAGCTATAGTCGTATTTTTAGTTAAACGTAGTCAACTGACGTTTACTGCTTATGAATATCTAGTCTACGAGTAGTGTAGTGTACGCCGGCCAAAATGTCACTATATTAGAGCTACCCTACGATTGGGGTAATTACTTCAATCATCATCATCATCATTTCAGCCAGAAGACGTCCACTGCTAGACATGGCCTCCCCCAAAGATTTCCACAAAGGCCGGTCCTGGGTCGCCCGCATCCATCGTTTTCCGGCGACCTTAATCAGGTCCACCGTGTGGGAGGCCTACCAGCACTGCGCTTTCCGGAACGCGGTTGCCATTCCAGGACTTTTCTGCCCGCAATACTGCAATAGGGCGCTCTCTATTGATCTCTACGTGTTGCTGTCTAGCTCTAATCTCTCTGCGTGGACGACGCGCTTAAGGTGGATGCTCCAGGGTAGCCCGCGAAATTCAAATTTTCTTAGGTTTTTTGCAATTTGCAGGTCACCTTATCCACCTTAAGCTTTGAAAAACATATTTTTACTACTCTGACTACCACTCGGCTCATACATGAGCCGTTACTACTACTTCTACTCAGCCCATAAAAGACCCACTGCTGAGTCAGACTTCCTCGTTAGCCTACCGTGCTACGCTGGCTAGACGAGTTGACACAGGGTTTCGTATCAACCCCCTCGACTGTGCCACCTTGTCGTGGTGAGGGGGCTTGAGTGCCTCAATGATCCGTGGGGCCATACTGACCAGGGCCTCTCATGCCGGGCGGGCCCACGGGGAGAGGTGAAATGAACAGCGGCACCCGGCGCCGCAGTGGACTGGGGCTTCAGGAACTCCTCTGGCCTCAGAGTTGCCCTGCGAATCCTGGACCACTGCGGTGCACCAACGCCCTTGGGTTGTCGCTAACTCGAGGGCTGACGGGCCTCCTTCTGCGAGGTCGTTATGTCGCAGAAGGGGGCTGCGGGGCGAGTCGTAAAGGAGGGCGCTCCGGCTGAGCCGCGCCGCGAACAGAGGCAGGAGTGGAGGGGGGTCGTGACGATGCGAACCCCTTCTGCCCTCGCCTGAGAGGCCGGTGATGGGTCGGGGGAACCGCCACCGACGAAAGCCTCGATGACTGAGGGCGTCTCAGTGTACCGGGACCCTCTCTGACAGTCGCTTGCCCGTTGCGGGCACCACGCCGGGGCGTCACAGTAGAATGCATTTACGCGAACTTGTGGCGCCCCAAGCGCGCCGTGTGAGCGTATACCGCTGGGGTTTTAGTGGGTAGACGACTCTTGGGTAGACAACCCTCGTCGGAGTCCCACATAATCACCAACCTCTCCCTGGTATGCATAAAGCATTTTCCCAGCGACAAAAAAAAAGGGTTTCGTATCAAGTTGTCCTTCTTTTATGGTTAGGTTATCGGCATTGACATTTCCTTCTGTCAGCTCGTACGACACCCTTGGTATGGAATGGTGTGTTGGCAGTATGGAATGGGGGGGTGACACCATATATTTTTAATCAGACGACACATCGACATACATTTGAGCTAGCCTCTATGTTATTTTCTTATCGAGAAATTAAATTATGAGTGAGACTGAAAAACAACATAATTTTTTAATTAATTTTAGACGTTTATTCTCTAGCATTAGTTTCTGAATATTTTAAATGTGCCTGAAAAAGTAGAAGTGAAGTGAGAATGAGGACTTAAGTTTCCCACATAGATTTATCCTGTTTTTAAATAAACAGGCTATAGTATTTCGTGACAGTTGTTTTGGGAACCTATATGGGCCGATTTAAAATAAAATTAATAATTTTTAATGTATGTATTTTTAAAAATCACTGTACATCAAAGGGAAGAAATGAGAACTTTTGTTGCGTTTGACGCACTAGTAGCTGTTTGGGTACAACCCGACGACGAGGGTGCGGTAGCTCGCTGACCAAATTGTTTGTTATGGGGGTGGGTTGGTTCAGGCATTAAAAGGTTACTACTATTGACTAGATGTTGTTGACGTTTGGCCATAAGCGACTATTGCGCGAGTTTACTTTACTTGTACCTAAAATGGCGATCTAAAAAAAGGAACTACAGAGTTTCTTGACGGCTATCTCTTTATAGCTGCTTTCGGAACCGGTAGTAAATGGGAAATTTCAATTTAAAACTGTATATTATCTCTTTAAGTTTGTTTTATTGTTTGACTCGTCGAAAGAGCTTTTATGAGTCAGCTTGATTATATGAGTTTTGATTATGAAAACCTAAAAAATTATCCACACCACGACGCTTTATTTCAAGATGTTTGTAAGCTATTATAACGTAATGTGATTTGACGTAGATATGTATGTAACGTTGATGTTTTTGTACGCGAGCTTATGTCAGTGCGTCGTCCATTACTTGGGTTTTATAAAAAAATCCTCGGTCAAAACCTAAGTCATTCCGACGGTTGGCATCCCAAGATTAGGTATTAGAGCTGCCGCGGCGTGGCCAAACAGCCAGCGGCATATTTATAATGAAACCAGACGGTACTTGCTCCGCGACGTTACGCCCCCTAGCGGCATGCTACCGTAACCGCAGGTAGAGCCAGGGAAGGAATAGGGCTTATTCCAAATACAACCAATTCGCTTATTAGCCCACATACCTATATCCGTTGATGTCGAATTACCTCGACTTCCATACAAGGTTTAAAGAACAATATAATTTCTAATCTAACTTTACCATATATCTATTTGTTATAAGTATACTACAAGTCCGTGTCACCACCCCATTCCATCCTGAGGGTATTGTATATTCTACTCAGTCCATATATGGCCCACTGGTGAGACCTTTCCCATTACACGGAGGGTGTCCCGGGTTCGATTCCGGAGTGGGGCATGTGTCTTTCTCTAAACCAGAGGCACTTGATCTAGGTCTGGGTGCCATTTGTGTTTGTGAATAACATGTTTGTAAGCTGCCCCAGCGATACAGGTTATAACTAGTGCAGGGCAGGGAAAAAATGAGAAGTTTGTTCTTTATTTAGACCAATTAATTGATGTATCTTTTCCACGCGATCCCAACTTGAATAAATTATCAAATTATATTTATTCAAGGTTGCTTCAGGCATCTAAGAATTCCTCGTCTGCGGCGGCGTGGTTCTGCATCAGATCCCACAATGCCGCAACAGGACGCGAGTTGGAGCACCCCGGGGAGGTTTAGTGGGTAAGCCCCCACTATGGGGGAGAGTCCCACACTCCCCTCGCTGGCCATCCCCGTGGCCATAAAGGATATTACCCCGGGCGAAAAAAAAAGCATCAAAGAATACGTGAATTCCTCAGTTCAACTACTATAGTAAGCACCGTGTAGTGAACGAATTGGAATACACAATGTCACCAACCCACACTATGCTGAGACTGTCATATGAGGCATCAAAGGGTAATTAAAAGACCAAAAACCAATCCACACGAGAAGGAAAACTTGAAACAATAACCAGTGCCAACCCAACCCAGCTTGAGTAGCACAGTAAGCTAATTGGATCCATTGTTCGTCGTTGATCCGTTGTTGATCCAAGGGGTGCACACCTAACCCCTAGACCAACGAGGCAGTCAAAATTGTAGAGTCTCTGTTTGTGCTCATGATTGTCCGTCTATGTCAGCTATAGCGGCTGAACATGTTTGAATTTTCTTAATTTGAAAAGCACGTTAATGCGTGTTTGTAATATAATAAGGATATGTTTTCTATTTCACTGTCAATCATTTATTATACACGCCATTATATTGCCGCCTTCTTGTCTAATGAAATCTGTAATGAGCAAATATGAAATAATGAGATATGAAATAATGAGCAACTAATAAGCATGAAATATAATAATCTCCGCTTTCATCATCTCTTGACGTCTATCAACTGGTTCGCAGGCTTGAAAATAATATTGCGCTCGTAAAGTACATCTCTGCGTTCAGTAGCGACCACGATTTCCAACTCTTTTTTCCTGCGCTGTACTAAGTCGCTTTAGCAATTTATATTATTCGGAAGCTGGAACATTTTCTAGCGCTGTAATATCAGCTGCTAAATAAATATTTAAGTTGATGGGTTCTGTTTGATCAGTATTCTAATTTACTACGCATGTATGAAGGCCTCTAGGAAAGGTTTGCTTCAAAATAAAATAACTAAATTCGAATAAATTCTTGCTTTCAAATAATTAAAAAACTTTAAGTCTTTACCACAGGATTCCATGAAGAAAAGCCAGGGTTGCTGTTTTAAATAAAAAAAGGTTACAATGATTATGATGAACAGTTCTTAATAACGAAAAAAAAAACAATTTGTATAATTTGATGTTCTCCCTGAAAAGACTCGACAATTTGAAAACAACATGCAACGCACCGAACTGTACCTGTTATTTATTTATTTTATTTTATTACTATTCGGGAATCTTACAGCTAGTACATATTTAAATACAACCTATAAAAATAATGCTGGCCATTTATAAGTTTCCACTGATAAATGGAAACTTACTAATATTGGCTGTTGTTTTCAAAATGTAGTTGATTAGTGACACAGACACCATCTTTCATTTGCATAATTAAAGCCATTATTTGACCCACTACTGAACCGGGCCTCCTCCAATTATTTTTCTTCTTTATTGTTTCTTATTATTTTTCTTCTCTTCAAACTGCCGTTTACATACATGAAATTAATGAATACAAATGACACCCAGACTCACAGCAAGTGCGTACCAATTATTAGACTTTGCCACGCTTGCAAGATGGGTTGGCACAGGTTTTATCAATTTTTCCTTCTCTTGCGGTTAGGTGATCTGCCGCTTGTGTTCCTTTAGTCGCGTATTACGCCACCCTCTGGATAGCGACATTGTCTATTCTAAGTCAGAACCAGACGAGCACGTGGGCGATCCACGTGATATAAAATAATAATGTATCGACGAATATGAAAAAAATAATAATATATAAATAAATAATAATGTAGTGCCGACAGGGTTGGCGCAGTCCTTGAGCGATCGACTGCTACGCAGCATGTAGCGGGTTCGATTCCCGCACGGAAGAAATATTTGTACGACCTACAAGTATTTGTTCCAGGTCTGGGTATTTTCTATCTATAATATGCATGTATTTACAAAAAAAATGTATATTAGTAATTTATCATCCATCTCGTTACCATAACACAAGCATTAAGTTGCTTAGCTTGGGACGAGATGGCGTTTTGTGAAATGTCCAAGGATTATAATTAATAGTAAAATATATAATCGGATATTATTAAGACTGCTTGTTCTATTTGTACGTTTCGTAAAAAAACTCACCCTTGTCCCTTGCATGAGGCGGCAATGGAGTTGGTTGTACACAAAGGCAGACGAGTAAATGTCTCATGTGAATGGAGCAGTAGGTGTGAAACCGCTGAGATAGGACGCTGGACGAGCATATACATTCAGGAGATAAAAAATAGTTAGAGTGACACTGGGCCGGCTAGACGCTTCAGGCGTTTGCTTCGCGAACTGCACAAGGCTATTTTCAGAGATTTTTTATTATACATACGTGTTTTGCTTCCTAATACCTTTTGTTTTATGTACTACATAATTATCTCATTATTTCTCATATTGTACGTATATAGTTTTAAAGATTACTTACATTTATTTAAAAAAATATATACTAAATAGAAATACTGCACCCATAGTGAAACCAAAGGCCCAAGCTATCAGACCTCACTAAAAGTGTATCCAAAAACACTGTATTTTTTATCAGGCTCTTCAATAACTGCTGGTATTGGTCTTCGCCAACACCTACAGTTATGGAAGCGAAGCGTATGCGAACAGAATTTTCGCATTTGCCTATTTCGTGATGCGGGATGTGACGGTGTTGGTATTTTTTTAAATATTTTTTAGTTTACAAACATTACTTCTAAGTGAGGATTCTTAAGGAATTAATATTATATATGCGTGTGTGTGCCAATACATGGTAGTGTGTGTAAATAGTTTTATTAATTTAGGCATATTTTAAAAACAAAAATTAGAATTCTGCACTCCTTTTATACAGGGGGAAAACAGAACATACATGGGCGAAATTCGGGTATCCCAAGGAGTGCTCTATCTCTGGACTTCCGCTTGACACAATTTTTTTGGGACATCTTGTATATGTATAAACTATGTGTGAGGGTAATTTTATACTCCTCGGTCCGCGCAATTTTCCTAACAAGGTTAACATCGTTTTTGCTTCACGAATAAAAAGTAGATAAATCTATTACCATCTTGGAGTATGAGAGAGAAGCCGACATTTCTTTGGTCACCATTTATTACAAAACGAGGTTTATATCGGAAATGAGCACCCTGGCTACAGAGCTAGACAGCTAGGGTGCTCAATTCCGGTTATTAATAAGATTGTGATATTAATTCATCATCATCATTTCAGCCCACAAATGACACAATACTGGGTCGGGCCTCCTCCAAATTCATGGAGGGAAATTAGCCTGCTGTGCCGCGCTGGCAAGAAACCTTGGCACAGGGTTTGTATCAAGTTTTCCTTCTCTTGTCGGCTATGTTGTCTTAGACTTCTTGCGTTTCTTCACCTCTTATCACAACCTCAGGATAGTGTGGGTTGGTGACATTGTGTATTCTAAATCTGTCACCACGGGGTTACCAACACCATTAGTAATATGTGTTTTACGACATGTTTTGGTTCTCATCCCCGGGCAGTTCGAAATGTCAGATGCTCTGTGAAGAATATCTCAATTTATTAAAAAAATATTGATATTTTTTTTAAGTAGCGCTCATTGCTTCTTTCAAGGTGTATGGAACACAGACACGATCCTAGCCCCGCGTGGGAGCTTCCGCGACCTACTTACTACTCAGCTCCCACGGCACAGAGCGTACTCAGCCAATTGCCATTTTTCCCTTGGAGTTCTTGGAACCCGGCCTTTGGGGACTAGCCATGTTATGTGGGACACAGGGGCATGGAAAGATGGTAATTAAAGCACTGCCTTACCCACTAAAACAAATGACGTTCCTCGAATGCTCGCTTCGGGGTGTGCTACGGGTTGTGCTCCCAATATGGGTAGCTACATGCTCCGCGAAACTCAGCGAACTGCTTTTAGCCGGATTTATATTTGTCTGACGTGTTGTGACGCTGAGAATTTTACGTCTATTGCAGTCTGACGTGACGACATCTGTCATGTCGTATTTAAAACCCATACCTCTCTGATGTGATACGTCACAACACGTCAAACAAATATAATTAACGTTGTGAAGTAGTAGTAATATTCCATCATCATCATCAAGCTCTCAGCCTATAAACTAGTCGAAGTTCTTTATTTGAATCGAGGGATTAGGTTAATTGTCATCATCATCTTGTCGGCATTTGGCATGACTGCCTTGTTGGTCTAGTGGTTAGATGTGCCGCCTTTGGATCAACGGGTTCCGGGTTCGATTCCGGGGTCGGGCAAACCAGAGACACTGGCTCGGAGTCTGGGTGTCATCTCTATCTATAATATATATGTATTTACAAAAAAAATGTATATAAGTATTTTTAAATAATTATGACACGGGTCTTAATCGCGGAAATATTTTGAAGGTAAATACCTTATACTGCCTGACGTTTCGGCGTGGGTTACACCAGCCGTGGTCACAGGCTGACTGATGGATGTAGCTCAGCGCCGTCTTCGTGAAGCTCGGGTCTCCATGCCTACCCTCGCTTGCTCTTCACAATTTGTTAGCTTTTGTAAATTGTCGGTATTCCGACACACCACACTAACGACGTCTACACACGAGCGGATTGGTTTTTTATTACGGAGATGACATTCACTAAAAACTGGATTCCACGATGATGATAAACGGTAACCATCCTCTCTATTAAAGCTGGTATGTTTTTTAATTTCAATCGCTTCCCGCGCAATTCTTGAATAATAGTGACGGTCTGTGGAGAGGATGGTTGGCTTATGTAGCTCAATCCAATGGTTTGGTCCTGATTCCAGTAGATGCTCCGCAATCGCCGACTTATTGACCTGTCTGTTTTTGACAGCTGCAATATGCTCCTTAATTCTCTCTGCGACAGTTCGCTTTGTTTGCCCGATATAGGAGCTACCGCAGCTGCAGTCGACTTTGTAGACGCCTGGGGTCTGAAAGGGTATAACGTCCTTTGGTGTCCGTAGGTGACGAGAAACAAGAGATTGTGGAACGTAAATTGTTTTAATGGATAATTTTCTCAGGGCGTTTCCCACCTTATCTGTCACGCCTTTTACGTAGGGCAGGTATGCGGGTGCTCTGCTTACCTCTGGATATTTTACCCTCTTCCTGCACGTATATGGGAAATTCTCCTGGTAGCCGTTCCATTTTAGTACCTTCTGAATATGTGCCAGTTCGGTCTCTAAGTATTCAGGATCGCATAGATCATAAGCCCTGGACTGTAGGGAAGCGGCTACGGAGCGGAGATGTTGTGGATGGTGATGCGAATCACCGTGCAGGTACCTGTCTGTGTGGGTCGGTTTTCTATAAGCTGTGTGCGCGAGCGTACCATTGGTTCTCACTGTCACTTTTAGGTCCAGAAACGCCAGCGATCGTTCTGTCTCTATTTCGAAGGTAAATTGAACTTTGGGGTGTACACCGTTCAAGTAGGTGATGAATCGTTCTACTTCTTCCTTGTCGCCCTTCATGATGCAGAATATGTCATCAACATATCGCTTCCATAGCTTCACGGTGGCTACTTCTTTCTGGATTACCTCTTCGAAATGTTCCATCCAGATGTTGGCCAAAACCGGTGCTACTGGACTACCCATGGCCACGCCGTCGATCTGGAGGTAATATTGCCCTTGGTACAGGAAGAAGTTACCCTCTAAGCAGTGTTTCAATAAAACGATATACTGACTAGACAGATTATTCGCTAGTAACTTTTGCTCGATGATTGTGAGGCATTCGTAAATAGGGACGTTAGTGAACAGTGATTCAACGTCAAAACTCACCATCAACTCATCTGGTTCTACTGTGAGCCCTTTAATAATATCAACAAAGTGGCGAGAATCTTTTACGAACGATTGCGTTTTCCCAATCAATGGTTGCAGTACCGTGGCAATGTGCTTCGCTAGATCGTAGGTGGGGGAATTGATCTGACTAACGATTGGTCGCAGGGGCGCGTTCCGCTTATGCACTTTTGGCAAACCATATATCTTAGGTGGCTGAACATTTTTAGGTCTATGTAAACGCTCATACACATCGTCCGTAAATATCGACCTATGGTCACCAACGAGTAAGTAAGTAGTTTATCATCCATCTCGTTACCATAACACAAGCATTAAGTTGCTTAGCTTGGGACGAGATGGCGTTGTGTGAAATGTCCAAGGATATTTATTTATTATTTATTAATACAAAACTTAATCTACTTGACTGGATTGGGCATTTCATAATGAGGATGACGTACATACTACAACTACTACTCAGCCCATAAATGACCGCCTCCTCCAGTTACATAGAGTGTAATATTAGTCTACTGTGCCACGCGGCCAGACGGATTGGCACAGGGTTTCGTATCAAGTTTTCCTTCTCTTGCTACAACACCCTCTCGTGTGTGAGGGACAATAGTAACTAGACTAAATGGACTACGAGTAGAACTAGAGACAAGGTCTCAAGTTTTTTTTAAACAGATTTAAAGAGTAGTCCCTGTAGCGATTAAGAATGGTACCTACACTAGTAATTTGGTTCCACGAAACTGGAGGAGGCCCGATACTATAGTGGGGTGTACATGGCCCTTATTCGGTTAGATTATTAGAAATAGAGTGGGCAAGAGCAAGCTTGCCCAAAAAAGCTGTCTACGTCCTTAATGATACCAAAAAATATAAACTCGTCTGTACTGTTTTTTATCACGGCTGCCTTTGTGTAACCTAAAGGCGTCTGCTCCGGGCTATATCGTCAAGGCGTGGGCCCTCACAAAGTGGAATGGATATAGTGTTTCACCGCAGGCAACTGATCTTTTGTATAGCTGCAGGCGACACCAAACAAGTTCTTATACTCCATGTATTATAGCTGTACTTAAAATTCATTATAGCTAGCATTTGCCCGCGGCTGCACCAATGTGTAGGCACTGGCGACTGGTTTCAACGTTGTCATTCGATAAACGTAATGGGAATAATTTAATGTGGGTGAAGCAAAAATGTGAGATGCTAATCTATCTATACCTACCCTACCACAAGATAAAGTGACAAAGTTAGTGTGTTTATTTGAACGCGATAGTGTGAAGAACTATTGGTGGAAAAATTAACTAGGTACCCGAGGAAGCGAGTCGAGATGAACATGAGTTCGAAATCAACACCGGCGGACTTATCACACCTCAACTCAGGCGAGCATCTATACATATGTATAGATTTAAGAGTATTTATTACAAAGTATACATTAAACGGTAACCAACAAACCATTCCAGAATAAGGATTTTGTATTTATCATCATCGTGCCAGCAGTCTTTTGGCTGAAATGATGCTGATCATCATCATCATTTCAGCCAATTCCACGCGAACGCTACTCACGGACTTTTCTGCCCCGTTGGGCGCCTGTCCTGCGAGTTAAGTGCCCTTCCCATTGCCACCTAAGTTTGGCAATCCTGTGGGATATGTCAGTAATCCTCCCAGCCTCCCGAACAAGCCGGTTTCCGAAAAGGCTTCAGTACCGTAGACCATATTTTAACGTTACGGCAGGTTATACGGAAGACCTAGGAGTATAACCTGCCCCTTTGTCTGGCGTTCGTGGACTACGAGAAAGCCTTCGATTCGATCGAGACGTGGGCAGTATTGCAGGCTCTCCAGAGGTGCCAAGTCGACTATCGGTATATCGAAGTGTTGAAGTGCTTGTATGAAAACGCCACCATGTCAGTCCGACTCCAGGACCAGACCTCGAAACCGATCCAGTTGCAGCGAGGTGTTAGACAGGGAGACGTTATCTCTCCGAAACTGTTCTCCGCTGCACTGGAAGATGTTTTCAAGGTTCTGGACTGGAAAGGGCTGGGCATCAACGTGAACGGCGAGTACATCACTCACCTTCGATTCGCTGACGACATAGTCGTAATGGCTGAGACCATGGAGGGCCTCACTACGATGCTCGATGGCCTCTGTGGAGCCTCCGAACGAGTCGGCCTTAAGATGAACATGGAGAAGACGAAGATCATGTCTAATATCCATGTTCAAGCCACTCCTGTTAACATCGGAGGTTCTACCCTCGAAGTTGTTGACCATTACATTTACCTGGGACACACTGTCCAGTTAGGTAAGTCCAACTTCGAGAAAGAGGTCAATCGTCGGATCCAACTCGGCTGGGCAGCGTTCGGGAAGCTGCGAAAGATCTTCTCGTCCACAATACCGCAGTGTCTGAAGACAAAAGTCTTCAACCAATGTGTGTTGCCAGTGATGACATATGGAACAGAGACGTGGTCGCTCACTATGGGCTCCATCAGAAGGCTCAAAGTCACCCAAAGGGCAATGGAGAGGGCTATGCTCGGAGTTTCCCTGCGAGATCGAATCAGAAATGAGGAGATACGCAGGAAAACCAGGGTCACCGACATAGCCCACCGGATTGCCAAACTTAAGTGGCAGTGGGCAGGGCACATAGCTCGCAGGACCGACGCCCGATGGGGCAGAAAAGTCCTCGAGTGGCGACCGCGTTCCGGAAGGCGCAGTGCTGGTAGGCCTCCCACACGGTGGACCGACGACCTGGTTAAGGTCGCCGGAAAGCAGTGGATGCGGGCGGCCCAGGACCGGCCTTTGTGGAAATCCTTGGGGGAGGCCTATGTCCAGCAGTGGACGTCTTTTGGCTGAAATGATGATGTCAGTAATACTGGTTCTTCTGCGTATGTCCTCATTTCCCACACACGTCACAGCCTGTCAAAGACATAATGCTAAGTCGGGAACCCTCCGCTACTTGATAGGAAAAATCCATCAGTCCCATAGTATGACAACTGTGGGACTGGATAGCAAAACAGTAATAAGTTGACACGTCCTTTCAGGGCCATATTATCATCAAGCTAAGTGAGCATAACTCATTAATGCTTCCAACTACAACTAGTATTCGTATAGTAGACATATAACTTGACGAATTGCTTGACTAGACAACATTTTTAATCGGCCTCAATAAGTTACAAGGTAAAACTGCCTTCTGATTCCCTCTAGTAATATCACTACAGTAATACGTTGCCGCGTCGACTGTTTGAAATTATGAAGTTTTCAGTTACAAAACTAAAATACACTGAGTGCTCCGCAGCTTAAAGTCCATTTTCGGCAACTAAGTGAACTTGCGAAGCTGCACTGGACAGTAGCCGAGATGATCCAATCCTTTTCTTAGTAGTAGAAATAGTAGTAAGTTATAAAATGTTATTCATAGCTTAAGAAGATCTGTTTAAATTCATACGCGAAGTTGCAAAGCGAGCTCTCTCAGAAAATGACATTTTCATCCCCCCATCTCGGAAAGAGTATTTTTGCTCTTCGATATCTGAGTGCAAAAGCCGTTTTTATTCGCTGGAGAATAAAGTATTTTTGCTCTTCGATATCTGAGTGCAAAAGCCGTTTTTATTCGCTAGAGAATAAAGTAAAGATTATTCTGTAATACTTACCTGTCATAATGTAGTAATTAATACCTAAACTGAAATAAAAGTGTACCTATCTTGTGATTGTAAACGTTTTTTTTTGCATTTAGTCAATTCCTCGCTGAGGTGGAATGAAAAGTTACGTGTTGCACTCGAGTGCAAAGATTTTTCACCTCGTGCTCTTTTGATTCCCTCGCTAACGTTCAGGATTCTAATTTTGAATCACTCGCTGCGCTCGTGATTCAATTTTAGAATCCTTCGCTTGCTCGGTCATCAAAATTGAACACGCTGTTAAAAAGCAACTTTGCACTCTTGTATAACAAATAACTATTAATTGTGCTAGTACAAATCACAAGAACTTTGGTGTTTATGTTCTTAATTTAATTTGTTTAAACACCGGAATGGAGCTTTGATTAATAGCTGCGACAGTCTACTACCAATGTAGCTATTTATCGCACATAAATAAATGTTACCTTACTTTTTAGATCCAACTAGCTGTTAAATACCGGTGGTATTTAACAATGTGGAAAACTCAGTAACTATGTGCTCCTGACAAGCGGGGGATGGGTATCAATAAAAGAAGCCTAAGGTAGTCCTTGTTACATCAGCTATGTGCCAGTGAAAGTTCCGTCAAAATCAGTCCAGATTAGCCGAAAGAAACAGACAGACAGACAAAAATTGTAAAAAAAATTTGGTGTATGTACCGAGTATACGTTCAAATGCACTTAGTAAAAAGCGTATATTTTAATATTACCAACATACACTCCATTGATTATTTAAATGTTTAAAGAATTTGGAAATGTGGAAAATAAAAGTTTATAGATGAGTATAGCGAGGAGGTCGACCACAAATGACGTCATTGTTCTCTTAACCCTCAGCTCGTTTGTCAAGTGCTGATCGAAGGCTTCGAAAGTTGTTTGCCCCTTTTTCGCTCTACCTAAAGGTCGTTTTTTAATTCCAGAATCGCCATGCTGCCGGTCAAGCCAGGTAGTCCACAGCCGGACGAAGGTCCAATGGAGAAGAAACTGATAACAGGCATCCCGCGAGTGGCTACTACCACTAAATTTAATGCACCAGTTCACATTGACGTTGGTGGTACTATATACACTTCTTCCTTGGAGACTCTAACTGCGTAAGTAATAAGTGATGTTATATCAATTCAGCCCATCATATGACCACTGTGGAGTTGAGCTTCCCCCAATTACATGGAGGCTGACGGGTTGGCATAGGGTCTCGAATCAAGTTTTTTTTGTCTGGGGTTTTCCCTTTGTCGTCTTTTGCGACGCTCTAACGATGAAATGGGGTGGCGACGATGTATTCCAAATCCGTCACCATATGCTAATTTACCTACAATTACATGGAGATAATTAGCCAACTGTCATACAGGCCAGACGAGTTGATATTGAGTCCGAATATTCCTGCTAGAGGCCTGTAGCGACCGCATGCTACATACTTTACACAGTTTACCCGAAAAATCTGAACTAATTGCATCTAGAACTATCGCCTACAAATGCGATAATTACCAAAAAGTCCTACACCACGATAGCGAAATTTCTAGAGCAATTCGCAAGTTAAGAATTCCCCGACTACAACTATCGGGGGGATAGGCGCTGCGACCCCTAGCCAGACATCACACCTCGCCTGGCTGGATGATCATCCCTTTGCGCCTAAAGGCCTGGGGCCTCTGGAATATGATGTAGTTCAGCAGTGGATCTATTATAGCCAGCATATTTTATAACATCATCATCATCAGCCCACATTAGTCCACTGTTGGACATAGGCCTCCCTTATAGAGCGCCATAGCGCCCAGCTGCTGTCCATTCTGTTGCATTCACATCACACAAAACATGGTTTTCAACAAGACTATATAACTACGTTTAAATGGCTTTTTCTGCCAAAAAATCTTCGCTGGTACTTCAGTACCCGGGTTATCTGGGACTCCGGGTACGAAAAGAACAACGACCACTCTGACCCACTAAAGTCCGACGGCAATCCTCGACTCTGAATCAGGGGCACGGGTTTCGCTTCCCGATGGGGTAACATAATTCCGCGACAAGACTATGTACGTATTTAAATGGTAGCCGTGTACACAAAGAGCGCTCTATATCAGCTCGACGTGTTATTCCTCTGAACGCCCGCGGGTATTAGTCTCCGCAGGCATCGCTGCGATTCCGAAACGCCTGCGGGACTCAATGACTTCCCAGCCTCTCACTTGATTCACTCGCCTTTACTCATATAAATATTGAAGTGTCCGTTTGTAATGTATAAAAAATACTTTGTCAAAAGCATCAAGGGAAGGTAAACTAGTACTACTCAGCCCATAAATGACCCACTGCTGAATTGGGCCTAATCCCATTACAGGGACTGCTGTACTTGCCAGCTTACTGTGCCAAGATGGCCAGTGGGTTGGTATAGGCGTCGTTTCAAAATTTTCTTTCTCTTCGGGCTAGGTAGCCTTGTAATTTTTTTTATTGCCTCATAAGACACTTTCAGGATGGAATGGGGATTTAGAATACATAGTCTCACCACTATGTATTTTAGATCCGTCACCACACGGAGTATTGGTAGTACGCAAGTTTAACACGCACGAAAGTACGAGCATGAATTTTAAGACTATTGGTCTGCTCCGGGTAATATTGACGGGGCTTTCATTGACTGATAGCCGATGATCTAAGGAGTAACTTAGACTCATTTTAATTGCAAATAATTTATAAATTACTGTAATCTTCATGTCTGTAACTATGCATGCAAAACACAATATTCAACATTTCAAGAAAAACATTGCAACATTCTGCATATGAGATTTAGGTTACTCGTGCTGTACTAAGTGCTGTAACTCGAGAAATAAGCAATTAGAGATGCGACGCGTGAATAAACATGGAACTTAGATTGCGAGACAGCTATGTAGTTCGTTTTTACTGGAGCGTTGTTCGTTGATAGATATAATAGATCATGTATGCACAAATATAGAAGAAGCAAAGATACACCTGGCTTTAATTGACTCAACATTATCTGACCATAGACAAATATATGTAGAAATTAAAAGATACAAGCAATCATTAAGGCAAAAAGTTCAATACAAAGCAATACAATATGAAACACTTTACAGCAATGTGCAGAAAGGAATTTTGTCAGATGATTTTAATAACTACACAAAACTGGAAATGTTTATAAAACAAAATATCACTGCCTCTCAAATATTAAAGAGCAAAATACTCAATTTACCCCAAAAGGACTGGATCAACAAAACAATAATTTCCTATATAAATGAGAGGAATCAACTATGGCATAGTTATCTATTAGAACCCAATAATGAACAATTAAAAACGAAACTTGCAGACGCTAAAGTAAAAGTTGGTAAGGCCATGGACTCAGAAAAGAAAAAATATTACTATGAAGCGTTTACAAAATGTCACAACAAACCGAAGAAAATGTGGAAATTGATTAACAGCCTAGCAAAAAATAAGATTGATCATGGAGGTGCTCCCCCAAAACTTATTATCTTCTATCTATCTATACTTATAATAAATCTGTAGAGAGGTCAATTCTGTACATGAAATATTTTTCCAAAATAACTATCAGCGGGTGATTAGTGATCGATACTGACGCCAAAAATGCAATCAGTAAAATTTTTGTCTGTCTGTCTGTCCGTCTGTCTGTCTGTCTGTCTGTCTGTCTGTATGTTCGTTATAGAAACAAAAACCACTCGACGGATTTCAACAAAACTTGGTACAATTCTTCTTCATACTCCTGGGCAGGTTATAGTATACTTTTCATCACGCTACGATCAATAGGAGCAGAGCAGTGAAGGGAAATGTTGCGAAAACAGGAGAACTTACTCCATTTTTTAAGCTTCCGTCGCATGTGCAGCCTTAATAGTTAAAGCTACTCAGAAATCATGTATGACGGAAATGTTCTCCTTAAAATTATATAAAAAATATTCCACGACAGCATATGTCTATCTTTTATGGTTGACCCACAATAACACGTGTAACTCCCGATAGCTTAGCAGTTCAGAGCTTTCTGATTATATTTGTCTACTCTTACGTTTATAACACTCTCAATCATTCCTAATTAATAAATTTTAACATTATTACCTATTTAATAAAAAAAGAATCATAGAAATCGGTACAGAAACACCAAAGTTATTCATGAAACACGCTAATAAACCATCGCGCGTGATTACTGAATCATGCTATAAGGATTATTTTTGTGTAACCGTCGCATCGGGTCGTCGCGGGAGGTTTAAAAGTGCGGGGGATCCAAACGCGAACTTCATATAATATTTGGATTTGGCTGATGATGCGAGTAGACGTTCCGAGTATTCGCCCTTATTGACAGACAATAATATTTATCAGCGCGACTTTTAGTCTTTACAATAATTTAGTTTATTTAATTTTCTTTTGCTGTTATTTCATAAAATAGGTACCTATTAGTTATTTTGGTGGCGTGTTATATTCGTTCAAATTACAAATTATTAATAGTTAAGTTTTGGTTAATTTATGTTCAGTTTTTTTTTAATAATAATAATAATAAGTAAGTAAAAGCGTAGGTACTTTTATTAATTAAAGGTATAGGTATTATTAATTATGTTATAGGTATTTGGTTTTAAGTGAAGTAGGATAGTTTACCCGGAAGCTTTGCGCTGAAGTATTTTCGTTGTACTTAAGCCTCATGTGAACGTGATCTAAACAATATTACCAATACATTAACTTAATAATACCCAAGGAATTACACACTGACGGAGTTGCGGGCACAGCTATCTATATATATAAAACTCTTCCGTTACTGAGTGACTGACAGACAACGCACAGCCGAAACTAATGGCAGTTAGTAGAGAGCTGAAATTTGGCCTGTGTGTTTGTTGGGATGAGTAGGCTACCACTAAGAGAGGATTATTGGGAATTCCCTCCCAACGGGGAGAAAACGGGGATAAATTGTTTTTTTCTGGAAGTCATTATTCCACGCGGACGAAGTCGCGGGCAAAAGCTAGTTGATAATAAAACAATAGAAGATGGCACAGAAATTTGTAACACGTTCAATAATTTCTTCGCTAGTATTGGTGCTACATTAGCACAAAAAATACAAACAAAATATCCTAACCTGCACAACACAGGTACATCTAATATTACAAATATCTCTAGCTATACACTATCAGAAATGCGACCTTGCACAGAAGACGAAATCATTAAAATAATCGACCATTTAGATATTAACACTAGCTCTGGCATAGATGGAATTACTACCAAGGCTATCAAATGTATAAAAAATCTTATTGTTGGTAATTTAACAAGATGTGTAAATGGTTGTCTCGAAATAGGCACCTTTCCAGATAGTCTTAAGATTGCAAAAGTGACACCTTTATATAAATCAGGAACCAAGACTGATCCTGGCAATTACCGTCCTATTTCCGTGCTGCCTGTATTATCTAAAATATTTGAAAAGGTGTTGTATGCTCGCTTATTTACACATTTAAACAACATAAACTTTCTAGATAAACGTCAATATGGGTTTCGTCCTAATTCTAGCACACTATCAGCTACGATTGATCTGGTAACTGAAATTAAAAATAATATTGAAAAGAAACACGTAGTTATGGGAGTTTTTATTGATATTAAAAAAGCTTTTGATACAATCAGTCATTCTATATTACTACAAAAGCTGAAATGTATCGGTGTTACTTCAAAAGCTCATAAAACACTAGAAAGTTACCTAACAAATAGATATCAAGTCGTAAAACTTGAAAATTGTGAAAGTCAATATGTCAAAATAAGCCACGGGGTGCCACAGGGATCGGTTTTGGGTCCATTGTTATTTCTGATATACATTAATGACATATGTAACATTGGGCTAACAGATCATATATCACTTTATGCGGATGACACATGTCTATTTTATTTTGGCAATTCAATTCATAATATTGTTACTGAAGCACAACAAGACCTCAATACTCTAGATTCATGGCTCAAGAAAAACCTATTAACAATCAACATAAATAAGACTTCATATGTAATATTTACTGCAAAAAATAAAAAAATTCCAAATTTTCCGCCCCTGACTATTGACTCTCAACAGTTACAAAGATCGAACCATGAGAAATATTTAGGCTTGATTTTAGATAATAGATTGACCTTTAAATACCACATAGAATATGTTAGATCAAAAATAATTCCACTAACTGGTGCCTTACGAAACATTGCAAAATGTGTACCTCTAAGACTGCGTCACACTATACATGACACCTTAATTAAGCCTCATCTTGAGTATTTGATACAGATCTGGGGACAAACCGCAAATACCAACTTACAAAACTTACACATTACATATAACAAAGTTATTAAAACTTTGTTCAACTTTAATTACTTAACACCAACAAAGGAAATCTACAGTAAAACTAAACTACTAAATATTAAGCACATTTTTTTATACCAAACATTTATTTTAATAAAGAAAATTTTAACAAAAAACATACATACACAAATTACTTTTAAAATTAAAACTCATCGCTATTGCACTAGAAGAAAAGGTAACATAGACTTACCAATGATTAGAACACAACAGTACGGTAAGAAAAATATAACATATGAGGGAGCACAGCTATATAATAGTTTACCTAAACATGTCAAGGAGTCCCCATCAATTAATGTATTTAAGAAAAGACTTATGATGTATTTATTAGACAAACAAAATGTATAATTAGCAAATACTGATTTAGTTCCGGCAGTTTGAATTTTAATGTATCCTCTACTTTTAAGATAGTTATTAAGTTTCTCATGTTATAAGTGGACAATGTAATGTTCTTTTGTGAGAAATAAAGGATTCTTTAAACCGAGGCAAGTGTCTTTGTCTAAACCAGAGGCACTTACTTGCTCTGAGTCTCGGTGTCATTTGTGTTCGTGAATTACAAGTTTCTAAACTGCCCACACAATAAAGGTTATACCTAGTGCAGGGATTAAAAAAACACGTTTTGTAAAAAATCTGGTTTAGAAGAAAGTTGATATCTCACTTAAATCCTGAGGAATAATGTAGGCATCAAATAGCCTAGGATTTGTAAACTTCCGCTCCGAAGAGGAGTCAACTAAGTGTTTTGCGATGGTAGTGATGTCCTTACCATATGATTTTGAAATGAACTTTTGTCACTTATTTCGATATCACTGAATAGTTCACGTAACGATCTCGGAGCACGACCATGTCAAAGAAAACAAGTATCAATAACTATTGACCATGAGTGATTGATTTTACACAAAATCTACATACACCGTCATCATCATCTTAGACCATACTGACCCACTACTGAATCGGACCTACTCGAACACAACTCGACCATAAAACCTTTGCCATTTGGAGTAGGGAAAAAGATGGTCGCATTGATATAATCCTAGTAAACGTTGGTATGCTAAAATACACGGTGTGCTTAGGCCTTTAGAGACTTCTAAGCCCTCAAGTACCTACATAAATTGCATTCGAAGTTCGTTAATCAATGTTCGTCTCCGCTTGAATAGAGGCGGCGACTAATTTCAATGGGTACTTACGGTATTACTTGATTGCTTCTTCTTTAATAATTCTTATAGGATCCAAAACATTTAGTTTTCTTGTTCAAAATATGTGAGATAGTTTTGTTTAAACTCGTATTTTATACAACCACAACAATAATAAAACATGTCTAAAAAGGGCGTAATAATACCTAATATAAATTTGGTTTTTAATAATAAGCGAGAAACACTGCGGACTAAAGCTAGTATTTAATAAAGTTGCCTAAAGCATTGCTTGCAGGCACAAAAGTAAATACCGCGCTATTCAGAACTAGCATTTTCTATTTAGCCGACAGGGCTTTTTGTAGAGCCAGTAAATTGTTGTATCCGTTTATCTAGACCATCTAATGAAGTAGAAAATATTTCTCGATATTCTAATAAGTTACGTTCGAATGTCAGTTGTAAGAAGAAAGAAAGAAACACGTTTATTACAGCCACTACAGCTCAAAAACTAAACAAACTAGTGAATAAAAAAGGACTTATTTCTATAGACTTACATAATATTAACTTAACTTAGCTAAATTATGATGCATTCAGTTGATAACAAATTACACACAATAATGCACATATAATGCTTCTGAATAATGTTCTGAATAACATCATTCAGAATAATTTTTTTTTTTTTATATTATATATTTAAAAAAAAAACGTAACCCCTGCCCTAGGATAACCTGTGTCACGGGGGCAGTTTACAAACATGGAATTCACGAACACAAATGTCACCCAGACTCGGAGCAAGTGCCTCTGGTTTACACAAAGACACTTGCCCGGCCCCGGAATCGAACCCGGGTCCCCGTGATCCAAAGGCGGCACATCCAACCCCTAGGCCAACGAGTCCGACCGACTTAGTTTTGCAATTTATTCTACGCTTCAATATACATTTAGATGGCAATAAAAATGTTATAAATACAATTTGCTTCAAGGTATTTTAGTAAACTGTTAAATTAAAAAAAATGCATGAGGAATGTTTTATGTAAGAAGCATTTGTCAATCATGCGTATGGCAAATGGTTAATTTCAATCCATCGGTTTAAATTTACTCCATGACACTTTTTTCATAAAATGTTGTTCGCCAACTGGCTAGAGGACTATGCACAAAACCCCCATGAAACATTGAGGATGACAGTTTACGAAGCTTGTAGGATAATATTGACTGTAGACTAGCTGTTACGCGCGACTTCGTCCACGTGATATTTTACAATGTGGATAACACCGTAATTATAGGCTCCTGACAACGGGAGAGAGGGGTCAGTAGCCTAAGTTACTCCTTGTTACATCAACTATCTGCCAGCGAAAGTCCCGTTATAATCGGCACAACCATTTCAAAGTTCAGCCCAAACTAACAGACAGACAAGAAAGGTACAAATGTTGTATTTTTAATATTTACAATACATATACCAAAACAGTTATTTTTATATTGTATCTATACATCAAAATGCACTTAGTAAAAAGGGGTTAGTTTAATATTACAAACAGACACGATAATTTTATTTATTTGTATAATTAGATACCACATCGCCACACACATTTTGTTATTAAAAATTTTATCACAAATCTTGTCCCCCTCAAACTTCTAAATACACTGACCAGCAATATTAAGTACCTACACTACCTACTACACTTTTAATATATCAATTTTTTCTAAACTATAGAAGTTAGGGATTTAAAATAAAAAACGTTTTATAGCAAATGTTATCAGCGACTATGAAGTTTTTATATACAAAATTAAAAAATTTTTCGAGTCCTTTTTATTTCGAAAGTATATCTTGTGTACTTAAAAAGTTATTGCAATTTTAAAAGTGTGATCATAGATTGAGTGTGATACTTAGTTTTGCAGCCCAGTATAAAATAAATATAAAGTTCATTTCAGATTATACGGCTACATTCAGGCTATACGGATTTTGTTGTTGTATATTGAGGACCCGGTTTCGAGGAATGATTGATCGAATTGGGAGTAAATTGATATAGGGTTAGTTGGGAAGTGGTCGCCGCTCGCAGCTGAAACATAACTAGATATTTTGTGTGCAAACACATCTTACTAGTCACATAGATACAATAATGTGTTATTGGTCAAGGAGTCGGAAGTGCCGCTTTTGGACCACTTCTAGGTGTCTTTACTCGGACTATGGGTGTCATCTGTTTTCGTGAATTGCATGTTTGTAAATGTTTGACTGCCTTGTTGGTCAAGGGGCTGGATGGGTCGCCTTTGGATCACGGAGTCCCGGTTCGATTCCGGGGCCGGACAAGTGTCTTTGTTTATACCAGAAGCAGTTGCTCTGAGTCTGGGTGTCATTTGTGTTCGCGAATTTCATATTTAGAACTTGATGAAGACTTTTTTGTTTCGCTGGGGATTTTTTGTTTCGCATACCGCTGCCCTCGATGGTGGGGTCAACGGTCTTGTGGGATTTGGAACACGCGACTACAACCCCGGAAAAACGATGAATGCGGGCGGCTCAGGACCGGCCTTTGTGGAAATCCTTGGGGGAGGCCTATGTCCAGCAGTGGACGTCTTTTGGCTGAAATGATGATGATGACTACAACCCCTGCTGTATTTTTTTACTTCTACGGCAGCATTCACACTACTACTTCTACTTGGCCCATAAATGACCCACTGCTGAGTTTGCCTCCTGCCTGCTTCACAGGGAGGGTAGTTAGCCTACCTACTGTGCCACGCTGGCCAGACGGGTTGGTACAGGGTTACGGTTTCAGCCTATTCATTTCCTTTTGTCGGCTTTTACGACACCCTCAGTATGTAATGGGGTCGTGACACTATGTACTCTAAATCTGTCACCATATGGACAAGTATCAAAACAACTGCTGATTGGACCAAATAATTACCGGTTCTGAATGGTTCTCAGAGAGAAGGTGGCAACAGTTCCGTGTAAATACTAAAAGTTAGCCAAACCAGGTTAGACCGCGAAAGTAAACTGTATTTTTTACCTTTTTTTATACCAATTGTAATTTTTTACCCGTCCTTCACAAACAGTTTGTAGAGGTGATTCCAAATGTAATAAGCTATCACTCATATTTTTAGGACCTTTATCTCTATTTTTCACGTTTTTGAACTTAATGACTAGACTAATGGTTTACTTTGCCTTGTATCTTTCGCAAGTACCCATATTCCCAGCTTGGGAAAATATTCTATCTTAAATACTATATCTCCCACAGGTACCCAGACTCCCGGCTTGGGAAAATGTTCAACGGTATCATACCTATCGTTTTGGATACTCTAAAACAGCACTATTTTATCGACCGCGACGGAGGCATGTTCCGGCACATACTCAACTTTCTGCGAAATAGGAAGCTGCTCTTGCCCCATGACTTCCCCTATTTGGATCTGCTTATCCATGAAGCGCTTTACTTTGAACTGGATCGTGAGTATTAGTTTTGCATTCGTTATAAAATACGTGCAGCATCTTCTTTTTTATTTATATAAACACACATGTTACAGAGTTTAAAAAGAAGTATAAATATTGTTTTTACAATTTAATTTATTTCTTAGCTATACATAGGTAATATTAAAAACGATGGCTAAATCTACTAAAATGTTGTTGATGGTTGGCCCGTAGCGACCTTTTTCTTTTACTTTTTTTGGGTAGGTCAAATGAGCCTACTTGAATGAATGAATTATGATTTTGAAATATGTTTATACAAAATAATGTATAGGAAGATGTCCTAAAAATTACCTAAGCATTATATTTATTATACTTGCCGATAGATTTCCAAACCAGTTGCTCCCTAAGTACTATTTCTTTTTTTAAGTACTCCCCAACATTATGTCATTTTTATTATTTCTTTTGCCCTTCTGAAATACCTTTTCTCTATTACAGACATGGTGTTTGCGCTCACAAAGCTTAAATCCGAACGCGAGGGCGCTAATCATGACCGCGAGTGGTTGAACCAAGCAACTGAGCGGCTAAAGCAGGAGACAGAATTGCTGATGCATGAACGAGATCGACTGCAGCAGAGGTGGTCGTGAACCCAAGTAATTATACGCTTAATCGTAGAATACAATTTTGCAGTACGATTTGTTAAATCAAAATCAAAACTCAAGTTGGCTCGATAGAGCTCTTTTGACAAGTCAAACAACAAAAAATAAAAATATTTACCACATAACATTGAAAATTGATTATTTACCATCTACCACCAATTCGGTAACAAAGAAAATCTGTAGGTACTCTTTGTAGATCGCCATAATTAGATACAAGACTGGATTTATGACATATTTGTGAGAGCAAACTCGCGCAATAGTCGCAAAAGGCCAAGCATCAGCCAGATCTAGAAAAAATAGTAACCTTCTAATGCCCGGGCCAACCGACCCCCAACAACGGCACCTGTTCACAAGCATGACGCATGTGGCGGCATCGCCCTCCTCAACCATATTGCAGGGTAGAGAACGACCCGCCACACGACACCACCATTGCCATGAGCCTTAAAGTGAACATGATAACTCGATAATTAATCATTGTTTAAACGAGAACGCATCATTCTCCGTTTAAACTGCTCAAACGATTTCGATGAATATAGATCAGTCCTTAGAGGAGGCCGAACTTGAAATAGGAGATGATGAAGAAAACTTAGTTCGTTACGGATTTATAGAAACTAAAAAATGTTTTAGGTTTTATTCATTCTAAATTATAAGTGTCAAAGTAGCTAGCTTTGTAAGTTTCTGCTATGTTTTGAAGGCCAGGCATAAATCATTCCAAAATTTCGTTTATATAAAGAATATATCCATCTATAAGCAGAAAGTCACTCGCCATTGTTGAAAATACATCATGAAATTTTCAAACAAAAAAAAATCGGCTTGCACTCCTGGAGTACAGACAGAAATGAAAACAAAAAAAGCGCGCGGTTTATTTCCCTGTTCCTGCTTTGTAATCGGTATGGAATTTATTGTATTTTTCAAAAGTTCTACTTCGAGTTATATAAGTGATGGTGCATTAACTCCTAAAACAATAAAATAGAAGCCAATCTAAATCCAAATTAGCTAATATAAACATAAAGACAATATAAACAGAATATAAATAAATCCTAATTATATCAATCACAAATAAAACAGACACAATAAATTTTTAAAATTGCGCCATGTATCAAATATAAATTTAATATAATATTTATTATTAACTAGCGACCCGCCCCGGCTTCGCACGGTTGCCATGATGAACATCTAAATTTATCATATTATTCTCACTCTTGAATCACTTCTATTAAAAAAAACCGCATCAAAATCCGTTGCGCAGATTTAAAGATTTAAGCATACAGAGGGACAGACAGACGACAGCGACTTTGTTTTATACTATGTAACTACCTAGTGATATAATTTACTATAAATTTTATAGTAATAAATGTTTTTTTTAATTAATCCAAACGCGCTCGCGGTCTGCTATATGTACATGCATTATTATATGCAGACACTATAGCTGCGTCTCGTAACGGTGTCGCGACTTTGAGATTTTACACCATTCCCAAGAAAAGTGCTCAACGCCGCTAAAGAAGTTTTCAGTTCAAAAACCAACAGTCCAATCCCTAAATACAGTCCGCTCCAATCTTTATGGCCGGTCTGAATGTAGCTGAATGGGTACGAACTTGCGCATCGTACATTTCATAACCAATACGAACGTAGCTCACTCACATGGGTGGCGAGGGCGGTTGCGGGTGAAAAACGGCGCGCGCGGGCGTGCACTGCCTGGCGCCGTGTACGTCCCGCTGATACCTGATTTTGTGTTGTGCGCAGCGTAATGCGGCTACATTCAGAACGGCCATAAAGATTGGCGCGGACTGTACCTTGCTATACAGCCCATACATAACCAGTGAGTTGGGCCTCCTTCAATTACATGGAGGGTAATTTAATTACATGCTGCTGGCCAGTGTTGGCACTGGGTTTCCAATAAAGTTTTCCTTCTCTTGCGGCTAGGATTACGCCATTTCCTTTAGTTGGCTCTTACGACACGCTCAGGATGGAATGGGGTAGTGATACTATGTATTCTTAAACCGGCCCAGGCGGATACCTTGCTATGGGGTTCTGTTATTATTGGTCGACTTCCATGCCACGCTTCTATGCATTTCTTACAATAACCTTAATGGATTTTAACAAAAAATTGAAAATTGAATGGGCTGAGGATCGTTTTAGATTATGTATGTCATCATCAGCATCATGATTTCAGCACATACGAGTACATGACCTTCTACTGAACCAAGCCTCTTCCAAAAATAGAGGGAAATTAGCTTCCTGTGTTACGCTGGCAAGACGGATTGGCACGGGGTTTGTATCAAGTTGTCCTCCCCTTGCATTACCTAAACCGTGAGCTCTTAGTAGTAGTCTCTTACGATATTCTCAAGATGACATAGGTTGGTGACGTTGTTTAATCTAAATCCGTCACCACACGGACTAGCCTCTACTATTGTAGACTCTAGTATTGACATCATACTTCGGCATGCCATGAAACTTTACACACTTCGACAGGCCTAAATCTGATCTCAGTGCCGCCCTTATGCATTGAAAAATTGCCGCCCGTGATAGTTTATCGCCCTCTCACCATTGATATACAAAAAACCATACGATCGATGTCCATACTCCACACCGTACCCTATACGTGACGAGGAAAACTAAAATATAAAAATAATTCAAATAAGTAGTTTGTGTATAAGGCACCATTCGCCCCGGAGAACTCTTTAATGCATTATAGACAGAATGTTTTTTTTATTACAATCTAACTTATGTCTATGGTTTCGCTTGCAGGGCATAGAATAGAAATGAACAGTTTCGATATGAATCTCCAAAGTTTAACACTACATTTCCATCTTTAACATTTTCATAAAGCTACAAAGGAAATCTACAAAATGATTTAAAGAAAAAAAAACATACTCAGTTAAACCGGTAAAATAAGTAAACGATTTAAAAACATTAGAAAATTTTGGAATTGATGATCTCTTTTGGGAAATAGGTTAAATACTATTAAAATATAAATATGCTATTTACATAATTCTTTCATTTAATATAATAAAAGTAACTAACTTAAAAAAAAAACAACAACAGTAAAAAATCGACACCATTGAAATAGAACAGGGAAATTTTTATTAAACGACTAAAACAAAGAGGCCTCCGCATTACATTGTCCTTGGATTGAATAAGCGACCATTGAAATTTGACGTATTTTAATGGATCCTTGAGTAAAGTTTTAAGACAAATTAAATCAAAATCGCATAATACTCACTATATTTGCTCATAAAAGCAACAAAAATAAATTGATAAACATTTTTACTTATTGAAAGTAGGATATCCCATCCGTTTTTAAAGTTCTTGACGAAATATGTTTACAATTTCTAAATGAGCACTTTGACCGTTCGCAAGTGACGAGCGCCGTGCGCATACTATTTTGAAAAGAAGGCACAATTCCAAATTTGTGCCTTCATTTTGCGCGAACGTTTTTGAGACGCTTATTGTGTATCTAGGGGTTTTTTTATATCAATGCCTCTCACCGAATTATCTTTGCATAAATCTAGTAATAATCTCCCCCAATGACCGCCATAGAGCCCCTGCCCTCAATTCGACGTATTGACGCAGCCTTGCGCAAATATTTGCGAGTGTCGCGACATTATATCAGAATTGCGTTCTACACTGATAAACTATGATATTGCACATAAAATGTCATGGGATAAAGCTTTTTCCATAATTTGTTTTAGTTCATGATTTTAAAATATGTCTATTATTATTTCAGAGTAACTGCCCAGGACCCTGCGGCAATGTGAAAAGGCGGCGCCCTTAGATCCCGAAGTCGTACTGCAAAATAATTATGTCTAACCAATATTTGTCCTTGATAATACAATATCGTCGTTGTCAAACTAAAATCTGCTTTGTGCATTTTTGAGAATTTTACTTACACATCGTAATAATGCACTTTTTACTATATAATATGTATGTACTAATAAGCTAACACGTCAAAGGACTGCCTAGAAGTATGTTTCAACTACAAAGACAATATTATTTGGAGTTCACCTTCTTAAAATTTTATAGGAAAATGTTTTTACTCGTTAATTCAAAATAGAGTTTTTGCACATAGCAGATTTTGGTTTGACAACGATAACAGTGTAATCATTTGTATATGCTAAAAATATGATTTTAATTTGCTAGTTGCACTTTACCAATGTTTTTAATTATTATTAAATTATGTATTTATTAATCGGTAATGTATGTGTAGCATACGCAAACGTTTTGGTGTATAGCTTTCAGGGTTGCAATATTCCGTCAAGATAGATAAAAACACGTGGTTCAAAATCGTAGCTTATTTGTTGTTGAGTTGAGGCAAGTATAAAGTTACTCAAAGTTTAATTACAAATAAATTCTCATTCTCGTCAGTTTACTTAATAAAAAGGTAACATTGGTTATAAAGACACACAGATCCCTAAGAATATTATTTGTTTTTTTATTCTGAGTATAGAGACAAAATATATATTATTTATGGTGCATCAACAATTAGGTATATCAATTAGGTCTTGTTTCTTTTAAGCAACTGTATTTTTTATTGTGTTCTGTCTTAATACTTTGAGGTTCATGGTAAATTGACTACCCGAATATCAAGTGAGTTTGATTTGATGGTGGCTCATATGGATATTCGTATTTGCTCTTCTATTAGTGCTTGTTTGTTATATTGGGCCTATTGTCAAATACGATCAGCGAAGTGGAGGGTCAATAAAAGACGTGTATTAGAATATAAGAACTGTTTTGTTAGAGCTTCAAAATATAATACGACATCGTTGTCTTCGATATTCTAATTAATAGTTTGTACTTTTTGTTGCTAGATACATTAATTTGGGTTGTTGATTTGTGCGAATGATAAGACGGTTTAAGTCCAGGTAAATTTAGCTGTTTATCAATAAGATACTGTATTTTTTTTATGTTGTGAATCCTCATGGATATACTGTGTGCACCGGCTTAAGTGGGAGTCCGGGGCATGGAAAGGTGGCGAGGTTGGGTTCGGTTAAGGTGGAGAATTTTATTTACCAACCTTCAATATATATTCTTATGTAAGGCCATATGCGTGATGGTCCAAGATTTCACATTTTCTCTAAAGGGGGAGATACTCTCCCCTTATATTATCGTTGGGGAAAATGCGTTGGGCACAGAGCAGACCGAGCGAAAATTGCAGGAGAGATTGAAAAGCAGGCCTTAAGATTGGCCGAACATTGTTCAGAGACAGAATATTTGCACTGTATTTTTATGGCTATTCTATTTTCTCTATCATTGCCTTAGGTGATGAATCGGTATCAGTGTCGCTTCTTTAAAACGACAGTAATATTGACCGAGATGTGAATAAGAGAACGAATCCAGGATGGATTGCCACGCGGGTTTGCACAGTCGTTTCAAGTTATCCTTCTCTTGCGGCTAGGTTTTCGGCTGTGTCATATACTTTTGTCGGCTCTTACGACACCCTCAAGATGGAATGAAATTACATTTTGATTCACAAAGTCCCAATACAGTCGTATTGTATGTGAATAATTTGTCATCATTATAATGAAATTAGTCTCCCGCCCAGCTTCGCACGGATAGTATTGAATATATGTTTGTTGTTGGTTTCAGTCGATATATTTCAGACAATTTTTATAAAACCTAAAAACATGATATAGGTACCGTAACCTTCCTCAGGAATTATTGGCAGATTAATCTTTTGAGATCATCGGTTACATACAGGCAGACAGATGTGGCCGAAGGACTTTGTTTTAGCATAAGTAATGGTAAGAATAATTGTATCCAGTTAGCTAATGTTTTAATCATTGTATGTCAAAGATAGTTTAGTCAGTTTAGTAGCTTAGCTATGTTTCGAAGGTTCAGCATTTTTATATGTATTAATAATCTAGTTGAATCCAGAAAAGATTCGTAGAAGAACATGTCGTAATATATATATAATTGTGTAATAATCAGTGGTTGGAATATTCAGTGGCTACTTAAACTACGAGAAACAGAAACACTCTGAGACTTCTATAAGGTACTTTTGCCCGATATTATTGCTACCAATGGTGTTTAAAGTATCGGAAAGGAGTATTTGAATTTCGTTTCTGTTTCTCGAAGTTTAGTTCAACTGTACCTATTCCGCTCACTGCTATTTATTGTACCACATCTTGATGTCTTTGTAAATGGCCTATGGGTTACTGTGACACATTTTATCAATAGATTAATAAAATAAAACAGCAATGACACTAAACATTTATTTTTATTAACCCACATTTAGCTTGAAGCGAAAACACCTGTTTGATCCAAATCTGATACTCATTTGATTTCAGAAAAGTTTATGGCTAATTTTATTACAAAAATGAATGATACAATTTCAGTCGCACTTAGGTAATATTATATACTTCCCATCAGAAAAATCGAAACACTTCCCTTTCTAAGGTTGTCATACAGATTAAGTAATATATTTAAGTAATATATTTGAATTTAGAACATTAACATTAGGATTTGAAAACCTTAAAATGTTCCGTATTAAACGGACAATTGACATATGTATATTCCTAAATATATACATTTGCAAGGTGTTTCGATTTTTCTGATGAGAAGTGTATTATGTTTTGGATTTTAATATACAGAGTGTAACAAAAACCGTATATAGCCATAACGAAAGATCTACTAATGTAAAGATACCGTGTGCAAAATTTCAGGCAAAAAAAAGCAAAATTTATTTTTATAACATTTTGGACTAGTTAATTGAATAATTGAGAACATCTAACACAAGAAACATTAAAGGAATCAGATTACACAGCTTGTATGATATTAATAACATTAGCTGCAGTTGATTCTTTTACACAGGAACGTCTTTTACAACACGTAGGTAGGTCTTGTAATAAAAATCTCGTTTAGAACTAAACGATACTTCCTTCAAACTTTAAGATAGCAAACCATTTTGCTGCATGCCACATCATATCTTTTCCACGCCACATCTTATTGGTTGGCTGTATGTTAGTTTCTTGATACACTCTGTTTATAATACATTTAGGAGACTACAACCACCAGACTCATGGATTACGATCACTGGTTCGGCTCCCGAGTAAAGTGAGAATTCTAGAGCAAACCAGACGTTGCAGCAGCAGCCTAAGATGCGGTACGCCAAAAGATATTTTCGTTTTGGTACGATTTTCTTTTACAAACTTGAAAAACACGCCCGGGATTTGCTTGCGCGTCGCCAGCTATTTATATTGTTGGAAATTAGACATTAGTGTTAGTCTCTCAGTTTATTCAGAGACTTAACGGTTGTGAGAGCGAACAATGGAGGTATTTCCATGCAGATATAATTGTCCAATTTAGTGTAACGCGGCCACTGCTGCGAGAATGGGCCTATCTAACTCTGAAAGCTTATCTTTGTGATTCATTTTTTAGTACATGGTTTATCCAAATTAAGGTATACACTGTCTAGTAATAAGCAGGTTGTTTGTTTATGTAGTAGAGTGCAATTTAAAAAAAATACTACGTTATTTAACGAATACGAGGTAATTCTCAGAGTTGTTTGGATAATTATTAAAGTAGTGACGCATTATTGGCATGGCATATTGGAAAACAGTGTATATGTCAACGGAAAACAACAAGAACCGGAAATTTATAAATTTCCTAGGAAATTTATAAACGTCCGTAGGTTTCCAAACGAGAGATAAATTGTATTATTTTACGCCCACATTTTCGGAAATTTATAAACTTACGACGTCTCGTCGTAAATTTATAAACTAACGGATATCCATTCGTAAGATTCTAAACGGTTCGACCAATCACAGTAGAGCTTTTAATTTTACGCTTCTTTAAGATACGGCAAATAACACACTGTTCTCTGATTGGTGGATGTTGATAGTGGCATGCTTGTGTCCATAGACATAGGTACAATTAGACTTGCCAAACTATAAATTTATAAGTACCTAACAGTATTTTTACTTTAAAACTAGGTAAGTACCTATAATACAGGGTTATTGTTTTACATAATATGCGAATGACCCCTACTTCACTCTACCAAAATAAAACAATAGAAATCGTGTGAAGCGAAGATGCTCCAGGACCAGTCGAGAATGACTTTGACGTTGAACAAGTTTTTCTTGCACCTTTATGAGCTTGGAGGGTTGTATTGATGATTTTGATGATTATAATTCTATAACTACATACGTCTTACAGCCGCGAATAACATTTTAATCAACATACAACCTAGCACTGACCAGCAAATTGCAAAAAACGTAAGAAAATTTGAATTTCGCGGGCTACCCTGGAGCATCAACCTGAAAGAAGTTTATTTAAAAAAAAAACAATAAAGCCGGGCTTCTGCTAAAAAAAACAAGATTAATTTCAAAAAATTCCGTTGGCCTCAGGCGAATTGCCAAACAGACGCTAAGTAATAAAAAAATGCTTAAAAACATGTAACAAATTAAACATAATAAAATAAGTATTTAACTTAAAAAAACCGTGATATCGGACTGCATTATGGCTGAGTACACTCTCAATGTTCACTACATTGAGTCGACTCAGCGATAAATGTTAGGTTACCGTTACAATGAGTCCAAACATGATACATTTACTGTAATTTGGTAAGGAGTTGAGTATCCTATAGATTCCTGATGATGCAGCAGTATCAGGTCTAGGTTACAATTAGACAATATCGAACAATGGCGGCGGAGAGGACAGAGAAGGAACACGTGACTTATTCAACCAATCAGAGCGCCTATGGCGTTTGGTTATTGCTACTTATTATTTTACGCGTGAGTTCAGTAAGTTTATAAATTTCCGAAAATGTGGGCGTAAAATAATACAATTTATCTCTCGTTTGGAATCCTACGGCCGTTTATAAATTTCCTAGGAAATTTATAAATTTCCGGTTCTTGTTATTTTCCGTTGACATATACAACGCAAAAGCGCGCTGCATAAATAGGATTAATAGAGAGTATGGGATTAAATACAGTAGAACCTCGATAATTCAAACCTCGGTAACTAAAAAACATCTATCAAAAAATAATAATAAATAATAATATCAGAGCGCAGAACCTCTATAACTTAAAATATCTTGTGTTTCCCTTGGACTTTAACATATCGAGGTTCACTGCTGAGACAGGCCTTCTGCTATTTCGTGCTGAGAAATTTGCCTGTAGTATTACATGGGCAAGACGGGTTGGCACATAGTTTGAATTAAGTTTAAATTTTCTTGTGGCTATGTGGTCTACCTCTTGCTTTACTTTAACCGTCTGTTACGACACCCATGGTATGTGTTGGTTACATTGTGCATTCTAAATTACAAAAACAGAAGACAAGAGTTATTACAAAAACAGAAGTCTCTGCTAAGTATTAACACAAAAAGTGCGACTGAAAATATTGGTAGTATATGAGATTTCAAAATAGTTTAAGAACATTTTACATGGCAATAGCGATTATTTAAAACACGACATTTATTTTTTTATGATGAGACCAATTCGGCCCTGGATTGTGTAGACAAAATCGAAAAAATGACAGGTACGTTTTTATGAGGTATCCTACTACTAATGGAAAATAAAATCAATTTATCATAACCTGCGTCAGTAACATTATAATTAATCCAGAACCGAGATTAAACTACACTTATAGACACAGTGACATACCTATAGACATTGATTTTTATTGAATACTTTCTATTAAAATAATTACGTCGAATTTTATAAAACGGGGATGACGAAATTATGGCACAAACGCAACTGTCTGAAATTATACAAGGTGTACAACTCTAGTTCAGGCCTTTTTGAGATCATATATCATCTTAATATCAACTCAAATATACAGAAATTACAAAGTATTTTTTTTACTAGTTACTTGAATGCCTTTGACCATAGGCTTGCGTGATGGAAAGCAATGCCAGGTTCTAAGATGAGGCAGGCAATTCAAGGAAATGCTCTGTCGGGCACCGGCTCTCACATGCACACGACGGAACACAGTAAAACTGCTTGGCGCCGGACTTAGATGCGAGGGTGGTATCTAGCCGGGCGGACCATTCGATCCTACCACCAAGCGTGCTGGGTTTTGTTGACTTTTACATCAGGCGTAATAAAAGGATAAGAAACTAAAGATTTGACACAAAGTGACTTGTAGACAAATAGTAAGCCATCCCCGATACAGAAAATTTATCTAAATTGAAACGTTTAGACAATATTGATTAAAAATAATTTTGTTCAAATGAACAGATTTAAAATGTGAAAGCTGTCCTAAATTTATTTTGGAAACAATGCAATAACATTTCACTAAAGCTAAAATAATATTATAAAGCTGTAAATATACAATAAACACTTACAATTAGGTACCCTACCAAACAGTGCTAAATTAAGACAAAAAACAATTCAGTCCTTCTGTATTACATAATAATATTATAAACATACACATTATATATTAATATTATATACATAAACTTAATGTAAAACATATTTTGCTCATAAATCAATATGTTTACTTTGACAAAGTAAAAAGTACCTAAGTATTAATGCTACATGTTGTAACTAAACAGAAAAAAGTTTTGTAATATATGACCTTTTTTGTAACAGGGACATTTTAACCAACTACAAAGGCTAAGCAAGTTCAATTAAAAGTAATAATGAGATAAGGGTCATTTGGGTCACTAACTGTTTTAAAAAAGTAACGGTGTCCCAATTACAACAATGGCCCAATCTTTGTTCAAGTCAACAGCAGGTTTATCAAAAACTTTTGGATTGACGCAATAGTTTGAGTAGATCTTATGTAGATGCATAGTATGTGAAGGGCATTATTAGAATATTTCTCGAAGTCAGGGAAACAAAAACGTTTTGCTTTTCCTTTGGAACACGTGCCACTGACAAAACGCATACAATAGTGTATATTTTTAAATGACTGTAGATTTTAACTAATTAAAGGAGGATTAATGCTGCATTAATCGCAATGAATGCTCACACAAACTTTTCATATTCATTCTTAATTTAAAATAATTTTGGACACAAATATGTCTTAAATCATATTAAATTCATCCCATTCTATCCAAATCTTTGGTCGACATGAAGAAATCGATACGTTTAGGGCAAAATATCATAACTCGTTTATCGATTATGACGTGTGTTGTATAATAATTTAAAAGGTGTTCTGATTGCATTATCATTACACAATATAATAATGCTATGAAAAAATTGATGATGATACATTTTGAAGCCATAAATCATGTTTCTTTATTACGATACTAAAATATACATTTTGAATATTTATATGAAAACACCGGCGAGAGCTAACTTGAGCTTGACCGAATGGTTGCTGCCATCTTATTTAGTCCTGCTGTCAAATAGTCACGAGCACTGTTGTTTTCTAATACAACATCATCATCATTCCATTGTTATCGATAGCAAAAATACGTGGTTCTTCTTTAAACTACAGCACTTCATATTGTTTATTATTTTCTGAATTCAAGTTGGTATTATTTTGGTAGGTTATATTCGCAACTGGGATTGGTCACCAAGCTTTGATCATAATTTTGATCGCAGCTTTAATTAGAGCTACAGATTACGACTTATGCCGTCAAGTATACATTACGCCTAAGATTCCTAATCTAATATCTACTTGTAAACCAGTCCGACATTTTTAAATTTAATCTATTTTACTTTTTAAATTTAACTGGGTACAGTAATAATTTAAAACCTTAACTGCTCGATTGCACCCTGGCCAAATTTAAGCATGTTTAGCGGGAGTCAAGACGTATTATATTCTACTATTTACACGATTTACAAAAACAAGTAATGACACATTAGAATGAATGGAGCAACCCCCTGCGATCATTTCCTAGCAGGTCCCTTTTTTAGATTTTAAAGTCATCAAGATCTAGCTACAATGTAAATCTGCCCACGGGCTGGCACTGGTAACACTTATAGTAATATACTCTAATATACGCACTGAGAGTACCTTGTATAATACGGGATTATAAAGTTTTTTTATTCGATTATATTATATATTTTTTACATCTATAGAACCATATTTGCTTGATTAAAACGGAAAATGAGGTTATTTACAAACACAACAGACATATTTATACAAGTAAGCTGATGTTGGCATAGAAGAATAATTGATTCTTTTGTTTTTTTTATTTTACCCAACACAACAAAACAAGATATTCGAAAAATATTTTGCGTATCTAACAGTCTCATTTACAATATTATGGTTACAAATACGATTAAAAATATCGAAAACACTGTCAAGAAATGCTGACATAATTAATATACTTAATTTAAACTTATATTGAATAAAAATAATATTTTAATATATGAAAACCAACAACTAAATCTATTCAGTCTTACGATACGTAAATAAAAAGTACAACTAAAAAACCCACTTATAAAAATAAACAACATAGGTAGATACCTATTGCGAAAGTGCGAACTATACCAGTTAATGTGACTAGGTTTTTATTTATTTGGCAAAAATTTGATAATGTTAATACCATTTTGCGAATATTGAACAGAGATAACTTATGTACCTATTGTTCCAATTAAAAATGTTCTGAATTTGAATCTACTGACTTCACCGCGCACTTTTACGATGTATAACGAGATCACGTTGAACAATTCTGTAAGATTCACGGTATTTTACCGCATTGTTGGAAAATGTAACCAACCTCTTTGAGAATCATTAAATTTGTTAACGCATCAATTTCTATAATTTATTTGAGCTTTAAGTGAAACACAGATACATAGCCATAGTTTATACTAATATAGTCAGATATATTTGCCATTAAATTGCTATAAATATAAAACAGAGTCAGTATATTTATACAATTTTTAACTCAAGAATAGCTAAGCCGATTTAATTATCTATTATCTGTTAGAGTCGTCTAAGCCCGGAATAGTGGAGCAACTACGTCCTCGGCCGTTGCTTTTGCCAATGAAAAGTGTATTTATCATAGCAGCTGAATGAAATTACCATTCGAAATAACTTTATTAAATCATGGTTGAACGGTTTTGCCAGGCAGGTTTAGTGTCGAGTTTCGACAACCTGGTCTGGACAACCTGGATCTCTAGTTTACCTTAAACATTACACATCCAGATCTGTAACGACCTACCTTTGTGTAGCAGAGTGGGTTCGTGTATATGCTTGGCAAAATATTACAAAGCTATGCCTCTGTTCATTGTCATGTATTGTGTCTCTACATTTATCGTATTGAGTTTCAGATCTACTATTTACTTTTTATAAATATTATGTATTTCATAATTATATTGTATTTAGGTATATATCGTATTCTATAATTCCATTATAGACACCCAAAGTTTATATGTCATTTTATTAAATGACCGTTTTAAACTTCGTGAATTTCCATAAACATATAATAATGGTGCTTAGTTATATTTATGTTCAACAATATTTCATAGCCTAAAAGCCTACGAGAAAAGGATTTAAACTTTCACAATAATGGATTTTCGCAAAAAGTTACACTTGTATTCAATTACGCTCTAAATTTAACACTATACTTAACAATCTAGAGCCTTCCTTAAAATAAAATACATATAAAATTACATTTCGTAGAGATCTTCGGAACATGACTTTAATGTAAATTTAAAACTAAACATTTCATAGAACAGCGTAAGCGACGAACAAAAGTGTCGGAGAACAGACTTTATCACAATAACTGAGCATCTATAAAACATAACCTTTTACAAAAGGAGCCAGTGCCGAATTAAGTCACCGCGGGGCCCGTAGAAAATTCTTTCAAAGAGCCCTTCATCTGCTATGGGTTCATAAGTATAAAGTGGTAAAAACACAGTTTAATGCGGGGCTCCCTTTTGTGCGGAGCCCATAGCAATTGCTACTCCTTCTTTGTGGTTAATCCGGCACTGAAAGGAGCGCATTTATTATGGAGACAAGAGTTACAAGCGTACAAATAAATGGATAGGTTAATTGTATTGTCATTGTGATAATTCTATCTATTTATAAAAGTATTAAGTAATAAAAAATAAGAGCTCCCGGCTACTATGTCAATGTATTAGTAGAATTGATGTTCGGATGGGCACTGTTCTTGGTTTTGTTCATTTTCGATTTGTCCTAAAATCTCTTGGACTTCTGAGGAAATCTGTAAAATGCCATACCATAATGATTAGCGTGTAAATCAGCTCACTCTATACCATTGGTGGACATAGGCCTCCCCTAATGAGCGCCTTAGCTCCCCGTTATTAGCTCGATGCATCCATCTGGTGCCAACAGCCTTTTGCAAATTGTAACTCCATCTAACAACATTGTAACTACGCCGGCTGAGTCATGGTCTATTCAACAACTCATAAGATAGCAGTTGGCATTAGACCTAAGGCATTACTACCCATATATGACCCACTGTTGGGCCTCCTCCAGTTACATGGCGGGTAATTAGCCTACTGTGCCATGCTGGCAAGACGAGATGAGTTGCACAAGGATTCGTTTCAAATTTTCCTTCTCTTACGGCGAGGTTATCGGCCTTGTTATTTCCTTTTGTTGGCTTCAACGATACCATCGGGATGGAATGGGGTGTTGACACTATGTATTCTACGACACCACACCAATAGCAACAAAAACTCTATAGCCATAAGGAATGTATCGATACTACTAATGCTAAAATATCGATACTGTGCGCAAAATTTTCAGAAAAACAAAGATCTTCTTAACATTTTGGGGACATAACTCGAGAAATGAGCATAGTAAACTAGTATTAAGCATTACAGAACTCAGATTACTAAGCTTAAAGGATAATAACGACTATCATCATCATCATCAGCCCACATTAGTCCACTGCTGGACATAGGCCTCCCATAAAGAGCGCCATAGCGTCCTGTCTTCAGCTTGACGCATCCAGCTGCTGCCCGCAACCTTTCGCAGATCGTCGCTCCATCTAGCAGAGGGGGACCGGCTATCGTTTGAGTTGATATTCAGTCGAACCCATGTTTTATATGTATTATAGGCGCGCGAGTTCATGTTCCGATGGACGTGAACTCCGACATAGCCTAAATAAATAATTTATTATCACATTTATTTTATTTCGTAATTAGAAAAATTACCTTAGGTTACAATAAATTATATTGACAGCTGTTGACTAAATCGGTAGTGCTTATCGACATTACCATAACTAATTAGGTAACAGCATTCCTCAGGATGTATATGAACTCGCGCGCCTATCATAGTTCAAATCTGTTCAAATCTGCACTCATACTTCAAGATAGAATTTTGAAGATAAAACCACATTTTAAGCCCGGAAATGGTTTTGATTAACTGTATGACCTGGTATCAGGTGTCAGGTGGTCTATACTTGTAACTTTATTTAAAATGCCTTTTCATTTCAAAATGTTGGTGTTACTAAGCCTTTACGGAACAACAAGCTTCACAAACTTTCGGATTTTGTTGATATATATATAAATTAACTCTGGCTCTTACTTACCAATAAGTCAGGAAAAGATGGGTCTATCGTCTGTTCCAGCGAACTAATCACGGACTCTAGCTGAGTGTTGAGCACTGGAAAATATATTTATTAATATACTGTATTCAGGGGCGTAGCTACCGCCGTATCTGCCGTATCAATTATACGGGGCCCCCGGAGCTCGGGGCCCCTGACGTGCCTAAGCAAAAATTAATAAAAACTTCGCTGAACGCCTGTCAGACCTGTCACTATTGTCCATAGAGGTAGAAACTTTAGAAAAACTAAAGTCATCATCAGCTATAAATCATTAAATAAATCAGTTTGCCGAAAAAAAGGTAAGGAGAGTGTCCTAAGTATTTAATTTAAATTGTGTGAAATAATTTGGAAGAAGTGTATCAATTTTATGCACATTTTTTTTCTTTACCCTTCCTAGGGGCCCGCAAATAATTGTTTATACGGGGCCCCACCAAGGCACGCTATGCCCCTGACTGTATTGCACACACACGCTTCACGAAATTGTTAGCAATTGTTCCTGCTCAATCATATTGGATTTAGAATACATAGTCTCACCATCCATCCATCCCATTCCATCCTGTGAGTCGTAAGAGCCGACAACAGGAAATGTCAACAACCTAGCCACAAGAGAACGAAAACCTGACACGAAACCCTCTATTCAACTGTAGAAGGCCCGACTGAACAGTGAGTCGTAGCAATTTGATCATAAGAGATCTCCACTCCAAAATAAAAGTAGCTCATAGTGAGCTGGAGAAGGTCCGCCACCTTACAGTACCGCTTCCAGAAGGCACCATCTATGGGTGATGCGTTCCTATAAGTAAAGGTGGGTGGCTAGAGGCCATGCTTCCCCATGGTGCAGACTTGGACTTTGAAACGTCATAAGCGTAACCGCTTGCCACCAGGCAGCAGGCAGTGACTACTCTACTGATATCAAAACATACACACTTCGAAAGTAAAAGCATCCTTAGTTCACTTATTTATGGGAAGGTTATATTAAGGCACAATAAAAAATAACTGTACTAACATGCTTCATCGAAAAATGTTTCAAGGTTGAGTGAATCTTGTACACGATATTCATCTTGTTGCACTGCTTCTAGAATTTTCCTCTTAGCCGTTACATCTTCGTCTAGGAAATTATTTGGCCTTTTTATGCCAATAGCAGCATTACTTGGGCCGGCCTCAGCGTAATCTTTCATATCCTGTGAAGTAATGTATCCATGGTACCGTATAACGGGTTCGTTTGAAGTTTGACCAGTTGAAAACGTATTTACGAAGTTTATAGCCGTCGGTGCATTATAAGTTTCTGATTCAGGATTATTATTAAAATAATTATTGTAATCAGTTTCTTGTGAGGCAAATATATTTTGCATATCTTCTTTATATGTTTCGCCTTGGTGTTGAGTCTGATAGTAAGGACAGTCAAAATTGATATACTCTGGATCATTATTCACAGGCATGTTGTCATTGCTGCTATCAACCATCTGATCGGTGACAGAAGTATCGTTGTTAGCATTCAAAAGATCAATTTCTTCCTTAATTTCTTCAACAACACTTGTGCTGTCTGGTGTCATAAGGGTCGGTTTCTTAGGAATGTTCTTAATCACATTGTATATTTTCTCAATTGCGCTAACAATTCGCTCCTTTTTAGGAGGTATTATAGAGAGTCGCATAACTGGGGGACTGCCCTTATCTGGTGAATCCTGAGTCGTGATATCTACGTCAGGCGAAGGCAGATTTGTCACCAAATGGAGAATAACCTTTTCCAATTGCTTGGGATCTTCAACATGCACGGGGGAATTGTTATCAGTCTGCAATGAACCAGATTTAAAAAAAGAATTAACAGAATGTAAGTAACTTATTTAAAAAATATATACTTTTAAATGTGCCTAATAAGTGGTATAGTCCGGGGTCCCCCGTACATTGATTTCACTTGATTACTATCAAGCTAATTTTTCGTGAGTAGCTTCATTTTCATGAGACGCCCAACATTTTCTTGTCTACAACTCATGACTGTGGTAGCTAACAGAGGTAGCAAGAGTGAAATATGTTGATTTTATGATTCAAAAAAATTTATTACTAACCGGGTGCTTTTTGGTATATCTGATGATAATTATCTAAATTATTCGAAAATGTATTTGTCCTACAAAATGTGTGGTTTGATCAAAGAGTCCTCCACCTCCAATATGTATGGATAACGAGGTCATCAAAAATGATTACTAACCAGCTGGTTTTTTTTTATTTACTTAATAAATATGTATATTATTTAACCGTCATATTGTCCTACAAGTTGCGTGGTACGTTATCCCGGTCCTACACTTAAAAGTTGTTCTACAGATCATAGAAAAAAAATTATTACTATCAAGCTGAATCTTTGTGAATAGCTTTGTTTTGATGAGACGCCCAACATTTTCTTGTCGACATCTCTTGATTGTGGTAGCTAACAGAGGTAGCAAAGGTTAAATATGTTGATTTAATGATTCTAAAAAAATTATTACTAACCGGGTGATTTTTGGTATATCTGATGAGAATTATCTAAATTATTCGAAAATGTATTTGTCCTACAAAATGTATGGTTTGATCAAAGAGTCCTCCACTTCCAATACGTATCGATAATGAGGTCATCAAAAATTATTACTAACCCGCTGGTTTTTTTTTATTTACTTAGTAAATATTTATATTATTTAACCGTCATATTGTACTACAAGTTGCGTGGTACGTTATCCCGGTCCTACACTCAGAAATTGGTAATACCACAAGACCCATTTTGTCATCACTAACTGTAGGACACCAATTTTACATGATAGGTTAGTATTCTCTGCCCAAATGATACAATTTCCTACAAAAAAACAGGTATGTATCATGAGTCCGACAGAAATTGTCATTTTTCGTTTTCCTACTTATAACTTATGATACAGTGAAAACATCTTTTTTATTAACTTAAATAACTTTTACTTAAAAAAAAATGTATATTCATCAGATTCATCTGATAAATTTTCAGTATCATCACTGTCATTTTCATCTATTTCATTTTCCTCGTCTTCTGACTCTGTAATAACGTAAAAAATTAAGTAATTTTTAACATAAAATGAATCCACTTCGTTTTATAGTGTACGAAACTTTTTATATAGTACATATACGGATCCCGCTATACAACGACCACCGATATGTTTAATGGATGAAAAATATTTTATTAGAAATTTAGGACTTTTTCAGGCAATCCATTTTTTAAAATTATTTTTAACATACTAAATTTCTAATAAAATAATTTCATCCATTAAACATAACGGTGAATGTCGTTGTATAGCGGAATCCGTATGTGTGTACTATATAAAAAGTTTTGCACACTATAAAACGAAGTGGATTCATTTTATGTTAAATAATAGTACTTAATTTTTTACGTCATTACAGAGACAGAAGACGAGGAAAATGAAATAGATGAAAATGACAGTGATGATACTGAAAATTTATCAGATGAATCTGATGAATATTATATTTTTTTATATGTAAATAATTATTTTTTTGTACTACTTAAGAAAAATTATTTATTTAAATAAAAAAAAGACGTTTTCACGGTATCATCACTACATAGTATAAAACAAAGTCGCTGTCGTCTGTCCGTCCCTATGTATGCTTAAAACTTGAAAACTACGCAACGGATTTTGAAGCGGTTTTCTTTAATAGATAGAGTGATTCAAGATGAAGGTTTATATGTATAATACATGCACCCGTGCGAAGCCGGTTCGGGTCGCTAGTAAGTTATAAGTAGGAAAACGAAAAAATTACAATTTTTGTCGGACTCGCGTTACATACCTGTTTTCTTGTAGGACATTGTATCATTTGGGCAGAGAATACACTAAACTATCATGTAAAATTATTGTCCTACAGTTAGTGATGACAAAATGGGTCTTGTGGTTTTAACAACTTTTGAGCGTAGGACCGGGATAACGTACCACGCAACTTGTAGGACAATATGACGGTTAAATAATATACATATTTATTAAGTAAATAAAAAAAAACCAGCTGGTTAGTAATCATTTTTTATGACCTCGTTATCCATACATATTGGAGGTGGAGGACTCTTTGATCAAACCACACATTTTGTAGGACAAATACATTTTCGAATAATTTAGATAATTATCATCAGATATACCAAAAAGCACCCGGTTAGTAATAAATTTTTTTGAATCATAAAATCAACATATTTCACCCTTGCTACCTCTGTTATCTACCACAATCAAGAGTTGTCGACAAGAAAATGTTGGGCGTCTCATGAAAATGAAGCTACTCACGAAAAATTAGCTTGATAGTAATCAAGTGAAAACAATGTACCGGGGATCCCGGACTAGTATATTAAAAATATAAAACGAAAATCGTCAATAAAGTGTGTGCTAATTACCGTATAAGCCCAATCGTTTTATCCATAATTTGTGTAGTTATAAATAAATAATATAAATAAATTTTATGGACTTACTCGAAGGTGATAGAAAGGGACAGTGCAATGATTTGACATTAATTTCATTTTTGACAATTAGAATCAATATACAAGAATACAAATTTTCGATATCATCGAGAAACGTTGCAATCTGTCTAGTGTAAGTTTTACTGTATGTCATACATTTTATAATTGATATTTACTTCATTAGATTCCTCTTCCGCGGGGAAATTGGCATTGTTGTTCACCATGAATCTAAATTTCTTTTTCATGAGCTGGATGAGATGTTTGCCCTCATCTTCGTCAACAACAGTGTTGGTGCAGGCGAAGCTTGTGACAGCCTTGGAGCTTGGATCTACGTCAAGCCTGCCTCGGGTTCTCATGTAGAGGAACTGACCGTTTTTAGCCATCAGACGGTAGCAGGACTCCCCAACTAGACGATGATGTTCGTACACTGGAAACGAGAAAAAAATACTGTTATACGAAAACAGTCGCGTGTTATCATAATATTCGCATAGCGAACTCGCAAGGCTGCTTGAGATTATATTTTACAGTTCGTAAATTCGCCAGCATATCACAAATTAAACGCTTGCAAACGCTTGGTAGAATATGAAAATTTTGCATTGCAGGTATACTATTGGCATAAATATACGGAACGAGTGTAGTATTATTTAAACTTAGATTGCGATATCTAAAAAAAAATCAAGCATTGATCTATGAGCCCGAGGCCGCCGATTCTTCGTTATTCCACAAAAGTAAAATAAAAACTTTGTCAGCGTCTGCCCCCAGCACAGATTTTCCTTTCTGTGCAGATGACAGGCGTTGACAAAGTAATCTTTTAGCTTAGCCAATTATGAAGTTAAGGTTCATACTGGCTTGGTAACCTAAACTAACCCAGTTACCGCGAATTGATATCGTCATTCGTAGTTTCAGCCCATAAATTACCCATTACTGAGCAGGGCCTCCTCCAAATTAATGGAGGGAAATTTGCCGTGCCACGTTGGTGCTACTGTGCCACGTTGGCAAGACGGGTTGGCACTGGGTTTGTATCAAGTTTTCCTTCTCATACGGCTAGGTGATCTGCCTCTTGCGTTCCTATAGTCGCCTCTTACGACACCCTCAGGATTGATATCCGAAAATGACAGATCATAGTAAAATAATAATTAGTCCAATTTTTTTGACAAATTTTCATGGTATTCCCCGAAATTTGACTAAGTGTTGTACTAAGTTATTTGTGTACTATTTGCGTATACCGTACTTGGTTTGAAGGGGTCGAAAAGGTGTTAAATTTTCTAGCTCAATTTTGGTATTTGACAATAGTTATTTGTTATACAAGAGTGCAAAGTTGCTTTTTAACCGCGTGTTCAATTTTGATGACCGAGCAAGCGAAGGATCCTAAAATTGAATCACGAGCGCAGCGAGTGATTTACAATTAGAATCCTGAACGTTAGCGAGGGAATCAAAAGAGCACGAGGTGAAAAATCTTTGCACTCGAGTGCAACACGTAACTGGTGGAATGAACCACCTCAGCAAGGAAATGACTGAATGCAAAAAAAAACGTTTACAATCACAAGATAGGTACACTTTTATTTCAGTTTAGGTATTAATTACTACATTATGACAGGTAAGTATTACAGAATAATCTTTACTTTATTCTCTAGCGAATAAAAACGGCTTTTGCACTCAGATATCGAAGAGCAAAAATACTTTATTCTCTAGCGAATAAAAACGGCTTTTGCACTCAGATATCGAAAAGAAAAAATACTCTTTCCGAGATGGGGGGATGAAAAAGTATGTTTATACTTATTGTCTCCTTAAAAAGCTTCAGAAAACAATGACGATCGCGAAAAGCAATCGGAAGATGCCCTATAATTTAAAAAAAAATAACATGTTCACTGAACGGTGTGGGTTCTAAGGAAACAGAGCTTACAATTGTTTGGCATTTCAATAATTCAATATTAATGTGTAATAAATATGTCCATACATTTTTTTTTAATTTCAGAATTATTAAGGCTCTTTCCTATTCTATAAAGGTTATCAACAGTATACAAACTACCGAAACTTAAGCCATATATAATAGCTCTTTCATATGACAACTGATAATTTATTTATCTGAATTGTGGATATAGTAGTTAGATATGTCATACTGATTCGCGCAGTGGAAAATAGAAAGTTATCTAAAGCAATTACCAGTCGGAATGGCGATAGTAAGATGTACAGACGGTAAACAAGTGACAAAACAGTATTTTATTACTATGATCATATGACAACACAACGACATAATAAAAGAGGTATAGTATTTAGGACCGGAGAGATATATGGTGACGTATTTAGAATACATACCTAGTGTCACCACCCTATTCCAGACTGCGGGTGTCGTAAGAACCGACCATAGGAAATATAACACTGCAATGATAACACTGCACTAAACCACTTGAAGCAAATCGGGAAAGTAAAAAAACTTGAACGATGGGTACCTCATGAATTGAGTGAATCGAACTTGCAAACACGCGTCGACTGCTGTGTTACTTTGCTCAACCGACACAATTAAGTTAGGGATTTTAAATCCAATCATTACTTGTAATGAAAAGTGGATACTGTACGATAATCGGAAGCGCTCGTCGCAATGGCTGAACTGCGGAGACCGAGCCAAATCCTGCCATAAACGAAAATTGACTCAGAAAAAAGTTACTTGTGAGTGTTTGGTGGAATGGCGCAGGTGTCGTTCACTACAGCTTTCTAAAATTTGATAGATAGATAGATAACACTTAATTGTACATACACATTTGCGACATACACATGGCAGTAGAAATTATATAAAACATACAATTGGCGGCCTTATCACTAAAAAGTAATCTCTTCCAGGCCAAACGATTACGGCAAATAACTATCTATTGTCAGCAATTGTAAACCATGAAGGAAGAACTAGCTGCTAAACGACCGAGATTAGTCAATCGCTCTAGACCACTGCTGCTTCACGACAATGTAAGAGCACACACTGCACAACAAACAAACACTAAGTTAGATGAGCTACAATCGGGATGTCTGTGTCATCCACCGTACTTTCCGGACCTTGCTCCAACAGATTACCATTTCTTCCGATTTGGACAACTTCTTACAAGGAAAAAGAATCAACTCCGATGCGGCAGTCTAAACCGCCTTCAAATTGATTCTCGCCCCCATGGTTTTTTTTAGTAAAGGGTTCAATGAACTACCTTTGAGATGGCAAAAGTGCATAAGTGCATACATTGATTAAGGTATTTATGTATGATGATGAACATTTGATTCGCGACTGTAAGACGTATGTAGTTACAGAGTTATAATCATCAAACTCATCAATACAACCCTCCAAGCTCATATAGGTGCAAGAATGACTTTGAGCTTGAAAAAGTTTTACTTGCACCTTTATGAGCTTGGAGGGTTGTATTGATGATTTTGACGATTATTATTCTATAACTACATACGTCTTACAGCCGCGAATAACATTTAAATCAACATACCACCTAGCACTGACCTGCAAATTGCAAAAAACGTAAGAAAATTTGAATTTCGCGGGCTACCCTGGAACATTCATCTTAATTAAATATATTTTATAACAAAAAAAATGACTTTATATTCCTCCAGTACAAAACGCCAATTTCATATATAAGGACCTAATATAAACAAATATTGTAATCAGTGTACTGTAAAAATCTCGCGTCATCAGCGATAAGATGGTTTCGAGTGCAGAAGAAATTCAGATTGTTGATGACGATAGAGTTATTGTACGTCGATGTTGTTTTAGAAATTAAACTGTTTTCATTTGTTGGTTTAGGGGTTGCATGTCCCCACATCCTTGCCGTGCATTGCGTACCTAGATACATTGGGCCCGCACCGGCTGAGTTTCTCTCACTCTTCTCAGACTCAAGAGCCCGGGGAGACTAAGAATGCTACACAATGTCGTGGCGGGTTCGGGCTCAGGAGCCACATCTGTCCTCACTTTTACTTGAATGAAAGAGGATGAAAGAGGCCAGGCTTGTGCAGTGGCGGTTTTACAGATTTGCCGCCTGTAGGCTTTTTATGCCGCCTCTACAGTTCTTCTTGAGACGACCATTTTTAGACGCGCTTTGATGTTGCGACAGGCGTCCACTCTTTTGACGTCCTTTTTTAGACGTCCTCTCTTTTTGACGACCTTTTTTTAGACGTTCTAAATCTGCCGCCTCTTAAAATATGCCGCCCTAGGCTCCTGCCTACTCAGCCTATTGGTAAATCCGCCACTGGGCTTGTGCAACGGAAATTCTAGGATGTTTATTTATTTATCTAACTTAATACTAACTCTTCTCTGTAGAGCAGCCTTCCGAACCTGTGGTAGTTTCGGCATGAATGTGAGTGAACATAGGGATTGTGAGCGATCAGGGGAGATGGAGGGATTGCAGGAATGAGGAGTTGTGTGTGAAAGGTGTGAATGTTGGTATGACGACTGATAGGTGTGTGTGGAGACTACCACCTAGTGTGGGACAGGGGCCGTAAGATGAGAAGCGTGTTTATAAATATGACGATTTATAAGAATTTTGTGATGAAACCTACGTAAATAAAGTTCCTTTTGAGTTTGAGTTTGAATACTACCATTACAGGATTGCCCCTATACCTACATAATATGAAATGTGCCATCAAGATAATGCGCTTTTAGTCCGTGTGGTGATGGATTTAGAAAACATAATGTCACCATCTTGAGGGTGTCATAACAAGTCAACAAAAGGAAACGACATGGCCGATTACCCAGCTTAAAACTTGATACGAAACCCTGTGCCAACCCGTCTGACCATCGTGGCACAGTAGAGCCATGTAACTGGAGTACGCCCGACCCAGTAGTGGGTCATATATGGGCTGAGCAGTAGTAGTTGTAAGAAGTTGAACAAAGAGTAGGCAGTGAGTACACCGTACTCACTTTCTCGCAAAGCTATAATGACGAATCGTACGTCATCTCGGTGCATAAAGTTCATGGCGTTGACTCCGTTGACTTCGTGCATCATGTAACCGGTCACCAGGGTGATGCGTTGCTCGCATTGGATGATCTCGCCGTCGACGGAGTGGCGAGTGCGGTACTCCAGCTTCGACGATTCCATGGCACTTTCGTTCATGAACGTTTCGGTTGTAGGACGCACGATTCCGATGAACACCTAAAAAATACAGGCTTGAGAAGTTGTGGACACCTTATGCTGTACCTCACTAGGCAGATTGTATGTGTGACTTTTTTGACGAATCTTCCATAGCCCTTTAAGCCAGATATGATAGATTATGACCTTTAGATAATATTTGCTACATACTTCTTAGCTCTTATAGACCCATTGCTGAGGCACGCCTTTTCCAACTACATGGAGGGTAATTAACGTACTGTGCCACGCTGGCGAAGTGAAGTGACACCATCAGATGTGAACGAAATAAGTTACGTCAGTTTGTTGATACCTCTAAGGTGGGGCATAAGCGAACATTTTGCGTGATAGTTAGCGATAAGAAATGATGGGGCCGAAAACCTAAAGAAGGAAAACTTAATACAAAACCCTTTTTTTTATTTTACGTCGGAGATCCATAAGGATTCCCGGCCTTTGGGGACTGGCCGGGGTATGTGGGACTCCGGGGCGCGTAGAGATGGTAGAGATGTGGGACTCCGGGGCGCCCCGACCTACCCACTAATACCGACGGCGATCCTCGACTGCCCAAACCAGGGCCACGGGATTCACTCCCATTACGGGAGCATGCTCCGTGACCCTGGGGGCCTTGGCCCGCCTTTTACAAAGCTAGTGGAGCCCCATGCTCCAAGGCGGGCCCCTCCGATTTATGAAGGCGGGGAGCTGTATTGCCCTCCCTCATTCCACCGCTGGGGGGCGCACGCGAATCACGGCGCACTATCCTCCCGGGGCCTTAATACAAAACCCTGTGCCAACCCATCTGGCCAGCGTGGCACTGTATGCTAATTAGCCGCCATGTAATGAGACGAGGCTCGGCTAAGCAGTGTGTCATTTATGTGCTGAGTAGTAGTTAGGGCCCCCGCGCATTTAGGCGGCCAGTCGCGCGGCCTGGCCGCATAATGCGCGGATTGGTCGCGGCGGCCAATAGGCCGCGTATGTGACGCAATGTTTTTCGTTGGCCGCGTAATGAGCGCAGCTATATACATCGTAGAAGAATTAGTTGGCCGCAGCGACTTGGCCGCGCGGCCTGGCCGCATAATGCGCGGAGGCCCTTAGAGTCAAACGTACCCATAGTGTTGGCACTTCACTTCACAACTCGTATGTGCGTATGTGCTGTCATATTTGACATTTGGGCTATGTTTAGATGAACCACTTGTAAGAAAAGTAATAAAAAAAAGCAAACATGAGTGTCACACATAAACACCGCACACAAATAGCAAACACGAATAGCTTTGAGTGTCAGCATATTAACAAAATGTTGAATTAATTAGTGTCGGAATATATTTTATTGAAAAGGCCATAAACCTAATAGGTACATGTTAAAATATCATCATCATCTCAGCTCATAAAAAACTCTTGGCCAAGTCTGACCTGCTCCAAATAAATAGCGCGGAATCAGCCTACTTTGCACGCTGGCCAAACGAGATAGCACAAAATTTCTTCTCTTGCGGCAAGATTTATTTGGTTCTTACGACAGCCTCAGGCTAGAAAGGGGAGACTCTATTTCGATTGGTTTCTTAATCGCAAAATGCTAATTAACCCCGTGTCTTGAATGCAGCATAATTGTGTAAGCTAGCTTCATCCATAAACAATGAGGACAATCTAGTCTACAACTAACTCAATAAAATTCCTTTTATACCAAACTAGTTTCTGCTCGCGGTTTCATCTTAGTAGATTGCAAGCCTGTACCATACCGAACATGTTAAAATACTACTTTTACTATCTTTTACTGTTCCACTTCTTTCCCCAAATCCTATTAATATTATAAACGTGCAAGTTTGTAATTAGGGATGGATGGATTTTTGTTACTCTTTCACGTAAAAACTACTGAATGGATTTTAATGAAACTTTACAATAACATAGCTTATACATCAGAATAACACATCTATGCTTATCTTATGCACTATCTTATGCACAGAATAAGGCTATCATTTATAACGATATACCTATTATGAATTATCCCGAATATAACGATAAGTGTCAAGTAAGCGCGGGTGAAACCGCGGGGCGCAGCTAGTAAACAATAAGTAATCGGATTAGTAGTTCAAACATAAATACAATGTATTTAAAAAAGTGTTTGTAGCTGTGTTTCATACCGCCACATTATGAGATTTAAAGAACAACTTTTCTATAGTATACAAACCTGGTGGTAACCATAACGACCTTTAGAAAAAAAAATACAATTTGGCACAGTCGTCCGGAATAAAGGTGTGTTCATACATTCCGAAAATTCATTTATGTATAAAGCGATATTAAATAAAAGATTTACTTCTTAATGGTTCTGATCGTTTTCTTTTAATTAAATCAATTTACTGTTAAAAGATACCGAGATTAATCCGAAACGTATTCTATAAACAATATTAAAGGTTTATTCATAAATACAGAAAATCTTCTGTTCATTATCTTGACTCAGAGAATTATACAAATGATTGTATTCGATATTTTTAGTATATGCGTGACGTGTCATGTGGTGACGGATTTAGAAAACATAGTGTCACCACGCCATTCCATGCCGAGGGTTTCGTATGACCCGACAAAATAAATTGACAAGGCCGAAAACCTAGCCGCTTAAGGTGGATGCTCCAGGGTAGCCCGCGAAATTAAAATTTTCTTACGTTTTTTGCAATTTGCAGGTTAGTGCTAGGTTGTATGTTGATTAAAATGTTATCCGCGGCTATAAGACGTATGTAGTTATAGAATTATAATCATCAAAATCATCAATACAACCCTTCCAGCCCATAAAGGTGCAAGAAAAACTTTTTCAATGTCAAAGTCATTCTTGCATCTTTATGAGCTTGGAGGGTTGTATTGATGAGTTTGATGATTATAGCTCTGTAACTACATACGTCTTACAGCCGCGAATCAAAGGTTCATCATCATACAACCTAGCACTAACCTGCAAATTGCAAAAAACGTAAGAAAATTTGAATTTCGCGGGCTACCCTGGAGCATCCACCTTAAAAACAAAAACCTAATACGAAACCCTGTGCCAATTCGTCTGGCCAGCGTGTCACAGTAGGCTAATGACCCTCACTGTAGTGAGAGGAGGCCCGACCTGGCGGTGGGTAATTAATGAGCTGATTGGTAGTAGTATATCTACCTACACTAATATGTAAAATTGGAGGTCTGTGTCCCGATATTTCAATTTGCAGCCAAAACTACGCATCGCAGACGAATAGTGATTGTATATACAAGGCTCCCATTGTGCAAGTGAGAGTGTTGCAAGTCCATACAGGGGTTCAAACATGTTAACTTTAAAAATGTGAGACTATCATTGGTCATATGGTATGGATTGTTCTATAAATTCCTGCAATGATCTAGAAAGTTCTAAAATATATGCCTAGATTATGATCGAATGAGAATGTTCTAGAAAATTCTAGAATGATCTACGAAGTTCTAAAATCTACGTTTAGTAAATGATGACTCAGCAAAGCGGCTAGCTATTCACAGCTAGTATTCGATATAAAATTGTTATTTTGTTACTCACAACGTCATTGCCACTGGAACATGGGTTTTCACCACGGGCTCTAGCACGACGTACCATGTGACAGCGATTGAATCCCCGGCAGGCACGGTCTGATTTACGCAAGGATCCTTCCACGTGACAGGTTACGTATTGAGCGGGTTGTGAACGCTGCCCATGCTTCTTAAACCTGTACAGATGAAGAAAGCTCTTATATCTTCCATGTCTTTTTGGGCACCGGTCTAACTTGGCTAGCTGCCAGTACATTATGACCGTAGATCTAGGTCGCTTATGATACACCTTTTTTTTTGTTGTCGCTGGGGAAATGCTTTATGCATACCACCCTGGGGAGAGGTCGGTGATTATGTGGGACTCTGACAAGGTTCGTCTACCCAAGAGTCGTCAACCCACTAAACCCCAGCGATATACCTTCACACGGCGCGCTTGGAGCGCCACAAGTTCGCGTAAACGCATTCTACTGTGTGACGCCCCGGCGTGGTGCCCGCGTTGTGGGCAAGCGACTGTCAGAGAGGGCGTCCCGGTACACTGGGACGCCCTCAGTCATCGAGGCTTTCGTCAGTGGCGGTTTGCTTATGATACCCCTAGGATAACCTCAGCGCGATCACCGAGCGTGGGTATGAAAAGTTAGATACGTACATAGGCTTGACTTCTGTACACTGATTATTTTGTGACGAGACATTCCTTCCTCCTCCTTTCCCGCGGGTCTGTTCACTAGATGTTGGCAAAATTTAACAAAATTGTGCGACAACAGGATCTCGTAGCCGCTTCTTACCTTGTCCCTGTGTACTACAAGACTTAACTTACCTCACAATGAATCGGCGCTTATCATTGGCCAGAGCTTCTTCAATTTTGTGAATGCCATCAGGCTCTTTTGGGATCAGCAGTTCTCCATTTGGTCCCAGCATGTGACTTTTCGGCATTATTTGCTGTTTAAACGTTTTGCGGTCTTCTTCATGGATAATATTTAATACGTTTTGTCCGAGTAGCTCAAGCTGTTTAATAAATAAATCCTTTAAAATATACTGAGTATTTTTTTATATAAATAATAAAGGGGAATTAGTGTGGTTGCACTAATTCCAATGCTATTGGGGCGATGTATTTATGAAAACGAAATGGTGAATATAGACTTGTTTTCAGTCTTTGTGTCTTGTGTTGAAAATAGGCTTCAACAGATACGACAGTACCTAAGGAAGTTATTGATTTGATGCAATGTCACGATTTGTTTAGTATTACAAGTAGCCGAAAGTACAAAGATGATCTATTGTCCAAAGTAAAATATATAATTCACCGGTGTGTAGCTTTTTTCGCAATTGTTACACTATGTTTGATAGCTGTGTACGAGCAAATGTGCGTAAATAGAAGCATTGCAACAGATTGGCTCGTTACATTTGTTTTGTGCCAAACTTCAACCGTGTTTTGATCGACTGTCAAGAAAACAAAGCTTGTTTCCCGAACATAATATAAATTACCTAGTAAAAGCTTTTCAGTCATGTTTTAAGAAACTCAATCAAAAATACAAGATTTAGATAGACTCATACAACGCAAAATTATATTTTCTTTTGTCTCTTCAGAATTGGCCGCTTAGAGAGCGGTGTGGTTGGGACAAATTCTTGTCTAAACTAACTCATTAATAGTCAAGAGAGACATCCCTTAAGATATTCATAGCTATGTTAGGCTTCATCTAAATTGATGGATGGAAATTAGCCCGCCAGACGGTGCAAAATGGCTTTAGAAAAGCAAGCAATAAAAATCAACTTCCTCGAGCACTGAAGTAGTGAATGAAAAACGTTCCAATAGTTTTGTTCACGTTAGAGATATACGCACCTCGGTATATCCCAAAGATTCCTGTATATTTTGGGACACAACGACTATGAGTCCCCTATACGTCGTTGTAAGTAAAAATCCGTTGAGCAGACCAAGCAACGCCTGAGATGTTCCGGCGCTGAAGGGTCGATCGCTCTGGTCAATCGTATCGCCAAATACTGCAACAAGAGATTTCATATATGATTAGTCCCAAACCTTGCTATTTTCTATCGACGTACCTATCTGCTAAATTCAAAACTTCTTGCCGAGTGACATAACTGACATGTTTTTCATGGTCGAGTACTTGGTGTTTCTGTATGTAGCGCATTGAATAAAACAAGTCCAACCATGGTCTAATTTTAGTTATGGAACATAGATATGTTCTCCACGCTACGAGGATATGATTATAGGAGGATTCCTACAACAATATCCCCCTATAATCGTACATTCATATAACGGAGCCAATTACGTAGCTCTGACAATTTTAGCTGCAGTGTATCAGGTTAATTTGATGTTGCAGCGTTGTTTATATTTGCCAGTGTTTCGATCAATTTGATTGGAACTAGTTCTAATTTTGATATTCCCATTTGCACTCTCTAGGCACACTAGCACCTGAGCGAGCCTTTCTAAAAAATATAGAGACATAATAATGACCAAATTTGCACAAGGTTTGTTAATTATTAAAGCCATAGATTTTTCTGATCCGTTTATCTAAAATAAATATCTACCTATCGGACATCTATTTACATCCCCCTTAATGTTAAGGGTCTAACCTAAACTTTATTTTTAATTTTTTGGAAAAAGTTTCTTGAGTTTATGTTTTTATGATACAACATACAAAAATACACACAACCCTAAATTTTCACCCCTCTACGATCAAGGCCTATTTTTTAATAGCGATATTTATGTGGCAAAACAACGTTTGCCGGGTCAGCTAGTAATAATAATTATAAAAGTAAAGGAATTTGAGATTCGACAAAGAAAGTCTGTTTAGCTGTTTGAAAATTTGCTATAAGTGCTTATTAAACTAAAAAACCTTAGGTTATAGAAGTTGTTAGCTATTCGCAATGGCGCGACTCATACGTGCTTATCCTACAACTGCTACAGATAATTTAAATTTTGGATTTTACAGGACTCTTTAGGTATGTCCATTTTGGTAGTAATCATCAACATTAGTATTTTCATACTCATACGAGTACATAGAAGTTTCATACATAGAGTTCAATGTATTGTCTGAGTCTGTTTTTCTGGTAGGTATAATCTGTGTGTCTTCAACCTATAATCTCTGTGTCTTCAAGTCGAGCGTATCGTCGACAGGATTTTCACTAGCAGCCAAACGCTTACCTATTCACAGTAAAAAAGAAAACTTTGACTCTATGTGCTATTTATCTCCGGTTGGTTACCAAACGATGAACTCTGATAGCGGCTGCTATTCGATTACCCGATGTGCTAAATCATTGTCTGTTACGGGTCGTGTGGCATCGGTTACCTTGATAAACATGTTGAATAACCACGTATTACGTACATGCACTGGGTGATTGGCGAACAGCGTATTTGATAATTTGCATACAACATAATATACAAAGTCATCATGATTAATTCATCGGATGTCAACAAGATCATAACAGATTAATAAATACAAAATTATAACAGTTATTGTAGATAAGTGTAACATTATGGAGTACTTCAAGGATTTTACCGTTTTTGTTCGCATGTTACACTTGAGAGATGGTTTGTGTAAATTATTGCTTATCACTAACACTTAGTCAAAGAATACGAGTAGATAAAAGCATTTCATATTTGCAATATTTTGAGTAGTTATAAAGATAGAAAACCAATTACCAGAGATACACGTTGAGAGAAAATAAAAAAAAAAAATTAGGACCTTTAAGCTTTATAAATAAATTTTCAAATTTTTTTTCGAAAATAGAAATAATGACAAAAATAAATCCTTAAGAATACTTTCTTGTTGAACAAATATGTTTATCGTTAAAAAAGTCTGCAGACCATAAATAAGTGATGACAAATGACCGCGTCGTGTTTATTTTTCAACGATGCCGACGTAATACCTAAGTGTAATGACTCATTTCGCAATAGAATTTCGCAATTATTGGATAAGGTTATGGACGCACCGAGCTGCCTAGTTCTAGTAGATGCACAATCATCATTGCTGTATGACATTGGTACCGAAATAGAGACGCTCTCATTGCAGTGGCAGTGTGTTGACGCCCTTACCGGCGTGGCATGTCAGAGCACGTGCGCGGACGCCGGTCATCACGTTACTTCGCACGATTGCATTTAATCACAAAATAAAACGGTACTTCTAAAACTTTATTCTTCTTAATAAATTCCCTTGATAGATTTCTGATCTCTTTGTACCGAAATAAAACAAAGGAAAATAACGAGTTTTACTCTAACATTCAATAGGTACTTCAGCGTGGATTTAGAATACATAGTGTCCTGATGTCTACGAGACCACCTTATTCCATCCAGAGAGTGTAACAAGAATAACAAGGCCGAAAACCGATCCGTAAGAGAAATAAAACTATATGAAACCCTGCGCCAACCGTCAGGCCAGCGTGGTACAATAGGTTAATTACCCTGCATGTAGTTGGACCGACTCAGCAGTGGGTAATGTGTGGGCTAAGAACATTTTTTAATTTTCTGAGAACAATACTAATAATCTACTACTAAACGGCAAAACAGTTACACATAATTATCTTTATAAATCTTGGTTTGAATTCATTTGGGGTTTGAAGTTGCATTTAATACTTTTATGTGGTTGATGGATGTTCCATTGATATTCAATTCAATAAAATTTTTCGTTATAAATTCCATCTTTTAGAAAAATATTAGCATAAATATATTACCGTATTCGAATAAAACTATTTCGAATATAACTATTCATTTGCATTTTGATGTTAATGTAACGTACTTAAAGGGAATGACATATTTATGATACGTGCTATTTTATTACTTTATTCCAAATTATATCTACTCTAAATACGATACACGTCATACCTTATACATTTTACTTAGTGCTTAATAGTATAGGTTACAATTAAATAACGGCAATTATTTACCTATTTGTAGTAATTTACTTATCTTTAAATAACATATTGTTTTATGTGGTTCCGATATTGGGACACCAAATTTCGGTCCCAGATATTATGACGGATTTTAATCCAGTTCTACATTCAAATGAACTCAACTGGTCAACTGTCATGAGTTTATGTTTGTTTTAGTTATAGTGTCGTGGAAATCACGATGTTTTAGCTACAGATGTTACCAATAACATTATTATTTTTGAAATTTTGATTTCCTACGCAGTAATTATTAAAGGTTAAATCGCCTTCAAAACTGACGTGGCGTTATCTATTTAAAAAAAAGGAACTAAGCCAATTTATTGTCTACGTCACAAGAGGAGAGGCAGAAAATCTTCGTCTATCCAAACATCATCAGTATGGTGGTCGGTTTGGCTCCATCGTTTTCTCTGTCCTGAGAGATGGGAGCCTTCAAATGCCACGACACACAGCAAGGCTTGCCCGGCGATAATGCCGATTGATACGGATCCCCAACCAACAGCAGGAGCAGAGGTGCGTCCGGATGTGAGGACCAGATCTGCCTTTGTGGGGTTGGGAGCATCCAGAGCTACCCATTAAAGCGTCTACATTAGCATAAAACATCTGCGCCTTAAGATCACTTATTGTGCATCTTGCATTTCTCTAGCTAGAAGATAATTTATTTATGGTGATTTAGATTCATCATTTGATGCCTACATTGCAAATTGTGGCATAGGACGGCATGAATAGTTGATCAGGCAATCATTTATCATCATCATAATTTCAATAAAATATAAGTAATTTCAAAATTCGTAAGTTTTTATCGAAAAACTGTATTTATTACTTAATCTCGTTAAACATCCGCACAAGTATAACTAGAAATAGTATTTTAGTTAGCTAGAGTTTTAACACGCAGATTGTTTGTTAACTGAATTGAGATTAAAGATATTTTTACAAAAATTGATTTCTGCGTATAATCATGTCTCAAGTTATATGTCTCATGGTTGATATGCGTGCCAATGGGCTCACTACCAGGGATGCTGAAGACCGTGCGAAGTGGAGAAGAAACGGTCGGAAAGCTGACCCCGGGCGCCGAAACGAGATTTTGGGCTGCAACCGGGATACAAGGCTAAGATGATGATGATGAATCATGTCTCAAGTTACAGGTGTAAACAAAATATAATGCAAGCACGGTGAAGTGTACAACGGCAAAGTTGGTGGCAGTAGTTAGTTAATTATAAAATCAAAATAACAAATATTTGACGCCACGGAAATTCAAACCTTTGTTTGGTTGCTGAAATGCAGTTCCAATCAAAATCAATATTTCAATATGCTGGGGTAACCGACAGCAATTTGACTGAAGTTTGTGCCCGGTAATTGGTTTAGAGTGTCCAGGTGTACGCTAACAATTTGATTGTAAATGTAACGTGCAGTTCTAATGTCAGGTAATTTACTAAAAAAAATTGTATTGTATAATCTTACTAATATTATAAACGTGAAAGTTTGTAAGTATGGATGGATGGATGGATGGATATTTGTTACTCTTTCACGTAAAAACTACTGAATGGATTTTAATGAAACTTTACAATAATATAGCTCATACATCAGAATAACACATAGGCTACAAGTTATAAAGATATTATGTGAATTACAACAATTTAAACAAGTCGAATTCAAATTTTCTAATTGTCAAATTTTCGACCATATTAAACTATAGACAACATAACGTTGACGCTGTCAGTTGCGTTTTCTTAAGGTAGGTTTTATACGGACGGGATAAAAATCTCAGGTATCCTATGTCCAACTTTCTTTTTGTTTTAAATATATATAATGCGGAACAAAGTTCGCCGGGTCAGCTAGTATTTACATATTTACAACATTAGGTAATATGATTACTTAAAAATACCAACTAACCTACACTAAAATAAAAGTCCCTGTAAGCAAGGTTCCGAACATACTGGCAGCGTTCCCCCTTTGAACCGCTAGATTGATTCCTTGCCCGAGGTAGCTGCCAGCTGTCCGGTCTCCTGTGATGTCGTCTAACCTTTTTGCTATTTCCTTAATAAGGCTTATAGCGCTAGGACTTGCTGTTGACGTTCCTTAAATTGAAATTCGGGTACGTACATTAACGGTCAGTACCTACATCTTCTATTTAAACAAACAACTGAATATACGTTTCTAAGTCTCACCGTTTTGGTTTTGACATTTTGTACAAGGTGAAAAGGTGGTAAAATATAAAGAAATTACAACGAAATTATTACAATCAACTATATTATTTTCCCATAAATCACAAAACAGTGTACTTTGCACATTCATCAATAGATTTGCGTATTATAAATGAAGGTAAATGTAATTGAAATAGAATTCTATTCGCAAACCGAATTGACACTTTATTTATTCCGTACACATTCATGGCGCTTAATGTTCATAGCGAATATGCGAATACAAATAGTGAAGAAAAGTGCCGCCATTATTAATTATTTGAATTAGAATTATCTTCATCAAACGCCATCCAAAGATTCACTGACATTGATAGTATTTAGATTATTTGCATTTGGGTATTTAAAATTCAGCCGAGGATTACTTTGTTGCCGTTTTCCCCCTAATTGCCCACAGACCCCATTTCTGAATATATTTTCTCAATTCACTAATTACGTGATCTGCTTCTAGCGTTCCTTTTGTCGGCTCCTACGACACCCTCTGCATGGATTGGGGTGGTAACACTATGTATTCTAAATTCGTCACTAAATGGATAGTTGTTGGACATTTGATAGTGTTACAATAAATTAATAAAATGTTTTAAAACTAAACTATTGGATCATTGTTGTAATTGTTAATGCGGTAATATCGTAAGCTCATATGCAAAACTTCGTCATACAGTCTTTATAAAAGCATTGTGAGATTAATTATCCATGTTGCATGGAAAGTTTTTTAAAGAAGCGTATACATTGAACGCTATTATATATAAAAAAATATTTACATCACAGTTTTCTTCCAGACATTTTTTGATGTATGTTTTCCAAATTTTCCAGAATGTCTATTGAGTCGGTACCATTGATTTTTTCGTTTAGGGAAGTTCTAGGAGAAAGGTCGTAAATAGCTCTTACAGCCATTTTTGTAATATTCATATGCAATCAAGGTTTGCAAAGCATCCCATAACTAGCCGTTTTTAGATACATGTACTTAGGAATTTAAGTTAAATTATGGGCGTGTTTCTACAAAAATGGCCCACCGTGCACCTCTATGAATAGATTTGCACTTTGCACTAGTTTGTTGGCGCCGGCATGTAACTGGCTCAGTCACAGCAGCGAGTTGCTACATTGTAAATACTGTTCGCAGCCCACCGTCACAAACAACGATACTCCACGTCCAATTTGTTGGCATTACTGTAAATTCACGCCCTAACGATGCGTGGTACAGGCGCTAATTGCAACTAATATTATAGACAATGTACGACATTTAAAATAGTGTTACATTTATTAGATCTCACGGTATTCGGAAATATTCTATATTCCTTGGATTGCACATTAGTTGGATCCCGGAAATATGTTCTTTAGCTGTATAGCAGTTCAAAATTAGTCTTTATGATATTTTATCTTTTTTATACTATTCCTGGATCGCGGGCTTTTGCGGTTACTCTGTCTCCAGGTTATATCAAGACCCTTGCCGGACCCTTTTGTTAGAATTCATCATGGATAACCGGCCGTAGGAAACTATCTCGGATATGGGACTCCGGAGCGCGGAAAGTTCGCGTTTTTTTTCGTTGCAAATCCTCGTGGGTACTCGTGCATTGGGAACTAGCTAGAATATGTGGAACGCCGAAGCCCGGAAAGATGGCCCTGACTTACCCACCAAAACCAACGACGTTCCTTGACTACCCGCTTCAGAACTATCGGGTTGCGATCCCCGATAGGGGATAAAATAGAGCCCCAAGCTCCGAGGCATGCCCCTCGGCTAAGATCTCCCCACTAAAACCAAGTGGGTTCCTCGACTGCCCGCTTTAATGCCGTGGGTTGCGCTCCCGGTGTTGGGGTAACATGCACTGCGACCTACGGGTCTTACGATGCCTGACCCTGCACATGCAGCGTAATCAAGACTAAACATGTCATGCCAATTCAGATACATGTGCTAATACGGAAAAGAGAAAAAAATAAATCACCTTGGAGGTAATTTTTTTTCCATAGCCAATTATGAATGACGTCTGCGGTCACTTTGAATTAGGTAAGTTCCTCTATGCAAACAGATGTCGTTGCTTGAATGTATACCGCGATATAAGTAATGGCAAATGACTGCATAGGAAGGTATTTTATTGTTTGGTGTAAAAAAAAAACCCCTACTGTATCGCGGGACCGATTACTAACATTTATGTAATTCACGAACACAAATGACACCCGGTCTCAGAGCAGGTGCCTCAGGCTTACACAAAAACACTTTCCTGACTCCGGAATCAAACCGGGGACACATGAACCGAAGAAGACACAGCCTATCCCTAGACCAACAAGGTACTCAAAATGCATTGGTGTTCTGTAACATTCAGAATTATAATAAAAAAAATCTTATAGGGATATAAGGATTAGTTATCCAAAGACTGTGTAATAAATCTTTCCGTAAACATTAAGGTGGATGTTCCAGGGTAGCCCGCGAAATTCAAATTTTCTTACGTTTTTTGCAATTTGCAGGTCAGTGTTAGGTTGTATGTTGATTAAAATGTTATTCGCGGCTGTAAGACATATGTAGTTATATAATTATAATCATCAAAATCATCAATATAGCTCTCCAAGCTCATAAAGGTGCAAGAAAAACTTTTTCAACGTCAAAGTTATTCTTGCACCTTTATGAGCTTGGAAGGTTGTATTGATGAGTTTGATGATTATAACTCTGTAACTACATACGTCCTACAGCCGAGAATCAAATGATCATTATCATACAACCTAGCACTGCCCTGCAAATTGCAAAAAACATAAGAAAATTTGAATTTCGCGGGCTACCCTGGAGCAACCACCTTAATTACAAACAGAAACCGTCACGAAATCTTCAAACAAAGTGGAGATGCTTCTCAATACTAAAAAAAGCCTATTCTACCACCTATTCTCGGACTTACCAAACATGCACAAATCATCATAAAATCGGGCAAGCCGTTGCGGAGGAGTTTGATAACAAACATTGCGACACGAGATTTTTATTAATTAGATTATCAATATTGGTATGGGCACCATTTAAGCACAAAAAAAAAACAATATTCAACCCATAAATGACCAACTGTTGAGTCGGGCCTCCTCCAGTGGAGGGTAAGTAACCTACCAACCCGTCAGGCCAGCGCGGCACAGGGGTTGGTAGCAAGTTTTCCTTCTCTTGCGGCTAGGTATCGGCCTTGACATTTCCTTTTCTCAACTGTGACGTAAGAGCCGACCTTTCGGAGGAATGGGGTGGTGACACTATGTATTCTAAATCCATCACCACAAGGACAATTACTAAAATTTTGAACTGATCAATCAAAGGTACACTGATGTGTTCATTTTTATTATTTTAATTAATAAATACTAGCTGACCCGGCAAACGTTGTTTTGCCAAATAATTAACCATCCCCCGCGCAACTCCCTTCCCCACGCATATCCCACCCCGCGCAACCCCCGCGCAATCCTCTAGGTCTTATGGTTCCAGAGATATCGTGATGACTCAATCTATCTATACAACATTGTTTTGCCATGTAATTAAATAGGGGTTGATCGTAGAGGGGTGAAAATTTAGGGTTGTTTGTATTTTTTTATGCTGAATCTTAAAAAAATAAAAGCAAAAAAATTTCTCTAAAAAATAAACATTGTTTTTTTTTACCACCCCCTTAAAATTTAGGCGGATGAAAAATAGATGTTGTCCTATTCTCATACCTACCCAATATGCTCACAAAATTTCATCAAAATCGGTCAAGCCGTTTCGGAGGAGTTTGGCATCTAAAACTGTGACACGAGAATTTTATATATTAGATGTAGTTATTGTAACACAATATTTATGGCGATACCGATAAAATGTGGCGTGCCTAAGCTTCCTTCCTCACACCTACCCATTTATGAAATTAATATTCTTATTTAGTGACTCACGATGCAGTTGATAGGTACGTGGCTAATCGACTTAGCTAAGTACCTACCTGCATAGAACGTTAGGTATCTATTACGGTGCACACAGATATGCGAGTCTGTTTACAACGTTGTTTCCTTCTGAGAAAGCCTAGAATATTATACTACAAATTAATTAGGTACAGAAGTCAAGCTCTTGCATATACCTCAGTTTTATTCCTACGCTCAGCGGTTGCGGTCTTGTTATGATGTCTAGCTGATATAGCTAATTTAAATGCTTCATGCAACTATTAACATAGGCGGATTTAAGCCATTAGGAATTATCTACCAGTCAACCTTATGCAAAAATACTATCTCGGTGGTCGCACTCGCATTTATTTGTTTGATTAATTGTGGAGAATAAAACATCTGACCCATAAACTGCACAGTTACAATAAATCTATACTGTTGCTCCATCTTTGTACAAAAAACAAAATCACAAGACACTTATCTGATACTGAAAAACATTCCCTTCCGAGACATCGTGAGCGTGAGCCATGACTTTGTGTGCGTTGCTCGAGCGCGTATTGTATATGTAGTTCTGTACCTAATTATTTTGTGACTATACGTCATTACATACGCGGATTTTTACTTTAATACCTAATACCAAATATTCTAGGATTCCATAAAAAACCTAATTTCTAATTCATTTTATGAAACTCCATGGAACTGTCTAAAATGTATTTTTGAAAGATCTGGGTCCCAAACCTAATTCTAATATTAGATTTTATTGTTGATTGTTGGTTTTGACAGTTTATCGATGATACGCTTTGACAGAAGAACTCGACTGAAATAGGATGCAGTTTCAATTAGTTTACAACATTAATAATCTTTCAGATTAATCATTTCTTATGTATCAACATCATTTTGATGACATCTCGATCTGTAATTACTTACAGGGGAACGTACCTACAGGAAAAATTATAATGGTCATTAAATGACACAATACACTAATTAACAGTATACATAAAGAATAAACGCCTTCGCAACAAAATACACAACACAGTTCAGTTTACTTCTAGTTTAAAATAGGTTGAAAACAATCATATTGACGTCACAATTCAACGTTAATTTCGCAGTTATTCAGAACTGTCTCCTATTTTATCGAAGTTATACCGTCGTAAGTATAAAATGACATGCCATTAATAATATGATACAAAATATGCGCACCTGCATCGCTCCGCGTTAACGCGTAAGGGGAGATGGTAGCCTCTATTAGTGATTAGCATACAACGTATGAACATTGTAATTTAGTCGAGTAAATCCTGCGTAATTGGTATGGATGGAGTTTGCATTCCAACAGATAACAATTACTGCACGGAATGTGGTGAAACTAGAAAAATATTTGCAAATTAAGACGCGTAACTAGATCATTCCGTTGCTTACATTAATGATAGGTCCTTGAAAATGCATACATAGTGAGGAAATTCAAATATTACACTACCTTTGCAGCCCATAAACGATAAGACACTGAATCAGGCATACTGTAAAATTATGAAGGCATATTATAATAATCTATCTGGCCATTAAATTTTAAGGAATCCTCGATAGAACTGGAATAGATCTGATGATATTGAAACCGCTCGCCTTGGTATGTAAAGACAATGGCTATGATCATTGTTTTATAAAATAAAATGCTTCTTCCCATATTGGCGGCAGAAGTTGCTAGTTATCACCATCTCTCACCATTATTATCATTATCAAAAAGGTCAAAACATTTATTCTTAGATACTTCTACTGCTCAGCCCATAGTTGACCCACTGTTTAGTCGGGCCTCCTCCAGTTACATGGAGGGTAATAAGCCTACTGTGCCACTCTGGCCAATCGGGCTGGCACAGGGTTTCATATTAAGTTTTCCTTCTCTTGCGGCTAGGTTATCGGCCTTGACATTTTATTTTGACGGCCTCTTACGACACCCTCAGGATGGAATGGGGTGATGACACTATGTATTCCACACGGATAATTTCTTGGATGTTGACAGTAAATCTGAGAGTGCGGGTTTTGCGACGATTTCCTTTCCACAGGAGATAGCACATTTAACAAGCTTATTAAGTATCAGCCTCCTTGCAGTCTTTGCTGGAATCCATTGCAATGTCAGCTATATAAGAGTACGATGCAAATTAAAAATAAGCTATCGGAACACCGTAGTCTGTGTGACGGATTTAGAATTCAGAGTGTCACACCCCATTCTATATTGAGGGTGTTATAAGAGCCGACAAAAGGAAACGACAAGGCCGATAACCTAGCCTTAAGAGAAGGAAGACTTGAAACGGAACCCTGTGCTAACAGCACAAAAGGCTCATTACCCCCCTCTGATGGGAGGAGGCCCATCTCAGCAGTGGGTCATTTACGGGCTGATTAATAGTAGTATCATCGGAACACCTCTGAAGCCAGTGACGCCCCGAGAAGTATGATGTAAAGCATTTTTGCTTTTGACCCATCTATACTACTCATAATATTATATAGTGGAACGATTTTTATGTAAGAATGTTTGTAAAGAATTGGCACAAAAAGTGCTGGACCGATTTTAAAAATTCTTGCTGCATTTGAATGCTACATTATCACTGATTAACATAGGCTATTTTAATTGCAAGAAAAAAGAAGTCGTATGTTCCCTGCGAAGCCAGGACGGGCCGCTAGTATATATTTTTGGTATAGGATAAAGCTTCTGAGATTGCAAGTAATTTCAATGACAAATCACACAATACACTTCTAATTTTAAAATAATGATTGGACACTTTCTGATTGGATGAAAAACGCTGCCCCTCCGCGGCATGCGTTTTGCGACCTATCGGTAAAAGTTACGATTTTTTTACCAGTAACTGTCTCGATATATATGAACGATATACTGAATTTTAATAGCAGTGTTGTAGTGAAATCGTCAATCGCCATTTCTTGAATAAACCAACCCTACTTTTTTATTTTACTAATTTAATTTCAAAGTTCCTCTAATGAGCCTTAGAGGTCTTTTGACAAGTTATAACAATAAAATAACATGTAAAACTTAGGTACCATTTGAAATTCAAAATCAATTATTATCTTCTACTACTGGTTGGGAATATAGCTTTACAGAGAAGAGCGGGCAAGAAACTCAATAGTTGCTATTTTTAGATCGCCATTTTTAGGTACCAAGCCGGGATAAGACAGATTTGTGTGAGCAAACTCGCGCAATAGTCGCAAAGGGCCAAACATCAGCCAGATCTAGTCAACAATAGTAACCTTCTAATGCCCGAGCCAACCGACCACCAGCAACGGCACCTGTTCACGGGCTTGTGACAGCCATCGCCCTCATCAAACGAAAGCTTACTTACCGTATTGATGTGATCGTAAGTAGTGAGCTGTCAGTCTCAGGATTCCTGTCTTGTCCATTTTGCGTTTAGAAGCAACCACCGGAGGCACCATCGAAGCCAACTCCGAGATGGATTGGTTGAGCTTGTCTCTTCGCTGCTTTTCAGCCTTGTTCCGTAATTCACGGGGATTGTCCCTGTATATAAATAGAATTGTTAAGTTTAATTCGCCTAGACAATATATCTATACTGGGAGCCTAATCTATACAATTATATAAAAATACAGTGTCTGTTTCTAATATTAAAATAACCGCAAACACGGTACAAATACTACGTTTTTTTTTCAATTTGTGTCTGTCTGTTTCAGCTAATCTCTGAAATGGCTGACCTATTTTGACGGAACTTGCACTGGCAAATAGCTGATGGATAAGAAGTAACTGAGACTATTTTTATTGACACCCCTCGCTTTTCCGGAGCGAGGGGCGTCGATAAAAATATTGTTACTGAAATTTCCACTTATTTGTTGGAAAATATGCCAGATTTTCTAAATTTTTGAGTGACGTTCGCGTGAAATACAGAATTAATAAGTTATTGTAAACTCTGCGATCTGAACAATTATTTAATTAATTTACTTTTAATTTTATTTAATTTTCTATCCACCTGTGATTTTGTTCAGCCCATACACGGTTTTTTTATAATGTTAACCTGGTTAAGGTTGTCGAATTCCGGCGGATGCGGGTTCAAGACCACCCTAAATGGAAATACTAAGCGGAGCTTTTTTTTTGATAAAATAAAAACGATCATTATGATGAATTTTATTATATTGTGTTCCAGATACAAATCGGCTTTCGGGTTGTTTTACTTATTTGTACTAGACCCTGCGCACTTGTATTAAATGTATATTCTTCTTCGTTCCAGGCCCATGAATGACCCACTACTGAGTCGGGTCTCCTCCAAATTCATGGAGGGAAATCAGCCTACTGTGCCACTCTGGCAAGACGGGTTGTCACAGGGTTTGTATCAAGTTTTCCTTCTCTTGCGGCTAGATGATTGGCTTCTTGCGTTCCCTTAGTCGCCTCTTACGACACCCTCGGGATGGTATGGGTTGGTGACACTGCGTATTCTAAAACCATCACCACACAGACAAATGTATATTGGTGTTGCTTTATTTATTAACTACCTATTCACCGCGACTTCATCTGCTTGAACTTAAAATTAGTTTCTTTTTTTTGCACAAACAAGTGACAGCTTTTGATGCGATATAACTATCTACATATTATTGCATATGACTAAAAGAATTAGTATGGCACTTTCAGAATAATAATATCATTCTTCATTTACAAACCGTGGACTTAATGGCTACTACGATAAGTCAACCTTTAGGTTAACTTATACATATACATTTATGTATGTATGAATAAATAAAACCATGCGTACCTACATTTAAAAGAGGCTTTGGTATATGTAGGTAAATAGAGCACGTGTGTGTGTGAGCAGAACCATTTATTTATGACGTAAGTAAAAATCATATTCACAATGAAACTCCACTATAAAATATATTGACTATGAAATATTATTTAATCATGTGTGCAAGCATAAAGTGCATAAGCTTCCTGTATTTCTACAACTGATTGTTAGAGAGTAGGCTAGAGGAAATAATCAATGTAAGGGAATATATTATATATTCGAGATATATATATTCGTTTATATTATATATATATATATATATATATATATATATATATATATAATATATATTAGATATTCGAGATAATCATGCGACTGTAATTTTTCATCAAATAAAGCTAAGGACACACTTTTTAATTAACAAAGACTCGTTCCCGTTCGTGGCGTTACTCGTGTGGTCTTGATATTTTTGTACTAAGAAGAAGAGAGTTAAAAACTACTTGTGTGATATTTTATCCAAGTATGTTGTCGGTGTGGTGACGGATTTAGAATACATAGTGTCATCACCCCATTCCAACCTGAGAGTGTTGAAGAGCCAGCAGAAGGAAATTACAAGTCTAATAACCTAGCCACAAGAGAAGGAAAACTTGATACAAAACCATGTGCCAACCCGTCAGGCTAGCGTGGCACAGTAGGCTAATTACCCTCCATGTAGATGGAGGAGGCCTGACTCAGCAGTGGGTCATTTATGGGCTAAATAGTAGCAGTAGACTTTCACATCTGTACTAATATATAGAGCTGCAGAGTGTGTTTGTTTGTTTGAACGCGCTAATCTCAGGATTTACTGGTCCGATTTCAAAAAATCTTTCAGTGTTAGATAGTCCATTTATCGAGGAAGATTATAGACTATATTTTATTTTCATAAGAATTAGGGATCCGTATGAAAATTGCGATTTATTAAAACAAGGTGTAAAATCGATTTTTATGCGTGCGCTGCAAAAACTATTGACAATACGAGTAGAACAAAATGATGCACTACGCGTTTGTAGGTCTTATAGAGATCTACAAAAAAGTCCGCGAGAGCACATATCTAACTATCATAGTTTAGTCACAATAACCGCTTTTATGTGCATAAAAAATATGCACAGAGATAAGCACGGGTTCGAAGCCCACGCGCGCAAAAGCTAGTTATACATATTACAGGTTTTTGTTACTTCCCTTTATAGATTTGGCATCAAAGGCTAGTGGCAAAAGATCGTGTGTGTGTCCTGGAACGGTATAACCATCTTAGTGTCCCAAATAAAAATAAAACACCATTATAAAGCAAAGCAATTAAAAGTGCGAAGTAATAGGTAGAGACAGAAAAAGTGACGATTTTTAATCATTGAAACTTTGACCAATCTTTTCTAATATCATTGTGAACTTTGTAACTATACTCACCAAAAAAATTAATAATCGTAGATTGACAAAACAGTTCTATTTTATTGTTCAAAATATATGACATATGCGTCGTGCTTATCTTGCAGTTTTACACAAAGTAAGCAAACAAATCTTCATTTAAGTCGGTTGAATTTCATACCTACTTAAATGTGTAATATGATATGTAAACTAAAGTGCAGTGAGCGATTTATAGTAATTTATTTATAAATGTTTTTACACCGTGTCAAGTATCAAAACCATTCTATAAATTAGTTTCCTTTATTGCCTGATCAATGAGCAAATACGGCTTTAAAGGTACGTACCTACGTAATATTCTAACATAAGTGATCGCTTAGCAAACATTGAAAATTATTGTGATTTTCATATTTAAATGTAGAAAAGAGACTTACAAGTCGATGAACTGATTTGACAAAAAAACTTCATAGGTACTTTTAAACAAGATACGATAAGCATTTTAAATGCCCTGTAATTAAAACCAGCTAATATTGGTCATTTAATACAGTAATCCGCAAAAATGAAAAAGTATGTACCTACTAACGATATTAAAAAAACACATTAAAGAAAATAATATTCCTATTTGCATTATTGCGAGTATGTTCACATTTCTCTTTCTTCCACTCAGAAATTGAAGGACGATTTGATGAACACATACAAAATCAAACCAATATACTCGTAATTTTCATGTTAATGCTACGCTTAATGACATAACAAAACAATGGTATAGTTCGTGTATTGTTAACGTCTATTTGTATTGATTGCTTGATTAAATAAAAATAAACTTGTGTGTTTTGAATATTCAGAATAAGGGTGTGGCTGCATTAGAGTGGGAAAGCGCTTTGTCGTGGAGAGCCATAAAAAATCTTTTTATTTTTATTTTACTTACACCAATTAAGGAACAGTTTTTAGCATCGAATTACATGGCGAAAGAGTCAAATATGTACCTTTGCTATGGGACTATAGGATTGATATTAACAGTTTGTGTCAATCCCACACATTGTATTTATAGCGTGCGTTATTTCTTCAAAATTAATCCCAATAAAAGTGCATGTTTTTTTTTCTCTTAGTATATCAGCTTTAATTCGTTAAACGTTATATTATTTTTGTCTTCAATACTCGACATTGACAGATTTGTTTTGAAAGCTACTTGGCTAGACCCCCAGTTTTCTATACGATGATATATTTTTGTACACCAATAATGCATAGATTTATTATTGCGACGTATTACTTACTAACAGAAGAATTTCTGCTTAATGTCCTGAAAATTACTAATGAAAGAAAAAATGTAGTACAGCCTCAATTAGATAAAATATTAGACAAATGCGGGATTTCGTGTCAATGCAAAAACACGCGCAGTACTCGCCCCGCTGTCCACCCTGTAATGTATATTAACCCTAAATATCTTTAGAGCTAACAAGAAAGACACTGATTGGCCACTTATTCTCATATGATCGATTGACGTAGGTAGACTAGGTAATATTATCTTGAGATTTGGCGAAATGGTTCTGTCGCTATGAGATCAAAGTAATTGGACAAAAAAATATATAATTTTTATCTAATTATATTCCTTTTGAGATAGTATTTTGGTCATAATCTGTATCGTTAGTTCTTATTCAGTGGCGCCAGTCGCAATGAATTATCCTGTTTCTTACGCATGTTTCGTATGGTCATTACTACCTCCCCTTGCTTGTGACTATGTAGGAATATTAAATAAATCGATTAGTGACTTGAATACAGAAATTGAATAGCATCAGTCGTATACATAAATGTCGTCACTTTTAATACCTATACGAAGAGTATGTGTAATTATAAATTTTATAGTTCATGACGTAAAAATTAAATATTGGTAATTTTTATTTACATATACATTATTAAGTAAACATATTGGTTAGATTACTTTACAGCTGTAAGTATTTCACTCTAATATAACCATTAATTTACATGTATTGAAATTGTATAAATCATTGACCCTAGCTCAGTAAAATAAGTTGTATATTTTTACAATATTTACTACGAGTATTTAAATACAAAATTTTAATCAGTCAATGTCTACATATAGAAAAATGAAAACTACTCTTCATTCGTTTTATAATTTAAAGAGAAGAATAGAAACTCTTGCAGCTATTCAACAAATTAAAGACTACTACACTACAATCAAAAATCATTTAATCAAGTTGGCTCAATAGAGCTTTTGACAAGTCAAACAACAAAATAAAATTTTTAACAAATACCACTTACAATTGAAAATTATAGTATTTACCAGAGAAGAGCCGCCAAGAAACTCGGTAATAGATCTTTTAAGAACGCCATTTTTACGTACAATGCCGATAAGACAGATGTGTGAGAGCAAACTCGTGCAATAGTCGCAAAGGCCTTCAGCCGATCTCAGATCAGCCAGATCTAGTCAACAATAGTAATCTTCTAATGCCGAGCACCTGTTCTCAAGCATAACGCATGTGACTACAACTGAAAGTGATAGTTACCAATACAGACATTTCTTTGTATAATCTTTTAGTAATATTATGTAATGATTGTGTAATATAATGAGTTAATGAATAAGAATCTATGTAAAGTCTGAATGTAAGAGCAAAACTGTGCGACTCATATTAAAAAGCTGGTTCAATATTGAAATTATTGGGACTGACAAACTTGATTTCCAATGCGGAAATATAAAACTATAAGCGAAAAGCTTAATAAAGTCGACGGCAAAGGAATGTAGACTTTGTGAATCAAAAGTACGATTGAAATTAAATTTTACCTCTGTGACGGGAAAATAGCATCGCAAATAAAGGGGAAGCTGTCTGCTAGTTCCAAATATCTCAGGAAATTTCTGTTGATTTTAAGGTAAATTAATATTGATTTTGCTAGCGTAACCAGAGACTGCGTACATTTCAAAGGAGTTCTTAGGCGTTTCCTGATTTTGTACTAGAAATGCAGCGTGCTAATAAAGTAAATATTTTCGTACGTAGTATTTTGGCCCATTGTTGAGTAGACTCCACCAATTAGAAAGAAAGAAAACTTGTTAAGAACCCGTGCCAAAGTATCCATAATTTCCCTTCATAAAGTTGGTAGAGGTCCGACTTAAGTGTTATTTATATAAAGAACATTATAATGTTAATCTGCAGCCATTTTCGTGAAATTCGTATTTGACAATGACTTTGAATCACAATGCAGGTCAAGGTAAAGTCGTTGCCGTACCGAAACACATACCTATACAGATCATAGTGTTTTTATGCATAGGTATTAATCGCATTTTCATTCAAGTAATAAATAATCTTAGCAAATGTTATATATTTCTGCCTATTGGAGTAGGAACATCGGAGCTTGAGATCTTTTTTTAAATTTAGTAATCCTCGTGGAATTCCTTCCGCTGGGGAGTAGCCGGGGGGGTATAAGGGACTGCAGGGCGCGGAAAGATGGCAGATAGCGCCCCGACCTCCCGCTAAAACCAACGGCGTAAGGTCAACTGCCCACTTCAGGGCCGTGGATTAGGGCCGTGAGATAGGTAAAACGATGCGCTTTTACGAAGGTTTAGGACATTGCTCGTACCAAAAAAGTCCGTGTGGTTATGGATTAAGATCTACTCTGCTCAGCGCATATTGCCATCCAGCATGGCAATGCAGTCAGCCTTCTTGGCACTTTTCACCAAGACAGCGTTGCGAAAGAATAAGAAGTTTCAAGCTCCTTCTATTTTAGTTAAAAACTTCCCGTATAACATACCTTTTTAAATTAGAGTCCATAAATAGTGTTTAAATTAATAGATTATAAATTGAATACCCCAGGCCGATGTGAAGAGTGTTTTGATTTTCATCATCATCATCAGCCCACATTAGTCCACTGCTGGACATAGGCCTCCCCTAATGAGATTTGATTTTACGCCCGCAGAAAAAACGCGTTTCCGAAAGAAAGTAATTTGTGCCCGATCTACCCAAGAAAACCGGTGTCCCTCCTCTAAGGCTATGGTTTTCGCTCCTCGATCCACTCTGTAGTTAGAAAGTACGCACATGTCTTATTAGTATGTAAGGATGCTTTTCTAATGGTTTCTATTCTGGTACACAAAATGAGTCTTCGAGAGCAAGATAATAAGTTCCGGTGTTCAATTGAAATAAGAGCGTAAGTGTTCATAGTATAATGTCAGGCAATAAAATTGTATGTATTTGGAAGTTCATGTTTTTAAAAGAAGGGTGACTATAGCATTATAACTTGTGAAGGATAAACCGATTGTGGTTTGTTGGAATTATGCAAATCGAGATTTACTCTCAAAAATATTCAGCCCATAAATTACCCACTGCTGCGTCGGGCTTCCTCCAATTACATGGAGGGTAATTAACCAACTGTGCCACACTGGCCAGACGGGTTAGCACTATGTTTCGTATCTAGTTTCCTTCTCTTGTGGCTTACAAGCCACATTTAGTTACAAAGTCGACTTATGTATTTTGAGAAAATTCAAGTGAATGATGAACATTTATTGCAAATTCACGCGAGTGAAGCCGAGAGAAATCCTTCGTCGTTTTTTTTTTAATGACATCCCAGTACTCGAAATCTTTATCAGACTGTACAGTAAAATTAACTCATCTTTTATTCACTTAACAATAGTATTATCGTTTTGCATTAATAGAGGTTTCAAAATCGATTTGGGACAAAAGATCGTCTACCCAGGTGCAGACATGTTATTGTCTGTTACGTATGGTCTGGGCCTTTGTGTCCAAATCGCGTACACGCATCTGACTCACGTAAGGCTGTGTTCAGATGAAACGAATGCATCACGAATATGCAACTTATCCGCTTAAGCAACATAATGAATCTACTATAGTGATGCAGATGTTACTTAGATTACTAGCTGTACCCTGCGCGCGTTGCTTCGCCACTAACTTAAATCATTTTGATGTCTTAGGTTTTCACGATCTTTACACATTGCAGGAAATGAAGAGATCACGGTTATGATCCCGCGACCACGGACACTGCAAAGTGTATGAAACGTTGGGAATAAAATAATATAAAACGATCATAACCGTGAAGAGATAATTTCCTGCAATAAAATCTTTTTTTTTTTCATCAACCCCGCTTTTCGGTGGAATTTCGTAAAATCCGTTTTGGTAAACGGACCTCCTCCTCCGACCTCTACTCAGTGAAAATAATATTCCTACCAAATTTCAAGTCTCTAGGTCTTATGGTTCCAGATGATTATTGAGATAATTATATTGAGATAATTATTGTAGTAAACATTCATTTTTTTTAAACATATGAGTTAAATCGTTGTTCGTCTTGTTTAGATTTACATATTTTATGGAGATATTCTTCTGCATAAACATAGTTTAAAAAGTACTACTAGTTTGTTTTCATGCCTTAAACTTTGAGGCTGTGGGTTTTCTTTGCGTCCTTGCTTGCCTACCGGATAGTGCACAAGACGGTTACACAAACAGGCTAACCTCAAAGACATTGGGAGCTGGCGAAAAATAATCAGCGTACCACAAAAACTAGAGCACATTGAGATGTCTCGCTTGCGCATCTCGTATCGCTTCTTCCTGCCCTACTAAAGCACATAAAATGCGATACAAACCGTCCTGCATGCACGCGTGTAGCTTGCGTGCATTGTACGAACATGATGCATTCCAAATACCTGAAGTAAAATTATCACGTGATAATCACGAGGTGTGTCATTCAGGTTTGAACACGCCCTAATGTTTGAATAAGCGATTCTGAATTATCTCTCGCCTTGCCTGTTGCGATGCGGCAGCTATGAAAGGTCGCCGATCTTGAACTTGCAACTGATATAGATTGTCAAAATGTGTGCCTACAGGAAACTGCATTAATTTGGTATATTATCGAACTAGTGTTGTTATGTTCATTATTTTATTTAAAACTAGTGGCCCGCCCCGGCTTCGCCCGTGCAAAGCGGGGGTGGGTTATACATATAAACCTTCCCCTTTAATCACTCTATCTATTAAAAAAACAGCTTCAAAATCCGTTGCGTAGTTTTAAAGATTTATGCATACATAGGGACGGACAGAAGAATGCGACTTTGTTTTATACTAGTTATGTAGTGATAGGTCACTTGCATTACGCAATTGCAACAATGGGCCGTGAGTGCATCTAGGAAGGAACACTAGCATTATTATAATATAGACATGTTATAATATCTATGAGTCGCGAAAAATGTTTGAGGAGACATAAGACAAGCCTCTTATTTTTCGCCTTGCCAATTTTATTTGGATTCACAACAGGTTAACCTGATTATGGCAACATAGTATCACCATCAGACTGCCTCGTTGGTCTAGTGGTTAGATGTGCCGCCTTTGGATCAACGGGTCCCGGGTTCGATTCCGGGGTCGGGCAAGTGTCTTTGTCTAAACCAGAGGCACTGGCTCGGAGTCTGGGTGTCATTTCTATCTATAATATGTATGTATTTACAAATAAAAAATGTATATAAGTAGTTTATCATCCATCTCGTTACCATAACACAAGCATTAAGTTGCTTAGCTTGGGACGAGATGGCGTTGTGTGAAATGTCCAAGGATATTTATTTTATTTTTATTTATTTATCCCAGTCCACGCTAAGGGTGCCGTAAGAGCTGGCAAAAGGATATATCGACCCCATAACCTAGCCGCAAGAAAAGGAAAACTTGATACGGAATCCTGTGCCAACACGTCTGGCTAGCGAAGCACAGTAGGCTAATTATCCTCCAAGTAACTGCCCGATTCAACAGTGGGTCATTTATAGGCTAAGTAGTAGAGTAGTGAGATGTGAGTGAGATGACATATGGAACTGAGACGTGGTCGCTCACTATGGGCTCCATCAGAAGGCTCAAAGTCACCCAAAGGGCAATGGAGAGGGCTATGCTCGGAGTTTCCCTGCGAGATCGAATCAGAAATGAGGAGATACGCAGGAAAACCAGGGTCACCGACATAGCCCACCGGATTGTCAAACTTAAGTGGCAGTGGGCAGGGCACATAGCTCGCAGGACCGACGCCCGATGGGGCAGAAAAGTCCTCGAGTGGCGGCCGCGTTCCGGAAGGCGCAGTGCTGGTAGGCCTCCCACACGGTGGACCGACGACCTGGTTAAGATCGCCGGAAAGCAGTGGATGCGGGCGGCCCAGGACCGGCCTTTGTGGAAATCCTTGGGGGAGGCCTATGTCCAGCAGTGGACGTCTTTTGGCTGAAATGATGATGATGAGTAGAGTAGTTGCAAGTTTAATTTTTGGTTGGTGATATGTTATATGATATTCAGATTGTTAATTTCATAATTTTTTTTCCAGCGGCAACCAAACTATTAAATATTTTTATTTATTACTAGCCCGGCTCCACACGGGTACAATTATGCATGTATTATACATATAAACCTTCCTCTTGAATAACTCTATCTATTAAAAAACCGCATCAAAATCCGTTGCGTAGTATTCTAAATCCGTCACTACACGGACTCATAATCTGTCATATTGCTACTTATAATAATAATAATAAAGCCCGTTTATTTCCAATCAAACAAATTACATGCATTCTAATTAAGCAAATGTTTAAAAAGAAGTATGATGATTGATTTATAAATATCATATTTACATTAATACTGAAAGAATAATAATAATAAAAAAACATATTTAAAATTGAATTAATTGAACGTTGTAAATATCTATTCTTCTACTATACTATCTTCGTCACCATTGATCGGAACCCCTTCTTGGGCATAGGCCCCCTCCAGCTTGCTCCAGGCCTCTCTGTCCAATGCTATCTTTCTCCATTCGCTTCCTGCAATCGCTTTTATATCGTCTATCCACCGTTTTCTAGGACGCTCTCTTCTCCTTCTTCCCGTTGGTCCTTCCCACACAGTTGCCTCTACTGACCACCTTTTGTCTGTATATATTGCAATGTGTCCTGTCCTAGTATACATTACTACTTATACGTAGTTTCAAAACACACCTGAAAATAATTGCCCCTGTATGTAATTTTAGTCTTGACTTCTACAACAACGGAAGTACAAGTTCTGCCACGTACGTGAAGTTCTAATATTATTATACCAAAGACTGTGTAACTTTACCAAGATGAGTAGGATGCACGTGTAGGGCTGCAATCTAGTTAGATAGGTTTATAGCTCACTAGTGGCGAAGCTACACGAACTGAGTGCATCGACAGTGTAATCGAATTCTTTTATGGCCTTTTGTAAACATGTTTACTAACTCCAAGTTCCCAGATCCCAAGGGAAACTCAGCAAATTCGTTTCATATTTATGATTCTTTACTTTCAGACGTTTGTTGGTTTTGATTCCTGAGGTATCGCATACCCAAAAAAGGTCAATGTAAAACTAACCCATACCTAAAATTGACCTTATTAGAAGTGACATAAACAGCCCGTCTCGGCTGCCATTCACCGTCTCTAGCAATCGTGACACGAAGGCAGTAGCGTGAAAACTAACAGCTGGTCCATATAATTACCTATATAATTACCAGACGTTCAACTTCATGGGTCATACGGCAATAGCTCCTATTAACACTTAGCCTAAAAATTACCCACTCTTGAGTCAGGCCTCCTCCAGTTACATGGAGGGTAATTAGATTACTGTGCCACGCTGGGCAGACGGGTTGGTACAGGGTTTCGGAGATACGAAAACGAATCCTTCGTATCAAGTTTTCCATCTCTTGCGGCTCGATTTTCGGCATTGACATTTCTTTTTGTCGGCTCTCTTAAAGCAACCTTAGCATGGAATGGAGTGGTGATACTATGTTACCAAAATCAGGTTGTCCTGGTGCGGACACTAATAAAATTGGCAAGGCGAGAAATAAGAAGCTTGTGTTTCGTCTTCTCAAACATTTTTCGCGGTTCATATTATTACATGTGTATATTTTATTGAGCTAGCGTTACTTCCTAGATGCACTCACGACCCAATGTTGCAATTGCTTAGTGCAAGTGACCTTGCATATGTTGACGTATTATAAATACGAGTACCTACCTCACCTGTTTCTGATTACTAAAACTTTATGTTAATAACGTATTGCTTATTGAAATAGTTGCGTGGGACGAATTGCGTTGATGCACTTGAGGCCCATAACATTTACAACGGTTTTTATATTATCGCGTGGTATTTACCATTTTCCTTCCAAATTTTTACACAATTTAAACTTTCTCTGGATCTCCAGACAGATTGATCAAAGTTCGCCCAAAATTAATTTAAGACTACGAATATAGTTCTATTCTCGATTTTACCACAGACTTTGATATAATGTATGTTTATGCATAATTTAAACATAATACATATTAGCTTTCTGCACTCCTTATGACACACTATATGTGTGGGAAATTTCATCCCCCTTCGTCCGCGCAATTTTCGTAAATTTTGCTTCACATACTCATATAGATTCTAGCTAAAATTTTGGTTTGATTGACGATTTTACTCCACTGAAGTAGCTACATTGGGAAACATTTGTGTTTTCGTCGGGGATCCTCATGGATCCCCGGCAGTTGGGGACTAGGTACTCCGGGGCCCATAGAGACAGTTGCGCCCCGACCTACCCACTAAATTCTCGACTGCCCGATTCCAGGGCTACGGGATTAGATCCTCACCATCGCAGGAGTATGCTCCGCGACCCTGGTGGGCTTTGGCCCACCTCGCTTAGTGGTGCCTCGAAGCGGGACCCCGAGCTCACCTGTTTAAACAACTTATTTTTCACGTATGGCGCCAGCATGAGCTGTGGACTAATTTTACATTGATTTTTTTGGGTATGCGATTAGAAATACCAAGTGTGAGGCCCAGTCTGTATTTAGCAGTTGCATAAATGAGAATTATTGAATTGTCCTTGTACTGTATAGGCGCAGTCACAGTTAAAGACCGATTCTGCATAACAATCCACAGTTGTTGTGTAAAATCAAATTTACATCCGAATTCGATTTTGTTGCAAAAATTTTGCTGCGCCCGGCTACCGCCGTATACGAAATTCGAGTCAAAATCAGTGTTTCTATTGTATTTCGGTAAAAGGATTTAAAATCCGCACTAAACCCCGCTATTGAAATATATTTTCATATTACTATTGAGCACATAGATGACATATTGTTGTATCGAATCTCATCCAGTTACATGGAGAGTCATTCTTTTTTTTTTTAAACACTTATTCCCCTTTTTTTTTTTTTTTTTTTTTTTTTTTTTTTTTTTTTTTTTATAGTGGGGGAAACCTTTTATAGGTCCCCAGCCGGTGGGCCGGGGCTGGGGTATGTGGGAGTCCCGGTTGCGTTGAGATGGTGAGTTGCGAACCGGTTTACCCACAAAAACCTACCACTGTTGTCACCGCGTGTCATTCTGCCGTACGGGAAACTACATAGCCTTTCCGTGTTGGCAGTGACGGACAGGGGAGCTTGGCTCGAACCCTTGGTGTTGTTTACCTTTTTTGACGCCTGAAGCGTTCTTCTCGGAGACTTTTGCTATGGGGATAGAGTGTCCCTGCCCTGATCCCAGTCTCGATGCGCACCATGTGTGAAGCGTGCCGCAATCCTGTTTGGCTCAAGAGAGCCTCGGTGCAGAAACCGATCGCCACGGGAACTGCTATCTGCTCCTAAGGCCGGGGGTGTTCCCTGCTCCCCCGACCGGAGCCTGCCGTTAGGGTGGCAGGTTGCGCGTGTGCGCCAGTCTCCTACGCCCTGTGCGGGCTCGCCTCTGCGGGGGGGCGTCAGGTGCCCTCTCCCGTTCCCTTTCCGCGTCCTCCTTCCTTGCCATCACGGTTTCCGCGAAGGTTTGGAGCGCAGTCCAGGCTCGTTCACGTCCGGTGATGGCCACTACTACAGAAGGTAGCGACAAGTCGAGTCCTATCTCGGCGACCAATGTCGCTCTCTCCTCGGACCACGCCGGGCACTCTTCAAGGGTATGCTCGGCGGTGTCCTCCGCAGCGGCACAGTGGTGGCAGTTTGGAAGGGGCTCCCGCCTCGCCACTTTGTACAGGTACCTCCCGAAGCAGCCATGCTTCGAGAGGACCTGCGTCAGATGATACGAAAGTTCACCGTGCCGCCGCGTTAGCCAGTACTCCATTACCGGCCTAATGGCCTCGATGGTCTTGTGCCCGGCGCTGGGCTCCTGCAGCATCTCGATCCAGTCGATGAGGAGCGTGCTTCGCTCTTCGACTCGCCAATTCGCAATTGTCTCCACCATGGGGTGTTCGCCGTTGGCCCGGGCCTCAGCGACGCGGGCATGTAAGGCTGCGAGGACCCTGACTTCCAGCTCCCATGGCGGGGTACCAGCGAGTACGCACGCCGCCTCAAACGAGATGCTGCGATACCCTCGGATTATTCTTGTCGCCATTACACGTTGTGGGCGACGAAGAATTGCCCTGTTCTTCGCGGTGAGGGCGTCCGCCCAGATAGGCGCCCCATAAAGCGCCATGGACCTGATGACGGTCGCGTACAGTCTGCGACACGCCTCATTGGATCCGCCCACATTTCTCAGCAGGCCACTAAGGGCACCTGCTGCTCTCATCAGTTTGGGCACCAGCCGAGTGAAGTGTTCTGTGAAGGTGAGGCGAGAGTCCAGTGTGACGCCGAGGTACCGCATGGCGAACCCGACGTCAATTCTCACCCCACCTACGTTTATATGTGCGTCGGCTGGTGGCCTCCTCCGCGGCCCATAAAAGCACAGGGCCTCTGTTTTTGCAAGGGCCACTTTCAGGCCCAGCATCTCAACTCTCTGCACGACCTGTGCCACTCCTGCTGTGGCCCTTGCTCGTGCGTCCTGGTAGTCGCTGCCACGTGCCGTGACTAACGTGTCATCGGCGTAGCAGGTGACAGCGACGCCCCTTACGAACTCCCCTCTGAGCACCCAATCAAAGCCTATATTCCACAGGAGTGGTCCCAGCACCGACCCCTGTGGAACACCGCGAGTGATACTCTTTGTCACCCACCCATCCTTGGTGGGGAATTTAATCGTCCTCTCCGATAAATAGGAACCTATGAGTTCCTGTAGATAGAGTGGGAACCCATGGTACCTCATCGCTTTTAGTATGACTGCCCAGGGGAGTGTGTTGAATGCGTTGGCAATATCAATTGACACTGCCAACATGACTTTACCCTGGGCGATCGTCTCCACCGCCATGCGCTTGACGCGACCTATAGCGTCGATCGTTGATCGCTCGCGTCTGAATCCAAATTGTGCCTCGCACAGGTTAGGCCCGACCATCTCTAGATGCTGGACGAGTCGATCAGCTATGATCCTCTCGAATAGCTTCCCGACTTCGTCCAGCAGGACGATCGGGCGGTAGGCCGACGGTGACTCGATTGGCCTACCTTCTTTATGGAGGAGAACCAACTTTCCAGTCTTCCACTGGGAAGGGAATAAACCCTGTGCGAGGCACTCATTGAGCAAGGCTTTCACCCGGTACCCCATTATGTCCATCAGGGCCACGAGCACCTGGCCCGACACCCCGTCAAGGCCAGGGGCCCTGCGCTTCTCACGGGTTTTCTGTAGTGCGGTGTCAATCTCATCGTCGCCTATTGCCGGAACATTTGTCACCTCCGGTTGGCCTGGAGGGGCCATAGAAGGGAAATGCCGCTCTTCCGCAGGAGGGAAGAGGGCTCTTATGATAGAGTCGAGATGTTCCGGCTCTAGGGACAGAGTCAGTGGGGGCGCCCACGGCCTCAGCTTCTCTCGCACCTGCTTATATGGTTGTCCCCAGGGGTCCCTGTTCAGGGACTCCAGCCATTCTTCGTATGCCCTAGCCTTGGAGCGGACTATGGCGTCACCTAGAGCCTTGATGGTCTCTCTGTAGACCGCATATATACGCGCCTCTTCCGTTGCGTCTCGTCGCCTCCGGCGTCTGTACCGGGTATACACCCGTCTGTCCGCAACACTCTGGGCTCGTAGCTGGGCGACTTCGTCACACCACCAGTACGCCCAGCGCCGCGGTTTACCATTGCGCAGCCTCGGCATCGCAGCATCACAGATACGCGTGAAAGTCTGGCGTAGCCACTCTACCTCGGCCGCGGCGCTCTCAATGGGAGTGTCGTCAGTTGGCCACGTTAACACAAGTGCCGCTTCGCGTAAGCGGTCCAGCCTCATATTCTTAAGTGACCAGCGTGTGGGGTCACCAGGAGCCGGACTCGGAAATATTATGGGGGTCAAGAAGGCGGAGACCTCAAATCGGATGTAACGGTGATCCGATAGGGTCTCAACGCCCTCCAAGACCCGCCAATTGAGCACTCTTTCTGCCAGTGATGGAGTAGCGAGTGTTATGTCGACTATCGACCCCCCGTTGTGCCGGACACATGTGTGGGCAGAACCACTATTCAGCGCGACAAGTCCCACATATGTCAGCCAGTCCTCTAGGTCGCGACCGCGAGCGTCTGTGGCGGGGCACCCCCACCCGATTGATTTCGCGTTGAGGTCCCCCGCAAGCAGCACATGTTGAGGATCCCGCCTGGCGATGAACGCCCCTATCTTTCGGAGGTGTTCGCTAAACTCCGCGAGTGGCCTGTTGGGAGAAAAATAGCTGCCCACGACCAGCACGTCACGAACGTCGGCAGCAATCCAGCCATGACCCCGTGCGATGTTCCTCAACGGAGGTGCGCCTACTGCAGCCCTACTATACAGTGCCACATCTCCCCTCAAATCCGCCGCCCAGTTGTTGTTACGAGAAGGAACCCGATACGGTTCCGATACCACCGCGAGATGAATCTCCCACTGTGCCAAGCTATGCATGAGCAGATTTTGCGCATTGGCACAATGGTTAAGGTTGCACTGGAGAAAATGGGTGTGCACCATTATCGGGTCTCCATGGGCTCCTCCTCGGCCGGGCCCCTTGCACTTGAGGGTCCGGGCATGGCAGATTGCGGCGCCTTGGTGGCGACAGTCAGTGCCTCACTTCTCGCTTTTGGGGCGGTGCAGGTCCTGCGACCTGGCATATGGTCAGCCTTTCTGCCCGCCGCCGCACACACAGTGCAGTGCGGCTTGGCGAGACAGGTGTTGGCCTTGTGGCCGGGCTGTCCGCAACGAAGACATTCGTTACTTCTGTCAACTTCCGTGTGGCAGCAAGCTTTGGCGTGGCCGCTCCCCTGGCACTTATAGCACCGGAGAGGGCGCTCGGGTAGGACTTCAACAATGGCCGACGACCACCCTATCATGAGTCGCTTTTTGACAGCGAGTCGCTTGGCTGCCGTTACGGGACAGCGCACCCACGCGGTGCCAGGCCTTCTGGGATAGTCCTTGCGGATGTTTCCGCATGAGATAGCGGAGGGGTCACACTGACCGGCTTCGGCGATGGCCGCTATCACCTCCGAGCATGTGATGGAGGCCTCCAACCCCATTACCCTCAGTTCAGCCATTTTTTCGGGTCTGGACACCCTGACTAGAGATGGATCGACTACCCCTCTTAGCTTCTCGGCAAACTTATCCGCCGTTTGGGCGCTTCCTGCGCCAGGGAACACCATCAAAGGTGCCCCGGAGGCGGTGTATCGGAAGCGGACGTCATCAATCCCCAGATCTTTAATGCTAAGGTGCTTTTTGGCCTCCGTTAACACAGCCTCGTATGTCAGACCCTTTTCTGTCGCCTCAGGATGGAGGGTCATGACTACCGCCGCAGTCCTAGGGGCCCTAAGCTTTTGTGGCTTGGGCTTGACGGGTCTTTGCGAGTTACGTCCCCTGGACTGGGAACGCTCCTTCCGCGCGGTCTTTCTAGACTTAACGTGGGTCCACTCGTTAGGGTTGTTTGCGGGGGCAGAGGTCATCACCTCCCGCTCCGCGTCCTCAACTCTCCTAGCTGCCATGCTCTTCTTGGCTTTTCGCTTCTTCTTCTTCCTCTTAGCCTTCTCTTTGTCAGGGGCCTCGGCGGGCGTTTCCACTGTCGTCGATGGGGGCTCTGCGACCTGTTGAGCCCCTATTGTGGGTACAGAAACCCGACTTCGGCTCTCCCCACGAGCGGGAGCCTTATCGTTAGCGTTCACAGGAGCCGCCGCTACACTGGCATATGACGCCGGTTTGGTGGCAGGTTGTGCCACTTGGTTCGTCGCCGGTGTCGTTGACGGTACCTCATAGGAGGTGCCCTGTCGTGCCAGCTCTGCAGTGCGACGTCGGTCCGCCGCCAGCGGCGGGCGCAGGATGGGCTCGGGAAGGAGTCTCCCTGCTACTCGCGCGTCTACGAGAGTTCCCACCTTCATCATTATCGACCTCTCCAGCGCCTCCACGTCAAGTGATTGGGCTGCGGGGGGTGGGGCCTGGACTTCCCTGAGCGCTGCCCGCAGCTGCTCGACATCCCTCCGCATGGCTTCCAGTTCGCTCTGCTGGCGCACATTTTCCGCCTGCAGGGCCTTTGTCTCATCGGCTATACTGCGAGTAGCAAGTATTGCCGCGGCATTTGCTATAGTCTGAGTGGCGATCTTGATGCCACTCTGTAGCTCACCTTTCATATTTTTGGATTTGCGGACCACCTCCCGTATAAACTTGACGCTCTTGTCTATTTGATCAGACAAGTTTTTGACAGTGGCGTCCGCATCATCCACCTCCGCTGTTATGGGTGTCTGCTCAGGTACTCCAGAGCTTCGCAGGATGTCCCTGCAGGACTTGTTCGAGTCCTCTACCTGGCGTTTCTGGGCTCGCCATTCTCCTTCCTGCTTCTTGCGCTTGGCCTTAAGTAGCCCCACAAGCTTCCCAGTAGTTCTGGGCCGGCCTCGTCCTCTCCTTATGCCCGGGAATGTTGGACCGGGTTTGCTGGGACGCTTCTCCTCCTCCTCACTGCCGGAGGTGAGCGTGTCATCGCCCTCGTCAGACCCACTGTCGTGGGGTCTCTTGGTGCCCTGTGACGCCATAGAGCACGTGGAGGTCACGGTCTCCATGCTGGCGTCTGAGGCATCACTCTCATCTGAGTGCGGGTCCAGTTTGATTGGCACCTGGTTTTGTGGTGCCACGTCAGTGTCCTTCAAGCCCACACTCATGCTCCTTGTCATCCTCTGGTTACCCGCCTTGCTAGCAAATCCACTCGTAATATCCTTATTTAGGACAAAAACCAACTCTTTGGCTTTGCCAGCGACCACTTTGCCTCCCTGCCGCGGAAACTGCGTTACCGTTTGCTGGACAGGGGGATTGGCAGCTGAACTGCTCTCGCTTGTCTTCTTGGCATCTTTCAGACTCGCCTTCGCAACTTTCGTCTTCTCCTTACCCACTTCTACTCCTGACTTTCCTTTTACAGAAAGAACACAAGATGTGCCCCCCCCCGTAATACGAGGGGCAGACTGCCTCCCCCGAAGGAGAAACAGTGCGGGATTCCCCAGCTGACACAGTCAAGCTGGAACCCGCCCGGGGATTCTTTTTCATGTTGCGACTATCCATAATGTTAATCCTCACCAAACGTCAAATGAAGAAAAGAAGGCGAAAGGTTATAAATATGACAGGATAGGATATGATAACTCAACTCAAAACTCAAAACGAACAAGATTACAAATAACGAAATAAAACCAAAAGATAGTATACATATTTATAACACATATAAATAAAACCATATTAAGATAGATATTATATAACAGATGGTGCCGCTCTCAGTAATGCCTCTCCCCGCGGGCCCGCCCGGCATGGGAGGCCCTGGCCGGTATGGCCCCACGGATCCTGGAGGCACGCAAGCCCCCTCACCACGGCAAGGTGGCAGCACAGTTGAGGGGGAAAAAAACACTTATTCCCCTGCCTTAGTTATAACCTATATATCGGGGGCATTTTACAAACATGTAATTCACGAACACTAATGACACCCAGACTCTGGCTCTGGTTTAGACAAAGGCACTTGCCCTTGTCACCTTGTCCCCGGACTCGAACCCGGGACCCGTTGATCCAAATGCGGCACACCTAACCTCTAGACCAATAACGCAGGCAAGGCAGGCTGGGCAGCGTGTCCTACTGTGACCCGCTCGAGTTATCAGGCTCACTTTAAGACTCATGGCAGTGGTGGCGTCGTGTGGCGGGTCGTTCTCTCCCCTGCAATGTGGTTGAGGAGGGCGATGGCTGCCACATGCGTCATGCTTGTGAACAGGCACCGTTTCTGGGGGTCAGTTGGCTCGGGCATTAGAAGGTTACTATTGTTGACTAGATCTGGCTGATGTTTAGCCCTTTGAGACTATTGCGCGAGTTTGCTCTCACAAATCTGTTTTACCCCGGCCTTGTACCTAAAAATGGCAATCTAAAAAGAGCAACTACAGAGTTTCTTGCCGGCACTTCTCTGTAGAGCTGCATTCCGAACCGGTGGTAGATGGTAAATAATCAATTTTAATTTTAAAGTGGTAAATTTTTACTTTTATTTTGTTGTTTGACTTGTCAAAAGAGCTATATTGAGCCAACTTGATTTAATGATTTTGAGCATGTATTGTACTGAAATCTAGAGATGAGTTGCAGATGTATTCCTTACAATATTTCAACAAATATTTGTTTGCACTACTAATGGTAGCACATTACTTCGCTATTTGTGTCCACGTATCTGTCATATTTGACATTATGGGCGATGTGTAGATGAAACATTAAACTCATACAAACAATCTGGCGCACAGAATACGAATGTCACATCAAGCGCCAGCACAAGAAAAACCCCAGCTTCACTTAAATGATGAAATTGCATCTCATATAAAGACTAACTGTACGCCACTTTTACATGCTGCGAAGGATGTGATAAAAAGCATCACACACATTCCTATTAAAAAAAAATGTTTGTCTGTATGTCCTATAGAGAATCGTACATTATGCATTTGATCATGTAATGATCTTCAGCAAAGTGTTGTGCAGGAACCCACGAAGGTTACTTAACAAAAAAAATTATTTTGTTAGTGGCGTAACAACGCGCGCTTATTACACATTTTCCTAATTTGAATCTGGAATTATATTCTTTAAAATTTAAACTATCAATGATACCAAAACCAGCCAGATACAAATAGTATAGCCACAGAGATTTTATTACAAGTTCATACATGCGTTGTTTTACAGTCCTGTAGTTTTTACACCGATAAAAGAGGTTACAAATGGCTGAATGTATTTCTACGCATAATTTAAAAACTATGTTAGGATTCTGCACTTCTTTTCTATACGCACACTATAAGTGTGGGAAATTTCATACTCCTTCGTCTGCACAATTTTCGTAAAAAGGGGTACAATTGTCTGGCCAGCGTTGCACAGTAGGCTGATTTCTCTCTGTAGTTGGAGGAGGCCCGACTCGTCATTGGGTCTTTAACGGGCTGAGCAGTATACTCGCTGACCCGGCAAAACGCTATTTTAATCAAACGGAAACATCTATAGGGCTCTGAGGTATATTGATACATTTTATATTTATCATTTACCACCGGGTCGGAAGGCTGCTTGACAGAGCAGAGCCGGCAAGAAACACAGTAGTTGCTTTTTAAATCTATATGTGTGTAATGTGTGTAGATATCATTTAAATGTGAGAGCAAGCCCGCTCAATAGTCACAAAGGACCCAACCAACATCAGCAATATTTTTCCAGTATTTAGAACTGTAGGTATACCTGTGCTGACCGACCCCCAGCAATGGCACCTGTTCACAAGATTGACGCAATCACTATCACTACATAGTATAAAACAAAGTCGCTGTCTTCTGTCCGTCCCTATGTATGCTTATATCTTTAAAACTACGCAACGGATTTGAAGCGGTTTTTTTAATAGATAGAGTAATTCAAGAGGAATGTTTTTAAGTATAATACATGCATAATTGCACCAGTGCGAAGCCGGACCGGGTCGCTAGTTAAATACAAATTGAGCCTATACAACAAAACATACGATCGATCAAGCCGTTTAGGAGTAGATCGATAACAAGCACGGTTTTACAGTAAAGATTACCGTGTCCACTTGATATACGTTGTAATCGCATAAACCTACACCAACACCTAGTTATGGTTCTGTAAATAATTATATGTAATTATTGACAGTCAACAGACAGGCATGTTTGAAATGCAATTAGCCGCGTCTAAGTAAATAGAAATGCTACAAATTATCCTTGACGTATTCCCTGACGATTGATTCATAAGATTTTGTCAAACGCTTCTATATATATAAATTAATCGTAGATGCCATTCGGGAATTCGAAATAGAATTCAAGAAACTGAGTATAATCTAGTAGATAAACCTAACATTTTTTTTTAACTTCCGGTTCGACTTATCCATGCGATGTCCTTGGATAATCTAAAAGTTTGGGTCCTTACATATTGCTAAAAACACCCGCTATAAAAGTCGATGTAATTTTAAATAAAATTACATCTCTATCTGCCCAGCCGTTCAGGAGCCATGATCTGGCTCACGCCGTGGCATTCACGTCAAACCTATAATAACTCATTAAAAGACAGCGGCGGCATGATATACTTTCTGCTTAATTGCAGTGTTTATGAATACGCGTAAACAAAACAAAGTGTGGTTGCCAGGATGATAATAGTCTAATTTATTTACGTTTCCCATCCGCGTAAATTGGTGTTTATTAAATGTGGGTATCCTTGGTATAGGAGGAGAAGGAAGAACTTTTGGTATTGGTAGTCATACGAGCCTGTCTACTACCCAGTTGTTGGAAGCATTGAATCTGCTGTATTTATTCATCACCTGCTTGTATTTATGATAAATATTGTTTTAAGTGTGTCATGGCAAGATTGAGATCTCAGTTGCTAACTACCAGTATTTATACGGCCGTCTGTCCTCGATTCATGTAGCGGGACATTCGGTAATTACATCCAACTTTCAGTAGAGCCAGTAGCTTAAACTGAAAATAATTTGTAACTGGAACTTACTGTCGTAAATTACTTTCAGTGGCTTGTCATAACTACTATTAAAAGAATACTATATTACGATAGTAGAAGGTGTAATGCGTTATTATGTTAGCTTGGAGTGCATCGCGAACGTAAGCGATGCCAAGTTTTAAATTTAGCGATCGCGCTGCCATTGCTCCGTAGTACGACTACGGGGCCAAGTCACATGGAAAAATTGTTGCATCCATATTTGGTTTTCCATAGCCATTTTTTATTACTTTGTAATCTATAGGTACTGTAAGGCTGGGCTTATAAGACGGCTGAGAATCTGCGTTTCTCAACTCTGTGTGATAAAACGAGGAAATCTGGAGGAACAAACAAGCAAGCAGCAAGCAACATAGTTCGAAGGACAGCTGAAATGACAGTGGGCAACAGAAGAAAAGGGCAAAAAGGTACTTTTTTTCTTTTTCGTGACAATCGCGGTATCAGACGCGGCTGTTGGGGACTAGCCGGGGTATATGGCACTCCCGGCGTGGATCGACGATAATTAGCGCCCCGACCTACTCACTAAAACGGCTTTCCTCGACTGTCCGCTTCGAGTTGCGCTCCCCAATGGGGAACATGCTTTTTTTACTTGATAGGATTAGTCAAATATAAATTTAATCGAAATAGGATCAGTACTTCGGCAGAATACTACACGAAAAATCGAAAAATAAAAACTTTTTAACCAAAATGTGAAGAACATACTACTCGTAGTCGCTGTTTAGGGCATATTTTGTAGAAGGTTTAAATTTATTCTTTAAAAGCTTGTTCAACCCAAAATATTTCTATGAAACTAATGTTGAAACATTCTACATAAATCTTCGTATGTTTACGTTCCTGGCCATTTTCATTTTGAACCTAGAATCCACTCCTCCTTTACAGTATGCGTTTGTAACTACAATGTTATCCTCATTTCCATTGTATAAATCCTAGAAAAATAAACAAGCTTCATAATCCTATATAGTTACCGTATTAACATTGAATGGCTATTATTACATTGTTTGTTAATAGATCTTAATAATGAATGATACAATAAATTAGAAGAACATATTCCTTTTCCTAGATAATACCTATACGGGAAATTTATGTTCAATGGCACATCACTACATAGTATAAAACAAAGTCGCTGTCATTTGTCCGTCCCTATGTATGCATAAATCTTTAAAACTACGCAACGGATTTCGAAGCGGTTTTTTTAATAGATAGAGTGATTTATGAGTAAGGTTCTTGTGTATAATACATCCATAATATTGTAGAGAAACACTAATAAATTTAGAGGTTCATCATTGCACCCGTGCGAAGCCGGGGCGGGTCGCTAATGTAATAATTTGTAGATAATTTTCTTCAGAGTAGTAGTATGCCAGTAGTTTGGATACCTCATCCATACTACTGGCATACTACTACTCAGCATATTCATATACTGATATTAAGCGTTCTATCATCCGCATACATCCAAACCCCGTAGATTGCCACAAAGTACGAGGAACTCCCAGCGACGACGTCAAGTAAAAATAATCTCTCCAGTTATCTTCTTTTCTATATATAAAAATGAATAGCTGTTCGTTAGTCTCGCTAAAACTCGAAAACGGCTGGAGCGATTTGGCTAATTTTGGTCTTGAAATATTCGTGTGAGTCCAGGGAAGGTTTAAGAGTCTAGAGAAAACATTGATATTGTAAGTAAAATAATAAAAACAACAATTTTATTTTCCCATACAAACTGTTACCCGTCAAACATTTGACGTTCGTCCCGACGGTTCGCTATTTTTGGCATAATTACTTTTTTTCTTTTATAATTACATTAAATAAGGGATTGGAATCGATAAGAAAAGGCGGTATATAAATTTATTATTAATTATTCCAATTCGAATTCAATATTCATAGTTCAGACAGGACAACGTCTGTCGGGTCAGCTAGTTTAACAATAATTACCTCTTATTATTTCATCTCGCTGGGGAAATGCTTAATGCATGCCGCTACCTTTTGGGCGTGGGACTCCGGAACGCACTACTACCCACTTAAATCCCACTCGTCTTGTTTGGGATACCGCAGGTCCGCAGTCGGTGTTACGGTTCGCGGACGCAGTCTACTGTGACGTCCCGACGGGTTGTTCGCAAGGCGAGCAAGCGACTATTGGAGTGCATACTGGGGCGCCCTCAGTCAATGAGTATTTTGTCGGCGGAAAGTCTACCGACCCACCATCGGTTTTTACCGGGGGTGGGGTGGTAAGTGGGCGTAACGTTACGCCCCCTCGCCTTTGTGAAAACTTTATGTAATCACAAAAATTTTAAAAATGTAATCTTGTAAAATTCACGGAACACATATATATTTACAAACAGTTGAGAGCAAATCAGCAAGTAGGGGTCAATAAAATTAAGCACAGGAGTAAGATTGGTAGAATTTTGACCTTTGCCTGAAAAACTTTCGCCGCTAAGAAATCACTTGTGGAACACACTTGTTGCTGAAGATTATTTGACGTCACAACTAAACGAGTACAATCTATGAAAACGTCATTATATTATACTAGAAGTCAGCCACCATGAATATTCAACTTTCATGCATCTGTGAGTGTGAAATGTACTTAGTGTGTTACGTTTTCCTTATTTATTAATTTCATTTATGATCGGATATATAACAAGGAGCATTCATATTGACACGATGATTTATCAAATGGAATTTTCGTAAAAAGGGGTAAAATCGTTTTCTGTCACGTATTTGTATAAATATCATAATTGTAGATCCCTTAGTGCGAGTAGGCCTCATCTACACCAACAAAGATACAGAGTTATTGACTTATTTGTACGCGCTAAGCTCAGGAACTATTAATCCTATTTGTATATGTTTTGTATTATTAATTAAAAATGTCAACTAAGTGCTGAAATTTCAAGTAATAAGCACATGTTCAAAACACACGCGAGCGAAACCACGCAGAGAGCCCCTCTGTGTGAAATAAACAAGAAATACAGTTGAAACCATTAATGTTAACAAGTTATAACTATTAATAGACGAAAAACCTCACCCGAGAAAAATTAAACTTTTTCATTAAAATAAAATACAGCATTATTTTATATTATTCTTTCAAGTGGAAAAAATATACTATAGAGCTGACAGGGAATTAAGTACTCTGTACAAAAGAAAAGTACCTAATGTGATTAAGTTAACATAAAATTACAGGTTGTATATGAGCCTACTTTTCACTAACGGCTTCAACTGCTGTTTTCAAAAGCGCGAATTTTCTTTCGTGTAATTGTTTAAGAAAGACTGATGTCGGATGAAGTTTAATCTTTTACTTTAGTTAACTACGTTAACTGTACTATAAAGCTGACCAGATTTTTTTAGTATATGCCCATTGGCAGTGTAAAGGGGGTGGGGAGGACCCGTAAAGGATGACAACCTGTTGACTAAACTAAGCCACTGGGGCATTTACCCGATAAGTATGATATTTGTTCACTTTTCTCAGGTGTGGGTACTTAATAACATACACATACATACATATAATCACGCCTCTTTCCCGTAGGGGTAGGCAGATACCACTTCTTTCCACTTGCTACGATCCATACATACTTGTTTCGCTTCGTCCACTTTCATTATTCCCTTCATACATGCTCTTCGGTTTAGGGTACTCTTGACCTGGCCTTTTTTCAAGACGTCCCTGATTTGGTCTTGAAACGTCCGCCTAGGTCTTCCCCTTCCAATACTTTCATTCACACTCGCCTTATACACTTTTTTCGTCAATCGTTCTTCATTCATTCTCTCGACATGGCCAAACCATCTCAGCATACCTTTCTCAATTTTTGTAACTACATCTTCTTTCAGACCACAACGCTTCCTTATCTCACTATTTCTTATCCTGTCACCCAGTTTAAGTCCAGTACTTAATAACACTGCCTTTATTTTGTTTTATCCAAATACACTCGAGAGCAATGAATCCGGGTCACTTAAAGAATCCTAAAAATCTCGGAAACTAAAAATGCTAGGTTAATGCAATAAATCGTATTTAATAGACAATGTAATACTCCTTAAATGAAGGTATTAAAACTTCTTAGTTATTGTAAAGTTATATCATAAAAAAATCAAACTTGAAAAAGGGCCACTTTCGAAGATGGAACTACGAAATTACAGCATTTGGTTTTGCTTTTGTTTGTAATCTGTCATTTATGTGGGTACATAAACCATGTTGATAGTGCTCTATATTCATTATTCAAGCTGAAATTACGTCGCTTACGCCTGAAGAATGCACCAGAATACTTACAATGCTGGAAACCGGCCGGAGTCAGCGCGATACAGCCAGGACTGTCGGTGTGTCGCTGTCAACAGTACAAAGAGTTCTCTGACGTTACGAAGAAACTGGTTCTAACCTACGCAGACCAGGAACGGGCAGAACCAGGTGTACCACAGCACGAGAAGACCGATACTTGGTGAACACCATGCTTCGAAATCGCTTTCTCACAGGAACTGAACTCACAAATCAGTTTCGACGCCTCGGAGGAAGTAACCCAAGTGCATGGACAGTAAGACGTCGGCTTGCTGAATCTAACTTAAAACCCCTTAGACCTGCAAACGGCCCTAAACTGGAGCGTGGGCATCGTATTTCAAGACTAAGATATGCCCAGAGCCACGTAAATTGGAGTATTGAAGATTGGTCAAAAGTTATGTTCTCCGACGAATCAAAATTTATACTCTACAAGCACGATGGAAGACACAGAGTGTATCGAAGACCAGGGGAAAGATTCAAGCAAGCATGCATCGAAGAAAAAGTAGCCTACGGTGGTGGGTCTGTACTTGTGTGGGCCGGAATTTCTTCTGAAAGTCGCACAGAGCTGGTGATCATAGAAAACGGCTCTTTAACTAGCGTAAGATATGTGGAAGAAATCCTCAATGATCACGTTGGTCCATTTATGGTCAATTTAGGTGAGGATGCTATATTTATGCATGACAATGCCCGACCTCATACAGATAGGATTGTGAATGACTACCTTCAAGAGATGAACATTACTCGTATGGAGTGGCCAGCGCGCAGCCCGGATATTAACCCGATCGAGCATGCTTGGGACGAGCTAGGCAGATGCGTAAAACAACGAAACCCTCCCCCAATCACGCTTCGTGAGCTCAAAATTGCTCTCACAGAGGAATGGGAGAATATTCCCCAAAATCGTATAAGGAACTTGGTGTACAGCATGCCAAACCGCGTAAACGCAGTAATGGAAGCACGAGGAGGCAATACGAAGTATTAAAATTCAAGAAAATCGTAATAAAGTTCAAAAATTTCATGTTTCCTATTTTTGTTTTAAGGAGAGATCAGCAGTTTTTTTCTTTATGTAATTTCGCGTTAATAAAATGTATGGTGACTCATATTTTTTTTACTTTCATTTAAGGAGTATTACATTGTCTATTAAATACAATTTATGGAATTAACCTATCATTTTTAGTTTCCGAGATTTTTAACATTCTTTAAGTGACCCGGATTCATTGCTCTCGAGTGTAGTTCCTGTTCAACATTTTCAGCTAACAACGTTACTTACGTTGCTGCTGTGTTTTGTAATGAGATTAATGTTCTATGTCAATATTCCTTGATCTTAATTTTTCCATTCTTATGACCATCTACATACAGATGTATATACTTGTATATTTACCTCCCAGCCTATTTCATAGCTTTGGCAATGGATCGTGATTACGCTATGCTGTAAATTCATTTACGCTGTAGGTATTTATCGTTTTAGGGATGATGTTATGTACAGGTCGACTAACCTATTGCTACGAGGCAAGTATCGTAAGATTACGGTCTTTGTACACGGTGCCAGCACCTCTAGCATGTTGACGTTCTGCAAAGACACGTGCGAGATCAGCGACTGGAGCATTTAGTGGAGCGGGCACCTGTGCAAGTAATCCGCGTATTAGTCCCTCATGCGAGTCTCTTGAGCAGATTTAACAGGTCTCTCACTAGATTCATTTTCGTTAGTTACCCTTTCACACAAAAGCTACCGAATAGATTTTAATTAATCGATATACTTTAGGGAATAAACTTTACCATTTTCACGGAACCTCTGAGTAAATTTGTAATTTATTAATTCTGTTAATAATATGTATGATTTTAAACGATTTTTGCTTCGTCAAGACATTTTAACGCAATTCAAATTCACACGTTCTTCTTACTACTCGCGCAAGCAACCCGCATCTTTGCTTGCGCCAGTTATTGGCAACTGGCACCAGAAACTTGTGTATGTTACTCGCGCAAGTACCCCGCAGGTTACTGTTTGCAATACGGTGGATATTGGATAAAATTAATTTATAGATTTAATTGGTCTGCATAATAATACTTAAATCGTGCATAAAACTACGTCATAAATGTTTAAGTGTACAGAGAGTTCTGGATAAATTCGAAACGCCAGAAATTATACAAAGCGATACAAAGCGTCGTTTATGAAATCCCATATTGATATTGTGAAAGTCACAAAACACACTCTGTGCCAATCCGTCTTGCTAGCGTGACACAGTAGACAATTTCCCTCCATGAATATGGAGGACGGGTCGACGTAGTAGTGGGTCATTTATGGGCTGAAACGACGACGAAAAATGTTTTAATATTGAGCTTCTTTTCTCGTGTCTCTTTTTAGGCTATCATGAATTTTAGTCACCTGCGGACCAATGTTTGACAAAACTACTAGCACCGCGAGGTTCATAGCACACAGCAAATGTCTCTGGTTTACTAAGAGTCACTTCCCCGGCTCTGGAATCGAACCAGAGATCAATGATCCAAATGCGTCAAAACGTGGATTGATGGCATGCGTATACTGAACACATCGCCCCACGCGGGTCGTACCTAAGTAGTTAACTATATTAATATGCATTTAGTGGTTGCACTTTCAGTCTCAGGAACAATAAATAACCAACATTTTATATTTTCAATTAGGGTCAAGGTGTATACATTCCTTCATAAGCATTATATTCTATTGTCAAAGTAGATAGTTTGAACTTTTGAGTCAAACTAATTTGTAAGTTAATCAAGGTAGGACTACGCGAAGAAGAAATACAACAACCTAGGTCTAGGTCCGAGTTAGCAAATCGCTGGTATATAATCGACTCAATAAAAAAAAGTGAGGACAACGTCGCGGGCTATACCTAAATAACATGCGAAGAGTTTTTTTATCAGTAAATATAATTTAGAGTACAAAATGTAACCAACACCTAGCCGAAAGTTAAGGAAACCTTGATCCTAAACCTGTGCGAACCCGTCTTGCCAGAGAGGTACAGTAAGCCAATTTCCTTTCATGAAATTGGAGGAGGCCGACTCAGTCGTAGAGAAATTATGCGCTGAAATGATGATGATTATCTGACTGCTACAGAAATAGAATTTTGTATGAATATAATGAGCGGGCTTTTTTCGTATCAATAGAAATGTGACTTATTTATCTGTTTTTTCCAAGCAATTTTCGTCAATTAAAGAAATATATACGAATATACCATGAATAGGAAATTATATTAAGTAGACGAAAATTGACTTAAATCCGCCGCCGTCGTTAGGGTTGGGTCTTTATACACACTTACATCTTAGAAAATTGGAATATTTTTCCTAACACACGTTTATGCTTATAAAGGTATTCGGTTATGGTTCATTTGTAGATCGTCTGAGGTATCTTTTAGGTTGAATCACAAGGTTATTTATTACGTAAGTACTGAAACAAGTTTTTTCCATATGGTTACTGGGTTAACTGGTTGCTACGATCGGGTTCGTCTGCGTAGACTTCAAGCAAGTTACATTGGTGACAAAACATATTAAAAATACCAATTTTGCAATGATGTTTGGAAGTCTGCCTGATTTCATGACATTTATGATTACTGCTCTCTTGGGTAGTATCCCAAAACATTAGAAACGTAGTTATAGGGAGTACATAAATATATCATCATCATCATCAGCCCACATTAGTCCACTGCTGGACATAGGCCTCCCCTAAAGAGCGCCATAGCGCCCTGTCTTCAGCTTGACGCATCCAGCTGCTGCCCGCAACCTTTCGCATAAATATAAATAAATAAATATCCTTCGACATTTCACACAACGCCATCTCGTCTCAAGCTAAGCAACTTAATGCTTGTGTTATGGTAACGAGATGGATGATAAACTACTTATATACATTTTTTTTTGTAAATACATACATATTATATATAGAAAACACCCAGACCCGGAACAAATACTTGTAGGTCGTACAAATATTTCTTCCGTGCGGGGATCGAACCCGCGACATGCTGCGCTGCAGTCGAATCAACTTATGTTTTGGTATTGGGCTTCTCTCGCAAATAGTCATTTTACATTTAGATGTTTTTGGAGGCGACTAAAAGAATGCAAAAGGCAGATTATCTAGCCGCAGGAGAAGGAAAACTCGATAAATGTTCTATGCCAACCCGTTGTGCCAGTGTAGTGTAGGTTTGTTTCCCTTCAAGAGTTTGGAGAAGGCCCCACTCAGTAATGGAATCCTATCTTATCTTGATATTTAAACAGGTTTATCAATATCAAAGTCTTCCTGAATTTAGTGTGCGAGCAGAGCAATTAAAGCCAGACTTAAGAAGCACAAACCACTTAGACGCAAAGCGGCCTCGTGAACGTAACAAGTGTTCACTTATACTCGTTAATGGCACCATATCCCAGAACCATACAATCAAATGTAGATGTCACTATTTAATTGACATACATTGTCCTGACTTTCCTGACAAAAATGTAAAACAATAAATTATGTTCATCATTTTGGCCAAAAGACGTCCACTGCTGGACATAGGCCTCCCCCAAAGATTTCCACAAAGGCCGGTCCTGGGCCGCCCGCATCCATCGTTTTCCGGCGACCTTAATCAGGTCATCGGTCCACCGTGTAGGAGGCCTACCACTCCTTATATTATGTTATTATAAAAAAATTAAAACATTGTGTCCGTGTTGTGACGGATTTAGAATACATAGTGTCACCATCCCAGTCGATCCTGAGGGAGGGTGTCGTAAGAGACGACAAAAGGAAATGATAAAGCCGAAAACCTAGCCACAAGAGAAGGAAAACTTGACACGAACCCCTATGTCAACCCAGAAGACCAGTGTTGCACAGTAGGCCAATTACCCTCCATGTAGTTGGAGGAGGCGTAACTCAGCAGTGGGTTATGTATGGGCTGAGAAAAGAAAAGATTTGTTTGTTTCATAAAATCATCATCAAATATTTCCTCTTAATAATATTATTTTATACTATCGGACAGCCATAGTAATACAAATCTGTTATAGTAGATATGTCTTTATAAATTAGCCTATGTGTTATAATGATGTGTAAACTATATTGTTGTAAAGTTTCATCAAAATCCATTCAGTCGATTTTGCGTGAAAGGGTAACAAACATACATTCTTACAAACTTTCACATTTGTAATATTACGAGGGTTAGTTTAGAAAATGTATTATCACTATTTCGTATCATTTAACTTCCAATGCAAACCGATTTTCCCATCGTGACTTCCATTAGAAGTTAGTCAAGTTTTGATTGATGCCACGATGAGCTATATTAAGTTAGGTTCGAAATTCAAGCGGGTGAAGGGACAGGTCCAAATTACATTGTATGTGATGCACATGTCATTGATGTGTGTGTAGTAAAATTACTTTATTCCTAATACATGTTTCATAACGATGTTCCATTTCTGCACGCCTTTGCCAGATAAACTTTAACTGACTCAACAGATCGCTGTGGTAGCGTGGTAAAAATACTACCACCCCATTGGCTAAGGGACAATAGACCTTGGGCAGCAGCGACGTTCTGTTGAACATCGACCATCCGACTCTACGATCGCCAACCCGCCAAAGGGTGTCATGGGGAATTTTAACGCAAAACTGGGCAAGCGGCGATGAGATGCAAGTGGGACAATTTGGGTTTGTACATCGAAACCAATAGGGCCAGCTTTTGGCTGGTTTTCTGGAGAAGGAGGGACTCTATACGATGTATTCCTTCTACAGAAAGCTAGAAAATTGGAAATGGACCTGGTTGAATTCGGATGGCACCACAAAAAAAGAGATAGACTTCATCATATCGACGAAGAAGCATATTATATCCAATGTAGTATCTGTGATCAATTTTAAATTTTATTTGACTTGTCAAAATAGCTATAATGAGCTAATTTGATTAAATGAGTTTTGATTTTGATTTCAATATGATTAAAATCTTAGTTTAGTAAGAGGCACATTGAAAATCGATGACAAGCTCGAAGTATAGGAGACTCAATAGACAGAATTCAAAGTCCCTGAAGTGTGATATACGCCGATTCAACACAATTGAACGCAACAGTAGCTCCAAAGTTTTCGCTAGGGATTTGTCTATTGGGCAAAGCCAGCTCGTCAGACTGAAGACTGATGATGGAAGCAGCATCACGTGGAAGTCCGAGATTTTGGGTGAGATCGAGAGTTTCTATGGACACTTGTACGCCTCTACACAGAAACCTGTCTTAAATCTAGTAAACCCTCTAGCTAGATTAACCCGGCACTACACACCCATCTCACATATGAGTCAGGTCTTCAAATTGTTCTCAAGGGTCATTTCGAATCGTATCGCATGCAGGCTCAACGATTCCCAGCCTCACGAACATGCTGCTTTCCGAAAAGGCTTCAGTACCGTAGACCACACTTTAACGCTACGGCCGGTTATACAGAAGACCGAGCAGTATAACCTGCCCCTTAGTCTATCGTGCGTGGACTAGGCAGTATATGACCTGGGCAATATTGCAGGCTCTCCAGAGTCGTCTAGCAAGTTGAGTATCGGTACATCGCAGTGTTGATGTGCTTGTATGAAAACGGCTCAATGTCAGTCCGACTCTAGAACCACAGCGAGAAACCGATCCAGTTGCAGCGAGGTGTTAGACACGGAGACGTTATCTCTCCCAAACTCTTCACAGCTGCACTGTTTTAAAGGTTCTGGACGGGAAAGGGCTGGGTAATGCTCAGCCCTTAAATGCCCAGTAAACCGCGAGTTCATCACTCACTTTCGATTCTCTGACGACATAGTCGTAATGGCTGAGACCATGGAGGGCCTCACTACGTTGCTCGATGGCCTCTGTTGAGCCTTCGAACGTGTCGGCCTTAAGATGAACATGGACAAGACTAAGATTAGGTCCAATCATCATCATCATCTTAGTCTTGTATCCCGGTTGCAGCCCAAACTCTCGCTTCGGCGCCCGGGGTTATCTTTCCGGCTTTTTCTTCTCCACTTCGCACGTTAGATTAAGTCCAATAACCATGTTCAATCAAGCCACTCCTGTTGATATATTATGAAGTTGTTGACCGTTACATTTAGCTGGAACTAGATAAGTCCAAAACAAAAATGTCCTCGACCAAATTCCGCAAAGCGCAGCGCTGGTAGACCTCCTACACGATGGACCGACGACCTGGTTAAGGTCACCGGTTAAAGCGATGAATGCGGGCGGCTCAGGACCGGCCTTCGTGGAAAACCTTGGGAGAGGCCTACGTCCAGCAGTGGACGTTTTTTGGCTGAAATGATGATAAGGATCACGATCCCCGTCCGCGGAAACATTCGTAAAAAGGGACGCGAAGTTTTTGGTTCGCCTATTGATACATACATATGGAGTCTTTATAAAAGCTTTGGGATGGAGTTGCTTGGTGACGCTAAGTATCCTAAATCCATCACAATACGTGTTCCTGCACTTCGCTCCCACACAAATGAGTTTATTATATGCTTCTGGTTTTTTTTTCCCTTTAATTTTAACTTACGTAGAATAATGAGTGTCGTATTTTTAGTTTTAGGTTAAGTGGTACTTAAAAATACCAAAAACAAAAAAAATATATTATTTAAAGGAGTCCCTATAAGCAAGGTACCGAAGATACGTGCAGCGTTCCCCCTTTGAATCGCTAGACTGATTCTTTGTCCGAGGTAGCTGCCAGGTCTCCGGTCTCCTGTGATGTCGACTAACCTTTTTGCTATCTCCTTAAAAAGGCTTATTCCTTATTGCAAGATTGTAGGTAACTATAATATATGACAATAACTGGAACGGCGCAATTTTAGCTCGTTGGGCATCGGCAAATGTTTGGTTTTAGTCTGATTGTTAAATCTGCCTTAGGTGTCATCGAATCCATAGACATACTACTATTATAAACATCGTCGAGTAATGAGAAAACCGAGTTGATATGTGTGTAATAATATCGAGCAGTAACGTATAAACATAACTACGTTTATCAAAACCACTAATCATATCCTGGCGAATTTTGGTAAAGACGGATCCTTGCGGAAAGAAATAGATCGCCTTTATTGTGATAAAATAACTTCAGACCGCGGACAGAAGTTAGCGACTAACTATCGTCACCATTTCGCCCCATAATCGACCCACCTTTGAGCTGGGCCTCCTCCAATTACAGGCACGAAGTGAAATACTGTGTAGCTGTGTCACGCTGGCCCGACCGCTTCGCACAGGGTTCCGTATCAAGGTTTCACTTTTTTTTTTATTATTTTGTTACAACACCACAGACTTGTAGTCCGTGTTCTTTTTAGCAATTAATGATAATTATTTGCTCTTATTATCTCGAGTGGCGACCGCGTTCCGGAAGGCGCAGTGCTGGTAGGCCTCCCACACGGTGGACCGACGACCTGGTTAAGATCGCCGGAAAGCAGTGGATGCGGGCGGCCCAGGACCGGCCTTTGTGGAAATCCTTGGGGGAGGCCTATGTCCAGCAGTGGACGTCTTTTGGCTGAAATGATGATGATGATGATGATGATTTGCTCTTCTTTTTTTTCCTTTCGTCTGTCGTACCCAGCGCCTTGGCACCTGGGACATTGGTGTTTCATTTAACCTACTGGACTGCCTCGTTGGTCTAGTGGTTAGATATGCCGCCTTTGGATCAACGGGTCCCGGGTTCGATGCCGGGGTCGGGCAAGTGTCTTTTTCTAAACCAGAAGCACTGGCTCGGAGTCTGGGTGTCATTTCTATCTATAATATGTATGTATTTACAAAAAAAAAATTAATATAAGTAGTTTATCATCCATCTCGTTGTCCAAGGATATTTATATTTATTTATTTATTACTCTCAGTAGATGCTTCCTTAGATTATGTTTGGTAGCTGTTTGGTCTTGATATTTAAATTATATTATGTGTCCGGCTCTTACGACACGCTTTGGTTCGCATTAGGTGGTGACTATGTTTCTTAATCCATCGCCACTCGGACCTCTATATTTTATTAACAAGACATAAGTTGCATTGTGTTTATAAGATCGCGGGTAAAATTTGTATGCGTCAAACTGAAGATCGACTTCGGTGGCGAACTTTGGGGTTGGACTTTGTTTTAACCTGATAATGATAAACATTGCAGCATATTTTAAGTTTATACTTTGCCTCTCGCCTTGAAAATTATTACAGGATCCTTACTGATCGTCATTGACGTAAGCATGCAAATGTTATCAAAAACAGCAATGAGCTAAAGTATGTCACCGATAATTTTTTATACCCATTTAAGATGTTGTGATAACATTGTAATTATTTAGCAGAACAATTAAATCAATAGAATCATGTGCATGCTTAAAAATTGGTTCGTTGGAATAGTTAGATGAGCCTATATATTAAACCAATTGTAAGTGTACAAATGTTTAAAGTTATTGTATTATATAGGTACAATAATTCAAGAGTTATAATTTAATTTTTAATTATAAAATTCATAAAATCATTCATAAATTCAGTTGAGCGCCTTTTGAAACCAAACAAAACTAGTTAGTTATATGTACAAGACCATTTTAATGTGGCGTTTAAAAAAAAGACAAGCCCACCGGGTTTCTTCCGCCAGGTCTTCTCAGTTTGTGCCGCGTTCCAACCTGGTAATAGTATTTTAAAAATGATGTATCCGATGACGATTGTGAACGCCATAATTGGTTTATACAATAAACCCTTTTTCTATTTTAGTCAATAGTTTCAAACATTTTTAAAGAGGTACAATTTTAAAGTAATCCAAATATTAAACTTGAGATTTCCTAAGTAACCGCAACGAAAGCCTTTGTGAAACTTAACCGCATCTTTCCAGATTTGCATTAAATCTTCGTTAACCATATTAGAACACAATCTATGTGTACTAACTGTGTGTACATGCAAGAAAAATATTAAAAAGAAATGTTTTATAAATGTTTAGCGTAGTGCTTATTTATCGTGTAGTTTGGATTGTTAGATATGAGTACCTCTAATTTACTTGGTTATTTTTATTCGTGATAACTAACTAAATGCAGTTAATAATGTTTTATGTTTGGCCATTAGTGTAAGGTAGCGTAATTAATTTGTCGGAAAAGAGTTGAGTCAACGGGTTTCACCGAATAATGAGTATCAAATTGATATTACGTGTTTTATCAAACTATTAAATAATCATCCTGAACTATTTTGGAAATCTCATATAGAGATACATTTATTAGGTTCATACAAATGTCATGAATGTGATGGTTGTTGAACTTATAGTTTTAATAATGACAAGTATTATGTTTTCTAATTTCAGTAAATACTGTAACTATAGACTCATTTGGGAGAGACGGGTTGGATAGTGTGAATCGATTAGTATAAAACCGTTTAAAATAATAGACTCGTCAGTTAAACTGCAATTTATAGGGGACGCTCTTAGAAAATGTTTAAGCATATAGGAACAAGTCGATTCTTATTATTTACAATATTATTAAATATTATCTTATAGATTTATCGTTTAGTGAAATCTATCTGCTTTCATATTTAATTATAAAGGTATTTTGTATATATAACTTAAAACGTAGAATCGTTAATACCAATATTGCTATATACAAAAACAAAGTGACGATAAAACTATTCGAAACGTGTTCTATCTTTAAAAGTTCACAGAAAAGAGTTCGATGAAAACCATTTGAGTGTACATGAAAACATTTGCCCATTAGACGCAGAAAAGGCCACAGGTAGTTATGTTTTGAAGGCAATCCTTAAGTAATTAAAACGTTTGATAGAACCCCAGTACCGAAGAAAATCATTCGCTGCCCTGATACATCCTCACGCCTTAAGTGAGTGAAGCGGTGGCGACGTTACAAAGCAGGCGGGAGACTAGCTACAGGCTAAACACATACGGTCTTTGCACAGCGTGGCTCTGATACTGGATCGGTGGCGAAACTTGTTGCGGAGAACCCAGGAGCAGAGTCAGGCTCGGCGACAAGGGTGAAACGTACGACTGCGCTTGCGGCGGAGGCATCGGCTTCTCTTGGTAGTACGGAGCGTAGGAAGCGCACTGGTAGGGGTCGTATTTGGGCCACTGATCTTGAGGAGACCACTCAGCCATGATAAATTAATGCGAGACACTACACGCGTGCAGCGACGATCGCATCGCGCGCTCACTGACGCGCCGGCCGACTCCCGCTACCGATGCAACGCATAAACAAACTGCAAATCCTTTATCTGCACGCTGTGATGTACGTCGTTAGCCGGCTACTGATAAAGACCGAGCGGGCTCACGCCTCGCGGACTACTTGAAACGCACCGTGTATACCGTACAGCAAACAATCGCGCACCACTTTGGTGTCTAAACGTCATCGAAGTCCATACGTTTCCAAATAAAAATGAGCCCCGCATTCTATACTGAATAAAGTCGAAAATCGAAAAATAAACCGACTCAGAATTCACAAAATAAGCTGATTAGAACGAAAATTATTGAAATGGGAAAAGGAATCGCAACCGAGATGTATATTAATTCTTTCAGAAATATGTAAGACATGACATCGGAACTTGTAGGGAAACAGCTTTCCGATACGACGCTCTACACAAGACTGGGAAGATATTATGTGAAACGAAAAACAGGTAAATAGACATAATAGGCAGAAAAATAGATCGCTAGTATTCGGCGAAGGAAAAGAACGGCAAATTATCTAGAAGGGACATTTTAGTGCTTTAATTAGTTTATCTTAGGTTAGTTAGGAAATTTAGAACACAGGAAATTTAGGCACTAGACCCGGTGAACAATGGCCTATTTTCTTTTATAAGATTAAACTATTTTAACGTATTTGAGTAGTCTGGAGGTATCTCGAGGCAAAAGGAAGTCGCAGACGTTGCCCGTGCGTCACGAGACGAGGGACCTGGTTTGATTCCAAGTTAAATTTGTGAGAGGTTTGAGGCTTTATTTAATATTTTTTTAATGAAATGTCACTATTTAAAATGCAGTTGAGTCGATTAAAATGAAATCTAGCGACCATTTTAATACCTGGCAAAAGAGCGGTGTGTGTGCATGTCTGAGAAATAAATATCCTTGGACATTTCACATCACACATTGGACATTGGATCAACGTGTTATGTTTTTTTGTTAATTTGAAATAACATTTTCAAGCCGTCTTTCTTAGATACTATTTTATATTATCAAAATCGGTTCAGCCGTTTAAGTCATCAGCTCGGCAGCTTGGTTGGACAGGGTTCGTTATCCTTTTCATGAGGCTAGGTTGACGGGCTCTTGGGTTCCTTTCATCATTTCAGCCTATATATTACCCACTACTGAGACCAGTCGAAGTCCTTTAAATTCATTAAGAGCAATTAGCCACCCTGAGAGTATCGTGGGAGTCCACAGTACGCCAAAACCCTAGCTGCAAGGAAAGGAAACCCTGTGCCAACCTGGCCAGTGTGGCACATTAGACCTTCCATGTAATTGGAGTAGGCCCAACTAAGCAGTGGGTCATTTACAGGGTGAGAAGCATCCATCATCCAGTAGAGCCAGACGTTGCTTAACCTGCAGGTCGATTGCATTACGCAGTCCGCTAGGCCACAGCAGTTTATGTTCTATATATTCCAGGTCAAAGTCACAAATTCACGTTACTGTCTTACGCCATTATGTTTCGCGATAAATGTTGCTGGATAAAAACTACTATAAAAATTCATTCTTAACCTTCTTATCAACGAATGCAACTTCTGGGGGCGAAATGTCGTAGATCGCCGACGACACTTATAAAAAAAACAAAGAAACGATAACCACGCAATAACATTCGATCGCAAAAAAAACTGTTATATAATTTATACAAATCTGTAAGTACCTTTATTTATTTTAAGGTAAATCCGACGCGACCCGATTGTAACTTAGTTGCAAATCGAAAACATGCCTTGTTTACCCATAAATCTTTAATAGGTATGTAACGATAAGAAATATTATAAATAATATATGGCGGCTGCGTTATATGCATTAATTGAACAACATCTCACTATAGGTATGAAGGTAAACACTAGACTAGGCTATTCAATAAAGTGGTGCAAGGATCGATTGTTGTGATTACTAGTGCTGTGGTTAAGTAATCAATTAGTAATCTGAATTGAATTGTGTTCATAAGATTTATAATTGAGGTTTTTATCCAATCGACATACTCTTTTCAACCTAGTGCAAGAAGAAGGTTCCTAATTCGGTTATAATGTTTTTCATTCGTCATCATCATCACTATTTCAGACAAAAGACGTCCACTGCTGGACATTGGCCTCCCCCAAGGGTCTCCACAAAATCTGGTCCTCGGCTGCCCGTATCCATTGCTTTCCGGCGACCTTAACCAGGTAGTCAGTCCACCGTGTGGGAGGCCTATCGGCACTACGCCTTCCGGAACGCGGTCACCACTCGGGGACTTTTCTGCCCCAGCGAGCGTCGGTCCTGCGAGCTATGTGCCATGCCTACTGCTACTTAAGTTCGGCAATCCGGTGGTCTATGTTAGTAACCCTGGTTTTCCTGCGTATCTCCTCATTTCTGATTCGATATCGCAGGGAAACTCCGAGCATAGCCCTTGTCCATTGCCCTTTTCATTCATACAATCAGTCATCTCGTCGCGGAGCATACTCCCCCATCGGGCGGAGTGAACCCCGTTGCCTTGGAGTCTGGCAGTCGAGGATCACCGTCAGATTTAGTGGCTAGGTTGGGGCGCAACTTACCATCTCCACGCGCCCGGAGTACCACATACCCCGGCCAGTCACCCACGGGCGGGTATCTGATAAGAGGTTGTACGACGACGAAAAAAAATGTAGTGCGTCATCTTTGAGCTTAGTAGCAGTCGAATTCTAAGCGGAGGCTAAATTTGTATTTAGAATACATAGTGTCACCACCCCATTCCATCATGAAGGTGTCGTAAGAACCGATAAAAGGAAATGACAAGACCGGTAAGTGCAGTACCGCGTGCGCGTGCCACAGTAGGGTAATTACCCTACTGTGCCCTACTGTACCGGCCCTACTACTCCCATCACAGGGAGGGTAATTACCCTCCCTGTGATGGGAGGAGGCCCAACTCAGCAGTGGGTAATTTATGGGCTGCGTAGAAGTAATTTTTTTGCCTCAATTTTACAAATGCATTTTATTTAAGTACTAGTGGCCCGCCCCGGCTTCGCCCGTGCAAAGCGGGGGTGGGTTATACATATAAACCTTCCTCTTGAATCACTCTATCTATTAAAAAAAACCGCCTCAAAATCGGTTGCGTAGTTTTAAAGATTTAAGCATACATAGGGACGGACAGACGACAGCGACTTTGTTTTATACTATGTAGTGAGTAGTGATAGTGACTAGCGGACCCGACAGGAATTGTCCTGTCAAAAAAATTTACTCTATGACGTTAGGAACACACCTACATTGCTTAGACAACAGTGAGTGGTTGTAATTTAATATGAACTTTATACATAGCTCAAATTGTCTCTACGTTTTAGTTAGAAAACGTTTGTATGGGAAAAAGAAAAAGACTGTTTTTAGGGTTTTTCCGGCAATTATTCGAATTTTTCTCGCCGTAAAAGCAATCCGTGAACTTCAACGAACATTTTAAAAAAATAATTGGCCAAATAGGTGCAGGCGTTGTTGAGTTATGCGGTTACCAAGACATTTTGCGATTCATTTTTATATTTTAAGTATAAGAAAACAACATAGACTTATACTTTGTTGTCAAACCTATTTTTATGGTTCCTTTATAATGAATTAAAAATGTTTCATTCTATGTCACATCACTACATAGTATAAAACAAAGTCGCTGTCGTCTGTCCGTCCCTATGTATGCTTAAATCTTTAAAACTACGCTACGGATTTCGATGCGGATTTTTAATAGATAGAGCGATTCAAGAGGAAGGTTTATATGTATAACACATGCATAATTGCCACCGTGCGTAGCCGGGGCGGGTCGCTAGTTCAAATAAAAGCCAAGTAAAATGCAACATAAATTTAAAAGAGTAATTTTTTTTGCTGGTTCTAATTTTAACAACATACTTTACAAGCTTTTAACAAGAATAAACAGAATAAACTTGGACCAAGTGCCATTGTCAGGGCATTGAAGCAACAGGTTGAAAGAGGGTCTCAATCAGGCCACGGCACTAGACGTAATAAATTATTAGCCGCCGACTTTTATTAGAAACGTATTTTTATTAACTGCAGCTCTTTAAACTTGTGCACTGGTGCGTCGTATTTTATGCATAGATTAATCGTGCCATAATATGTTACTAGCTGAGTCCCGCGATGTTACCCGCTGTTATTTTTATCCCGAAGGCGACGCGGCGGGGCGAAGATAGTAAAAAAAAACTTCGTTCCAAAAGTTACTCCTTACATCATCTATGAAACTACCTATGAAAGTACCGAAAAATTCGGACCAGCTGTTTCAGAGATTAGCCGGAAGAAACAGACAGACAGACAAAATTTAAAAAAAAATATTTTTGTCTATGTATCATGTACCTAACTTTTACGCATTTATTAAAAAGTGGTTATTTTATTATGACAAACAGACACACCAATTTCATTTATTTGTCTATATACAGGTTAAACTATCATGACAGATGTTGAAAAAGAAAAAAAGAAAGAAACATCTCTCACTCTCACACACTCAAAAAAAAACAACAACTCTCACATACACACCACGGAACACAGTAAAACTGCTTGGTCTTAGATTTGAGGGTGGTAGCCAGCCGTTTGGACCATTAGATCCTACCACCAAGCATGCTGGCTTTTGTTGACATTTACAACACGCGTTATTTCCCAGCGTGCGGTGGGGAAATTTTATATTCTGCCCCGTCCCCACACGGGTAACTTAACCGCACTGCGCTTGAATTCACCATGCAGACACCAAGGACACATTATTTTACCTGGAAGTGGATATTGTCGGGGAATCATCGTCTCCAGAGAATGTAGAGACAGGTGAGCGAGGCTGTGCTTCATCCGAATTATCCGATGAGTCCGGCGTGGGAGAGCCGGTTTCCTGAATGTAGTCTTTTGTACTGCGGATCACGCCTGGCGTATGGCTCTGTGTTTCAGCCATCGCCTAGTCTGTAAGATAAAACATTTTGTTGGTAGAGTCTGTTTTTTGTCGGTTATCCTCATGGATTCCCGGCCGTTCGGGGATTGGCCGGGCGGGGAGCATGTTCCGCGAGTCTGGGGGTCTTTATTACAACCATGTACGGCGGGTTTATGGGTTTATCTTCTTATTATATTAAATTATGCGTCACGTTGTATGTCTGCGATGGACCCCTAAACTACTTAACCGATTTTAATAAAATAGCCCACTGCATGCCATTTAATCCAACTTGAAAGACAGGATAGCTTACATCTCAAGTTATAGTCGCAATATTATTTTATTGCAAATTATATGTATATTATTTGTCAGTCAAAAATAACAAAATCCTTAGCCACAAAAGCGCGGCCGGGTCGCGTATATCGAAATGCTCATTCAGTACGTCCCCTCCGCCTGAGACGAACTCGATTAGCATTTCCAAGCTCTTTTAATGAAAAAACACGCGTAAAAGCTACTCCAATACGTCCCAGAGGGTGACGTACTGCAGTAGGATTTCTAAGTCTAAACGCAATAAAACATATTAGAAACCCTCATCCTATTCGTCAACCTCGCGGGACGTATTGGAGTAGGAATTCTAGTGCTAAAATCACAGAGTTGTCTTAGAAAAGCTAATGTGATACGTCTCTCTGTGCAGATATTGCTATCTCACGCACACATTATGTTATCGTGTATTATCCATCCCTATCTGCGCGCGCCGATCATCTCTGCAATTGGCACGTGCGGTGCAATTTCTTATTTGTTTATTCCGAGTGCAAAAACCCGATACATGAAAAATATTGTACTTCTCTTACGTATGGTCTATTTTAGATTTTGGATCCTACGGGATCCGTATTTAAAAAAATATATTAAACGTATAGGTTTTTACTTTCCTATTAATTTTAATACACATAAACGTTTTACACATGCTCGTTTAAAGAAAATCTGTACGAATTCTTATTCCCCGCTGCACGAAATTATAAGACAGTATTTTTTTATATAAAATATCATTGGTACCTTTAGTGATATGGACATCTTTGATATTACATTAAATTCTTTCAAAAATAATCTAAAGGGTTTATGTAACAACAATTTTTAAATTAATATTTCTGTGTTACTAAAATCTTATCTTCTGGCATTTAACCATAAATATTACATTAATTAAATTTCGGCACTATGTCTATTTAGATGTAAGCTAGCATTATTATTTTTATGTTTAAACAAGACAGATTTTGGCCAAAATAAATAAAAATACAACCTAACATAACCTAAGGCCAAAGTGCTAAAAAGCGACCCCATTGTTTAGTCATTAATATTGATATGTTATTAACCAGGCTTGTGCAAAGAAGCATTGAATATTTTTCTAAGTAAACATTTATTCCTTAGTTTCGTACTGTATTTGCTTTATTTATCACTAATAATAACCGTACCTGTTTTATAGTTTATGCAAATTAAGTAATCCCTAACCTTATTTTAGTATCAGTTTCCCGTTGACGAATAGAACTAGGATAAACGCGAGGGTGACGAATAGGATGAGGGTTTCTAATATGTTTTATTGCGTTTAGACTTAGAAATCCTACTGCAGTACGTCACCCTCTGGGACGTATTGGAGCAGCATTTACGCGTGTTTTTTCATTAAAAGAGCTTGGAAATGCTAATCGAGTTCGTCTCAGGCGGAGGGGACGTACTGAATGAGCATTTCGATATACGCGGCCGGGTCTGCTAGTAGTTTAGAAAGATTGCAGAATGAATGCCAATATCTAATCACACACACTATCATGTATTTGACACACACATGCATATAATTATACTCTTTTGTTAACGCGACTGAAGGACCGCAAAAGGCAGACCTTTTTGTTTATTGTTAAAGCCTGTGCTCAAATAGACAATATAATTTAAATAATCATGGTCGAATTTCGACCGCTGGGCAACCACTACTAGTTTTATACAGAAAGCGACCGCAAACTCTACATTCGGTGTTAACTGAGCTGAAATAGCGACATCTATTTGCAAAAAAAGGAACCCAATGAAAGTGAACGTGTACAAAGGCGCGGAATACAACTATGTAGTTTGTTCTGAGGAGTAAGTATTCGTCAAAAAGACAGATTCAAAAACCTTTTTCAAAAAATGAAATTTTATTTCAATGTAGGCACTAAGCAGCGAAAAATAAAAGTCAGATCAAATCTTTCCAAACAAATTATAAATACCTTAACTTTAGACCAAGATGGAAAGCTTTGGCTTTGCGGGAAATGTAATCTAGAAAATGAAAACTTGGATTGGAGCGCAATCCAAGTTTACCTCCCAGTTACTCGTATTGCAGACAATATTGTTAAGCCATACTTTTAAAACTATAATGAAGGTACTCAAAGAATAATGAAGTTCTCCCGCACAGTTCAAACGATGAACACTGCGTAAACAAAATTCCTCTTCAGAATTGCTATAGGTTTTCCCATAGATAGAATAGGTTTAGAAGAACAGTCGATTTCGCTGAGCAAGGCATTTTAGTCAACCTCGGAGGCATACTTAAAAATAACTGAAGTAGCTATAAATTTGGCTAGTTAATAATCCATACATCTATACTCTATGCAAATTAATAAAATTGGAGTGTCTGTTTGTAATAATAAAATAACTACTTATTAAATGCGTAAGTATGTATATTATACACAGTACATAGACCAAAACATTTTTTTTACATTGTCTGTCTGTTTCTTTGTTCCGGCTAATCTCTGGAACGACTGGACCGATTTATAGATGATATGATAGATAGCTGATGATATAAGGAGTAACTTATGCTACTTTTTTTTAACTAGCGTTGCCCCGCGGCGTCACTCGCGAGTAACATCCGGCCGGCCAAGCCGGAACGGGCCGCTAGTTCTAAATAAATTTTGCTGCTTCAAATTTAATGCGATATACGTTCTGCCCACCGACCCACTGGTGAAGCCTCCTTCAGTTACAAGGAGGGTAATTAGGCTACTGTGCCACGCTCACGCCACGCCAGACGGGTTGGCACAGGGTTTCGTATCACAATGCCGCAACAGGACGCGAGTTGGAGCTCCGGGGATGTTTAGTGGGTAGGCCCCCTCGGGGAGAGTCCCACACGCACCTCTCGGCCATCCACGTGGCCGAAAACAAAAGTGTTTCGTATCAATTTTTCGTTTTCAAGATGTTCAGGCTTGTCATTTCCGTTTTACGGTTCTCACGACACCCTCTGGATGGAATGGGGTGGTGACACTATGTATTCTAAATCTGTCACAAGCTACTGCCAAAAGCCCGAATGATTTGTTCAGGCACTTTCAGAGTTGTAATATTAGTAATTATAATATGAGGGACGGGAGATTTTGTTTCAGGAAATTATTAAAAAAATGTCGTATTTTAATTTAAAATATTTGCGTGAGTGAAGTCACAGCCAGTCGACAATTTAAAATGGCAAAAAGAAACGGTTGATTTCGGAATTGAAAACAAATTGCTGCAGAACCAGCGAGCTATTTCTGCCTTTGACTGCGAATGAAATTGCTGTAATGTTTTTATTCGTCTAGTTTCTTACTTCTAGAACTTACTTTGTACGATTTTTTAAAACCTAACGTAAACGAAATGTTTTTAATTGACGTTTTCATTTGATGTGGTTGGGAAAGCAAGGATGTTCAAAATGTGCAACAATTTCTTTTTTTTTGAAACTGGTTTCGAAGAATCTCTGATGCAGTGGCAGATTTACAGATTTGCCGCCCATAGGCTTTTTATGTTTTGACGACCTTTTTTTAGACGTCCTAAATCTGCCGCCCTTAAATATGCCGCCCGTAGGCTTTATGCCGCCTCTACAGATCTTGATACGACCTTTTTTTAGATACGCTTTAATTCAAACTCAAACTCAAATCATTTATTTCAATTGAACCTATTTACTGGTGTTTTTGAAAAGTCAAAAGTGAAGTTAGGAATCTAGTTGCATGTTCCAAAAAGTAGATCCTATGGAGAAGAACAGGCAAGAAACTCCATGGACACTCTTTGCGACACTCAATTGCGACAGACGTCCATTCTTTTTGACGGCCTTTTTTTTATAGACGTCCTAAATCTGCCGGCCCTTAAAATATGCCGCCCTAGGCTCCAGCCTACTCAACCTATTGGTAAATCTACCACTGCTCTGATGATTCGTACGAAGATTAGCTATTTTTATACTAGTAGTACCCAGGTTTCATAGAGTGCTTAATTTGGTGATCCGATAGCCAGATGAGGCAAAGGGTTGGTATCCATCATTGTAACCCACCATCATTGTAACCCTTTTATTTAAAAGAGCAACCATAGAGTTTCTTGCCGGCTCTTCTCTATGGAATGGAATTCCGAACCGGTGGTAAAAACTAAATTATTAATTTTATTTTATTATTTTTATCTCTTAAAATCTTTGACTATTTGAAAGCATTCGCAAGAATTTATTCGAATAAAAAACATTTTGATTCCTTCCTTCCAGTTAGGTTGTTTGCCTCTCGTGTTGCTTTAGTCCGTAAACCTGGAATGGTTGGTGACATTATGTAACTTAAATCCGTCACCATACGGATAGTCTGGGTCACCAAACGTTTTTTTTTTTTATTGCTCTTGGTGGCAAACGAGCTAGCGGCCCACCTGATGGGAAGTGTTAACCGCCGCCCATGGACTTTGGCAGTGCCAGGGGCACAGCCAAGCCGTTGCCTACCGTGAAGTGAGTGCTCTTTTTAAACCTCGTTTAAAGGAGGACATGTCGTAGCGCTCGGGAAACACCGCGGCAGGTAGTTCATTCCCGAGTATGCACGTGCGTGGTAAGAATGATCGCTGGAAGCGTACCGTGCTGGACGTTATCGTTTCCAGGTGATATGGATGAACCCAGCCGCGATGTCGAGTTGTACGATGTTAGAAAGGTGACGGTGGTACCATTTCAAACAGTTCCTCGGAGCACTCCCCGTGGAACAGACGGTAGAGCACGCAGAGAGATCCAAAATCTCTCGTTATGGTGGAAGTGATAAAAAACTACCAAGACTATGCATTTAGGTAATTACAATAAATGTGTAGACTGCGTGCATAAAAACTAGGGGGCGCGCGAGAAACCTGTTTGCGAAATTCAAGAAATTAAAAAGTATAAATTCTTTTTCTCACTTCAATTGTTTATTATATGTATAACTAGCGACCTGCCCCGGCTTCGCACGGGTGCGGCTTCATAATCCGTTGCGTAGTTTTATAGATTTATGCATACATACGGACAGATGGGCGACAGCGACTTTGTTTTATACTATGTAGTGAAGTGATACTACTGTTCATGTATTTTTCCTGTGTTGAAATATATAATATATATATTACTGTATTTTAAATAAGCATTAATCATTTCTCTGAATTAAAAATCTACAATCCTTCTACACATTTGGCGGTGTGGATTTTATACTGGAATATACAACAGTCTCCGCCCCGCCAATCTTACCTCATTTCACTCCAGCAAAAATGCATACTCTTTGACGGTGCATTTGTGCCGTCAACTGCTGTGTTTGTGCTGCGGGAGGTAAAATCTTTGACAGACTTCCTCCCTACAGGATGTGACAAAAACCCTTAAGCCGTCCGAAGCGAGGGCCAATCAACAGAAGCAGTTTTGGCTATCTTCAAGTATGAATGAGATATCAATGTTTAACGTTTTACGCGCGTTCCTACGCTGGGAGGGATTCAGTTATAAACATGGACAGCCGTTTTTTGTGGCTTGCATACCGTCGATGGAAACGTCGTAAACGAAGAGAAAGTCGAAGATTTAAGGTACATCCAATTCTACGCGACAGGATGACGCATAGTATGTTTATAATATTTTCTTTTCTACGGAATGGCATGGTTCACAAAAAAATCGACTATTTCGTCTCAGTTCCTACGTTGAATTACTCTATTGGAATAGTCTGAAGATTCTATATCATATATGGCTACCCTTTTTTCAATCTCTTAGATAAAAAGTTCGGTATCGAAGTTAACACACTCCATTTTCGACGTTCGACGCGAGTCGACTCACGCGTAGAAGGCCTCATCCGGATAGGCTCATAAGCATACATAGGGACGGACAGACGACAGCGACTTTGTTTTATACTATGTAGTGATATAATAATAATGAAATGATAATTATGATTCTCTAGATATAGGACTTTCGTCACTAGTTGGTGTTCGAAATTGGAAGACTAAGAAGTTGCTTATGTTTCTCTCCGCGTGGTGACGGATTAAGAATACATTGTGTCACCACCCCATTTCATCCTAAGGGTAATAGGAAATGACAATGCCGAAAACCTAGCCGCAGAAGGAGAAAAAAATATACTACACCCTGTGCCAACCCGTCTAGCCAGCGTGGCACAGTAGGCTAATCACCCTCCATGTAGTTGGAGGAGGCCCAAATCAGCAGGGCCGTCCCTTGCCTGAGGAGACCAGGTCCAGAGGCGGCTGGGGCCATACCAGATGTCCCGGGTATGGCGCCAACGGAGGACTGACGTACCTCCGTGAGTGAATGGCGCATTCTCCAGTTATGTGCAAGAGTTGTCTGGGTCGAGATAAGATAACATCTCCCCAGGACCCCAAAAACCTACGTCAACGTGGACGGCGACTTAGGTCCCTATGGCGCTGTAGTATACAACGGGGTGAGAGACTGGACATGAGTGGGGGTTTTAGTGGGTAGGGGGGGCGCCCGCCTCCGCATCACCGGATTAGGGCGTCTTCGAGTCCGCACATAACCCTATCACATCCACTCGCGGCGCATTTTTCTCTGCGAGTGGAGGCGTTAGAGTACCTGGCAAAAAGGGTTTCCCCCACTCTAAAAAAAAAAGGCCCTAATCAGGAGTGGACCATATGTATGGTGAGAAGCTGAGAAGTAGGAAGTGGTATGTTATCCTCAAAATTTGCAGCTACTATCTATCGATCCATTTGTAATGTCTATGGGGTTTTTGTTACGTTTACGCTACAACTAGCAGATGGGCGTTGTACACTAAGCTCGCCGCATTGCGGGCCCTATGCAAGAAGTATTATACTCCCAAGAACACTAGATCAACTATTTTAATATTAGAATCATCTCGTAATAGTTTAAAAGAATTTTTTTTTCTCTTCATATTGCATTACTTTCTTTAATAAATCATAAACGTATCGTTGTGTCTATCTTGATGTGATGTAATTTGACTGCGGGATTCTGTATGGAGGTCTTTCCCCAGTAAGGCAGAAAGGCCTCTGGTCTACGTCAAACCGCAAATTATATCATTTCAGACCATAAATGACCCACTACTGAGTCGAACCTCCTGCAAGTTCATGGAGTTAATTTAGCCTACTGTGCCACGTCACCGAGCATGCTCCCGTAATGGGAGTAAATCCCTTGGCCCTGGTGTGGGCAGTCGAGGATCGCCGTCGGTTTTAGTGGGTACGTGGGGCCGCAATTCACCATTTCTACGCGCCCCGGAGTCCTACATACCCCGGCCAGTCCCCAAAGGCCGGGAATCCATGAGGACCTCCGACGTAAAAAAAAAGCCTACTGTGCCACGCTGGCTAGACGAGTTGGCTCAGGGCTTGTATCAAGGCGTGGTACTGTGTACAGATCCCACAATGCCGCAACAGGACGCGAGTTGGAGCAACCCGGGGGTGTTTAGTGGGTAGGCCCTCACTCTGGGGGAGAGTCCCACACGCCCCCCTTCGGCCATCCTTCGGCCGACGGGGATAGTCTATAAAGGATTATACCCCGGGCGAAACAAAAAAAAAAAAAAAAAAAGGGCTTGTGTAAAGTTTTTCTTCGCTTCTCTTCCTCTTGCGCTCCTTTACTCACCTCTTACGATACCCTCAGGATCCACCAACCCAAACCTTTGGTGGCATTGTGGATTCTTAATCTGGCACCAAATGATGTATAATAATACTTATGACTTAAATAAACTTGGTTAGTAATCTGATCAGTTAATGATTCCTGTGGTGACGGATTTAGAATACACAAGGTCACCAACCCGGCATGGGTTGACATCCTAAGGGTTAATCCTAACTTGATACATAAATAAATAAATAAATATCCTTGGACATTTCACACAACGCCATCTCGTCCCAAGTTAAGCAACTTAATGCTTGTGTTATGGTAACGAGATGGATGATAAACTACTTATATATTTTTTTTTTTGTAAATACTTACATATTATAGATAGAAATGACACCCAGACTCCGAGCCAGTGCCTCTGGTTTTAGACAAAGACACTTGCCCGACCCCAGAATCGAACCCGGGACCCGTTGATCCAAAGGCGGCACATCTAACCACTAGACCAACGAGGCAATCTGATACATACACTGTCCCAACCCGTCTTGCCAGCGTGGCACAGTAGGCGAATCTCCTTCAATGAATTTGGAGGAGGCCCGACTCAGCAGTGGGTCATTTATGGGGTGACACTACGATGTATTATCTAATCAGATTAGACTAGATTAGACAAAGCATTAGGGCGAGGGGTATTTAATCAAATTAAAAAAAAAACGGAATTATTTATTTTGCCGCTTAGTATACGACCCGCCTGTATCAGAAAATACAGAATTTATGAAATATAATTGCAGCTGGATAGTTATTTTGAAAGTATCCTAATTAAAATGTTCAAGTCTTGCGTAAATTGTCAGTGCCAATCAGGAATACGATATTCATTTATTGGAGTGCTAATTGGCAGCAGTGCACTCAGCCAAAATCAAGTTAATGTTGCGTTAATTTTAAGTAATATATTTTCCGTGTGGTGACGGATTGAGAATACAAAATGTTACCAACCCATACCATTCTGAGGGTGTCGTAAGTGACGACTTATGGAACGCAAGAGGCAGATCACCTAGCCGCAAAAGAAGGAAAACTTGAAGCAAACCCTGTGCCAACCCGACTTGCCGGCGTGGCACAGTAGGCAAATTTTACTCCGTGAACTTGGAGGAGGCCCCACTGAGTAGTGGGTCATTTATGGGCTGAAATTATGATAAAATTATGAATATATTTACGCTATTAAACGTACATCATCAGTTCATAATTATTATCATAAGAACCCTGTCCACTGTTGTACAGAGGCCCCCTAATTAACGCGATATCGCATCAATGTGCTGGAGTTTTTTGCAGATCGTCAAGGATTTAAAAACTCTTTTATAGATATGGACGACCAACTGCCATTTCACAGTCAATCAATGCACAAGTTAATTTTATTAGTCTTTTTTATGCCGTTGACTTTCAGTTGGCTTTCAGAGTTTCCACGTAGCGATGAACATCACGGCGTTGCCTTTCACGAGGTCGCACGTTTCTTTATTCCCTAACCTACTTCAACAATCATTGTTGACATTTATGATTACTGTGGCGATCCCTTGGATAGTAGCGTGATGAATAAAATACAGGGTGAAATTTTAAACTGTACGTCAATAGCCAAAATCATAACTACGTTATACGACTATCGAAAAACACTCAAAGGAGGCTCGACTTTGATTTAGATGGAAACTAAAACTTTACTATTGTTTTGTTTTGTAAAATCTTTAAAGATTTTAATAGGAACATTTAGATTAATCATAGCATTGCTACAAATTTGTTTTCCACCGACATTAACCAAGTCATCGGTCCACCATGGTGAGGCTTCCCAGCACTGCACTTCCCGGAACATGGTCGCCGCTGGAAGACTTTTCTGCCCCATCGAGCGTCAGTTTTGCGATCAATGTGCCCTACCCACTGCCAATTAAGTTTGAAAATTCTGTGCATATGACTTTAGTGTTCAGAATTTCTTACTAGCAGCAGCTACTATGAGACTGTCTAATTGAGTTTGTTATGTTTGTTTCCAAATAACGATTCTTCAATAAATTCCAAAACTCTTTGGAGCGTTGTTCAATATTCGTTATAATTCTGATTTTGGCAATAGTTACAAATAGTGAAATTTACTATTTGTAACTATTTCAGGAACGATGCAGCTTCATCTGTTATAATAATTTTTAAATTTGACAGAGACTTTAAACCTACACATAATCTGTGTATTGGATAAACTCCGAATCCAGTACAATAACAGCTTCAGGGTGCTTTTGGGCTTGCCCCGTTTCTGCAGTGCCTCTGGCATGTTCGCACAGGCACACACCCATGACTTTTTCGCCATGGTGAGATTAAAAACAGCCTCACTATTGCAAAGGACGCGGGCAAGCCCAAATAGCATTCTGAGGATGTTATCGAACAAGCTTGACTGACCTATTCTGCATATATAGTTATGCAATAGTTTTGTTTTTTTATTTATTATATTTCACTTATGTTTTACTAACATAGTTTTTAAGCTGCCTGTCACTAACCTATGGACCTCTGTTGTCTGCCAAATAAATAAATATTTTTTCCTTCCTACATTTTTTTTTTTTTTTGTTGGATTGTTATAATCCCTTAAAATTCACCATGTCACCAACCCATATAAACGGTACGTATAGATAATAATGAATGTCTAGCACAGACTGAAAGCCCATGCGTGGGCAGTTAGCGCTCACAGAGCCGTAGACATTTTTAATACTTATGTTTAATGCCATCAAAGTTATTGACGTCAATGAGTATGTCGAGACGGAGACTAAAAATGTATAATAGGATTTCAATGAGATTCGTAGTGATCGATTTAAAGTACGTTTAGGGAACATATTCAAAGTAACATGAAAGTTTAGAGTAGGTACATCACTAGGTTTGGAGTTGGTTGAGTGGTAGCAATAAGTAACATAATGGTGAGCTGTTATTCCAATTAGCACCACCAGACAGAACTACTAATTTATTTTTCTATAGTCATACACTTATGGTGGCACTATATTTCTTGTGGTGGTACTCCAACGGCTAAACATCCATGAAATTATTACACGGGAACTTACCAGAAATTGTGATCTTGTTTTTTTCAAGAGCTGTCCCGTATAAATCTTGATTTAAAATTAGAATACGTAAGCTTAATTATAAGAAACTAGCTTTTGGGCGCGGCTTCGCTCGCGTGGACTTCGAACACGTGCTTATCTCTATGCATTTTTTTTATGAATATAAAAGTGGTTATTGTGACTAAACTATGATAGTTAGATATGTGCTCTCGCGGACTTTTTTGTAGATTTTAATAAGACCTACAAACTCGTAGTACTTCATTTTGTTCTTTTGTCAATCGTTTTTGCAGCGCACGCATAAATAGGTTTTCGATTTTACACCTTGGGTTACAATATCGCAATTTTCATACGGATCCCTAATTCTTTTGAAAATAAAATATAGCCTATAACCTTCCTCGATAAATGGACTATCTAACACTGAAAGAATTTTTGAAATCGGACCAGTAGTTCCTGAGATTAGCGCGTTCAAACAAACAAACAAACAAACTCTGCAGCTTTATATATTAGTATATATAGATATGGTTTAGTGTTGAAGCCGACACACCTATTCCTGTGTGAGTGACTCTCTTTAATCACACTGGCATTTAACTATGGATCCTAGAAATTATGCGAGCTTGTCTGACCAGAAGATGAAACCGACTCGGTTATTAAAACGTACTATTGGTACTTCTCTTCGCTATTCGAATTCACGTACACATCTCACGTATCTGTCTTAATTGACTTAGGGACTAGTGTGGATGGAGGAATATTATATTTTCAAGACAAATTATGTCAAAAAAGTCATGCAAAAAAATAGGAAGCAAGAGTGGCTACTTATACACCGCATACGAATAGCGAACACGAATCCCCATTATAACAATTAAGATTTACATCAAATAATGAGGATTGATCTTGGTCTTTCGTTGAACAGGACACGTTGCCATGGGAACCGAATGCATGTGAATCCGAGCGCGCCCCACAAACCCACACACACATAAACACCGAGGTCGTTCACCTCTCGCTGCACTAGGAATAAAATTAACTTGCCGATGATAAATGCATTCTCTGCAATGCACTTGGACCTAATCTAAATTACGACTCACTCCTGATATAATATATATATAGAACCTAACATTAAGATCCAAGCTAATAATATTTTTGTACACTTTTTATTACCTTTCTGCGGAGATCAGCTTGGGAATTCCGATATAATTTTTACAAAACACAAACACAACAGTTCGATTTCAGTTGGATTCCGCATTGTTAAACCTTAGGGTTTCATTTCCAGTTACTAATATCCCCATGTTTCGTCAAAAAATCACACTTCACAACACTTCCTACGTCTTGTTGGTATCTTTTATCAACATTCTACAAAAATACCAAATTCTTTTGAAGAATTTCACTTTTGTTAATGCATCTATTAGATTGCCACCTACCGCTCTTTACTGCAACTAAAAACACACAACTTAAACTACTTGTAAAGCTAGTGTAAGAACTTAGACATAGATGTCGCTACTGTTTACTGTATCCTCCATAGTGATTTAATTCACAATATTACACAAATTATTTATCGCCACAACGCAAAATAATCATTTCTTAAAAATTTACAAAAAATATAGGGATACTTTTAATATATCAAAGTTATTTAACAAACAATGTAATGTAATCTTTGTTAAAATAACTTTGGTTTACTTAAACAATTATAGATGGCGTTGTTTACTTTAAACAAAGTTCTAATTATAATAACGTATTACGTTTGTAATCCTCATGGATAGCCGATGGGGGCTAGCCGGGCTAACAGGGGACGATGGAGATTCGCGTCCCGACCTACCCACATTAACCGCTCCTCGGCTACCCGAACCAAGGCCACGTGTTTACCTCGACAACAGGGGAACATGATCTTGAAGATCATTTTCCCCTGTTGTGTGCCCTAAGGTGGGCCCTCCTTTCAGCGGGCCCCACGTTTTGATCCTGGTCCAACGCAGCGCTCGGCTGCTGTTGCTGATGGCCGCCCTGGCATCCACGCCCGCACTTTCCACCTCTCTCGCTGTTGGCGGGGAAGGTAAGCCCTAAGCCTGGGCCAATGGCTTGGGCCTTGGACCACCCACCACATCGCCGCAGGCAGTTTAAGGCTTTGAAAAAGTGCCTTAAAAACCACCAGCCTTACACTTACCTAAATTTTCTGAAATTTACCTGCCACCTTGAAATAAGTTGGTACAAGCTACGAACCCGGTGTTATTATAGGAGCCGAGGTCAAATACAAGATGAAAATTATCAACCGTGCACTTGTTGCACGGAATAATGTACGTTAATAACACAGATAATACAGATAGAGTTCGTACGTAAATAAAGTTCCTTTTGAGTTTGAGTATACTCTCGAAATGTCCTTACTTCGAGAGTAAAAGCTTTGTTAAAAGGCGCAGATACCATAAGTTTAATGAAGAAACTCTCTTCCTGCAGCAGAGTTTTAATTACAAGTTGTGAGTTTCATTCCAACCCCTTCTATCATAAGGCACTCGCATCAAGTTAACTAGTTACTTGCTGAACCAGACGCAATAGGGGAATCTTGAAATCTCTGAGCCAAATTTCTTATTGATTTCTTCTTGAATAAGGTCATAGTGTAAATCATATGGAAGCTCTAATACCCTGACTACGAATCAATGATATTACCACAATTACTATGTACTTAAGAAGTAGGCAAGGACAAAGTCGTCACATTCGATCTCGCCTGACTTGCCAAGGGAATTGGCCTGACTCATCAGCCATCACGCTGGAAACATTTGTAATGTACTTATCACGGACCAAAGACTTATTTTTTTTTATTTGAGATAGTACAGACAGTCCCTCATGTCTTCATGATCTTTATTGTAAAAATTAATGGAAAAAGGGGTTGGTAAGCGCATAAATCAACCACGCCTGGACCAATCTGGCCAATTCCTTTTTTAAAGGTTTGAAGGTTTGAAGTTCAATGTTGGTTTTTACGGCGATAAAAATTCGAATAGTTTTAATAAAGATTTATATGGCAAAACAACGTTTGCGGGGTTAGCTAGTGGATATTATTTTGTTCGTACAGTAAACGATTGATTTAGAACACATTCTGCGTCCTGAGAGTGTCGTTGGAGCCGACTAAAGCAAAATGACAAGGGAAATCTAGCTAAGAAAGGACCTTGTGCTCACCCGTCTGGCCAGCATGGCACAGTAGGTCCCTCCTTAGAATCGGACCCCGACCCGTAGTGGAACAGTAGTGACCGCTTTGGAATAAGTGCTGTGAATTATCTAATACTAGTTTGAGGGTGTTGTAGGTGGCGATATATAAGATTTGTGGATATTACGGATACACTTTCCAAACAGTACTGCTATTCACTATTTTACGATACTACGTTACTTAGGGGATGCCTAAGGCTTCCTTTGTGTGAAATCATGACGAGAATTCGAATTTAATAAAAGCATGGAATAGTCGAAAGGTAAACTCTTTTTGAGGCCGGGTTAAAATATTGGTTGATAAGTAATCTAAGAGTTATTAACATCATCATTTCAGGGAACAGAAGTGCACTGTTGGATAAAGATCCTTAAGTATTTCCAGAAAGTTCGGGAATGAGCCGCCCGTGTACCGATGGCATGGTAGAAAGAATGCGAGCCTATTACCACTGCATTTTCAGGTACGTGATCGTGAGTATCTCCCTGGCCCATTTTTTTTTATTAAACGGAATATACCCCTTCGCCTGCATATCTCCGCATTTCGGTTTGTCTTTAGAATAATTTAATATCGACTAATCTTAATTGGCGTGGCTAGACTCGGTACTGGGTCATGCTCGACTGAAAAATTGAGTGACTACCGTAACCGGTTCACAGATTAAAATCAATCTTACAGACCTTCCGTGAAAGGGTTGGGGGAGCACCGTCTATGCTGAAATGATGAATGTGTCAAGGGACCTATAAAAGCACTTAGAGCCATGCCACATTTACGAGTAGTATTCGTGACATACATACATAAATTAAACACGATGCTATATGCTGCATACATCATATTGAACCAAAGTTTGTTACCGCATAAATCTGTCATTTGTAAACAGATTCGATTCATATGAAATACATGATAGATATCCAACATTTGTTAGAACGCAATATTTGTATTGTTTAAAACCAACAAACCATACGTCTTTTTTGCAATACAATTCGAAAAATATGCAACGATTTGAAGTCGGTGGCAATTCAAATTGAAATCGACGTTAATTAGGATAACAGACTTCAAATGGTTATTTATTTTAGGATTTTTAGTGCCTATTCCGTTTGGTGACGGATTTATAATACATAGAGCCACCACCTCATTCCCTTCGGCGGGTGTAGCAAGAGCCGACAAAAGGAAATGACAAGGCCGAGATACTAGCCGCAAGAAAAGGAAAATTTGAAACGAAACCCTGTGCCAACCCTACTGGCCAGTGTGGCGCATTAGCCTAATTTACTCTCCCTGTGATGTCGCGACGCAGCAGTGGGTCATTTATGGGCTGAGTAGTGTAGTGCCTAGTTTGAAGTCGGTTTACATTTATCATTTTGAAAATGCTCATTGGCCATGGCTTTCGCTTCCCCCTCTTTTCTTTTCCCTTGATACCCGTACCTATCTGTTTTGGGTGTACTGATGTTGGGGTTGTGGCAAATCACCAAGCCACCAGAGAAGGAAATCTTGATACAAACCCTGTGCCAACCCGTCTTGCCAGCGTGGCACAGTAGGCCAATTACCTCGACGAATTTAGAGGAGGCTTTCAGTAGTGGGTCATTCTTGGGCTGAAACAAACGATGTTGGGGTTAACAAGACTCGAAATTTTAAAAGACTTGGCTACACTATTTCGCGTCCATCGCTGTGAGCGCCGCCTTACAATGTGATCGTTGTTGGTAATTGGAGTGTTTCGGTTTGATAGATTTATTACTAATAGTCAACCTTGTCGGTCAATAAAAGGCTTAAATCATTGATATCAAACCGCATATTACTCTAGGTCTCTCTAGACACAAATATTACGTCTTTTGTTGAGTTTTAAATTGTAAACACTGTGAGTATCCTTCCTATATCCTTGGACATTTCACACAACGCCATCTCGTCCCAAGCTAAGCAACTCAATGCTTGTGTTATGGTAACGAGATGGATGATAAACTACTTATATACATTTTTTTTTGTAAATACGTACATATTATAGATAGAAAAGACACCGAGCCAGTGCCTCTGGTTTAGACAAAGACACTCGCCCGACCCCGGAATCGAACCCGGGACCCGTTGATCTAAAGGCGGCACATCTAACCACTAGACCAACGAGGCAGTATAGAATGACATTTACCTGATGTGCACTGACTTGATAAGGTTAGAAATTAGAGGAGGTTGTTGCCACGAGACATGTGCGTGACGCAATCGATCTCCAGGTCCTGAACGTCCGACTCTGATGGATGTTGAATGGTTGTCCATCATGTCCACCATCTGTGTGTAGTATCTGACTACCTCCATACTTCGGAGGGCACGTAAACCGGTCTCGGCTGCCATTCTACCATCTATGACAATCGTTTCACGTTAAACTGACAGCTGGTATAAATACCGGCAGGCCCACTAGATACTGGTAGTTAGACAAATCCGGTCCGGTGCATAATGAAACTAGAAACAAAAGGTAAGGGAGATGCGAAATTATAAACGTGAGATTTCCTGGTTTAACTAAAGCCTGACAGCAGTTGATGAGCCCCAGAAACCAGTCTGCAACCGATTGAAAAACGGGATATTCCAAACACTTTTATCGCGTGTATTGTGTATATAAATATTTAATACCAGATGTTTCAATTGCTTTGCAGCAGTCGTGGTCATGGGAGAGACTAGATGACAGTTGTCTTCCGAAGTACAAAGAAACAGCCTATCTCTATATATAAAAATGAATAGCTGTTCGTTAGTCTCGCTAAAACTCGAAAACGGCTGGAGCGATTTGGCTAATTTTGGTCTTGAAATATTCGTGTGAGTCCAGGGAAGGTTTAAGAGTCTAGAGAAAACATTGATATTGTAAGTAAAATAATAAAAACAACAATTTTATTTTCCCATACAAACTGTTACCTGTCAAACATTTGACGTTCGTCCCGACGGTTCGCTATTTTTGGCATAATTACTTTTTTTCTTTTTTAATTACATTAAATAAGGGATTAGAATCGATAAGAAAAGGCGGTATATTAATTTATTATTAATTATTCCAATTCGAATTCAATATTCATAGTTCAGACAGGACAACGTCTGTCGGGTCAGCTAGTAGTGTAATAAATATACACGCGATAAATCCGTTAAAAAGTGTTTATTCCGATGATATTGTACTACGGCAAGGTAGATTGGCTTTATACATACTACACATACAACTGAACCCAATAAATATACAATTTCAAAGATATAATAAATTATTTTTATTGAAATGGTATTACTAATCATTTATCACATAAATATTGCAAATAATCAACAGCAAATAAGTTACAAAGCACACTGAACTCGCCTTTATTTTCATTGTCGTTTGATATCTTAATCGCTTAAACAAACTTAACCCGATTAAGTGCAAAGCGAAAGCCAATGTCACGTATTCGAGTCATTGCTAAAAATACGAAATAAAACTGTGATCATATTAGGCCTTTATATGCCTACGTGCTTACTTAGGTAGTAAGGGATCCAGTGAGACAAAGTAGTATTGACAATGCTTAAGTAGCATGTTCAATGTTTTATTCAATGTCTTAAAGATAGGTTCAGTTATTTTATCTCAATACACCCACTAATGAATGGGTTAGGCCTACTCCTTTACACTGGCTGCCAATACAGTGTGTAAGAAAAGCATCATACATAGCCGTATGAAAAGAATCGATAGTACTATTGATGAGGTGCATAAAAACATCTTCTTATAAATAAAAATGAATGTTTGTCTGTGTCGTTTAAAGAATCGTAAACTATGCATTTGATCAAGTAATGATCTTGAAGAAAAGTGTTGTGGATGAGCCCACGAAATTATCTCAACAAAAAAAATTAAAATTTGTTAAACGTTTTCTCTTCAAATTTATTTTAATTAGTGGCGAAGTAACAAGCCAGGTTACAGCTAGAAAAAAAAATTAAGTCATAATATACTAAATAGAGTTAAACTATGTGAGCATTATACCTTAAATATTGGCCTACCGCCTCCAGTGTATTACCGGATTTGTCTGTGCTACGCTCCAATACGCGCTGGTACCTGCACAGCATATCTCCCTTCCTTTTTGAGCGAAGGTTTTCAGATATATATCAGGATTTCAGTAATTACTACGTATGTGTTAATTGTATTCTAATAAGATAATATATTCATAACACCCGACAAACTCTTTGTGTAACAATAAGAGGTGTCCTTCACGACGAATATATTTTAAGTCAGGTGTACTGGAGGGGAACGAATGTATAGTTTATTATAATCATCAACTCAGAAAATACAGTAAGCTCAAACTAGAGCTGCGCGACTGGGAAACGTATTTCAAAATATCGTAGCCCAATACGGTGGTATTGTCAAGCGCAGGAATACAAGTATTGCTATATCATGGTCCGTGTGGGGACGGATTTAGAATACTTAGTGTCACCACCGTATTCCATCCTGAGGGTGTCGTAAGAGACGACAAGAGGAAATGACAAGGCCGATAACCTAGCCACAAGAGAAGGAAAACTTGGTACGAAACCCTGTGCCAACCCGTCTGGCGATCCTGGTACTGTAGGCTAATTACCCTGCATGTAGCTGGAGGAGGCCTGACTCAGCAGTCGATCATTTAATGGGCTGAATAGTGGCTGCATAGCATTTTCTGGGCGGGGAACTGAACCTGGGTTTTTATGGTACCAGCGTCATAGGGATCGGTGATGCGCGGTGTTACAACCTCTAGATAACGGTAACAGTTTTCCAACATGGCTTGTAGCCAGGAGGCTAATAATAATAACTAATAACCTAAGGACGTTATTAGCCGGGGTATGTTGGACTCGGCGAAGATGGTAATTAGTACCCCGACCTCCCAACTAAAACCAACGACCAAGAGGGACGTTTTCCGCGACTCTCTCCAGAGGGTCTAGTCAAAAGAGTCAACATGTGTTTGTTTTTCTATTTACCAAAGCGCGCGATTCGAAAGCCTCCTGGCTACAAGCCATGTTGGAAAACTGTTACCGTTATCTAGAGGTTGTAACACCGCGCATCACCGATCCTTATTCCCTACCGAAGGACGGGTATACGTGAGAATTTCCAATGAAAAGAAAGTTCCCCTGGATGGCTGTAAGCGTATGCTAAGCCTACCGGGAAGGTCATTACATAATCTACCCGGTACTATGATTAATTCCATACCCATTGTAGATCATCAAATCGGATACGCCTAGATACTAGCCTATTAATATTACTGATATTTATAATTACCGCTAAGGTCAGTGAACTGTGCGATTCATAAGTCTAAAAACTGTTTAATAACTGAATATAATATGTTTACAAAACTTGACGTGACCTCCGTATTTGCAGACACAGCAAGGTGAGGTAGCGTTTTTTTGTAAATACAAAAAGTTATTATAATGTTGTTGAATGCAAAAACCGCTAAAACTGATGAGTTGCGGTTTTTGGAGTGGATCTATTATAATGTGTATCACTTTATAAACACACTTACGTATCTTTAAGCAAAAAACGGTGCGCAATTGGCAGCGTGAGAATGATTTGATTGTGATGATAATTTAATTACATTGTAAAATGAAGCTTATGTCTATATGATGACGAGTCACCGACCGATTCCAAGCTGCAGACAGTATGGCAATCATTCGGGGAGGCTTACATCCAGTCCCTGACAATCGCTCCAGAGGTGGATAATCCAAAATTAGGATAAGAACTCTTGGGAGAACTGGAATTTTTCAGCTGGGGCGTCCATCACATTACCGAGGGGCCTACCTGAGTGCTACACGCCCCTCATCAGAAGGAAAGGACATCGGACATCCTCAGCAAAGAAAAGGTTGGTGACTCTTACCAAGGACACCATCACGTCATGATTGCGCATGATATCAGAGACGAGCGAATATACCGAGGTAGTAAATTACTTCAAACCACAAACGCAGAGTGTAACAAAAAATGTGTACAAGAAGTCATATAAGCACATAAGCACTTCTTCTTTATAATTTGGTCACCAAACGGTGACGAAAGTGACCAGAAATGGGCACATAGAACCAAAGAAACATTGTGGAAAAACGGTCACTAAGGTTATAGGATTACTTACAATCGCTTGTGGGCGATAAAACAAGCATTCTTTATTTAAAAAATTGTTCTAATTGTTTTTTTTTTAACTAGACCTATATAATCTTTTTACAAAGATGTAAATCACGAACACAAATGACATCCGGGCTCGGAGCAAGTGGTTCTAGTTTACAAAAAGACACATGCCCGACCCCGGAGTCGAACCGGGGATCCTTGATCCGCAGGCGACACATCCAGCCCCTTGACCATTAAGGCAGTCAATTTCCTAAAATCGCTTACGGGCGATAAAACAAGCTTATTTAAAAATGTATTATTTGTATTTAAAAATTGTTCTCAAAATGTGGATTTACTGTAGTCATTACTCCAAGATTGGCATAGAAAGGTACGTATTGTGACCGGCTATCGAGGTGTCCAAGTTCATGAAGTATTTCTTCATCAACGGTCCCGTGGGTAAATAATAAAAAAAAATTATAGAATATTTTAAATTATTTATAACTAGCTGACCCGGCGAACTTTGTTCCGCATTATATATTTAAAACAAAAAGAAAGTTGGACATAGGATACCTGAGATTTTTATCCCGTCCGTATAAATAAAACCTACTTTAACAAAACGCAACTGACAGCGAAACGCTATGTTGTCTATAGTTTAATATGGTCGAAAATTTGACAATTAGAAATTTTGAATTCGACTTGTTTCTATTGTTGTAATTCACATAATATCTTTATAACTTGTAGCCTATGTGTCATTCTGATGTATAAGCTATATTATTGTAAAGTTTCAATAAAATCCATTCAGTAGTTTTTTTGTGAAAGAGTAACAAACATCCATCCATCCATCCATCCATCCATCCATCCATCCATCCATCCATCCATACTTACAAACTTTCACGTTTATAATATTAAGAAAGATTAAATTTTTTTTTTTCATATTCTGTGTGGTGACGGATTTAGTATACACAATGTCACTAACCTATACCATCCCGAGGGCGTCGCCAGATGCGACTAAGGGAACGAAACAGACCACCTAGCCGCAAGAGAAGATAAAGTTGATGCACAGCAGGCTAAATTCGCTCCCCGTGGAGATACAGTCGGGGCCCACGGGGCAGCAATCGCGGGACGTTACACCCCGGGGACGTTTAGTGGGTATGACTCCGTCTCCTCACAGAGGCGGAGGGGACTCGCACACACCCCCTGTTGGCTATCCCCATCTAGACGGGGATAGTCCATAAAGGATTTTACCCCGGGTCAAAAAAATGGCTAAATTCCGTCAATGCATTTGGAGGAGGCCCGACTCAGTAGCGGGTCCTATTTGAGTGATGATTATATACTTTTAAATTATGACTCGTCCCGCTTGCTTTATATTAACTAGCGTCCCACCCCGGCTTCGCATGGGTGCAATTATGAATGTATTATACCTAGATTTCTCCAATTCAAATTCCTCTTGAATCACTCTAGGTATCTATTAAAACCGCTTCAAAATCCGTTGCCTAGTTTTAAAGATTTAAGCATACATAGGGACGGACAGACTACAACGACTTTATTTTATACTATGTAGTGATAGTGATTTTGATTTTATTATTTGTTCACATAAATCTGGTTACCGGGCATTATATTGGAGCATTTTTCACCTCCGACCTACGTGAGTTGAATTTTACCTGTATAATGTTTATGGTATCTCAGCTTCTGATTTGACGACAGAACCAGTTTTGATATTTGTATGATGTATTCGTTGAAAGTGTTCCTAGCAACTTTTGCAGAAAATGTTCTCAGGGGTTCGAAGATTCATTGCATTATCATTTAGTTCACGAATCATCAAATATGACATTTAGGTCCGTGTGGTGACGGATTTAGAATACACAATGTCACCAACCCATGCCATCTTAGGGTGTCGTAAGAGGCGACTAAAAGAACGCAAAAGGTAGATCACCCAGCCCCAAGAGAAGGAAAACTTGATACAAACTCTGAGTCAACTCAGCGTGGCACAGTAGGCTAGATTCCCTCCATTAATCTGGAGAAGGCCCGACCCAGTAGTGGGTCATTTATGGGCTGAAACGACGACTTCATGTATAGGGTTGTGATTGATAACGCTGTTTTAAGTGTACACGCAATAATTACAGTGTTCGCAGATTTTAATACCAGTTAAGTATAATGTCAAGGATTGCGGACCGGCCGTTCGTGTAGGCTGCAACATTCCACGGTTTAGCCCAAGGGGCTAACTTGGTCAAGCTTAAAAATTAGCCACGCTCTAAGGAAATCGGTACAAGAGATAATAAATATCTATATGTACTGCTACTACTCAACCCACACCAACACTTGTGGTTAAAACTTGTTATGAAACCCTGTGCCAACACGTCTGGCCGGCGTGGCACAGTACGCTAGTGACCGTCCCAGTGATGGGAGGAGGTCCGACTCAGCACTGGGTCATTTATGGGCAGAGTAGTAATAGACTGCCTTCTTCGAGTTATTGCAATAATATCACAAACATCTAATAAATGTAATGTTATTACAAGGCCCATTATTAAATCAAGACCCTCCAATTTGGTAGAATTAACCTGCTATTCTACAGGCTAGTCAGACGGTCATTCTTTTGCGTCTAGGCTTACACTCCATTTAGTTTCTATTCGCACTCTTACAAATATTTATTAAGCTGGGTACTGACCGGCGTTACGGGGAGTAGGGTGACAAATCAACATCGAGCTATGCTGCGCTACGCTGTGCTGTGTTTCTTAAGCTTCGTTTTTTTAACAATTAAACGATGCTGCGCTGTACTGCGCTGTGCTGAGCTGTGTTTCTTAAGCTACGTTTTTTTAACAATCTAGCTCAGTATAAAGTATAAAGGTCGACAAAGCGCAGCATGGCAGAGCTCCACAAAAAAACATAGCACAGTTCGGCACAGCGCGGCTCAGCACGGCGGGTAGCGCGCCTCGCTCGAGACTGCTGCGTTTTTAAACAGAGCGTAGCCTCACACAGCGCAGCACAACATGGTTTGTTTGTATCCTCATTAAAATATTAGACGAGCGAGTTGACCAAACATAGCACAGCGCAGCATAGCTCCATGTTGATTTGTCACCCTAATGTAACTTGTTACGCAGCGAACATGCATGCGGTCGGTACGTCGTTGGTCGCTGGTTTCCCCGTAACACGACGTGCAGACTGCACGAATGATCGCTGTGTAACACGTTACATTACACCTCGTATAGTCGGTCAGTACCCACCTTTATAAGAACATAGAAAACAGAAAGCAAAGTCACTATCTTTTGGATAGTCACTTCGCTTTCTGTCACGGTAAATCGAGTCACTATCCTCAGGATAAGTAAGAATAGTGACATTATTATCTAAATTCGTTGCTACACGGTTTAATAAGATCACGAAACCTTCCAAACCGCAACAAAAAATGGATCAGCGTCAACAGATTTGTCTACGTGATCGATCAAATGTTTCCAGGAACCAGTGGATCGATGTGACGTGTGGCCTTGGTGGACATCAGTGCAGTGGTTCAAGACCATGCTTTCTGGCGCAACAATCGCCACCGATGTCAACAGAACAGGAAACATTTAAGTAAATTTAACCTTCGAATAAAAAAGTTTGCATAGCGAATTTGGTTCAGTACCAGCGTGAACTTCCAATGTAATGAGGTCACTCCTTGGTTGACTTGCAAGGATCTAACTGAAGCAATGACTCACAAAGTCGTTCAATTACCTGTTTGGTACCAAGGATAAATGTTTACTCTCTTTTTGTTGTATACGTTCTATCATTTTACTTTTAGGTATCTACGTTGTTCTGGAAGGGAACGTAGCCAGCAATAACTTTCAATATATCATCATCATCATCATCAGCCCACATTAGTCCACTGCTGGACATAGGCCTCCCCTAAAGAGCGCCATAGCACCCTGCCTTCAGCTTGACACATCCAGCTGCTGCCCGCAACCTTTCGCAGATCGTCGCTCCATCTCCATCCAACACTCATTAGGACCCAAACCACAAACATGAGTGTTATGTCAATTTGCTTACGCAAGGTGTTACAAAAACCCCATAGCCACTCGTATACAAAACAGTGGTTGACACTTTTTAATTCTTTGTTGAAGTACAAGTTGGATGTTAAGGAAGCATAACTTATAACTTTTATATGTCGTGATTCTAATCAATAGTGATAGACGTTTAAAACTTAAACTATAATTCAAAACTGTTTATCGATTCCGATTACCAATCTTGGAGTCTAAATAAATGACTAAAAGTAATCGGCCATGTGGTCTAGCGTCGATAAATCACTGCAAGCATGGCCTAGACTACATTGCCGCGATAGTATGACTCAGTAGTCACACATGTAACTGGTTATAACCAATATAGTATGATAGCAATTACTGGCATGGAAACAGTTCGACAAAAACTGTACTATTATACAAATAGGCGTCAGTTACAACGCCCCATAGCCTTAAATGTACTATGTTTTGCAGATAATAAAGTCCAAATTCGGTTAATGAGTTAACAGGGGAAGCAGTGCTGGTCGGGTGCCATAGTAATGGACGCCGACTCTAAGGTTCATTATTCATAATACGGAACTTGGTAGTTCTCAGTTCAAAAGTAAATGGATTGTTATGTTTCATTTAAACTTTGAAAGTCCGTATACGCTGCCTCTACCAGTGAACAGGTAACAGGTATCCTGTAACATTTGACTGCCTCGTTGGTCTAGTGGTTAGATGTGCCGCCTTTGGATCAACGGGTCCCGGGTTCGATTCCAGGGTCGGGCAAGTGTATTTGTCTAAACCAGAGGCACTGGCTCGGAGTCTGGGTGTCGATTTCTATCTATAATATGTATGTATTTACAAAAAAAAATGTATCTAAGTAGTTCATCATCCATCTCGTTACCATAACACAAGCATTAAGTTGCTTAGCTTGGGACGAGATGGCGTTGTGTGAAATGTCCAAGGAATGTCCAAGGATATATTTTTAGCATCTATCTTCATCATTCAAAAGGTCTCCACCACGCGCGAGTGAATCCGCAGTCTAGTAATACTACTACTCAGCCCATAGTTGATGCTGGGAAGGTAATTAGGCACGTTATGGACACCCATCCAACATTCAGTAGAGCAAGAGGTTGCTTAACCTGCAGATCGATTGCGATACGCACAGTGTATACCCACTGCGTGTATACCATCTACGAGTAAAGCCCACGGATATTTTCCGACCAGGTCTTCTCAGTTCGTGCTGCGTCGGTATATTACAAAGTCATTTATGTCAATCCATTGATGAGCGTGAAGGTCAGAATGGGTAAAACAAAAAATATTTTTATCACCATAATAGATGTAGGCTCACGGATTCGTAGACCCGAACTTCTTTCAAAAAAAGGTGGTCAGAAAATAATTGTCGAATATTCGCACGTGTCAGTTCTTTATGGTTTACTGCCTCATATTAACTAGTATCATAATTGATCCAGCCGGAACTTCAAGCGGATTCGGTACTTATCATCTATTACCAAATCACGATGCCTTGCGAGTCGACATTGGAATATGGCGGAAAAAATTTAAAATCGCCTACAATTTAATGTAGGCGATTTTAAATTTTTTCGTGTTTCGATTATACTCAATTGTTTCATCAATTTAATAGAACAGTTAAAGTAGTAAATTTGCTATTCCATTTTAATTTGATTTTGTAGCGACCGCATGCTACATACTTTACACAATTTACCCGAAAACTCTGAACTAATTGCATCAAGAAATATCGCCTACAAATGCGACAATCACGAAAAAGTCCTACACCGCGATAGCGAAATTTCAAGAGCAATTCGCAAGGTTAAGATATCCCCGACTACAACTATCGGGGGTTAGGCGCAGCAACCTCTAGCCAGACATCACACCTCGTCTGGCTGGATGATCATCCCTTTGCGTCTAAAATTTCAATGCCATTCAGAATCGAATGACACATCATCACCACATAGTATAAAACAAAGTCGCATTCTTCTGTCCGTCCCTATGTATGCATAAATCTTTAAAACTACGCAACGAATTTTGAAGCGGTTTTTTTAATAGATAGAGTGATTCAAGGGGAAGGTTTTTGTGTATAACCCACCCCCGCTTTGCACGGGCGAAGCCGGTGCGGGCCACTAGTCTATAATAATAAAAAAGAAAACCAAAGACATAAAATAAAAAAATACATCAATATTAATTGGCACTTGTTGCCTAGACTATGTAGGCCAATGGTCCATAAAGATTCGTACCATGCTTTGTAGCCCGGGCATGGCAACAACGGGGTGTTACCCCAGAGTTGACTCCAGTTGAAGAAAAAGTTGTAGAACCTTGTTTAATCTTGGAAATTACTGAACAACTATTACATTAAGCCGTTAAGGCGTTAAACATTGAAGCAGCGACATCTATTTGCAAAAAAAGTAACTTACATAACTTAAAGTCAACACAGAGCGGGTAACATCTACTTTTACCTGTTATAAAGGTGTTCAAATATTCGACAAATAAGTTGGTAGCAAAGACTGCCTCTTGCCAAATATGAACCGAGGATTAGTATGAGCTGAAAGACCCCCAACACAACTAGGAAAGAACTGACGACCTTAGAACAATCGAACCGAATTTGGTATCACCAAATTATGTTTATGGAGCATTGTTAGAAAACCTGCTGTTAATTACATAAACCGCGTCTTTTGGTTGAAATAATGATAAGCAACTTATTATTTTATTAGTTTCTAACGTTGTTGCCTGATATACGTGTGAAACTGTACAATTCTTTGTGAAAAAGTCTGTCTGCAAGAAAAGGAAAACTTGAAATGAAAAATGGTTGATTCAAGTTCTCCCAAAATAACTCAATGTAGATGGCGCTAGCATACAGAAATTCGTATATTTTTAACTGAAAAGTTACTTAATTATCATAATTATATAGCCGTTTTTTTTTGTTGTCTCTGGGGAAATGCTTTATGCATACCACCGCCCCCCGGGGGAGAGGTCGGTGATTATGTGGGACTCCGACAAGGGTCGTCTACCCACTAAAACCCCAACGGTATACACGGCGCGCTTGGGGCGCCACAAGTTCGCGTAAACGCATTCTACTGTGACGCCCCGGCGTGGTGCCCGCAACGGGCAAGCGACTGTCGGAGAGGGCGTCCCGACTCCCGGTACACTGTTCGCATCGTCACGACCCCCTCCACCCCTGCCTCCGTCCGCGGCGCGGGTCTGCTGGAGCTCCCTCCTTTGCGACCCGCCCCGTGGCCCCCTTCTGCGACATAACGGCCTCGCAGAAGGAGGCCCGTCGGCCCTCGGGTTAGCGACAACCCAAGGGCGTTGGTGCACCGCAGCGGTCAGAGGAGTCCCTGGAGCCCCAGTCCACTGCGGCGCTGGGTGCCGCTCTTCGCCTCACCTCTCCCCGTGGGTCCATCCGGCATGGGAGGCCCTGGCCGGTATGGCCCCACGGATCATTGAGGCACTCAAGCCCCCTCACCACGACAAGGTGGCAGCACAGTCGAGGGGGATATCATATATAGCCTGCATCTCAACGTGGGGATGCCTACGTCATAGTAGCTTTATGCATGCAAAGTCTCAGCCCGATCGGTTTAGAATTGACAAAGTTTCGTACAAAATTTCACCCCCTATTTTATCCCCTCGTGGGTAGAATTAATTAAAGTCCTTTCTTAGCGGAAGCCTACGTCATAGTAGCTTTATGCATGCAAAGTATCAGCCCGATCGGTTTAAAATGGACAAGGTTTCATACAAATTTTCATGCCTTTTTTATCCCCTTCGGGGTAGAATTAATCAAAATCCTTTATTAGGGGATGCCTGCGTCATAGTATATTTAAGTATGCAAAGCCTCAGCCCGATCGGTTTAAAATTGACAAAGTATCATACAAATTTTTATCCTCTTTTTCAACCCATTGGGGAATTAATCAAAATCCTTTCTTAAAGGATGCCGACGTCATAACATCTACCTGCATGCCAAATTTCAGCCCGATCCGTCCAGTGGTTTGGGCTGTGCGTTGATAGATCACTATGTCAGTCAGTCAGTCACCTTTGAGTTATTGAGATATATATATATATTTTAGATGTTCTTTCCGAATACGAAAGTCTTCAACTGAAACGTAAATTATGTAACTCCTTTAAAAATATCAATGGTTATTATGGTATTCATTAGGCCATCAGACTATGACATACATCTTAATTTTATTTTTAGTCTGATCGAGACTACACGTGTACGTGGCTGTCCCTATTTTATCGTCGAAATGTCAAATGAAATAGACGGCAATCAAGGCTAATTACGGGAATTGGTAAAGACTTCGATGATATATTTGTCATGAAGATATTTTTGTCAGGGGCTGATAGCAGACAGATTATGACATGTAGGATTGTACGAAATGCCAAGTGGTGACGGATTTCCATTACACAGTGTCACCACCTCATACCATCCTAAGCAATCTAAGGTCTAAGGAAGAGCCGTCAAAAGACTTGGCCGCAAGGGAAGGAAAACTTGTTACGAAACCCTGTGCCACTCCGCCGGCCGGACGCCAGCATGGCTCAGTAAGCTGTTTACCATATAACCTCAGCAGTGGGTCATTCATGGGCTGTATAGTAGGTTACCACAGCCAATAGATATCCGAAGTAAGGACATAGATGTCAAATCGGGACGTCTAATCAGTCATCGTTCAGTAACGACACAAGTCTACATCAAGCCACCAACATTACTTAGGTATAATCAATCATGAAACAATTACAGCGGCCTTGGTTCTGAATGCATTCGCCAAAGTAATAACAATAAACTAATTGTCTTAAGATTTATCATAAGTAATTAAATAGGTACTTAGTTTAATAATTTTAAATGCTAAGTAGGCTATCCGCTAAATGTGCGTTTCCTTCTTATCAAAATGATCGCCGGTAACTGTACCGAGTAAACTTTTGAATTATTCGGGGTTAGCGAATGTTTTTTTGTTAGGCACTTTCGTTGTGCATAAATTGTGGGTATTACAGAATAATAGCGTAACTTGTATATTAATTTATCACTACATAGTATAAAACAAAGTCGCATTCTTCTGTCCGTCCTTAAGTATGCATAAATCTTTAAAACTACGCAACGGATTTTGAAGCGGTTTTTTTTTAATAGATAGAGTGATTCAAGGGGAAAGGGGGGTTTATATGTATAACTGGGGGTAAGTTTTGCACGGGCGAAGCCGGGGCGGGCCACTAGTTTCAAATAAAATACTAGGTATTCCCAAAGTTATTGGAACCTGTTTAGTCGATAACGCGACTTAGCGATAATGTTCCATCCTGAGGGTATCGTAAGAGCCGACAAAGGTCAAGGCCAAAAGCCTAGCCATAAGAGAAGAAATCCTTGGGAGGAAAACTTGTGCCAACCATTTCAGCCAATAGACGTCCACTGCTCGACATAAGCCTCCCCCAAGGATTGTCACAAAGGCCGGTCCAGAGCCACCATCGTTTTCCGGCGACCTTAACCGTCGTCGGTCCACCGTGTGGGAGGCCTAACAGCACTGCGCTTTCCGGAACGCGGTCGCCACTCAAGGACTTTGCCTTTGGGACTGCCCCAACGGGCGTCAGGCCTGCGACTATGTGCCCTGCCCATTGCCACTTAAGTTTGGCAATCCTGTGGGCTATGTCGGTAACTCTCGTTCTTCTGAGTATCTCCCCATTTCTGATGATTTGATCTCGCAGGGAAACTCCGAGCGTAGCCATTGCCCTTTGGGTCACTTTGAGCCTCTTGATGGATCCCATAGTGAGCGACCACGTTTCTTTACCATATGTTATCGCAATAGAGTCTAAATTACCAATCATCGTGCCGTTGATTGTCGTTTTTCACACTTTGGGTAACCTATAAAACCATAGTGGTGTGTTAAGTACGTATGCCACACGATTTTGACACAACCACTAGGCAAGAACGTGACACCTTCACCATCTGAGGGTGTCATAAAAGGCGACTATAGGAACGCAAGAGGCAACCTAGCCGCAAGAGAAGGAAATCTTGACACAGGGTTTGTGTGTTTTGCCAGTTTGGCACACTTATTTTCCTCCATGAATTTGGATGAGGCCCGACTCAGTACCTAGTGGGTAGTTTATGAGCTGCCTCGTTGGTCTAGTGGTTAGATGTGCGGCCTTTGGATCAACGGGTCCCGGGTTCGATTCCGGGGTCGGGCAAGTGTCTTTGTCTAAACCAGAGGCACTGGCTCGGAGTCTGGGTGTCATTTCTATCTATAATATGTATGTATTTACAAAAAAAAAAATTATATAAGTAGTTTATCAGCCATCTCGTTACCATAACACAAGCATTAAGTTGTTTAGCTTGGGAGGAGATGGCGTTGTGTGAAATGTCCAAGGATATTTATTATTATTTATATTATTATTTGGCAACCATTAGTGTAGTTTTAAAAAAAAACAAGAAAATAATCTTCTATGTTAATATAGCTATGCAAATTCTTGCAGAATTGCATTGTATAATGTACTAATTATCCGCTCAGTAACAATACTAATAGCATAATGATGTTCTTTGTCAGCAAGGATGGTGCGGCACACAATTTTGCAATAACCATAATTGCTAATGATTAAATAGTATTTTCCTTTGACGAGCCAACGCCTTCTCAGAACAATAAACTACAAGAATTCATCTGGAAAAACGTTATGCATAGCAATCGCAAAGGGATAAAATGAGGAAGGAATTTCTATATGTCTCAGTATCTATGACACATCATTTTAATTCCTGATGTTTAGAATGCTTTGCAGCACTCGTGGAGCAAGTTACAAGTTTTATGTGTAAGTACGACAACATTTGACTTTTTCTCGAAATTAAGTGTTTTCATTTACCTAAAATAAATTAAACAACTTTTTCATAAAAAGTTCGCCTTAAATACGCCCTAAATAAAGGTGCCTTAAATGTGTATCATTATTATGGTCAGCGTCAATTAAAGTAGGCATCAACTTCAAATGTTTTATTTAATCATATTGTGTATGTTAAATACAAATCACATTGTGTATGTAAAATACAAATCATTGTTGATTATTTCACGTATACCAAACAAAATAAATAACTGATTCCGATAAAATATTTAAAGGACAAATCCGGACCCAATATCATTCGTTAAAAGATATTTTAAAGTCGGGTTATAATTTTATTAAATAAAGGTAACAAACATTTAATAAGGACTATACAATGGAGAAGCTCCGCATCTTTGTAGTCGCTTAAAAAGATACCAGACATCGACAAATCTAATACACTATTCAATTTCATTCGACATAAATAACAAAGATATTTTTATGCTTTAATGTCTAACAATAGAACTGTGTTATGTAACGAAGTCTGTCAACAAACCTTATTAAAGCCTCCGTTTCGTTGAAGGTCTCTTCCGCTGTAATTACGACAAAATAGGGTCACAACACATGATGTCAACAAAAACTGTAGACTAGGTATCGTTGCATAAGATGACAAAAAAAGTATCGTCGTTTCGTTTCAACCTATTTATTACCCACTACTGAGTCGGGCCTCCTCCAAGTTCGTGGAGGGAAGTAAGAATTTTCTTGCGGCTAAGTGATCTGCCCAAATCAACCTTGTGGTGTAAGAAAACCCAGCCGCCTTAAGGGACACTTGATGAAACCCAGTGCTTGTGTTTTTCCCTTCTTCCACTTGAAGGAGGCATATGAAGACACCGCAGGCACACCTTGACGGCTAAAGAAATATATTGCCGATATTTATAACTAATTGGACATGGAATTGTCATAAATCATTCCACAATTGGTTAAGAACATAAACACCGTTTATGCAGTTGTATGTACCACTTACTGGGAATTCCTTTTCTATGATGGCCATGGAAGCACAGACAATCTAAATCTTTGAAAGTTTTATTGGTCTTGTCTGGTTTAAGTCGCCGTTAAAGAAATGTGAAATACAATTGATAATTTTATAATCAAAGAGCAGTCGATTTGCTATTTTTGCACGATCATTTAGTCATCACCGTTTTTTTTTCTGTTAATCCTCGTTGCTAAGCATCAGCCGGGATTTTGTCGCATTCCGGGGCACGAAAATATGGTCACTAAATCCAACGGCATCCCGAGACTGCACAAAATAGGCAACGCTTTTCGCTCTTTCTGACTGCGTGGTCCTTTCAGGTCCGTCCCGCCTTTCTTTGGCCACATGCTTTGTTAGGCATCTGGGCGCTATTTATGTCAACATAATCATATTATCAACTTTTAATCGGAGGCAATCGATGGTTTTTGACGGACCTTTATTGACTTAAAAAGCATGTTATTGATGAAATAGAGAACATAATTTGTGTGGAACTTTTGGTCTTCTCCGTGCTTCGGAAGGAAGGTAGAGCCATCGGTCTGCTGATGGCTAAATACTGGTAGTTGGCCAAATCAGATTAGTCCAGCGATGACCCCAATGAAATTGGTAAATAGGCGCGTGAAATATATACCAAACTAGCGGACCGGGCAGAGGTTGTCCTGCATGATATCCTTTTACCGACTGCAGCGCCATCTGGCGGACTGATTTGTGAATCTAAACCATCCTCTCTGCCACCCAAAGGCATACAAAAAAATCATTCAAATCGGTCCAGCCGTTCACTTCAGTTCCGTGACATACACAGTACAGTAGAATTATATAAAAAGATAATTACATACATATTTCTATGCAAACATAGCAAAGTCAACAACAAACAACAAAGCAATCCGTTCAATAGTTATTCAATAATATGCAACATAGCAAGTCAAGCTCTCTAACACCTGATTTTAAAGTCGTGTTTGACACCGGTGATTATCACCACGGCCGCGAATCCTCTGTCCTTATGTAATCTCTGTCTGTAGATTAGCTCGCGGCAGCCACCGCGGAGCCGTGAGTGGCGAGATGGCATGTACTTGACCAGCGTTAGCGCTGCGCTCGAGACCTTAGCCTGAATGTTCATCACATTGCTGTACGTGCATGACTCGGTTTTTTATGCGAACAAGCCTCGCCCCAGTAACAGTATTCGTCCTCCGAAACGACACCATAATTAACCTTAACACGTCACGTGCACTACAGGAAATTATTTACCGATATCATTCGATGGGAATAAAGCTATATTTAATTATTCAAAGGGCACACAAATTAGTTGTGTTCAAACATCCAGATTTAAATTGATTTAGTATTCGTCGGCTTGTTTAAAAGAATAAGTTTAAATATGGTAATTAGAGCTGATGCCATAAATTAAACTTCAGATTGAAGTAAAGTAGGTTAAGATTTACAACCTTGGACAGTTTTAATATAAAAGTAATTATTAAAACTGTGTCTCTGTTGATACATATTATATAACGAAACTGTAACTGGCCAACGTTTGTTGCAAGGAGATTTTAAAAAAACTTTGGTACAATAAAGAACTATAATAACACAATCTAAAACAGTTCTTTCTAGAACGTTTGCTCCCTGACTGTATGTTTGACCATAATGAAAAACCTTAACAAAATTGATTGCAATAAAAGTTAGGGAATGGCGTGACGGATAATATTAATGAAAAGGAGTAAATAATGCGTTGGTGGAAGAAAGTACCCTGATAACCTAAAGTAATTTGGTACCAGGGCAGGAAGAAGTAGAAAAAGTGGCCAAAAACCCAAGTAACCAACCCTAACATTGGTTTGTGCTTAAGTAGACGACGTGACGTGCAAAAACTAGTAAATAATGACGACCATGAAACTGCTACATTAAACGCTCCGATATGTAATACTTTAATTATAAGCCTTTATAATTATATTGTGAGCGTAACGGGAATATAACAATTATACTAATCTTTATGTATATAAAGGCCGACAGTAAAACACGAATGCCTATTTCGTCAAAAAAGCATTGAATCAGCAACCTCGACATTGGTAGTAGTAGTGCGCCTACTAGAGACGGAAAGTATACTGCAATACTAAAGCCTCATTTACACGGAGAGAGTTGATCACGCGTTTTGAGACTACTTCGCTATTTCTTATCTCAAAGGTACAAACATCGATTAGGGAAACGATTATCATATTCAGCCCTCTGGATTCCAGACGACAGACGTCTTCTCTAATGAGCACCCTAGAGCTTACATAATCACTTTGACATGGAAGCCAAACAAAGTGATTATGTAAGCTGTCGTCCTTTCAAGGCCTATTCGTCACTCATAGCGTAAACGGGTAGCGTGTTTCTCTCATCTGGCGAACTTGCTCTCAATATGCTGTTTAGTGCTTTTTGTAAATCAGACCAATAATTTGAAAAAATAGTCACTACAGGGTTTTTTGCCGGCTCTTTTCTGTAGAGCAGCTTTCCGAACCGGTGGTAGTTTCAGCTTGACTGACGTGGACGCAAGGGTTGTGGGCGATCAAAATATATGGGTGGATTGTAAGAATGATGAATCCTTTAAGAAAGTTGTGAATGTAGGTATGACGACTGATAGGTGTCATATGCAGACTTTGACCTAGCGTGGGACAGGTGCCGTAAGATGATAATGGTAATTTTAAATATGACGATTCATAAGAGTTTTGTGATAAAACCTACGTAAATAAAGTTCCTATTGAGTTTAGTTCACATAAGTTCGTATGTTTCGAAATCGTAAAGGGAAAAGTGGCAATGGCCTTTTCATTGTATATTGAACATTGCGGTGTAAAAAACAAGTTTGAATGATAAATCTCAAGCTTGGTTAATATCTTATCAGATCGTCTTTTAGATAGATAGATAGATAGATAGATAAACTCTTTATTGTACACAAGAGAAGTAGACAGAACACAATAATATGCAACAATTTGTAGGTACAAGTGGCGGTCTTATCGCTGAATGCGATTTCTTACAGACAACCTTGGGATGGACATTATTAAGAACCTAAGAAAGGGTAGTAAGGTACAATAATATATCTATGATTATTTTAGCTTACGAGAGGTTAGACAAGTTAAGGGTCGTGGGCAAATATCCCATTACAACATATGTATTACTGTAAACAAAACGCAGAGAGTCATCATCATCGTTATTGTCCTTAAAAGACCTAAAACTTAGGCTGGTTCGAGTTGTGCCACGGATGTATGGAGTCACTATGTAGGTATTCAACATCTATCACTACACGAACAGTAAGTCACATGACATGTTAGTAAACAGCAAACATGTGAACACAACTCTTGTTTAAAGATTGTTAGATCAATATGCCGGTCAGCCCATATATGACCCACTCACCCGCTGCTTTATCCCATTACATGGAAGGCAATGTTCCATTTACATACTGTTTACTTAATACAGATTTTAGTCATAACATGTTCATTGTCATGTAACAAAATACTAAGACTAATAGAAATCCTTTCTTTTACGTCAGAGCTCCTCATGGATACCCGAGCGTTGGGGACCGATTTATTCTTCTTCTTTTTTCTTTCTTTTTTTTTAAAGCTTCGGACTGGCCGCTATCTTTTGGGCCCGCGTCCATATAGACATAGAGATGGCAAATTGCGACGACCGATGGCGATCCTCGATTGGCCGAACCAGGGCCGCGGTATTCACTCCCAATGGGGTAGCATACTCCGCAACCCTGGATTCCTAAGTTATTATAGCCTACTGTGCCACGCTGGAACGAGTTGAAAAAGGCTTGTGTACTATGATACTTTGTGGTGACGGTGACGGATTTAGAATATATAGTGTCACCACCCCATTTCGTCCTGCGGTTGTCGTAAGAGCCGACAAAAGGAAACGATAAGGCCGAAAACCTGGCCGCAAGAGAAGGAAAACTTGACAAGAAACCCTATGCCAACCCGTCTGGCCAGCGTGGCATAATAGGCTAATTACCCTCCATGTAGTTGGAAGAGGCCCGACTCAACAGTGGGTCATTAATAGGCTGAGAAGTAAGTATGTACGACACAAGGCAATATCTGTCTGAAATTGATCTGGTATTGGCAATATAAGTTCTAATTACATTCATTTTGTTTATCAACTAGCGACCCGCCCCAGCTTCGCACGGGTGCAATGATGAACATCTAAATTTATCAGTGTTATTAACTTAAAAACCTTCCTCTTGAATCACTCTATCTATTAAAAAAAACGCTTCAAACGCTTCAAACTTTCTTTAAAACTACGCTTCGTTGCGTAGTTTTAAAGATTTAAGCATACATAGGGACGGACAGACGACAGCAACTTTGTTTAATACTATGTAGTGAAGTAGGCCAGTATTGAATGACAAGTAATTATTTCATATACGATACCATTTTTTACGTACATTTGTTTTTTGTGGTCACTAGTCAGTCGAAGCAAAAACTCTCTCCGTGTAAATGCTGCTTAAGCATTTGATCTTGGAACGGTCGCTCGGACATGTGGGTGCGTTAAAACACTGTTCATTATGCAAACACTGGTCATAATTACGCAATTTACGCAATCTCATTAAACAGGCATCATTGTTTATGTTATCATGGCATAAAACTATCACGTAATGTGATTATATCATTATAAAATGTTTACATACGTAACAGTTTCTCGTAGATTCGATGGGTAAATTCTACTTTTAACCGACTTCAATAAACGAAAAAGTTGTGAATTTTGCATGTTTTTGCTGCATAGCTCTGCCATTTAAAAATCTATTTGAAAATACCTATTATTCTTCGATTGGATTTGCTGATTTAAGGGCCTTTTAAAGAAATATCCAGTAGTTTTCTATAAAACTACTAAACTTAACCATTTGTTGGAATGCGAATTTATATATTTTTGGACGACTTACTAGTTGTTAGTTACAAACAATTAAAACGTTTTAACAAATATAATAACAGACTTCAGAAATAATAAAAAAACTCAATAGAAAAAAAACAATGGTAGTCAGATTTAAGTTCGCACGGACTTCAAATAGTTGTTTAATGGTTATTAGTTTTAGTTTTTCTTAGTAGTTAGTTAAGTTTAGTTTTTCTTGATAACCTTGTTGGTAAAATATTACCCGCGCTAATATTTCGCGCCTGTATTATGGTGTGATACTATATGATGAGAGAAAGTCTCCCGTTTGAATTTATCAAATATTTGATCTGAAATTATAGTCGGCCATAGTAGTCTTATGTCCCACCTTGTGGTGGGAGGAGCCCCGACTCCGCCATGTGTATTTTTTTTTAATAAACGAAACCGCTGCACTAGGTATAACCTGTATCACGGCGGCAGTTTACAAACATGTAATTCACGAACATAAATGACACCCAGACTCCAGAGCAAGTTTTTTTGTTGTGTTGTGTTGTGTTTACACAAAGACTTGCCCGACCCCGGAATCGAACCCGGGACCCATTGATTTAAAGGCTGCGCATCTGACCCTTAGACCAACAAGGCAGTATAATGAGATGAAACTAGGCTGATTATTTTTCTATTCATTGCCTACGCCGTTTATCGTGTTGAAGGCAATGGCCAGCAAGGCCACCTAAACATTGAATCATTAATGTTTTTTGGTTTGAAACCCAAAGCTTTTACGGCACGTGGTGGTATGAGGATGTGTTAGGTTAGATTAGGATTTATTATTAGTCCCAGGGTCACGGAGCATGCTCCCGTAATAAATAAATAAATAATAAATATCCTTGGACATTTCACACAACGCCATCTCGTCCCAAGTTAAGCAACTTAATGCTTGTGTTATGGTAACGAGATGGATGATATACCACTTATTATACATTTTTTTTTGTAAATACATACATATTATAGATAGAAATGACACCCAGACTCCGAGCCAGTGCCTCTGGTTTCGACAAAGACACTTGCCCGACCCCGGAAACGAACCCGGGACCCGTTGATCCAAAGGCGGCACATCTAACCACTAGACCAACGAGGCAGTAATGGGAGTGAATCTCGTGGCCCTGGTTTGGGCAGTCGAGAAACGCCGTCGGTTTTAGTGGGTAGGTCAGGGCGCAACCAGTCCCCAATGGCCGGGAATCCACGAGGGTCTCAAACGTAAAAAAAAAACGCGAAAGTTTGTAAGTATGGATGGATGGAGGTTTGTTACTCTTTCACGTAAAAACTACTGAATGGATTGTAATGAAACTTTACAATAAATCGCATCGTATACATCAGAATAACACATTGCTACAATTTATAAATATGTTGTGTGAATTGTCCGAAATATAACAATTATTAAAAGAAAAGAAAGAAAGAAAGAAAATAAGCTCACAATTGACATGACGTGGATAGCATCTCAAACTTATGTACAACTAAAATAATTACTTACTTACTAGAGGCTAATATTATTTTTAACTATTTACTTGCACGAAACACGACTAATTAAAATTAACAAAGTAAGTTGAGCTAGTATTAAATATGTAAGATACATTATTTAATACTAGCTCAACTTACTTTGTTATTTGATTGGATGTGACAAAAAGTAACTAATTCAAATTATTCAATCACATCCTGTGATGCACGCTCACAATGCCTAATTAAAAACGAGTCAAGGGGTTTTTTAAAGGCAGCTACATACGTGTATAATTGTATTTTTTAATGATTCAAGAAACAATCAGCATACTAAACATTACATTAGTGTGTGAAATATTAAGTCTTAGTTGGCTTACTACCATTACAACTCAGCTCATAGATGACCTGCAGCTGGCTGAGTCGGGTCGGTAATGAGCCTACTGTGCCACGCTTGACAGACGGGTTGGCACAGATTTTCGTATCACGTCGCGGAGCATGGTTCCCCAACGGGGTAGCGAAACCCGTGACCCTGTTTCGGGCAGTTGAAGGCTGGGGCGCAACTTACCATTTCCACGCGCCCCGGAGTCCCACATAACCCAACAAAAAAAAAAAAAGGATTTCCGACGAAAAAAAATAAGTGTTTCGTATCACGTATTCCCTCTCTTGCGGCCAGGTTACGGTTGTCATTTCCTTTTGCCGGGCCTTACATCCTCTGGATAGAATAGGGTGGTTGCACTATGTGTTCTACATCCGTTACCACAAGGAAGTTGGCTTACTAGTACGGTTTAGATTGTTGTAGACCTATAAAATTCACAATTAATCTGTCCCGTAGTAGGTACAGACAAGCTAATGACTTACGTCAGTAGCTACACAAAAACTAGTACCTGCGCGGATTAGTATTAAGCCAGCCTCCAATAATACCTAGGTAACCGGAACAAAGCAAAAGTGAATTGTATCGGTGCTAATGACCGTAAGTAAATGTATCTACATGTCTACCAAGCTTTAACCTTTTGTGGAAAGAAAAGGCGACAACTATATTTTATTAATGGTACGGTTTCTTGTAATACTTATTCGTCCGTGGTGACGGACTGCGTACTTGTGGTCATCATCATCATTTTAGCCTATAAATGACCCACTACTGAGTCGGACCTCCTCCAAGTTCACGGAGGGAAATTAGCCTACTGTGCCACGCTAGCAAGAGAGTTGGCACAGGGTTTGCTTCAAGGTTTTTTTTCTTTTGCCTAGGTGATCTGGGTCTGGCGTTCTTTAAGTAGCCTCTTACGACACCCTCAGGATGGTATGGGTTGGTGACATTTGTATTCTAAATCCGTCACCACACGGAAAATCCGTCGTATTTATATTATAAAGTTCACCACATGAGTAAATAAACGTTTATTTACTCATTAATAACATTAAACAACTTTGAAAATAAAATAAAAATACTAATTTAATTGTCCTCGTCGTTTCAGCCCATAAATGACACTGAGGGCGTCGTCAGAGCCGACAGAAGGAAATGCTAAGGCCGAGAAGTTAGCCGCAAGAGAAGGAACTCTTGACACATACTATGCCAACCCGTCTGCCACGCCACGTCACGTATGCCAGCGTGGCAGGGTAGGCTGATGGATGAGGCCCGACTTAACAGTGGATTATAAATGTGCTGTGTAAGCCAACTACGACTAACTAAATAATCTTTAGTAACTTCTTTTTATTTTATTTATGATCTTAGAATAGTAGTTGTCTTACTTAGCTATTCAACGCTTTGTCATTATTATTTTCCAGTTTTGGTCGTATTCGTCGGGAAACGAATGTAATATTATAAATGGAATATAAAGTCGTACTAAACTTTTTAGCTGTGAGAATTGTAATGAAGTATTTTCATAAATTTTATAATAATATACATATTATTATTTGATATTTTCTGTTAATTATCATTAATGTATATTTAGCAGGAATTATACTAAAATTCGAATACGCATTATATTGTATATTCGTAATTTATTTAAAACCAGATTTCATGGTCATTATTCATCAGAATCAAAGAATAAAAACAAATTAAAAGTCGATGCTTTTAAAGAGTGAAACGCAATTTTGCTGAAAAGAAGTTCCAGACAAAAATAAATCTATGGTTGAGATTTTTCTCCGATATTCTACTTAAATAATCAGTGTTCAGTTAGAAATAATGACTTTACTTCTCCGCCCATAAATGACCCACTGTTGAGTGCGGCTCCGGTAATTAGCCTCCAATGCACGCTGGCCAGGGTTTGCTTGAGGTTTCATTTCAAAATTTATTTCTCTTGTGGCTAAGTTTTCGTCCCTATCATTTCCTTTTGTCGGTTCCTACGACACCCTCGGCATGTAATGGGATGGTGACACTATGTATTTTAATTCTGTCACCGCACGGAACACACCTTTAGTTAGAATAAGTAACAAGTTTGATGGGAAATGTTTGAGTTAAACTTGCCGTGACGCCAGAAATTGATTTGGTTCAGGCGAATTTTGTGACGAATCATGTCTTGATTTTTTTTACGGTAAACAACTTCTTATTCGCTTTTAAAAATATCACGATGACTATTGATATTGTTTTAAAGTCATCATTAACATCCAAACAAAATGTCTTAAGCCCAATTTAAAAACAGAGCAGTGAGAAATATTTGTTTTATGCCAATCATAAATTAATAACATTATACAACTTTGAAAATAAAATAAAAATACTTATTTAATTATCGTCGTCGTTTCAGCCCATAAATGACCCACTACAGGGTTAGACCTCCTCTAAATTCACGGAGGGAAATTAGCCTACTGTCCACGCTGGCACAGGGTTTGTATCAAGTTTTCCTTCTTTTGGGGCTTGATGAAAACCTCTTGCGTTCTTTTAGTCACCTCTTACGACACCCTAAAGTTTAAATGGTTTGGTGACAATGTGTATTCTAAATCTGTCACCACACGGACAATAGAATATAATTTAATTTAAACTAAAATTGAGATATGAGATACGTTGTCTATTTTGTCTAATTTAGAATAAAGGAGGAGGCTCTTAATCTCGTCTGTATGTTGTTTATACGTGTGTTACCTTAAAACAGATTTTAATCGAAATCTTTTACTTTTACCAATAAACAGCCATTGCATTGGATGCCGACGCCAACCTGAATTGACCCCCACGTTAATTTGTTTCTTTTTTATTTCATTTTTTTTTATTTCGACATTGAGTTGACATCAGCATTAAGATATACTAATACTTCTCAGCCCTGCAGCAGAAGACTGGCTAGACGGGTTGGCATACAGTTTCGTATTAAGTTTTCCATCTCTTATGTACAACTAGAATTTCGGTCTTATCATTTCCGTTTGTCGGGTCATACGAGGCCATCAGAATGAAAAGGGGTGTTGGAAGTTTGTATTCATAATACGTCACCAAATAAGATATAGGTATGCCCAATGTACTGACTTTAAGTTCTCTGTTATTTCTACCATGTCCGATTGATTGATGTCTTCAACAGGCTACAATTTGTTTAAGCCGTCACTCGGTCAAATCTTATCTCGGCACCAACTGAGAACGCAGGAACAGTGTTAATACCACCATTAACAACGTAATAACTTGGGACAGGTGACGGTGTTTAGGTAATTAATGAAAAACATTGATTGTACTAGGTGTGTTAGTGAATACTTTCCAAAAACAATAGAAATAAAACACGCCGTTATGAATAACCATTTGCAGTACCATAATACACACACATATGAATAGAGAAGTAAATAAATATACGTTATTAGTCTCGTACGCAGAGTACATATATGTCATGAGACTTATAATTATATTAACATTGTGCGTTATCGTAGATCGGTATGGTTCCGGCATTTTCTTATTGACGGAAATATTAAACGTAGGTACCTATACCAAAGTCACGTATCATTTGTACTTGAAGTCTTTTGTTTTTTTCAGAAGTATCTAATACTCAGATACTTCTTCAGATCCTTCGATTGTCGATTTTGGTAACCTCCCTATACCGTCAGTTTGGGATATACGTAACGTGACCATTTTATTTTCGTGTTTGAGTGGGACGCCTTCTGACTTTTGTATTTAAATAAATACATATACAGGGTACGTCGGTGTAAGATGTCATATTTAAGTGCAAAGGGTATACAGGTTTAGTCGTAAAAGCGGGACATTCTTTTTCTCGTTGGGGACAGCGGGACTGAAAGCGGGACAATCCCGCCCAAAGCGGGACGAATGGTCACGTTAGATATACGCCATACGCTTTTGACACAAGTACTTGGCAAGAACTTTTGAATTTAGCAGATTTTATTTTGACCAGCTAGCCATTGCATTAGCACCTTGCCTTTATGCCTGCTAATACTCTATTTAATAAGCAGCTTTGGGGTTCAGATGTCAGTTTGCAAGCTACTGACATCGTGTAACGGCTGCCATAAACGTTAGAATAATACCCGGGACCGTTGGCTTTACGGGCCTTCGATGCAAGGTGAACCTCAGATGTAATACTATGATTGACACCCATCCAACTGCCACACCCGCACATTAGTTAGTTTCCATACTATACTATAACATAAAATTATTTCAAATATGTATGTTTTAATAGTCACATAATGAATTCCATGGTTAATGAAATAAAAACGTCACTGAGCGCGATTAATATACTTTTCTCACGGTCCCATGAATGAATGTGATATTAAAAAAAATGTGGATAATAAATAGATGCTCATCATGAGCCCTTAAATGACCCACTACTGAGTCGGGCCTCGTACTTTACCACGCCCGTAAGCCAGTTTGTCATAGGTTTCCTTTTCTTGCAGCTTTCTTGGTTATCTTTTGTATTATACTAGCTGACCTGAGAAAAATTGTATTAACTTAAACAAAATAAACACATCCGGGAAGGGGAAATTTTGTAAAATGCACTTTTAACTGAGAAATATTCCTACCAAAGTTTCGCGGCTTTATTGTTCCAGAGATATCGTGATGAGTCGTTATTTAGGTGGTAATCTCTTAGTGCAAATAGGCACGACATCTAGGAAAGTTAAACTTAAAGCAGCAACCCTAGCGGGGTTACAAGAAAATAATTAAGCTAGGTATGTATAACACGGAGTGAAATTAGCCGACTGTGGCATCCTAGCCAGATGGGTTGACACAAGGGGTCGTATAAAGTATTCCTTCTCCTATGTTATCGGCCTCGTCATTTCCTTTTGTCGGCTCTTACGACACCCTCAAAATGGAATGGAATACTGACACTATGTGTTCTAAATCCCCGTACGGAAATCTACGTATCTCCCGGTATTAGTCACGCATTACCGTCCTTACGACACAGCCCATTTTGGTGCACCTTGTTTACTGTAGACCTATGTCACTTATGCAACACCATTCCTGCAAAATGGTAAATTTTTGTTGGGCCTAAGCCTAAGCCGTCCCCACACGGTGACCTGCTGCCACTGAAGGTTAAGTCCAAGGCTGGCGAGCAACGTCCCAAAACACGTCGCAACTGCTACGCCCGCGCCGCACAATGTCGAAGGTGAAAGTCAAGGTTACACGTAATGCTGATCTAATGGACACCACACCACACGTTATGTAATCCGTAATCGGTAAATTGTACGTTCCCCCAATTTACCAGATCGGTCGACCACGATTTGCACGCCTCTTGATTTTATTGTTTTAAAACTAGCACACGACGAGCTGTTTCCTTGATGTAACTATAAATAATTACAACAATGCGATGGTTGAGTGTAGCGTTTTGTGTTGGAATTCTCGGAATTGTTTCTTGTATACCATATTGGAGGTTAAGAATATGCGACACTATATACTCGATTAGCAATTGAACAACGGTCAGAAATAAGAGCACAACTACATTTGTTTTACATCATCTGTCCGAGAGTCCCAACAATGACACACAAGCTGTTGTTAATTGTTAAATTTGGCGACACGGTTGGCGCAGTGGTTGAGCGATCGACTGCTGCGCAGCATGTCGCGGGTTCGATCCCCGCACGGAAGAAATATTTGTACGACCTACAAGTATTTGTTCCGGGTCTGGGTGTTTTCTATCGATATTATGTATGTGTTTACAAAAAAAAAATGTATATAAGTAATTAAGTTGCTTAGCTTGCGTCGCAAGGCTTGCGACGAGATGGCGTTGTGTGAAATGTCCAAGGATATTTATTTATTTATTTATTATTTATAATTATGTTGTTATATAAAACAATTGTGAAGCGAGGTGGATATATTTTTCAAACTTGTGTAAAGGTCTGCAAGAATACTTAAGTTATGACGTAAAATCTTAACACCGACTTCTAGCAACGCCAGTGGCGACGTCTAGTTAGAAAATTGCTTTGACTTTTTTTTAAACATCATCTTCCTGTCATAGACAACCGCCCAATCCCTGACTAAATGTAAATGTGCTTTCATCTTCAAGAGAAAATGAGAAGAAGATTCCATCCACAGCTTGCGCATTTCATACTTTAGTAATATGGCTCCTTCGTTAGCCTAGGGGTTTGATGCCTTTGGACTGCCTTTGGATCTCAGGCCCCCAGTTTGATTCTGGGGTCGGGCAAGTGTCTTTGTGTACACCAGAGGAATTTGCTCTGGGTCTAGGTGTAATTTGTGTTCGTGAATTTCACACACTGCCCTCGCGATATTATCAAAACAATCAATAATTTAATTCGGAATGTGACTGAAAACCTACTCATTTCGTTTATACAACAAAAACACTACATACATTGTAATAATAATCATTTCCGATCAGACATTAAAACTTTTGTCTCTTTTGAGTAGGTAAAAAAAGATTGTCAAATTTCGATGATCGTAAAAAAAGTGGCGGCCTGTGTGATAAAAGTTGCAGTGTCCTTAGTTCCAAAGAATTCAAAATTCAAAACAATATTCCAAATCATAGAGAAAAAATAAACAATAAACAAAACTTACATTCCAAGTTTGAAATGGTCTCCTCTTGATTAAAAGCGGGCAACTTAGTTCAGTAGGTGCCACTTATTGATTTTACTTCAATAATATTATTATCACCCTACTGGAGCACTCCGTATGGTGATTGATTTAAAATACATAGTGTCGCTCACTATGGGCTCCATCAGAAGGCTCAAAGTCACCCAAAGAGCAATGGAGAGGGCTATGCTCGGAGTTTCCCTGCGAGATCGAATCAGAAATGAGGAGATACGCAGGAAAACCAGGGTCACCGACATAGCCCACCGGATTGCCAAACTTAAGTGGCAGTGGGCATAGCTCGCAGGACCGACGCCCGATGGGGCAGAAAAGTCCTCGAGTGGCGACCGCGTTCCGGAAGGCGCAGTGCTGGTAGGCCTCCCACACGGTGGACCGACGACCTGGTTAAGATCGCCGGAAAGCAGTGGATGCGGGCGGCCAAGGACCGGCCTTTGTGGAAATCCTTGGGGGAGGCCTATGTCCAGCAGTGGACGTCTTTTGGCTGAAATGATGATGATGATGATGATGAGTGTCACCTTTCCAAATCATCCAAAAGGTGTGGTAAGAGCCGACAAAAGTATATGACAAGGCCGAAAACCTAGCCACAAGAGAAGGTATCAAGTTATTATAACAAGTTTATATGAAACCCCTTTACCAACCCGTCTGGCCAGCGTGGTACAGTAGGCTAATTACCCTACATGCAATGAGAGAATTCTTATAAAGGATAAATGAAAAAATATGCAAAACTAGCTGACCCGGTGAACTTTGTTCCGCATTATAAATATTTAAAACAAAAAGAAAGAAGAAGAGATTTTTATCCCGTCCGTATAAAACCTTTTTTTTTTTTTTTTTTTTGTTTTCGCTGGGGAAATGCTTTATGCATACCACCGCACCCCGGGGGAAAGGTCGGTGATTATGTGGGACTCCGACAAGGGTCGTCTACCCAGTCGTTTACCCACTAAAACCCCAGCGGCATACCCACACACGACGCGCTTGGGGCGCCACAAGTTCGCGTAAACGCATTCTACTGTGACGCCCCAGCGTGGTGCCCGCAACGCGGGCAAGCGACTATCAGGGAGGGCGTCCCGGTACACTGGGACGCCCTCAGTCATCGAGGCTTTCGTCGGTGGTGGCTCCCCCGAACCACCACCGGCCCCCTAGGCGAGGGCAGAAGGGGCCCGCACCGTCACGAACCACCCTCCACCCCTGCCTCCGTCCGCGGCGCGGGTCCACCGGAGCTCCCTCCCTGGCGACCCGCCCCGCTGCCCCCTTCTGCGACATCGGCCCCGCAGAAGGAGGCCCGTCAGCCCTCGGGTTTTCGACAACCCAAGGGCGTTGAGTGAGGACTCGGTTTGACGGCCAACTAAGTTGAGCGCCAACCCGAGGACCTCATGGTGCGCCGCAGCGGTTTACGACTCGCAAGGCAGCTCTGAGGACAGAGGAGTCCCCGGAGCCGCAACCCGCCACGACGCTGGGTGCCGCTCTTCGTCTCACCTCTCCCCGTGGGCCCGCCCGGCATGGGAGGCCCTGGCCGGTATGGCCCCACGGATCATTGAGGCACTCAAGCCCCCTCACCACAGCAAGGTGGCAGCACAGTCGAGGGGGGTCCGTATAAAACCTACTTTAACAAAACGCAACTGACAGCGAAACGTTATGTTGTCTATAGTTTAATATGGTCGAAAATTTGACAATTAGAAATTTTGAATTCGACTTGTTTATGTTGTTTTAATTCACATAATATCTTTATAACTTGTAGCCTATGTGTTATTCTGACGTATAAGCTATATTATTGTAAAGTTTCATTAAAATCCATTCAGTAGTTTTTACGTGAAAGAGTAACAAACATCCATCCATACTTACAAACTTTCACGTTTATAATATTAGTAAGATAAATGTAAAAATATGCAAAATAACCACCATCAAATCATTTGACTTGAAAATGTATCTGTATAAAATGTTTTAAATAATGCATTTCCAGATATGGCTGATTATAGCAGAGCAACGAGACTAATTACAATAAGGCCATATCCTCCTACGTACTTACGTTCATCGAGAGAGGCGATCCATTGTCCTTAAGGGACAAAGGCTAGTCTAGCCATGATTGTCTATGCAACCACGTGTCTATTACAAATGTATTTACTTTAGGAAGTAGGTCGGAGCCTTTTTTTTCTTTTTCTTTTAATTGTGAGATATCCTCATGTGGTATGTGGGACCCCACTTTCCAGGGTATATGGGACTTTGGGCGCGGAGCGATAGTAATTAGCGCCCTGACCTACCCACTAAAACCAACGGCGTACCCTCGACTGCTCGGTCAAGAGCAGCGGGGTGCGCTCCCCAATGGGCGAATATGCTCAGCTCAAAGACGACCTCCGGGCGTCCTCCAGGTTTATGGACAGTAAGTAGCCTACTGTGTGGTGACGGATTTAGAATACATAGTGTCACCACCCCATTCCTTCCTGAGGGTGTCGTAAGAGCCGACAAAAGGAAATGACAAGGCCGATAACCTAGCGAAGGAAAACTCGATACGAAACCCTGTGCCAACCCGTCTGGCCAGCGTGGCGCAGTAGGCTAATTCCCTCTATGTAACTGGAGGAGCCCCGACTCAGTAGTGGGTCATCTATGGACTACTGTGCCACGCTGGCACGGCAACCCGTCAGCGGATTTCCTATAAAGCTTCTCTTCTCTTACTGCCAGGTTCTTACCACACCTTTAGAATGAAATGGAATGGTGACTCTATATAGTGGTAAAGCAACGACTGAATGATCTACGAGTGTCCACTGCAGCAGTAGCGTGAAAACTGCCATCTGGTTTAACCATATAACTAGCGGTTGTCGCAGGCTAGCCTAATGGCTATCCCAGACCGCAAACAATTAAAAAAAGTGTCGAAGCAGACACTGTTACGAGCAAACTGTTGTTGAGTGTGCTTCGCGACCTATGTAGAATCCCATTTAAACAAAATGTGTTTAATACTAAACTCTGTAGCAGTATTCCATTTTCCAGGTCTCTTATTGTGAACTACCCTGTTGTCTTTGCAACCCTCATCAAATTGTACCTTCTTTAATGCTGTATACACCATTTGTTCCCTAATTTATAATGTATTAAGAAATGTTTTTTATAATCTCATGCGTCCTCGTCATTATAGAGAAATGATATTTTAATGATTGTGTGCGATTGTTTTTCCATTCTAATGTGATGATGGTATCAGTCTTTACATGATTACTTAAATACAACCATTGAAGTTCCCAATCAACGAGACTATCAAAGTAATCGAATATGCGTTGTCTCATAGAACTAGTTTCTTCTTTCTTCTTCTTCTTTGTCTCTCTCTCTTTTCTATTGGCGGGAAAGAGATAGTGTCAATGTTTCGAATTAGAATTAAAAAGTTACTTTGTCTCACTCAGTGGGCAAAATCGTATTTTGTCCACTGTTTTCAGTGAGCAAAACCTACATGTTTGAACTACTGAAGTGAAAAATTTATTTTTCACTTCAGTAGATTGACACTATCTCTTTCCCGCCAATAGAAAAGAGAGAGAGACAAAGACCAAGTGGCCAGTACCAACAGCTCCGATTTTTCTTCTTCTTCTTCATTTAGGTTTTGGCTTCCATCGTTATACCGATGATTTTGCGAATGACAAGTGTGTTGTGTTAGAAATTTCGTGTGATTATGAAAGTTAAATTAATTGGTTATAAGTTGCGTTAGAGTTATGAAGTTAAATGTTAGCAGGTAGCGTTATAGAAAACAATACAAAGCATTAATGTACCGATTTTAAATATTAAATTGATAGAGCAATATTATGGGAACTATATTTGATTAAATACAAACTAGACGTACTTTTAACAGTTCGATTGGATGAAAGGAGTTCGTTATGGGGTTACTCCGATTTTTAATTCGACCTCAAAGACAAACACGTTCGGAATTTCGTACTAACTAAAGAAATATAGCAAAAATGATAATTATATCTTTTATTGTAATTCATTGAATTTTTAACTTATTGTTGTATTTAAATTAAAATAAGTATTTACTGCTTAAAAAACTGATATTTAACTTAAAAATATTTAATTATAGTTTCAAAAATGTTACGTAATATATTTCATTTCCTATAGTGTTCTCGCTGCTGAAGTGAAAAGTTATGTGTGTTACACGTGAGCAAAATTTTTCGCATCTCGTGCCTTTGAATCCCTCGCAGCACTCAGGAATCAACTTTAGAATCACTCGCTACGCTCGTGATTCAATCATTGATTCCTTCGCTTACTCGGGATTCAATATCAGCACTCGCAGCAAAAAACTACTTTGCTCTCTTGTTGCACAAATGACTATTTCACCACAACCCTTTTTACATACGCACGTGAGACCTCAATATTTTTTTTATTATATTCTTAGTAGGCCTTTACCACTATTTTTATTTTTCTTACGACGCCACTCATTTTTGCCCAGATTGCGTTTCCTAGTTACTTGTATTACTTTGTTTGATTTAGCTGGTTATCCTGGTTACTAATAACGCTTTCTTCATTATCTGTGCATCTTACCTCAGAAAAAAGGACTTCGACAGTACTATTATGTTTCTCTTTAATCTTATCATCACCCTCAGGACAATCCTTTGGTAATCTTCCTGTTAGTTTCGAATCATTTTGATTTAAGCTTTCAGTTCCGAGGTTGTGGTCTAGTTTTAATGTTTCATCTAGATCTATTGTAGATTATTACATGAAGTATGTATTGATGCTATATTAGTTTCTACCAATGTTACATCGTTTGCATTACACATATGCCAATATGCCCATATTTTCTGTTATTATATCTAATTGACACATTTGGACAGAAGAAGAATCTGCAGGCACGAAAATGTTCGAATTTGAAACGAATAGTAGGTATGTAAATGTTACAAACCATATAATAACCTATTTTCTTCTAATAAACGTTGCTATTTGCTAATATGTACTGATTAATATTTTACGAAATGAATATGGCATATGCGATTACCGGAAATTAATACAAATTATTCACAACAATAACCCAGTAATAGCTACTTACCGAATACCGAAAAGAAAAACACTTATGTATTAATGTGTAATGTTGTTTTTCTCGTCATTAATGTATTAACAATGTTCCCTACAACAAAATTGTTATTTCAAATATCTCTAACATGGACGTATAAAAAAAGTCGGACAGAGTCTCGCTAACTAAAAACTGTGACACCATAGTCGGCCAGCTCAGCTATATGTACAGGCCAGCACGCACACTTTCACACATTAGTCGGCCATTACGCGCGCGAACATCGATGCATTGAGACGCAATATGCGGCGAAAAAATAAAAAATATAAATCATGTTTTGCGTGGTAAAATGGTGTAAAAACCGTAGTGACCGAAAGAAAAACAATCCTGGAATCACGTTTCATACGTAAATGAATAATTCAATCACTTATTTCCAGATTATTTACATTAAAATCAATTTGTATTTGCTAGAACAAAATAATTAATTTTAAGTTCAGTGTTGCCAATATTCACGTGTGCAAATTAGCCGAAATATGGGCAATTTTTCGTTTATTATAAAAATCAATATATTATTATGGTTAATTATTTAATAGTTACTACTGGGTATTTTATTTTATATTCCTTTTGGTAGATTTTCTAAGGAAAATTAAGTATGGAGAAATGATTGAATTCAAATTACTTAGTAGAAATTGTAATGGTGAAACCGATTGGATTCCAAACAAATACAGTGTCGTTTGCAGTATACATTTTGATGCGAATGACTTTTAAACAACTAAAGGAGGACTCCGGCGTGTTGTTACATAAGCAGTACCTCAAAAGGTAAATTAGCAATCTAACAAGACGTGGATTTTATATAAAAAAAAAGAAACATAAGTTAATATACCTAAAAACCAGAGGAGGCCTACATTTACCATCGAAAGATATATTCGATATTTGTTGTATTTGCGAAATGGTCATACGAAAAATGACATTGTACAACGAAAGGCAACATAAATATATTATAACAAAAATTGTGTAGATAATGAAAGCGTTTTTTTTAACTTGGAATCCGAACATACTCTCGTCGGAATAGATCACAAAATAAGTCAAGTATATAGCGGAAAAATTTCTAATGATTCGGTTTCACCACATCTCGAAATTAGAAGAAATTTCAAGAACGTCTTAAAGTAAAAGACTTTATTCTAAAAAAAATACTCAGCATTTGGGATGCTAAATTAAATTAAATAGGACCGCAAATTATTAAAAAAAGAATAACAAGCCCTCTGATTTTCTTGCCAGTTCTTCTCAGCAGTGGTCACGTTCCGAACTGGTGGGAAACTATGTTTATGTAGCATTTCGCGGGTTCGATTCCCGCACGGAAGAAATATTTGTACGACCTACAAGTATTTGTTCCGGGTCTGGGTGTTTCCTATATAGAATATGCATGTATGTATTTACAAAAAAAAATGTAAGTATATAAGTAGTTTGCATTCTATAATTTTTTTTAATTTGTTGACAATTTGTATGTGTCCATTGTGTCCTATACAAAATCAATTATTTGACTTTGGCTTAAACATTACAATTTCGAACAATACAAATTTTTTATTACGTTGACCGTGTTTTAATGGCAAATTTTTGTGTAACTTGGCCACCCCAAAATTAACTCACACATAAAGAGCGGCCGCCATCTTGGCGTCTCACTTTTGTCTTAGCGAGAGTTCCGTCCGCCTTTTTTTATACGTCCATGATCTCTAAATTAAAAAAAAATATGACAAAAATTCACAAATGTATTCCGACCCATAGATTACGATTTTAACATAACAGTAATAAGTCCATAATAGCACATTACCGGCTTGATGCAAGGGGGCGTCGAAATACTTTATCTTTTAAATTTAGAAGCAATGGTGAAACCAAACAAAATAGACCAATAACCAAACCGTCAATTTATCAACATACGCAGAACCGTTGACTTTGAGTAATTAAATTAGTTAGTTGTCTTGATAATTAAACTCATTACTTAAAATTATGTAAAAAAATATTAAAAGTACCTACTTAGAATATTTTTTTACAATAACACTTATTTGAAACAAAAATAATAGTTGTACGTCGACACTGAATTAATTCTGTTCACTGTGGACAAAAAATCGTGAAAATATAGATACGAATAGGTATATTTTCCTACTCAAACTCAAACTCAAAAGGAACTTTATTTACGTAGGTTTCATCACAAAACTCTTATAAATCGTCATATTTGTAAATATTATTATCATCTTACGGCCCCTGTCACACACTAGGTGGTAGTCTCCACACACATCTATCAGTAATCATACCTTTCACACACAACTCCTCTCTCCTACAATCCCTCCATCTCCCCTGATCGCTCACAATCCCTGCGTTCACTCACATTCATGCCGAAACTACCACAGGTTCGGAAGGCTGCTCTACAGAGAAGAGCCGGCAAGAAACACTGTAGTTGCTTTTTTTAAAAAACTACTACCACCACTTAGACCATAAATGACCCACTGCTGAGTAGGGCTTCCTCCCATTATATGGAGGACAATGCACCTACTATGCCGGCCAAGCGGATTGGCACAGGGATTCGTATCAAGTTTTCCTTATCTTTGGGGCTGTCCATTAATCACGTGATTTTTTTAGCATTTTAACCCCTCCCTCCCCCTTGGTGATAAGTGGTGAGGTTTAAGACTACCCTCGCCCACATTAAAATCACGTGTATTTTTAGTACCTACAAAGAATCTTACACACACGCCGCTTTTCGGTTGAGAAATCACGCGTTTGACGAAAAAATAAATACACGTGATATTTTACTATACCCCCCCTACCCCCCTTCGAACCTCATGTGATTAATGGACAAACCCTTTAGGCTAGGTTTTCGGCCTTATCGTTTTTCTTCTGTCGGCTCTTACGACACTCTTAGGAGCCTATTCTATACCTATGTATAGGTAACAAAACCCCAAAGTGAGGGCATGGAGCCTACCCAAAAGGAAAGTTATGTGCATACCTTTGACTGCCTCGTTGGTCTAGTGGTCAGATGTGCCGCCTTTGGATCAACGGGTCCCGGGTTCGATTCCCGGGTCGGGCAAGTGTCTTTGTCTAAACCAGAGGCACTGGCTCGGAGTCTGGGTGTGATTTCTATCTATAATATGTATGTATTTACAAAAAAAATATGTATATAAGTAGTTTATCATCCATCTCGTTACCATAACACAAGCATTAAGTTGCTTAGCTTGGGACGAGATGGCGTTGTGTGAAATGTCCAAGGATATTTATTTATTTATTTATTATACCTTCCCCATCCCTTTATTTAAATACTAAACTACACACTAGACCTACTACCTAATTGGGGAGAAACACTGACAAAAGCCCTTGTACATCGGAAATAGGCAACCTAGCCATCCTGAATCCAGATTATTCCGAGTACCTATATTGTTTACATAATTTACGTAATTACACATTATGTTAACATTAACATTGTGTAACACGTAAATTTACGTGTTACATAATGTTTTTATTGGGGGTTAATCGCGTATTCATCTAGTTGCGTTTCATCACCGGTTATTAATCGAATTATTAAAATTTTATTAATCGAAATCTTTTTGCAACGCTTTTTTTAATATTCGTCATTTACTTAGTCCGTAAATGACCCACTGCTCCGATTTGAGGCTTGGTGTAATAGGGTGTAAAGCTCTCTAATAATTGGGCGGGTGAAAATGTAACAATAAGATCCTTACTTTTTCTGAAGTTTAGCACACAGTACCTATGTCTATTATACGAGTATATAAATTTTTGTTACGAATGTCAAGAAAGTCGAAACGCACGGGCAGATGCTAGTCTACTTAATAAAATAGTAGTAATGCCCATTGACGCTAAGATAAATGCTTTAAACGATTTCAGTGAAACGTTTTATGAGATATTGTGCACGCAAACCCTTGACAAATCTGGGACAAAAAGCAATGATTAAGAAGTTTTTAGATTACCTTCATAGTTAATTTAATGGTTCACTTATTGAGGTTATCCTACAATTATATGCGTCCATAGTCAGAGAAGTTCCTAAAATAGGATTATGGATGGTATTTTAGCACTGCAGGCGGAAATGAAAGTCTTGTGTGTCATACAAGTTATAAGCGACATTGTCCGTGTGTTGTTGGATTCAAAATACATAATACCACCAACCCAAACCATCGTGAAGGTGTCACTAGAGGTGACAAGGAAAACATCAACAATCCCTGCGGCCACAATGTTGGTGATGGTAAGCCGCACATTATTTTTAATGATTTTCAAACTATGATTTCTCTCTTGTATTTCAATAAACCTCGCATTCCGTTCTTATTGAAAGACTGCCTTGTTGGGGTCAGATGTGCCGTGCCGCCTTTGGACCACGGGTCGGGGGTCGGGCAAGTGTATTTGTGTAAACCAGAGCCATTTGCTCACTTGCGAGTTTGGATGTAATTTGTGTTCGTGAATTTCATGTTTGTAACCCGCCGTCGCGATTCAGTTTATACCTAGTGCATGGGATTGTTTTTTTTTTTAAAGTTGTCTATGAGTTATATGCGTTCGTAAATGTCACACCTCGCATCAAATCTTTCAGCAGAAAGCAGGGTGCCAGCACGTCTTTATGCAAAATGGGTCACGCACTTCTTAATTATAGTCCAAAACGAGTTTGTTTTCCTTCCTGTGTCATGCTACAGGAAAGGCCTCCTAGGTTTCTAAAATTTTGGTTCGATTCTCTAAAATTTTCTCAAGCACAGTGAGCAAACTAGCGGCTTCGCCATGTTTGACCACCATTGGTTTTCTGCGCCGCTCAGCTTTATGACTTATTTAATTCTTAAGTAGAATCGTACTAGAAAAATATGTAATTTTATTAACTACGTTTCACAACTTTGTTGTTCGGAATGGCGATCTTCTGCTTATTATGCGGTTAAACAATCTCCAGTGATGATTTATACATGTATACATAAACTGCACTTAAATGGTTGCGACCAGCGTTGGTTGCTTGCAACCAGCATCGTGCTGAGTTTGGTACGGGTTGTGGCAGGAAGGCTTTCCATAGAATTAGTTTAGAGTCCAGTTTTATTACATTTGTATTTTTCTTGCCACGATAAATATTATGTCTATGTCTAAATGTAGGTGCTCGTATTTAAAAATCATTTTTAACCACTAATCAACTCCTTTCTGGATCGTTTCCTCCTTTCTGGACCTTTCTGCCCTGGAGTTAGTTCGTGTGGGAACCGGTGTCATACAAAAATTCTTAACTTTCAATTGACCATATGATGTTTTTATATCTGCCTCATACTAATCCCCAGATGTTTCAGAATCATCACCTAGATAATGCGCCTGTTTCCTTCGATAAACTCCACACCAGTTGGTGATTAAGAACTGGCTCAAAAAACTTCCTAATGCTTCAAAACGGTATTAGTACAGACGCCTATAGGATTTTTGTTACACCCTGTATATTCAAATGTACACGCCAGAGTACATTTGAATATACAGGAATATACAGCAATGTAAAGCTCCATCAGTATACCAATACTGATGGAACTTTACATTGCTATTCATATTTGTATTCGCTATTTGTCTAATGACTTTTAAACTGCTGACTTTTACTGAAATGTTACAACTTCACATGGCGTCTAATATCAAATATGCAAATACCAATACCCAAGTGAATGGCTACCGTTTAAGACATCGTTACTCATTCAGTTTGGCGCTGTCGGTCAGTCAAATGGACAAAGCACAAAACGCTCTACCTTTTTGGATTTACGGATTGTTACTCATGGTTGGCGAGCTCAGTACCTACCATAAGTCACGTAGGCCACGTTTTTAACGTTGTGTTATTCAGTCATAACGTAATTGATAGTATCACAAAGAAGTTTTACTGTTTTATCACTATCATCACTATCACTATCACTACATATTATAAAAAAAGTCGCTGTCATCTGTCCGTCCCTATGTATGCTTAAATCTTGAAAACTACGCAACGAATTATGAAGCGGTTTTTTTTTAAATAGAGTTATTGAAGAGGAAGGAGGAGGAAGGAAGGAAGATTTTTTTTAAATAGATAGAGTGATTGACTACCTCTCATCGGGGAGCAACTCCACATTCGATAGGAGTAAGTTCCGTGCCATTCCGTGTGGTGACGGATTTAGAATACACAATGTCACCAACCTAAATCATCCTGTGGGTGTCGTAAGAGGCGACTAAAGGAACGCAAGAGGCAGATCACCTAGCCGCAAGAGAAGGAAAACTTGATACAAACCCTTTTTCCAAAATCCATTTTGCTAGCGTGGCACAGAAAGGTATTTTTCCTCTATGAATTTGGAGGAGGCCCGACTCAGTAGTGGATCAGTTATGATGATGATGAAATACCGTGGCCCTATAGTAGACCGGAAAAGGCGCGGCGGCGTGGATTTTTGTTTTGTTATCACCATTTTGTCGCGCCGTGGTGCCCACATGATCCGACTTCTATCCAACGGTCCATCCGTATGGATTTCTCACGAAAACAAAGATTGTCAATCTACTGCGTTCCTTTAGTCCGTTCCTACGACAGCCTTAGGATCGAATGGTTTAATTGCATTGCACCTACATTCTAAGCTCGATTAATTTATTTAGTCCAATAGTTGGGATTTAAATGCTACAAGAGTCATGTATATAATATGTATGATGTGTATATTATTACAAGAATGTTTCATTCTGCCTTTCTACTGTACGTTATCTGCTGGAAGGTTCGTAGAGGACATGTATTTTTATACTCAAATCAACTATAAATTTTACATGTTAAGTCACATAATTACAGGATGATGGTAATTTTATTGTGAAATCATAAGCATTATAATTTAATAGACACTTGGTTTAAAAGATGGTACAGTAGCGTTGGGAAACATTCGTCAGTTTTTGTCTGTTCGCCTGTTCGTCAGTACAGGGCTGGTAACTGCTTATTGTGGTGGCTTGATGGTGACTTCACTTCACTTTAGATCTCTTCTCTTCACTTTAGGTCACTTCATTTCACTTCTTACCTAATGGCTTGCTTTGTTACACCAATATAACTCCGCCAATGTCACGTTGTATGGTAAATGCAGGGGGAAAGAAAATTAACAAAAATTTAACTTTTTTCTGGTTTCATCTATGAATAAAAAATCTACAAATTAAATTAAAATGAGAACGTTGCCAGTTTTCTGGACACTTTTCCAAGTGGCAGCGAATGGGCACAGTTGAATTTTTAATAAATTATGCATAATATGTTTAGTTTTATTAATTATATTTTATACACGTAGAGTATTACTTATTACCAAAATAAATATAATAGTTATTTACTTTATTTAGTTAGTTTAGGTTTTCTTTTCATGTTATGTACGATAATGTCTTTTTACTAATAAATTATGTAGGCAATGAAACTAGATTGAGTAAATCCCATAAAACCTACAACTATTGTTCCGGTCTCCTGCGCAAAACTGCGAAAAAATTGGCAAATTTGTCATGATAACTAGTGGCTGGGCGAAGGGAGGTCTGTCCTCTACCCTCGTGGTCTTTAGTATGGATTTGATAATTTAATCTTACCCCAACTGTACATTTAAATTACTAAGCAGGCTCATTGTTCTCTTGACATTATAGCAAAATTAAGACGCAAGGCAAGTTGAAAATTATAATCTGTGAAAAATAATGGTACAGTTTTATAAAAATACATGTATGACCTCCCTATATACAGAGCATAACACAATCCCTATATACATAACGGAGGAATCGATAGTACAACTAATTACGCTGTTTGATTTCAAAAATATAACTCCGTAATTTTGGTGATTAGCTTTTGAGTTAAGTCAGTGAAAATGTGACGGATTTCAGGTAACCCAAGAAACATTGTGTGACTCATATCCCTAAGCATGTATGTATAATCTATAACCATTAGTTTGGTTTCCAATGAAAATCATGTATTGTAATAAAATATGGTTAAGAAAAATTACAATTTGTCCGTCATATTTCACATTTCTTTTTTACATAGAAAAATAATTCTGGTCTTTTTTATGACCTCAGTCAGATCACCTAATAGTTTTTTTTTGCACCCTGTACACATTAAGGTAGTTCATACCAGTTTATGCATATATTTCACAGCAACTATTTTAAATAAATATTAGGTTTGTATTGGCATAATTTCTCAATAAAATAAGCAATTAAACGATTCGGGGATTATCAGGTTTTAAAATATTAATTTACAAACATATTTATAATAGTTTATTTATTATTTTAAGTTTCCTATTTCAATAGGCTAAAAATATACGATCAAAAGCACGGCCATGCCGTTATTAACAGTTCTTTTTAATAATATCTATTTCTCAGTCCATACATGACATGCTGCGAAGTCGAGCCTCCTCCAACCACATGGAGTGTAATTAGCATACTGTGCCACGCTTGCCAGACTGATCCGTATAGGGCTTCGTATCAAGTTTTCCTTCAAACGCAGCTAGGACAAATGAAAAAAAAACTTAATTATTTTAGTCGCCTCTAACGACATCCTAAGGGGTTGGTGACATTTTGTATTCTAAATCCGTCACCAGACAGACGAACCTAATAATATGTATACCATGTTCATATTGTACTCACTTTCGATTCGGTGACGACATGGTCGTAATGGCTGAGACCATGGAGGACCTCACTACGATGCTCGATGGTCTCGACGAGTCGGGCTTAAGATGGACAGGGAGAAGACGAAGATCATGACTAATATCCATGTTCAAGCCACTCCTGTTACCAACGGATGTTCTACCCTCGAAGTTGTTGACCACTACATTTATCTGGGACACACTGTCCAGTTAGGTAACTTCGAGAAAGAGGTCAATCGTCGGATCCGACTCGGCTGGGCAGCGTTTGGGAAGCTGCGAAAGATCTTCTCGTCCCCAATACCGCAGTGTCTGAAAACAAAAGTCTTCAGACAAAACCAATGCGACTTATGGAACAGAGACGTGGTCGCTCACTATGGGCTTCATCAGAAGGCTCAAAGTCACCCAAAGGGCAATAGAGAGGGCTATGCTCGGAGTTTCCCTGCGAGATCGAATCAGAAATGAGGAGATACGCAGGAAAACCAGGGTCACCGACATAGTGCACAGGATTGCCAAACTTAAGTGGCAGTGGGCATAGCGGGATATAGCGCGCAGGACCGACAACCGATGGGGCAGAAAAGTCCTCGAGTGGCGACCGTGTTCTGGAAAGCGCAGTTCTGGTAGGCATCCCACACGGTTAACCGATGACCTGGTTAATGTCGCCGGAAAACGATGGATGCGGGTGGCCCAGGACCGGCCTTTGTGGAATCCTTGGGGGAGACCCATGTCCAGCAGTGGACGTATTTGGCTGAAATTATGATGATGATGAATGTACCGTACTTAAATGTAATTATTATGTATAATTAAATTAGCCCACTGTTACGTCGGGCCTCCTCCAGTTTAATGGAGGAACTTTGTCATATATACCAGATGTGTTAACACATGGTGTTATGTCAGTGTTGGAGGCTTGGTTTTTCAGCTTATTTGACTCCTTTAGTCACATCATATGACACTCATGGAATGCAACGGGTTGGTGACATTATGTAGTAAATGCGTCACCAAATTAGAACCGTTCATAATTTTTGTATAATAAAGGCTAATTATGCAACATACATTAATGTTGTAGGTATGTGTCTCGTGCCGTAGTTTGATAATAAACTAGCTGTTACCTGCGATTTCGCCCGCGTGATATTGAACTTATTAATTCAGTAGCTATAACGCGCGAACAACACTCAAAATTTTTGGAAAAACAGGGTAAGTTTGCGACAAAAATGTGGAAAACTCAGTAACTGTGAGGTCTTGAAAAGCAGGGTGCGGGGGGCAAGTCAAGTCGGAGATTACCCGAAACAAACAGACGGACAAGAATTTTAAGAAAAGTTGTTTTGGGTGTATGTACCGTGTTTATTAAACATCCAAATGCACTCAGTAAAATGCGGTTATTTTTATATTACGAACAGACACTCCAATTTTATAGGTACATATATAGATTATAATTAGTATTGAAAAACCGCGGAAGTTGATATTTATAACCGTTGATAACTGCTTGAGAGTCGCCGCTTATGTTTGTATAAATATATTTTAATATATTAGCATCACATATTATAATATAGTATTTTAATTCTGTTTGTACAAAATCTGGATTACCAGTTGGTACTAGGTAATATGTTAACGATATGACAGGGTGGCCGAGATCCTGATTTGAAATGTACGAAAACCAATTTTCCATACGTTCTGATTTCCATATTAATTTGTGAGGTAATGGCTCACATTTTCGTACTACGTACTAGCAAGAAATAATTTATGGCCGTCATTATCATTACAGTGTATAATAAGGCTGGTAAACCAAAAATATTAACAAAAAAGAGGTACGACATGTTGTGTATGCCAATTTGCTATAGAAGTATTAAATATGCTATAGAAAACCTTTTTGGTTATTTAAATAACACGTACACCAATGTTATTGTGTGTTGCCAGGTCTTTAGTGAAAAAATGTTGCTAGGAAGTAATTATAAGTACAATAAACTATTCATTACTCGATATAAAATTGATTAGTAAGAAAGATCTTTGGACTGATGCTCAGAATACGAGATGAATTAGAAAAATATCCGTTTTATAGTCAGTCATCATATTTTTTTTTCAAGTTATCGGATTTTCCCTGTAGCTGGTAGCAGGTAGGGAACCAAGCATGAACAGCCACCAGTGCGCCGCTTTAGTTGACGACAGCCACCACACTCTACTGCTCTGACACGGCTCTGACTGCAGTGGTGGGGCATCCATGACCTCTCTCTTCCAACCCTTGTCATATCCATGCTTGGAAGTAAGAGAGGCTCTCTCACTTCCAACCATGACAAGGCGGGATGGTCGCAAAGGAGGGAGCTCCGGCTAACCCACGCCGCGAACGGAGGCTGGGGGGAGGGAGACGTGACGTTACGCCCCCCTTCTACCGGCGACTTAGAGGGCGGTGGCGGGTCTCCCGACGAAAGCCTCACTGAGGTCGTACCAGTTGCCCCGATAGTCACTTGATGCGTAGCGGGGCGTCAACCTCATCGGGTCGTCACAGTAGAATACATTTACGCGAACCTGTGGCACCCAAGCGTGTCCTGCTGGGGTTTTAGGGTGTACATGAGTAGTTTCTGAAGGGACTTCGGAAACCAAGCATAGTCGCCGACCCACCCCCGAGGGGTGGCGGTATGGACCAAGAATTATGCTAGCGTCACGAAAAAAAAAAGGTTATCTCCTTATCATTGGATGTAGGATATGATGATGATGGTATGCAAATAAAATAGGCATATAAATTGCTAATATACGACATAGCGTAACGTAGAAGTATTTCGCGGTCGCCTCAACCCTGACACCTTCCGGTCACGAAGTTGTATCGCGAATTCATTTCCGATGTGGACCGCCGTCGATTTATTGCAAACGGTCATAGTTTATAGATATTGCTTTCAATTGTCTGGTGTTGTTAATTTGTGCTCAATAATAGTGTTGCCTTTGTTTGCGTAGAATCGACCTTGGTATCTACCTCCCTTTTTACCAAGGTTGTGATATGAGGCGACTAAAGTGATTAAAAAAGCGCTTTGTTGGAAGAAGCTGGACTTGAAATAGCGGTGCCCGCTCGAACCACGGCCTCAACCCTTCCATTTTCCATAGAAGTGGCCACCCGACACTTTGCCTGCTAATTCAATAGAGTCAAAAGCGGTATCAGCAATTAAACCAAAATGCGAATAATATTTTTTTATTTGTAGAAATTTTATGAGAATGCTTGTCTAATAAAATTATAATCACTTAGTTTTTACCACTGGTTCTGAATGCTATTCCACTGAGAAGAGCCGGAAGGAAACTCCACTGTTGCTCTTTTAAAAAAAGGGTTACAACGATGGTGGTTCAAACAAGTTCAGCAGATTAGTGAAAGCAATTACTCGTATAAACATGTAGCATAGCCAAAAATAATCTATAGGTATATCTATATCTCTATAATATAAAATTGAATCGCAAAATGTGTTGGTAAGCGCATAACTCAACAACGCCTGGACCAATTTCGCCAATTCTTTTTTTAAATGTTCGTTGAAGTTCAGGGATGGTTTTTACGGCGAGAAAAAATTGAATAATTGCCGGAAAACTCCTAAAACATCCTTTTTCTTTTTCCCATACAAACGTTTTCTAACTTGAACGTAGAGTCAATATCATTATAATTATACACTAGCGGCCCGTTCCGGCTTCGCACGGGTGCGATGTTACCCGCGGTTATTGTCGTACCGCGGGGTGAAGCTAGTAGTAGTAATATAAACATCATTGAAATGACATTCAATATGGTGTGTGCTAAAACTATGAGTGCAATTTACTAATACTAGTAAATAGTAAACAGTATAGTTTATGGAAGCTGCGAAAGATCTTCTCGTCCACAATACCGCAGTGTCTGAAGACAAAAGTCTTCAACCAATGTGTGTTGCCAGTGATGACATATGGAACAGAGACGTGGTCGCTCACTATGGGCTCCATCAGAAGGCTCAAAGTCACCCAAAGGGCAATGGAGAGGGCTATGCTCGGAGTTTCCCTGCGAGATCGAATCAGAAATGAGGAGATACGCAGGAAAACCAGGGTCACCGACATAGCCCACCGGATTGCCAAACTTAAGTGGCAGTGGGCAGGGCACATAGCTCGCAGGACCGATGCCCGATGGGGCAGAAAAGTCCTCGAGTGGCGACCGCGTTCCGGAAGGCGCAGTGCTGGTAGGCCTCCCACACGGTGGACCGACGACCTGGTTAAGATCGCCGGAAAGCAGTGGATGCGGGCGGCCCAGGACCGGCCTTTGTGGAAATCCTTGGGGGAGGCCTATGTCCAGCAGTGGACGTCTTTTGGCTGAAATGATGATGATGATGATGATAGTTTATGGGTACTGTGTACACAAAACAAAAACACCACTAACATAAAGGCTGAAAGATCAGACCTAGCCCATATCAAAACCGACGGACGTTACTCCCATGCGTCACTATCTGATAGATAGTGCTTAGGTTGATTCCTTTTAATGTTCCTTTGATTGTCAATTTTGACAGGTTTGGTAACTTAGTAATACTATAGTACGACACAAGAGCCTGGCAAGAACTTTTGAATTTAGCAGACTTAATGAGATTATCCGACAGAGAACTAAAGTCACCGACATAGCTCAGAGAATTAGCAGACTGAAGTGGCAGTGGGCTGGTCATATCTGTAGAAGAACCGACAACCGCTGGGGTAGACGAGTTCTTGAGTGGAGACCGCGAATCGGCAAGCGTAGTGTGGGACGACCCTCTGCTAGATGGAGCGACGATCTGCGAAAGGTTGCGGGCAGGAGCTGGATGCGTCAAGCTGAAGACAGGGCGCTATGGCGCTCTTTAGGGGAGGCCTAAGTTCAGCAGTGGACTAATGTGGGCTGATGATGATGATGATGACGAAGTATGGTAATTATAACATAACATTCCGGTATGGTAATTAAAACATACAAAATAGCAGTGCGGTATTCCTCAAACATTATCGCTAACGCGTTTGAAAGAAGGAATATCTACGTCTTGGTCGTTATTGATCAACTAATATTTACTAAGATTATATTAGTACGTATTATATTAGTAAAACGGTACAGGCTTGCAAATTAGGTTATCAAATTAATTTTTGATCATGAATATAGTTTAACTTATGCGCAAATTTTAACTGTTGGCCATGAACCACGTTGAGTTCATCAAGTATAGTATCGACACGATTAATAAAAGACATATCGATCACATTAGTTTAAATGTAGAACAATAAATCGCGGTAATGAAGTAAATACTCGTACATTAAACCAACATTCAATCTAAAACTATCTAAATCAGCCGGATAAACTGAAGCTTAAAAGTAACTTTATTTATAAAGGATTTTTCATTAAGCTCTTACAAAATTGTCAGGACTGAAAATAGTTTCTTTGAATTGTTTGAATTAATTTATAAGACGCTAAATTGAATTTAGCATCTTATAAATTAATACCATAGCGCAGACATTTTTTTTCTTACTAAAAAAAATTTGCCCCGGTACGCCGTACCGAGGTCCGTGCGTTACTGCTTCTTAAACACCACCGGTTCAGAATGCTATTATACAGAGACAAGTCGCCAAAAAACTCGCTTTTTCAAATCATAAATCTTGCTTACAATAAGGCATTGTGCAGCATAGTGTGATGTCACTAGTTCGCCATATAATGTGAAACTCATAATTAAAACGCAGCTCATAATTAACATATAGTTTCTTATAGTTTATTAACTATAAGTTTATGTTATATTATCGTCCGTGTGATGACGGATTTAGAATACATAGTATCACCACCCCATTCCATACTGAGGGTGTTTTAAGAGCGGATGAAAGGAAATGACAAGACTGAAAAACTAGCCGCAAGATAAGGAAAACTTGAAACGAAGCCCCGTGCCGAACCATCTGGCCAGCCTAGCACCGTGGGCTAATGACCCTCCCTGTGATGGGAGGAGGCCTTTTTTTTTTTTTTGCCCTGGGTAAAATCCTTTATGGACTTCCTCACCGGCCACGGGGATGGCCAGCGAGGGGAGTGTGGGACTCTCCCCCATAGTGGGGGCCTACCCACTAAACCTCCCCGGGGTGCTCCAACACGCGTCCTGTTGCGGCATTGTGGGATCTGATGCAGAACCACGCATGGGAGGAGGCCTGACTCAACCTGCCGGCTCACATCATGCGTCTGAAAGACTCGTGTTGAGGTTGAAAGACTGAATATCAGCGAATACAAGTCGTGATTAAAAAATCGAGTAAGATAAATCGCGGCGATTTAGCAATAAGGCTGAGCGCAGCAGTATCCTTGACCCAAGCAATGGGCAACGTGAGCGGCGGTCAGGAAACGCTGCCGCACCGGTTTGTTCCTTTCATAAACAGGACAATGCTATGTTAGCTGGTTGCTATACCGATACCGGCAATAGAAAGCTTTAGTACGCTATCGTTGATCATGTTATAGGTATTTCAATTTATGTCTACAACAAACTGGCTGTTTTACTACTCAGCGCATAAATTACCCACTGCTGAGTCATACCTTCTCCCATTACATAAATAAATAAATATCCTTGGACATTTCACACAACGCCATCTCGACGTTAATACTAAGCAACTTAATGCTTGTATTATGGTAACGAGATGGATGATAAACTACTTAAATACATATTTTTTTTGTAAATACATAAATATTATAGATATACAACACCCAGACCTGGAACAAATATTTGTAGGTCGTACAAATATTTCTTCCTTGCGGGGATCGAACGGGCACAGGATTTCGTGTCAAGTTTCCCTTTTCGTTCCGCAAAGTTTTCGGCCTTGTCGTTTCCTTTTGTCCGCTTTTACGCCGCCATCAGGTTGTAATGGGGTGGTGACACTGTGTATTTTAAATCCGTCAATACATGGAAAGTAACGTGTATTATTTGGCACGTATCTTATTTCTTTAGATGAGCAATTCTTGTATATATATATATATATATATAATTGGAATCTCGGAATCGGCTCCAACGATTTTCATGAAATTTAGTATACAGGGGGTTTCGGGGGCGATAAATCGATCTAGCTGGGAATCATTTTTAGAAAATGTCATTTTATTCGGGTTTCGTGGGCGATAAATCGATCTAGCTCGGAATCCTGACATCTATTGGCGAATATTTTTTTGTGAGCACAACAGCAGATGGCGTTGAAGTCATTGAGTGTTTGCTTTGAGGTTAGACTTAATTCCTGACATCTATTGGCGAATAATAACACTACTTTTTTGTGAGCACAACAGCAGATGGCGTTGTTAAGTAACACGAAGTCAATGAGTGTTTGCGTAATTCGTACTTAAATTTATAATTTCCAAAAAACACAATTTATAAAAAAAAACCCAGCAAAGGTCGGTCATCCAGATATTAGCTACACTATAAGAGGATCTTTCACAGTATAAGGCCATTAGCAAGTAACTTTGTAAAGTTTTTGCACTGGACTACGTTTGTGACGTTAATACTTTTTTGTCTTTGCACTGCATGTGCGAGTGCATTGTCAACGCAACGGTGCAGTGCAACGGGCATAATGTTGCGTTATATTTAGTCGTATTCTTGTTTTAGCATACATCTGGTAACGCTCAATTCATTTTCTTTCGTCGCAGCAGTTTCAGACTCGTAAGGCAACTCTGCGGACAGAGGTTTCCTCTGAGACCACCACGAGACCGTGTGCCGCTATTCTGTTGGCGTCATTCCGCGAACCGGCCGTGGCATAAGTCTCCACTAGCCGGTATGGCCAACGGATCCTATAGACACGCAAGCCCCCTCACCATAGCAAGGTGACCGCATACACGAGGGGGTAAATCTGCCTAGTATACAATATGTATATATCTAGAATACAACTGCTACCTGCTTTCCCTTTAGAGCTACAAGGTCATTTTTGTATACCGTTGATATCTGTACACAAACATAGACGACGACATCGGCAGACATAAAAAAACCCGCGCCTCAGCCTTTGACATTCATTAATGAATTGATAAAATTATAAAAAATGCTAATTTTTTAAATCAACATTTTAATCAAATATCTTGTACTTCCGAATGATTCCAACCTGTTCTGTAACCGGAAGTATATGTCACCGTCGGAAATAATACTATTACGAGCACGGTATTACTTACTCAAAAAATAAGTAATATTATATCGCATTAAAACTTTAAATATATATTATGAGATAAATATATTCTCGCGAACCCGAACAGAAGTCAGTGACCATCACACATCTTGTATCAATAATGAAATAACAATGATCAAAAATATAAATAAGGGCCTGGGTTATTTAAAAATAGAGTAACATACTTTTATTTTTTTTATTTATATCTACAAATGTTGTTGGCTCGTGCCAACAAGCATGCCCATGATAGAAAAATGATTTGTGATTCGTCAATATACTTTGTTAGTTTTCTTTTGTGATATTTTTTAATATTACAACAAGCTAACGCACAATCAAGCTTTACTAATCTTGGACTTTTAGGTCATTTTCAGTGATTTTTCTACAGTCGTCACGGTATTTGCAAGGTTGGAGAAATAAACGCCGAAGGAAGATCATACCACGCTTCATTACTACTACTACTTAGTAGTAGTAACTACTAGATACTACTTAGTAGTAGTTGTAATGGTAACCCGACTCAACAGTGGGTCGTTTTAGGGGTGAGTAGACTACTACTCACGACCCACTGCTGAGTCGGGCCACCTCCCATCACACGGATGATAAATAGCCTACTGTGCCACACTGGCCAGACGGGTTCTTGCGTCTCTTGCGGCTAGGTTTGCAGACTCTTACGCCATCAATACGATGGAATGGGCTGGTGACCCCATGTATTCTAAATTCGTCACCACACTCCACTTCACGCTACGTACTATCTTTAAATCTCAACTTGGAATCCCAAGTTGAGATTAACCCTGTTGGTGCGCTATCACAGTAACATGATTTTGTCGCGGCAAACGAGAGGGCGTCATGCGATGTTACGTTTCGCCAACAACAATTCTGAAAATTAGTTTTAGTTAGGATTTTCCCACTTCCCGATATTCGATTGTCTGGGAAATTCAATTAATTTATGACGAGTGTGCTAATAACATGTATAATAGTGTAATAGAGACGTTAATAGCCTACGCAGACTATACTCTGTGCGCAAATTAATGCGGTAGGAGCGGCTAGTTTAATAGACGTAATTAACTATTTAATTTTTTGACGTAGTGTCATTAGGGTTGACATCATCATTAACGAACAATTAATTTAATATCTTTTTTGCTTATAACTAGTATTTGTTTCATGTCTATATTACACCTACTACTACTACTCAGCACATAAAAGGCCTCCTGCGGAGTCGAGCCATATAACACAAACATATTGACAGAAACCATAAGGGTCAGCGCCGACCAGTGGAGTGGCGGCGAAAAGGCTTTTTCAGTAACAATTTAATTTCAACCTAAAGCGCTTCAGAATACAACTGTATTTGGTACAACGGAATACAATGACGGCGAGCGACGCGCGGCGAGCGTATTCTAATGACCTATAGTCATTATTAATAAAATTTATATTATTAAAAAGAAACGCTTTTATAATGTTAGTGTTATTGCAAAGATGATAATGTTAGCTCTAAACCCTACTTATGTATTGTTTTCGCTTACATCGTTTTGTGAGTCATTCAATTACTAAAGTTAACGCATGCGTATCTAATTTAGCCAGATCATTTTCCCATAAAAAATAATCATAAACCTCTCAAAGTATGACGTAAAATAAAGTATTATTTTATAGTTATGCCAACCCTAAGTCTTAAGCAGTGCCGCTATGTTCGCATATATCGCCATTTGAGAACTGGTTCACCTTGCCAAATGAATATGGGGCATTCCTACAATATTACTGGGATTTGAATCAAGATGCAATTAGGCAGGCGGAAAGATTGAGGAAATTCCTAAACCAATCATCCGCCGTCGTGACATCACAGCCGTCGTGACATCGCGGTATAAAATGTGTCACTAACGCGTCGCAGTTCATTTTCTGCACAGGGTGTAAGAAAAACGCTATAGTCATAATGAAAACGCCGTCTCTTCTCTTCTCTTTCCTGCAATATGGTTGAGGAGGGCGATGGCTGCCACATGCGTCATGCTTGTGTACAGGACATAGTCACAGCACAGGTTAGGTTAGTATTGTTGACTAGACTAGACACAAAACTAGCTGCATACCTAACTTTTCGTAAATTGTAAATTTTATATTTTTAATGGTATATTTTCAATTTTGTTTTATTGTTTGACTAGTCAAAAGAGCTATAGTGAGCCAACATGATTATATCAGTTTTGGTTTTGATTGAAAGGATCTTTATATTATCGGAAAAGTATGTTTAATCACGATAATATTATACCAACTTCCTGTCCCTTAATCGTCAACTTTTCAGCCAAAATAAGTCTACTGCTGTACATACGCCACTTTGTGCGTCTCTACGATCCTAATAATTAAGCCATACCTTTCTTCAAATAACTCAGATTTACTTCGCAGGACTGTAAGGCTTTTCATTGGGAAGGCTTCCAAGATAGAAGCCATGTAATTAGCTCATATATAGATTGGATACATTAATAATTTATTCATTCAGCACAAACAACTGTGCTTATGAGTACCACAACAAAGGTTTTTACAAGATGGCAACATCACCCACCGGCTTGAAGCACGAAGGGCGTGACTAGTTCACATATAACACAACGTTCTGATTTAATTGCTGTTGACGAATGCATCCTGTATTCTAAATATAACTATATAATAGATTAACAGTTCCGTATCCGTCTAACAGATCGGTTTACAAACATTTTTTTTACTTGTAGTCTCGTTATTAGTTTCCTCATATCATAGATAATATTATGGCAAAAAAAACGTGGACGTACCTCTTGAAGTCTTGATATTTCCGGTAGTATTAACATATAAGTAAAGCAACATACATTTTGCCCACGTCTTTGTTTTTCAGCATTTTCAGCGGCTTTGTTTTGGAATTGTTCAGGCTGCCTAGGATCTTATTAATTGCATGATTAATTACCTATCAACAATTCTATTATATTATGATGCAGTGGTTTCTGCTAGATACTTGTTGAAACACATGGCTGGGGCAAATAAAAGTCTATAAGCAATATTATATTTTCAGCGTGTCTCAGTTCTATCATCCTTTGTTTTGTCTCCTAATGTAAGACATGACACAAAACAAAGGCTACAGATGTTGGCTAGCTATGTGGCTACGGACGTTGGCTAATAACAAATCCGCAACCAATATGAAATTATATTATTTGATATTGACAATTCAAAGCCTAATTTTATTATCTTATTATTACAGCCCTCAGTGAATTTGCCGATCTGGAGTTGTACTTAAATAATTAGAATACCTTCGGTTTTCAATTCATCGTGAATAGCCGCGTACTGACTTAGCGAGGCAGCCTCGCGAGGCAGCCGCGCGAGGTAAAGCCTCGGTATGTCAGGACGTGCCTCGCCCGAGCCAAACGCACGCGCTGTCTCGCCCGAGCGTGCCTCGGCCCGAGCCGAGCGTTGTCGGTTTTTATCCATGCTCAAAGGTCTCGGGTGCCTCGGCAGGTTTGCCGCGCGCACTCAAGACGGTTGTATTTTGCCTCGCTTGTTTAACGAACGTTCGAATCGTTCCACTCTGGCTCAGCCTCGGCACGGCTCGGCTTTGCCGCACGAGGCAGCCTCGGTCTGTATTATAACAGACAGAGGCTGCCTCGCGCGTCAAACGTTGCGAAGCAAACGTCCGAGGCTGCCTCGCGAGGCTGCTCGCTAAGTCAGTACGCGGCTAATGAGTTTTATCAACTTTTAATAAATACATTCAACGGTGTAATTTGGAACTGGTTTTGTTTGTTGTCAATAGAAAATACCGCTTGAGCCGCGTCATTTCTAGGAAACTTAAAAACAATATGAATACGCCTTTGCTCAAATGTTTTCCTAAATGACTCAAGTTTCATTGAAATAGATCGGGAATTTACCTTTGACGTGGAAATTGTAATGCCGCGCACTCGCTGGTTTATTATAATTGCATTAATAATTAGCGATATTGATATCTAACTGTTTGATCAGATATAACTATTATAATAGTCTTTTCTTTTGGTCAGTCCGTTGTCAATCCGACTACTGTCAGCAGTCTGCCTACAGGTTCCTTGGCCTACAGTTTGTTACAGGGGAATTATCTAGTGTCATTAGAATGGCAAGTATAGCTAATGCCAAAGTTGACAATATCCTCAAATCCGTTTGAATGAAATGATCTAATGTCTCTTGTAAGTCCTACTAAGCAAGTGCTCAACATGATCAATTCCTTTAACATACATAAGCGAAGTAGCGTGATCAATGAATGAGTGAATAATGATAATTATTCAATCACATGAGCGTCATTCCAATTGATTGATTTGACATTGAGAAATCTGAAACAAAAAAGGTTTTAAAATTATCAATTTCAAATCAATCAATTACATGGATTATCAAGGTAGTCCTTGATGCTATTTTCAGGGAGTTACTGTGAACGGATTAGTCCTGTTTCCGCCTTATAATAACCTTGTGAGCGAATTATTTGAACTTCCCTGTTGCCCTCATAAAGCCAAGACTCGGTTACCACTCCCTTTGCAAACAGTTTTGCCTTGACTGAGCTGCTTTCGAGTCTTATCAGTTGTTACCGTTCGACAAAATTATTGTATAGGCACACTAGGTTTTGTGCGCCACCTCGTCTGCGTAATAAATACAAGATTTTGGTTAGATGTCTTACAACAAAACCACAGCCCTCCGGTGGCCGTGTTCCTGCGCCTAAGTGACGTGAGCTTCTTTTTACTGTAATTTTTTTTTTGCTGCCGTGGCCATTCTTTGTTACAATACAAACAACGTTTGCCTATCATCAGCCTTCAGCCCTAAGTGGAAGTTCGACATAAACTTATCTGACGTGAAATAGCGCGAATTTTGTAGCTTATAATCTACACGCACAATGAAAAGCGAAGGAAGCTTGGCTGAATAAATGACGATTTATGGGCTAAAATAATTATGATGATCGGTAGCTCGAATCTATACATATTATTATTAACTATACCTATTATTTTATACTCACGTCGAATCATACATCACTGAAAGAAATTTAAAAGTCATTTACACATAAAACCGCATCGACCGCAATACAATCGCTTCAAATAATACCTAACGATAATCCGTTCCATAGACAATGTCATGTCCAAAGATACACTTTATAAAAAAACAAATATCTGATTTCAAAAACATATTTTCAAATATAGAATCATCATAGGGCGGTCATTTTATTTTATGGATTCCCAATGCGGGCATTAAACATGATTATACGTGTTTGTTATTTTGTTATCGCAATGTCATAACATAATATCGCAAATACGAATAGCGAAGCGAAGTCGTCAAATATTTTTAGCGACACTCGACAGAATTTTGTCAAAATTGCATTTACACCGACGGTGGCTGACCTTAAAATGATCAGTTTTTTCCTCAAATTTTATATAAACAATCACATCGATGGAGCTTCCATAATTCGTATAATACCAGGAAATAATGAATACTAAACAGAAACCAGTATTTTTCTGCGTACCCATTTTTTAATAAAATAGGAAGACTTATTATGAATGTTAAATAAAAAACCAATTGATTGCATTGAAATGCAATGTACGTTTTACTTTTTTAAGTTTATTTATTTCTGTATTTTTCATCCTGTAAATAGTAATTGTCATGTAAAATAGTTTACAAATAAATAAAATGTAAAACATGGTATTTTACATACATGGTCCGAGTGAATGATCTTATAGGTGATTTTGTTCAATCACTATTGTCGTGTTACAACAGAAATAGTAGATGTGGACCAAAGAGATTAAAGACAAATCTACCAAATCACTACATAGTATAAAACAAAGTCGCATTCTTCTGTCCGTCCCTATGTATGCATAAATCTTGAAAACTACGCAACGGATATTGAAGCGGTTTTTTTTAATATAAAGAGTGATTCAAGGGGATGGTTTATATGTATAACCCACCCCCGCTTTGCACGGGCGAAGCCGGGGCGGGCCACTAGTTTAAGATAAAATGAATATATGGCAGTAATTTTATACATCCCGATAGAGTATTTATCAATGTAAATTAACAGACTATGACGAAACAAAGTATATAACAGCTTATATGAATAAATAATCTTGATAAGAGTATAATCTAAACGAACGACCCTCAATCATGTAAATGTGTAGGCGTTGTAATTAAATAAAAAGCATTGACAAAATAAAACGATTGTGCAACTGTAGAATAAATGTCGAAGGTTAATATACCGCCCCCAGTTGTTTTGCAAATGAAAGTAGCTAGGTAACTCTTTAACGCTGGTCGGTGATTGCGTTAATGACATTCGTATTGACGTAGGTCTACGCATGTTAATGCTTGCTTACCATTACATAGTACTATCAAACTGAAATTACCTTGGATTGGACGTGTATTGAAGAGAAATGAATGGCGTTTCTAAGATGAATTATTTATGAAATTATTAATAGATGTGGATGGACGTAAGTATCATGGGAGTCCCACTAAGAGATACTTAAATGTTGTAAATGAACGTGAAAAGTGTAAGTGCAGTGCCGCAAAATTACTATTATTTATCGACGTGTATATCCGGTACTATGAAATTTAAAGCAATAATCTGGCAACAACTTTTGTAGTTGCCAAAAGCGTGTATGGCCGTGTGGCATACCTTCCGCGTGTTTCTTCAGTATAGTATAATAAATAAATATCCTTGGACATTTCACACAACGCCATCTCGTCTCAAGCTAAGCAACTTAATGCTTGTGTTATGGTAACGAGATGGATGATTAACTACATATAAACATTTTTTTTTGTAAATACCTACATATTATAGATAGAAAACACCCAGACCCGGAACAAATTCTTGTAGGTCGTACAAATATTTCTTCCGTGCGGGGATCGAACCCGCGACATGCTGCACAGCAGTCGATCGCTCAACCACTGCGCCAACCGTGTCGTCAATTTACCAAAACTGACAAAATCAAGGTTGACGATGCTGACTTTATGTTGGCTAATGGTAGAAATATGAGAGACAAGCTGTTGTTTACCTACAATCATTCCGTAAAGAAATATTCCTTACCTGAAAAGAAATATAATTTGTTACTGCGACAGGTACTTCTTGTGTTATTGTGAAACTGTTATGTATCGCTATATTGGTGGCGTCGTGCGACGGGTCGTTCTCTTCCCTGCAATATGGTTGAGGAGGGCGATGGCTGTCGCATGCGTCATACTTGTGAACAGGTGCCGTGCTGGGGGTCGGTCGGCTCGGGCGTTAGAAGGTTAGTATTGTTGATTAGATCTGGCTGATGTTTGGCCCTTTGCGGCTATGGCGCGCGTTTGCTCTCACAAACTGTCTTATCACGGCCTTGTACCTAAAAATGGCGATCTAAAAAGAGCAACTACAGAGTTTCTTGCCGGCTCTTCTCTGTAGAACTGCATTCCGAACCGGTGGTAGATGGTAATTTTTAAATTAAATATTATTTTGTTGTTTGACTTGTCAAAAGAGCTCTAATGAGCCAACTTGATTAAATGAGTTTTGAATTTGAATTGAGTAGATTCTCTTACATAAGACAAGCCTATAGATTCATTCTAAAAAAAAGAGCAGCAAATGACTGACATTATTGTCACTACTGAGTAAGCCCTCCTCCAAAATTTGAAGAGAGAAATTAGTTTACCGTGTCACGCTCACCACCTAGAGTGTGGATTTCCTTCTCTTTCGGCTAAATTTTTGCCATTTTATTTCCCTTAATCGGCTCTTACGACACCCTAATCATGGAATAGGGTGGTGACACTATGTATTCTAAATCCATCACCACGCGGTGAGTCCGATATTTTGTAATTGTATCATTATGATTTCTGGTATTAAAGACAAGGATAATAGTTAAGATATCTTGTTGACTAGACTACCACCGAGAGGTAAATCTTTCGTTGGTCACCACAAATCTTCCTTGAGGAAAACTCAACTTTTCCTTTGAAATATTGTGTCGGTATTCCGCGGGTATTATGGGTGACTCAAATAACTGGTTTTGAGTGAAATCCCGCCGCTTTGTCAGTTCTTTTTCTACGTGGATTGCAATCAATATTTGGTTTATACCATTCGTCGTTCCTTTTAAATGTCATTAGGTAGTGGGTGTTACAGATATGTATTAGGGCTTATTTCTTTTAAAGAATCAATAATAACATACTATTAATACTACTACTACTTACTACTTCTACCAATATTCAGTCCATAAATGACTCACTGATGAGTCGGGCCTCCTCCAGTTACTCTTAAGTAATTGCCATACTGTGCCACTCTAGTCAGATGGGTTGGCATAGGGTTTCGTATCAAGATCCCTTCTTTTACGGCTTTGGATAGAAATAGTGGAATGGGTTTTGGATTAAATTTCTCTCTTGTGGTTTGTGGTTTAAATTAAACGACGGAATATTTACCGAGTCAAGGATAAATTAGCAGTGCACTTTATTGCCAAATTAAAAAGGTTTCTTTTAGAACACTCAATCAGTGTAACATAAGGCACACCAAATAATAATTAGCATAATCACGTTAAGGGTCAAACAATTAGTACATGACCAAAATCAGTTTGAGTCAGTAGAGCTTAGTTCGGAGGTCAAAGGCGCGTAACCTCGACGTAACGGCTACTTCACATAGAAATAAAAAAATGGTAAAGGTGAAAAATAAACTAATAAAATATTTTGAAGTCGGTGCCCCTGGTATAGAAACATTTTCTATGTACGGTAATGATTTTATTATAATTAAAAAATATATCATCATCATTTTCATCAAAAAAAAAAAGTATTGTAGCAGTTGAGGTCATTTTCTTTGTTAAAAAATGATCAATTTAACGCATATTTCGTGGAGGGGTCAGATTGCAACAGATATCGTCAAAGCCAAATCAAATAGGAAAGAGCCTCATTCAAATCGCTTAACAAAACGATTGTATCAGTATACATGTGACAGCTGCACATACTCGTAGAAATAGCTCCATACTAACCGACTACTACTCAGCCTACAAATGTCCCACTAAGTCGGGCTTCCTCCAGTTCCATGGAGGGCAATAAGCCTATTATGGCACGCTGGCCAGACGGGTTGGCACAGGCTTGCCGACTGCCTCGTTGGTCTAGGGGTTAGATTTGCCGCCTTTGGATCAACGGGTCCCGGGTTCGATTCCGGGGTCGGGCAAGTGTCTTTGTCTACAACCAGGGGCACTTGCTCTGAGTCTGGGTGTCATTTGTGCTCATGAATTACATGTTTGTAAACTGCCCCCGCGATACAGGTTACCATACCATACCAAGTGCAGGGGATTCGTTACGTTTAAAAAAAAAACGTTAGTGCCACACTCCACTAATATTTCTATAAGGTAATAATTTAATTATAATATCTGAACTTTAACAGACTATGAACCCCTTATTGAAACCCATACAATGTGAAGAGTCATTAGCGTACGTAGCCAATAAGTTAAACAATAATTTGGAGCAATACAAAAACGTTCATTGAAAGTTATTGATCGGAAACTAAAAGGCGAATATAAAAAATAAACTCTATGCTAAGTGTGAAAATCTTATATTGTGACATTGTATAAAAAAATATGTTTTATTAGAAGTTCAGAGAATAATAAATAAACATATTCTATGTTCAGTAATATTTAGATTTTAAGGGAGATTCGTTAAGACATTTAACAATGCTTTCGGTTGGACAAGTGTATGAAGTTCACTAATTAATATCATTTTGGAATATCATATGTCAAAGTATCGTGTGTGCAACATGTATTGACCACCTGTCCACCTTACGCCAGTTAACCATATACGGCCGTGGTATAATGGTAAATTAGATTAGTAAACCTTGCTAATATCGGTAATAGCTTTTTAATGGATATAATGGTATTTAACTTCATTACTATTTCCATTGATGACGGATATAGAATACACAATGTCACCGACCCGTATCATATGTAGGGTGTCGTAAGAGGCGACTAAAAGAACGCAAGTGGCAGATCCTAGCCCCAAGAGAAGGAAAGTGTGATACAAACCCTGTGCCAACCCGTCTTGCCAGCGTGGCACAGTAGGCTAATTTCGCTCCAGGAAATTGGAGGAGGCCCGACCCAACAGTGGGTAATTTATGGGCTGTGAAGATGACGACGACGTTGATAACTATTTCCAACTAATTAAAAGTATTGTAAGAAATGTTACGTCTGGTGATGTATTTCGAATAAAAAATCACACCAATCTCTACCATCCTGAGGGTGTCGTAAGAGGCGACTATAGGAACGCAAGAGAAGGAAAACTTGATACAAACCCTGTGCCAATCCGTCTTGCCAGCGTGGCACAGTAGGCTAATTGCTCTTAATGGATTAGGAGGAGGGTCGATTAGCTGTAGCGGATCATTTATGGGCTAGGAAATTAAACTAGAAATTGGAAATCAGTCGTGATAGGGCATTCTGAGACACTCCCTGGTATACCATCCTTTTGGCTCCAGCATTTTAGGTGCCAGGACATTTTCAAATAAGAAAAATAGTGAGAAATTAGCGACCTGCTGTTCTTCTTCAACTTCAGAAGTAAGTAATTTGACAATATGGTCACGCGGAGGTACTGAATGGCATGTTAATGCCTGCAAAGTGTATAAATAATAGGTAAAACCAACTTTAACTGCTCTATGTGGGTTTATTTACAGAAGGTATTCATAATTTATCTGTGACCGTAACCCAGAATCCTATAAATTTCATTTGCATAAACGATATTGATTATGTTGCAATCAATTTGAACTGATTTTAAAAAGAAGGAGGTTGTTGTTGATGTAGAATGTTTTTCAACCGCAAACCACGGTCCCCTAGGAGCCAATTTGAAAAATTCTGATATCAGTATGGTATTACATTTTTTTTTCCGTGTGGTGACGGATTTAGAATACAGGGTGTCACCACCCCATTTCGTTCCAAGGGTGTCGAGGGAGCCGACAAAAGGAAATGATAAGGTAGAAAACCTGGCCGCAAAAGGTGAAAACAACCCGTCTGTGCAGCCTGGCATAGTAGGCTATTTACATCTAGTTGGAGGAGGCCCGACTCAGCAGTGGGTCAGTTAGAGAAGTAAGTAAGTGAGAATTGCAGATTTTATTTAAATATAAACAATCTTCTAAATAAGCTCTTTAGAGCAAACATTATCAATAAATAGTTAACTACAAATGGGTTGCAGGAAATAATTTCTTAACGGTTCTGATCGTGTATATTTTATTCCCAAAGTTTCAGACACTTCGCAGTGTCCGTGTTGTCCCGCGGCCACGGACGATCAGAACGACCAAGAAATGATTTCCTGCAATGTGCAAAGATCGTGAAAACCTAAGACATCATTACACAAATGGGTTTATTTTATTTTTCCATACAAATCTCGCATGTGTCTGTTTTTGCAATATAGTTTTAAGCGATATATTGGAAACCTTACTTTTTAATTATAGTGTTTTGTTGACAGTTCTAAATATTTTGCCAAATTACACTCGACATTTTCACAAATTTTCCAAATATCTACTAAATGCAATGCGCCTAATAAATTTTGACTTTTCTGCTGACAGTAGGTACTCCTTGGACTTTGATGAACCTGGCTTTTATAATAAAGTGTTCAAAGGTAAAATTATTGACAGTTACGTAATTTTCATTTAAATTCAGTCGCGGTGGCATTAGGTTGGGCTTGAGGACCAGGGCACTCGACCAGCACCGCACAGTTGATTGGTCGTGAATCCATGTCTAATCAACATGCTTGCTTTGATTATGTGATTGATGAAGTATAGTTAAATCACCTAAATATTTTCTAACCTTCAGCTTCAATTTCATATTGACTACTATTCAGCCCATAAATGACCTTTTGATCTTAGGTGGTTTTTCCAAATATATGAGTGTTTTTCGTGCGAAATACAGAATTAAGTTATCGTAAACTCTGCGAAATGAACAATTTCTTGTAGCTGCGACATTGTGCGCGTCTAAATACCACGCGCACAATGTCGCAGCTACAAGCTAGTTATCAATATAAATTTGAATTTCAAGAAAATGCTTTTTTTGTGTATTTTTTGTTTCAATTAAATAGTTACGAGATAGAACAAGACTCTGATTTATCTGCCAATATTGCTGCATTAATTTATTTATTTCTATTTTCTCATTCGTTTATTTCTCGCTGGAATCTCATTTTTACGGATACCGGGTTTGCATTCGAGGGAAGAAATTACCCTAATTCTATTAAAATTCCAGCCGTTGGTAAAATTGCCGCATTTTCATATTTAAGATTTGCAGGCATAAACTGGAAGAGTTTAAGACTTGTGTGCAATTAAAACCTTAGACTTATTAAAATATCATATGATTAATTTTGCTTGTGACTTCCCCCAAGCATGAATTCGTAATCTACATGACTTATGAAAAAAAAAACAAAAGACAATTCTCAACAGGATAACCTTTCAAATGAACAATACAACTTTGCAACCAAATTAAGAAAAAATATGTATAGTCCGCACGCGAGCTCCGAGGAATTTTGAATAAATTTGAATTGTGACTTAGTTAATAATTACTTTATTCTAGGAAACTATTCTACGGGGATATTTTTAATTTATACGACTATGCACTGTTACAATTAGAGTAATCAGTACCTGAAGAATTTGATGTGTTATGATGGCCTGCTAAAACCCACCACTTAATAACGTTGTATAACGTCATAATGAGAGTGAGTTAGAGTGCGACATCGCGGCGCCGGGAGTGGCGTCCCACCCGCTTCATCAGCTCCCGCTTCCATCGAACTCGCTCGACCACTATATACTACCGGTACAAATATTCCTTATTTCATTTTTCAGGAGTTATTAAATATTTGAGACGAGAGTCTTTGTAAAAATTTAGATTGAGTAGTGATACATTTTTGTGTCACAGTAATTAAGACACTGCTTAGCAAGACAGCCTGTGTTTTATATTATACTAGCGACCCGTCCCGGCTTCGCACGGGTGCAATGATAAACCACTAAATTTATCAGCGTTTCTCTACAATATTATGGATGTATTATACATATAAACCTTCCTCTTGAATCACTCTATCTATTAAAAAAACGCTTCAAAATCCGTTGCCTACTTTTAAAGATTTAAGCATACATAGGGACGGACAGACGACAGCGACTTTGTTTTATACTATGTAGTGAAATAGAATAGATGAAAATGCGATAAAATAAGCGTAATATAAAAAAAAGTAGTTGATAAATTAAAAAATTATAGCGAGAGGCACGTGTTATATTTATGGCATTTTAATTTAGTGAACCGTGTTTCAATATATTAATTAACTGATTATATTGACACTATAGCACGTGGATCATGCTACAAATTCACTGGTTCAGACTGTCAAGGACAGCCACTTGCCCGCATGCTGGTTGTAGATTAAGGTTCAAGTTTTTATGCATGCACGGTAACTATAAGGTTACTAGGTATCTACGACTTGGTAACGTTCAACAACTCGAAAACATTGTGGTATTTTCGATTTCCCTAAAATGTCAATTTGAAAATCAATATCTGATTTAAGTCTCATTTATTTTACAATACTCAGTAGCTATCACAAAAAAACCTTAGATACGTTTTTTTTTAAATCAGCCGATAGATTTCTACCTTTCTTCTTTTTCACCATTAAAACTACCAGCCACTTATTGCCTGCATTAGGTAAGTTAGGTCAGAACAATTGGTTTTGCAAAATTTTTGAACTCACTATTTCGTTTATGATTTTAAGTACCTATTTGTAAAATATTATTACTGTCAGTATCGACAGGCAGCTATTAATGTGACATGGTAATGCATAATCTTGTCATGAGTTAGAATCTACTTTTAATATGAATTATTAAGCCATACGTGATCGCCATTTATCTTTGAGATAAATTAGCAATAAAGCAACGCACGCAACAAGGTTAAACCACTAATTTAAAATTTATGCCAATAAATATTTTGAACGTTTGACCCATTTATCCATGCCTTGTTACAGAAAGGACACTATAGACCGTAGGGAAAATATCGTGTCGTTTATAACATTAATATTAAGTTCATTTATCAACTTCATGGTCTCAACCCAGCACAGGCTGGCAGTAAATATATTTTTAATATCTGTCTACATACATACATATAATCACGCCTCTTTCCCGTAGGGGTAGGCAGAGACTACTTCTTTCCACTTGCTACGATCCTTACATACTTGTTTCGCTTCGTCCACTTTCATTATTCCCTTCATACATGCTCTTCGGTTTAGGGTACTCTTGACCTGGCCTTTTTTCAAGACGTCCCTGATTTGGTCTTGAAACGTCCGCCTAGGTCTTCCCCTTCCAACACTTTCATTCACACTCGCCTTATACACTTTTTTCGTCAATCGTTCTTCATTCATTCTCTCTACATGGCCAAACCATCTCAGCATACCTTTCTCAATTTTTGTCACTACATCTTCTTTCAGACCACAACGCTCCCTTATCTCACTATTTCTTATCCTGTCACTCAGTTTAATATCTGTCTACTATGTTCTATATTGTCTTGTGCTTTTACTCTCTATCTTGTTCCTATATTTTATTATTATACGTTTTACCCAGCTTTCACTGTGTTTGTCTGCACTTTGCTATGACCCCCTAACGTAGACATACAATAGAATACATAGTGTTATTCCCCCATTCGACCCTGTGGGTGTTGTAAGAGCCGACAAAAGGAAATGACCAGGCCGAAAACCTAGCCGCAAGAGAAGAAAAATGTGAAACGAAACCGTGTGCCAAGCCGTCTGGCCAGCGTGGCGCATTAGGCTAATTACCCTCCCTGTGAAAGGAGGAAGCCCAACTCAGCAGTGGGTCATTTATGGACTGAGTGGTAGTAGAAGTAAATCCAACTATTACTATCTAGTATTATTATCTACTATTAGTATATTATCTAGTTTAGATGTACTGCCTCGTTGGTCTAGTGGTTAGATGTGCCGCCTTTGGATCAACGGGTCCCGGGTTCGATTCCGGGGTCGGGCAAGTGTCTTTGTCTAAACCAGAGGCACTGGCTCGGAGTCTGGGTGTCATTTCTATCTATCTATATATTTACAAAAAAAAAATGTATATAAGTAGTTTATCATCCATCTCGTTACCATAACACAAGCATTAAGATGCTTAGCTTGGGACGAGATGGCGTTGTGTGTAATGTCCAAGGAAGGATATAATTGTAACTCGATAAGCTAAAATATAACTTTTGAGTGAGTTCATGAACACTATTATGAATTTATGCAAACAAAATTAAATACAATCAGTAGGTATATTATGTCTTAGAAGCACTACATTTATGATGAAAAAAGAGGATAGGAATTAATATTTAAATTAGCTCATTTATATATTATTTATTCATTATAATATAATTCTGTATTCATAACTAAATAAGTAGCTTTGGTAATTGGAGTTACATTAGTAACTATTGTACAAGTATTTAATAGGTGCCAATTTATTCAGAATCCAAGGGCATGTTTATGTCGTATATAATCTACAACTTATATATTATTACGTGTATGATATACATAATATTAACAATATATACATATTTTACATAATAAAATATGTATATTTGTATGTTATTAAATAGTAGTAGTATGTGAATATGTAAAATAATATGAGGCGACTAAACTAAAGCAAAATGAACACTTGATTCAAATCCTATTTTTTTCCTCCTTGAACTTACCAGCAGTAGTGGCTCATTTATGGGCTGAAATAGCATTCATTTGTTTGAAAGTAGATATTGCTAATATCTTGATAAAACATGTAACGGGAAGGGATAATTGGTATGAAGGATCATCATTATGAATATGTCCTATGAAGGGGAGAATGTATAGCGTGAAATCAAAATCAAAATTCAATCAAGTTTGCTTTGAGCTCCTTTGACAAGTCAATCAATTTATAATTAAATAAAATATACACGATCAGAATCATCTAGAAATTTCATGCAATGTGCCAAGATCGTAAAACCTTAGACATCATTAAGATTTAAAATTTACCATTTACAACCGATTCGGAATGCAGGTCTACAGAGAAAAGGAAAGGAACTCTGTAGTTGGTTTTTTAGATAGCTTTTTTTATATAGATTTTTAGATAGCGAGATTTGTGTGTGTCAGTGTGTTTAAGTCGGGCTATAGAGACTGTGTGGTCTGCCCTAGCAATTGGTAATCGTTTCATTTGACTGCTTTCATGTTACCCATACTTCTCAGCCAATAAATGACACACTGCTGAATCAGCCCTTTTTTTGGTTTCGCCGAGCGAATACTTTACAAGCTCTCTGCCCTCTTGCCAGGGGCCTTACTCTCGAACGCGATTCCGATCGATCGGGATTGGAATTGTGACGTTTCGTACTCTTGAGCACACTTGAACGCGACGCTAGCGCCAACTTGTTTCAATATTGTGTGGATATTGGATGAACTAATCACAAGTGGATTCAATCCAATATTCAATTTAAAAAGTAATTATTATTTCTATACCGGATTTCGACTAACGTGGGCATTTCTCAAACGCTAACTTCATGTATAATGACACATTCGCTAGCCTATACTAGAGCAATTCCGATTTCAATCCAATGTTGTCAGTATTGTTTTCAAGAGTACGGTAATTTGACAGGATCGGTTATGAATTGGATCGAAATTGGCATTGGATTTAAATTGTTATTGGATTCAAGAGTCAGGCCCCAGTTCTTCTCAGCAGTGGTGGCGTTCGGAGCTGGTGGTAAACTAAAATATATTACTTGGCTTTGTACAAATTTTATGAATATGTTGACAATTTGTAAATTTTATATCCATTGTGTCCTATGCAAAATAAATTATTATGACTAAAGGTATACCGCCGCCTCTCGGGGTTGGGATCGGCCATACTATGTGACTCTGGAAACTACTCGTCTACCCACTAAAGCCTTAGCGATATACCCTCACACGTCACTCTTGGAGTCGGAACTGCGCCAGCTAAGTGAAGGGTAATTAGGCTATTGTGCCACACTGCCAGGCGGGTTGGTTTTTTTTTTTCTGTTACGTTAACATCTGTGGCAGTTAACCTAGCCCCAGAGAATGAAAGCTTGATACGAAACCCTTTTTTTTTTGTTTTTTACGTCGGAGATCCTCATTGATACCCTGCCGTTGGGAAATGGCCGGGGTATGTGGGACTCCGGGGCGCGTAGAGATGCCCCGACCTACCCACTAATACCGACGGCGATCCTTGACTGCCTGGCTTGGTCAAGGATCGCCGTCGGTTTTAGTGGGTAGGTCGGGGCGCAATTTACCATCTCTACGCGCCCCGGCTATTTCCCAACGGCCGGGTATCCATGAGGATCTCCGACGTAAAAAATAAAAAATAAAGGGTTTCGTATCAAGCTTTCATTCTCTGGGGCTAGGTTAACTGCCACAGATGTTAAGGTAACAGAAAAAAATTATTTATATTTCTTATATATGTCGGAGGAAGTACCTAGTCAGAATGGAGATGATTGCTGGTTACATATAGACGATATCAATTAGCCTAGAAAATACTTTGTTAAATCTTAATTTTAATTATTTTAATTTGTTAGATATTTCTATTCAATTTAGTTTGTCATCTTTTTAAAAGAAGACGTTATATTATTTTACATTGTCAGAGCGGAGGGTAGTCCTCGAGCGGGGTCGAGGCGCTATCTTGACGTTCGGCAAAAACTTATAAAAGGAGCGCGATCGCGGTGGATCGCGCATTATGATAGAAACAGTGGTTGCTGTGCGGTGTGTTAATGCTGGAGTGTAGTTAAGATCGGTACCTTGAACCCGCTGCTCAAATTAAAAGGTTTAATTAAACAGTTAATTCTCCGACATATATGTATAGAAATGGAAGTTTGCAATGATCCAAATTTCAGGTTGATTTGTTAATTCATATGAAAGTTTCTTGCCGGCTCTTCTCTGTAGAGTTGCCTTCCGAACCGGTGGTAGATGGTAAATATCCATTTTCAATTTTAAGTGGTCAGTTTTATTTTTTGTTTGACTTGTCAAAAGAGCTCTATTGAGCCATCTTAATTAGTTATATGAGTTTTTATTTGATTTGATTTTACGGATAGAACTCTACCCAAATTCAAAAACAGTACCGAACCATAGCATTATCCGGGAAATAAATCCCATGGAACCGTATCAAATTGAACGCATATAAACAACAATATGTAGATGAACAGATATCGTATTTCGATAAAATTATGGCGGGAAACAAATTACATGCTTCTACAACGCACCGAGTATTACAAAATATCCTTCAAATCAGAGTACGAGTTGGACGCAACTGAAGCATTCAAAAGTAATTCCTTTGTGCAGTCAACGATACGAAATTAATAATACTAGTATGTATAATGTTCTGGTCGTGTGGTGACGGATTTAGAATACACGGTGTCACCACCCCATTCCATTCAGGGTGTCGCAAGAGGAGACTAAGGGAATGCAAGAGGCAAATTACCCAGCCACAAAAGAAGGAAAACTTGATACAAACCCTGTGCCAACACGTCTTGCCCGAGTGGCACTGTAGGCTAATTTCCCTCCAAGAATTAGGAGGAGGCCCGACTCAGTAGTGGGTCATTCATGGGTTGAAACGACGACGACGACTGTTAGCTGCGTAATGTGCAAGTAGTGTAATAATACTACTACTACTCAGCACATAAATGACCTACTGCTGTGTAGGGCCTCCTCCCATCACAGGGAGGGTCATTTTTTTTAATTTATTTTTTTTATGAAAGAGGGAGGCAAACGAGCAAGCGGGGCACCTGATGGTAAGTGATCACCGCCGCCCATGGACACCCACAACACCAGAGGGGTTGCAAGTGCGTTGCCGGCCTCTAAGAAAGGAATAGGCTCGTTTCTTGAAGGTTGCCATGTCGTACCGGTTCGGGAATACCTCCGCTGGTAATTGATTCCACACAGAGGTTGTACGCGGTAAAAAGTTTCTTGAAAAAACGCACGGTGGTGGACGTCCAGATGAAATTTATGGTATTTCTGGCGGATGGATCTGTGGCGGAAAGAAGCGGAAGGGACAAGATCGAACAATACCATTTGCCAGTGTAATAAATGGTAATACATTATACACATCACATCATATGTGATCACTACGCTTTTATTTAAAACTAGTGGCCCGCCCCGGCTTCGCCCGTGCAAAGCGGGGGTGGGTTGTACATATAAACATTCCTCTTGAATCACTCTATCTATTAAAAAAATCCGCTTCAAAATCCGTTGCGTAGTTTTAAAGATTTAAGCATACATAGGGACGGACAGACGACAGCGACTTTGTTTTATAATATGTAGTGATAGTGATAGTGATGAGTATCATCATTTTGACTCAAAATCCAGTACAACATTCATATTTGGAAGTACATTAGGCAAAGGCTGTAACAACAATGCCGTGTGGTGAAGGATTTAAAATACATTGTGTCACCACCCCATTTCATCCTGAGGGTGTAATATGAGTCGACAATAGGAAATGACAAGGCCGAAAACCTAGTCGCTGTAGAAGGAAAACTTGATATTAAAACCTTTTTTTTTTTTATCGCCCGGGGAAAAATCCTTTATGGACTTCCTCGCCGGCGACGGGGATGGCCAGCGAGGGGAGTGTGGGACTCTCCCCCATAGTGGGGGCCTACCCACTAAACCTCCCCGGGTGCTCCAACTCGCGTCCTGTTGCGGCATTGTGGGATCTGATGCAGAACCACACCGCCGCAGACGTGATATTAAACCCTTTATTTTTTTTTTTTTTTTTGCCCGGGGTAAAATCCTTTTTGGACTAACCCCGTCGGTCAGGGGAGGACCGACGAGGGGAGTGTGGGACTCTCCTCCGAAGAGGCATACCCACTAAACATCCCCGGGGTGCTACCTATCACGCGTCCATGTTTGTGGCATCACGGGTACTTGCACGGAGGCACTTCCGCGATAGACGTGATATTAAACCCTGTGCCAACCCGTTTTGGCGTACACAGTTGGCTAATTACCCTCCATGTAGGTGGAGGAGGCCGTGCTCAGCAGTGGGTAGTTTATGGGCTGAGAAGTAGTGTAACAATTGTGTGAAGATTATGTTAAACATACGAATAATCATTTCGGCCTTATATCCAAGTAAATTTTCATTGTTAATTGAATTGCCATATGTTTTGAATATTTTAATGCGATGTGCGTTGCGTCGGTCATACAAAAACATATTCAAACTTTTCCATCTCTTTGTCACCATAGCCCATAGGTTCGTTCGTTCGTTTCAGCCCATAAATGACCCACTACTGAGTCGGGCTTCCTCCATATTCATTAAGACGGGTTGGCACCGGGAAGTTTTCCTTCTCTTGCGGCTATTTGTGCTGCCATTTGCGTTCCTTTAGTCGCCTCTTACTACACCCTCAGCATAGCATGGGTTGGTGACATTGTGTATTCTAAAGGTACATGACTAACTACTAAGCCCAGCCTTCTCCCATCTAGTAGAAGGATATTACCCTTCTTCTTCGGCCTACGGTGCCAGACGGATGTATCACAAGGTTTCTTTTCAAATTACTCTAAACAGCCAGCCATGCAGAATTGTCTATTTTGAATTAAAAAAGATCTCATTGCGTGTTAATATACTCATTATTGAAACTAGGCTTAGATTAACTAATGCCAATCTTACGTCCGATCAGAATTAACACGCACAAAGCGTATACAATACAGGAAATCACGAAGAGATTTATAAGATAATTATTATTAACAAGATCTTTATTAATTATTATTGACGCACCGCGGGGAATGGCGCGGGGCGAAGCTAGTCTAAATAAAAGTAGCCTAAGTTACTCCTTATATCATCAGGTACCTATTCGCCGGAGCAAACAGAAAGCCAGACAGACGAAGCTTAAAAAATGTTATTTTGGTATATGTACTGTGTTTACTTAAGTACGCATTTTTAAAAGTGGTTATTTTATTATTATAAACAGACACTCCTATTTTATTTAGTTGTATAGACAAGTCGCCGACAAATACCTTTAAGACAGATTTGTGAGAGCAAACTCGCGAAATAGTCGCAAAGGGCCAAACAACAGCCAGATCTAGTCAACAATAGTTACCTTCTAACTCCCGAGCCAACCGAGCACCAGCAACGGCACCTGTTCACAAGCATGACGCATGTGGCAGCCATCGCCCTCCTCAACCATATTTCAGGGAAGAGAACGACCCTCCGCACGACGCCAAATCAATCTGAACCCATAAAAACCTAACTGTTAAGTCTGGTCTCCTGCAATGACTTCGAGGGCAATCAACCTATGTCTGACGCTGGCCAGAAGGGCTGACACACACGTCTCCACTCTCTGCGTGCTAGTGTGGGTTGGAACAATCATACTTGGATTCCGCACACACTTTTTATGTTTACGTTGGAAATCCTCATGGATACCGGACCGCAAAACGCGAGCCGGATTATGTGCGACTCCGGGGTGCAGAAAGATGGTGCCCCAACCTACCCACTAAAACCAACGGTGTCCCTCAACTGCCCGAAACAGGGCCACAGGTTACACTCCCCAATAGGGAGCATGCTCCGTGACCCTGATGGGGCCTTGGCCCGCTTCCACAATCCGCACATAGCCCTACGATTACTGCCCACGATTTCTGGTGAACATACCCAGTCCGTGTGGTGACGAGAGTACATAGTGTCACCAGCCCATTTCACCTTGAGGGTGTAGTAAGAGCCGACAAAAGGAGGTGTTAAGGCCGAATACCTTGCCGCAAGATAATGAAATCTAGGTACGAAACCCCGAGCCAACCCGTCTGGTCAGCATGGAACAATAGGCTTATTACCCTCCATGTAACTGGAGGAGGCCCGACACAACAGTGGGTCTATGAGCTGGCTAGTAGTAGTAGTTGCTATTATATTACTATTAGTTTATATATGTGTACTATTCCTAAAATAAACACAGTCAAATATGACTGACTATTAATCTTAACTATTTGAATAATATAATATTCATTACTTTAATATTTAAAATGGTTTCAAATTACAGACATTAAACCTTTGTGCAATATAAATAATAATATCAGCTTAATATTTAAGATTCACTGAAGTATGTTTGGTTTAATTAAAGTAACAAAATTAATGAAATCTCTGTGATTTAATTCTAGATTAAATTATTTCCAAGCAGCTACAGATTTCAATTAAATATGGTATCAAGGACAAACGCTCAAACACTTAAATTTGTTAACAACTTCGGTATTCAGGCTGGCTGTTTCAGCTGATGATAGAGCACGTGTAATCGTCAGAATGGGTTTTAGGTTTACAAAAATTGGTATGACATGACGGTAAATAATACGAGCATAGCAATATCATTTTTTTGTATGTTATGTCAAATACACTAACAATTATTTATGAACAATTTGGCTTCGACAAGGTCTTGCACCTGATCGTAATCGTAATTATTTAACGTGCATTGTAACGTTGAACAACTGGCTGAAACAACTGGGTTTAAAAGGGCAGCTGCCAAAAGTAAAAGTCTAAGAAAAAAACGTTTTTTAATAAACCATGTAGATCGACGTTAAAATAGGCATCAAAAAGCCAAATACCTAAAGCCACTTCAAGTCGATGCCTTAGTCATGCCTATATCTTAATTAACGTTGGTATTCTCAATTCGTCACTACAGGCTCATGAACCATGTACTCGTATAATGACCATTTCATTCAAATTTAAAGTATATACATTAGCAATAAAGGGCGCAAATTGCACTACTTTCTGTGAAATTTTCTTTTATTGGTGTTATATGTATGTTTTGTATTGTACGTGTCTTTAGGTTTTCCTATGGTGCAATAAAAAGTATGTGTACTTCATATATTTGATAATTGAAACTACTTGACTGGATATTAACTATCTAAGCAATCGGAAAAACGTTGCAAGTTTGAGATACTTACTCTACAAATTGATCCATAAAGGGGTTGAAAATTATATTTAAAATTAGAAAGTTTCTAAGTTATGATAGTCCTACTTTTATTTCATATTTCCTTTCAATCGAATTGTACATGAGATAGAATAGACCGCCTAGTTCTTACACATGGACCATAAGTTCCTGATAGCATACTATAATTAAATTATTAACTGACTTCATAATGTTATATGTTTGTTACCGCTTAACTACTTTAAGTTTATTTTATTGAAGTCAGTACAGTAGTTGGCAGTATATTTGAAATAAGTAATCAACAAATATTTGAAGAAAGCAAAATTTTTGTATTTGAATAACATTAGTATTAAAAAAATTAAATTAAAATAGACAATATAAGGGAAAAATAAACAAGAAAAAATTGAAGTCTCTGTTAACTTAAATTGTTGTTAATGTTTATTTTTCGCTTCATTTTTCATTATTCGAATAATATAATATTGCTTAGATTAATATGTATTAGTTAAATATTATTTATATGTTCTTTAAATATTGTATAAGATTTGTTCTATTTCAATTGTTTCCGAAGGACAAGCGATGAAAGACATTTTATGGCTACTTTTAATACACCTAAGGTTACATTATTGATTTTTTAGTAGGAATAAGTTCCAGGAGTACTGTCTGCGCAAAAGTTAGAATATGCTAACTGCAATTTCACTCAGTTATAATTTTAAAATATTTTGGATTTTTCAATGAAAATTGTCAAAATATTTTTTATGTCTCTAAAATGAAATGTCTCTAAAACCTACTAGTTAGGTTAGGTTCACAAAATATTGTTTATTTTGACTTTGAAAATTTTGCCACATAGTACGAATTGTATGGGGACATGTTGGGTATACGTGTACCCATTCGTCGTGTACAGTTAGGTTACTGAATCTTTTAAAATATACGTTTTTTTATTCCAGACCAACCTGGATGCCGACGATGGTGGTGTCAATCGACACAGAACGACGAGGGGAACATTCACAGGCGTCACAGTACTTGTTAGTGAGATCGTACCAACTGTGACTAAACTAACAAAGCTACATGACTCAGCAGTGGATGAAATTCACAACAACTATTGGCCTTCTGCTCCCATGTCTAATTCGAACAAATACGCTTCCAGCGATCATTCTTACCACGCACGCGCAGACTCTGGAATGAACTACCTGTGGCGATGTTTCCCGAGCGCTACGACATGTCCTCCTTTAAACGAGGTCTAAAAAGAGCACTCACTTCACGGTAGGCAACGGCTTGGCTGTGCCCCTGCCACTGCCAAAGTCCATGGGCGGTGGTTTATACTTACCATCAGGTGAGCTGCAAGCGTGTTTGCCTCAAAAACTCCGGATTCCGGGGTGGGGCAAGTGTCTTTGTCTAAATCAGAGGCACATGCTCTGAGTCTGGGTGTCATTTGTGTTCGTGAATTACATGTTTGTAAACTGTGCCCACGATACAGGTTACACATAGAACTGGGGTTTCGTTTTTAAAAAAAGAATAGATTCATTAGCTGTCTTCCATGATGTATTGGGTTTCTGTGATTATTTCTCTAGTTATAGCAGTTTCGTTGCCATTCCATTGCAGCAAGCATATACATCAGTAGCCTATCTCACTGTCGAGACTGTCGTTATTGTTGTAGGGTTTCTGTTACAGACTGATAAGGCAAATTTAATTTTTCAATTCATCATAGTAGGTCAATACGCGTGGTGACGGATTAAGAATACATTGTGTCACCACCCCATTCTATCCTCAGGGCATCGTAAGATTCGACAAAAGGAAATAACAAGGCCGATAACGAGAGAGCAAGAGCAGAAAGAGCAAGAGAAGGAATACTTGATACGAAACTCTGTGTCAACCCGGGTAATTAGCCTACTGTACCAGCCAGCGTGGTACAGTAGGGTAATTAGCCTCCACTGGACTGGAGAATGCCCGACTCAGCAGTGGGTCATATAAGGGCTAAATAATAGTTGTTTAATACGGTTAGTGTATTGAACAAACAAAGTCTGCCTTTTATAACGTAAGTGTAGATTCGATAAAAGGTTTAAATCAATTTGTCTTACATTGATTTATCATGCAAAGGCAAATTAAATTTATCAATTTCTTTGTGTGCTTCGTTCGTTCCAGCTTTTAAACACAGTAGTACATATAAGTTTTGTATGATTATTATTATTAACTCATTTTAATATAGTTTTGATAGTCGCATATTCTTCATTAGTTGGTTTTGGGTCATAAAACTCTCGGTAAGTATTATGACTCAATAATTGTTCCGTATTGATTAAAAAAATGTAATTATATTTTATAGACTCGTTTTACCCGTATACTAATCTATATTTGTTTGCTTCCGTATTAAAGACACCAATTTGGGGGCCAATGTACCCAAGGCGAATTTAAATAAAATTCTATCTTATTATGTATATGGTTGTTATTGGTCGTTGCCTACTGGTGCGAAATGCAATTGGTCTACGGATGTTGCAACGTGTGGCTCGTTCAAATGTTGTTCAATGCACATTATAGTTAACTACATCTTATAATCGCAATACCAAATAAGCCCATCTGTCCCATCTTGATACCCAAAATCAGTAGCTTAATAACTGGCCGTTGGTCTAACCAGGTGGTTATTGATAGCCCCACCACATTAGCTATCTGGTATTTAGCCACAATAGGTAAAAGAAAGTGCGATAAAGACAAGGAGTGTGGTTTTTTTCTACATTTGCCGGTCCAAGGTCCGCAAGGCCGCGGTGCATGTTCCCCATTGGGCAGCTCTGAGGCCATGTCCGTTTGGTGACGGATTTAGAATACATAGTGTCACCACCATCCTGAGGGTGTCGTAAGAGCCAACAAAAGGATATGTCGTCTCGGTAGAAGAAGAAGTAACTAAGTCTTAAAAAAATGTTTGGCTATTTTCAACTTAGTTACTGATATCTTAGGTTGAAAATCAATTACATAATTATGAAGACTTACTTAATTCTCGCTCTACGGGGACGATGTCAAGGCTGATAACCTAGCTGCAAGAGAAGGAAAACTTGACGCGAAACCCTGTGCACTTCAACCCGACTGGCCAGCGTGGCACTGTAGGCCTTCCATGTTATGGGAGGCCGACTTAGCAGTGGGTCATTTATGGCCAGAGTAGTAGTAGCCCTGAAGCGACAGTCGAGGTCTGCCGGTGGTTTTAATGGGTAAGTCGGTGTGTTCCGCGCCCCGGAGTACCACATACCGCGTCTAGTGTCCAACAGCTGGGTATCCATGGGGATGTCCGGGGAAGAAAGGGTGGCGTTAGTCATTTAACCAAATGTTATGCGGTTACTGTCGTCGTTTTATTTGTATTCACATTGGTTGAAGGCAAAAGGCACAAGTATTCAACCAATGGGTGTTGCCAGTGTCGTGGTCACTATGGGATTAGAAGGCTCAAAGTCACCCGAAGAACAATGGAGAGGACTATGCTTGGAGTTTCAATGCGAGATCGAATCAGAAATGACGAGAAACGCAGGCAAACCATAGCCCACAGGATTACCAAACTAAAGTGGCAGTGAGTAGGGCACATATCGCGCAGGACTGACGCCCAATGGGGCAGAAAAGTCCTCCAATTGCGACCGTGTTCCGGAAAGCGCAATGCTGGAAGGCCTCCCACACGGTGGACCGATGACCTGGTTAAGGTCGCGGCAGGACCAGGACCGGCCTTTGTGGAGATCCTTGGGAGAGGCCTTTGTCCAGCAGTGGTCGCCTTTTGGCTGAAATGATGGCGATGATGATTCAGTGAGATGGAGATCCTTTTACAGTCATACAGCTTTAGTTAGAGCGATGGTTATCCGCTTTGATATTATACCGGTGTAAGATAACTAATATTATAAACGTGATACTTTGTTTGTTCTGTATATTTGCTACTATTTCACGCGAAAACTACCGAATGGATTTTTGTGAAACTTTATAATATTAAAGTTTAAACATCAGATTAACACATAGGCTTTCATTTAAAATATATATAATTTGAAACTGGTGCGAATCCGGCGCGGGCCACAAGTTAGTTAATAAATATATTAGCGAGTCTAGGCATTGGTATCAAATTGAGTTGATCGCAATATAATTCTCGTTTTCAAGTATTGTTATCGTAAAGTCATAAGGTTATTAAGTATATTTCAAGGTACAACCGTCAATTCCACCGGTTAATTTAAATGTGAGAAAAACTGGGTGTTGTTGGAAAATTACCATTGTTGTCACAGCGTTTCGTGACAAGCTTCAAACCTTGTGATGGTGGCCATCTTCGTCAGAAGTCATAAACAACGCTTATTCTTAAGCGGTACTTTTTACATTTGCTTTATGTTTTTCGTGATATACCTAATATTAGTCCATGCCATATACATTATTGTCCGTGTGATGACGGATTTAGAATACACAATGTCACCAACCCATACCGTCTTGAGGGTGTCGTAAGAGGCGACTTAAAGAACGCAAGAGGCAGATCACCTAGCCGAATGAGAAGGAAATCTTGATACAAACCCTGTGCCAACCCGTCTTGCCAGCGTGGCACAGTATGCTAATTTCCCTCCATGAATTTGGAGGAGGCCCGACTCAGTAGTGGGTCATTTATGGGCTGAAACGACGAACGACATTATTGTATTGTATAACTAGTATTTATTATGTTACCTTATTTGATCATTGTCATAACGCTTTTATTTTCAATGTACTCCAAATAGGAGGTTTAGTTTTTGTTATCGCATAACTCCGTATTTTTTTCTATAAACACGCTCTATTGTCTGCTCTATGTAAAACCTGTGTCGCGGGGGCAGTTTACAAACAAGAAATTCACGAACACAAATGACACCCAGACTCGGGGCAAGTGCCTCTGGTTTACACAAAGAGTCTTGCCTGACCCCGGAATCGTGCCGGGAACCCGTGATCCAAAGACGACACATCCAACCCCTAGACCAACAAGGCAGTCAAAAATTCGTTCATTGAAACGGTACTCGTTCCTGATTGGTCCAATAGAAATTTTCTCGAAATCGGTTCTGCTTAATGCTATAAAACGTGTAATAAATTTGAATGTGATAATAAACATGAATGTGATATTTCTTAATTAAACACGCTGCTTGTGATTTTCACCAACCATTCAAACTCGTATGAATCGATTTGGATTTTTTTTTCTACTTATCAGGTTATCCATTCAAATATTATAGAAATCAGTTCAATAGATATAAAACCTAAAATAGTACACTGACTTAAAATTCTATTTTACTGGAAATTTTTCACTTTCACCGAGGGAAATCCCCGGATTGTGTCAGGCTGCCCAGACCACAGCGCTGAATCAAGTTTTCCTACTTTTGAACCTAGCTTACATCTCTCTTACTAATCGCCTCTTACAACACTCTCAGGAATAGATGGTAGGTGACATTGTGTATCCACCATCATACGGAGTTTATACTTATTGACACTTTCGTTTCTCAAACCATAATAACATAGAGCTGGATTTTGGTTTAAAAATAATTGTACGTCTATTTTTTTAGATAATGATCTTAATTGACCACTCGTCAGTATTAACTTTTAATCTTGTCGACCTAATGACTTAAGACATTACGTGAGTAATGAATCATGATGTATATGGATTGATTAGTTTTATTTCAATAATTATGTCACAATTATGCACGATACGGAATGGATGCAAATAAATGCAGTCACGCTTTGCGATAAACTCGCAATGCGGAAAAAATTTACTGGTGTGGGAAAATTTGATCAATTCCTCGTTATCAGCCCATAAACAGCTCACTGTTGCGTCAGGCTGCCTCCGAATTCATGGAGGGAAATTAACCCACTCAAGCCACGCCGGGTGGAGAGGTTGGCATAAGGATAACTTATCAAGGTCTCCTTCTCTTGCCTCTAAGTTAGATGATAAGTAAGATGTCACGACTGTGTATGTGTCAGTGAATGCTACGGATCATAAGAAATTTCTTTTATTTTTTTAATGAACTTCTGTTTATCTTCCTCGCCTTTTTCCCAATTTCATAGAAGATGGCACCTATATAAACTGATTGTCTAACTACCAGTATTTAAACGAAACGATGGCCAGCCCTCCGCGGCTATCTAATGGGACTACCGGTAATTATATGGGTTGACCAGCTGTCAGTTTTAACGCTACTACGTTTAACGACTGCCATACATGGTAGACTGGCAAACGGGACTGACGGCTTTACGTGCTATCCGAATCACGGATAAGATCCGATATTACACTCAATTTATGGACATGACAGACACCCATCCCACATTCAGTCCATTTTCCCAAGTCTGCTATTTTGCTAAGCAAATGCTAACCTGTCAAATTCGTATACTTCTAAATTCCAAAGTTCTTTCCAAGTATTGCGCCAATAGAATGTGGTATAAGTACCGAATTCACACGTTTATGCGAGTAATAGAATCCCAAGACTGTCAAAAAGAGTATTTTGAATCAATTGTAATGTCAGACTTGGCGCTCTGGTAGTGGTGACGTGAAAGTGGCTCCGTATAAATAGACGACTTTTTTACAGGGGATGAAATTCTTGAATCGGCAGAAACGGAGTGGGTGCCCATTCTCGCGTTCACTCTCTTTTTTGCCCATCATTACCTCGTGTGCCAATTGGCCATCCTTCAGAATTGACCATCCTTGACCATCCTTGCAACCAGGGTCAGGAGCGAAAGGTCAGGTCCCATCACTGTGAAAAGAGTGTGCTGTGCAGATAATAAATTAGCTGACTCGGGTTAAACCCGGCCAGTCCCCAACGGACGGGTGCCCATAAGAATTTCCGAAGAAAATCCGTCCGGAACGAAATTGATAAAATGCAACCAGCATTTCATTCCCGCCTCTTGCGCAAAATTTAATGTCAAGTCTCTCGAGGGTTTCGAAGCATCTAGCGAATAGCTTGGTGACGCTTTGTATTCAAAATCAGTCACCAATACACAGTAGATGTGACAAAAAACTAATGTTAATTAGATTACATACTTAAAACTTTACAAACACGTGTTAGAATATAATGTACCTGTAAATAATATACTTTTTTGTGTCCTGTCCACTTTGCTACAGGAATTTGTTGTTAGGTCACAAAAAAGGTATTAGATATTCGTCCCCTACTAGAAGGAATTCGTATTACTTGACATCAATCATAGCGAAGTAAAACCAACGACGCACCCAATTAACAGGTTTTAATTATATACCTACTCACACAGTAACTTCCGCGAATAAAGTAGGTTTTGGCCTATATAATGCTTATTTAAAACACATGCAAATAACGTGACTGTTTGCAATAATAATAAACAATTAGCTACTTCAAATAAATAAAAATTACTTGCCAAGAAACGTCAAAGAATAAGTTAAAGCTGGTCGATGATTAATACACGTGGATTAAGACTCTTATTTACTTACTTTGGCCTTTAATTACCTAATGCTGCGTAGGACCTCCTCCAACTTCGTACTGCTGTATCAGTATGCTGGGTCGGGCGCCTCCAATTATCCTTCTGTATCACGCTGACTGGGACGGTTGCCACAGATTCCGTATCAGGTTTGGTTACCTACGACACCCTCACGATGCAATGGGTAGGTACGAAAACCATAGAGTACTTAGGTGTTTATCTCGTTCCATATGAAAGGTGAAAAAAAAGTGACGTACATGCAAAAAAATTATTCCACAGCCACTCCCACACACACTCGCGCACACACTTGCACACACCCTCGCGTCGTCAGAGTATGACCAACTAAGACTTTTGCTATCTACTACTCGTATTGCTACTCAGGTAATAGACGAGCTCCTGTTGAATCGAGTTTCCTCCATTTGAATAAAAGATAATTAACCCACTGTGCTACGCTGGGTTTTGTATCAAAGTTTTCCTTCTCTTGCGGCTAGGGTTTGGGGCTTGTTGCTCCGTTGTATCAGCTCTTTTTCCTGTGCATAGAATTGGGAGATTTCATTCACACATGTATACTAAATCCTATATAATTATAATGTTATTAAAATTGATCTCTAGACCAAATTTAGATTCGGAGATTTAGCTCTGAGACATTTGTAAATATTATACATATTTTATCGTGCACATAAAGATGAATGTTACTCATATATTAAGAAACTGTCACACGTTAAGTAGACAGGCATTTTAAATACTATATCACTTAACCAGCAGTAAATATTATGTATAACGTAAATAAGGAATAATTGCGAATAGTCACAAACGGCGATAATAGCATAGTTCTTTTATCATGAATAATTGATGAATTCGCCGATCGAAACAGCCTTGCAGGTCCATATGCAAATACCGTCATTTAATCCGGAAGAAGTTGGGCACACCGCCGCCGTGGGAGCGGCGATTATGTGGGACTCTGGAAACTACTCATCTACCCACTAAGCCCCCAGCGGTATATCCTAGCACGACACGCTTGGGGCGCCATAGGTTCGCGTAATAGAACTCCACCGTGACGCCCCTAAGAGGTGCGCGTTTCGCGAGCAAGCGACTATCGGAAGGTGTCCCGGGCAACTGGGACGCCCTCTGTCAGTGAGGCGTTAGTCGTCTTTAAACGCCTGAATCGCCTATAGACTTGAAACGAAGCCCTGTGCTTACCCGTCTGGCCAGTGTGGCACAGTAGGGTAATTACCCTTAATGTAATGGGAGGACGCCCGACTTTGTTGTGGGCCATTTATGGGCTGAGTAGTATACCGTATCATAATTGTGGCTTACGTGATTAAAATCCAAGTTGACATAAAGAATTTAATATCTGCGATGGATTCGTAACGCAAAATTAACTTTTTAGTTTATATTGTTACGGTGTATGAATAAGCACGATAGTAGTCCACAATTATTTAATAATGTTTATAAATCCTGTTTATACAAACAGTTCAGTTGGACACACTGACATAGAGGCTTTTCTTTATTTAAAAACTAGCGACCCGCCCCGGCTTCGCACGGATCAATTATGCATGTATTATACATATAAACCTTTCTCTTGAATCACTCTATCTATTAAAAAAACTGCTTCAAAATCCGTTGCGTAGTTTTAAAGATTTAAGCATACATAGGGACGGACAGACGACAGCGACTTTGTTTTATACTATGTAGTGAGAGTGATGAAACAAAATACGTGATATGATCAATAATATTTTTTTAAAAAAAGGAGAAATTTAAATGGTGCACGGTCTCTAGGTATAATAATCTGTATCGCGAAGCTGTCTACAAACATGTAGTTCACGAACATTATTGACTTCCAAATCATAGTATCAGATCACTACGTTTGGTATCACGACGTGTGTAACTAATCTCGTCGATAAAAACAGTGTCTTATTGTAAATATCTAGGATAATATTATTTAAAATGTTTATTATGTATACCTACATACAATTATGCTACTCCAATGAGTTAACATTTTTCGCCAATGGTATACGGGTATCTCGTTCTGTAATTAGAATATACATGGAAGCTATTTGAACCACCATAAAATCTACGAGGTCGTGTATGACTAAGAGTAAGACCAAAGCGACACGTACCTAAAGCATCAATGAGTACAAGTCTATATATTATTGGGAACCTTGATGACGTGGGGATCTCGCAATTGATAAGACCCTGGCGCCTTCAGAATCTGAATCAGATATTTGTGATTAGCATATTGTTGCGCAAAATGTTTCTTACAGACAACAATCCCGTAAACGCCATTATTTTGTAGTCAGAAGGGTGTTTGTTTGAATTTTGGATCTTGGACCTTGTAGAATTTGCAGTATCACCTCCCCATTCCATCCTAGGGTCATTGTAAGACCCGACTAAAGGAAAATCAAGGCAGAAAACCTGGCCTCAAGACATGGAAAACGATGTCTAGCTAACTCCACTCCATGTATTTACGGAGGCGCGACATTTTGAGATGGTGAAGATGATATTGTACCACAGAGTGTAATGGCAATATAATGGAAATTACTAGGAAATAGTACGTTATATCCGAGACCCGATGCCAACCCGTTTGCCTAGCTTGGCACAGTAGGCCAATTCATCATTATTTCAGCCAAAAGACGTCCAATGCTGGACATAGGCCTCCCCCAAGGATTTCCACAAACGCCAGTCCTGGGCGGCCCGCATCCATCGTTTTCCGGAGACCTTAACCAGGTGATCGGTCGACCGTGTGGGAGGCCGACCACGACGCTGCGCCATATGTTGTCACTGGCAACACACATTGGTTGAAGACTTTTTTAAAGTCTCTCAATCAATCAATTACTCTCCACGTGATAGGAGGACTAACTCAGCAACGGGTCATTTATGGGCTGAGTATTTGTAGTAGTACGTTATATCAAATTTATGAAATCATCACAGTAAGGGATATATAGCCGAGTTATGTTGAGATCTTGCACACTAAACTCGGCATGTTCCGACTTGCACCTCTGCTTAAAGCGAGAAGCAGCAAACTTCGGGGCCAAAGGCTATCTAATATATAAAATTCTCGTGTCACAGTTTTAGATGCCTTACTCCTCCGAAACGGCTTGACCGATTTTGATAAAATTTTGTGAGCATATTGGGTAGGTATGAGAATAGGACAATATCTATTTTTCATCCCCCTAAATTTTAAGGGGGGGGGTCAACAAAAAAAAGTTTATTTCATAGAGAAAATTTTATGTTTTTATTTTTTTAAGATTCAGCATAAAAAAATACAAACAACCCTAAATTTTCACCCCTCTACGATCAACCCCTAGTTAATTACATGGCAAAACAACGTTTGCGATAGGAGATGTTCACGATATCTCTGGAACCATAAGACCTAGAGGGTGGCGCGGAGGTTGCGCGGGGTGGGGGTTGCGCGGGGAAGGGGGTTGCGCGGGGGATGGTTAATTATTTGGCAAAACAACGTTTGCCGGGACAGCTAGTATTACATACTACTAGTACTACTACCGACGCTCGATGGGGCAGAAAAGTCCTGGAATGGCGACCGCGTTCCGGAAAGCGCAGTGCTGGTAGGCCTCCCACACGGTGGACCGATGACCTGATTAAGGTCGCCGGAAAACGATGGATGCGGGCGGCCCAGGACCGGCCTTTGTGGAAATCCTTGGGGGAGGCCTATGTCCAGCAGTGGACGTCTTTTGGCTGAAATGATGATTATGAGTACTACTACCGTATAAATTACCCACTGGTGAGTCGGGCCTCCTCTAGTAGGGTTATTGACCTACTGGGCCACCCTGATCAGATGGGTTGGCTGTTTACAAACATGTAATTCACGAACACAAATGACACCCAGACTCAGAGCAAGTGCCTCTGGTTTACCCAAAGGCACTAGCCCGATTTCGAAATCGAACCTGGGACCCATGATTTAAATCCAACCCCAGGGAAACCACGACAGGGTTTCGTTACAAGTTTCTCTTCTCTTGCGGCTAAGTTATCGGCCTTGACATTGCCTTTTGTCACTTCTTACGACACCCTCAGGGTGGAATGGGGTGGTCGGTGGTGGTGACACTCTATATTCTAAATCCGTCACCACACGGAATATAATACTTCTTAACTAATACATTGGTACAGTAGGCTAATTACCCGCCATGTAACTGGAGGAGGCTCGACTCATCAGTGGGTCATCTACGGGCTGAGTAGACTACTACTACATACATACATTTTTTTTTTAAACAATCTTTTTAAAATAGAGACGGATTTTTTTTTCTAATCTAGCTATATGTCTGCACATGTTTATGCGTGTAATTGCTTTCACTATCTGTCAGACGTGCTTGTATCATTATAGTTTCTTGCCTGCTCTTCTCTGTAAAATGGCATTCGGAACCAGTGGTGAAGATAAAATGATTAATTATTGTATTTTTTGTGTGTTTTTCTGTGTTTTTTGCTATAATTAACATCGTTATAAATGCACCCATTTTTTGTTCCTATGATCTCTAAATTATGTTTGGCAACAAAAAAACATTGTTTATAACTCATATTCAGTTGTAAATAATGCATGGAAATACGAGTATGTCAGAAAATACTCTATAATATTAATGTTGGCTCTCACGAAGTCGTTGTACCATCGTGTTACTTTTACTAATAGTGCGTGACTGTTATTTTAAGCACCTAGTATGTATTTTATGCGCGTGAGTTCCTATCCATCCTGAGGAATGTTGTAATGCTTTTACCTAATTAGTTATGGTAATGTCGTTAATAACTACCGATTTAGTCAACAGCTGTCAATTTGGTTTATTGTAACCTAAGGTAATTTTGGTAGTCATGAAATAAAATAAATGTGATAAGTAATTACTTATTCAGGCCCTGGTGGACATGAACTCGCGCGACTATAATTCATGCTTGCGTTAAGTGTGCTTGGTGCGCAGTTTGGGGTTGGTCGGCTCACTGGATTCAAGACTTATAAAATTTAATTTTAAATTATTCTATTTTTTTTAAATTATAGATTTCATATTTCATTTGAGTGTCTTTCGGTACCAAACGAAACTAGTTAATTATATGTAAACGGTCATCGTAATTACAGCGCGTTTAAAAAAAAACAAGCGCTCTGAGTTTCTTCCGCCAGGTCTTCTCGGTTGGTGCCGCGTTCCGACCTGTTAGTAAATGTTATAAAACTGATGTATCCGTTGACGATTATGAACGCCATAATTGGTTTATACAATATGGCATTTTTCTATTTTAAACATACCTATATATTATTCGTATTCAATCATGGTGACGTATTTGTTACTGAGGTATCAATATATATTACGATTTGGCTATGTAAAAAATATTATCTACGCAATAATAAATAAATATCCTTGGACATTTCACACAACGCCATCTCGTCCCAAGCTAAGCAACTTAATGCCTGTGTTATGGTAACGAGATGGATGATAAACTACTTATTATACATTTATTTTTGTAAATACATACATATTATAGATAGAAAACCCGGACCCGGACCAAATACTTGTAGGTCGTACAAATATTTCTTCCGTGCGGGGAATCGAACCCGCGACATGCTGAGCAGCAGTCGATACGATACGAATATTACAGTACTTTCCATGTGGTGGCGGATTTAGAATACATAGTGTCACCACCCCATTCCATCCTGAGGGTGTCGTAAGAGCCGACGAAAGGAAATGGCAAGAACTTGACACGAAACCCTTTTTTTTTTTCGCCCGGGGTAATATCCTTTATGGCCACGGGGATGGCCAGCGAGGGGAGTGTGGGACTCTCCCCCATAGTGGAGGCCTACCCACTAAACCACCCCGGGGTGCTCCAACTCGCGTCCTGTTGCGGCATTGTGGGATCTGATGCAGAACCACGCCGCCGCAGACGAGGAGGCCCTCCTCCTCTCCTCAGGCTCCTTACGAGTGCCAACCTGTGTTACCCTCCATGTAACTGACAGAGGCTCGACTCAGAAGTGAGGCATCAACGCGCTGAGTAGTAGTATGTATATATACTGTATGTAGTATATAAGTATGTAACCAATCATCCTAGGCGTTTACAAATAGTTGAACCACGTACATACGCGCCCAAAACTTATAAAATGTCGCCGTATTTATATTAAAAACGCCAATGGATTATTACCTATCTCGTGACGTACAAGCATGGTAAAATTTCACAATTTATAGGTATCGGTTCAAGATAATACGGTGCCTTAAGCATACGTAACAGGTCAATCACTAAGCAAACGTCATGCGCCTTAATCGCTAACTTCCACGACACATCAAGTAATTCCACTCTACCACAACAAATAAACTTGTGTGGTACTTTCTCGTCTGGTGGGTCCCCTGAGCCGTGAGTCATGGTGACGTCTTTACAGGTTTTACGACCGGTAACACCAGACCGAACCGGTTCATGATAAACGTGAACCATCAACCGTTACCGAATTCGATTCCGAATCCGAGGCAAAACACGTAATATTAGACTTCAAACTACTGCTGCTAAAAGAAAACAGATTTTTCAGATAGAAAATACCAATAGGATGATCCATTCAACAGCCGACATAGAAGCTCTTCTTTTTGTCAAGTCAAGTAAAAAAATACTTTCATATATTTATTTTTATTTATTAGTAGCGGCCCGTCCCGGCTTCGCACGGGTGCGAGTAACAACCCGCGGTTATTGTCGATACATATATCTTATATCATCAGCTACCTATCAGTGAAGCTACAGATTAGCCGGAACAAACATACAGACAGATAAAAAAGTTAAAAATATTTATATTGGTCTATGTACTGTATATACTTACGCATTTAGTAAAAAGTGTTTATTTTATTTATAAAAACAGACACTCCAATTTTATTTATTTGTATAGATTTTCGTCGTTGTATTAATAGTAGTACAGTAGTAGTATAAATGACCCACTACTGAGTCGGGCTTCCTCCAAATTCATGGAGGGAAATGGGCCTACTGTGCCAGGCTGGCCATACAATACCCACATGATGGTATGGGTTGGTGACTTAGTGTATTTTATATCCGTCACCACACGGTCAATAATTCTTAGTATGTACGTACATTGAGCGAGTTATCGCTCCGCCTAAGTGAGGGAATTCCCAAGCGCCAGCACACTTTCTGTTAGGTTTTTTGATCAAGATGAAAATGTTCAATTTTACAATCATGGGAATCCCAACCGCTCTACACATGGAACTTTCCTGTATATGATACTAGTGGCCCGCCCCGGCTTCGCCCGTGCAAAGCGGGAGTGGGTTATACATATAAACCTTCCCCTTGAATCACTCTATTTATTAAAAAAAACCGCTTCAAAATCCGTTGCGTAGTTTTAAAGATTTATGCATACATAGGGACGGACAGAAGAATGCGACTTTGTTTTATACTATGTAGTGATAATATAAAAGTAGCTCATTTTGTATACGATACATGATTTTGATGACGGAGCTGGTTATTGAATGGGTCAACGTCGTGTGTACTAGTAACCTGCTTTGGAGGGCAAAATATAAAAATAATAACTTTATTTATTAGACAATTTCCAAACCTTAGAACTAATTTAATTTGGTATGTTTTTTACAATAGGACTATCGTACCTATGGGATTCCATTACCCCGCACTCTTCTTAGTAGAGAAGCACTTCGTTTGCGAATAATCGCTTTGAGGTCCCTTGCTTCAACAAACATAGTTGAGGCACTACAAAATCGGGGCAGCCCTAATATTATCCTAAAGGCACTGTTATATTGCACTAGTAAAGCGTTCAGAGACATCTGAGTATGCTGGACGCATAGGTTGCTCGTGTAGAAGGTAGGTTTGACAATAAGCCATAAACGATGTAATCTTTACAAAGCCTGGCTGGCATTCGCATATTTATGGCAGTGGAAATACGTAGCCAGACAACTGACAGCTGGTGTAAAAAAATGGTTACTGGTAGTCAGTCACCGTCAGTTGTAGGGATCACCCAATCAGACTGGTGGTTACCCCGATGGAGTTGGAATAACCAAACTGTTAATAAGGTTTAAAATAACATTTGATTATCCGATTGCTATTTCCTGATAAAAAACGCTACATTGGTATTTGTTATTGTGAATGTTTGTTGATATTCGAGGTGTTACCTTAAAATGTTTTTTTATTATACTCGTATTGTGGTATTCGTCCGAGATCACCCTAAAGTCATTATCACTTCAATTAAGTTTTAGGAAACATGGAAGATTTTAGCTTCAGATGAATGACGTATAAAAGGTTTACTTTATTTAATAAACAGTCGTTTACCGCAAAGGAAATCCCCAACTGTAAGTAGGAAATACTTGCGTGCGAATATTTAATGTAATATAAAAGATGTGGTTTATGACGTCGAACATTAATTGACAAATATAATTGTGCGCGCATTTGTAATTGACAGAAATTTACAGGACATGACGTACCAAGTTAATATTTAAAAAAAGAAGATCGAAATTTTCTTTTTACTTTAACTACTTTTAAGTGGACGGGTTTCAAGATATTACAATTCCTAATTGTAATTTTAATATATTATCTGCTACAAAAACTTGGTTCTTTCCCCGAAGCTCAACGTATGATTGTAGTTTCAGTTTCCCTGCTACAATTGAGTTGTGAAAGAGAAATAAAATAAAACTACCACCTCCCAAAGCGTTTATTTTATGTTGTTTTAAATATTCACGTTTTAGTTGACACCTTTCGGATTCAATATAACAGTTTGTTTCATGGAATTTGTTGAGTTTAATATATAATAAATTACTAAATAGGACCGCAAAGTAATAAAAAAAAATGACATGCCCTCCGAGTTTCTTGCCAGTTCTTCTCACCAGTGGTCGCGTTCCGAACTGGTGGTAAACAAAAATATATTACTTTGCTTTGTATAATTTTTATTAATATGTTGACAATTTGTAAGTGTCCATTGAGTCCTAGGCAAAATAAATTATTTGACGTTAACTATCGGGTATGAATAACACCATATCATTTTTTTATAATATTTCATACACAATAATTCGACCAAGTAATGAATAGTTATGTAACACACCCTTATTTGAATAATACAACGTCGCATTTTCTTAGTTCTATGGCTAATATGAATGATTGGTTTTGAATGAGTTGTATTTGTCAATGAACTACGACAACGTGGCGTTATCATCACTAGCTGCTAACGGGGAAGTCCGACATAAACACACGTAAATATTGTTTAAAAACTGCACTAACATGCTTCGTACTTTACTACAAAATTGTGAAATCTGGAAACGGCGCAAAAGTAAAGATTCGTCATACGGATGACAATGTTTGACCAAAATTAATTATGATTGATTACATTAATCGTAAACAAAACAAGGTTATCAAAAACGAAAAGTTGTATTAATAAATTTACAAATTGCTCCGTAAAACCAAAATGGATAAGTAGTTGTTCTTAATAATAATATTTACAAAAATGTTTCATTTTTTACGAATATTATGTAAAAAATATATGAATAGTATACAAACAAACAAAATATTAGTACGCTAGTAATCCTATTGTCCTTGGGCAAAGATAGAACCCCTTACGCAAGCCTCGCTTATTGTATGTGTAGAAGGGAATACCTTATCAAAAGCTTCCGTTTTAATAATTATACCAAACTAGTTGCTGCTCGCGGTTTCGCTCGCGGGGTTCTAGTTCTAGATTGAAATATATTTCGCCAAATTATTAGGTACTTTGTAATAAAAAAGAAGAAACCTACCGCCTCTAATCGGCAGCGAAGAATATGATGATTTATTTCACTGCAATCGAGCTAAAATTCAATGTTAAAGTTATTAGTTAAATATTTATAAGGGCTGGACAAGACAGAAATGTTTGGTCAGTAACTTTCAAATTTGTTATTTTTTATTTGTAAAGCTGCGAGTGCGGTGTGAAGGTACAAAGGCCCCTAACCGAGTGATTGAGTATATAGTACATTGACACTATGGATTGAATATAAGATAACTGTATTTTTTCAGATGACCTAAATAATAATATCATTATATTGATTCCATCCGTGTTCCGTTAGATTTAGGAAACAGTATACAAATTTCATTAACCTATTCCACACTGAGAGTGCTATAGGAGGCGACTAAAGTAATGCAAGAGGCAGACAACCTAGCATCATCAGAATGAAACCTACCTTTTTTGGATTATCTGGGAAATGCTTAATGTCTACCACCGCCCCTCGGGAGTGGGGTTGGTGGTTATGTGGGACTCCGGAAATTACTGGTCTACCTACTAAAACCCGGTAAAAGCGGTATACACTCACATGCTACGCTTGGGGCATCACAGGGCCCCAAGCGTTAAAGGGTATTTTAGGTTGAATTTAGATTGTTACTGAATAAGTCTATTCGCCGCCACTCCGTCCGTCGGCGCTGACCCTTATGCGAGCACAATAATAACAACCTTCGAATACTTCACTTGGTTCTTTTTCAAAATCTTGTTTTGGGTTTATATTTAGCTTTACGTCGTTTGTATATGGATGCGTGTCTACATTTAGCAAAAGGGTAGATTAACTAAGACCGCCACATAACATTAACTTGTGTTAATGCAAAACATAACATGTTTCTTGTTACCTACCAAATTGTTCGTCCACATTATTCTGGAACAATATAATATATAATCTGGCAAGTGTTTTTGTCTAAACCAGAGGCACTGGCTCGGAGTCTGGGTGTCATTTCTATCTATAATATATATGTATTGACAAAAAAAAATGTATATGTCAACGGAAAACAACAAGAACCGGAAATTTATAAATTTCCTAGGAAATTTATAAACGGCCGTAGGATTCCAAACGAGAGATAAATTGTATTATTTTACGCCCACATTTTCGGAAATTTATAAACTTACTGAACTCACGCGTAAAATAATAAGTAGCAATAACCAAACGCCATGGGCGCTCTGATTGGTTGAATAAGTCACGTGTTCCTTCTCTTTCCTCTCCGCCGCCATTGTTCGATATTGTCTACTTGTGGTAACCTAGACCTGATACAGCTGCATCATCAGGAATCTATAGGATACCCAACTCCTTACCAAATTACAGTAAATGTATCGTGTTTGGACTCATTGTAACGGTATCAATGAAACAGGTATAAAAAAAGTTATGCAGCCCGATATCAGGTTTTTTTTTAAAGTTAAATACTTATTTTATCGTGTTTAATTTGTTACATGTTTTTAAGCATTTTTTTATTACTTAGCGTCTGTTTGGCAATTCGCCTCAGGCCAACGGATTTTTTTGAAATTAAACTTTCTAATGTTTGTTTTTTTTAGCAGAAGGCCGGGTTTATTGTTTTTTTTTTTAAATAAACCTCTTTATCTTCGCATCTCACGATTTCTTTTGTTTTATTTTGGTAGAGTGAAGTAGGGGTCATTAGCATATTATGTAAAACAGTAACCCTGTATTATAGGTACTTACCTAGTTTTAACGTAAAAATACTGTTAGGTACTTATAAATTTATAGTTTGGCAAGTCTAATTGTACCTATGTCTATGGACACAAGCATGCCACTATCAACATCCGCCAATCAGAGAACAGTGTGTTATTTGCTGTATCATATAGAAGCGTAAAATTAAAAGCTCTACTCTGATTGGACGAACCGTTTAGAATCTTACGAATGGATATCCGTTAGTTTATAAATTTACGACGAGACGTCGTAAGTTTATAAATTTCCGAAAATGTGGGCGTAAAATAATACAATTTATCTCTCGTTTGGAAACCTACGAACGTTTATAAATTTCCTAGGAAATTTATAAATTTCCGGTTCTTGTTGTTTTCCGTTGACATATATAAGTTGTTTATCATCCATCTCGTTACCATAACACAAGCATTAAGTTGCTTAGCTTGGGACGAGATGGCGTTGTGTGAAATGTCCAAGGATATTTATATTTATCTACAATAATAAAAAAGAAATCGGCCCATAAATAGCCCACTGCTGAATCCGGCCTCCTCCATTACAACAAGGGTAATGAGCCTACTGTACCACACTGGTGCGTTGCACAGGGTTTCCTGTCAAGCTTTCCTTCACTTGCAGGTTTTTGGCCTCGTAATTTCCTTTTGTCGGCTCTTACGACACTCTCAGCGTGGAATGGGATGGTGACATTGTGTATTCTAAATCCGTCACCACACGGAAATATTCCTCCTCCAAGCCTCCTCTGCAAGATTACAACGCATCACTTCGAAGTGTGATAATTAAAGCCTGAGAGCAGTGGATGCGGGCGGCCCAGGACCGGCCTTTGTGGAAATCCTTGGGGGAGGCCTATGTCCAGCAGTGGACGTCTTTTGGCTGAAAGATGATGATGATGACTTTAAAGTGTGTCGGAACAAACTGTAGGTGCTACTTTAAGAACCTTTCCATCGGCCTCTCGAGTATTTGACCATCGATTTGCTCTCGGCTACTGGATTGTTGTTCTTTTTCTTGTACTCGGATGTTCACTGAAATTTAATTATTTGTCTAATTACTTAACATGACTAATCATTAATAACACACCTTTTACTTTTCGTCGTCGTCGTTTCAGCCCATAAATGACCCACTACTGAGTCGGGCCTCGTTGGCACTGGGTTTGTATCAAGTGTTCCTTCTTTCGCGGCTAGGTGAACTGCCTCTTGCGTTCCTTTAATCGCCTCTTACGAAACCCTCAGGATGGTATGGGGTGGTGACAGTGTGTATTCTAAATCCGTCACCACACGGAAACTTGTATTGCTCTTTGGCGATCGACTGTTGCGCAGCATATCGCGGGTTCGATCACCGCACGGAAGAAATATTTGTACGACCTACAAGTATTTGTCCCGGGTCTGGGTGTTTTCTATCTATAATATGAGTGAATTTACAAAAAAAAAAAGTAATTTATGATCCATCTCGTTACCATCATAACACGAGCATTAAGTTGCTTAGCTTGGGACGAGATGGCGTTGTGTGAAATGTCCAAGGATATTTATTTATTAATTTATTATTATTTATTTATCTTTAATTCTGATAGGGTTGCACCTTGTCCAGCAATCGCCAATGGCCACAAATGACGCCCAGAGCAATTAATACCGGAAGACAAGTATCGCTGTGTTAGACACTTGACTTCGAAGTATCGGACCGGAGATCCGTGATCCATTGGTAGCGATTGCAACCGCTACACCAAGGAGATATCACTATTAGGGTGAGGCCAAACTCGCGAAATTTCAGTCGTGTAATTTCTGTTGCATTCGGTTTCATACAAAAGTCCAGTTCGTGCCACACGGCGACGCAAAATGAGTTGTGAGCCGACTCACACGCATAATCCCACCGAATTGCGTTCGCGGGGGGCGAGGGGACCGAGGAAACCATCAGTCAGGTAAAGATTGCGTGAAAGTCGACATCAGAACAAAATGCGCCCGTCGGGCAGCCCAACAGAACTTATGCTGGGCAGAATTTCTGCGACCGTAATTACGCGACTCACGACTCACAAAATTACGCTCGTTTGGCCTCATCCGTATGCCGTCTCCATAGAATATAAAAAAACGATTTGACAAAAATATTAACCGACTTCAAAAACTTAAAACCTTTTAATAACCATTTGAAGGAGGCGCTTTGGGCATACCCACATCCTAATTTACTTCAAATGGTTTTTTATTGGTTTCTTTTCGCTTTTGAAGTCGGTTAATATTTTTTGACAAAAACTTTTTAATATTTGTACATATAACTCGGAACCAACCACTAGTAAGTGGTCCAAGAATAGCCAAACTTGCCTTCAGACTAATGATTTTGTCCACTTATTTCAAGTCAACTACTGAACCATTTTTGATACAAGTTGAAAAGGGACTACACGGGAGGCACGAGTTTTCAAATAAAGAATCATCAAAATTGGTTCACCCAGTCCAAACATAAAAATTAATACAGTCGAATTAAGAACATCTTCCTGTTTTGAAGTCGCTTAAAAATCACCTTTCTCGCTTAATGGTATTTACAGATAAAATTGTAGCTCGCAGGTTGCTAAAACTGTAATCGAAATATTTAAATGTATCACGTTCACTGTATTGCGCATTAATGCTAATAACATTCGTGGCCATTCCTTTACATCCTTGTTCAGATCAATGTCACGAGCTGGGAATATCCGAGATCCTATTTCCGAAATATGGGCGGCTGTCGATTAGCACGTCAGTACTGTCTGACCTTCAATGTCATTAAATAACTAGAACAGAATTATTATACAGTACCGTACGGATCTCGTATCTATGATGTAAATTTGAAAATATTTGCATCTAATACTAGGTTATAAAACGAAACTAAAGAAAAGGAAACTGACTGTCGTGTTGAACTAAACAAAAGGAAAATGCCACCACCCCATACAATCCTGAGGGTGTCGTAAGAGGCGACTAAAGGAACGCAAGAGGCAAATCACCTACCCGCAAAACACGGAAACCGTGAAAAAACCCTACCCTGGCCAGTGTGGCACAGTAGGCTAATATTTTCTTGTACTTGGAGGAGACCCGACCCAGTAGTGGGTTATTGATGATGATAATGAAACAAAAGGAATGTTCTAACGTAGCGCTTAAACTATTTTTAGATGGAAATGCGTCATGCTTGTGAACAGGCGCCGTTGCTGGGGGTCGGTTGGCTTGGGCATTACAAGGTTACTATTGTCAACTAGATCTGGTTGATGTTTGGCCCTTTGGAACTATTGCGTGAGTTTGCTCTCACAAATTTGTCTTATAACCAGTCTTGTAGCCAAATGGCAATCCAAAAAGAGCAACTACAGAGTTTCTTGCCGGCTCTTCTCTGTAGAGGTGCATTCCGAACCGGTGGTAGATGGTAAATAATTAATTTTAAATGGTAAATTAAAGGCGCAGTGCTGGTAGGCCTCCCACACGGTGGACCGACGACCTGGTTGAGATCGCCGGAAAGCAGTGGATGCGGGCGGCCCAGGACCGGCCTTTGTGGAAATCCTTGGGGGAGGCCTATGACCAGCAGTGGACGTCTTTTGGCTGAAATGATGATGGTAAATTTTAAATTTTATTTTTTGTTTGACCTGTCAAAAGAGCTCTAATGAGCCAACTTGATTAAATGATTTTTGATTTTGATTTTGAAATTCTCCCAAAATTCATTTTACTATGATTATTATCATCTGCCGACTCTATTCCTCACTTTACTTAGCTCATAGATGACCCACGGCTGAGTCGGGCCTCCACCTATTGCACGAAGGGTAACTATGCCACGCTGACCAGACGGGTAGGCACAGGGTTACGTATCAACTTTCTCTTTTTTTTTTTATTGCCTTTATTGGCAAGCGAGCTAGCGGCCCTGGTACCTGATGGTAAGTGTAAACCACCGCCCATGGACTTTGGCAGTGCCAGGGACACAGCCAAGCCGCTGCCTACCGTGAAGTGAGAGCTCTTTTTAAACCTCGTTTAAAGGAGAACATGTTGTTAGGTATTCGGCCACACTTACGCCACCCTCAAGATGAAATGAAGGGATGAAACTATTCTAAATCCGGCTTCCTCATTCCGCTTAATCCACCCAGCTGCTGCTAGCAACCGTTCGCAGATCGTCGCTCCATCCGGCAAAGGGTCCTTCTAAGCAATGCCTGCCGAGTCTCCGAGTCCACTCAAGAACTGGTCTACCCCAGCTATTGTTAATTCTTCTATAAATAAGGGCAGCTACTTTACTTCGACGAATAATCTTACCCAATAAAATCAATGAGCGAAAATATTACTAAATATGTATACTAATATACTAAACGGTGGCAGTGGGCTGGTCATATCTGTAGAAGAACCGACAACCGCTGGGGTAGACGAGTTCTTGAGTGGAGACCGCGAATCGGCAAGCGTAGTGTGGGCGGCCCTCTGCTAGATGGAGCGACGATCTGCGAAAGGTTGCGGGCAGCAGCTGGATGCGTCAAGCTGAATACAGGGCGCTATGGCGCTCTTTAGGGGAGGCCTGTGTCCAGCAGTGGACTAATGTGGGCTGATGATGATGATGATGATACTAAACGGGACTGGACAATTATTTGTTGCCTGGAAGAGAGTGCGTATTGTACAATTTTATTTATGACCTTTAGGTTTTAATGTATACGGAATGTTTTGTGCAATAAAGACTTTATAAATATGATTTTTTATTATTTTAACATGCAGCTAATTATTGCTGTTTAGTTTTTGTGCTTTTAGTGCTTCGTGTAGTGACGGATTTAGAATACATAGTGTCACCACCCTTTTCCATCCTCAGGGTGTCGTAAGAGCCGATAACTAGGAATGACAAGGCCAAAAACCTAGCCACAAATGAAAACTCGATACGAAACCCTGTGCCAACCCGTCTGGCCTGCGTGGCACAGTAGGCTAATTACCCTCCTTGATATGGGAGGACGCCCGACTCAGCTGTGGGGCATTTATGGGCTAAGTAGTAGTAGTGCTTTTTGTAAACAAGACCAATAATTTAAAAAAACGCAACTACAGGTATTCTTGGCGGCTCTTCTCTGTAGAAGAGCATTCCGAACTGGTGGTGGTTTCAGTATGAATTTGGGTGGACGCAAGGGTTGTAGTTGATCAAAAGAGACGGATGGATTGTAAGAATGAGGAATTGAGTAAGAAAGGTGTGAATATAGATATGACGACTGATAGGTGTGTATGGAGACTATTATACCACCTAGCGTTGGACAGGGCCGTAAGATGATATTGGTAATTTTAAATATGACGATTTAAAAGTGTTTTGTGATAAAGCCTACGTCAATGAGTTTAACCCTATGAGTTTGAGTTTGAATTGTTAATAGTTAAAATTGTTCAAATTTGAAGCAGTGACGTGACATCTATTCGCATAAAAGAAACTAACACTATTTATTAACTAATACCTAGTGCTTAAATAAGGTTATCTTCAATTAATAGTTCGTAGTAGTAGGTACATCACAATGAATGAACACTGGTAGTACGTCAGTCTTTTTCGGGGTCTTTTACAAGATGATTCACGGGATTGAGTATTCAAGCATACGCACTAAAACGAGGAAAAGTCACAATGTACTGTGACAGGTACGAAAATTGTTGGTCTGCGTGAGCTAGTAATTTTCCGCATCTTTTGGAATATGCCTTTAAACAATCGTGTTTGATATAACTAAATGACAGATTTGTGCTTATATTTTTTACATAAAAATGCAGCCTAATGTATTATAGCAAAGCACTATATTATTATTTTCTGGATCAGAGAATACTGAAACTAAATTTAATATAAAATCCCAGTAGATATAAATACATTTAGAGTCAATCGACATCGAGTAAGGACTTTATTGTCCTCGACGCAATATGAGCCGGTTATCTGCCAATACATACACCAACCCCTAGTAAATATATCTTACTAGTCACGTATTTAAATGGTTTACGATACACGTATATTAAAAGTGATATAGCAGATATAATCCACACTGGCTTAATTCACTTAGCGCAAATCTTTCTTTCATAATCGTATGACGCCACCTTATGACTTAAATTCATACATCGCTGTCGTTGTTTCAGCCCCTTAATGACCCACTACTCCTCCAAATTCATGGAGGGAAATTAGCCACGCTGGCAAGATGGGTTGGCACAGGGTTGGTATCAAGTTTTCCTTCTCATACTGCTAGGTGATCTACCTCTTTCGATCCTTCAGTCGCCTATTACGACGCCCTCAGGATGGCGTGGGTTGGTCACATTGTGTATTCTAAATCCGTCACCAGACGGACCATTCACACATACAATACCCCATCCCATCCTTCCTCTTACGTCACCAGAGAATTTACCATTTCGGCCGTGTTGCATTAAGTCACACACAAGATGACGCGGTGTTTACAAAACAACAATATTTCCTAATGATTCAAGTGATGCCTTCACCACAAGTAATGGGGTACAAACGATAAGTCCTAATGCGAATAAAAACAATCTTGAAGTGCCTAAACCTTCTTCAGGAACGTGGGTTCAGTATGTTCGCTAACACTAACTAGGGGAGGCCTTGGCCCTTTGCGACTATTGCGCGAGTTTACTCTCACAAACTGTCTTATCACGGCCTTGTACCTAACAATGGCGATCTAAAAAGAGCAACTACAGAGTTTCTTGCCGGCTCTTCTCTGTAGAACTGCATTCTTCATGAGTTGATGGTTTTATTTTTTTTGTTGTTTGACTTGTCAAAAGAGCTCTAATGAGCCAACTTGATTAAATGAGTTTTGAATTTGAATTTATCCAGCAGTGGTTAAATGACGATGAACGCGCCTGTGCCATGATGGTCAGACAGGCAGAGACAAGGATTCTTTTCAAGTTTGCCACTAAGTGACTCTGTTTTTTGCCACACACCTATAGTAATAAAGATCTAAATATAGATTTCTAAAGCCGTTCGGATGAGTGGGGCTTAATCTTGTATTGAAAACAGTTGCTTTGTGTAATTATTACACACCCCGTAAAACTGAATGTAACACGAAGGACAATATAATTCTCGAAAAGGAAGCCATATTTTGTTCACGAAAGTAAATTTATCACTGTTGATGTTGACTTGATGCAAGTACATTAGAACCCCACTTAATTAAACAATCATCATCTAAGTATGACAGGTTTGATTTAATATAATTTTTTTAACCGACATAAAACAGGAGGTTCTCAATTCGACTGTTTGTTACTGCGTAACTCCGTCTTAAATAAACCAAGTTCCAAAACAGAGTTATTCGCTTGGTATGGCCTTCGATTTGGTCCCATGGACATTTTATCGACTTTAGTTACGGTATTTTTCAACGACTTACTAGTTGCTGGCAAGTAAGCACCGAAAGTTAAAAAAAAATAACCAACATTTTATGTGTATTTTCCTCAGTTTTTATAATATATCTCCAGTAGATTTATACTACTACTATTTATTTTATACTCATACTTTTGATCGCCGTTAAATACTCCAAATAATAGAGAATACGCAAAAAAAACAATCGAATCATAAAACGGAATCGGAAAAACTCAATAAAATATATAATACTTAAGTGAATTTATCAACTGAACAAAGCTACAACGCGGAGTTATACAAATAGAATATTTTAAATTATGTTTTATTAATATTCAATATTTATTATTAGTATACGTTGCTACGGTTGGTACTGGGTTTCGAATCAAGTTATCCTTCTCATACAGCTACGAGTAGGTTTTCAGCCTTGTCATTTTCTTATGTCGGCTCTTACAACACCCTCAGGATGAAATGGGGTGATGACCCCATGTATTCTAAATGGTGACGACCACACGGACTAACTAACTATTTTCATTATTATCTTACAAGCTTTTACCCATGTGGGGCAGGGCAGAGTTACACATCCCAACCGCACGCTGGGAAAATACGCGTGTTCAAAAGAGTCAACAAAACCCAGTACTACCTACGCTTGGTGGTACGATCTAAAGCGGAACGTCCACCGCCAGCTAAAATAAGTTAGCTTAGTTTAGCTTGCATATTTGACCCAGTTTTTCATACATGTGCGTCCACCGACAGTGAACTACGAAACGACTAAACAAAACTAACTTATTTTAGCTGGCGAGGATGAAAAAAACAAAAAACGCTTAGTAAGCTGTGTTCCATAATGCTTCTTGGGTTCTATGTACTTACTCTATTTCAAGGTTTTACAGGTCACAAAAAAAATATCTTCCCGAAATTAAGCACACCGTATCTAGGTCAGCAATACTATGGATTTTTTATTTATGGCTTTTGTCACACCTTGTATATATAGGTAAGCTACCCGCGATCCAACCATCAGGATGAACAGCTCGATATTAAAAATCTAAGTATAGAAAATTCCCACCGAAAGATTTGTAAGTTAAAATCAAATGTTTAATCATTTTAGTAATTCAGTGACCTAACTTGGCCATACGAATTGATATACCCTACACCATTCCCATACAATTCGTACTAAGTGGCTGAAATTTCAAAGTAAAAAATATCAAAAGGTTTGCAAACCTAACCTAATTATTATAGTGTTTTGACATTATTTTCAAAATATTTTGACAGTTTTCATTGAATATTCACGCCAATTTTCCAAAATTTAACTAAGTACAAAAAAAATGTAGTTCGTATATTCTAACTTTTCTGCAGACAGTATGGAAACAGTACCTACAGTATCAGTACTTTTGTGTATGTATGTTTTGGTACAAGGATCGTCGTATCTCCTTTTGTACATTGTATTGCATTTATTGATACGTATCCAAAGAAAAAATGTCCCAGAAAAATCCTTGACTAAACCTTACGTGTGTTTAATCAACAAATTAATGGATTTTATTACGGAATTTAGATAGCGTACTGGTTTTCATTATAATATTTGAATATAAATTTAGATGTTTGAAACGTAAAATAGAATATTATTTATTTGTATTGGCTGCATAATGTCACTAACCCATACTATACCGAGGGTGTCATGAAATGCTCCTGGCAGGACGCTGCTCCTGACAGGACGCCGATAGAAGTTGCTCCAGAAGTTGGAATGCTCCACTACGGGCAGGAGAAGGAAGAGGCGTCTAAAGCCGTTGTCTGCGGCAGCAAGGAATACACACGTACCCATGCTGCTGCAAACAAAGAAACGACGAAAGGGTGCTCCATTCCGGGGATGTTTAGTGGGTATGCCTCTGAGTCCCACACACCCCCTGCCGGCCATCCCAACCCGCCTTGACAGCGTGGCACAGTAGGCCAATTTCCCTCCATGAATTTGGAGCAGGTCCACCTCAGCGGTGGGTAATATAAGGGCAGAAATGACACTTGCCTATACTTTCCTAATCACAGCGAAATTATATGCCAAAGAATGTTTTATGCTCGATTTTAGTGCGCATTATATTAAAAACATGAAGTGCAGTCGATCGATAAAATGAATCGCGTACAATATCTACACATTTTTATTTGAACCGAACTAAACGAGAACGTAAAATATATTTTCCAAAGTGCCAAAAGTCTACTACTTACATAATAATTCTGTAACCTTGGCAGAATGGAAGGCCTTCCTCAATCTATCCTTATAACATGTTCTACTCATTATTTAAAAAAAAACTACAAATATTTATTAACTTTATAACGTTTCTTGATAATTAACGTCGATATTAAAACAAGTTCTCTTAACATAATATCTACGCTATTATTTACACCAGTAAGTAAATACTGTTATTGTACTAGGAACAGTTCACTTCCGAGTACAAAAAGGCCATATCCGAATACTATGTACAGCATAGACTGAAAATTAAGTATTAATCGGTATCGAGGCTTATCTTGAGCTTGATGATGGATGTGACGTCGGGGACAGTATTAGGTGGTTGTGGTCGAGGGTCGGGGGATACCGGTGGCTGGAGCCAGGAGCGCGGGCGGCTCGAGGGCGAGGGGAAGCGCGGGGCGAGGCTCATGACGCATGCGCGACGAAAGGCGCTACGGGTGGGAGGCGCGAGCCTAACACTATTTAAACTGTTCTTACGAACGGTCATCATGCATTGGTCTGTTTGCAATCCAAAGTTTAGTTAGCTATAGTAATACGACAGCTCGAGTCGCAGACAGACAGGCACAAAGCCAGTGGTCGTGACTAAAAGCTTTCGCAGACATACGCTAGCTAACGCGCAGTGAACCCCTGTTCAGGCCCTCAGATCCCAGTGGAGTGCTTGGAAGCCATGGCCGTCGCCGCTGCCCAGAAGAACCGTGAAATGTTCGCCATCAAGAAGTCTTACAGCATCGAGGTGAGTGCCTCGCCTGCTGAAGGCAGTACATCCACCATCGCACTTTCGCATTCTCATCATTTCGCGCAATTTTTAACACAGATAGTGCTTTATATTCATTTAAGTATTTTCCTATGGTTCTTTTTGTTTTGTTTTGATTTTTCATCAATCAGGTATTTTATTTGAACGAAAGTATTATAAAAAGGTGTAGCAAGTGATTAAAATAATGACTAAAGTGCTGTCTAAAGATTGGTACAGAAAAAAAAAATTACAGTGATTCCTTCAATTTTAGTAAAACTTCAAGATAATTAACTAATATCAGAACAAGGTCCGAAATTTTCAGAATAAATTCATAATAATATGAAAGTTATCAATTCATTTAACTTAGATGAAATTAAAACATCACAACCAAACACAGTCCAAATCTCTATAAGGAGAAAATATTTTTATGCGGGGCCATACATAAATATGCACTGATAAGCTTATTTTTTTTAAACAATTACATAGGTAATGTTTTCTGCATCACGCTTTTCAAAATTTATCAACTCCCAATACCTTGCACATCAATCAAAGTACACCGATACAATAGTTTTTATAAGTATGTCAGTTTAGCGATTAACAATGTAACAATAGCGCATAAACGTATGAAACAACAACTTAGCCGTGGAATGTTACTCAGAAAATATGTGTAGCGGTGTTAAAGAAATCGTGGGAAAGCTTTAGGGACGATGCCCGATCATGTTCGCAAATCTGGTACTGTCGGGTCAATTGCTCAAAAGCTCGAAAGTGCACCAGATTTCATTACGCGTCAACAGGGCTGCGCAACATTACTTTGGAGGCCAATTAAGGCAAAGTTAACCCACGAGACTTTCACGATGAAACCGCATCATCGTGTGACAAATTGCACAATATACCGAAAACAATATGCACTAAATAAGTCATTGTTCGAGATTGTGGTCGGAGGCCGCGCTCGTAAACGCCAACAAAATCTCGCTCAGATAACCATTTAACAATAATAGTCTTCACACAAACAAAAAACATACAGATTTCCATCTTGCAATTACCATTCACCAGGACATAATTGGCATTGTAAACACGAGTGATAGAGCCGTAATTGTTATTCCAATTTGCAGTAATAACCGAGCTGAAAAATTCAATTTATTATTTTTATGAGCTTTTGCGAAATATTTCCCGTGACATCGTGGTATAAATGCATGTCAGTCAAATTCCTGTCAGAGCAGCTTGTAGTTTCAGAAATAAAATCGTTTCACGTGCGTTTATGCTACGATATGCAATGCGATCATGCTTTGTTTGTTTACTAAGTTAAGTACGCTGTGCGATAAATAGGCCTGAACGGTTGATTAACGTGTACCCTATAAGTGTTGCCTGAATGATTGTATTTCCTTGACCACAGAAGGTCGGAATGCAACCGCGCGACGCTCTCTGTCCGCTGCGTTCGAAGACCATTAATGTTTAATTTTGTTCTGCGACACTGCAAACCATCACCTCGATGAGACAAAGACAATCTATTCATACTTGAACACTGATGACCCGTTTTTTCGATTCTATCTGAGAAGCGATCGTTTCAATTAATTAACTTCAGTCACGCAAAATGCATACTTGAGATCTACAACCATTTTGGGGTCATTATAATTTAACCTTGACCACCAGTTTCCTCTAGTCTGTATATACGGTCTAATAAGATTACAAATATTTGTGAGTAATCTTGACATTCGTCGCCGCTATAACATTATAAACTAGTGGTTAATTTCATAACACAGAAAACGTGTTCAATGTCAAACTTGAACAACATTATCTCGATCACAACGCTCTCCAAGTCTACGTTTAAGTAGATAGCGAGGGTGGACACAGGTCGACGAGTGGTCTCGTAATTACCCTTCGTTGGATTGGAATGGAGAAGTGGCCACTCAGGCACACCAAGTCTATAGCAACCGGATTTGAAGTCCTGTCCGCTCTGATCCAGTTAGGCGAACTTTTCAATTAACAATGTTTCCGCAATATGTTCGTACTACGGACATAAAGTGTTTCGATGGACATTCTAATATCTGAGTCAGATTTCATTTCAATGTTCTATTTGGAAATATAATACATTGTCTTTATACTATTACTTCTCAGCCCATTAATGACCCACTGCTGAATCGGGCCAACTCTAATTACATGGAGGGTAATTAGCCCACTGTGCCAAGCCGGCCAGGCGGGTTAGCACAGGGTATCGTATCAAGTGTTCCTTAGTATAAGCTAGGTTTTCGGCCTTGTAATCTCCTTGTGTCAACTCTTACGACAGCCTCAAGATGAAATGGGATGGTGACGCCATGTATTCTCAATCCGTCACCACACATGCACTCTTTTAGACAAGCCTTAAAATGACTCGTACTTGTGACCTGATCTACATCGCTTAATACATTTAGACATCCAGAAAAGCTCTGTCGCGCAATTACCACCTCTGCTGCATTTCAGGGGCTTGGCAACAAATGCAAGCGATTAGCGCAACCCTTGACACACATAGTTGGGCCGCACGACCACTCTAGTGGAAAACGTTAGCTGTCGACGCGCGGTCACCGCCGCGGAAAACACGTAGGCGGCGTCACTTGACCGCGTCAAACCTAATGACCGTACCCAAATTAAATACAAATCAATACTACGCTCTTATCATGGCAGTGAATTCCCGATGTGAAAACTCAATTAACCTAACAGACACCGTGTTAGTAGTTGCACATAAAACGAATCATTAATGGGCTTTAATAATAATTATTCAAGTTGACAACGCTATTGTTCTGAGCAACCAACTAAAGACTTGAACGAGCGTCCTGCACACTTGAAGTCTGAAGGCGTCTGGGAGTATAATTGGCTCAATTGGCGCGCAGTGGTCCAGAACGTTCCTTTGTGAGATTTCTGTCGTACGGTACGACTCGCAACCGGATGGTGGGGTGGGATAATGGAAGCACTTTACGCCCGGCCACACTCAGGAAATAAGCTTAGAAGTTCGTAAAAGCGATTTCTACTCGCACATGAAATATAATGCGATGTGACCGCTATATATTTATAAGGATTTAGAAGATCAGACTGTTTTATAGACTCCTTTGTGTTCGGAATGCCACAGTCCACAGTACAGACTTTCTTACGCACATTTCGCACAATGTTAGTCATCGGGTCTTAATATTAACGTGATGTGCTGTTTAATCGTTTATGACAGTTATCTAATTATAGTTTATCAATGCGGGTAACAATGTGGGTAAAAAAAACAGTATTTCTAACGCTGACTTATTTATTTACACGGGCCTGAGAACTTTTAAATCAATACTAATCCTCAATTGGGGTACTCGTTTATGTTCACAAGTACAATATTGATTATTCATAGTATAAAGTACGGTGCATACTCCATGATACACTCTTATGATTATACGACTGATTAGCGTGATGCCGAATTCAAATAAACATTTTATGTGGAACATCTTCAATATGACTATCAATAAAGGCTCGCCATAGATCACCTTTCATAAAAAGAACAAGTTTTTCATACAGAAGTTTTTGACATATTTTTTTGTTTGCAGAACGGTTACCCATCCCGTCGTCGATCGCTAGTAGACGATGCCCGTTTCGAAACCCTTGTCGTCAAACAGACCAAACAGAGCGTGTTGGAAGAGGCTCGCGCCCGCGCCAATGGTAAGGACGACTAGTTATTGACTGACAGGTTGGATGTACGCGTTTGCTGAGGGTGCAATAAAATGATCACAGATAATTATTGTATCGAAGAGCATCTTTAAATTCTAATGACGTGCTGGGAATATCTTCTGCTTTAAACAACGTCGATGCTTATGTTCAAACTTTAACTGTTTATTTATAACCAAGTAATCAATTATAAATTAAATATGACGAACAGCTAACTTACATAACACAATTAGTAAAATCAATTTATAAAGAATGATCACGTGTGGGTTTTTGAAAACGAATGACCGCTGCTGAACCCAAATACTCGAAGTCACACGAAATTCGAAGAGAAAGTGCTTCGTGATTTTTTATTTAAACGTGGCAAATCGAAACGTCATATTATAATTATTATTTTCGTGTACTTATTTTTATTTCGTTTATTTATATTTGTTTCTTATTTTGTTTTTACAATAGACTCTGGCTTGGACTCCGAATTTATCCAAGACGGTATTCATATTGGCAATGGTGATAACTCCCCGACTGTCGAAGATAGCACGCAGCAAGACGAAACCAAAAATGGTCACCTTGGTAATTGTCCTTTATTTTTCCTTAAACACCTTGCAATGTGATGTAATCATTACGTTTTACATTTTATTTGTTTATGTTGGTTATTTTCATTTTATTTATTTTGTTTTTTTTTATTTGTGTAGCTGATGCTGACATAGGTGACGATGGAGGAAAGGCAGATGAGGGTCAGTATTTCAGAAGCTCATTTTTAAAAACAATATTACAATATAAAAATTATTATTATCTAATTATTCTATTTGTTATCAGATTATACTCTAACCGAGGAGGAAGTAATTCTGCAAAATGCAGCTAGCGAATCTCCCGAGGCCGAGCAAGCCATCCAGCAAGCTGCCATGCTGCTCCGTATGCGTGACGGCATGGGCACGCTCGCTCGCATCCTTAAAACCGTCGACAACTACAAGGGATGTGTTTTACATCTTGAAACTCGTCCGTCCCAAGTTGCCGGTGTGCAATTCGACGCCCTTGTGAAAGTCAGCATGTCTCGCATTAACTTGCTGCAACTCATCAGATCTCTTCGCCAGTCGACCGCCTTCGCAGGAGTGAATCTCGTATCAGAGAACAACATTTCCAGCAAAACCCCTTGGTTCCCTCGCCATGCTTCGGATTTGGATAACTGCAACCACTTGATGACTAAGTATGAGCCCGAGCTGGACATGAACCATCCCGGTTTTGCCGACAAGGAGTATAGAGAGCGCAGAAAGCAGATCGCGGAGATCGCTTTCGGATACAAATACGGAGACTCCATCCCATCCATCACTTACAAGGAATCCGAGAACTCAACCTGGCAGCGAGTGTTCAACACTGTTTTGGACCTTATGCCCAAGCATGCTTGCAAGGAATACAAGGCCGCGTTCGGGAAGCTCCAGGCTGCTGACATCTTTGTACCTCACCGTATTCCTCAGCTCGAGGACGTGAGCAACTTCCTTCGCAAACACACCGGATTCACCCTGCGCCCCGCCGCCGGCCTCCTCACTGCCAGGGACTTCCTCGCATCTTTGGCCTTCCGCGTCTTCCAGTCCACGCAATACGTTCGCCACGCAAACTCACCTTTCCACACACCTGAGCCGTAAGTATTTCCCCACATACATACATACTTCAATAGTTCTAGAATACAATTACCAAACATGCTAAAAGATTTAAAACATTCACAAAATAGCATAACAATACAATTCCTTTAACAGAAAATCTTTATACCACAACAATTTAAATAATTGCTTTTCAAGTTAGCATGCAAATTACAACTCGATCACTAAAGTTGATATTAATTATTTTGTGCGACTAAAAATATTGTGACGTTGGTAATTTTGAATAATAATCTAAATAATTAATAGATTCATTAATAAACCACGCGGAAATCGCAAAATATATTCTACTTGTCAAACTAGCTAGTGAATATGTTCAAAATATTAATTACTGATAGTTTAATTAGGTTCGGAATTATCGCCTTGGCGAGTCTCTTTGCGGAAATATTACGCAACAAGTCCTTGTAGACCGGACTACGCAGGCCGATGTAGACCGGACTATGTAATTAAAGTAATGATTTGTTTCAATGTCATTATTTCGGAACTTCATTATTGTACAAATTTATTATTCGTGATTCCTTCAACGATGACCTGCCGCGACAATCTGCTATATTAAATATCATATCAAGCGGTAACAAAATTGGGACTTCGTTGGAACTCCACTTTAACTTAGTTATGTATTCCCATCAAAGGGGCACTGGCGGCCGTTATTCAATTACTTGGCACTCTGCAAGTGCATCCTTTTTCATACTAAACGAGAAAGCTGTACCTAATGGTAGGGGTTACATTATTTTCTGAAGTAAAATATATTTATTTCCTTAAAGTAGGTATTATATACCCTCACTTTACTATCTCACGGGAAGGTTATAATGCCTTTGCGGTAGAACTCTGGGAACCTGGACTCAACAAACTGTGTGAAGGATTTTTGTATTGCGATTAAACTAAAAACGCACGGTGCGTTCATTAGCCGTATCCTTTCTAAACACAGTATTGATATAGCAAGCCGTTTATGCTGCGTTAGTTCCACGCCAGAACTCTTTAGGTGCTTAAAATTCGGATTAAAAAAAGATTTGAAAGTCATAAAAAGAAATAGTACTCGTATATTTTTCAAATTTTTAAGTGTTAGGCGGCTTGTTTAAAAAGTTTTATAAACGTATCCTCATAAGTGATATCTCCTACAGGGACTGTATTCACGAGCTACTCGGACACATCCCTCTTCTAGCTGACCCCAGCTTCGCACAATTCTCTCAAGAAATCGGACTAGCTTCCCTTGGCGCATCGGATCCCGAAATCGAAAAGCTCTCTACTGTAAGTTTAAATTTGAAAACTATTAAAATATCCCCACATTTAAATTGCCATTTACCACAGCGAATATGTTAATTTTGTGAACGGGCCCAGCAATTGCGAAATTTATTTTACCAATACTGCAGCATAGTTGCGTTTTAGGACACTGCATTATGAACGATATTATCTTTGCTCAGGTGTACTGGTTTACCGTCGAGTTTGGATTATGCAAGGAGAACCAACAACTTAAGGCTTACGGCGCTGCGTTGCTATCCTCGATTGGGGAACTTCTGCACGCCCTCAGTGACAAGCCCGAGCTGAGACCTTTCGAGCCTGCATCCACCTCCGTACAGCCCTACCAAGACCAAGAGTACCAGCCCATCTATTACGTAGCTGAGAGCTTCGAAGATGCGAAAGATAAATTCAGGTAAATAGCAACAACATCCTTTAGCCGCTCATGACTGAAATAGCGCATATTATTTTTAATGCGACATCGACGTTATGCAAGTTGTTAATAAATTTTCAATTATTTAGACGCTGGGTGTCAACCATGTCCCGACCCTTCGAGGTGCGATTCAACCCACACACGGAGCGCGTCGAGATGCTAGACTCTGTAGACAAGCTTGAAACGCTCATCTGGCAGCTCAACACAGAGATGCTACACCTCACCAACGCCGTCAAGAAGCTCAAGTGCTCTCATTTCGAGTGACTGCCCAACGAATAAAACACGTCCATGGTTCAGTGCACGCGGCCTCGCCGCATTCTGTATAGCTAGTGATATTATAAGTGTAAGACTGTTGTCGCGTGTGAAGTGTATATGTGAGCGAGTGTGGAACCATCCGATGGTACTTGGTTGAATTCCTTTTTTGTACCTTATTGTATTATTTATTACGCCGAGCTCATTGCCCGGGTCTCAGAAACTGCGTGGAGCTCCCGATTGCCCATTTAAGGAGGCCGCGTTGGATTCTCGAGTCCTATACTATTATTAGTATTAATTTATAATTTAAAGAAAGACACAAACAAACAAAAATGGAGCACCAAAAAGATATATAAAAAAATCTAATAAAAATATATGCGTTTGCGTGGAATTCCATTGTTTCATTTACGCAACCTTCGGCACTTATTCTAGAGCGGATTGTGAGACGGTCATTACGTAACAATAGGGTCAGAGTTATTCACACAGTGGGTCAAGACATCTATACTATAATCTATAGAATATACATAAATACCTACTAGAATAGCTATAAATTATGACAACTACATGATTTTTGGACTAACTCTTCGTTTATCCCTTTATAAGTTTCTTTTTATGAATAATACTCACTAATAGCGTAGTCTTAGGATATAAAATTCAAAAGGTAGCTTTTAAAATTGAATAAAGAAAATAAAATCTGGAGCCATCTGTTCCTAAATAGGACGACACTCGCGCTCCCGTTCTACCTGTAATAAGATTTGCGCGGGTCTCTAAGGAATGCGATTGCTTCCAATCTTCAGTCTAATCGGATTGTAAAAAAGAATATTAATTGAATATTAAAGTATCTAGAATATTCTGCACGTATACAATAACGTTTGGCATTGAAAGAGATATAAAACGTTCTTTGGGGTTTACTTCCTTCATACGTAATTATCGCAATTAAAACCTTATAGGTATACATTTATCGCCATTGTTCCATGATACATTCAATCATAAGTTTTTATACAGTAATTTTAAGTACATTTGTTATAAAAAATGACTAGTTTACACATAGATATTATATCTACTCATACATGTTATTTTAATATCAGTAAATTATCTAGTAGATTTTAAACGCAGCCAATGAAAAATGCCTTCCCAAGAATCCGGTCCATGCAAAAACAAAGACGTAACTACAGTACCTATTAAGTTAAAAAGGCAGTAAGCCAAATCAAGAGAACGTGTCTTGCTGGCAACAGAACTAAAACGGAATCAGGTTGAACAGGATCGACAGCAAAACTGAAGCAAAACACTTGAAATGGAAAAAATTGCAATAAAAATTAAGAGTATTTAACAAAAAGGTCTGTGTTGTGCGTTGACATTAAACGAGGTAACCAGTGGAGAGGCACGGCCTCAAGTCGAGCAAGGGCGCGCGAGCGCACGCTCCTTTAAACAAAGACCTGGCCACAACATAAGTAGACCCAGAATGATCACTTCTAACAGTAACAAAAAAAAAAAAAAAAAATTATTATTTATTTTTTACTTGACTTGAGTTTCTAACACAATTATTAGGTACAGAGAATGCTCGTTTCCCGGTCATTAGCGCTGGGAACAAGGCCATTACAGTTTCTAATTAATGTGTCCTTAAATCAATTTTGGAGTATGATATGATTATTTATTATGTGCTTTTTGTTTTATCTAAAGAGGTATACTTTGCCATTAGGGCGCGATTGAAAAAATACCATGTAACATATGCCTATAGCCATCCGATGTGCCGGCTAATCAATGGAAGCAATACTGACATTTTTTTTCTAATGTCACTAATCACGGTTTCTACAAGGTTGTATAAAAATTGTCGTATCGTCGTATACATATTTATGTTTTCAACGCTGCGAACATATCAATTTGCAGTTAGACGAGTACAATTTTGAGGTTATTAAAAGGTTTACATGAAACATGGCTTATTTATTTTTGACTTTGACTGTACAAATAAGAATTAGCCAGCATAGGCCAAAGTAATATTCACCTACCTACCAATTCTATCCTCATGTGCACCAATCCATCATCATATCCCTATGAGGCAACTTATTAGTTGAACATCTTGCCTATAGACTGGAAACTTGATGTGAAATACTCTGAGGAATGTGAAATACCTTGAAGCAGGCCAAAATAAACTGTGCGCAGAGACAAAATATTTTAATTCCTTTTCAAAATATAAAATAGATTTTACCCGCGATTTCGCTCGCAAAACTATTTTTGTTATTTTGATTAATGATTTATATTTTTAATAAAAAGCATATTATGTTGCTTCTAACACCTCTAAGAACATTGTCCAAAGTCTCACGATGATAGGTTTAGTAGTTTTTGCGTGAAAGCGTAACATACAAATTTAAAATCACTTTTAGAATATTAGTGGGGATATATGTATGACAGCGGGCGGTGTTACCTTTTCATAATATTTTTATATCTTACTACAGGCTTGGCTCGACCTTGGCACATAAAACTCAAACCACCGGTTTCATGTGCACGTAAGCCAAACACGGTCAAGTGTGATTATGTAAATGACTTAGAAATGTGACACTGAATATATTTCAATAATCTCAAATTAAAGATGGTATCAAAGTAAAGACCCACTGCTAAGTCGGGCCTCCTCCAAATACATGGTATATAAATAGACGTGTCTATGTCCGAAATCGTAGCGGGATTTTAATAAATGACACCAGTGGGTGAAACACGTGTTCCAAAGATATCCCCAGGATTTTATTCGCCATGGTTAGCGTTAGCTTTTCGCACCCGAAACCCAAAAAACCCAGCTGTCAACCGTCTAGAGTATTTCCCCGTGGGAAAACTGCTTTTCAGATGCAAATTTGATGACTGTGTTTGTAATGAATTTTTGTAATGATAATGGCTATAGTAAAGTACCATCTTTGGAAAATCGAGATGGTCATTCCAAGATTGGTACTCAAATATACATAAGTTGTATTCGTAACTTAAAATAAATAAAATAAAATAAAAATAAAAATAAAAAAATAAAAAAGCCTTTTATTTCACACCTTTGCAATATGTATAACAGTTAATAGTAGATAATAATTATTTTTCCAAATTCATGCAATAGTAAAATTTAATAATGGTATAGGTATGTAATTGTTTTCATTGATCATCTTTCATTTTTTTATCATTGAGCTCTAGGTAATATACATTTCGTAATTTTAATTGGGGAAGCTATATAAATAATAGGTAACTTATGGAGTTTGAAATGGCTTACGCACACCGGGACGGCATGGCAAGGGATTTAATTTTTTGCTAATGGACATTCAAACCTACCGATAAATAAGTACGACATACATTGCTATGCTATGGAAAAGCAAATGAAATCCCTTTCGATGCCACAGCATTATTTTAAAGCATAGCAATTTATGTCGTATTTATTTATCAACACGTTTGAATGTCCATTAGCAAAAAACGCATCAATAAGTCACTAAGACTTCTGCGTCTATCTACAATGTAACAGCGCAGTGCAGCTAACATCGACGTCGTGTACGCAATATGCACGTAATTCGCAATGCACTAAGAAAACGAGGTAATATGGAAAAATAATATTACAGTTATTAAAGCTGAAGCTGGGTCAGATATACTTGGTATGGTCATGGCGTAATGTAGCCAACAAATCGTATTATTTACTGCATATGAGACGATGAAAAAATACCGTATTCTTTACCTTCTAGATAAGGCCCTGGTTTGCTTTCATAAATGCCCAATACGGATGACGACCTACTTAACATAAATAGGATCAACTTAATATCAATACTAGTGCTCATCACTTGGTCTAGTTATTCATAAGCAATCCAGTCTATTCGCATACATCTAAAATTTAGTTAACTAACTGCATGGAACGATTACATTTTTGTTTGTTTGTCTGTTGCATACATACATACATTATTATTATTATTTTTTATTCCAAATCTCGGTATCACAACGGTGCTCGTAATTATTACGGGCCAAAGCCAAGTCTTACTCCTCATCAATCCTAATGTTTAAAATTGGTTTATTAAAGTCCTTGAATTTCTTGCTGAGTCTACCTGTAGAAACTACCTAACTATCCTGCACGTATTTAGTATTTACTGCCTTTTGAAGATTAATGTTAATGTAGATATAGGTACGGAGGTAGGTTTATCTGTGTAGTTGTTTAGGGATTATGCCAGTGGTAGACAAATCGATTGGTACTATGGTAACGTTATAAAGTCGCCACATTATGTACATTCTATTTTATTATTATGTCCAAGAACCATCGCAAAAACAAATAAAGTAAAATATCGTACCATTCGTACAAGACTTACTTCAAACTTATAACATCTCTTTTTCTCTTTTTTGTCGGGTGTACAAAACGACTGTAAGAAATGAAATGTCAAGATAGTTCAACTGATCCAATTCACAAATATTTCCATGCTCACAAAATGTCGTAAGCTCATCAGAATCGTAAATAATCCCGAACTGACAACCGTTCATGTTGACAATGTTTCGCGATAGCAAAACTTGAGGCAAGCAAGACTACATTTGTGTTTGGTTTCACTCTTTTGCGTACAAGTGAATTAAAAAAAAATAAGCTTGTAAACACGTTTTTCGCATGTTAAGTAATATGCCTTATTACATAAATGGTCTGACACGAAATATTGTGGGAAGATCTTGCAATCAAGTTAACATTGTAATATTTTCATTTCTTTTCATATGACCGATGATGACATTTCTACAACATTAACCTTTAATGGAATCTTTTGACATTTTAATACAGAGCTAGATCGTTGCGATTGTTAATATATGTTAGAAACAGAATTACGACCCCCGGTCGTCCAATGGTCAAAAATGTACCTTAATTAATTTAAATTATAGTTCTACAAATATAGACACATTGACCACAAACTTTCTCAATAAACAAAAGAGTATTTATGCGTGTGTGTGTGTCAAATACATGGTAGTGTGTGTCATCATCATCATCAGCCCACATTAGTCCACTGCTGGACAGAGGCCTATTTTTGTACAAAGGGGTTTTTGCATGACGTATTAAAACAAAGACAATATTTTAGGTACACAGTAATCCTTTTCAATAAATTAAAATGAATTCCTGTTCGTTATTCTCGCTAGAACTCGAGAACGCCTGTACCGATTTGGCTAATTTTGGACTTGAAATATTCGTGGAAGTACAAGGAAGGTTTAAAAGGAGGAAATGAGGAATTATGGAAATGACCGGAATTAAATACAAACAAAAAAAATGCTTTTACTTTGACGTGAAGCTAGAGGATTCCTTTTGTGTATTTTTTATTTTATACAAAAGTTTAGGTATTTTATTTATTGATTGAGGCAGTACGAAGTCTCCCGGGTCAGCTAGTATATTATATAATTACTTCGTCTGAATACAAAATGTAAAGCTTTTTGGTCTCATAAATGTGGTAACCACAGTTTTTGTTGCTTTTGAATCATATTGTTCATACATACTATTAAAATCTAGTCCAGCGAGCATGTATGAGAGGCACATTATCTTTAGTTCTTTATTTTTATGTGTGTTTACAATTTGATTACAATTCGGAGCGTATTTCATACTACTCGTAATATAAACAAAACACTGTTACCGTCTCCGTATTTTTGTAATACGTAAACATATTATTTCACTATTTAACGGGCTCGCTCACAGATTGGTTAGTCTTTAACATCACAGGTATAACCAATACAATAAAAACAAAAAAAATATGCAATAAATCAAAATTATATTAAAATCGACGTCATAACATTTATTATAAATTTCATCATTCCTATGCTGTAATGATTTTGTTCATATCGCTGCCATCGTCGTCATCGGCCAATACCATGCTGTAACTGTTTTTAAGTGAGGACACCTGATTTTGCAGGGTTCGAAGTCTAATCTCAACGAGTTCAAAATTTTCTTGCAAGTTATTTAGTTGTATTTGCATGCGCTGGCGTATCTGGAAGTGAAATAAAATGTATTGAACGATTTTGATATGTATACGGGTCTCCCCTAAGGGATGGACTAAAGTACTCTTTATTGTTACACATAGATGGCGCGACATAGGACTCGAATAAGTAGGTACGTGAGTTTGTTTAGTCGCAGCGTCGCCCACGTATGGGTACAATTCCAGAACCAAAAACAAAATTCATCTAGGGGCTGTCCATTAATCACGTGGGGTTCGAAAGGGGGGCGAGGGGTTCGGCAAAAATTACGAAATATCACAAGGGGGTAGGGGGGTATAGTAATATATCACGTGTATTAATTTTTTCGTCAAACGCGTGATTTCTTAGCCAAAAAGCGGCATGTGGTGACCTTTCAGGATTCTTTGTAGGTGCTAAAAAATACACGTCACGTGATTAATGGACAGCACCATAACTGAAGAAATGGTTGTCAATTTTTGGGTGCTGCTTGAGCCGCGCTGAAATCTTCTACATTCGTTCTCATGATACCTGAACATAGGAATAGAGACATGGCTGGGGGAGAACCACTGGCAGTTTAGTGGCATTTATTTATGTTTGCTTGAGAAGTGATTGACCCACGCTGAAACATTGCGGCTGTCTACTAAACCCTAATCACCTTTTTTGAGCATGAAATCCCAAGTGTACATAGATACATCCTAAAATCTCCGCGAATATAATCATTCATGGCCAAGGGTAAACAAAGGCTTCCCGCCTGTCTGAGGCATGCAAACTAGATATTGCCAGTACTTAATGTATAGGGCACGCTACAATGCACTAAAGATGTATTGTAGCGTACCCCATACACCAAATTGTCGTCCTCATAATCAATAGATTAAAATAAGGATAAAGTGCCACGCTAAACAGTCATTATGCCCAGTGTTTTACTTCAGGTTGGATTACGACCCGATTTTCATGGTTTTTTTTTAATTTCAATTTTTTAAACGTAACTGCACTAGGTGTATTTCACCTGTATCGTAAGGGCAGTTAACAAACAAAACAAGATCATCTTGTTTGACATTCGCATGTATTGGATTGACCGTTAGTGTTATAATTGCCATTACTATATGGACATTTCGTCTAAATTTCCTTTCTTTGTAAATACATGAACTGTTATCTACTTTTGTTGTTAAATAAAGCGAGTCGATTCTATAGAAGCACTAAATTAGATAATCAACTATCTTGCGCGACCTTATGGGGTAAGTATTTTATTTGGTTAAATAATTTATTTGTTAATGTTGTTATTCTATTAACCGACAACAACGGAACTGAGGGCACTAATTAAAATATGTTTATGAAACAAAGCAAACCAATTAGCAAAACGACTACTTGTGATGCGAAGAGGTCAATGGCACGCCATTCACCTGACTGCCTATGCGAGCACGACAATTGCAAATACGCACACATCATTGGGTGGCTGGTGGTAACAATGCATTTAATTGCTGACATAACACTCAGGCATTTATTTGGCTTCATCATCCCTTAAGCGCCTCGTCCACGATAAATTAAAATTACGGAGAGCGACTGTCATAGGGAAATCTACGACGTGTACACATTAGCGGGACTACCCTAGCTAATGCGTCACTACAGTCTACGAAGATAGGCTTGGCTACTCTCGGCTACGTGTACGTAGAAATTAGAGTATAGATTAGATTAGTTAGTTGTCAAACTGTCTAGCTCTATTCTTTCTGCGTGGACGACGCGCTTTAGAGAACCGGCTCTGTCTCTTCCCAGTAACCCAATATGGGTAATTTCTTCACAGGCCATAAATCATCCACTGCGGAGTGTGGCCTCCTCCAACTACATGGAGGGTAATAAGTGTGACACGCTGGGACATATACGCCCAGATGGGGTAAGTGCTGCTACTTCTCTTGCAGCTAGGTTTAGTTTTGTCTGATCTTACAACACCTTCAGGGTGATATGGGGTGGGGCCACTATGTATTTTAAATACGTCACCAAACGGAACTCCGTCACCACACGTAATTTGGCTAATTACTAGTATTACCTGTATGTTTATATGGAAGGACCTACGACACCCAACTAGAGAGCCGGGAAATTCGTAAGACTAGCTGTGACATTTCAGTCTACTGAATTCGTGTATGGACTGACATAGATGACCAAAAGATATCCGGGCCCGACCTCTTTACGTGGAGGAGGCATTGCATCAAATTGCAATGTGCACTAACTACCTTTTCAGTCGGCCTACCGTGCCACACTGACCGAACGGGTTGTGGGTTTCACATTTTCCATCACTTGCAGCCAGGTTGTCTGCCTACCCAGTGTTTAATGTTAAGACACCCCCAGTATAGCTTGGATGGTGACACACTGTATTCAAATTCCGTCACCAGTCACCATACAGATCGCTTGTTGGTTTAAACATCTATAAACATATTATGCGCGACCATAGACTATAAAATGCATACCGTTTTCGTCAGCTGACATGGCCATGCCGTAGAGGCCGCATATAGCTCTATTGCCATTGTCACATATAAATAAGGCAAATAAGATAGTAGTTTTTATTGGAATCTATTTGTCAATAAGTATATAGAGTTATTAACAGTTATGCTCAAAATTAAATGCCTCTTTAACTTAAATTAGAATAAATTAACTACTACTACCCAGCCCATATATGACGCACGTCTGATTCGTTCAATTAAATAGGGGATAATTGTCCTCTTCTCTTGCGGCGGTTTTCAGGCTTACAAACATTCATACTCATTTCAGGCTGTTATCGTTTTGTATACGTGTCGTATTGGCTGTCTCGTTGGTCTAGTGGTTAGATGTGACGCCTTTGGATCACCGGGTCCCGGGTTCGATTCCGGGGTCGGGCAAGTGTCTTTGTCTAAACCAGAGACACTGGCTCGGAGTCTGGGTGTCATTTCTATCTATAATATGTATGTATTTACAAAAAAAAATGTATATAAGTAGTTTATCATCCATCTCGTTACCATAACACAAGCATTAAGTTGCTTAGCTTGGGCGAGATGGCGTTGTGTGAAATGTCCAAGGATATTTATTTATTTATTTATTTATCCCCAGCAATCACAATTGAGTGGGAAAAACAAATTTTAAAAAGGCAATTTTTTAATAGCGCTGAAGACTTGAAGCAAAATTCACATTTGTTCGTACGGGTACAAGTTACAAAATCATATGTACAACTAATAATATGTTTACTTGGCACATACCTCGTCCCTCTCCTTTTGACAAGCCCTATATTGTGCTCTGCTCTGTATCAGCTGTCTTTCCAGTTCAGTCAACTGGGTTTGCAAATATCTCCGCATCGAATCTGATCTCTCTTTGCTTCGTGTTAGAGACCTGTTGTTTTCTTCTCTCATCTCATCGAGATCTTTTAGCAATTGTGAACATTCGGAAGATTTTTCTTTCAACCGCAGCTCTTGTTGGACTAGTTTTTCTTCGAGCCTCATAACTGTACATCTGAAATAGAGAGGATGTGCTGCCTAAATTTTTATACTATACCGCGTAGGATAGTATTTTTCTCCCCATAATACGCTCATTACAATTTAGGATTATCAGTTTTATAACTTATAGTGTCACCAGCCCATTCCATCCTAAAGACGTCATAAGAGCTGACAAAAGGAAACGGCAAGGCTGAAAAGATAGCCACAAGAGAAGGAAACGTGCGTCGCTCAGTAGGCTAATAGCCCCACTGTAATGGGAGGAGGCCCAAATCAGCAGTGGGTCATCTATAAATAAATAAATAATAATAAATATCCTTGGACATTTCACACAACGCCATCTCGTCCCAAGCTAAGCAACTAAATGCTTGTGTTATGGTAACGAGATGGATCTTCTCTTCTCTTCCCTGCAATATGGTTGAGGAGGGCGATGGCTGCCGCATGCGTCATGCTTGTGAACAGGTGCCGTTGCTGGGGGTCGGTTGGCTTGGGCATTACAAGGTTACTATTGTCAACTATATCTGGCTGATGTTTGGCCCTTTGGAACTATTGCGTGAGTTTGCTCTCACAAATCTGTCTTAAAACCAGTCTTGTACCCAAATGGCGATCTAAAAAGAGCAACTACAGAGTTTCTTGCCGGCTCTTCTCTGTAGAGGTGCATTCCGAACCGGTGGTAGATGGTAAATAATTAATTTTAAATGGTAAATTTTAAATTTTATTTTTTGTTTGACCTGTCAAAAGAGCTCTAATGAGCCAACTTGATTAAATGAGTTTTGATTTTGATTTTGATTTTTGGATGATAAACTACTTAAATACATTTTTTTTTTTTTTTTTTGTAAATACATACTTATTATAGATAGAAATGACACCCAGACTCCGAGCCAGTGCCTCTGGTTTAGACAAAGACACTTGCCCGACCAGACGGGTTGGCACAGGGTTTAGTTCCAATTTTCCTTCTCTTACGGCTAGGTTTACGGCCTTGTCATTTCCTTTTGTCGACCCTTACGACACCCTCAAGATGAAATGGGGTGGTGACACCATGTATTCTAAATCCGTCGCCATACGGATCCACTGCTAAACTAACACAGTCTCGTTAATATTAAAGGCGTCAGAGATTTTCAAAATTGATAAGCTACGTTCACATTATTCTATGTACCTATAATAGTCTAGTCCATAAAGTTATGATGCAAACTTGAATACTAAATGGACATTTAAACACAATTATAACATCAAATGAACCGTTACCCATACATGTTAATATAGGTAATTAGATCGTTCTGGGCCTATTTTATTTAATCCGCACGTAATTCTTTATTAGATGGATTTGTAGTTTGGCAATTAGAATAAACTCCCTATTTAATTGTTCTGGAAATGTTAATAGTGGATTTTTAAAAAATGCGCAGTTACTTGTATTCTTCCACATTTTGATTCAATACTTCAATGTCTTTCTGTTTCGCAGTCAAATCTGCTTGTGATGTTCTTACTTCTTCGGAAAGTTTAGCTTTCTCAGCCTTTTCCTGATTAAGACAATTTACTACAGTGACTAGCTGCAAAAAAAACATATAAGCTTATAAGCTATTTTCATTGGTTGTTACTTCAGTCGTTATACAGCAGACGGGGAGTCCCCGAATACGGGCTATCGACAAATTAAAGTAGACTGATCTATATCTTGGTCGATATACGGCATGCGGGATAAAATTGCTGCACATAACATTACTTGTTGATCCATAGCAGGTACCTACGTCTGATCAGTATCACTCTTTCAAAACAAATGCGCGGTGAAGAATATCCTAGAAGCGAGCCGTATCGACTAATGAAAACGGCCATCGCATGCTGGCCCTATGGAATGCATAGACATAAATCTTCCTTATCCCGCATGTGGGATCTAACGACCAATGAAAATGAGCCTTAATTTTTCTTTAGGTATTATTCTATGATGACCGACAAGAATACGGTCCGCCTACTGTATGGCCCAACGGACGTCTGCAACACACGGCTATTTACAATGTATTTACGTCTATAATGAAGAACCTGTAAAATTCAACAAATGACCTAACTATTTAGACAACTAGTTTATTAGCGCACTTTAAGTACTGTGCCATGGACCATTTCAAGGGGACTTGGTATTCACTTACCATGAACAGTACATCCGATCGCGATTTCCATAAAGTAACATTACGAATTTGACCTTGCCCAATGCATTATTAAGTTATAAAATTATTCACTTCAAGAATTTTGCAGATTTAAATTGTAGTCCTTTAAATTGCCACATTGGCTACTTAAAAAATACGTAAATACCACTGCCGAGCAGAAGCTTAATTTTTAACTCCCATCGAATAAACGGGGCTTTTAAGTTTGAATCTGTATTTAAACATGATGTCAAGAGCTTGTGTGTATTTATCTGAAACTATGTTTTCGATAAAGTCATTGAGTTGATTTAAAAAATACGAAACAAATATGCCCAACGGTTATGTCAAAAATTAAAATGAAATTTTGAGATATTTAAATGACACGCTGTTTAAGGTGAATGTTCCAGGGTAGCCCGCGAAATTCAATTTTTTTTACGTTTTTTGCAATTTGCAGGTCAGTGCTAGGTTGTATGTTGATTAAAATGTTATTCGCGGCTGTAAGACGTATGTAGTTATAGAATTATAATCATCAAAATCATCAATACAACCCTCCAAGCTCATAAAGGTGCAAGAAAAACTTTTTCAACGTCAAAGTTATTCTTGCACCTTTATGAGCTTGGAGGGTTGTATTGATGAGTTTGATGATTATAACTCTGCAACTACATACGTCTTACAGCCGCTAATCAAATGTTCATCATCATACAACCTAGCACTGCCCTGCAAATTGCAAAAAACGTAAGAAAATTTGAATTTCGCGGGCTACCCTGGAGCATCCACCTTAATGCACTAGACTTTACTGTTTGAAAAGTATATTTCTTATTCGAGTACAAAGTGTATTTTGGAGTTGTAACAGAGGGGTGCTTAACTCTCAATGTACTGATTATAAGCGGACTTAAGTCGACATCTAGCTAAAAATCTCACATTTGTATATTCCTCTCAGATCAGTCAGTCGGTAAAATATTCCAAAATCACTGGCACTTAAGCACCACCTCATTGGAGTGCAACGACGAAGAATTTACGTAGTTAAGAAGCAAAGGTATGTTTAGGTAAGCATTCGATGTTCCTAGAGGACACTACAAGCCGCACTATTCGAGGTCGACAACATTGTGTTCTCCACATTATGTAAAAACCTATGTAAATGATTCTCATTTCGACAGCGTGACTTTAAATAATGACTAGTTTAAATTAAACAGATATTAGCGACTAGTTCTAAAGGGTTGCTTCTACATGAATACCTGACCTGACCTTTTGTCGTTAGGTATTTCCTGTCCATAAGTAAAGCTCTGTACACTTAATCTGTGCCTTAAAGATATTTTTTACGCTAGCGTTTGTATGCGATATTTGTTAAAACCCCTAAACTAGCCCCTGTATCGCGGGGCACTTTACAAATATGAAATCCACGAACACAAATGACACCCAGACTCAGAGACAGTGCCTCTGGTTTATGCAAAGACACTTGCCCGACCCCGGAATCAAACCGGGGACCCATGATCCAAATGCCGCACATCCAACCCCCTAGACGTTACTTCTCAATTTGTACCATATTATTATCTATATAGCGTTCAGTTCCCCACAATTGCGTATAATAGAAATATAAGCGAACGGAGTTTAACAGATATGCAACAAAACCTTTTCCTTAACTCGGTGAAGTTCATTGGATAGTTGGGAGGAACTATCTTCGGCCAATTTCTGCAACTGTTTGGCTTCCTGTAATTGAATTTGGGCTCCTTTCAACAAATCGGGCAACGGAGCCAGTTCTTGTAGTTTCTCTTGAAATTGCATCTGCAGTCAATATACCAACATTAATCTTGTCTGTCCGCTCAGAGCTGTCGTGGTTTTGATTTTCGTATGGCAGCCCCACTCTATGCCAAAGACAACGGTGGAACATATCGTGCTTTTGAATTTAAATAATGTTTTGTTTCGTTAATTAATAGATAGTTCTAATAGATAAATATTACTATTATGTTTTGATATGTGAACAAAAAAATAACTTTAAATGGCAATATGATGCTGATTGCAATTTATGTTTTAATGGGTATATGGAATATTAGTTATACTTCTAATCAATGTTGAATGATTCTCAAGTGCAAATTACGTCCAAATAATTTTGATTTTTTTTTCTGCGATCATGTCCTTATGAACTAACTTCGATATTAGAAGTAAAAGCCTTTAGTAAGAAATCCGTCGCAAAAATATTACAATAAAACACTATAGATAATGGAGTGTGGCAAACACCTAAAGAAGAGCTATCTTGAGTCGTAGGCACGGCACAACTCTAGGAAACTCGGTGGTTAGCGAAGAGCGGGAAAAGAAGTTCATATTATAAATAGTTTTTGTGCCGAATATTGAAGGTAAAATATATAAATTTCTGGACCCATCCTCTTGGTATTCATTTTGAAGAATAAGTAATTCTAAAGAAAGGGCGAATACTAACACAATGTATCGTTTTTTGATCCTAATAAACAGAGATATTTTATCGAAACATTTTTGTTTGTTTATGGGCATTATCATAGCATGGATAGGAAGGTAAATTTTAAAAATCAGAACTTATCGTATTTCCTTCATGAAAAATGTAACACTATTTTTCACGAGTTTGCCTATGAAAATGAATGCATTTGATCGTGTGATGATCTTCAGCCCACGAAGGGTTCTGACCAAAAAAAATGAATATTTGTGTAATGTCTTTCCTTCATATTTATTTTAGTTAGTGGCGTAGCAACGCGCGCAGTTTACAGGTAGAAGTTAATTAAGAATTCAGTTTTAATTAATTTTTACTTGTACACATTATTATCATAATAACAATGGGACATAACTTCTTTACTATTAGTGAAGAAAATACTCATTTAACAAATATTATTTTTCCATTGTTGTGTACCATTGTGTACCACCCCAACATACTAAAATATAAATGATAAATTATCAAATAGAACAGCCGCGTTATGGTGATTGTTTCGACCTATCGTCCATACATTCTGGACTACCTAATTACACTAAACACAGATACTCTTTCTTGGAAGCTAATCATTTTCACTTTTCCGCAATGAAATAACCTGTTATATTGTAAAATCTTCGTAAACGTACGTATTGAGTACACATTTACGTCAGTGTGTGTAAACGATACCATAATTTGGGGCTATGTGTCGAATTGGGTGTATTTTGAGGCACTGATATGACCCAGTAAAATTAAGCGTAGGTAATGTCCGCTAACGCTACTCCTACGTCTTTATAATTTTACAATAACACACCAGCCCAAATAAACTGTAAATGTTGAGTTCAACGCCATCTCTCGGGAAAATGGCTAAGAACAGACAGTATCTTCCACCCTAAACAGTAATGCCTTCTAAAGTAAAACGGTAATACGACTTCGGTCTTGCACCCAAGATTACCCCAAAACCTATGAATTAGCCATCCTTCCGTGTGGTGACGGATTTAGAATACACAGTGTCACCAACCCACACTATCCTGAGGATGTCGTAAGAGGTGACTAAAGGAACACACGAGGCAGATCACCTTGCCGCAAGAGAAGGAAAACTTGATGCAAACCCTGTGCCCGCCCCGTGTTGCCAGTCTTAATTCTCGTATTTTTCGAAAGTAGGTACACTTAATTATACTTAATGTATTATAGTTATTATTTGTTTGTTTATTCTTTATTATTTTCTTATTCGTGATCCAGGTCATAGTTATTATTATTACATATTATGTTATCTATTTTACGATGCAGACGGTACAAATCATTGTGAACACATTATTGGTATCTGCCAAAATATTATTATTATTAGTAGGTATTACTTAATTCCTTGTGAAGTTTTAGTTATTATGTAATAATGAAATATGAAAAAAGTTATAATTATCGCAGCCTTTACCTTCATTCTTTGTATTTCTATTTGGATTTGGTCTGAAACTTGTTTGTTGTCAAAATCAATAACGTCCAACTGTCTCTTTAGTTCTTCTACTTGTTGCTGTGCTTGTAAGTACTGCAAATAATGATACGATCGTTAGGTAGGTAGGTAGGTTCAAAACGAAGGCTCTTCTCAATTTGGTTGAATATTTTATAAATATATATATTTTATCGAAATCTGTCCAAGATTTGGCAAAACCTTTAAAATATGTGATCAACAAAGATTTGTATTACTTCAACGCATACGTTTGTGCATTAAAAGCGAAACCTTTTAAAGTTGGTGCCAACCTCAATGGAAACGCGTCATAACTTAAATTAAAGCGCCTACTTCCAATGGTTGTTTTCGCTGTTTAGCGCCTATTTTAAAGTTTGATTTACAATTGTGTTACTACGTTTTTATTGAAAGTCAGACTCTTAAACTACCTTCACTCGGTATTCTTGTAATTGTTCATTCTTCTCTTTGAGAGTAATTTTCACATCTTCCATTTCTTCTTTCAAGTCTCGTAATTGAGTTTTCATTGATGTGACCTCATCGTCACACTTCTTTCTCGCATCCTGTTTTATAAATATACGTAATTAATGCATATTCATAATTGTCCCCCTTTTATTTCAAATCCTCAGATGTAGACAGTAATTTCAAGTTATCATTTAGGCTTTTTAAATCAGGTAGGTATGTACAACTTTTTAGAAAAACTCATTTCTTTTTACGTCGCTATTTCAAATTGTTACAATAAAAAGTGTTTAGTAAAAATTTAATGTTCTCCCGAGTAAACTTGCAGACCCTCCACGTAAAACATCGTACATTTTACTCTAACACATAATGCGGTGGAAAAGCTAGGAACTCTATCGTACCTTTAATTCACTAACATTTCCTTTACAACAAATATTATTCAATTTGTGTTCCAGATCTTTCAATTTCGTCTCGAACTTTTGTTTTTGAAACCTTTCTTCGTCAGCTACGTTCTTGGCTTTGATCAATTCTTCCCGAAGTCTAGTAATCTATACAAAGTATGAAATGTTGGTTTTGTATCAGGATGTCTCAGTCAGGTTATCCTTTAGTCGCCTTCAGGGTGGTATGGGTCGGTGACATTTTGAATTCTAAATTCGTCACCCTAATATATCTTATTAATTAGTAGGTAGTCAAATTACAATTTAGGTAGTTTTTAAGCACCACGTTCTAGTTATCGATAGTACATAGTTCTGTTCCGCAAAATAAAACACTTTAGCAAATTACTTAAGCAATAATGCTGGAATTTTTTTTGCAGGCGTTAAGGTACATAAATATATATACTTATAGACATATATATCGTTAGGTTCGTCCCATCACTATTTCATAAGAGAGGCAGTAGTACCCACTCGCTGAAGCTTCCGCTCAGATTCGTCACCGCACTGACAGCTTTAGCGTCACGCTAATAGTATTTAAAATCCCCAAATAAAGGAGAAAATTAACCACGCGGCTGGACGGTATTTACATAGTCCAGTTTTATACGTATTGCGACCAGGTTCTACCTATTTTACCCCGTCAACCCCTACGACGAAACCCGGATGAACGCGAACGTTTGACGACATTATATTATTCAAATGTCATATAACACAGACATATTTTCATTATTTGGAATTACTTTCTGACGTGTGAACACTCGTACACTGTGATGACAAAGATACTCGATAGCATAACTGACAAAGATACTGTGTGCAAACATATCAGGCAAAAATAAGCTATTATTAAATAATAAAATAAGCATATTTTTTAAGATATTGGTTAGCAACTGGTGACGTAATCATAACTTGACAATTAAGCACAAAAAACTGAAGAAACATAGTGGAACAATTATCATTAAGCTAGTGGGATAATAATGATGGTTGTTAGTTGGATGGTTTTTACTGTTTTGTAGTAAAATTCTGTTTTGTAAAAACTCTGTTTTGTAGTAAAATTTTGGTTCACAAATACGTCGACTGATCTCACATACTTCTTTTTTTCTATTCAAAATGGAACCCCTGCTCTGGTTATAACATGTATCGCGGGGACTGTTTACAAACATGTAATTCACGAATACAAATGATACCCATAGTCAGAGCAAGCGCCTCTGGTTTAGACAAAGACACTTGCCCGACCCCGAAATCGAACCCGGGACCTAGAAAATAATTTAAACACAGAGCTATATCACTTCGATTGCTATAGGCTGTTGTTACACCCTGTATTTTGCATACATCAAGTCAATATCAGAAATAATAATTTACCAAATCATTTAAATAAATAAATAAATATCCTTGGACATTTCACACAACGCTATCTCGTCCCAAGCTAAGCAACTTAATGCTTGTGTTATGGTAACGAGATGGATGATAAACTACTTATATACATTATTTTTTTTGTAAATACATACATATTGTAGATAGAAATGACACCCAGACTCCGAGCCAGGGCCTCTGGTTTTAGACAAAGACACTTGCCCGACCCCGGAATCGAACCCGGGACCCGTTGATCCAAAGGCGGCACATCTAACCACTAGACCAACGAGGCAAAAGATGGGCGTCGTATGCAGAGATGTGACTTATCTTAGATAAAAGTATCTAAAATACAGATACAAGATACAAAATACGTATTTACATTTTGTATTTGAAATACTTTTTAATTTTATTATTTTGTATCTTTTATTTAGATACATTTTCATGGTATCTTAGTATTTTGAAGATACTTTGTTCCATAAGATACTTTTTTTCCGAATGCAACTGAACATAGCGCGTCTTTTAAAAAATCTACAAATGTAATTGGCTATTGGAAGATGTCACTCCTGTGAGTACTCTCACTCATTCCGTATTTCTAAACGGGAGGAAAAGTTTAGGTTAGATTAACAACGGACAAATATGATCATTGATCTTTTTGCGCATTAGTTTATAAATTAGTAATCACAGATAAGATTCAGTAAGTTGATGAATATTAAATTTATAAGTTTGATTCTAATCAGAGTGTTCATTCTGGCTACTTAGCCCGTTACTTCGTCATTGCCACGGTGAAATTTTATATTTAATTTTATTAATATTTAATTATAATAAAAAAAAGTCAAAAGATGAATCTTATTATATGTTTCTAAAGGACTCTTGATTCCTCTATTGCTAGTGGCGAAAACACAAGCAGCACCAGTGATTTAGAGACACTCCAGTACCTCAACAATAAAAGATGCAAACTTTAAAATGTTAAATGCTTATCCTACAATAAAAAGAATATTCCTAAAATATAACACCTGTTTTCCCAGCTCTGCCCCTATGGAGCGACTGTTCTCATTTGGGGGCATGATCATGAGGCCTCATCGAAGGAAGATGAGCGACAATATGTTTGAGGAATTAGTTTTACTCAATACATAAAGATTAAAAGTTTCAATTTTAATGCCTTCATATTTTGTCTTGTCACATTTGCCTGATCCTTGTTATCAACGCGATCTATTCGAAATTTGTTTTACCGAACTAATAAAATTAAGTTCAATTAAATGTTCTTTTCTTACAAAAGTATTTTATCTTTAAAAAGTATTTGAAAGATAGGTATTTTGCATCTAGTATTTCAAATACCTTTTTAGAAAAATATTTGTATCTGGTATCTGAAATCCTTATTTTTAAAGTATCTTGCATCTTGTATTTTAGATACCTTGTTTAAGGTATCTTATACATCACTGGTCGTATGCAATTTTCTTACCTCCGGAAATTTACTAAATTTATCTTCGTGTGAATTTTTTTCCAAGCCGTTACCGTTATGTGGTCCTGAATCCACAATTCGGCTTTCTGCTAACTACGGGTACAAATAAAAGCCAATGTCAAAAATATTAAACTACGAAATCATATAAAAGATAGGCGTCTAGTGTACAATAATTGCGCGTAGTGCAGGCATGCTCTGAGCTAGGTTTTCGGCCTGGTCCTTTTGACGGTTCTTACGACACCCTCAGGATGGAATGGGATGGTGACACTATGTATTCTAAATCTGTCACCACGCGGTCTATTCTAAAATACATTATATAAATAGCATTCAATAATTTGAGAATATAAAGTAGTAAAAGAGAATAAAAAGTAACTAAAATCATTATTTCATAACGTCTATGTTTGAATACATCCCAATTTTTCTGAAATAGACATCTTTTTTGCCCGACTCTAGTGCCTCCTGCTCAGTCAGGAGGAGTATGTATGTAAAATGTATTTTCGGGCGTATAATCTTGACTAATAAAATCGATGTGACGTTACTATGATGGGTACGAAATGGTACTTACTACAGAGTGCTCATGAACGGGATGCTTTCGCGTGAGAAGATCAAGCCGATCTCGCTTGATGGCTTCCAGTTCCATTTGGATTTCTTTGACTTCACCTTCCATGTCTCCCAACTGCTTTTGCTGATGAAAATGATTGGCTTTACTAGATTTCTAATAGCACTGAGTCTCATAGACGAAGATGCGTGCTACAAGAATTATAACTAGCTAGCTTTTTGCCAAACTTAAGTGGCAGTGTGCAGGGCACATAGCTCGCAGGACCGACGCCCGATGGGGCAGAAAAGTCCTCGAGTGGCGACCGCGTTCCGGAAGGCGCAGTGCTGATAGGCCTCCCACACCGTGGACCGAAGACCTGGTTAAGGTCGCCGGAAAGCAGTGGATGCGAGCGGCCCAGGACCGACCTTTGTGGAGATCCTTGGGGGAGGCCTTGGGGGGTCCAGCAGTGGACGTCTTTTGGCTGAAATGATGATTATGATAATGAGCTTTTCTTAAAAATATTTATTGTATACTAGCTGTACCCTGCGCGAGTTGCCACGCCACCAACTAAAATCAATTTGAAAGAAGGGCATTACACAAATTTTCTTTTTTTGTTCAGTAACCTCTAAATATAAACCCAAACACTCATTTTTATATAGGAAGAAGATGAAATGCTGGCATTGCCTACTGAATGCCTATTTCATCTGAGATGTGGAAACTGTCCTCTCTTTTACCATGTACTTAGTTAGTATCAGATATTAGTAGGTATTGTATAATAATTTTAAGGAAATTGACATTTGCAAAATTACCTTTCTTTCTTTTCCCATGAAGTTAGTGTTTACCTATGAATTGTCCATGTGGATTAAGAATGTATAAGTGTCAGCGCGAAATGTCAAGGCTGAAAGCCTAGCCACAAGAGAAGGAAAACTTATACGAAACCCTGTGCCAACCGGTCTGGCCAGCGTGACACAGCAGGCTAATTACCCCGAAGGTACCCCGAAGGTGCCCCGGAGGCCCTATTCAAGAGTGGGTCATGTTTGAGTTGTAGTAGTAGTATGAATTAGGCTCTTAAGTAAGTACAAATAAAGACGGATTTACTAGCTAAAAATTATACCACTGACTGGCTGACATTAACTGAGTAAATTAAATAAAAAATCAGGGAAATTAAAGGTCTCACCCCTTTACTAGATGAGGCCTGAATCTGAATACTACTAGGTACTCTTACCAGCATCGAAGCTTCTCCATCGTTGCCACCTGCAACTGGCACCTCGCTTCTCACAAATGGCCAAAATTCCGACTGAGGCATCAACTTGTAGATCAAGAAGACGCAGAAAAATAACCAAAAATTGTAATTTTACTATACAAACAAAAGTAAATTAAAAATAAGTAAATGAAAATTTTCATAAACACACAGTTAAATTCGGACACTTGAAACGTCAAAATTCACTGTACAAATCTCTGTAGTCTTGTGCCAGTTTGATTAATAAAACCTCTTTTCAATTCAACAATTCAAACAATTCAAGAAGCTGTTGCAATTATAAGAAGAGCTAGAAAGAATTGGCATAGGACTAGATATCCTGAAGTCAAGAAGATCTGCAACAAACTAACTGCAGAACTAAAAAAACTGCTAAACAGCCACAGGAATGAAGGCATCTCAACCCACCTCAAAAACCTGGATGCAACTGCTGCAACAGACTATTCTCTCTGGAAAGCAGTTAGTAAACTAAAAACACCCACTCCCTTTCAAGCTCCTCTACGAATAGAAGACGGCAGCTGGGCAAAGAGCGACTTAGAGAAAGCAAACTTATTCGCAGAACACCTAAAAATGTCTTCACACCAACTCCAGACACAAGCACTAAAACATCTATGGTCAAAGAAAAACTAAACGAAGTTTACCAACTCGACCCGCCCATCAACAAAACGTCAAAGAAAGAAATATTTGGCGTCATCAGACAGCTGAATCTGAACAAGGCTCCAGGATATGACTTAATAACACCGAAAATTCTGAGGGAGTTACCAGAAAAGGCCATTACCTTCCTAACTTATCTATCTGCCTCGTTGGTCTAGTGGTTAGATGTGCCGCCTTTGGATCAACGGGTCCCGGGTTCGATTCCGGGGTCGGGCAAGTGTCGTTGTCTAAACCAGAGGCACTGGCTCGGAGTCTGGGTGTCATTTCTATCTATAATATGTATGTATTTACAAAAAAAATGTATATAAGTAGTTTATCATCCATCTCGTTACCATAACACAAGCATTAAGTTGCTTAGCTTGGGACGAGATGGCGTTGTGTGATATGTCCAAGGATATTTATTTATATTTATTTATTATTTAATGCTATCCTACGCAGAGGCTTCATACCGCCGCAATGGAAAGTGGCAGAAATTATTCTCATAATAAAACCAGGAAAAAGCCCTGACGATGTTAAGTCTTATCGTCCAATTAGCCTATTACCCGTGACATCTAAACTCTTCGAGATCATCTTCCATAAGAGACTCCTGCCTGAAATTGAAAAAGCAAAGCTTCTACCTGACCATCAATTCGGGTTTCGAGTTGCTCATAGTACCATAGAACAAGTACATAGCTAGTAGAAAAAAATGGATCTCTTATCGGTACATTTGCTGATGACACGGCCATTCTTGCATCAAGTAATGATCCTAGCAGAGCCTCAGAAGTTCTACAAAAAGGTCTCAATGATATATCAGACTGGCTGAAGGACTGGCGTATAAAAGCCAATGAAGCCAAATCAATAAATGTCTGTTTTAGCCTCAGGCATGGTGAATGTCCCCCCGTAAAACTCAATGGAGTACAGATACCTCAATCAGACCATGCTCGCTATCTTGGCATCTACCTGGATATAAGACTCACATGGAGGAAACACATATTTACAAAAAGGAAGGCTCTTAGCCTACAATCAAGAAAAATGTTCTGGCTTCTGGGAAGGGGACCCCAAGTCACACTGGAAAACAAACTACTCCTTTACAAGACCATCCTTAAACCAATATGGTCGTATGGACTGCAATTATGGGGTACTGCCGCAAATTCTAACCTGGAAATACTGCAGAGATTCCAATCTAAAACACTCCGCATGATTGCAAATGCACCTTGGTACATCACCAATGAAGCAATACACCTTGATCTGAAACCTAAGGGTTATCTTAATTCCACAATTGGATGAACCCAAAATAATAATAAAACGATTAATTTTATACCATTTCATTTCAATACCAAGTTATTGCTTGTTTGGTGACCTTCCTTCACTGACCTCTCTGTCAGTCAGTTGTATTGCTGGTCGTAAACTTGTAAGCAAAAACCTAAATGAAGAAGAAGAACCTGAAGAATCCCATCTGTCAGACAGAAAAACCTCATCCGTGATCCGGTCATCGTCCATCTCAAAGTAAAGAATTTAATATTACGAATTTAGCTTTTCTCGTATTTATCGGCAGTAATTAATTCAAGAATACTATTTAAAATTGTGTCATTTTGTGTGTTAAAAGTTATCAGCAAATAGTTACATTCGCGGTAAGTTTATGTGAATTTTTAGTTGTAGGCTCAATTTAAAATTTGCTTTCGTTTAGCGACTAAGCGGACGTGGACGTAAATGATTAGATTTGATTACCTTACCCAAAACTCACATTATTAATTAGCTGTAAATCTTCTTGCGTCCAAGGAAATATTCAAATAGTTATGAGCCAAATCTATAGCGATCCTAAAATGATGACATAGTTTAAATGTTAGATATATCGGTCACTTGATTCGGTACTCGTAATATTATAAATATTTGAGAAACTGACAAAATACTATATTTTTAGTCAGCCCTTGTTAGCCATATAATATTTAGTTGTCTATCCTGCAGTTATTGATTTCCTTTTGGCCCCATTTGCTGATTTCTGATCTGAACCATTTCTTTTTTCCATCACTTAAGCCCATAAGATGTGTTCAGTTTGGGAACCTCCAATTACTAGAAGAGAAAATAAGCTACTGTGCCATACTGAACTTTCCCTTTCCTTAAGGCTAGATATTTAGTCAGCTTCTACAACCTCCTTACTATTAAATGGGTGGTGAGACTATGTTTACTTAATTTGTTACTACATGGTCAATATAATCTATAGTGGTTACTGCCTATTTGGTATTGTATTTTTTGCACAAATTATTTTTAGATGAATAAAGTAAACATTATTTACATATAGTCTAGCTCACCAATATAGCTATGCAACAAGTTTTGGGTTTCAAAATGGGAGTGCCATCTTAATTAAAAGCAATAGCTTTCCTTTATTTCCCTCTATGATTTGTGTCATTTACAGGTTGAATTAATGATGACAATAAATGTCTCCTTTAGTATATCACTCAATTGATCTCATTTAGATCTCTATTAGTTGAACTTGAGAGGATAATGTTTAAATCTTCCAAAAACTACACACTTCTTGTGACTTTACTTTGTTCCAATAACTTTCCAATTATGTAAATTATAAATGTTCATTAGGATTCACACAAATGTGACATCTGAGAAAGTGTTAGAACTCCTTTGAGCAAGGGATGATATAACATTTATGCATGTGGCATCATAACTGAGGATTTTCTAATTTTGATTTTATTAATTACTTTGAAAGATGATGATGATGAGTTCAGCCTTCTGAACTTAATAACCACTTTTATGGTTGTACCTACATGTTTTAATTTAAATTTTTAGGTAATTCCTCTGGGTTTTATTATAGGTACAATGATGCAGATACACACGTAATGGTTATAAATTTGGTCACAATCATATAAATCTGCAATGGATCTCCAAATTCCACTAAGCGATAGCGATGTCAAACCAATGGAAAAATGGAGCTTAAAAAAAGACACATCTATTATAATAAATGATCAGAGTCCAAATGTGTCCCATAGAAAAATAATAAGAGTGAGTCATTGTGATATTCTATCCTAACTCAAACATTACCACACTGTCATTAAACTTACATACACTTAATTTTTGGAAACCTAGAGATTATTTGATTTGCTTAGTGGAATGGTTTGCATCAACCAAAATTTAACAAATTTTTATTAACCAAAATAAACTACAGTTTTTCATGGTGGGTCTTCTCTGTAAAACAGCATGTGATGCAGTAGAATTTTCATAATTTGTTCTGCTCTGGTTTGACAGAGTTTCAGTAAGAAAATGATTGGAACAAACTAAAAGGACATCACATGTTTCATGGACATGTTTTCTTTTCCAGAGATGGAACAGACTCTCAAGGCTACAACGGTCTATAGTTTATGCCATAGTTGTAGTTACAGGAACTATGGTGTTGTTATTATATGCCTCGAGAGCTGCTGTTGATGATGTAAATAGAGAAACCCTCGGTGATATTGTTCAAGTAAGTTTGATTATAAACTTTTTGGTTATACTTGAAAGTTTGATTATAAACTTTTTGGTTATACTTGAAAGTTTGATTATAAACCACTGAAGTATGGTTGTGCAAATGGATATTTTACTACTAATTAATAGTGGACTGTCCTGGCTTTGCATGGCCAGACATATTAATCTTTTCTTTTTCATAGTAATATTCGTAGCCTGTGTTAATGAGAGATAATGTACCATTCTAATGTAAAAAGATTTTTTTTAATCGGTTCATTAGTTTTCTAGTCCATTCAATGCAAACAAACAGACAAATGTTTCTTCTTTTTATTATTTACTTTATTATAGTAAAATATTTGTGATCATACTTATTTATTTGGGATTACTACTACTCAGGCCATAAATTACCCAATGCTGAGTCGGGCCACCCCCTTTACATGGTGGGTAATTAGCCTACTGTGCCACGCTGACCATACGGGTTGGCTTGGGTTCATTTCAAGTTTTCCTTCTCTTGCGGTTGGGTTTTAGGCATTGTCATTTCCTTTTGTCGTCTCTTACGACACCCTCAGGATGGAACTGGGTGGTGACACTGTGTATTCTAAATCCGTCACCACATGGAAACTACGAGACGAGAGATGGCAACAACTCCGTGTAAATAATGATAGTTAGTCAAATCGGGTTAAACTGGTATTAAATTTGAACTAGGGTCTGTACTTTCTATTCTACTCAAATTATTCGCATTGATTTGTTTATTAAAAACTTAACTGTATTATCTAGCCCATTAACACGGAAGTACCGCGTTAACGAGTAGATAAGACATCGATTGCTTGTATGCGTGCGATACGCGCGGGGCAAACAGTAAGTGTGTAGACTGCTGTTTTAGATAGTATTTAACGTATCCGACTTGTAAATACACACCGATAAGCATATTCTTAGCCTCTGACAAAAAGGAGGGTTGTAAGTCTTACGTGTGTACTTCGATGGTTTATTTTTTACTAGCGACCCGCCCCGGCTTCGCACGGGTGCAATTATATTATACCTATAAACGTTCCTCTTGAATTACTCTATCTATTAAAAAAAACCGCTTCAAAATGCGTTGCGTAGTTTTAAAGATTTATGCATACATAGGGACGGACAGAAAAATGCGACTTTATTTTATACTATGTGATTTGAACAAAAAGAACAGGACCCTTGGACGGGTCTCTAAAAGTGAAGCAGTCAGCACGGTCCCAAACTGGCTATTATCGACGTACCCATCCGACACGATGAAACTACTTGATTTAAAATACTACTACTCAGCCCATTAGTCGATCAACTGTTGAGACGGCCTCCTCCAGTTTCATGGAGGGTAATTAGCCTACTATGTCACGTATGCAAGACAGGTTGGCACAGGGTTTCGTACCAAGTTTTCCTTCTCTTGCGGCTATGTTATCGGCCTTGACAAATGTCAAAGGAAATAATTTTGTCGGGTCTTACGACACCCTTAGGATAATCTATTAATACAAAAGTCATTGTAAAAAAAACTACTTGTTAAGTGGATTTCTTTTTGACGCAAAAATTTGAACTCATGTTTGTTGGTTATTGGGAACGGGCTTGAACTCCGTGCGGGCAAAGTAACGGTCAGAAGTTAGTACACTAATATAATAACTTTTGTTAATAGGAACCTTTAAAAAACACATCTCTAGTCACTGAGTCTGCGGGAGATAATCCCAAAGAAGATGCTGTGGATCAAGAACTAAACGAAAAACCTATATTTATGGGTAAGCTTGAAACTTAAACCCTGACGAAAGAGTGGAGTATTGTATGTTTTATGCGCCTACTACTATTACTAATACTACTCAGCCCATAAATTACCCACTACTGAGTCAGGACTCCTCCCTCCTAGGTTTTCAGCCTTGTCATTTCCTTTTGTCGGCTCTTACGACACCCTGAGGATGGGGTGGCATGGGGTGACCCTATTCTAAATCCGTCACCACACGGATGACGGCCTCCTCCAATTGGTTGGCACAAGGTTTCTTGTCAAGTTTTCCTTCTTTGTTAGGTTAGGTTAGCTACCTTTGGCCCCCAGGGTCACGGAGCATGCTCCCGCAATGGGAGTGAATCCCGTGGCCCCGGTTTGGGCAGTCGAGGATCGCCGTCGGTTTTAGTGGGTAGGTCGGGCGCAATCTACCATCGGAGTCCCACATACCCCGGCCAGTCCCAAACGGCTGTGGGATCCAGGAGGAGGATATCCAGGAGGATATCCGACGTACGTGGGAAACAAATGTCTGGCCATGCCGCCTCCGCCGGGCCCCGGCAGGAGGGGTAAACCCAAAAAGTGCTGGCTTGACGTCGTAAAGGGCGATATGCGTACCAATGGGGATGCTGAAGACCGTGCGAAGTGGAGAAGAAAAAGTGGGAAATGAGAGTTTGGGCTGCAACCGGGATACATCGCAAAGATGATGATGATGAATATGTTAGCTACCTACTCTGTAGTACATTAATTCTCAATTTCAGGGCCAAGGAATTCTCGCCAATACGCGGTTGTGGAGAGCTTCAAACACGCCTGGCGTGGCTACAAGGAGTACGCTTGGGGTCACGACAATTTGAAGCCAGTTACGGGCATGCCCTTTGACTGGTTCTCTCTGGGACTGACTATAGTTGATAGTCTTGATACTGCTTACATTATGGGATTAACGGAGGGTATGTTTACGTCGCTAGCTCTAGTAGTACATCAAATATACATGTGCGCCGACTCCCAGCAAAACCGGTTGCGAGAAACAAAAATCGATCTGAGTTTGCAGCTAACTCCTATTTCATTTCGCCACAAGTTTGCGGCTCACTCACTCGGCTGCAAACTATTTGCCTACTGGGGACACAGCCTTAGACATTGATGTGTGATTACGTTTTTTATCAAAAAATGTTTTATCTTTGTGCATAGTGTCTGTATTGCAATTGCATTTGTCATAACCGGTTAAATATTATTTACAGAATTTGAAGAAGGAAAACAGTGGGTTAAAGACGATCTTGTATTTACGAAGAATAAAGACGTAAACTTCTTTGAAGTAACTATACGAGTTCTTGGAGGGCTCCTTACATGCTACCATTTCACGCAAGACGACATGTTTCTTAATAAAGCTGTGAGTACATGGAACTACAGTTGTGTAAAGCGTGTGAGAGAAATATATGGCGGGATGTTATTGCCCCGCCGCACATGCTCACACTCGCATTGGCTGTCACGCGCCGCGTGCGAGGAGCAAATGCGGATCTTGGTACTTCGCCATAGGCTTTAAATACTGCCACTCGCACGCGGCTCGTGACAGCCAATGCGAGTCTGAGCATGTGCGGCGGGGCTAAGAATAGGTACAACGCAGACACCATCCACTGACTCTCAGCAGTAAAATTATGAGTTTTTGTTAAGTTACTGCGGCACATTGGCGGTAGATTAGTTTCTGTGTTTAATAATGAACATTGCACTGCGCATAATTGCGAATGAGTGAAAAACTAAATAAAGCATGTTAATAGCGATATTCCCTCCCACGCCATAGATTCGCAGGTAATACGCCTCGTCACAACGATGTCGGCCAGACATTAAAATCAATTTGCGTGTAAAAAAGTTAAAAATAAATATATTTTGTCTATTGCAGACTGACTTGGGAGATCGGCTCATGGCAGCATTCAAGTCTCCATCGGGTATTCCATATTCGGATGTCAATTTGAATACGAAGATCGCGCATGCTCCAGAATGGTCTCGGTACAGCACCACGGCTGAAGTGACCACTGTCCAATTAGAGTTCAGAGATCTCTCGCGAGCCAGCAAAAATCCAGTTTTTGAGGTAATTTCATTTCCGCCACGCTACGTTTGCAGCGCTGGCGTTTTATTCATGAAGTTTGGTATAAATTTTAAGTATGTTACAACAATGATGTTACAAGTAAAAAGGTGTAGATAGGTTATAAGCGGTCAGCAAGCGGCACGTTAAAAGTAGGCTAATTAGCAAACCCGACCTCAGTGTTGCAGTCAACAGATGCACGTCAAGAGCTGTGTGTAAAAAGTGCTATAAAACAATTGAAAATGCCGTCGTGTGTTATGAGATATTGCACAAACTACTCTAACAAAACTTCTAAAAGTCAAGGAATCACTTATAATTCGTAACTATCACTATTTCTGTAATATAATTAATATTTTTTACAAATTAAAATGTTATTCGTAAAATATGGCGGTAAAAATCAATGAGTGGAACAAAAGTATCCTCATTACCAAGTGCAAAAGAGATAGATGTCATTACGCGTCACAGACTTGTCAAAATGTTATGTCTGATTTAATTAATCTATATTGTTTCTAGTGCATGTGACGACGCATCACAACAAATTATATTTGTCTCTATTTAGCACGTGATTATTAAATCATACCATCCTACTTTCACGACTCATCTAAAGCAGTGTGCATATTGCATATTAAGTTAACTATGTGTGCGTTGGCTTGCCATTTTTATAGATCGAATGTTGTACAGGTAACGTATCTACACCTTTTATTTGTAACATCATTGATGTTACAAAATGATTCCAATCGCTGTTTTGGTGATCGACAACAAAGATCAATGATGAGCGGTCATATAAATTATGGAATCTGCTACCAAATGGCTTCGATGGTTCGCCACTATAATATTTTTGAACAGAACATAACAGACAAGAACACTATATAGAGGCTTACAAAAACCATAAAGAATTCTTCCATATCGTTCATCCTCGTGGTGACAGATTCAGAATACATAATGTCAGCCATTCTGTTGAAATTAAACATTTTTTAACTGATTTATCGCGTGTGTATTACATTATTTAATTCCCGACGCGACGTATTAGGATCCTGTGATTTGCCTCTGGACACAGTGAGCGATTTCTGCGTGCACAGGGAACGTTATCAATAAAACAAAATTGTAGTCGGTAGATTTCAACTGTTTCTTCGTACTTTCCTCTCTTCTGACTGCCTCGTTGGTCTAGTGGTTAGATGTGCCGCCTTTGGATCAACGTGTCCCGTGTTCGATTCCGGGGTCGGGCAAGCGTCTTTGTCTAAACCAGAGGCACTGGCTCGGAGTCTGGGTGTCATTTCTATCTATAATTATGTATGTATTTACAAAAAAAATATGTATTTATGTAGTTTATCATCCATCTCGTTACTTTAACACAAGCATTAAGTTGCTTAGCTTGGGACGAGATGGCGTTGTGTGAAATGTCCAAGGATATTTATTTATTTACTTTTGAAGACAACTGTCATCTAGTCTCTCCCTCAACCACGACTGCTGCAAAGCATTCGAGCCGTTGGGAATTAAATAATGGTATTATAACGCGATAAATCCGTTAAAAAGTGATTAATTTCAATGAGTAATAATGGCGAAAATAAGAAACCAAAGTACCGTATATATTTATATATATATATATATATTCATAAATTTTAAATTTCAATTATTAAATAAAACATTCAGGATGCGGCAGCAGCGGTGTCGGAGAAAATACATCATTTGACAAAGAAACATGGTCTCGTCCCAATATTTATAAGTCCGAACACTGGACAATTCGTTCCTCATACTACTATCACGCTGGGAGCGAGAGGCGACAGCTACTACGAGTATCTACTGAAACAATGGCTGCAGACGGGAAAGACTGTTAGCTAGTAAGTTAAATTGAGTGGCTGGTTCGCTTATACATCGTGAATTTCTTTTTGTACGACCCACAGAAAGCGTTGAAAATACTTTCAAGATAGTGTAAATAGGTGTTTTTTTTACTATACTGATATTAAATTTACAATAGTATTTTAGGAAAGATTCTCAAAAATTTGAGTGATTTCACAAACTTTTCACAGTTAAAGTGCTATATGCGAAATACTTCTCTAAAATACCTTGGAAAGATACTTTCACGGTTGCGAACTTCCATAGCCGAATTTTTTATTTCTTATAGTATTTGAACTTTATATCAATGGAAATAATAAAATATTTCTTTCCAGTTTACTAGACGACTATCTGACGGCGATTGAGGGTGTTCGAGAATATCTAGCGAAACGGTCGTCGCCCAATAAACTACTGTTCATTGGCGAGCTCTCGGCTGGATCTGAGGTACTAATAAGTGGCTCAACATGTCAATATAGTATACTACTACTCAGCACACAAACGGCCCACTGCTGAGTCAGGCCTCCTCCCGTTACAGGGAGGGCCATTAGCCTACTGTGCCTCTGGCCAGACAGGTTAGCACAGTGGTCCGGGGCGCAGTCAGCACGGCGGCGCCCATGGCGGTTGACGCGGGCCCTACTTTCCGGGCCGCTCCCGCCGGGACATAGGCCGAGTCCGGCCGCAGATCCCGGGGCAGGGCACGGGGATGCCCTCGCCCCACTTGGGATCTGTGGAGATGCGACGTCCTGTTGGGTGCTCACGACAGGACGTCGATTGCTCGTTCAGCGAGCCTGAGGTGGGGAGGTGGGCCTCCTTGTCTGCGGCGGCGTGTTTCTGCACTAGATCCCACAATGCCGCAACAGGACGCGTGTTGGAGCACTCCGGGGATGTTTAGTGGGTAGGCCCCCACTCTGGGGGATAGTCCATAAAGGATATTAACCCGGGCGAACAAAAAAAAAAAGGGTTTCGAGTCAAGTTTTCCTTCTCTTACGGCTAGGTTTTCGGCCTTGTCATTTCCTTTTCTCGACTCTTACGCCACCCTCGAGATGAAATAGGGTGCTGACACTTAGTATTCTAAATCTGTGACCAGACGGGCGTATAGTATATATATCCGTATGTAACCGTAATCCATAGGTCGCTGGTTCAATCCGGCTCGAAGGACCTCAGTATGTTCGAGAATAGTTGGAGGATTTTGAGAAAAACTCAGGATTAAGTTGTGCTTCATAAACTCGTGTATTGTTCCCAAAAAGACGTACAGAAAAGTGGGGCGCGAACATGACACTTAAAACTTAATAAGGCTATCGGGCGCGCCGGGAGTCGTTGCTCTGACGAGAACGGTAGGAGCCCGAACAATTTCCATTCACATTTCTACCATACAACGACCGAGACAATAATATTATTTATTTCGCTCTGTGGAAAGAAACTATTGGTTGGCGGACGGACGTCCATCATCATCATTTGCGCCCATAAACAACCCACAGCTGAGTCGGATCTCCTCCAACTTTATGGGACCGGCCGGATAGATTGGTACAGGGTTTGAATCAAGTTTTCCTTCTATCGAGATGCTAAGATATTTGCTTCTTACGATGCTCGCATCCTTAGAATAGAATGAGTTGGAGACTTATAATATTGATTGTAATATTTTTCAGGCTTTCAACCCAAAGATGGACCACTTAACATGCTTTTTGCCAGGCACGTTGGCACTGGGCCACTTCAATGGGCTACCTGACTGGCATATGAAGATGGCAGAAGAACTTATGTATACTTGCTACCTTACGTACGCCGCTCACCCAACTTTCTTGGCACCAGAGATCACTCACTTCAATCTAGTATGTACAGTGATATCTTAACGTTGTATATATATACTACTACTCAGCTCATAAATTATCCAGTGCTGAGTCGGTTCTCCTACCATCACAGAGAGGGTAATTAGCCTACTGTGCCACGCTGGCCAGACCGGTTGGCACAGGGTGTCGTTTCAAGTTTTCCTTCTCTTGCGGCTAGGTTTTCGCCCTTGTCATTTCGTTTTGTCACCCTCAGGATGGAATGGGGTGGTGACACTATGTATTCTAAATGCGACGGAGGCGGTGCATACCCGCCCGCTTCCTCGGAGCTCGCGCGCGTACTGTTTTTATTTCCTACTTTCGTATTTTCAGGCGAGCGCCACAGACGACATGTACACAAAAACGGCAGACGCCCACAGCTTACTGCGACCGGAGTTTGTTGAGAGTTTGTGGTATATGTACCAGATTACCGGTAACACCACTTACCAGGACTGGGGGTGGCAGATATTTCAGGTAATATTTATATTTAAACAACCATTTGAAGTCAGTGTCTTGGATATACCTATATCATAATAAACATCGGTGTCAATTTAAGTTGGCACCGACTCGCAAACAACTAGTGAGTCGTCCAAAGCTACCCAAATTAGCTTTCGACAAATGTACGTTGTTCACTTATCTCGAGTTTCATAACAAACTACTGAACCGATTTCGATAAAAGTAGGACCAATCTGAAGACCCGAGGAGCAATCGAGAGAAACATAATTTCCCAAAAGGTTTACAAATGACGAGGTTATTTCGTAACTCACGTACGAAAATAAAAACTTACAGTCTAATTGATAACGTAGAGGACGTTTTGGAATGGTAGAAAAGATGTTGATTTTAAAAAAAACATTTCGGCCCATAACTTTCCATTGCCATGCCTTAGTTAGGCCTCGGATTAGTCATCTGGCTTGTGTTCGGGTTGGTACAGGGTTTAATATTGAGATTTCATCTCTATGAGCCAGACCTTCTCGCGAAAATACACGTTTTATGGGTTAAATGTTGGTCTAAGCTCACAATCACACGACAGCGTACTGAGTGAAACTTCATCCAAACTTTTCCCAGCTTCATGGTGGTCTAATTTCGCTAACTACAGTCCTTGCCAATCTTTATGGCCGCTCTGAATGTAGCCGTGGGTACCAACTTGCGCATCGTACATTTTATAACCAATACGAATGTAGCTCACTCACACTAACACGTGGGTGGCGAGGACGCCCGCCCCACGTACGTCCCGCTGATACCTGATATTGTGTTGTGCGCAGCGTAATGCCGCTACATTCAGAGCGGCCATAAAGTTTGGCGAGGACTGTACCAGAATATGCGCGGTGCGATTACCGTATGCCTCAGCGCAGCGCCCGGTAATTAGCTACCTGTATCGACTAATATTACATATGATGGACACCCAACATCCATCAGAGCTTAACCTGCAGATCGATTGTGTTTCGGACTGTTCGCTAAGCTACGGCCTCTGCTTGCCGTGGGAAAGATGAAGTGATAATAATGTCCCAAAATTTATAACACAGTACACCACTGCTTGAATCCAACTCAATAACGTATGTCCCTGTTCTCCTATGTACATATATTACTTAGTAGTAATATATGTACATAGGAGAACCCACTGCTGAGTCAGACCTCCTCCCTTTACATGGAGAGTACATGCATTGGATCTGCCAAACTAAACTCCCCACCTCATAAACAAGGTTGTGTATGAATACATCTAAGCTAAAACTTCCGTTGCAGGGATTCGAGAAATACGCCAAAGTGCCGAACGGCTATTCGTCTCTTGCGAATGTGAAATCTGAAAAGCCTGTACAAAGGGACATGATGGAGTCATTTTTTCTGTCTGAAACACTTAAGTACTTGTACCTACTGTTCAGTGACGACCGACACATCATCGATATTAGCAAATACGTCGTCAACTCTGAAGCTCATCCCTTGCCTATACGCAAGAACTAGTTGGACCTGTTCTGTGCCAATTTGTGTGACGGAATACGAGATATCTTTAAGGTATAGTCTCAAGTACAGTACATTTTAAAATCCAGTGTAACGCGAGATATTGTTATGTTCAATGGCAATCAGCGAAAAAGTTTTGTAGCTCTTAATAGGGTTATTGCGTACAATTTTCCGTGTTTACAGTTTTAAGCGACTGAGGATATTTTATATAAATACTAAAATTTGTCATATCTCCATATCGATATTATAAATTAATTTGATATTACCATAAAATAGCGACTAGGTAGCTAACGTTAATCAGTCTGTGGATGATTACTTATTTCTGCAATCTGTATTATGTTCATTATAAAGTAATATCAGTATAATAATATATAATAATAAGATAGGCATTGATTATCCTGTAAATATGACATGCCTATTATATTTGAGGACTGAAATAATACGTCCATTCTACTCTTGGTAGGTAACATTTATTGTATGGCCAAATTTGCAACGTTCACTCCGCACTTTCGTTAGTGGATTTTTTTCTCCCTATCTATGCATGAGAACTATTGTTACGACTTTCATTGTTTTTGGTTTGACTAGTACAACATTTGGAATGGTTTATTATTTACTTGTCGTACGTGAAATATACGTAAAAGTTGTAAATCGTCGTTGTTGCTTTAGGGTCCTGAGTTAACGCTAATGCCTCGCCGCCTTGACAAGTGTACCAAATTACTGTTTGCCTACTACTTTGGCACTAATGGTCTTGTATTCCATACCAAGAGCATGGTTCGGTGAACTTCATATGTTATTGACATTCAATGATAAAAATTTAACTTCCCACTTATAGTTTAGTATTAAAAATACCCGCTGACAATGGTAGACGCTAGAAATTGATTTAAACATTTTGATTTCTATGCCATTCAAATTTTTACTTACTTGAAATGTATCTGTTATACTCTTTCTAACCAGAATAATAATAGTCTCACTGATTTTTGGCGCAAGATAGAAACACTATTCTACCAGATACACTCTCATCAGTGAATGAGTACAATACATTGACCTCAATGTATGGTACTTGTGAGTTTTGATTTTAGTGTAGAGTTATTGTTTTTTTTTTACTATTGTTAGACCAGTCGCAGAGTGTAACTTTGTTGTCGTCTACTCAATCGCATTAGTGCTATGGCTTTATTTGTATGAAAATTTTAAAGAAAACGCCTCGTAGTTCCAAATTTTTGCAAAGCCACATAGTTTGCCGTTACGGTTCCGCAGTCGAGTAGATAAAAAAACTCGCACTCAACACTCTATACCTTTTTCATACTCAAGCTCAGTCATAATTGTGGTGTTTTACCTATTTAGTTAATATTCTAGTGTTCATGTCTGTTTATTGTCTAGTATAATCAAATTATACGATGTTTTTTCATGAGAGAATCTCGTTAAAAGTAGAGTTCTGTAATTCAATTGCCAGTTATAGATATGTATGTCGATTGATTCTAATATTATTGTAACTTATTTTATAAAGTACCTATTTATTCTATAATGGGTAGTTAGTGTTATGTGACAGTTGAAAATGCGTACCGTATTCCTGAAAAAATATAGAAGTCCGTCGCTCAAGAAAATTTGATGGTAAACGACTAGAAGTTTTAAGGTAAAATCAAATTATACTATTTCTAGAAAAAACAGTATTTTGATGAGCATTTTCGTTATAAGTTTGTCCTGACGTACATAATTAATTATATTTTGATAATTTATCCATAGTGTATTGAGTTTTAATGTGTGTGTGTAGCGTAACGCATGGAAAATGACTGTAGGTACATACATGTTTTTAGGATACAGACGGAACTGGCTGTGAATGAAAATAGCTAATTATTGTTACTACCTAAATTATTTTTTATTATTCCGTCTTTGCTTCTCGATTCTAACTCTACATAAAGAGAACAAGGTTGAATCATTTTTACTTACGTATATATTATTATATATTTTATCTTTATATATCTTGAAAGAAAACCGTAACATTATCTGTCAGTTTGGGCATTAGTGGGTGATTTGGGGCGCTATTCTCATTATTAATTGGCCCCCGGTTAACCTACAACGGACCAATGATGGTGATCCCACAAACAAATTAAAAGAGATCAGTAAAACATCATAGTCACAATAGAACCAGTAACACTGGGGATACCCCAATTTAGCAGCTTTCGGTTGTCATTTTTCATATACTGTGAGTATATGAAAAATGCTTTTCACTCACATTTTGTTCTCGTTACGTCAATATTCCATATTTAAATTTCTCTTACCTTAGACGAATTGTCTAAAAACAATATGATATTAGACCTTATTAAACATACCTATGCCCCACTTTTGAGACGCACGTATGACTCGCATTTTTAGTCGATAACTACTGCTAAGTTGGATTTTATAAATAAGTTAATCAAAACATCTCATATTTTTTTGAAATTTAGACGAATGTTTTAATCTTGTGATTACGTGAATATAACTTGCTAGAATGTACAGTTTACGTTAAAATAACTTATATGAATTAGATTTTTTTTTAAATAATACATTCACGTAATCAAATTATTAGAGAATTTACTGTTATACCATGGTTGTTTTAATCGATGTTGTACATATTTCTACATTTATTGTTACTTTATTGCAATGTATTAGGTGTAATGCGAAGTTTATTTTTCGCCATATAATTGTATACCAAAAATAATTTACTTGAATTATTGTTTATTTGTCAATGCTGCAGTCCTTGATGTAGCTACGTTCAGTTCTAAGGATGTTGATGTGATGTTGATATGATGTGGGCGTATTATTATAATTTAGTTACCAAAATATTAGCTCTGAGACTGCAATGGTTCTTACTTAGAGCTTAATGTCCTCGTAACATGAATCGGCTCAATTTGTTATTTAACATATTAGTTGAGTCTCTATGTATAGTGTAGACATACTTCATTCTAGTTAATAAATGTGTTTACATGGATGCATGTATATGTTTTCTAAGATAATATAGTAATCATTCATGTCAATAATATAAAAAAAATATTTCAGTTGTAACATTCCTACGAATTCACAGGAGTCAAGACTAACATACATTTTTGTCTCGATAACAAAACGTATGATCGATTTATTTTTATTTCTGCCATACCTAATAGTTTCTCGATTCGACAATAGTCCATTTTGAAATATAAACCAGCTGATTTATATTAATTACGAAGGTTAAACCTTCATTGTTTATGCGTCTAGATAATTCAGTTGATATTATATTTATTACGGTTCCTAGAAGTCACCGTCTTGCAGGTTGTACGCAGCAATTTTCCATACATTGTTGTCTGTTTTATTTTGTTGTTTCGGCCGGTTAACAATTTGCAGCAATTCTATCGCGTTTTTGAGCAATACATAATAGCATGTACTTCTTTGATGGGTTAATAAATAAATTGAATGGGTGATTGCTTGGGTACCAGTTAGTCCTTGGATATAGATGATATTCATTTTTATTTATTTGCTCATAACATGTGTTGCAATAGGTGTCTTAGTACACATTCTACAAAAACAATATACCCGGTATTAGAGGGCACATCATACTAGAGATGTACTCTCTTTATAAAAAACCCTCTGCTGTTATGAACAGAGCACAAAAACGCAATAAATGTTATGGTATTATTGTCGAACTTAATTATTTATACATTTGTTATATATTTTGTAGTCTCTACAAGACGTTTATTAGTAACAAACTCTTTAAATGTAAGGATTTTATATGAAATATAGGAACACATATATAATATTATCAGTATGCATTTATGTACTAATATAGCTTGTGTATGTGCTAAATAGTGATTTTAATAAATGTCCTAGGCTAATTCAATATTTGTTTCCGTTTTCCACACTTTTAAAAATAAAACTTGTGAGCAAATATATTTGTTTTTATTATCCTTCAAAAACTAGTACAATATTCTCTTTCAAAAATAGATTATAATATATAAATCTAGTTTGTAATACTACATCAAGTAGGTACTGGCCGCTTGCATGGACAGCGACTTGTAACTCAACTGACGATAACTAAACTAAAAATAAAGCTATAAATGTTTACTCATGGTAAACGTTAAATATTAAAAATAGTCGCACTGGGTCGAAGGTGAATACGAATACAAGCACCAGTGGTTCGCGACTATGGAATGAAGTCGTGTATTACCAAGTACTACTAGTTACAGCTGTCTAACATCTAAATATAGTTATCGCGACCGAGTCATAGAATGTGTGTATACCTATTAAATATTTAGTTACTAATTGGCACAGTATAGCGGTTATACAAACTAATAAATGAGCTGCCTACTTAGTAAGGTATAGCTAGTAAGGTAGTAAGTAAATGTTCGATACAGAGTGTACCAAACTGTCCGAAGAGCTAAACGAAAGGAGCAGTTCTGTGTTTATATTAATTTCTATTTTGTAGTACGTGGGAGAAACACGACGATTTGGTAACCTAATTTTTATATCGTAAAATGTTGTTTTTTATATTGTTTTGTAACATCGGAAATGTGCCTATCGTGAATATTGTCCTGCAACTTTCGTAATCTATGTGCCACAAAGATTTTCAGGTTCTACATGGTAATATTTCTCGTTATTGCTCATTTACCGTCGGTAATGAAAATTTTAAGGAAAATAAGTGGTTAATGTTTTCCTGAGATTTTAAACACAGCACCAAGCAAATCCTTTCGTTTTGGCTATACAGTGTATGTTACACCCCCATAGTTGTTTTTTAATCTTGAATGTTTACATCCGACACCCAGTTTATGACTAATGAGAAAAAATATTGAGACAAACAATCACAGCTATTAGTTCTTAAACAGTATTAACTATTTGTGCGACTCACATTTTTAAGACTATATAGCTTTCAATACAATAGGTATAAATTATCTAAAAATATCACTCTGACATCTTAAACTAGATAATATGTATGTATATCGCCCCTTTGCAAGAACGTGACATTCTAAAACTCACTAGGTTTCTTGTAGAAGCAAGATACCACTTTTCAACCATAAATAAGGTTTCAAATGAATCATTGTTTGGAGATGCCACATTGTTTTTGCAATAAAGCAATGTGTAGTCAATGTTGTAGTATCACAATTTGATTTCATATGGAACATTCTGGAATGCATTATTTAGCAAAATATGTTTGCTGGAAAATACATCTTATCATGAATAGAAAGAAATACAATGAAGATCAGTCAATACAATTTTTATAATTGTAAATATAAGTTAAACAAAATGTACAGTTGAGACTGGCCTATTTTATTTTTTACAACTTTAATAATACATTCGATTTCTTCATACTCTAATATATCTTTTAAGTATAATATATCTCTAAGAATACAGTTTGAGATTACGTTGACACTTATTAATACAAATTACAAAAAGATACGCATAGATCAGACAAGACAGGCTTCAGTTGGTCCAATTCAGCAATTTTGTGAAGCTAAATAGCAGAACTGACACATCCAGAAATAAATACCTGCACCCCAAAATGTACCTTACATGAGAACGCAGTCACAACACTGTAGAGTATAATAAAGGCAAGTTATACCACAGTCTTCTTGTTCCACATTAGATGTGTTAGACCTAGTTTTGTGTGGGGGTGGTGGTCGTAGGTACACACTGTCTACATTATCTGCAATCTTATCCTTATCTGACTTCTTGGTTTTCTGTTTATCATTTTCAAGGTAATCATCATCTTTATCTGTTTTAAATGCCTTCTCATTTGAATCTCCAGCAGGTTCCTTTAACAAAAGATCATTTTGTCATTTATAGATAGACTAGCGACCCGCCCCGGCTTCACACGGGTGTAATTATGCATGTATTATACTTATAAACCTTCCTCTTGAATCACTCTATCTATTAAAAAAAACCGCTACAAAATCCGTTGCGTAGTTTTCAAGATTTAAGCATACATAGGGACGGACAGATACAGGGACTTTGTTTTATACTATGTAGTGATAGATAAACTCCTTATGGTACACCAGAAAAATAGACAGAACACAAAAGCTCATGTAAAGTTTTGTGTCAATTGTGTGTGGCATATCTCCCAAACCCACTCATACATGTAGATTATTTATTTACAGGGATATACAAGTACAATATATTATTATTTCATGGGCATACGTAGCATGGAACCAGATGAAGACAATCTTGTAAAATTATTGATATGGTTCTTACTAGCCAGCCTACATTACATTACATTATTTAACCTACATGACCTTAGCATGTCATAATGCTAACAGATAGATTGGTGTAGGATGAAAAAGGTTATAACAAACGAATTAAATCTTCAATTTTATATCACTTCTCCATACTAAAACGTAGCTAAACCATGTGTAAAATATTGTGAAAATAAAATAAGCATAGTGTTATGAAAAATTTAGAATATAAAATGTCACCAACTCATACCATGTTGAGGGTGTTGAAAGTCAAAACGAACGTAAAAGGCATATCACCTAGCTTCTACAGAAGAGAAACTTGATACAAAACCCTGTGCCGACCCATCTTGCCATTGTAGTACAGTAGGAAATTGAAATTATAGGAGATCAGAGTCAGTAGTGGGTGATTTATTATTATCATAATAAATTGTATTTAGTAACTATGTAGTGCATAATAGTTGAATGTGGCTACTATATTAGTAAGTGTAATTGTGATGATGAGTCTTTAGAAATTAGAAGGAATTTATCAACATCAACTTGCAGGTTAATTCTATTCCAGATTCTACTACCATCTCAAAACAATAACAACATTAACATATACGTATAGAAATAATTTTAAATTATGGCAAAATGAGATTCTAAGAATACGTTTGAGCCTTTGCTCACCTTGTCAAGATCCAATGGAATATTTGCATCATCAACAGAGCAGTCATTTTCCAAACCAGAAAAGCTATTCTGCAGATCCAATTGGAAACTGTTTGGTGGCTTACAAATCTGGAATTATGAAGCATGGATTGACTGTTGTTTTAATAAAACACCCTTTTTAAATTAAACATGTCTAGTAATTCCTTACTAATGTTATAACTATACATATTTCTACAGAAATTGTCTTATGATTTATTTCTATAGTTGATGTTCCATAATTCCTTCTACTTTTTTCTAAAGTTGATAAGGAACCCTATGCATTGTGACACAGTTAAAATAGCATGCAGTAAGTGATGTGAACTTTTTAAATTGTCTGGAACACTTTGCAGTTAAAAATATTTTTTTATATTATTATTACAATGAAAAAAGAAATATAATTTTGAGTGTGAAATGCTGTGCACTTAATACTGCCAAGAGTACATACCACAGACCATACATCAAACAGATCATAGAATTTTAAATTTTAATGATGAGGACCTATGTGTTTTTACTCCTAAAGCATGATTATCGTAGTAACATTTTCAGAAAGCATACTGGAAACCCCCCACTGTCCTATCTGGCTACTGTGGTACAGTAGGCTCATTTCCCTCCATGTGATTGGGGAGAGCCAACCCTGCAGTGGGTCTTTTATGGGCTGATGATGATGCATTCTGTAGTTTTTGTTGTGGCTGATAATATAAACTGCCACTTACTTTACTGTCTTCTTTGTCATATTGGATAAATCCTTTCTTTTCTTCTGGATTTGATTCTCCACTATCTGTGGCTGCATCCGCTGTAGCTGCACCTGCTGTACCCGCAGTTGTCACTGTACTTATGGGCGGTTTGGGCAAGAGATCAGACTCCTCTTCTTTTTTCTTAAAGGGCTGATGTTCGGATGAATCACCAGACATGCTTAAGAAACGAATGATTGATATTAATTACAATATTTGACGAGACTACACTGTTGCACCTTGCGTCAACGACACTGGCAAACAGAGCTGGTATATCCAATATCACACCATGACATTCGCACTCGCGTAATAGTACTCTTTGCAAATGTAAACAAACTCGACAAATACTGTCTGTCTACGTGTTTATGAAAGGATGTATTATGCTATTATACCTTACTACTGCGGTTTCTATTTGTTCTCCAGACAGTCGACGCCATGTGCTTATGATTGTTTCAAAATTATTGTTTTCTTGCATCTCGCTGTGTCAACATAAACTGACCAAAAAGTTTACAGTTTTTACGAAATAAACGCCGTTTGTATTAATAAAAATATTAAGTTGCCATGCACACGTTCTGTTACCTTTAAACTACTAGTATTTATATGCTGAAAATAACGGTAGATTTAGCCAGGGATTTTTTAATACGAGCTCTAAACAAATTTAACGAAATACAAAACTTGTTTGACCTTCGTGATGTCACGCTTGTTTGTGCCAGCCAGCAGCTTTTTTAGTTTACTATGGTTACGTTTTATTACAGTAAGAATAAAACGTCAAATTGTTTTATTCCGAAGGAGTAAAAACTAAACGTAAGTTTGCGTTTAGTTTCGTTCTCCTACCCCAAGGAAAGGAGTTTCATTAGTTTTGGGTTTGAAAATGTCGAATAAAAAAAAGCTCTTTGAAAAGCAGCCGCTTTTTTATTTTTAATATTGTAATGGGTCGTATATTAAATTATGAAAGTATTAAATCTTGGTGACGTTAGCGACGAGGAAACTTCGTTACGCCAGTCGCAACCAGCGATCGTCCAACAGACTCAAACCCCAACTAATCACACTCTATCGATTTTATGTATTTTCGGTCTAAATACAAACAAATATCCATATGACAAATTATGACATGACTTTGATTGAGACTGATATTCTAGGCAACAATTACCTATTTTTTTTTTTGGTTTGGCGGTCTGACCGCACATCCCGCGTCCGGGGAGACTACGGGGTAGTGTGGGGCCCTCACCCACTAAAACAACCCGCCGTGCGCCGGACCACGGGTACCGCGTACGTTTCTACCGTGGTCCGCAGGCGGCAGCCCCATCGGGCACCCTCTCCCGTGCGACGCCCCGCGCACTTGGGCGTCACACCTTCGCGGTAGGCTATACGGGCGGACGGTGGGCTATCATGTCCCGCGACCCTGATGGAACCTTTGCCCGCGAGAGCCACATGTTGGACATCACATGTGCCCGCCTGGCCTGGCCACCCCTCCGCAGCTAGCGGCGGAAGCTCTGGCTTGCCGACCTGGCCGCCTTCCGCTACTAGCGGCAGCCCTGACCCGCCTGTATCGCGGCAGTTTCATTCTCTCGAGGCAACTCTGAGGACAGATCAGTCCCGGACGCAAAAACCACCACGCCTCCATGGGTAACCCTAAGGCCGTTTGTGCACCGCCGCCGTCACCGGGCTGTCACCGAGAACGAGATTATTTCGGACCGAGTCTAAGATGACGTGACGGCGATGACGCAAGAATCCCCGGCTTTGACAAAACTGCCATCGCGTGTTGTGATCTTCGTCAGGTGGCTCCTCCCAAACTGCTTAATTAACACTTTGACTCTAGATTTTGCTCGATTTCATCTAATATCAGGCGGGTATTGGAGCTCCAAAAGTCACGTCGTGTCATTTTAGCTATCATTCTGTAGCATGGACAGTTTTCTGTCTTTTTGTCATAAGCCGCAGAGTCTCGTCCGAGACTTTGGACTTCGTGCCTATACGTTGCGTTCTACAAATTAAAATTTGATGCCCTCACCCCTTAGTGTATCCTATGTCATGTGTCTCGTCTACGTCATCGGTAGGCTCTATGACAGCAAATCTAGCGCCCAGTATATCCTGGAACGATTCGGTTGGTGCCATTATTTGAAATGAGTAGGTACGGTCGGAGCGTGGACTTCATCAGACGGTTTCTTTCGAGCTTCAAGTCGATATTCAGAGCGACACCTCGGTGAAGTCGGGGATCAGAGCCTGTTAAACCTGTTAATAACCGAGACGTCTCTGAATATATTTGCTTCCTATTCGTCATGATGAAGTCGATCTCGTTTTTGGTCACATTATCGGGGTTTTGCCAAGTCCACTTCCTGTGGGGCTTCTTCTTAGAGAAAGAGTTCATTAAGTAGAACCCCTCTTTCTCTAGAAAGTCGACAAGCATTTGCCCCCTGTGATTCCTACTTCCATAACCATGGGCTCCCACTCGAGAATCAACGCCAATCTGAGCTCCTACCTTGCCGATAAAGCCCCCCATAACAATGTTAAAGTGAGCCGTGGTGGTATTGTATAAAGCTTTCATCTTCATCATCTGAATCTGCCGAAGTCAGTGCGTAAACCTGGATGATCTTCATGCTACACCAATTTCATAGCCGAAAAATCAGGTACGGTACCCTCGTCGACACACTGGAGATTTCTTCAACATTGTTGTAGAGCCCTATTGACAAGAAACCCTACGCCACCCTGCGACTTTAGCTGCCCTCGCGGTGGTACAAAAGGTGGCCAGATTCTAGGGTGATGGTGTCCTCTCCCTCTCTATGGACTTCGCCAAGACCCAGAACATGCCACCTGATGTTCTCCAGCTCCAACTGCGCTAGATGCTCGTCAAGCCTCAGAGTGCGTCCGTTATACGTAGCCAGGATCAGGTGATTAAGGTAGCCCGCCGTTACCGTGGCCGCTACCCGGATGGCCAGGGATAGCGAGGCTGCCGACGCCAAATAAATACATTTTGACATTTCAGCGTTTGGAAGTTGGATAACTCATATTAAGTTACCTGGAGAAAGATAATAATTTACATCCTTTGTCATTTAAAACAGTCCCAATGCAGCCATAAACTGTATGTAATTATTGTTAGGTACTTACAATTTGTACATCGACGGTGACCTCTCATATTTTCCTTTAGGGTAATCATAGTTGTGTGCGGTGTAGGCCGTATCCTTCTTTTTATTCCGCCGTTTCGTCGGGAGCCATATTATACTAAAACTTGTGGTAGGTTTACTTTTAGGTGGACTGTATGTAGTCGAATAGCTTTTATTAGATGTGCTAGGACCAAATATACTTGGTGTTTTACTGCTAGAACTAGAACCCAAGCTATTAGAGATTTTAGGGTTGGAAGAAGTAGGTTTTTCGGACGAGCTTTTGCTTAGTCCGCCGCCGGTCCCACTCTTCCCTAGCGGACCGGCGTTAGGCTTTTTAATCACGGGCGCCAGTTTGACTGCCTGATAGTTGCTACCTGAAAAGGTTTATAAACAAACATGTTCATACAAAATACAGCTTTTTAAGAGCACGCCGCAAGCATCATCACAATTAATCGCATAGAAACACGAGAAATCCTAAATCGCGATAGCACAGTTTACATACCAATTCGCTCGGGTAGGAAGTGCTCGTGGCGCAATCCATAAAATTAAAGGGTGAATTACGATAAATAAAGTGTTCACTGAAGTGATTATTGAGAGATGAGAGTGAAGAGAAAAGAAGTCGGTGCCATATTGAGAGAATACGTAAGTAAGAGAGAGAGGAGGTCGTAACCGAGTGGATTTAGTGGAACGTAATCGATCTGGAGGTTAAGCAAAGGTCTGGCTTTGCTGGATTTTATATGGGTGCCCATCACTTATCCCATCCTGACCTCGTCCATGCTTCGGAGGGAAAGTAAAGGCGTCGGCCATGAGGCTGCCATTTATACATCTCTGCCAGTCGATACTGGAAGTCAGAAGCGTGAAAACTGACAGTTGGGACCAAATAATTACCGGTTCTCCTACTAAAAGGATCGTCTCAGTCTTTCAGCCTATCTCAACGAACAAGCAACGAAAATATTCATGAGAGATTTTCTTGTCCAAACGAATAACTATCCAACGTATTAGGTAGGTACGCTGCTGGTAAGCTGCTGACGTGACGAAATCAAACACACACGATCGTATAAAATGCACCTTTCACAACACGTAGCTAACAGTAAAGTAGACCTACAGGTACATCCTACAAATTGTGCTCGTTCGTTATGAATAAGTAAAAAAAATGATTTGATAAAAAAACAATATGGACTACAAAAATACAATGAATATAATAATACAATGGAGGGATTGTAGGAGTGAAGAGTTGTGTGTGAAAGGTGTTAATGTAGGTATGACGACTGAGGGGTGTGTGTGGAGACTACCACCTAGTGTGGGACAGGGGCCGTAAGATGATAATGGTGTTTATAAATATGACGATTTATAAGAGTTTTGTGATGAAACCTACGAAAATAAAGTTCCTTTTGAGTTTGAGTTTGAATATTACACCGCAGGATTGGGAAGGATTTGACGTTTTTAATATACGCTCCATTAGATCTATATTTAGAGTCATACAATTGGATTGGCCAAAATCTTACAGCCATAACGAAAGGATTGATAGCACAGCTGACATAAATAGTGTGTTCAAAAGTACGTGAAAGACGAAAAAAGCAACTGCTATGCCCTGAAATTTGGCATTATCAATGTACTCGATGTGCCTTCGTAGTACTCGAGGAACAATCAAATAACTAAGCTTGTGGATTAAAAATAACGATAGCGAGTTGGTTTATTTTTACTAGAACCCATGTTGGGTAGTAAAAGTTTGGTTTAGAAAAAAAACCTAATACTTCAAGATAGAAAAACATTGTAAACAACGAACTGCTTCATTTGATCAGCTCTATGCGCAGTGCGCACACATGGGTGACTATAGGGGGCTTTAAACACACTGTAGAGTGGTAGAGTCCGTTTGTTTGAACAAACTAATATGAACAACTTACTGTGGAAGACTTTTGGTTCCGTCCGATCAATCACGCTGCACAAGGGAGCGAAGCAGGGATCATAAATATCAACAAATTGGTAATACTTAACAATATTTTACTTTACAGTCCTACAAACTACGGCTATTCAGCCCATTGACGACCCATTGCTGAGTCATTTCTCCTCCAGTTACATGGAGGATAATTAGCCTACCGTGCCACACTGGCCAGATTGGTTAGCACAGGGTCTCGTTTCAATTTATCTTGCGGTTAGGTTTCTCAGCCTTGTCATTTCCTTTTGTCAGTTATTACGACACCCTATGGATGGAATGGGTTGATGACACTGTGTATTCAAATCCGTCACCACCCGGACATACTCATGTACAAACGAATGTTGGGAATGATCTTGATCTACGTGGACGAAGCTGCAGTAGGATAAATATAATAATTATAGATACACAATTTTGCTTGCGTGAAGATTAAGAGAAATCCATCTAGAAGTATGGTCGCTTGTATATTTAGAGCTCGGATTTTCTAATGTTATATCATGGTGTGGACAGAAACCTGTTCTCTGGCGTTACACGTATGCTTAACGTCTACAAAAAGGCTCCGATAAAAACCGTGACGATAACACGGTATTTAACGGATAATATTTTGTTGAAGACTAAGTAGGTATGCACAATATTATTTTAAATTTTGTTGCATAATGTATATACGGCGATCGGTTTCTGGACGTAAACACATTTAAATAAAATTCTAAGAGTGAATTTACAACAACAACAAAGTCTTTTATCCTAATGTGCTACTTTTAAACTAAAAGTCAACAGTTTGAAGTCAACGGTCAAGGATTTTTATAGATACTATCGATACCTACTTAATGCGATGACATAAAAGCTATATTACCATGACTATTCTGAATGTAGCTAAGTCAAAGAAATTTATTCAGACCGACTATAAGTGACAGTGTTTTGTTGATAAGACATGGCATTAGGCAAGTCATTAAAAAGAAGGGAAGTGAAGATAGCTATCTACATGCTTTCTCTCTCTTAGGTCAGTTCTTTGGAAATGATACGATACGGTTAGTAAGACGGGCACTTTCTCTGGTTGTTGATCCGGATGGCACGATAGAGAAATGAAGATAGCACGTTTGTCTATCTGAAAGATAGGAGTACTAAAACCAATAATAATACTAATACATACATCGATAAATTATTATTTGAATTTACGCTCAAAGCATCGAAATTTGAAATACCTACTGTAGGTACTCTACATTCTAAATTATTGTTGCGTATGTCACAAGACAGCATCATTAAGTGTGCATAATACATGTTTACAATATGAGGTTGCATAATTACATTTTCATCCAATATGTACACATCATACGAAATATTTTTCCTCCAATATACGTTTACTAAGCTAGGAGAAAAAAATAAAAATTTAAGGAAACTTACTGGGTTAGTCAATTAGATTCCCAATCACATTTAATATTGTTTGTTATTATTTTTAACGGCACACTACGATCGTGATATATTTTGCGCACGAGTTAACGTGTGGCATGTGTGAGCAACAGTTGGGTCGCGCACGGACTGAGGGCTGTGTTGCCAAGATTAATGAATGCCAATTACCACGAATAGGGTCTTACTTTTTAATATTAAGATATTTTTCTGATCATGTAGAAGTTACCTTTTTACTTTTATACATTTTTACAGAATAGTCACACTGCATTAGTCAACATTAGATTACTTACTAGACAGAATTAGATGACCCCTTTGACATATTAATGGCCTAGGCAAGTACTTACAAATAAGGGCTATATACTCAGCGCGTTAAGGTCGCCGGAAAACGATGGATACGGGTGGCCCAGGACCGGCCTTTGTGGAAATCTTTGGGGGAGGCCTATGTCCAGCAGTGGACGTCTTTTGGCTGATATGATGATGATGATGACTCAGCGCATTTAAGACCCATGCAGAGTCAGGCCTCCTCCAATTACCGGAGGGGCATTAGCCTACAGTGCCATGCTGGCCAGACAGGTAGGCAAAGGGTTTTTTTCAAGATTTCCTTCTCTTGGGGCTAGGTTTTCAGCCTTGGTATTTGTATTTCCTTTAGTCGCCTCTTACGACTCCCGCAGGATGGAATAGGGTGGTGACACAATGTGTTAAAAAACCGTCACCACATGGACTATAACACAGTAGACAACGGTAAGATTAAGGGTCCCACTCCGTTGAGCGCTTAAATGTACGGATAGCTTTGATCGTTCACGTTGGTAACTGTTGGCGACCCGCAACCTTTTTGGTCTTTTAAATACTTTTTTATTATAATTTAAAATAGTGTTCCTTTTTTAAGAGTGGCTTCTGTGTTCCTGTTCTTGTCAGTTGTCTTTTGTAAAATGTTCGAAGATGTGCGCGTGCCAATAAAATGTATTAATATTGTGCTTCTATAATGTTTATTTAACAAGCCCCGCCCTCGTTAGTTCTCGTCCTTAGCAGTAACTATGTAAGAGAAAAATATTGAAACTTTTGTCAAGTACCGTCCATAAACTGTGGAGTTGTGTATGGATTAATTGTTATAGGCAAAATGAAATCAACTTTTTATCTGTGTGGTAACGGTCACCACCCCATTCTAACCTAAAGGTGCCGTAAGAGGCGACAAATGGAAATGACAAGACCGTTAAACTAGCTGCAAGAGAAAGTTTTTTTTTTTTTAATCTTGGACATTTCACACATCGCCATCTCGTCCCAAGCTAAGCAACTTAATGCTTGTGTTATGGTAACGAGATGGATGATAAACTACTTATATAATTTTTTTTTTGTAAATACATACATATTATAGATAGAAATGACACCCAGACTCCGAGCCAGTCAAACCAACAAATTACCGGAAGCAGTTTTGGATTGGTCGTTCGAGAAATTTAAATGTTACGTTAAGTCCGGTTTAATTAAAAAAGCGTACTATCAAGTCAATGACTATCTATCAGATAGTGACGCATGGGAGTAACGTCGGCTATGTTATGGTCTAGCTCTGATCTTTCAGCCATTACATTAGTGAAGTTTTGTAAACAGTATGTGAGTGCAGTTTCAGCACGCACCATGTAATTTGTGTAATTTCACTAATTTTTATTTTCTAATTTTTTAATGTGCTACAAGTTTATGCGTGTTATTGCTTTCACTAATCTGTCAGACTTGTTTGTACCACCATCATTGTAACCCTCTTATTTAAAAGAACAACCATGGAGTTTCTTGCCGGCTCTTCTCTATGGAATGGCATTCCGAACCGGTGGTAAAAACTAAATTATTAATTTTATTTTTTTTTCTCTTAAAATCTTTGACTATTTGAAAGCATTCGCAAGAATTTATTCGAATAAAAAACATTTTGATTTTGATTTGATTTTGATTTTGAGTGCCTCTGATTTAGACAGAGACACTTTGATATGAAACCCTGACTCATCACTTAATGAGTCGACCCATTAATGAGCCACTGCTAAGCCTACTGTGCCACGCTGGCCAGACCGGCTAGAATAGGGTTTCATAACAAAGTTTTCCTAAGAATTTCGTATCAAAGGGAAGTATTCGACATTATCATTTTCTTTTGTTGGTTCTGACAACACCCTCAGTATGAAACGGGGTGGTGACAATACTTCTATTACTAAAATATTTTTTACAATGAATACAGGGATATTATTCTTGATTATACTATACTTAGATATTTACCAATAAAATTAACAAAGAACATTTTATATTTTTGTAAAATGTATGACGTAATGGGTAATATTGATACGTTTCTGGTATCCCTAATAGCAACACAGTATCATTACTACGAACTATTACTTTCTTGTTATATATTGTATGCAGTTATAATCTTACGTCATTCCGCCATTTATGACCATGTTGGCCGTAGGATGCAGGATTCGGATCTTGAGTCACGTTTCCTTCGTTTATTACGCTTATTGATGTATCAATTGCAATTATTAAATAACTACTAACACACACGAGTACCTACTTATATTTTTAAGAGTTACCACTATTAAAATACCATTTTGCTAATAGACAAATAGATGCCTAAACAATTACGGTATCTAACACTTGTAGAGTATTTTATAGACTCTTATCTCAGACTAAACCGGTCATGTACAGTCTGAGTTAAGAGTCTTTCACTCGTACATGAAATCGTTCAAGGGATATCTGACTCTACTACTTGTCAACCTTTACCTCGACCCACTGCTGAGTCGGGTCTCCTCTAGAGGGTAATTAGCCTACTCACCTACTCAATTAACCAGTCTGGCACAGGGTTTCGTATAAAGTTTTCCTTCTCTTCCAGCCAGGTTTTCGGCTTTCTCATTTACTTTTGTCGGTTCTTACGTCACCCTCAGGGTGGAATGGGGTGATGGTGTCACCACCCCATTCCACCCGGAGGTGGTTAGTATAATATACTATAAATAGTGTTATTTATACTTTATCCGTCACCACATGGACTTATTCGAGTCTGCACTAGGCAAATAGATCTTTCTTTTCAGTAATCCAATATTGAACGATGAGTAGGACACGAGAAATTGGCAAAATTAAAGGATCTAGAGCAGTGTTTCCCAACGTGGGGCCCACGCCCCACAGGGGGAAATTTGATAATTAAGGGGGGCAATTTAAAAATACTTCAACATGAATATAGCTCTTTCGCTTGGGAACAAAACAATTTTTATGTGTTAAATATGATGTATGGGGGCCATAAACATTTTAGAAATGTTCAAGGTTGGGCATGGCTTAAAAAAGGTTTGGGAGACTGTGATCTAGAGCAACCAACGCGATATAATTTTCCACATTTTTGTTTATTTAAACGCAAGGAAGTAGGTATTCATTATATTTACTACAGATAACCAATAAAGGTCGAGAGGCTGATAAGCCGGTGACAAAGACGGATCTATTAAACGCGCGCGGGTTCATGTGCATCCTGAGGAATGTTGTAATGCTGTTACCTAATTAGTTATGGTAATGTCGTTAACTACCGGTTTAGTCAAGTCAAGTGGTTGCAAATTATGAAATATAATAAATGTGATAAGTAATTAATTACTAGGCCCCGATGGACATGAACTCGCGCGCGTATAATATTTCCCCATTGGAGAGCGCAACCCGTGGTCCTGGCAGGGGGTTTTAGTGGGTAAATTTCCGTAATTTGCGCTCTGTTATACTACGTGAGGGTATAAAGGTACCCATATCTACTTAGTAGTTTTTGTAAAATTAAACGTGTTCCTGATGCCATTTTGGTTATTCTTCAAAAATCATCTTTAGGTATTTGTATGTAATCCCTTAACCATTATAACATGAGCTTTGTGAAAGGCTCAATAAAACCATCCAGCCGTTTCACAAATTCATCGGAAGAAACGGACAGACAGTGGTAAAACGAAAAAATATTTTATCCAACCTGAACAAGATACGTTTGTACATTTAATATCGTGCACTAAGTTCTATTTTATGTAACAGTTTATGTGAGTGTGTGTGTGATACCTTAAAAACTAAAATAGATTTGAAAGAAAGACACTACACAAATATTTAATTATATTTTTTCAGTGAATTTTTAACTTTGCTGAAGATCATCGCATGATTGCATAGTTTACAATTCCATAGAGGACATTCAGACGAACATTCATTTTCATAAATAAATAGAAGACGATGTCTCCCTCGCTTATTTGTGTAGCTTAATTGGCTAGCTACCCGATTGCCGTGTGCCGGCCACGACCCATCTAGTGGACCATCGGTCATTAGATGACTAGACCAGCTGTCATTTTCCACGATACTGACTTTGTGTAACGACTTCCATAGGGGAGTCATAGTCATAGTTTGGCATATAAATGCCAAACGCGACCGAGGGCTTTACGTGCCCTCCAAAACACGAGAGATGTCACCAAAACATTAATAAAAAAACATAAATCAATAAAACATACCATACTTGTTCTTGCCCAAAACCACTCTTTTGTTCGACATCATTACAACACCCATTATCACACAAAAGTACTGCTGATGGTCATTTCTATATTGTGTTGTACGTTTAAATATTCGAGGAAATACTGTGCCGTCAGTTAACGTATGGCTGAGTGTGTTATTACGTGGCAATGGACATTTATTAAACGGTCACGAACTAGTGGCCTCACCGCAACAATAGGTTGAATTCTTCTGTTTACAATAGGCAATTTTAAAATGTGTCTCATTTGTACTATTGAAATGTTAAAGAAGAATCTTTGTCAATTTTTCGACCAAATGTGCCCAATGTGTTCCTAAATCTCGAGCCGAACGTAATATCGTTTTTGATCTCTAATATTAAAATACCCAATGTTAGGGTCATATCATAGAAACATGCCTCAATGACCTACACAACGTACGATCTCAGGGGTGCGGATTCTCTGCTGAGGCATCGCCCTTTAGGCTAGATGAGTTAGGTGCTAACCAATCTAGTCTACGGTTCGTATAATCTGTCTTCTCCTGTGGCTACCCGTTGCATTGCTTTAGTCACCTCCTATTAATTTTATTCACCTAAGGACATGGATCCTATAGTAGGTAGGTGGTGCCTACTAGGTACTGTAATGTACTATTAAAATATAGCCACAAAATATATTAGGCTATGCACTACGTACTTACTTTCTTACTCAAATTCAAAATCAAATCAAAAATCTATTTAAAGTTGGCTCATCTGAGCTCTTACGACACAGCAATAAATATAAATAGATAAATATATCCTTGGACATTTCACACAACGCCATCTCGTCAGTTAAGCAACTTAATGCTTGTGTTATGGTAACGAGATGGGATGTTAAACTACTTATGTAATTTTTTTTTGTTAAGCCATACTTATTATAGATAGAAAACAACCAGACCCGGAACAAATACTTGTAGGTCGTACAAATATTTCTTCCATGCGGGAATCGAACCAGCAACATGCTGCGTAGCAGTCGATTTTGTATGTGATATATTTCTGAGAGCAAGCCCGCACAATAGTCACGAAGAGCCAAACATCAGCAGTATTTAGAACTGCATGCCTGAGCTGACCAACCCCAGCAATGGCACCTGTTTAGAAGATTGACGTATGCCATAGATGGTCCACTGTTGATTCCGGCTTTCTCCTGTGTTACATATCAAGTTTTCCTTCTCCTGTGGAAAAATTATTGGCCATAACATTTATTTTTATCGTCTCTTATGACACCCTCAGGATGCAATTGACTACCTCGTTGGTCTAGTGGTTAGATGTGCCGCCTTTGGATCAACAGGTCCCGGGTTCGATTCCCGGGTCGGGCAAGTGTCTTTGTCTAAACCAGAGGCACTGGCTCGGAGTCTGGGTGTCATTTCTATCTATAATATGTATGTATTTACAAAAAAAATATGTATATAAGTAGTTTACCATCCATCTCGTTACCATAACACAAGCATTAAGTTGCTTAGCTTGGGACGAGATGGCGTTGTGTGAAATGTCCAAGGATATTTATATTTATATTGGGGCAGTAACACTATGTATTCTAAATCAGTCACTACGTGGACAATTTCTGGAGTTCCACCTAATCTAAAGTTTCTGGGTAATTAGGTAATAAGACCTTCAGTTTCCTCGCGAAGTCATTTGTGGCTGATAGTAGCCTCTTTAAGTATCCAGTCCGCACAATTAGAGCTAAAGCTCAATAGATGTGAGCCTACTCAAGCCCGTAAAGCCGCCACATATGCTGTGCAATTTAGCGAAGAGCAATTTAGCGCGTTGACAACTACTAGCATTTAGTAATGATCCTTTGATGTCTGCTCTGCTCACCTGTAATTGAAGATTGGTGAACAATCATCATCCTCTCACTCCACTGCCAAAAATAAGCCTCCACTAATGTGGTCATAGCACTATCTCCTCAGATAGACATATGTCTGATTATTATCCAATACTTTCTGGCCGAGGCTTCGACCGTGATGATGTTCTATAAAATAACACAAGGTGTTTAAATTTACCGTCCGTGTGGTGGCGGATTTAGAATACATAGTGTCACCACCCCATTCTATCCTGAGGGTGTCGTAAGAGTCGACAAAAGGACCGATAACTTAGCCGTAAGAGAAGGAACACTTGACACGAAACCCTTTGCCTGCCCGTCTGGCCAGCGTGGCACAGTAGGCTATTTTCCCTCCCTGTGATGAGAGGAGGCCCGACTCAGCAGTGGGTCATTTATGGGCTGGGAAGAAATAGAAGTTTAAATTTACAAATCACTGAATATAAAGTAGTCACCATTATCGTCATCTGCCCAGATTAGTCCACTGCTGGACATAGGCCTCCCGTAAAGAGCCCCATAGCATAAAAAAAGGAGTTTGTTTACTCAATTTAAAAAAACTGATTTTATAAATAGTGTATGAATTTAGCTGCACTCCACAGAGAAACTTTCCCCATTCATGTTGAGCATTGTTGGTTCGCTCTCACACTCTCTACTTGCGATCCAGCTTAGCTTGGTTTTTGAGATAGGAAGGATGTATAATTAATAACCCCATAAAGAAAGCATCACTCCTGCATGAGTCCATGAACAGTCTAAACATAATTTCATTTGGATTGAACTTAAGTTTCAGCTTTAGTGCCACTTAAGTTGCAGTGGGCAGGGCACATAGCTCGCAGGACCGACGCCCGATGGGGCAAAAAAGTCCTCGAGTGGCGACCGCGTTCCGGAAGGCGCAGTGCTGGTAGGCCTCCCACACGGTGGACCGACGACCTGGTTAAGGTCGCCGAAAAGCAGTGGATGCGTGCGGCCCAGGACCGGCCTTTGTGGAGATCCTTGGGGTGGCCTATGTCTAGCAGTGGACGTCTTTTGGCTGAAATGATGATGATGAAAGTTTCAGCCAATTGGATGCGTACCTAGCGCTTCTAATAACTTCTACTACTCAGCTCAGTAGGGCCTCCTCCCATTACATGGAGGGTTATTGGCATCATGTGCCACGCTGGCCAGAGGGGTTGGCACAGGGTTTTGTTTACATTTTTCCTTCCCTTGCGGCTATGTGTACGGCCTTGACATTTTCTTTCGGCTTTTACGACACCCATAGGATGGAATTGGGTGGTGAACTGTGTATTCTTAATAAATAATGTCTTATTCTGTACAATATCTTATGCTAATAAAAGCAGCTACGCACTGATTCATGTCAGTTAATTGGCATGAATGCCCTTTGATACGATGTCTATTGGTAGATGACGCCATGTTGGTAACTGGTCGGTTGACCCCACCGCTTACAGATGAGGAATGTGGGTATTTATGTAGCGGCTTTTACTGTCTCAGCACAAGGTTACGCGATACCCATTCAGGGTACTAAACACGCACTACATTTATCGTACACATTTACTGTGACAGGAATATCTCCTGAACGGATAAACCTAGTTCATTTTTGTTCGTTCATTAATTCATTCGTACGTCATGGATAAACGGGGCGTCATCCAATGGGGCTGCAAGTCGCCGATTGTAGAGGAGAAAGATGCCTGACCTACCCTCTAAAGCCCCACAGGGTACCCCGACTTCCCCTTAAATAGGCCTCTGGGTACATTCCTCGTAGCTGGGGGAGTATGTACCGAGACTCTTGAAGACCGTGACCTGAACGGTTCTGTCGAATACGCTGACCGTGTATTATTCGAAAAGGAGCGGAAGCTTTAGGCGTGTGAGCCCACTAACGGTCGCGAAATAAAATGTCATTACAAATTGCATTAGTCTGTGTATTTCCATTTCACTAAATCTTACAGTCAAAGCTTAACCAAGTTACAAAATAAAGAACACAACATTATCATTTTATCAGTCAATAAATCACTCAACTCCATCACTCTTAACTAATTAAATTAATTATTTATTTAGTACAATTATTTTTATTTATGAAAATGATAAACCAGCTTACATAATGATTTCAAGTTAACTGCAAATACTTAACGTATAATTGAGACGCTTAACGAAACAAAGATTTAAAATTTTTCTTGTAGGTTAATTAAAATGTATATATAAGGGTATACTATGGCACTGTGTATATAGATTGTAAGTCTTGTATATTTGTGGGTTAAGCGCAGTATTTGTGGTTCACAACATAACATGTCATAATACTGATTAAAAGATGTTATTTATAGATAACACACCAATAAGTTGCATTTATTTAGGTTGTTTAGAGATTTGAAAACATACAGATCCAAATTTATTTACCATTCTAATCAGGGGACAAAATATGATTCACGAGAAATAAATCGATCGTTTGTGTTGTTTAGCATGCCATATGTTTCTGTCTATGATGACCGTAGCTTGAAAAGTAACAGCAAATTTGTCTATAGCACCAAGTGACATAAAGTATGTCTCCCGTTATGATCGTGGAAGTGTTCAGCTAATTGTATTTGTCTTTCCAAGTTAGGTATATAAACGAATCTTTACGACACTGTTTCTGTGGGCACAACTGTCTCCTAACCTTGTCTAAAGTAATTTTAAATATCCGAAATAAAAAGCAGTTCTCTCTAGTCAGTCCAAAATAGTTAGTTTTGATTCCAATTTTAAAATATGTAAAAAATATTACTAAAACACAAATAATAGTCGATTTTTACCCCTTTCTAAAAGTGGGAGGTCCAGAAATCGGTTGATTTTTTTAATATTTGCTGCAGGACGCGGTCATTTATCTTTTCGAATTTCAAATAATGTTCTTCCAGACTTTCCAGGAGAGAATGAATTCACATACATATATTTATTGGTTATTCGTAGATTTTTGAGCTTATTTGAAGACATATTTTTGTTAAAAGTCTTTATTGTTAATAAAATTTGTTTAATTTAAGCCAGAGAATAAATGTGAATAGCGCAGTTTAAAAACTTACAAACAAGAGAAAAGCCTTCAAGATTGAGATGTCTTATTGTAACACACAATATTTGGTCGCTGTATTCAATATAATCTATACACTAAATTAAGTACTTAAATAAAAAAGTCACTATTGTTTTTGTCTACATTTGCCCAGTAGAGGGGCTATTGCGTTTGGGCCTGCTCCAAAACCGGTGTTCCATTTACTGACATAAGGTTATAACTAGAATTATTATCAATAATAAAATACTACCTAATAAAAAGTGGCACACTAAACACGTACCTACACCTAAAGTAAAAAATGCAAATGTTCAATTGTCACGATATGCACTTAATTAATGTTATCTACGACTAATATATCGATGAAAAACATGGTAATAGTCCAGTCGGGGTATTTTTTTTTATAAACTTGATACTATAATGTTTTAGTACCTATAACTCTGCAAATATTGATCATAGCGTAAAAATGATGATGACCAACCTTGTGAGAAATTAAATTTCCGACAACTCGAGATATTGTCATTTTGCTCTAAGTTGAAAATTAACGAGTTATTTCAGAAAAACTAAAAAAATTCACTTTAAAACAAGATGGCGGCGAACCCTCTACCGGGATTAGTTCGAAAATCGCGATATAGAACGTTTAAAAAAAACGCTCCGCAGATTTTTTTATATTTCAGGCTAGTTTTATGTCTATCCCGACTGGACTATAAGTCTTACAAAAAAAGAGATTGTGCCCATTTTGTTCTGAGTTTCCAAGATTGTTCAACACTTACGATACAATAATACTGGTATATTTCAAATATTATAATATAAAAAACAAATTAAAATTATTTTATTAACAATAATTTTATGTTTTGCGTGCATTACCATCAACACATACGCATGAAATTTTGTATGAAAATATTTTAGGTGTGTAATTAATAGATATATTATTGCGTAGTAAGCAGCTGTAATAGCTATGAAATACGTTAAAATAGGGTTACCTCGTTTCCAGTAGGTACACAGTATCTATAGCTAACGCCATGATATTATACGCACTTGAGATGAGATCACTGAAACTAAATCACAAATTATTGTCTAAGATGCTATTAAACTTAGTGTTTCATAAGCACCATAAGTTTACTAATAGCTTTAACCTATAGAAATATAACTATTTCAGTTTTAGGTATAGCACTGTCATTGGAACTTAGTCTAAATAATTAACACTCTATTTAATTATCATAATACTTGTTATTGTCAAAATATTTGCTATTATCGATGAGCGCTGTTCAAATGAATATTATCTACGCGAAAGGAGTCTTCTTGTCTTCTATGCTAAAAAAACACTTAAATTAATTTATAGCTCATGGGTTATTTGCACCTTTTATGGTGAATGTTCCAGGGTAGCCCGCGAAATTCAAATTTTCTTACGTTTTTTGCAATTTGCAAAACTTTTTCAAAGTCATTCTTGCACCTTTATGAGCTTGGAGGGTTGTATTGATGATTTTTATGATTATAATTCTATAACTACATACGTCTTACAGCCGCGAACAACATTTTAATCAACATACAACCTAGCACTGACCTGCAAATTGCAAAAAACGTAAGAAAATTTCGCGGGCTACCCAGGAACATTCACCTTAATGTTTATTAGCTTCGAACGATTTTTCAAATATTAATATGAACTAGCTGTAACACCCGCGCGTGGTTCCGCGTAGAATTTCTTAAAATCCGTTCTCAGATGACCTCTACTCGGTGAAAAGACTATTCCTACCTAAATTTCAGAGTTTAAATACATATATTTTATCGGTTTGTTGAATTTAAAATTTACATGTCTACACCTAATAACGCCATCTACCGCCAATATATGAAAAATACATTAAAAATAATTTGTTTATAATTTTGCTTCGTGAAATAAGCACCAAGTAGAATAACATTTTTATTTCCTCAACTTCGCTATCTGCGGTTGCGTTTCAATCGTACCGAGTAACAAATAGGGTGTCGTATTTCAACGTTACGATTTAAGTTAGCACCCGACAATGTCAAACGTGCCAGATTATAGGATTTGTCGGGTGCCCTCGGATGGTGCGGCGGATCAAACGTTTACACGAGCGGTTGGAATATCTAACATTCTGTTCAAGCTTGCCCTTTGCAATCACGAGCGGTCACCAATCTAACAAACTATCATCCCACCTCAAATTAAAGTATCCACATACTTAAAATCAATTTCCTAGCATTAGTTTACGTATTCACCGCAATACATACTCTAGCAAACTCTTTTCATAGTCCATCCTGTTTTATCGCCATTCTTTGTAAAATCAGTCTTAATAAGGTCTTAATCAGCCTTCTTTCGTTTTACTTTCCTACTTCTATCTACTAATACACTTCTAACGTAGAACACGATTTTTACCATTATAAAATAGTATTTAGTGCATTATATGTGTCGTAACTTACAAATAAACGGAATTACCACAGCAGTGCAAACGTCTTCATATTTTACGCCATGTGGTGCGCGCAATTTCTTCAATGCCGATTAATGCTTACAGGCATTAGGTTAATTTTTAGAACAGCGCTCATATCTCTTAATCATTATAGCAAAGTATGTTTATTAACTAGAACTTTCCGTCTGAAACGTAGAGGAATAAAACGGCGTTTTTTCTTGGCACCCAATTGTAGAAGCAAATCCCTGGCTTGAGCGAGAGTGGCAGCTTCAGCATCTTCCACGCCAGATACAAAGCCGCTTTCAGGTCGAGATAGAGCGGGCGTGTTGGTTGGCAATAGTGAAAACCATCGGTCTATCTTTGCACTCGAAGACAACTGTGGAGGAATGACGTATTTTGTTAAAATAATGTGTAATTATATCTATTTATTTCTTTGGTCGATGAAATAGAAAACAATCAGTAAGTTAAAATACATATATAAAATAATAATAATTTCCAAAAGGCACGTATCATTCTAAAAATAATAGGTAGAGTATTAAAGTTTATATTATTAATGATAAAGGGTTTTTTATGATGTTCCGAATTATATTTCTAAATGAGGAGTCAATAGAGCTATACAATAATGTATATAAGTTCAACAAATCATGTTGCACATGGAGAACGTGCAGAGAAGTTACGTGAAATCTCATTAATCTAATATTACAATCAGGGTCACAGCGACCCAAACCAAGTTTGCGGCATAGTATTCTTAAGCAATTCTTTGGGACGTTTTCGATATGGTCAGCGTGAACATCGTATATCATTCGATATTTCGTCGATAGAGGTTACAATTACGGGATATTGCACGCAGACAAGCTAGTTATCTGGGGTCTGTCAAGTGTCAAGTCAAGTCAAGGACAGTATCTACGATACTGGGGTCTGGCAAGTGTCTTGGTTTAAACCAGACGTAGTTGCTCCGAGTCTGCGTGTGATTTGTGTTCGTGAATTATATGTTTATAAACAGCTCCTACGGTACAGGTTATACTAAACGCAGGGGCTTCGTCACCCTGTCGCGGAGCAGGTTCCTCCATTGGGGAGCATAACCCGCGGCCCTGAAGCGGGCAGTCCAGGAACGCGGTTTGTTTTAGTGGGTAGGTCCCTAATTACCATCTTTTCGCGCCCCGGAATCCCACATACACGCTAGTCCCCAACAGCCGGATATCCATGAGGATTTCCAAGGAAAAAGAAAAATAACTGGCCAGACTGATTAGCACAGGGTTTTGTATCAAGTTTGGTAAGATTCAATTACCGTATCAGTATAGATGACATTTTCGAGAATATGCTGTTACGAGGCCAACCATTTTGTTGAAAAAACACATTATACCGAATTAATAATATATGTAATTAGAATTTGTGTAGAAAAAAATGCGATCAGTACGTACGATACGTACTCGTATGTCAAAGAGAGAGAATCTTTTTTCCGGTTTCAGTAGGCGTTTATCTTTCATTTGGCCTCCAACATTTTGATACAGGGCCCGTCTAAGGCGAGCTATATATACCTCTAGATTGTTGTCCTTATAAGCTTAGCGCTAGCTTCCTACGATACCCTCAAGGTGAAAGAGATTCATGATAGTAGTTATTTCGTCCGTTTCAGCCCATAAATGACACACTGCCGTGTTAGGCCTGCTCCGAGTACCTACATGGAGGGAAATTAGCCTACTAAGCGGCCCCGGTAAGACGGGTTGGTACAAAAGTTTGTATCAAGTTTTCAGTAAGGGTATCTGCCTCTGGCTTTCCTTTAGTCGCTGCTTCATGACGTTGTATATTCTAAATCCGTTACTGCACTGAAATGATGATAGGTATTATGAAATAAATAACTACGAGATGGAAGAAAAGACAAGTCGATTTTTTGTACAGATAGATTTATTCTTTAGCCGAACACAAATTCAAAGTCATGGAAGTATAACGCTTCCAGCTGAAGTCATAATTTTCTTGTCAGAAAAAGGCTTATAGCTTCTCGTCACGTGACGTGGCGCAGAAGGCTAATTTCTGTCCATGAACTTAGAGGTGGCCTTGCTCAGTGTGGGTGATTTATACGTGCATATGTAGTGGTTCACCCACATTCTTATGTAATAACGTGATTGAATAGACATATCAAGTAGTTTGCCAAGCCAACTCAGTCTAAACTCAAACTCAAAAGGAACTATATTTACGTAGGTATCATCACAAAAATCTTAAAATAGTCATATTTATAAACACCATTATCATCTTACGGCCCCTGTCCCACCCTACTGTCTCCACACACACCTATCAGTCGTCATACCTATATTCACACCTTTCACACACAAGTAATAAATAAATAAATATCCTTGGACATTTCACACAACGCCATCTCGTCCCAAGTTAAGCAACTTTAATGCTTGTGTTATGGTAACGAGATGGATGATAAACTACTTAAATACATTTTTTTTTGTAAATACATACATATTATAGATAGAAATGACACCCAGACTCCGAGCCAGTGCCTCTGGTTTAGACAAAGACACTGGCCCGACCCCGGAATCGAACCCGGGACCCGTTGATCCAAAGGCGGCACATCTGACCACTCGACCAACGAGGCAGTCAATTATATCTATTTATTCACGAAGTATTCACTTAAAGGTCACTGCTGCTGCTGAGTTGATGATGTATGCTAAAAAGTAGATTCTTAGGTGACTATTTCTATTAGTAGTCACCTATGAAATCTACTTTATTAGCATACATCATCATGCCAGTTCATAAAATAACCTACTACTGAGTCTGAAGTTAGCCTTTGTGGAAATCCATGGCTCAAATGATGATGAGTCAGGCCACTCCTTTAGCTTAGAGTTTCTTAATTTTCTTTCGCTTGTTGTCTCTTCTTTCCAACGTCACCGTCCGGTGATATGTGTATTATGTATTCTTAATCCGCCATATATGTACGTTATCTATACATTAAAACAATTAATTATTTCCATACCCTCCAAAAAATGCCAGAAAAAAATGGAACAGAAAAAACAACATCCACGTTAGAACATTATTGAGTAAGCTATCACAGTTGTTGCAAAATATTGCCTTGTCCCCCTTACTTCAAGATAGAAAATCAATTACCTGATTATTACCCCTACTCAGTTTATTACTCCTTGTACAACACAAATTATCTGTAGGACTCAATAATAAATTGGTAAGAAATGAGTTTTTGAGTCTACACAGACAGTTGATCTAGGACTTAAGCGAACTTAGATTAAGGCGCGCAACTTTGTAATGTAATTTTCTGAATTTGCTTGTACATATTTGTAGATCTGGCAGACATAGCGAGCTCGCCAAATGACATCGCCTGACGGCTGAGTGATATACGATTTAATACGATGTAGCGTGTTTGTGGCGTTACGGGAAAATCTCCCATATTTGCGGTCACATGCAACCGCCGGCAATACATTTAGGCATATCCAGCTTTGAACGGACATTTGACAGGAAAATTTGATTTCATTCGCTTAGAAACTTATTTCAGACTTATAAAAACTGAAGCTCCGCCTTCGCATGGGTAATAGAGAATGCTAGGAAAAACACCAAGGTGAATTATTCCGGGTTTTATTAGTTATTTTGCTATTCGGATACAGAAGAAAGTTTGTGGCTTTTCCAGCCTTTATATGACTGCTAAGTCGGGCCTCTTCCAATTACATGGAGGGTAATTGCCTACTGTGGCCAGGCGGGATGGCACAGGGTTTCCTTCTCTCCGTGAGGACATTATGTCGCAGAAGTAGGCGGCGAAACGGGTCAGGGAGGAGGGTGCACTGGCTGACCCGTGCCACACACGGATGCCGGGGAGGAGCAGGCGACTCTATGCCCACCTCAAGTCCCCACCATAAAGGCTGGTGGTGGGTTGGGGCACCTGCCACCGACGAAAGCCTCACTGGCTGACACTTGCCCGGGACGCCCTCCGATCTACCCTCCGTGAGGGTAGACGCTGGGGTTTTAGTGAGTAGACGAGTAATTGCCGGAGTCTCACATTATCGCCGACCCCACCATCGAGGGCGGCGGTATGTATAGAGGATTTTCCCATTGAAACCCAAAAAAGGGTTTCTCATGTGTTGTCTTCTCTTGTGGCTAGGTTACCGGCCTTGTCATTGCCTTATGTCGACACCCTTAGGATAGAATGGGATGATGACACTATGTATTCTAAATCGACCACGGTTTTCACAAATAGTACTAAAAATGTTAAGTTACTGGAAGTGCTTGGCTGGAATCGTTGCTGAATTACTTTTAAAACATCTCTAAATTTTCGGGGGCTCTTATGCATTTTTCAATGAATATACTGGGGTCTAAGTGTTGTGAGGCCGAGTGTTGTTTTACACAATAAATTTCGTTCCTCGGGTAATATAAAATGCCAAACACTCTAAAGCATCTGAAATAGATATTTATGAGAAGCAGGTCTATACTTAAATTGTTTTTGTATCTCGACGACTTTCTTAAAAACATTTCTATTATAAATCAAAGATATCAGTGAAAATCAACTAGATTCTATTAATATTATCCTACAAGCTTAATAACCAGGGTTCCATAATGTTTCTTGGGTACTTATTTTACCACTTTCACATCTTATATCCAGTACTGTACCTAAAAATGGCGATCTCAAAAGAGCAACTACAGAGTTTCTTGCCCGCTCTTCTCTGTAGAGCTGCATTCGAAACCGGTGGTAGATGGTAAATACATTTCAATCTGAAGTGGTAAATTTTAAATTTTATTTTGTTGTTTGACTTGTCATATGAGCTCTATTGAGCCAACTTGATTAAATGACTTTTGATTTTGATCCTTTTGTAATGGGTATAGTAGTTTTGTTGAACCCTGTAAATGTGCATTAGAAGATTGTTCATTTTCATCAAACAAAATTTAATAGATATCTAATCTAAATGATTGTCTGTCCTACTTATTTGACCTATCCATTGGCCTGATTGTAAGCTCTTCGTCTTAAATCAGCGAGTAAATTCCTGCTCAAAAATATTATTCTATTTATTAAAGAGGCTTCGTCGTTTAATAAATCTTTCGTCTAAGTCTGCCAAAGTTTTACACGTGGACAAATATTATTCAGACTAGTTCAATCAAAACCGGTTTCCAAACTTTAATGAATTGTATAGTTGCTAAGCTTTATTTCTCGATGTTATTTACGCATTCACTTTTAAATAAGAGCTATGGTTATAAATTTACGGTAAGATTAACTAGCTACAGCATTTGCACGATCGAAAGTTAAGTTACACTTTTATATTATTTTGCTTCGTAATCAAAAAGTATGTATTTTTAGTAAGTATAGAGATATGTAGGTACTATAGGAGGCTTTGAAAAGCGGTACAACTTTTGTCGTAAAAACATAATTTGGAAGTGGAAACTTTATGTAACTTTCCATATAGTCTACTTTTATTTGTATCGATAAGTTCAGAAAACTTATAATGTCGATACAAAGCTCGGCTCAGCTAATATAATACAATAGTTAAATTGCACAGGTAGGGCTCAAGAACATTGCTTGAATAGCATTCTTTAGATCTAATATATAAAATTCTCGTGTCACAGTTTTAGATGCCAAACCCCTCCGAAACGGCTTGACCGATTTTGATGAAATTTTGTGAGCATATTGGGTAGGTATGAGAATAGGACAACATCTATTTTTCATCCCCCTAAATTTTAAGGGGGGGTTAAAAAAAATATTATTTTTATTTTTTAGAGAAAGTTTTTTGCTTTTATTTTTATAAGATTCAGCATAAAAAAATACAAACAACCCTAAATTTTCACCCCTCTACGATCAACCCCTATTTAATTACATGGCAAAACAATGTTGTATAGATAGATTGAGTCATCACGATATCTCTGGAACCATAAGACCTAGAGGGTTGCGCGGGAGTTGCGCGGGGTGGGGGTTGCGCGGGGAAGGGCGTTGCGCGGGGGATGGTTAATTATTTGGCAAAACAACGTTTGCCGGGACAGCTAGTATTTATTTAAGTTCAGTCCAAACTGTAATAAATAGCTTTTATTTTATTACTAGTTTCATTATGTTTTGAGAAAATAGTGGCACAATAATTAACAATTTTTTGTGATGGTTCATTATCGAGGTTCTCAATATGATCATTACATAATTATATTTTTCGTTACGGAGTTTCTTGATGCGGTCGCCGCGCTGAGTCTGCGATAAAAGGTATAGGTACCTACAATAGCTTAAACCCAAAAGAATCATGAAGTGGTCTCTTCGGACGGCTATACCGACCGGAGTTCATATATTTATTATTACCCATGAGATGTGAGGGAGAAGCAATCGTTTTTGTGTTTAAATTTTTACAGATCAATACGCGTGTTCAAATTGACATCAGCCATCTAGCTAATATCAATATTATCTTACAAGCATTCATATGAGAGTTCCTCAATCTTTCTTAGTGTGCAATTACAGTGGCAGCGGTGCGTGCAGCGGAATCTGCTCGCAGGTAACGCAAACACATAGTTTTTGACTCGGGTGCACCAAGTGCGGGCGGGGCGGGTTAGCTAGAATCGCAGCGAGATAAGCGGTTTTCGCCAGCGGGGCGGGTGGACGCAAGTCTCTTTTTTTCGACATGTAGTTGCCGACTGAACATTTAATAAGTGCCGTATTATAATTATATTTTTTTTAAAACGTAGGCCCTGCTCTTTATTGCTACCTGTATGGCGGGGGAAGTTTACAAACATGAAATTAACGAACACAAATGACACCCAGACTCAGAGCAAGTGCCTCTAGTTTACACAAAGACACTTGCCCAGCCCCGGAATCGAACCCGGGACCCCGTGATTCAAAGGCGGCTCATTGAATACCATATTTACTGAACAGCCTACCCGTAAATGTCAGAACCGAAAAGTGTACAAACAAATTTAAATTAGAATCTAAGAAATACCTAATTAATATGTTACCATAACACAATTCGAATTTAGGAACATTATAAAGACTATGTGTTAAAAATTACGATCTCACAGACAAATTGCCTACGCAGTTTTGTGAGACAATGTTATAGTTTCAATGTGAATTTGTGTCTGTGTAAAAAAAAAATTAAAAAACACCTTTCGTTTAAAGTCTAAAATTCTCCATGTTCAGACCGATCACAATTGATATCGTGGGGTTTGCTTTTAGAAAAAAAAAGTCCCACTTTATTTAAATACTAGCTAGCCAAATAATCTAACATTTTAATTTTATTTCCAATATCGTACGAGGTAGGTACGTCCGGACAATCGCCCCGCTGCAACTGTGTTCATCCACATGGAATATGCGTTTTCCGCTCAACCACCCGCCACCGCTGCCCTCCCCGGGCCACTGTAGTGGCATACTTAGGGTTTCTGAGCTCATTTCGCTGGTTATGACTCGTAAGACACGTTTGTCAACATTATGCATGTTAAGAAAATAAGTTTCTTAGGTTTTCCTAAGATATACATTTATATATTTATATTATTAAGACTAAAATATCCTCTGGAAATATAGTATACTCTATTAAAGTAGTTTTCAATGTTATCAGGATAATCGTTTTTCTTAAACGAAATCCCTGAACTTGTATCACAGGGGGTTTACAAACATGAAATTAACGAACACAAATGTCACCCAGACTCAGAGCAAGTGCCTTTGGATAACACATACACTTGCCCGACCCCGGAATTGAAGCGGGACCCCGTGATCCGAAGGTGGCACATCCAACCGTTAATAGACCAACAATATTTGTACTACATTCTAGTGAAGGATAAAAGCACCTCTGCGTTTTTCAGGATTACACAAATAAAGACGCATTTTCAATAAATATTTATTTTACAAGAGTAAATACTAATATGGCTTGGAATGATAAGACGGGCGGGTAAAGTTACTGTTTTATTCACGTCGAATGTCGGCTCTATTGTAATATATCGCTAGTTAAACACAGATTCTAATAGTACTACTAACTTCAACGATTATTGTAGTAGTAATCTATGTACCATCCGTGTTTTAAGTGTGTGAATGAAATATTTAAGTCAATCGGATTTTACGTTATTTAATTTTATGGTCTACATTGTACAGTTATAGAAAAAGATGTAACATCAATTAGATTAAAGTTTGTATTTAGAATAGAAGTAGAAAATAATCATCCCACTGAAAATGGTGAATTAACTTATCTAGGTTTGCCTGTTACGTTTACATGAAACTCTTCTTTTTTTATATGGAATATAATAATAGCATTGTTCAAGAATTTCAGATCACAATTTATTTATTAATTATTAAGTTTGATTTTGATTTTCTTGAAGAAAGTTTATAAACATAGTAATAAGATAATAAAACCCAGCAACATATAAACAAAACAAATTGCAGACTTTTACAATAAAATATGGTACCGATGTATTTACTGCCAACTCGCGTCACTGCAACACAGTGATACATTCTATGCTGTATTCCTAGTAACTTGCTATTCTAATACAAACAATCTTTTAAGTAGGTATATAATGTTGAAAGAATGTTGAACTATGGTCACATTGAAAACACTGAAATTACATTAACTCTCAGATATATTTAACTACATAAATCATTCTAATATAAACATCAATTTTAGACTGTTTAACATGTATTAATAAACTATAAATAGCATTTGATTACGACAGCAACGAACATCTGATATACTTTGCTAATCACACTAAAGTTCACTTGATAACTTGTATAATGTCTAGAGAATTCGGTAGAAAGTACCTAATCAAATAAGTTCCAATATCTGTTAGTAGCAACGATTTAAAAAACAGTTTATATACCTACATTTTACGAAGATTGCTGGGAACGTAATATTTGGCATTCCATTTGGCAAAAGTTGGATTCACTAACAAGACTTAATACTAAAACATGACTAGAAATCAATAGGAATAAGTGGCCAAAATCAAATCGGTTAGATAACATCAAATTTAAGTCCATCCATTCCGTTCTAACAATAATATGATAAACACCAAGAAAAATATTTGTTAAAAAATTTACATCTATGTGCTTGTAACTCCGGTCAAGAATACCTTAGAAATCCGATCAGAATTTAAATAGTGCCATTAATTGTGGTCTTGTTTCAGCCAACCATGCATGGCCAATCGTGCGTATTATTGTTCATGATTCTTTAACTATTCTATTCTTGATAGAAGACATATACTTCAAATATATATTCCGTCAACAAAAATATTTCTAATATATTTGACACATGCTGTGAATACTAAGTTATTGGGATTTTAATACAATTTAAGTTGTAAATTGAATCACATGTTAAAAAAACCCTACTTAAAAAATCTTGTGCAGAGCGTAAACATTGATAGGTTACTAGGTAGTAAAATAAGTATACTTTGATATAGTGCATTTATAAAAATTAGTCTAAATAATCTAACCTATGTACTTGACTTTTCCTAGACTAAAAATTGCATCTAAACTAACCAAAAATTCAAAACAATTACGTTCATAGGTAAGTATAGTTATATGATTTATTACCTCATTACTTCTGGGTCAGTCAGGAAATAAAATATAAAACTTATCAATTATGCTTTAAAACAAAATACTTGACGCACACCTTTACTGACTAAAGAATGCTAGGCTTGCATCCATACACTATAAATTCTATATGGGCCATAAACCCAAGAGAGCCTATCTTTACCGATATGATAAAGGATATGTTCAGATAACTACCTACATAAAGTTTAATAAAAAAAATATCATGCTTGGTGTAACCTATAACTTTTCAGAAAGCGAATAAATTTTACCATGTTTATGTCCACTTCCATTTTATTATGCACGCATTGAAACACGTATATTCGCATGGATACATCACAATAATGTAATAATCTCTCAAAATAGAACATCTTTTCATTAAGCATTCAACACATGTTATAGTCATATTCTCATTGAATAAAGTATAATGCTCTAAGAGGCGATAAAAGAATAATATATACTAACAGAATTTACTACTAGTTTAAAATGATATCCTTTCTTAAGCATTACTGACGTTACGTTGATTGAATGAATTAATATTGAATTATTAAAACTATGTTTGGTATATACTATTATAAATCATAAATGTTTAAAGTATCTACCTCATTATGATTTGATATAATCCGTTAAAGTCCGTATAACATTCTCTTTCAACCATTATAATATAGCGTTACATTCTTTACGAATGTTTACCAGTCCATTGGTCTTTCTTATCTACTTTAACGCCAACCGTTTTGATGTGGCTTTTGGCACTTTCAGTAACTCGAACAAGAATTCTATCTACGCTAAATAACAAAATATAATCTACGTCCGCTTTCATATAATATGGTTTATTACGGACTGTTATAGACACCTAGTATAAATGTAAAGACATAAGGTAACATGACTCAAATAGGTTGGTATAATATTTTACTTGGTGGTGTGGCGCGTCCACTGTGACCGTAATGCCGTCATCATCTCGCTACGGTTTGGCACTTTCTCACTTGTAGAACGAGTGATTGGAGCAGCAGGAGCTAGCAGGCAATCTGAGCCTGGAACTTTCAGGGACATCGCGGACGCTCCTTGCTGATCATTGTGTATCTCACCGACATCGGAAGTACTCTCTGACGGGCTTACCGGCACTATAAGCCTGACACGGCCATCTTCCCCAGTTGCAGTCAAAGTGCAATTGTGAGATAGTGGCATTATAAACGGCACTCCCTCGTCAGAACTAAAGGCATCTGGCGTCGACCCTTTTGAAGTTGTCGGTTGGCTGTTGCTGTACAGTGAATTTTCTGAATGGCCGACGCTCATAGCTTGGGCCGCGGAACAGAGCTCATCGGTTGAGCTACACATTTCTTTGTAGATTTGGTGATTCATGAGGCTCGCTAGATCCGAGTTGCTGTAGTGGTTAGTCAAAGGCGGGATGTTCGGGAAAGCGTTGCAGTTTTGGTAAAACTGTTGGTTGTAGTTATTGTTGGCCTTGGCCTCAGCCTCGTCATTTTGGAATCCTCCCATGTCTTGGTATTTTGATATCAAATAGTTCTGGATCTGGTCGTTTGTCATGCGGCCGAAGCAAGGGGCCGATGTTGGCCCGTTGGAAGCGCTAGGAGCAGGTGATACGCACAAGACAGGCGACAATCGCATGTTTTTGTTATCGAGTTGTGTGTTCACTTTGTTGTTTTGGGATATTAGATTTATCAGAGCATCGGTGCTAGAACTGGACTGTGGTCGGTTCCCGTTGCACATTGGCTGGTTATCTGGCGGTGTCGTCTCGGGCACTTGGTTGGTTGCTTTCGGCTAATCCAGCAGCATTAAAATATAAGTAAATATGAGTCTTATTGCTTAGATATGGTGGCACAAGGAATATTTTTCGATGAACAGTATATGTACGCTGTTAATTTATGTGTAAAGCAATATTGCTCATATGTACAACGTATCCTAAAAATAGTAGTCAAGCGGAAGTCCAGTGATAAAAAAAATATAACATGAAAACTATGAAAAATCGCAGAACATACATGGGGGTGGTTCGGGTGCCTCAAGGGGTGCTCTATCTCTGGACTTCCGCTTGACACTATTTTTTGGGACACCCTGTATAATAATTTAAAATTAGATTACAAAAATTCTTTAGCTATAAATGGAAGCTTTAAGTTCACAAACACCATGCACAACCATGCGACTTAAACAGAAATACATTCTAATTAAACATTAACATTCATTTGTAGAGATCGTAATTGTAATCTGTAAAATATAGATAGGTAGGCACTACAAAAAGAATGAAAACAAACGAGCTACTACGAATATGCACGTAAAGAACACCAATAAAATCATAATTTGAATGACGACTGTAGTTTACGTAAAATTATCGGGATTGCTACTGATAAGTCCTTGCGTTAGACATGCTATTTAAGGTAGTTTACGAAACAAATTTCTCAAATCATAAATTTTTCACATCGGACACCACTGTGAAAAACAAATACTCTTTCGAAAAGTGACCCTGTATTACAAGTTTTGGCGCAAATAATAGGGATTTTAAAAAGCTATTACACTTAGCCATGCGTGGCTCTGATATCTCGCGAGGACGATCATTCCTGGCAAGGCCAGAGTTATGTAATAAAAATTAAAATACTAACGGTTAGGTCTACGAGGCTCTTTCCCCCCCTTTAGCTAGGGTAGTCTCACTAACGTGTTCAAGTGGTAGATTGCCCTATCGTGGACGAGGCGCTTTATGACGGAATGGGGCGGTGACACATGTATCTACACTTAATTCGCCTCCCACAACCTACTTCATCAAGGGCTGTCGTCAAGCGCAAACCGATCGTAAGTAAAAAACCAGCAAAGGGGTTCTTAATGGATTGAGATATTAATGATGGCCGTAACGAACGACATAGTTAAAATAAAAAACGAAAAAGCATAGTGCGTCGCGGACACAAAGCAAAAGTTATGATTAAAAACTGCTAGCAACGTCAACTAAGTATAATAGTCAAAACAGGATAATACTGATAACGATAGCACAAAATACATCGAGACGCAAGCAATGTAAAAAAAAACAACGATAATTTAAAAAAATATATAATGATTGCCAAAGAACTTGAGCAGAAAGTGCCGTGGTGGAGGAAAGTTTGCATGTCATCTACCAATCGCGTTGGTTACGTCTCCCTTCTCCCCCAAACACCGCTACACAGAAGTCGAATATTCTAATCACCTTTGACAATCATTATACCATAAATTAATTTTGATATTTTAGCTGTATTATTGGTACCGACAAGTCTGCAATTGATAAAGCTACTTTGCAGCACACTGCATTTCAATATAAAACAATGACAGTACTTCAAAAAATCAACCATAATTATAAACACATAGAAATTGTTAAATAACTATTTTCCTTAATCATCAATTCAATAAAAATAATACTTTTTGAAGTACTGCACATATTATTTTAACCTTACACCATAACCAATAGTGATAGCTGTGTATAATACTTTTGTTCCAAAAGTGCAATAAATAAAAATACTCTATTTATCTATTTTTATTATCCTTCGGGCCTATAGCATCTTACGTCATAGTAAAAAAATCCACTATTCTATAAGGACGCAATGCCCCTACAAAAGCCACAGCATATCACTCGTTATGGCCCATCTGATAAGGTTCGTATTTGATCGTTCATTTACCTGGGGCAAGAGGGTCAGTTGTTGTGCACTGATGGGCCGGCTGGAGCCGCGTTCGCGTTCTTGCAGATGCGCCACTAATGCAGCAATATGTTCCAGCAACTCTTTATTGTGGACCAGAAGCTGGTGGGTACGAGCCTGTAATAACAGATTTAATATCAAAGCGCAAAACTAATTCAAAACTGTTATTCTTTAACGTAAAAACGTTTTCATGGTGACCAGGCCATGCGGACTTAAGAAGGACTCCGGGGCGCCGAAGTAACAATTATCGCCCCGATCTACCCACTAAAAGCTCGAACCAGCTCCACGGGACGACTCCCCGATGAGGAAGCATGCTCTGCGCACAAACTAATACGAAACTAAGATAACAGTTTTGGTTAGGTTAGATTAGGTTGACAGTGTTTTTCCTAACCATTGCACTATAGCGTAACATACAATCCACGAACACCCGGTCAACGGCTACTGAATCTTCTTCTTCGTTTGACGCCACACTAAAATACTCCAGTAGGAATGTTTGTAGATTAGCAAGCTGAATCTCACCTGGGCTTCACACCTTGCAGCTTGTTCGGCCTCCAGCTGGGCTCGCAGCAACAACAGCTGAGCAACAGCAGCTCTGGTTTGTTGCGCTTGCTGCTCAAGCCGTTCGCGCAACAGTTGCAGTTGGTGTTGTGCGCTTAGCGGCGTGGCCGCATTGCTTGACACATTGCTGGTTCCCTCAACGTCCACATTTGTTACGCATTCTGGTAGATCGGGGAAGTTGATGCTGGGTGCTGGTGTTGTTCGCTATAACAATTTTGTTATTATTAGCTATTTAATGGCCAGTAGGCTAATTACCCTCCCTGTGATGGGAGGAGGCCCAACTCAACAGTGGGTCATTTATGGGCCGAGTAGTACCTAGTAGTAGCTATTTAAGGTGGATGTTCCGACCTATCGTCCATACATTCTGGCCTATACCTTTACACTAAACACAGATACTCGTTCTTTGAAACTAATCATTTTATCACATTCATCATCATCATCATCATTTCAGCCAAAAGACGTCCACTGCTGGACATAGGCCTCCCCCAAATATTTCCACAAAGGCCGGTCCTGGGCCGACCGCATCCATCGTTTTCCGGCGACCTTAATCAGGTCATCGGTCCACCGTGTGGGTGGCCTACCAGCACTGCGCTTTCCGGAACGCGGTCGCCATTCTAGGACTTTTCTGCCCCATCGGGCGTCGGTCCTGCGCGCTATGTGCCCTGCCCACTGCCACTTAAGTTTGGTAATCCTGTGGGCTATGTCGGTGACCCTGGTTTTCCTGCGTATCTCCTCATTTCTGATTCGATCTCGCAGGGAAACTCCGAGCATAGCCCTCTCCATTGCCCTTTGGGTGACTTTGAGCCTTCTGATGGAGCCCATAGTGAGCGACCACGTCTCTGTTCCATAAGTCATTACTGGCAACACACATTGGTTGAAGACTTTTGACTTTTATCACATTACTACAATAAAATGTGTCCGCGTTTGACCATTTTAGGCAATAACTTATAATACTTACTGATATGACCCAGTAAAATAAAGCGTAATGTCCGATAACCGCTTAAGCTACTCCTACGTCTTAATAATTTCACAATTACACACCAGCCCAAATAAACTGTAAATGTTGACTTCAACGCCATCTCTCGGGACAATGGCTGAGAACAGACCGGAACATTCACCTTAATATTTATTGTGCGTGTGGTGATGGATTTAGAATACATAGTGTCACCACCTCATTCCATCCTAGGGGTGTGGTAAGAGTCGACAAAAGCAAATGACAAGGCCGAAAATAAACCTCCCCATTGATAGGAGGAGACCCGACTTCGAAGTGTATAATTTATGGGCTTAGTAGTATATTTAATAAGTAAAACACATTATTATTACATTGGTAATAGGCAACGCGGGGCTCACAATGTTCTCGGTTAAAAAAGTACCCAGAAGACTGGCCTCATTGCTACACTGGGTAGTCATACCTAGGGTCAGCGCGCACTATCGAAGTGGCGGCGAAGATGCTTTTTCAGTAACAATTTAATTTCAACCTAAGGTGCTTCAGAATACGACTGTATTTAGAATACGCTCGCCGTCATTGTATTTCGTTGTACCAATTAAAGTTGTATTCTGAAGCGCTTTAGGTTGAAATTAAATTGTTACTGAAAAAGCCTCTCCGCCGCCACTCCGATAGTGCGCGCTGACCCTTATGCGCAGAGCAAAATAGAAGTCAGTGTTACCCGTGATCCAGAGGCGAAGATAAGGAAAACTTGATACATACCCTGGGCCAACACGTAATGCCAGCGTGGCATAGTAGGCTAATTTCCCTATATGAATTTGGAGGAGGCCCGACTCACTACGGGCTGAAATTATAATCATGATGACTGTATATTTTACTCTAGATAAACATAAACATTTTGTGATGAATAATCTTACCTAAATGTTGTAGTATATCGTAAAACCACTGAATATGGCTCCCAGCTCGACCTTAACTACGTATTACTGCGCTAAATTGGCAATTTAGTAGAACGTCATGGCATAATTTGTTTAATATGTGTAGCGTAATAATTTCTAGTTAAGCTGCGTTGAGCTTTAAAAGCACAATACCTAAACAATACTTATCTATAATGTAAATCAGAAATAGAGATCTATGATGTTTAATTGTACCTCTTATATCTTATTCGAAAGTTAATCGATATGTCCATTAATGCGATTAGTTTCGCATTAACGTAATCACGAATCCTTGATTTTAATTACATTACTGAAGTACAAGGAAGGAAAATATTACTCTATAAAACCACCCTAAATGACACACTGTTGAATCGAGCCATTTTTTTTTGTTTTCCCGGTGGAGAGGTCGGTGATTATGGTGGGACTCCGACAAGGGTCAATGACCCAAGAGTCGTCTACCCACTAAAACCCCAGCGGTATACCCTCACACGGCGCGCTTGGGGCGCCACAAGTTCGCGTAAACGCAGTCTACTGTGACGCCCCGGCGTGGTGCCCGCAACGCGGGCAAGCGACTGTGGGCATCCCGGCAACAGGGACGCCCTCTCAGTCAACGAGGCTTTTGTCGGTGGCGGTTCCCCCCGCCCACCACCGGCCTCTTAGGCGAGGGCAGAAGGGGTCCGCATCGTCACGAACCCCCCTCCAACCCTGCCTCCGTCCGCGGCGCGGGTGACCTGGAGCTGGTTGAATCGAGCCTCCTTCAAATTCATGGAAGGAAAATTAGCCTACTGTGTGTCGCTCGCGAGACGGGTTCGAACAGGATCTGCTTTTTACGATACCCTCAGGATGGAACTAATATAAAATTTGTGGGTTTCAATGCACCCATAATACTAATTTAGTATCAATTTATCTCCATGGGCTTGTTTTCTTTTGTGATATTAGGTCGAAGACAAACGAGCGACTTAAGCAGCTTGTAGAATATTAATACCGTAGGTTTCAAATGGTGCCTACTCTGAGCATTATTATCATACATTAATGGTAGGTACCTCTCTCTAAGAGCCATTAAACAAAAATTAAGTGCAAATATAATGTACCGTAAAATTTATTTATTAACCTTAAACGTTTACTTGCAGCAAAACAACCTCATGTTCTTTTTATGAATGAGTACCTTTTCATGTCACAAGACAAAATCTACTCCATGTACTCCATACACATTTCGCAAAAATTGTAGTACTGTATATCTTGCCGCGAAGGTAATCTACCTTCACTTTATGCGGAATCATTTTTTCAGTATTGGCATATTCTAAAACCTGCACCAGATGTACACAAAAATAAGTAGTAGGTAATTATGAGCAAGAAAAAGAAACATAATAAAGAAACAAAATTACAATGACGTAGCTAAAGTAACTAAATGATGTGGCATAAGAGGTTATGCCCCTTAACCGCAGCCTACCGGGTTGTGGGGTCTGCCACCTCGTTGGGAGTAAATCCCGTGGCCCTGGTTCATGCAGTCGAGGATCACCGTCGATTTCAGTGGGTAGATCGGAGCGGAATTTACCATATCTTCGCGTCGGAGTCCAACTTACACCTAGTTAGTGTCAGTCCCCAATGACAGGGGTATCATGAGGATCTCCGAGATAAAAAAAGCCTAAACTAGCACAGTAAATACAGTCCTCGCCAAACTTTATGGCCGCTCCGAACGTAGCCGCATTGCGCTGCGCAGAACACAAAATCAGGTATCAGCGTGACGTACGCGGGGCGTGGAGGCAGTTCACGCCCGCGCGCCGTCTCCCAAGCGCCCTCGCTTTCCGCGCATTAGTGTGAGTGTGCTACGTTCGTAATGGTTATGAAATGTAAGATGCGCAAGTTCGTACCGACGGCTACATTCAGAGCGGCCATAAAGTTTGGCGAGGACTGTACCTAAGACGAAGTGCGACTGTGATTTGCGATACTGAACCCGCATGTCTACGGGGATTATTATCAGCTCGCCCTGGCCACGATTGTCAGGTTCAAAGTAAAAAGATTGTTCGAGTTCAAAGTAGATGACCAGGAATAGGTGTTGGTACTACTACTATTCCTTGTGGTGACGGATTTACAATTCATACTGTCGCCACGCCATGTCATCCCGAGGGTGCCGTGAGAGGCGACAAAGAATAATATAATAAGGCCGAAAACCTAGCCGCATGAGAAGGAAAACTTTTTAGGAAGCCCTGTGTCTGGCCAGCTTGGCACTATAGGCTAATTACCCTCCATGTATTAGAGGAGGCCTGACTCAGTGGGTCATTTATGGGCTGTGAAGTAGAAGTCGCTGGTCTACGCTAGTTTCAATATGCGATTCACGTCACTAGCGCAATAAGTAAGCCCACCAGAGGCTGATCCAAGACATTCGCGTGCCGATGATATTATTACGATATTGATTTATTATAATGCTTCACGGATTCGTGGTGGGAGTGCTATTATCTTGAGAAGTGTAGTGCCCACTATTTTGAGCGTGGATAATAATGTAGCTATTTTTATCAACTTTGTTAGAATAACGCCCCGGTCTAGATTCACAAAGGTTGAACGTTTTGGTCAAGGTAGAGAAGAGAATGCGTATTTTTTTAAATATGTATGTCACAAATGGGTTAAATACAAATGGACATTTTGTATAATAGCGACAGAGGACTAAATAATAGAGTCGAAATAGTAGGAAATGTTTGAAACTGGCGTAAGTCTAAAAACAACACAGGGATTAATTGAATTGTTAAAATTAATTTAATAATATTCTGTTGTTTGGGTTTCGAACAAAATGAATAAAAAACATTTTTGATATATTTATAAATTTACAGCAATATTAATACATGGAATCTGCAACATAACCAATACAAACATTTTGTGGTACAACTTTATCACAATTTTATAGGACTTGTAATAATGTTTTCTAAGAGATTGTTTGTAAGTATTTATATATATATTGTGCACGTCCAATTAGGTCAAATAATCCCTATGTTATCCTATAACCGATAAAAAATCCGTGTGGTGGCGATTTTGAATACATCATATCAGTACCCCATTCCATCCTGAGGGTTTCGTTAGAGCAGACAAAAGAAATGACATTACCGGAAACCTAGCTGCCATAGAAGGAAAACCTGTTATGAAACCCTGTGCCAACCCATCTGGCCCGCGTGGCATAGTAGGCCGATTATCCTTCATGTCACTGGAGGAGACCCAACTCAAAAGTGGTTAAATGTGGATAAAAGTGCCGCCTTTGGATCAACGGGTCCCGGGTTCGATTCCCGGGTCGGGCAAGTGACTTTGTCTAAACCAGAGGCACTGCCGAGCCAGTGCCTCTGGTTCAGAGTTAAGCAGCCGGGGTGTCATTTCTATCTAAAATATGTATGCATTTACAAAATAAAATGTATATAAGTAGTTTATTATCCATTTCGTTACCATAACACAAGCATTAAGTTGCTTAGCTTGGGACGAGATGGCGTTGTGTGAAATGTCCAAAGATATTTATTATTATTATTTATCTATATATATGGGCTGGGTAGTAGAAGTAGTTGTAGGATCCCATAACGGTCGTATTTCAGAAGCAGTTACTATAATTAAACAGGCTAATTTAGAATAAAGTGTTACCTTGAAAATCGGAGAGAAAACAAAACAAATTGTGTTTTTTAAATCACACAAAAAAGTTAATCCTGAGATTAGAAGGTTACTCCCGAGGGTGGTCCTAAAAGTATTACTTGTGCCAAAGTAGCGTTACAGGGCACAAAAAGTTCAAAGGTTGGAGAGTATCGGCTTCGTTACATGATTATAGCAGATACAATCTTTTTGTTTGGACACGGTTCGATATATCGTTATTTTCCAATCTTGTTTTCGTGAAACTTGTTAGTGTTTATTAAACCCCGGGTTTAGCATAATATCCAGACCGCACATCGAAATCGCAGGTTCGTCTCTAACCAAGAATATAGTAGTATATTGTGCCACTTTAACCTGAACACTTTATAGGAATAATTAATTATTCTTGAGGCATTTTTATCATGATCGTGATGAAACACGTTGCAGAAATTGTAAAGGCAGGAAAAGTAAAAGCCAATTATCAAAATATACCATGATGAATCTTTCGTTAATAAACGTTTCCAGAAATATATTCCTTTACCAAAAGAAATGCGACGGAAAGATATAAAAAGAGGAAAAATATAGTACAAACGGTAAACAGTGTTCTACGGTAGCAGTCGGTATTAACAAAAGCTAGCTCTTTCTTGGAAAATATAAAAGAAGTAAATTATTCGTAGAATGTACCTTTTGTAGCAAATTCAGTAGAGAGTTGACAATGGAGGTATCTGGGGTTGTAGTTTGAGCAATACAAAATTCATAATAAGGCACTTTGAAAAGGTTTTCACAATTTGAATGAATCTGGGTTGATCCAACTATACGCTGCAAATATGTGGACTTTATAAAGTTACTAGTGTATGTAACACGTATAATAACACTTTCGTAGCTTTAGTGTTGTGTAATAAAGATTCAATAGGTGAGTATAGAAATGAGAATAAAAATAGAACTGGATTAAAAAAATAATTATAATCAATATTGATCTCGTAAATATTATTATTATACTAGCGGTTAACGGTATTCACATAAATATACATATCACAAAATGCTACCAAACCGCTAATTTCGACTCGCTGATTGTCTGACACTGGCGTGGATGATGAATCTCTGTTGTTTAGCGAGACATTATGCCGAATGGAAACATTGAATATGATAATTTTTCTCATGCATAAAAATTGCCACAAGAATAACTTTACCACATTTTGCGTGGCTGTTAAGCCAACGTATGAAATGAAAATGACTTGATTTCCAATACAGTTCCTATAAGCGGTTGGTCTGGAGTATGATTTGAATACTATTAGACAGAAGGTTAAACTAAAAGATACATATAAAAGATAAGTGTTCAGAAGAGCGTGGTTTCTTTTAATTTTTGTTTTACATGTTTGCTCCGATCTGGTTAACTCACCGGCCGGCTTGAATATTACGTACCATTTACTTTATTTAATATAATTTCACAGTGAATTTAATCTTGCATAAAAATAATCAAAATTCTAGTCTTCTATTTGAGGTATTCGTGAGATTATTACGAACATTTCTGAAAATTTATTTGTTTTGAAATAAATACATAATTAAACCACGCTCTTCTAAACACGTATCTTTTAGTTCCCTCCCCTGCCTTCCACCTAATAAATACTTTGAGAAAAGGTATTTTCTTTTTCCAATGACAATGTGTTTCGCAAGATTTCGGAAAAAATAATTATCTCCCTGAAACACACACACATTAAAAACATATTAATTTCTCGCTTAGAATTGAGAAGCATAATTTAAGGAATTGTCACGGTCTGTCAATATTAATCTCATACGTACCTATACTCATTTTCTACTCTACCAAAGCGTGCGTTTCGCGAATAAAAAAAAAAGCTGGAGGAGTTTATAATTATTTTTCTTGGTACATACTAGATTCGTGACATCATAGATTCGAGACTAGCCGCAGTACGTAGGGCTCTGGGCGCGGAAAAATGGAAATTGGCGCCCCAGTACTGGGTGTACTGGGGCGCCAATTTCCATTTTTCCGACAACCAACGGCGTTACCTGTCTGCTTGAAGATAATAATATTGACATAACCTTAACATAAAATCTTGCAATACTTGTTATCAATTAATTTTTTTTTCATATAGCATTAAAAAGAAGGTCGTGAATAGTGCGTAACCCAATTGATCTGTAGGTTCACGCACGTCACAAATCTATTGGATTTTGTATTTGTCCACTACTTCTCAAAGGACTACGTGTCCTAACTAAGCTTGATTTGATGGTTTCCTATTAGTAAACTCATTTACCTATATCTATTAGAAAGAAAGAAAGAAAGAAACACATTTATTCGGCAGAACAAATACAGGAAACGCAAGATTCAGAATGTAATATATTTTTTATTAAAGCTAAACAAAACTTTAATACCACAAAATATGGTAAAATAGAACAACAAAAAATATTGTAGCGAAATATAAGATCATTTCCAATTTATGTAAACTTTATATCCTTGTATGTCCTGCCGAAGGGTCGCCGTCTCAGCATTAGCTGGGTGCAGAAAACCCAGCACTGGTTTTCAGTCGACAACCCCAGAGTAAGTCACGGACGGGGATATTTTAATGTTAATAATAACTAAACACAATTATAAACGGATAAAACATTTGGTGTAATAATTAAATAAACGTAATGGTTTTATTTCAGTTAATAAATAATTTATTTAGACACTAGTGGCCCGCCCCGGCTTCGCCCGTGCAAAGCGGGGGTGGGTTATACATAAAAACCTTCCCCTTGAATCACTCTATCTATTAAAAAAAACCGCTTCAAAATCCGTTGCGTAGTTTTAAAGATTTATGCATACATAGGGACGGACAGAAGAATGCGACTTTGTTTTATACTATGTAGTGATGGTACATAGAATAGATATTTTCTAAATAATAAATACAGCGGGCAGTTTCTTTGTCGGGCGCATCCGGCATAAAATACATATATGTATATATATATGCAGCTAAGAATAAAATTAGATATACAAATAGATAAAACTAAATCAAGTCAAATAATAGATAAATTGAAATAAGTTTGTTTAAAGTAAGATCAATAACATTCATTAATTTAAAAGAAAATTTATCCAATTAACGGGCATTGCGCCAAATCTAGTGATTATTTTCGAGTTAAAGGAAATTGGAAATGAAATGAGGCGTTGATAGAAATGTACCGAGAATCTTGAGAATAGCAACCTATTAATGTAATTAGAGGTTTTGTGATACAATTAGTAACATTCCTTTACGTTTCTCCAAATATATACTGGTGTGCTAGATCTGGTTTCGTTTATATGAGTGTCAATCTCTGGAATCTGAATTAACTACATAGTACTTACTATAAGTAACTGCTACTTACTATAGTAGCAGTTTACCTCATTGGTAAACTGCTACTAGCTAATTAGCGCATAATAGTCGACACGGCGCGCCACACGGCGGCGGAGTGTGCCGCCTTGGTGACCGAGAGACGGGCCCTGGCGGCACAGGTCGGAGGAGACCTCTCGCTGTCGAGCCTAATCGGACGGATGCTCGACAGCGAGGAGGCATGGGAGGCGGTGGCCTCCTTATGCGAGGACGTCATGTCGCAGAAGGAGGCCGCGGAGCGGGTCAGGGAGGAAGACGTCCTGGCCGACCCGCGCCGCAGACGGAGGCCGGGGAGGAGGAGGCGACTGTACGCCCACCTCCTTCCCCCGCCATATAGGCCGGTGGTGGGTCGGGGGACCCGCCACCGACGAAAGCCTCGATGGCTGAGGGCGTCCCAGTGTACCGGGACGCCCTCTCTGATATTTGCTTGCGTAGCGGGCACCTCGTCGGGGCGTCAACGTTGACTGCGCTTACGCGAACCTTTGGCGCCCCAAGCGTGCCGTGTGAGGGTATACCGTTGGGGTTTTAGTGGGTATACGGGTTCTGTCCCGGGAGTCCTACATAATCACCGACCTCTCCCCCGGGGGGCGGTGGTATGCGTAAAGCATTTCCCCAGCGAAACCAAAAAAAAAATGGTTAGGTTAGGAATAGGGTGGTGAGATTATGTATTCTAAATCCGCAACCACACGGTTTATATTACGGGCTGAATTGATGAACTATTATATTTCGAAGTGGTACAATTCCCCGGATAACGTACGGGACTACGCTGGTAATTTTACAGCCAGATTAGTATCTTACTGCTTACAATGACGCCATACAGCATACTTTGTCTTGCGGGGGCTCCATACAAACGTATAATACACGAACACAAATACACCCTTAACACTATCACTAGGTACATAGTATAAAACCAAGTCGCTGTCGTCTGTCCGTCCCTATGTATGCTTAAATCTGTAAAACTACGCAAAGGATTTTGAAGCTGTTTTTTTACAGATAAAGTTATTCCAGAGGAATTTTTATATGTCTAATACATGCATATTATTGTAGAGAAACTCAGATGAATTTAGAGGTTCATCATCGCACCTGAGCGAAGCCGGGGCTGGTGTTGCGAGTTATGTATATGTGAGTGTTGACTAACACTAAGATACTTGACTGATGCCGAAATGGAACCGTTATTCAAAGGCGGCACTAGTAACACCGAAACCATCAACCGGCCTTCATATTATTAAATGGTGGGTCAGAGTCCCATTCACCCCACGGGAATTCGGCCTTTGTGTATAGTCCATTAAGGATTTGACATCCCGCAACAAAAAAAGGGTATATTTGTGGAATAACAAGAAAATGTACTTACGGTTGGCGACCGCTTGTCATTTTTCCTTGGCGGTGGTGGTAAAAGCTCGATATTATGCTTAGGCCTGGCCTGCTCCTCCGTGACTCCAACGGCACCTCCTTCCTCAGGAGGTTTGGACGTGGAGGCCGCTCCTGACTCCGAGGCTCCGCATTCCGATGACGCTTCTGTTGAAAGTTGTTAACTAACTTATATTATAATGGTCGAAAAATTATTTAAGCAATGACCTGAAACATGCGCAAAGTTGTTAGGTATAGACGTGTAGACTATAAGACGCTATAATATTTGACGATAAAAGAAATTGGATTGAAACGTACACATTTTGTGATCAATGACAGTAATACGTGGGTACCTTTAAAAGTATTGGTCAACGAGTAATATGTCAAATATATTTTGTGTAAAGTGCTTAACACACTTGCGGTTTCGTGTCAAAGGAAAAAGGGCGAGCACTCGTTTAACTTTCGCATCACGTATCTGCGTGTTATTTTCGTGCAAAAATAAGATTTCCTAGTCGAATCAACAATTTAGAGTTTTTCATACGTGTCTTGAGGACATTATCACATTGGCCGTATTTAAGTGTTAGACGAAATAAAATCATCATCATCATCATTTGATCCAAAAGACATCCAGTGCTGGACATAGGCCTCCCGCAAAGATCTCCACAAAGGCCGGTCCTGGGCCGCCTTTTCCTGCGTATCTCGCATCTCGCACGGAAACTCCGAGCATAGCCCTCTCCATTGCCTTTTGGGTGACTTTAAGCCTTCTGAAGGAGCCCATAGTGAGCGACCACGTCTCTGTTCCATATGTCATCACTGGCAACACACATTGGCTGAAGATAAAATAAAATAGCTTGTGCAAATTGTTGAGCACAAAATATTGACGGACGAATATCACGCATCAGTGTGTCAAATAAATCGCTAAGCTTTCACATACATTTCAAACGTTCGGTGCTATACACAAAATAATAGAGAAATCAAACGACAGACGAGCTATAAGCAGTCATATTTTGTCAGCGGCAACGTTTATTTATACCGCTGTATGAGATGATTTATTTAGTAGCGGGTTCCGCGAAAAAATAAATTTTCTGCCTCGCTAAGTCCATATCGCATCTTGGCAACGAGGAAGACCTAGTTTTTATTCTATTTGAAATAATAGATTAGGGAAGCAATTGTTATTAGGAAATTATTAGATGAAATTTTAGGAATTAATGAGCATTTTAAAAGGTTTTATTGTGCTAGCTATGCGCCCCGCGTGGTGATGGAAATTATTTTTTCGTGTGTTTTTTTCTACCCACTTGACACATATTGTTATGTTTTGGACAATTCAGACAATATCTTTATAAAGCCTTTTTATTGTGTTATTCTATATTATTATTGTGAAGTTTCATTATAATCCATTCAGTAGTTTTTACGTGAAAGAGTAACAAGCATCCATCCATCCATCAAACTTACAAACTTTCGCGTTTATATTATTAGTAGGATATTAGTAGGGAGTAGGATATTAGTATGATTGTATAATATACGATTTAAATTTAGGGTATGGAAAAGGTTGGTTCACCAAAGAACATCCTACTCGCGTTATAGAGGATGCCTGCTTAGAGAAGTTAGTTAGCGCCATATTAGATTGGAGAAAATAAGGCTTCCGATGACGTGGATGACTTGGATGACGAGGCTAGCGGGGAAGACCAGGTTACACAAAAAACGCGAGATAGAGATAAATAACGTACATTGGAAGAGACCTTAGCATAGGGCTGAAGAAGAGACATAGTTTTCTGTCATGAAGTGGAGTGTGTTATAGTGATTATTAGTAGGTGAAGGATTTAGAATACATTGTGTCACTACCCCATTCCATACTGTGAGAGTGTGGCGAACTAAAGGAAATGCCAAAGTCGAGAACTTAGCCGTAAGAGAAGGAAAACTGGATACGAACTCGTCTGGCCAGCATGGCACAGCATTTCTCCCATGTTATCAGAGGTGGACCAACTCAGCCGTGGGTCTTTGCTGCGATGATGACATTTGAACATTCTAGAATAGTGTCACTCGCCTATCGCGGCTAAAGATCTTATCTTATTAATATTCTTATCGGCTAGCTTATCGATAAAGTATTTCATCGGTAAAAGGAGAATGTACTTGAAGTTTTTAATCTATTTGCCAAAGAAACCAATTAATGCTTTAAAGGCATCTGAAGACCGGAGGCTGGAAATTTAATTAATTTTTGTAAATAAAATTTCATCAGCATACCACATAGACGGCAAATCAAGTTTTGGGAGGGAATAAAAGTAGCAATTGTGAAATTCCACGTTTGCTTTCTGAAAGAATAGTTAATTTGGTTCGCGGAACGGAACGGAACAAATATAATAACCAAAGGTTGTCAGGAGCCAGCTGACCAATGTCAAAGCCAAAAATTATGTAGATTAAGGTAAACGCAATAAAATTATGACATAACGAGTGAAACAGCTGTTACCTACTCCCCGCGTCGGATGCCATAAAACGATACATAAAAGCTAATTATAAGCTGCCCACAGTAACAGTGAAAAAGAAAATAGGGATTACGTCATCCGCGGCAACGGGACGTAAACAAAGCTGAGCTGTCAAATCTTTGTAGTTTACCGACAATTCTCCCTGCCAGCAATCACTGAGATTAATAAAAATTGTATCATCGTTAATAAAGTCATGTTTGTACTGTTTGAAGCAATCACGCGATCAAAGCATGAAATTAAATGTTTTTGAATATATTGAATTCCGTGTGGGTTCAGAACACATAGTGTCGTCACCCTATTTCATCCTAAGAGTGTCGTATGAGCCTTCCATGTTACGCCTCTGTATGGTGACGGGTACAGAATACATGTCACCACCCCATGCCATCCTGAGGGTGTTATAAGAGCCTTCCATGTTCCACATCTGTGTTGTGACGGGTTTAACATACATAATGTCACCAGCCCATTTCATCCGGAGGACGAAAACCTAACCGCAAGAGACTATAAACTTGATACGAAACCCTATGCCTACCCGTTTGACTGCTGAGTCGAGCCTTTTCCAAATACTTAGCGGCAAATTAGGCTAATGCGTTAGGCCCGGTTTCCACCAAAGCGGAGAGGAGAGGAGATCATGTGTTTTGAATAACCAATCAGGTTTCGTTATTCCATTTCCACCAAATCTAAGCGGTGAGGAGATGTGGAAATAACGAAATCTGATTGGTCGAAAAAAAACATCTCCTCCCCTCTCTGCTTTGGTGGAAACCGGACCTTACGCAAGAAGGGTTGGCGCGGGGCATTCGTTTCAAGATTTCCTTCTCTTGCGGCAAGCTTTTCGGCCTTGTCATTTCTCTTTGTCGGATCTTATGACAACCTCAGGATGGAATGGGAAAGTGACATTATCGTGATATGCTGATTACGCTACCTGTGATGGGAGGAGGCCCGATTTATCAGTGGGTCACCTTTGGGCTGAGTACCTAGTAGTTGTATGTATCATCATCATCATCATCATCATCATCATTTCAGCCAAAAGACGTCCACTGCTGGACATAGGCCTCCCCCAAGGATCTCCACAAAGGCCGGTCCTGGGCCGCCCGCATCCAATGCTTTCCGGCGACTTTAACGAGGTCGTCGGTCCACCGTGTGGGAGGCCTACCAGCACTGCGCCTTCCGGAACGCGGTCGCCACTCGAGGTCTTTTCTGCCCCATCGGGCGTCGGTCCTGCGAGCTATGTGCCCCGCCCACTGCCACTTAAGTTTGGCAATCCGGTGGGCTATGTCGGTGACCCTGGTTTTCATGCGTATCTCCTCACTTCTGATTCGATCTCGCAGGGATGCTCCGAGCATAGCCCTCTCCATTGCCCTTTGGGTGATTTTGAGCCTTCTGATGGAGCCCATAGTGAGCGACCACGTCTCTGTTCCCTATGTCATCACAGTGAGTTGTATGTATAGGTCAAAATTATTTATTTCATTGGTGAAATTACTAAACAAACATATCAAAATCGCACACTAGAATTAATAATGATATTGGCAATGTTATAGCCAGTAGGGAGGCAGGTATTTGGCAAAGCCGAACGACCGTCGTTTTACGACTTTCCGCCGTTTACTGTCGAGGCAGTGTTAACTGAAACCATAATCATAATGTACTATGTATTCGTTTTTGTGGAGTTGGATTGTAATAAACTAGCGACCTGCCCCGGCTTCGCATGGGTGCTATGATGAACCTCTACATTTATCAGTGTTTCTCTAAAATATTATGGATGTATGTATTATACATATAAACCTTCCTCTTGAATCGCTCTATCTAATAAAAAACACCGCTTCAAAATCAGTTGCGTAGTTTTTAAGATTTAAGCATACATAGGGACGGACAGACGGCAGCGACTTTGTTTTTACCCCTGACCTGACGCAAAAAGAAGGGTGTTATAAGTTTGACGTGTCTGTCTATCTGTGGCTCCATAGCTCGCGAACGGATGAAGCGATTTCAATATAGTTTTTTTTTGTATAAAAGGTGTGTTACGGGCGAGTGTTCTTAGACATGTTTGATGAAAATCGGTTGAGCCGTTTAAAAGTAATGGGGGGTGAAAGTGGGGAAGAATAACCGAAAGTCTGCAAATATAATCGAGTGGGGTCTCAAATCAAAGCGCATCACGTGCAATTTAACAAAATCTATATTATAATAAGTGTGTACCTATAAAAAGAATAAAATAAAAATTTAATTTATAATTTTAAAAAACCCCGACACTATAACATTTAAAAAGTAAAAAATAAATACATCGCGTTGGGGGACCAGGGGTTAGGTAATAAATAAGCGGGAGCGGTCCCCCAACGCGATGTATTTTTTACTTTTTATAGGTTACTAGCTTTTGGGCGCGGCTTCGCTCGCGTGGACTTCGAACCCGTGCTTATCTCTATGCATTTTTTTTATGAATATAAAAGTGGTTATTGTGACTAAACTATGATAGTTAGATATGTGCTCTCGCGGACTTTTTTGTAGATTTTAATAAGACCTACAAACTCGTAGTACTTCATTTTGTTCTATTGTCAATCGTTTTTGCAGCGCACGCATAAATAGGTTTTCGATTTTACACCTTGGGTTACAAAATCGCAATTTTCATACGGATCCCTAATTCTTTTGAAAATAAAATATAGCCTATAACCTTCCTCGATAAATGGACTATCTAACACTGAAAGAATTTTTGAAATCGGACCAGTAGTTCCTGAGATTAGCGCGTTCAAACAAACAAACAAACAAACAAACAAACAAACAAACTCTGCAGCTTTATATATTAGTATAGATTGTGTCGGGTTTTTTTTTAATTATTAATTTATTTTTTTATAATAATGTAGTGATAGTGAAGTTGCCGGCAGGCAAAGTATATCTACAGGATGCGGTGTATAAAACCCTTATAGCCATAATGAAAGGATCTATAGTACAACTACTACTCAGCCCCTAAATGACCCACTACTGAGTCGGGCCTCCTCCAATTACATGGAGGGCAATTAGCTTACTGTGCCACGCTGGTCAGACGGGTTGGCACAGAGTTTCGTGTCAAGTTTTGTTTAGCCTTTTATCGACTCTTACGATACCCTCAGGATGGAGGTGGATAATGTCACTCCATCCTGATAGTGTATTCACAATCCGTCACCATGCGAAACTCAAACTCACTCAGGTAGAAAATCAAGGCACAGAGCTTAAGACAAGGTCTAGCTGGCACTGGCTTTGATTTCAAGTGTCCTTCTCTTGCGGATAGGTTTGAAGCCATTTCATTTCCTTTATTCGGCTCTTATGTCAACGCCTAGATGGAATGGGGTGGGGGCATTATATATTTTAAACCCGTCACCACACAGATGCGGAACATGGAAGCTGAGCTATGCGGTGTCAGAACTTAGATTGTCAAGAAACAAAGTTTCTGAAGAAACATAATTTTCTTGGCCCATATAAGACCCTCTGCGAAATCGAACCTAAACCACCTTGTTTTGGATAAACGACGGCATTATTTCATGTCAGAAGCATATCGTAGATATTAATGAGTAACTGTCGTAAAAATTTTGTAATATGTATTATAATGTATTGCAAAACAAAATAGTTCCGCCTGACGTCGTTTTAATACACATGAATGATGGTTTTATCACGCAAAGCTATAAATATATTTAATTCGCTGTGCTAATATAGTTAGACTTTCGCTGTAAAAGCATAATAATTTAGGTCGAAAATCATGTTGCTTGAGCTATTTAATGCACTTTGTAGATATATCATAACAAAGTAATCAACAAGTACGCTAAGTGTATTTTATGGCAATCTGCCAATTACATTTCAGAATATTTTCCAGTGTCAATGGCAGAAAAACAGTCACAACATGTTTCAAGTTGGATTAGACTGCGCACGGTGTGCCAAATTGATTAAAATCGGTTAAGTAGTTTAGGAGTCCATCGCAGACAAACAATGTGACGCTTAATTTATAAATATTTGAGAAATATGAATTTCTCATATCAAAGTTAAGCATAATATAGTACCCAATTTGTTCTGTTACATATTGTGGGCGAATAACCGGAGAACGGAAGCCAAAGCTGCTAATTCAATAGAGTCAAAATCAACAATTGCCGTTTTTTAGTTAAGGTACTATTCCTTGTACTACTATTTAATAGAAGGAAAATAGCACTGATATCAAACGCTTTTGACACAAGAACTTGGCGAGAACTTTTAATTTAGCAGATTAAGGCTAGCACCTGCACCGTGTCGAAAGGGCACTCCGGGCCCTGGACTATCAAGGTCTATAAAAAATGACCATGGAAAGGCGTTCTCTTGTACACAGTGAAACTAGATGGACTCTTGTCACCCATATAAGACAGTGGTCCTTGGTTTTAAATTCAATGGAATTCAGAGTGGGGGTCAAACCTTTAGAAGGCGCGGCGTCACTCGCTTGCTCACTGGCCACTGGCTCGTCGGGGGCAGATGAGGTGGAAGGGGCAGGTTGATCCGAGGAATTGGACTGCATCTTGTGGCACACTTCAAAAGCTTGGCCAACGGTGCGAACGATCCTCATCGCTTGGCTCTGCAAAACAAAACACGGTTGAAATGAATGAAACAAATAGACCGTGAGGATAAGACTTCAAACGCTTGATCTTTGTGTAAGTAGAGAGAATTTTCCAGGGAATGCGTACGGATTTGTAAAACAATTCTTATTGTTACAAGTTTTGCGGAATAATGTATAAGCGTCCCCATTCTATCCTGAGGGTGTCGTAAAAATCAACAAAGGGAAATAACAGGTGCACCCAGACTAGTGATTTCTGATGGTTTGTAAATAGTCAGTTAATAAAAAATATTTTCTAAACAGTTCTTTTAGAAGTAGAAAAGCGATTTTTCAGAAAGTAAACATACAAATATACATAATTTAACATTCACCCGCAGCGAAATAGCTGGTTCTTTTATATCTTTACCAATGTTGATCGTAACAAGCACGCGTCGTAACTGGAAAGCCTTAACGGTTGAGTAGCTATTTAGAGAGAGACTAAGCTTCTCGCCGCTTTGACCACGTGATTTGGCATCTGTCATCTCGATTTTTTTTTATTAAATTGACGATAACTACTCGGCTCTCTTGGGCGATAGCGTGATTGTAATCTCATGTACACACAATATCCCTTGAAAAATTGGCTACAGAATGTATAAAAATAAATGATATGTTATGTGGAACATATTTTTTGTTCAAATACACTAATCTCAAAAACCACTACTTTCCGATTTTAGTGTATTTGAACAAAAACCTCTTCATGTTTATACATTATCATAATACTATATATAGAAATCAAATAAAAACAAATCAAACGAACCTTTCAGGTAAATCGATTTACGTCATCGTATAACATCGATCAGTCGCTGTCTAACCGCGCCTCTCTAATATTTGGTTTATTTAAGATAGATTTTATATGAGCTCCGTATACACCTGATATTATCAGATAATTAAAATATAACAAAAGAGGTGTAGGCTTCTAAGTTGACTTGAATACTTAACGCACTTCTCGATAGGATAACGTGTTAAGAACGTAACGAAACTGGATAATCGAGCAGTGAATACAATTTTCGAAGAAGAATAAATATGCCAGTAATGAAACTTATAGAAGAAAGATGAATGGGGACAAAAATCCTGTTGGAAAACGACACCAAGTTTGTAAAGTAATAAATAAATATCTGGATGACCGAGCCTTGCTCAGTATTTTTTTTTTATAAATTGTGTTTTTTGGAAATTATATTTAAGTACGAATTACTAATAAAATAATGAAATATGAATAATATTTTTTGATTTTACTCAAACGCCTCCTTTTTGTTATTTTTCTTCCAAGTTTAAAAAAAATGATGATGATGATTCCTAGCTAGATCGATTTATCGCCCCCGACACCTCCTATATACTAAATTTCATGAAAATCGTTGGAGCCGATTCCGTGATTCCAATTATATATATATATATATATATATATATACAAGAATTGCTCATTTAAAGATATAAGATAAAAGCATGATGAGATATATGAATCAATGATCAAAATGATTAATAAAAACGTGAAAAAAGAGATTGGGTAAATAAAATAAAAAAGCTTAACGCACTTAGAAAGTAAACGAAAAATATTGGAAAATCATAACTTTATACTGTAACAAATAACACGAATGACCCAAACCTGCCGAGGAAACACCGTGGCACAATAGAAATAAAGGGAAATATTTTACAAAGGGAAGGATGAAAGGGCCACGACCGTGGGAGATGACATATGTTTAATTAATGCTCCTCATTCAAGCGTCGCCCACGTTATACGGTGGATGTTTTTAGGACAATTTTCTGCCATATTGGGACACAATCAGAAAAGCGCGCAACAAAATTTAACAAAATCGTTTACAAAACAGTCGTTCTGGGGCCGACGATATAAATGTTTTTGTTTTATTTTTTGTCCACCGGATACATACGTCTAGCAATATTTCAGTTCAAATATTTTTTTAAAAATTGTGTTACAAATAGATATATATTGTTGAAATACAGCAACGATGGGTTTGCAACTAGCTAGTAACAACTTGGATATGGAAGCTAAGAGGAAGCCCAGCTGCGCTGGGCAGCATATGGGAAAATTCGTCGGGTCTTCTCGCCCCTACACCACAGAGCTTGAAAACGAAAGTGTTCGAACAGTGCATGGCATGGCGGCCTTTACGGGAGGCGGCAATGCCATGCAATGTCGTAAAAGCCGAAGCAAGAGAAGGAAAACTTGATACGAAACCCTATGCAACTTGTCTGGCCAGCGTGGCACAGTAGGCTAATGACCCTCCATGTAATTGGAGGAGGCCCGACTCAGCAGTGGGTCATGTGTGGGCTGACTAGTAGTAGTAGTACTACCTATAGCAGTATGGTCTTTATTACCACAAATTACCACGTCTCGTCGCCATGGGTATCCTGGTAATCAATTAGTGACACAAATGAGCGATTTACATTAACGGTGAACGTCGAACAAGGAACATCTGAAAACATGTACGAATCGATTCAGAAAAGTGACTATTTTTAAAGAACGAGTTGTATCGATTTTTTTATCGGTTTATACAATTTCTAGCGTAACTGTAGTGAGTTTAGGAGTAATGTAAAGAACAGTTAAGTAGATCTTGCAATGCGTCGCCAGATACATTAAATACAATTTGCGTAGCATTTAAATTCAGACGTTTTAGAAGTGTGTCATCTAATTTTGCGAAATCAACTGGAATCCGTATAATATGTGTAATTGAGTGGACACTAGACACAGAGCTCGGGATAGTGTTTGGACGGCGGCCAGAGATCGACAAGATATTAAGCTGCTCGTGCAGTTCAAGAAAGAAATACGCCAACACTATTTGTCATGGTTCGCGATCCATAAATTGACACTAATATGACAGTACCTACAGATGTGGAGGCCGTTTTTTGTTCATGGACGTAATTAATATTGGAGACAGTGCTATCAGCATCACGCTCACATAGAATGACGCAGAGTATTTTATCTTACTCAATGCCGTATTTCCGTGCCAAGGACCATCTTTATTAAAAAAAAGTAGAAACACTTCTAAAATTGACAATGGATTGACTTGAAGAATAAACTGCTACTAATTAGCGCAAACATAACCCCCCGCTAAGTTGAGTTTCCTCCAATTACATAGAGGGTAATTCAATTGTCATTTCCTTTTGTCGACTCTTAAGACACTCTCAGGGTGGAATGGGGTGGTTGCACTATGTATTCCAAATCCGTCACCACACGGAAACAGATTATTGTATATAGATGCTATTCCAATTTACAAAAAAATTAATATAAGACCATAATCCATGAAAGTGTTTAGCTACTATGGTGTATCGGTGGTGCTATGGTGTAGCTACTATGGTATATGGGCCAACCTAGATTTTTATCTATGCAGCCCTATCATACATCGTTAAAAAAACATATAACACATTCATTGAGGATTTATAATTTTATTCTCAGCTTTTTCTTTCGATTTCTCAGCGAGTAGTATAAAAAAATCATCCGATAAGTTGGAAATTTCAATTATATCTTTTCTACCAGTATTGCATGGCGTTATGGGTCACAATTGCTAAATGAAGATTCCAGGACTTTCTCACGTGGCTACCTAAACAAGCCCTCGATCGGGTTGCACCCGCTGAGATAACTGAATTTTCCGTTTTGGACCAACGCTGTAAATAATAAGTATGAATCAACCGTTGCTGGCATTTAAATAAATGCATTTCCATACGAGTGTATCGTGGAAATAACCCGGTTTGTTGACCGCGGCGACCCTGTCCCGATGAATCTGTATTTATAAATACAAAACGAAATACTTCCAGAAAGATTCCTTCAGTGTTTTAATCATTAGATTTTATAATGGTAAAACCTCATACATTGCATAATCATGTTTCGAATATACGGCGAGAAATAAATGGCATTCCAGGCCTATTTTGTGAACATAATAGCAAAGTTTGACATTGATCGATGATCTAAACAGGCAGTGTTTGTGCACAGATTACGGATTGATCACTAAAAGGCATTAAGTACTTGCTTCGGAACATTAAGCTGCTCACACCTTTCGCTTGTGGTGAGCTAAGAGTTTAAGTTCAGACAAGAAACTAAACTATGTTAATTAATTCATGTGCTTTCATCTTTGTGAGTCGGAATTTCCTTACTGATTAGGTACAGGCCACGCAGTTTCTATGGATATTTTAGAGATATTTAATGTTATGTAGTGAAAAATTCTTTTACTTGAATAATACGACCGCTTGGACACGTTATTTTTGTACATAGTTAGGTTAAAATATCAATAATCAAAAAAGCACTTTGGTTCAATAATAAGAAAATGACATTCCAAAAACATGGCATACAAATATACTGAGTAAAAATTAAGTAAATAAAAGTATCCAAAAGTTCCACGATGTATTGTTTTTTAAGAATTTGTGTAGAAGAATAATTAAATAATTATGGTAAGAAAATTCCAAAGACGTTGTAATTATGGTATCACTAAAATAATTTGACTTGGACACAAAGCCTAAAAAGAAACTGAGTAAAAATTAAGTAAATAAAAGTATCCAAAAGTTCCACAACGTATTCTTTTGTAAGAATCTATGTAGAAGAATAATGAAATAATTATGGTAAGAAAATTCCAAGGACGTTGTAATTATGTTATCAACAAAATAATTTGACTTGGACACAAAGCCTAAAAATAAACTGACTAAAAATTAAGTAAATAAACCGAATCTTAACTGATTAATCATTAAAATTTGCTTTTTTTAAGAATTTGTGTAGAAGAATAATGCAATAATTATGGTAAGAAAATTCCAGAGACGTTGTAGGTAATTATGTTATCAACAAAATAATTGGACTTGGACACTACGGTAATCATTCCAGACCAATATACTAAAAGTTATCGCAACATAAGTATGTCGTCTAGTAGTTTGGACAGTTGCGATCTATCTTCGTGGTTATAATTAGAAAAAATGGGACATCAATGTTAGGCCAAGACAATGACCTTTATGACGATCATAATTTTTGGGCACCTCACTGCGTCAGAGCTATTTCGGGGACATCGTCGAATCGTTGAGGTGAGGTCAAAGAAACGCGGTTTTTTGGGATCAAATCTTTCATATCTGTAAATAATTGAACAAAATTTTCTCGTGTAATACACATTCTTATTTTCCATTATACCTCTAGGGTAGCATTTCGTGTGGCAACGTTGTGGAATACATAGTGTAACCACCCCATTGTATCCTGAGGGTGTCGTAACGACAACGTAATACGAAACCCTGTGCCAACACGCCTGGCCAGCGTGGTACGGGCGGCTTCATGTCATTGGAGGAGGCCCGACTCTGCAGAGGTTCATTTATCGGCTGAGTAGTTGTAGTAGTAGTTAAAAGTTGACCAGGACTCATATAGTGGGAAGACTGGTAAACATTTGGTAAGGCACTACTGACCTAGTTGACAGCGGTTCACGCGACTGTCCTGGCCTCGTAGACAAGTGGCTTTCAAATCACACGATTTGGTAGAATAGAGAGACAAATGAATGGGATTGACATTGACACGTCCCATCCTGTCACTTCGCTAGACCATTTTTATTTATTGCCACACTAGCGACCCACCCCGGTTTCGCACGGGTGCAATGATGAACCTATAAATTTATCCGTGTGTCTCTATAATATTATGGATGTATTATACATATTTTTATTGAAAACCGTTTCAAAATCCGTTGCGTAGTTTTAAGGATTTAAGCATACATAGGGACGGACAGACGACAGCGACTTTGTTTTATAATATGTAGTGATAGTGAGTAGTGATGATAGTGATAGTGATAATATCACCTATATTTATTCTACACCTTACCCTTATGTAGCCTGTATCACGATACAGGCTACATAAGGGTAAGGTGTTTACAAACATGTAATTCACGAACTTAAATGGCACCCAGATTCAGAGCAAGGGCCTCTGGTTTACACAAAGACACTTCCCCGACCCTGGAATTGAACTGGGACCGGTTATCCAAGGGCAACACATCCAAACACTAGACCAACAAGGCACTCAAGTGTGTAGTCAAGTTTTCGTTAATAAGTAGGTACTCATGAAATAGACAATCTGTTTAACTGTAGTTTTAGCGCTGAATGTTTGGATAAATTCCTTTTAAAATCAGACAGAAAAGGACTTCCAATATCGTAATCAATTGAAAACGAAATTCATAACACGAGAGCAGTACAGCATTAGTAGCTGAAGAGTATTCCTATAACTGTTATAAAAACGCAGCCCGGTGTTCATGACTGTGGCACCCTTGTCCAAATAAATGACTACTTCATAAAGCTACCAGATGCTGTTTCGAGGGCGGACAATCCAGGTGCTATTGTCAGACATTTTATGAAGACTCACACAGTATATTTTCTAATTTATCTTGGACTGGCGTCTACATTTGTGCATGTACGAGAGATTCGATATCATCGAGCTAACATAGATACTAGAATTAATTTGTCTTCACTTTTAATTTTAAATCTATATATATTTAAACGAAACCACTAGGTGTTACTTGAATCGCGGGGGCTATTTACAAACATGTCACCCAGACTCAGAGCAAGTGCCTCTGGTTTACACAAAGAGACTTGCCCGATCCCGGAATCGAACCGGGAATTATCGTGTTCATATTTTTTTTGTAATGCCATCAAACCCATGTCATTACGGAATTAAAAACGAAGCAATTTGAAACATAAAAAGAATAAAATATATTAGGAATATCCTCATACGTTCTTTTAAATTCAAATAACTAGTTATTAGAGCATAAAAGTATACAGAGTAAAAAGTTCTATAAATAATGGATTGGTTTTCATTATTCTTTTATTAAAATTGGAAGATTGATGTGATTCCCGTATTAGAATCATAATATTGATACATTTATTGCTATCAGACGGCAAACACATCGCTTAACACCAGTCTCGATGACCGGTACTGAAATAAGATATAGACTAAACAACATCTACAAAACATTATGAACCAAGTTCGTGGTAAACACTGATATTCTAGTTGATTTTCTCTGCACTCAGTAAAAAGGTTACAGTAAGTCATTCATAATATAAAATTAATTTAAAACTATGTTTTTTTTGGGAAACTCCCGTCGCATCTACGTCATAATCTTAAATATTTATACCGATTTATGACAACATATATCTTGATTAAGATTTATTATAACATATTAAGCTCCCTGAAACCAGATGTTATTAATATCGCGTCATGATTCTCTAGACTCATTTTGAAACTTAAGCTTTGGTAACAACCCGCCTTACCTATAGTCTAACTAGAATCACTATATCTAATGAAATGAAATATTGTAAGTAGCATTCATTTATTGCATTACTGTGCATTCTTTGTTCGTGTTTACATTCTTATAATGTAAGCGTCTGATTGCACTCAGTTTTGCAAACATTGTAAAACAAATCAAGAGGGTCAAGGGTTACGATACCACAAACTGACAAACGTCTCTATTTTCTCAAAACTAAAAGGGAATAGATTTTTTTGTTATTAAGTGAATAAAAGATTTTTTTTAAATAAGATTCTTCCTGTCTGCGCACTTGTATATTGTGAAAGGAGATTCTATGACGTCAAATTATCACTGTCAAAAAACTACCAGGATCTCCTAGTGTTTAGTGCTTTGATTGAAGTGCCTGAATCAGTACCTACATATGTAGTCATGATATTGCTAAACGAAAATGTACATCGTTAGTGTTAAAAAAGCATAAGGAAAACGTGCGAAGTTTCGTTAACGTTTTTTGCATCATAGACAAAAACTCATCTTAGATAAGCATTTAGTTTATCTTTTCTTTTTTGCTTCAATAATGTTTATGGCCCACCTCATAGTGATAGCTGCAGCCCACGGTTATAATGTATGGACTAAAGCTACATGCTTCTAGACATTTTTATGATGGCTGTCCATTAACCGCCACTGCAGTGTTTCACAAGCACCTTTGCCAAATAAAACGAGACTTTTTTCCATATGTCATAGGGTACAATTTCATTTGTTACTGTAAATATTTGTGAATGCAGTGATAGCGGGTCTGAGGTACATTATTACCTATCTGGCAGTATCAACAAATAGTGTAACGTTCCATATCTTTCGCCTTTTGTTTGTAATAAACTGTTTGTGATGTGCGTTTCTGTGCACAGTCACATGTATTTGGTCATCCAGACCAAATTTGACTGTGAGGTATTATTACACAATCAGTCTACAATTTTAGGTTCGGTCAAGCCTGATTTGGTTAATTACCAATATTTACCCGTACAATTGCCGTCTCCCATGTAGTGGGACCACCGGTAATTATATGGTTAGACCAAAAATGTCCACTAAATAAATTAATTACTATAGGGCGAGAGTAACTTGGATCTATTTGGAGATTTCAAAATAGATCCCTAAACACTAAACTAGAAACTACGTAGATACTTCAATGATTAATTAGAACATTGCTTAGACATAGTACTATTATACAGGGTGACAAAAACCGTGAAGCCATAAAGAAAAGATAGTTAGTATGTACAAAATTTTCTAGCAAAATAAGAAACATTTTTCTTAACACTTTGGTAACCATGAAAGTGTCATAGCTTGAAAAATAAGCACAAACAACTGAAAAAAAAACTAATGGAACACAAATTACTAAGCTTGTAGTGTGGTGGTTGCTAGTTAGTGGATTTCCACTGGACCCTTGGTTTGTAATAAAATTTTGGTTCATAAAAACGTCGATTCGCCCGCTTATACTTAACATATATTCTATAAATATGTTTCTTTTGATTGGATTTATGCCCTCATTTCGGTTTTTGTTACACCCTGTATATACGAGTACATAGTACTGTATGAGCACTATCTTCTAATGTTGGTACATCGCATGCTTCATTTCACTCCATTAGCACACGTTTGTTGATTTAGGATATAAACCAAACGCACCAGAGAGTTGATGATAGCGAGACCACGTTACACTTACTTCGGTGCGCAAATCCCACGTTGGTGGCAGTTTCAAAATATCTCACGTGAAAACACAACAGTTAACTAAAGTTTTCTAAATAACAAATGGAAGCGACGACGGATGTGTTGCCCTTGGCGTAAATTTACGCGGGTGCGCAATAATACGCAGATAAAATGTCACTGGAGACTTCGATCAATAAAAATCGGCGCTTCCGCAAACGACGATCCTTGGCCCAGACCGTCAGCGCCTACACATCAAAATAAACATGAAACAATCCGATGGACTGGTCATCGCTACCGGTCGTGCTCTCGCGTCTTTGTAGCACGTTACACCACCGTCGTTCAGACGTCTAGCCCATCAAAAATAAGTGTTCCGAACCACTGACTTGCCAGGTTGACGTAATTGCGCAGTTTTAATAACGTTTCTTGAACGGGCCACTTAAATTTTACTGTTTTCAACACATCCACTCAACCGTTATGATTTCATGAAGTCGTCAAAGTTTGCTAATTCCGAGTACGCGATTATCGGTCTCATACCCAATAGCAATCTTTATACATTAATATCCGATGCCGTGGAAATTTTAGAATTCACATTTTGACACCAGACGATAAAGCGATACGTTTCCTAGAATGCGAGTTCTGGTATATAATCAAAGCCGCGCGATAATTCAAACAGGTGAGCCAAGTAATAATTCTCCGCTAAGAAACAACAATCCCAAATTAACGTATCAAAGGAAACTGCACCTACCTCTAAATCAGAGTCCACGCACTCTAAACTAGCTGAATGATGCTCCTGTCGCAAAGATACCCTGTTAGGCCTACGGTTTAAACTGTTGATACCCATTAATTTATGGGAACGTCCCAATGTTGCACTTCCACTGCTGACTATCTCTGGTTCCCGAAAAGATAACTTTTTTCGGGGTCTTTCGGTAGCGTCCGCAGCTTGGACATCTGGATTCAGTCTTTCTGTTACTGGTATTATTAGTCGTGCGCACACTTCCTCAGCGGACTCAAACTGACGATGTACAGGTGATTGCTCTTTTGGAAAACCAAGGTATTCATCTATTTCTCTATCGAATCGTTTGTTGGCTCCAACCGACAATGGCCTATGTCTTTCGTACTCACGGGGTCCAACATCGTCGACCCGGCTTTTGTGTTTATTTTGTCTGACATGACTGAACTCTGGTTCCGATCGACTGCTTTTGAGTCTCTCATGAGTCCTCTTGTCTTTTGACTCCTGTTTTGATATCTTTTTGGGTACATTTTGTTCATGCTTCGGCTTGAGAGCTCCGCTTAAAGATACAAGGGTATTACGAGCCCGAAGAATAACTTCAGTCGGCAAGTTCTTGAAGAGATGGTCATGTTTTCTTGTTTTACTGTGGTCCCTATTGTTAGACATTTTGAAAGTATCACAATGTTTCGTTCACTTATGAGCTGCTATGATCGCGATGTAAATACGGTTCGCATGGTTGAGGCGCGCGTTCGTGCGGCGTCGTCGGAAACAACTGAAGTGGAGGAGGCATGGTTTGCGCGTGCGGTGCGCGACGCGCCAAGTACCACAAATAAACATATAACTCGCGTGTTTCTAAGCGGTGTACTTTTTTCTATAGTCGAATCAAAGGAACTTCAAACTTGATTTATTAATATAACGGTTATATTGCGAAACTAGTGACATGTAAAAATCGCTTTCGTCGTAATATACCTAACTACGCTATAAACCTGATATTTTATGAAACAAGAAATAAATTCTACTCTTCCTAAATACTTATTATACTACTTATTATATACTAGTGGCCCGCCCCGGCTTCGCCCGTGCAAAGCGGGGGTGGGTTATACATATAAACCTTCCCCTTAAATCACTCTATCTATTAAAACAAACCGCTTCAAAATCCGTTGCGTAGTTTTAAAGATTTAAGCATACATAGGGACGGACAGAAGAATGCGACTTTGTTTTATACTATGTAGTGATTTCTAAGTATTTAAATATAGCAATAAATGAAATGAATTTACGATTGGCGGCGAAATTGAAATTGCAAATTAAAATAAATATTACGAGTTGAAATATTTTATTAGGACATTGTAACAATTTTGCAAATCTGGATTTGGGTAGAGACGTCGTTGGCGTCCTACGCTGAATACTGTTAAATATTCAACCTGAATTAACTGACCTACACATGTGCATTATTTAAAACTCGAGCTTCTAAGACTAGATTCTCTCTCAAGTGAATGAAATTATATAACGAACGTACAGTGGGCTCTTATACAGCTAGCTCTGGTATAAGACGGATAAATATAAAAATAAAATAAAATCCAACAATCTTAATAAGGGATAGTTCAAAAAGTCATGACGAGTAAAAAATCTTCTCCGTATCAGCAATTTTCAGCGTTTCTTATTTATGGTTTAGAAGTAATTAAAATTATATAAACTGCGATGATTAATAAACTCTTCAGAGAATATGAACCTACGAACTTAAAATTATTGCGCTTTTAAAATTTGCAGCTCAACTCGGTGGCACATATCTACACATTGTAATCAAAATGAGCAATTTATATTTGTGATGATTAATCATCAATGTATAGAAATAAGTAAGTTCAAAATGCTGCTTTTATCATTATTTACGGAATTTAAATAATTAAGCTTGTCATAAAATCAAAATATTTTTGTTACGATATTCAGAATGACTTACAAAACTCTGTACGATAACTTATAACCAAATTCCATAAACACAGAAAGGAGCGGCTTGAATTTTACTTTAAGAGAGACAGATAACCAGATGGTATGCTATTATATATTACCTAAAACAAGGTAGGTAATAATTGCTCCCCACGCATAACTATCAGACACAAAACAGATTCGATGATACAGTTTCGAACATTTAGTCATCACCCAAAGGATAATATGCAGTATTCTAATGCAACATGTGTGTTCCAATAACGTGAAATTTTCAATGTGCAACGACTCTGCCCAGTCTGGCCTTCTCTCATCGCCTCATCGAGGGAAATTAGCCTGCTGTACCACGCTGGCCAGACCACCAAGTGTTCCTTCTCATACGGCTAAGTTATCGATCGGCCTTGTCGTTTCCTTTTCGGCTCTTTCGACATCTGTCTTAATGTTTTAAAACCCTTAAATGAATCGCCGAAGTTTGCCTACGCTGGTAGAATGGGAACCATATCAAGTGTCCTTCGAGTGAGTTTTGGTTACACCCCGTGACTACTCAGCTCTCTTATATAGCGTAATCTTTAAACGAGCTTAGATAGGTGTTGTCTTTTAAAAACCAAATAATCACAATCAAACCTCATTTAATCAAGATCGTTTTTAATAAAATAGAATAATAAAGCTCTTTTGTCAAGTCAAAATAAAATAATATTTAAAAACTACCATTTAAAATTGAAAATTTACCATTTACCACCAGTTTTTAATTCAGATCTACAGAGAAGAGCCGGCAAGAAACTCTATGGTTGCTCTTTTTAGGTACGAGGCCAGGCGATAGATTTGTGAGAGCAAACTCACAAGCACAATGTCTACTACTACTGCCCACAGCTTGACCCGTGTCAATTTCTTAGATCCTTCCCGCTAATATGATAAGCGCGAAAGTTTACATGGATGTGTGGATTTATGGACGGACGTTTGTAACGCTTTACCACAAAAAAAAATGTTATTGATTATTATGTACATATTACCCTCCTTGTAGTTGGAGGAGGCCCGACTCAACAGTGGGTCATTTTAGGGCCTGAGAAGTAAGTACGTAACTTTAACAATAATATTTTAGCTTTAATTTAAAAAGAGATTTTGTATACTGGCTACATATTAATAAAAAAAAATTGAATTTTCGAATATTTTAATCATAGCTCTACTATTCGAGGAGAAAAATTCAACAAATCACATTTCATTAAAAACAGTGCAGCCGTTCTTGAATTACAAACGGTATAACTACAAATACTTTGTTGTTATACATGGATAACAAGATCTATTTTTTACGTACACCTCCTTTTTTATGGGCAGTGTAAATCTTCCAGTCCACAAGCTGCTCGACTTTTATAATCAATTACAGTCTCCGATCACTCGCTCCCCGGGCACATAAATATTCAAGAAGTAACTGAGGTGTTTGCGCTCAATCGTTGCGGCCGCTTTTTAATTACGGCAATTGATTCGACGGATTTTATTATAGACAATTTTCCAACCCACAGTAGGCAGTTATGACGTTTTGGGATATAAAGCGTTTCTATGGCCATACCACGGACAAACTTTAATGAAGCTTAAAGCACCATGGTACAAATAAATATACAGTAGAATAAAAAAAAAACATTACACACACACAGGAAATTAAGTACAAAAGAGGTATTTTAACTGAATCCAGGGTCACTGACATAGCCCACCGCATAGCCAAACTTAAGTGGCAGTGGGCAGGGCACATAGCTCGCAGGACCGACCCCCGATGGGGCAGAAAAGTCCTCGAGTGGCGACCGCGTTCCGGAAGGCGCAGAGCTGGTAGGCCTCCCAGAGCGTGGGATGACGACCTGGTTAAGGTCGCCGGAAAGCAATGGATGCGGGCGGCCTTTGTAGAGATGGGAGGAGGCCTATGATGAACTGAATCCATCGGATTGACCAGTAAAATTACAGTTTTTCATCCCCAACGCAGCCCGCTTCGTAACAGATATAGAATACTGAGATTCTTTTCTTTTCTATACTGAGAGAGTCATACCGACAGATGATGCTGCTGGAGCAGACCAGTAAGTTCAAGGATTATAAACAAAATATCATGATGCCTACTATTCCGTGTGTTGAAGGATTTGGAATACATAGTGTCGCATGAGCCATCAAAGTGTGTAAACCTAGCCGCAAGAAAAGGAAATTTTGATACGAAACTGGCCAGCGTGGTACAGTAGGCTAATTACCCTCCATGTAGTGGGAGAAGGCCTGACTCAGCATTCGGTCATTTATGGGCTAAGTAATAGAAGTAAATGATGCCACTGTAAAATACCATAAACATACAGTGCCACCTATTGAAAGTATCTAGTCGAAACGTAGTGATTATATACTCTTTGGTATAAATATTCTTTGGAAGAGGCGACGAATATTAGATTACGAACCTTGGATGCAATTTAAGTTTATCTTTTTCTTTAGGATTTCAAGTTTCAAAATATTTAAGGGCTTAAGCAGGTCGCTTAATTTTAACGCACAGTGCACGACGTTTTTTGCAAACGTACAAATGCAAACATATTTTTATCTAGGTACTCATTAAAAGCTCATGATTTTAACAGTTGTGTTGAAGGAGGCTTGATTTAGTAGTGGGTTATTATCTGAGATGATGCCTTCATGTGTAATTTTAACCATCTGCGATCATGTGTATCTACGTCAATAATTTTTGGTGTTATTCTTGTTTGTTGCGAAACGATTGTACTCTAAGATTGTCCCAAAGAATCAGTTAACTATTGAAATTGAGAAAAAAAATTGTTTTATTTGAAATAAGTTATTAACTTTGTGTGTCTAGACAATTTTCTATCGTAATTAATTTGACTACTTTTACAAAATGAAATTAAATTATATTAAAAATACATGCTAATCTAACAAAATATTCATATAAGCAATCGAAAAATAATCGTCATATTAGTATGTAAAATTTACTTCAATGTCGCCAATAAAACGCAAACAGCAATGGATACATAATGAAACAATATTTTTGTACACCTATCGCTCGGTCAGTATACTACTGTCAAGAATAAAACGACAGCACTTACTAGACTCTAAAGACATCGAATTTCGAACACCTGCAGAGGCCACCGTCATGACAAAACGTGAAAATCCAAAAAGTATTATGTGTAAAAAGTCACAAATTCAAAGGTTAAATTTTGATTGTTATAATTAAAAGTACGCCCATATATTTTCATATTTGGAATTTTCCAATATCTATAGTCCAGTCTCTGTATTCAACACCTTATGTGTTTGCATTTTGCATTGATTCGTCAGTCAGTCAAGACATCGCCTTTAAAATAGCTGATAATTTATGGATATTTGAAAAAGTGGATTAAAATATCTACAAGACCAATATTAATCTGTCAAGTAAAAATGGGCATAGCAGATATAATAAATGCCGACTTGAACTATTTCTGTTGGAAATCCCGGAACCAGAGTGCGAAGGCGTACTATGTTGATTGATTTAGTAAAAGAAAAACAAACTTTAGCAGCGATAGAACATAACATTGTGTATTGTTAGTCATTAATTACGAGTTCGAAAGAGTTTTGGTACAAGAATTTTTATGATTACATTCTAGATACGTTTTGTAAATTAAAGTGCATATTACGGGTTTAATGTTTACATCTGTTACCTGCCGCAAGGAGAACATATTTACATAATATGGATGCTTGTGAAATTATATTATCATTAGGCACTCCATGCGAAAGCTAGACAGTAGCGTGCTGCTGAGTGCTGTTCGCTTTTCTCGTAGAAACTAAATAACCATCCACCATCTTTAGAGCCCCCGCGCATTAGGCGGCCAGTCGCGCGGCCTGGCCGCATAATGCGCGGGTTAACCGCGGCGGCTAGTTGGCCGCCTAATGCGCGCAGCTACATACATCGTAGAAGAATTAGTTGGCCGCAGCTGGCCGCATAATGCGCGGAGGCCTTATACCATTTCCATTTTTAATTTTTCACAAAGTTTTAACACACAGACACCAGAGGAAGACCGGGCGAGACGGTTTCTTTGTTCGTTCGACGTTCGAATTAGTGTGAAGCGACGACACACAAGGCGGAGCGTATTTCACACCATGACGAACAAAAAAAGAGTCCACACCAATGAGCTCTCAATTTATGAGTAATATTTTATTCTGAATTATCTGCTGGAGCTACGCCCGCGTAGGTTTCAAACCCGGTTTATTCATTTCTATGTTTTATGATGTCTTTTCCATTTTTTTATTTTAATAGTTGTTCTGAAACTCATCAAACCAATCCGAAATCATTAAAATAGGTTAATATTGGCAAGAGTTTTCAAAAATTTACTACCAAATCACTTAACGCGTAGATGACAAGTGACGGTTTACTTATAATATTATTACTAAAAAGGGTACGGTATCAAGCCGAAAGGTATTTGTGAAAATCCATCATATTACGACACGTTTTTGCTCAAAGCGAAACTGTTTTACATTGCGGATATTATTATTCGTACTCGTAAGGATTACATGGAATTGTCTCCGTTTAGAACGCGAAATACATTAAATGATCTACATACATTATGAAATTACGAAAATGTATTATACAATTACTTACTTACTTGTTTAATACAAGGATCATACTGATTACAGTTACTACGTTATAATACCTGTTATAATTTGTGAATAACAATACTACGGTAGATTGTTTTGCCGATAATAATAGTGTGTGTAATTCAATGTTAAAAGCTAAGGTCAATGAATATTATTGTTGTTTATTGAGAAACTATGTGTAACAATTAATAAAAACTGATTATAAATATTTTTTGTACATTTAGTTGTTAGAGTTTATAGTTGAAAAACAATATTGTAAAGTATAAATTGCGCTATCGCACGCTAATTGATCACTGAAATGGCTAGATCGACTTTGACGGGACTTTCACTGGCAGATAGCTGCTGTATAAAGGAGTAACTAACGCTACTTTTATTTATACGCCCCCCTGCTTTCCAGGAGTCAAAAGGTACTGAGTTTTCCTGATCGTTCTGTACAACGCGGACGAAGTCGCAGGTAACAGCTAGTAAATAAATAGTAAAATCATTTTTGTTAATATGTAGGAATGAGGGGTGACGGATGTAGAATACAAAGTGTCACCACCCCATTTCATCCTGAGGGTGACGTGAGAGCCGACAAAAGACCGAAAACCTAACCGCAAGAGAAGGAAATCTTGAAACAAAACCCTGTGCCAACCCGCGTGGCACAGTAGGCTAATTAACCTCCATGTAAAGGGGGTGGCCCGACTCAGCAGTGGGTAATTTTTGGGCTGAGTAGTTCTGGTAGTATAACGTAGTATTTTTATAAGTAAAGGCTCAGTTTATGTGAACCTAGGAAGATTCGGCCTTCCATCCTCCCTTATTAAAGTGGTACTTCGGATGAAGATGCGATGTGACATATAAAAGCGGAGCACCTTAGTTTACGACCGAACAAACGCTGGTCAAAGCTGTGACGTAAAATGTGTGGACGTTTTATGTCACCCTCACAGTTCACTTCACCCAGTCCTTTGAGACTCAATGCAAGCGCCTGCGTTTCAAAACAACTATTTAATGAATAGTTTTTACGCTTGTGAGCGTATTTAAACAACGATATTTTACGGTTTTAAGTGAATATGTTTTATGAACTGGATAGTAGCAACTATTAAGCTGAGGCTCACGAGTTCGCATCTATTTTGGATTTCGCTTACATCCGTATTTTGCCCCCGAAATTACGGTGATTTGAAACGGGGGAATTAACCCGGTTTCAATCACCAAAAAGGCTCTGCAACGTAGCTGTGAAAACGTTGTGTTCACAGTAATAATTATATGTATTAATTTATAAGTAAATATTTTGTGTTCAAACGTATTAATGTTTAACTAAAGTTGTAAAGCGATGCAACATCTATTAATACTCTAAGACAATAAGACAAACAAAAATAAAAATCTCGACAACCGAGAGGCAATATTATTATTGTACCACCATTTATTTATTTATTTTATTAACCCTCTATTTAAAAGAGCAACCATGGAGATTCTTGCCGGTTCTTCTCTGTGGAATGGCATTCCGAAACGGTCGTAAAAATAAAATGAATATTTTTGTTGTTGTATCTTTTGACTGTTTGAAAGTATTCGTAAGAATTTATTAGAATAAAATCATTTTTATTTTGATTGTGCTATCACAATTGTATTCAAAGGTATTTCTTAATTAGGCTTTCAAGTAAATGAACGATTTAGTTTACCGATTTTCAAATATGTTTCGTTGGTCGAAAGTGTATGTAACATCAAAAACCTCTGGCCCTTAGGGCCTCCGCGCATTATGCGGCCAGGCCGCGCGGCCAAGTCGCTGCGGCCAACTAATTCTTCTACGATGTATATAGCTGCGCGCATTACGCGGCCAGGCCGCGCGGCCAAGTTTTGGTCGCGCGGCCAACGAAAAACATCTCGTCACATACGCGGCCTATTGGCCGCCGCGACCAGTCCGCGCATTATGCGGCCAGGCCGCGCGGCCAGTCGCGCGGCCTGGCCGCATAATGCGTGGGGGCCCTTAGGCTGTTATAAATCAGCCTGAGTATTATTCAGTATCCAAACTTAAGTAAAATTTTCATACACAATGTCAAATGCAATTAACATAATTAAGTGACATCCTGTAGTCCATGTCCGTGGATTCAGAATACACAGTGTCACCTCCCCATTTCGTCCTGAGGGTGTCGTAAGAGCCGACAAAAGGAAATGACAAGGCCGTAAGCCTCGCTTCAAGAAGGGAAACTTGATTCGAAACCCGTCTTGCCAGGTTGGCACAGTAGGCTTATTACCCTCAATGTAGTTGGAGGAGGCCCGACTCAGCAAAAGGTTGTTTAAGGGCTGAGAAATATAAGCACATCTAGAATAGCTCTAAAATGCACTTAGCGTGAATCACGAAAATAGTGGCAAGTTAAAAACAGTGCAATTCACATCTATCTTTTACGAGCTCGTAGTATCTCCATAAACTGAATCCGAGGGAGCACTCAGATTTGAGCCCCAGGAGTCATTAAGTCAGGCTCTTAAGACGTACAACTTTGCTTGGGGTAAAATCCGTGTCCACAAAATTACTTAAGACTATTTTACTGTATGGTGACGGATTTAGAATACAAAGTGTCACCACCCCATTCCAGCATCAGGGTATCGTAAGAGCCGACAAGGCCGAAAACTTGATATGAATCCCTGTGCCGACCACGAGTCGGGCGTCCTCCAGTTGCATGGAGGGTAATAAGCCTACTGTGACACGCTGGCCAGACGGTTTAAGGTGAATGTTCCAGGGTAGCCCGCGAAATTCAAATTTTCTTACGTATTTTGCAATTTGCAGGACAGTGCTAGGTTGTATGTTGATTAAAATGTTATTCGCGGCTGTAAGATGCATGTAGTTATAGAATTGCAATCATCAAACTCATCAATACAACCCTCCAAGCTCATAAAGGTGCAAGAATGACTTTGAGCTTGAAAAAGTTTTTCTTGCACCTTTAAGAGCTTGGAGGGTTGTATTGATGAGTTTGATGATTATAATTCTATAACTACATACGTCTTACAGCCGCGAATAACATTTTAATCAACATACAACCTAGCACTGTCCTGCAAATTGCAAAAAACGTAGGAAAATTTGAATTTCGCGGGCTACCCTGGAACATCCACCTTAATAGATTATCTTCTCTTGTGGCTAGGTTATCGGCCTAATCATTTTTCTTTGTCAGCTCTTACGACACCCTCAAGACGAAATGGGGTGGTGACATTGTGTATTCTAAATCAGTCACCACACGGACAAAAGGGCAATCATAGTCATCTCGGCCTATAAATGATCGAGTTCAGCCATCTCTTGATTTTTTTTCTTCGAAGTAGTTGAACTTCCCCTTTACTCCTTTTTTTTGCACCCTTCAAGTAGAATTTTCGAGGTACAGATTAGTTATTTGCCCTTTCGCAAGGTACCTTCATCAATCTCTACACCCACATTCATTCTTTATTTAAATTCGATGTTTCAGTTTATTTGCGAATTCACATTACTAATTTAGTCCATGAGTTACGGATTTAGAATACACAATGTCACCAACCCACACCATATTGAGGGTGTCGTAAGACGCGACTGAATGCTGACCTTGGAAAGGAAAACTCGATACAAACATACTATTAACCCGTCTTGCCAGCGTAGCACAATAGGCTATTTTCCCTACACGAATTTGGAGGATGCCCGATTCAGTAGTGGGTCATTTATGGGCCGAAATGGTGACGAATTATTATTGTTCTAAACTATTTCATAGTTTTAAATTCCATTTCATTGTTTAGTGTTTTCGGAAAATGATCCACCTATGACATTTTCTATCTTGAAATCTTATACAATATCATAAGGTCATCTGTAAAGGACAGAATACATGAAAGATCGGGGCAGGTTCATAAGTGCACTTGGAAAATGTCCATAGGCTGCCGGTGACACTCGATCGAGTACCACTGCACTTAAGTGTGATTGCAAAAATAAAATAGGAATAATTTCTTTATAACTATGTATATCATTATAATCATTTAACTGATAAAATTCAATATCTATAAATTGATCTATTAGGTTTCGAGTTTAATTCTAGTTTCTAAATTAGTGACTTAGTAATTTTGAAATTATCGTGACATATCGAACTTGATTCAATCTAACCGTCACTTTAAGTTAAGGCTAAATAAAAATACCTATTATTAAAAAAAAGTATCGTATATTATGCCAGAATGTTTTAATAGAGAGATAAAAGGAGCATGCATATCTGTAATATCGGTCGGACAAGCTCCGTAAATTTACAGTGGCATGCATTGTTTGTCCAGCTGGGTCAGTAACGATAGATTGTGCATAAAGCTACCCTAACCTAATACCCCGGAAGATACAGTGCCGGGCTGGAACCGCACGTTGATAAAAGCGAATTCAAATTTAGGCGCTCTGTTCATATTTAAAAATAGTATATTATAAATAAACTAGCAACCCGCACCGGCTTCGCACGGGTGCATTAATGAAATTCAAAATTTATCAGTGTTTCTCTACAATATTATGCATGTATTGTATTATACATATAAACCTTCCTCTTGAATCACTCTATCCACTAATAAAAACCGTTTCAAAAGCCGTTGCGTAGTTTCAAAGATTTAAGCACACATAGGGACGGACAGACGACAGCGACTTTGTTTTATACTATGTAGTGATATTAACAAGTCTAATAAAGCTCTTGAACTGAAAGTGATTGAACAAGATATACCTACTGCGTTAGAATGCAGTAAAACATACAGCGACATCTATTTGCTAAAAAAGGAACTCGCCTGATTTGAACTCAATGCAGACGAATACTGCAGCTAGTGATTCGCAAGGGATGGTTATGCTGCGGGAAGCTGCGGCGCTTATTCACGGTGACGGTTGTCATGCGATGTTTTGAGCTACTCAAGTTAGCTCATCAGAGCTCGTGACACGTCAATATACATTAAAAATTTAGGTACTATCGGTTCGAAGGGCAGAGAAGAGGCGGAGAGAAGCTCCGTGGTGATGAATTGAGAATACATGATGTCTCCACTCATTCCATCCTGAGGGTGTCATACGTAAGAACCGACAAAAAGAAATGACAAGCTCAGGAACCTGGCTACAAAAGAAGGAAAACATGAAACAATCCTGTGCCAACTCGTCTGGTCAGCGTGGTACTGTAGGCTAAGCAATTACCCTCCACGAAACCTGCCTGCCTGCCTGAATTTTAGCACTGAAATCGCCTGCTCTGTTTTCTGTAGATTGTCCGGCTCTGAGGTAAAGAACCTCTCCCCACACTAAATTAGTTTAGACTCCAATCTCTAACATGAATATGGTTCGGGAGAAAACTGATCGCGCAGAAAATATATTCAAACGGGTTTTGGTTTTGTCACTATTTGCTATCTTCGAACCAACATGTTTACTTCATTACTAGCGTGTCATTTAAAACCGATATTAATTATCTGAGATTGACATTTATTTTCTGGTTTCATTTCGATTTAAGAGTAACATTATCTTTTGGAAATTACAAATAGATTTTTTGTAATAAAATTGCCAAAGGAATATCTTTAGTGTAATATGTACACTTATATTTCAAAATTATTAAGTTATATGTTATTTGCCCAAAATACTCTCCGCTTTGTTAATCTTAGTTTTACGTATGATTCGACACAAAACAATTTATAATGGTACTCAAAGCAACGGTTCCGTTGAAAGGATTTTTTACAGACAATTTAACTATTGTCGTCAGCTAACTGGTCGCTTGGTAACTTTGATAACTGCAATAGTTCTAAAATGGTACCGTAAGCTCTATTGTAGTCTGTTTTCTATAAAAGAGATTCAGTAGGATATCCAGGCTATTATGCCTTATAAAGCCGTAGCAGGACGTATTGTTCGCTGCTGTAAAAGGCCAATATTGTCCAAGTAAATAATATGACCGTCCGTCGTTGCACATTGAAAATCTCCTATGTTTAGATGTGATCACTGATTGATAATGTCGTCGTCGTCGTTTCAGCCCACAAATGACCCACTACTGAGTCAGGCCTCCTCCAAATCCACGGTGGGAAATTAGCCTACTGTGCCACGCTGGCAAGACGGGTTGGCACAGGGTTTGTATCAAGATTTCCTTCTCATAAGGCTAGGTGATCCTTTAGTCACCTCTTACGACACCCTCAGGATAGTGTGGGTTGGTGACATTGTGCTGTAGTGGAATCCAACTCACCTTCCTATTGCTCTTAAAGACGTTGCATTTGAAGACATTGGTGGCGCCGTCCCGAGCAATGTACGAGAATATCTTCAAGTCGGAGCTGTCGTGGGAAACGTAGAAGATACGGTATATCGGGTGGTGCATGATCTCAGTGCATTCATTGCTGCAGTTGGACCGAGTTCCGCGGCCGAATAGCTTCGACCCAGTACTTTTCTGTAACAAAACACAATGTATTACGGCTTTGTTTAAAGTCACGGGTACGAAAGAATGTATATCGAGGCTTAAATTTTATGAACTGATTCCGATAATTTCTTGTTCTTAAATTTCACAGCCGGTATCGGCTCTAGGCAACAACGAAATATTTAAACAATAAAGAAGATCTATTGCAATGAACATATATGCTATGTGTTCTAGGCGAGTAAAATAACCTTACCTAATAATGGGATCTAACAGCAAGAGATCCTGGTAACAAACCCTGAACCAATATTATATCTGGGCAGCATGACACAGTGGCTAATTTGCTACAAACAAATTCTAATAGGTCCGACTGCGTAGTATAACGTGTCGTTGAGTGGAGGATAAATAAATAAATATCCTTGGATATTTCACACAACGCCATCTCGTCCCAAGCTAAGCAACTTAATGCTTGTGTTATGGTAACGAGATGGATGATTAACTACTTATAAAACTTTTTTTTTGTAAATACATACATATTAAAGATAGAAAACATCCAGACCCGGAACAAATACTTGTAGGTCGTACAAATATTTCTTCCGTGCGGAGAATCGAACCCGCGACATGCTGCGCAGCAGTCGATCGCTCAACCACTGCGGCAACCGTGGAACAAATATATTAGTTTCTTTTATGTGTTTTTTTTATGTAACCGGAATTATTACGTGTTACTTAGAATACATCGTGTCACCGTTCCATTCTGCCTTTTTTTTTTGTTCGCCCGGGTTTAAATCCTTTATGGACTTCCTCGCCGGCCACGGAGATGGCCAGCGAGGGGAGTGTGGGACTCCCCCATAGTGGGGGCCTACCCACTAAACCTCCCCGGGGTACTCCAACTCGCGTCCTGTTGCGGCATTGTGGGATCTGATGCAGAACCACGCCGCGATGCCAACCCGTCTGGTCAGAATGGCACAATTGTAGGTCATAGTCATTGCAGTTTTATTAGTCGTAAAACTAGTAGCCAACTAGTTCTTACTGTTACATTAATTGATTTTTCATACAACACGAACTCTAGAGGCTGTTTTTGCGATTCAGGGAACAAAACAAACATAATTAAAATATTAGATTTTTGTATATAACCCTTCATGTAAATTGAAGAAACCCGACTGTGTATATTTTTGTGGCTGAAATGAAATACAAAAACCTCATATAAAATACGTTATTTTATCAACGCATTTTAAATACACCGTGTCGCCAGCTCATTGTATTCTGAGGGGATCTAAAATGATTAAAAAACGAACTATGCATGTTATTTTATTAAATAATAATTTCACAAAATAATCGAATTTAAACAAAACTAACATAACTTTCAGAGATAATTTCAAACAAAAATGTTTCAGTTTTTGACTTTATATCACGTTGATTCAACTTATTTATAAACGGCAGTTCACTTAAGATTGCATCATGAATTTTCACAAAACGATTATAAACTCTAGCTAGAAGAATGAGGATGAGAGGTCCCATTTTTTCTCGGCGTTATTAATCATATCATCCCATAATAGATGCTGTCAACCTGCCTGCTACCAACGAGTTTCTCTTTGTACCAACCTCCTTTTGTCATCCTCAAAATGATCTTGTTATGGACCTGTATTGTGAAAGACGCACCAGGCTTTTAAAAAATAAGCTAAAACAAAATTACAGGAACTAGAGATGGGGGGATTAATAAAAAGCTTTTATATTTGTTTTAAACTTTATTATGAAGTAAATTGTTTCCCCAACTATAAACCGTACAATACTTCAAAACTACTGACCGACGAACTTCATATCGCCAATAAAAGTTTCTTGAACTTATCAAAACAAGTAAAACAAAGTCGTATTTTGTTTTTTTGGCAAAATTTATTTCTTTACACATCTTGTCGAAAAACACTGTTTGTGGAAAGATAAAATAGGTTATTTATACTACTTTCTTTAATATTCCTTTACTACATAAACTTTCCTTGGATTCTACAAATATTTCAAATAGAGCCTATTTTTTTATTCATATAAAAAATATATTATATTAAATACTAACGACCCGCTCCGGCTGTGCACGGGTGATAAACCTTCCTCAAATTCAAATTCAAATCATTTATTTTGCTTGGGTCCTCTTGAATCACTCTATCTATTAATAAACACGGACTATTATTTATTTTCCTCTTATAATAATTAAATAATATACCCATTATTAATTATTATAAATAATTATTGCATCATAAGGCGGTCCTTAATGTTCTGGTCTATATTCCCTATCATCTCTTTTATAGGCGCTGAAGCTATCAAGAATATTACATACTATTTTCTTCAGTGATCGTAGTATCATCATAAAAAACATGAAATAAAAGAAATTTCATTTTTGTTATACTACATTTGCTATTATGACCACTCAAAATAAATTATACGCACTATAGTACGCCTTGTCATTTCATTTGCTGGCTCTTACGACACGCTCAGAAATGGAATGGTGTGGTGACACTGTATTCTAAATTCGTCACTACTCATTTTATGGGGACATATTATACAGGATGTAACAAACACTTTATAGCCATAACGAAAGGATTTGATGATATCGATACAGGCTGCAAATTATTAGCAAAAATTAAATCACTTCATCATTAAAAATGATGTCTTAGGTTTTCACGATCTTTGCACATTGCAGGAAATAACTTCTTAACGGTTCTGATCGTTTTATTTTATTTAGTTTCCAACGTTTCAGACACTTTGCAGTGTCCCGCGGCCAAGGACACTGTGTCTGTGTTGTGTTGTGTGACAAAGTGTCTGAAACGTCGGGAATTAAATAAAATAAAACGATCAGAACCCTTAAGAAGTTATTCACTTTATTTTGTTTATTTTCTTGGTCACTAGCTCGTGACGAAAGTGTCATAACTCGAGACGTTAGCACAGAAATTGCAAGACACATTATGGAATTCGGGCTACTAAGCTTGCCAATGCCAAATGGACATATTAAGCAGTTTTCCCAAATGACACATGGTAAGCGGCGAAAAAAACGTGGCAGGTTTTAGAGGGTAGACCGCGAGCACCGTACCATCTTCTCGCTCCCGCGAACTCCCACATACATACCCTCCCCCACTGCCTCAGGCTGGGCACCTATAAGGTTTACCTACCGCAACAAAAACTTACTAAGCTTGTAGGAAACTAATAACGCTTCACATGATTTTCTGTGGAATCTTATTTTCTGACTTGGTGGAACATCGATATCCCACTCATACTCATAGAAAAACAATTTAAACATGGAACTGCCTCTTTAACTTTTCACCCTGTATACCTTTACGTCATACAAATCAATATAAGTAATCCATTCTGATTTCAGTTCAAATCATTGCAGAAATGTTGGCTCAGCATTTTACTGGCCACAGAAGTTTTTTGAGACACGGATCAACTTCGATTTCTTTGCAGATTACATTATAACGTTGCTCGTCGGCATTATGAATGAATTTTCTCAGTAATTGAATGACGATAGCGAAATCGAAATGGGCCGATAGCTGTTTGATTTACGGGAAGCGATGAAGTTAAATTTGCACAATGATTTTTTACAATGTCATTTAACGATTTTGTTGAAAATGTTACTTTCGATAACTTTTTACCTAGAATGACTTGCAGAAATAATTTTTCGTAAACCGTAATCCCAAACCAAGTTATACCCATCTAACTAACCTACAAGTCCGTGTGGGGACGAATTTAGAATACACTATTAACAACCTCATTCCATCCTGAGGGTGTCCTAAGAGCCGACAAAAGGAATTGACAAGATCGATAACCTAGCCAGAAGGTAAGGTTTCCTTCTCTTCTTATACCGTGTGCCAACCCGTTTGCCCAGCGTGGCACAGTGGGCTAATTATCCTCCATGTAATTGGCCTGCTTCGTCGGGTCTCGTCCTATTACACGGAGGGTAGCCTACTGTGTCACGCTGGCACAAGGTTTTGTATGTAGTTTCCTTCCCGCGTGGCTAGGTTTCTGGCCTTGTCATCTCTTACGATACCTACAGTATGGAATGGGGTGGTGACACAATAATTAAGGAATATTATACGACGTATTATAAACCTTCTTAATAAGTACATCTAATTTTACAATCATACACCTATCTTGGGTGAACCAAATTTTGACTTTTATACCAAACTACTAACTGCATTTCAGCGGGTTTCAGTAATCGGTAGACATAAATAAAGAAGAAAGATTCCAAAAAATAAGAAACATTTTATTTTTTCAAAGTCGATTTAAAATGTTCACGAGGCACAAATTTCTAGATGCTTTTATAATATAGTTTTTTTTATATAATTCTTAAATACTCTCTACAGTTTGGTATAGGAATTCACGCATCTTTTAGGTGTGTCTGTGTATGTCGAATAATCATTTCTTGAAATAAAAATGTCTTTGTGTTTGTGAACTAAATTCACGGAATAGCCACATTAATAACGTTGTTGTTCTCGATGCTCACGGCAAACGGCGGTTTCTTACTAATTACGCTTTTAACGCTACAATTTAGTACTTCAGAAAGATCGTCTTGACAGATCCTTAGCGAATCTTTTGTCTAAGAAAATAAAACTGTATTAGCTATTTATTATTATTAGATAATTATAAAAATGTTAGTGAAATAAAATTTCTTGAATGTGGAAAATGAAAACAATAGTATATTTCATTACAAGTGCGGAAAGGATGTCATTACAACGAGTTGACAGTCGGAACAAGTTGCAATGACGGTTCCGCACGTGTACTGAACGACTATTTTTAATACAGTTGCGAAAAAATGAAGCAATTTAATAAAATATTATAAACACAATAAACTCAACTAACAAATCATTTCTGAAAAATGGCGCCGACCGTAGAATATAAGCAGGATTTTTTTTCTTCACCCATTCTGGTAGGCAAAAGGAACAATGCCCATACAGCCAAGTCTTCAGTAGAATTTTTTTATTGATATGAAATGAAATTTAATTAGATGAAATAAAACACATTCAATCAAATCATTAAATCTGATATTGAAACAAATTAGTACGTAGTTTCTTTTTAGAAATATACGTATTTGCATGAATCATAAAAACTTCTATGATTTTTTTTTTAGTAAAAACTTCATGGTGGTTTTTCCTTATAATAGACATTATTTTGACAGTTGGGAAAGAAAACGCACTAGTGCGGGAATGGTAAAGAAAAAGCACGCGTGTGTAATAGCCCACTTCCCGAACGCTATACGTCCCTGTAATATGCCACTTTTTGAGCAACTGTATTAAAAATATTAATTATGTAAGACCTGACTCATGAGGTGACCGCCATGTAGAGCGTTGCGTCAACCAGTATTATTCCGATCGTTGTATCAGTGCATGGTCGTTGGTTAGAATATCGGCATTGCTATATGCGTTTGTCGGCTTTTACGACACCCTCAGGATAGAATGGGGTGGTGACACTATGTATTCTAAATCCGTCACTACAACAGCTCCTGCTATAACTGGTGATGAATCAATAACGACCCTTAAGTTCACAGCTCTTTAGAGCCACCCGGCACCCACTCAGCAACGCCTCGCCTTGTGCGGTTAGTATTCTTTATATGGACTTGTATAGGCATGTCACCGGATCGCCTCTGTCGTAAGCCTTCCACGCGCGTACGGCGGGTGGACCACTCGGGGACAACTCGCTGCTCGCATGCTTCCCACCCTCCCTTCATTCCCACCCTAGCGTAATTTCACATTACGAAAGACACGTGTAGACCTAGTGCCAATTGCTAACAGACTACTCGAAAATTCGTGAACCAAGCGACGTCCACTCGTTGATCACGCGGCGTTCACTTGTTGACCGCGTGGGGTCCATTGGTTGACGGCGCGAGGTCCACTGGTTGGCCGCGCAACGTTTATTGGTGTTAACTCGGCGTCCACCCGTGGACCACCTGTCGACAACGAGTGGACGCCGTACGTCGAGGCGGTGTTGAGTGGGTGCCGGGTGGCTCTAATGAGCTGTCACCTTTAATGGCGTACACGAATAGCCATGTGAAGTTCCCGCGTTATGTTCCAAGTTTAATGTTGTAACCAAGTTGTGTTGTTCTTTCTTTCTTAATCAAACTATAACTCACCTTGGTTTTCCTCTTATTGGTTCTGGTCGAGATGCGAACACCATCAGTCGACACGTCCACAATCACCTTGCGCTTCTTCACACCTCGCGCTTTGAACTCGTACTGCAACAATTTTTAATTCATGAATTATTTTACCGAAATATGCAGTTGCGGGAGTCATCATCATCATCATCATCATCAGCCCACATTAGTCCACTGCTGGACATAGGCCTCCCCTAAAGAGCGCCATAGCGCCCTGTCTTCAGCTTGACGCATCCAGCTGCTGCCCGCAACCTTTCGCAGATCGTCGCTCCATCTAGCAGAGGGCCGTCCCACACTACGCTTGCCGATTCGCGGTCTCCACTCAAGAACTCGTCTACCCCAGCGGTTGTCGGTTCTTCTACAGATATGACCAGCCCACTGCCACTTCAGTCTGCTAATTCTCTGAGCTATGTCGGTGACTTTGGTTCTCTGCCGGATAATCTCATTACGGAGCCTATCCTTCAGAGAAACTCCAAGCATAGCTCGCTCCATAGCACGCTGAGCGACTTTAAACTGGTGGACTAGTCTCACCGTGAGTGTCCACGTCTCGGCGCCGTAGGTCATGACGGGTAGGACGCACTGGTCGAAAACTTTAGTTTTCAAACTCTGCGGGATGGGCGACGAGAAGACCCGACGAAGTTTTCCAAATGCTGCCCAGCCCAGCTGGATCCTCCTCTTGGCCTCCCTGTCGAAGCTGCTTCTACCTAATTGCAAAATGTGTCCGAGGTATGTGTATTCTGAAACAGCTTCATCAAGACGGCCATTCACAACGATAGGTCTCGGATGAATGTGATCATTCATCATGATTTTGGTTTTATCCAAATTCATGCCGAGACCCACCCGTCGCGAGGCTGATGCTAAGCTGGTCAGCATCTGTTGCAGCTCCTCCAGCGATTCCGCCATTAGGACTATGTCATCTGCAAATCTCAAGTGTGAGATGTACTGGCCATTTATGTTAATGCCCTTGTCTTTCCAGTCCAGCGTCTTAAACACATCCTCCAAAGCGCTTGCGAACAGTTTCGGGGATATGACATCCCCCTGTCTCACTCCTCGGCACAGTTGGATAGGTTTAGTACGCTGGTCCTGTACTTGGACACACATAGAGGCCTCATCGTACAGACATCTCAACACTTGGATGTAACGATAGTCCACTTGGCATCGCTGAAGGGATTCAAGAACAGCCCAGGCTTCGACGGGAGTACTACTACAGTATTCATTAAGGAAATTCGAGATAATATTATAGTTATACTACCCTGCGGTTTGGTGACCCGGCAAAGGTTGTTTTGCCATATAAATATCGCTATTAAAAAAAAGGGATTGATCGTTGATTTGTGAAAATTTTGGGTTGTATGTATTGTATTTATTCAAGAGGAAGGTTTGTATGTATAATACATGCATAATATTGTAGAGAAACAATATCATCAACATCATCATTTCAGCCAGCCGGTGTGGGTCGCTATTAAAAAATAAAGAAGAACTTGAAGTTAAATCTGAGTGCGCAGAGCGTCCTCAAGAAGTTAAGATGCAAAAATAACCCTAAAAGCAATGTAATTAAAATGATACTACTTTATTGCAATAACTTGGGGACGTTCTGTTATGTATATGCCAAACCATCGCTTGTAAAAGAGTCCAGTGGCACAGGAAACGTTCTAAAATGGTCTTAAATAAGAACATACAGATATTATTTTTATTAAAACTATATTTATTGAAACTCCCAAAATGTACATTACAAATTACATTTATGCTTTGGACTAAAGTGTGATAAAATATGAACCGAAAATTAATTTGATAGTTTCCAGAGAAGCATGTGAGATTAATAACCGTAAATTCCTTAGAGCCCCTTTGTCGAATATCAAATTTGAATAGCTTTAGTTTTAAGTTCTCTAGTGATTACTTACCTTAAGTGGTTTTAGTTCTAATACTTAAAATAAAACTTCAGACACTAAAGTGAGCTACTTCTAAAGTCTAAACAAAGTTATTGTGAAAGCAATAAAGGCAAGCATAAATTCATAAAGGTTGAGAGCAATTAAGCGGATATAATGTAATAAGCTGAAAGGATTTCTATTAATATTTCGTTTTCTTGGTTGGGATATTTTTCATAGCTCCACATTTAGATATATTATCCCAAGCCCTTACTTTTCCTTTTCCCACGGACTTTTCTTCACTGAGGTGATGGATTTGGAATAGTCTAACAACCCCATTCCATACAGAGGATCAAAAAACATATAGAATATCTTGAGTTGTTCCTCCAGATATTTTATTGATTTTGTAGTTATAATATTGTGTCACCACCCAATTCCATCCTGACAATAGGAATTGACAAGGGTGAAAACTTAGCCACAAGAGAAGGAAAACTTTATACGAAACCACGTGCTAACCCGTCTGGCCAGCGTGGTACAGTAGGCTAATTATCCTCCCTGTAATATGAGGAGGCCCGACTCACCAGTGGGTCGTTTATGGGCTGAATAGTAGTAGTAGTAGTGATAGGAGGTGTCCCGACTCAGCAGTGGGTCATTTATTGTAAAGCAAATTAACGTGCACAAATAATGTTAGAAGATAATAATAATAATAATAATAATAAATATCCTTGGACATTTCACACAACGCCATCTCGTCCCAAGCTAAGCAACTTAATGCTTGTGTTATGGTAACGAGATGGATGATAAACTACTTATATACATTTTTTTTTTTGTAAATACATACATATTATAGATAGAAATGACAAGTTAAAATATATTGAAGAGCTCAAAAATGTACTTCACTACAGAGGGGAACATGACACAGCGACATCTAGAATTTTGATCGAAAATGACATTAAATACATCCGTAATTTTGAACCGAAAGATCTTTTATTTTTAAAACTAGCCAGTCGCTAAGAATGATGATTTAATGTTGCAGTCCGTCCCAAATCGAGTGTCTAGATTTTATTATAAACTGAATCAACGAAAGTCTAACTACTTCAAAGTGCAAACGAAAGGTATTATTAGCTAAATCACTCAGCATTAATTTATTAGACATCACGAAATGTTCACACTATGACAAACATTGAGACCGTCTTTAAACTGTATTTCCTAAGGCACACCGTTTGTTATATAAAATTGTTGATACCACAGGTTTATATCGGTGCAATGATTCGCAAAAACGTTCCAATGTTTAGAAGTCTATTATTAAGCTCGCAGATTTACACACACTGTCGTTTTTATGGCTGCCTCGGAACGGCATTTAGGAAATGGTTTGGTTTTGTGACGACGCCCGACAATTAATTAAAGCGATGATAAATTAATCCATGGACGTTTCTCTATGAGACTATTTTTGTTTTGAAGACGCATATGAAGTCGGACGTTGAACAGTTCACAGTTTGGAACGTCATGAATTGACCGCTTTTAACCCCCAGCAAAAAGAGTTGTTATTAGTTTGACGTATCTGTGTATGTGTACATGGAAAGCAATTAGCCTACTGTACCACGCTGGCCAGACGGGTTGGCACAGGATTTCGTATCAAGTTTTCCTTCTCTTACGGCTAGTTTATCGGCCTTCTCAGTTACTTTTGGCGATTCTTACGACACCCTCAGGATGGAATGGGTGTTGACACTATGTATTCTAAATTCATCACCACACGGACAACCATAGCTCCTAAATCAGCCCAGAAATATTATACATAAAGAGTGACAAAATTCATCTGAAGGGATGGCCAAAGCGAGGTCGGAGGCAGTTCTGTGACCAAAAATGAATAATTATAACAAATAAAATAGGTTACTCTTTAACCTATTTTATTTTTTAATTATTATTGATCGTTTCGTTATGACTATTGGGTTTGTTTACACCATAAACAGTTAAATATACTATTGGTCACCCAGCGGTCGAAATGTGACCATAAATAATTTAAATTATACTTCTGTAAATATTGTTCTATTCTCAGTTTAATAATAGACTACTGTGTCAAAGGTTTTTTTATTGATGTACTTTATAAGTATAATTTTAATACAATATTACATTAGCATTCTGCCCTCCGTCTCTGTATAAACTATGAGTGGAGAAATTTCATACTGCTCAATCCGTGCAATTTTCGTAAAAAGGGGTATTTAGTTTTAGCTACACGTATTAATGTATAGATTTGTAGAATATAACTATTAGCTTTACTAGGAATATGGCAGGTAGCACACGAATACCCGTGTGAAGTGCCAGTATTAAACATAGTTACATTACTGTCGTTTTTATGGCTGCCAAAGAACGTCATGGAGGGAATGAAATCGGTTTCGTGACGAATACGTCCTATAATTAGATCGTACGTTGATGTATTAATCGCCAGTCGCTTTATTAGTCTATTTTTGATGTAGATGTTACGTTTCCAGTGATTTTCAATCGACATGTCCATTCAATGAAGTTATGGACCATTCTGTCTCCGTGGACTAAATAAAATAGCCCAAATGCAATATCCAATCGTGTCATTAGCCTTTTATTTATAATAGATACTATCTTCTTCTACTCTATTTTCTGACGTTATTGATGTCAAGAAAATAATGTAGTAAGTTATTAATAGCAAAATTAATTTCTGAACGCATCCTGTTATCCTGTTCAAGGTGAATGTTCCAGGGTAGCCCGCGAAATTCAAATTTTCTTACGTTTTTTTGCAATTTGCAGGACAGTGCTAGGTTGTATGCTGATGAACATTTGATTCGCGGCCGTAAGCCGTATGTAGTTATAGAATTATAATCATCAATACAACCGTCCAAGCTCATAAAGGTGCAAGAAAAACTTTTTCAAGCTCAAAGTCATTCAGAGTTTTTCCACCCTGTAAAGACTAGCTAACTCGGCCACTCTTTGGTGTGGAGTCCAATATTTTGATTTAATATTACCGAACCCTACTCTCGCCTAAAAATGGAAACAAATCTAAAACTATCAACGTCTCAGCCTAAAAACACGCCGCAGCGTCAGGTTTCCTGCCAACTGGACTTCTCTTGCGGTTAGGTATTCTGCCTTAGACAGCTCATAAGATACCTTCAGGGCGGATCGTTTCAGCCCATTCATGACCCACTACTGAGTCAGGCCTCCTCCAAGTTCACGAAGGGGAATTAGCCTACCATGCCACGCTGGCAAGACGGGTTGGCACAGGGTTTATATCAAGTTTTCCTTCTCTTGCGGCTATGTGATCTGCCTCTTGCGTTCCCATAGTCGCCTCTTACGACACCCTCGGGATAGTATGGGTTGGTGACACGTGTATTCTAAGCATGTCTACTAAAACCGTCGCACGAACTCTAAACTAATACTGTCCGGGATATCCACTATCTAAGTCTACCTTTAAAATTGGAACACAATATAAAAGGACAAGAAAACAATAAGATGGGTTAATTTGTTTAGAAGTTCATTAATACACCAATAAAATACAACGTTATACGAAAGTTCTATGTATAGGCAAAAATGTATTGATGCTATTAAAGAATGGTAACAAAAAAAAACATTAATTGACTTTTCATTCGCCAGTTAACTCAATCTACGTTGGAACACCGATTTATGGGATTCCATTTATTCAATGAAACTTTAAAGCGAATTAATTTAGGGCGTTCAGTAAATTGGAACGTTCCAACATGACAAGTAGACGTCATACTTACGCTTGATTTATCATATAAATATCGAATAGTGTTAATTAATATCCAATCGATTATTTCGTGGTCTATTAATAAAGCGCCTCGTCCACGTAGAGAGAATAGAGCTAGACACCTTTACAACTAATCTAATCTATAATCTAATTTCAACTTACACGTAGCCGAAAGTACCCGAGCCTGTCTACGTAGACTGTAGTGACACATTCGCTAGGGTAGTCATGATAATGTGAACACGTCGTAGATTTCCATAAGACAGTCGCTCTCCGTAATTTTAATCTATCGTGGACGAGCTGCTTTAGGCTTAGATAAAAATTCAAGACATAAAACATCAGTACACTAGCCTAATAATTATTTTTAACATTGTAGTCACAAGTTATCGAGATTGTTCTTAAAAGTCAAATTGCACCAAAGCGTCTATCTATGAATAGATGTATGCCTAATTCTATGTGTACCTGTCTAATAAGTACCTAAATCGTAAGCACGTGAAATTCGATATCACGGTCAGGTAATATCGATTTTGTTAATCGATTAATCGGTGAATGTTTCATATCAAACGATATAGGGGATGCTAAAGAGGCGTTATTTGACTCATTTATGCCCAACATTTTTCCATGATTAAGTAGAGGAGGAGGTAATCCGTGTAGTGATGGAATTAAACTACGTAGTGGCACCATCCCCTTCCATCCTAAGGATGTCGAAAGAGCCGATAAAACCTATACCTTCCGGGTAATGGAAGAGGACTCGGCAGTGAGTGATTTATCGAGTAAAAGTAGTAGTAATCGGCTGAGTAGTATTCGTTTTATTTTTTTCCATACGTACAAAGTATTTGATAGCCAATTTTGCAAATACCCGGAACGGTTAATTGTGCAATATTCGCAATTTCCGTTCCGTAACTCCGTAGTAGGCAGGGGCAGGAAAGGCCAATTTCTCGCGAAGTTTGCATTGTTCAGCTTTAAATTGATACTGTTCAGTATAATCTAAAATTTAACTACAGAGATAGGATAATTGTTTTAATTATAAACCAAAAGTCATTGTGTTTTTAATTAGATAATGGCTAAAACATTATCGCCCATGTGAAGATGTATTTAGAATACACAATGGCATTTGTCCCTTCCCTCCTAAAAGTATTTGATCCTGTAGGTATATAAGAGACAATTAAAGGAACGCAAGAGGAACATTTAAATTTCAGAATTCATATTATAATAGGTTTCCTAATGTTTAATATCCTCTTATATAATTATAACTCTTATATTTTCTCACGTTCTAAATCCATACAGGCAAAGCCGCGGAACAAAGTTATTCATATTTGAATGCTCCCAGTGTCTGCCAGCGTCACCGTTTTACCATCAGAATGTACCCATCTCCTTTTATTGACGAATTAATTTGTTACCGAATTGAATTGGTCGCTAATCAAAAACGTCAAAGAAAACCGTCAAGTTTTCTAGACGTCTCACTAATCTTTCTAAATGTTTAAGAACTAGGTGATCTTCCGAGAGCAAAGAAAAATTGTAAATTTGTTTTCGATTTTCAATTCTGTGCCACCCCATTCCGTCCTGAGCATCATAAGAGCCGGCAAACGGAAATGACAATGCAGATAAACTATTCGTTAAAGAAGGAAACTTTATAAGAAAAACCTGGGCCAACCCGTCTGACCAGAAGGGCACAGTAAGCTAATTACCATCCATGTAACTGGAAGCCTGACTCAGCAGTGGGTAGTAATAGTCAATTCTGCGCTTTAGAATAGTTCAGTATAAAATCAAAGAAAATACAAAAGAGAAATATTCAAATCCGTTTTACCTGAAAATCGTGTGATCGCTATCCATTCGAAATTTAATATTGTTAGCCTTCCAAATATTTGCCAGTAACTAACGAGATGCTTACGCATCAAGGGATGCGACCATTAGTTACAACATGAATCGGCATTCTATATTTGAAGTCGAAATGTAAATATTCTGTAAATCTTTTTTGTCAATGTCAATTCCATGCCTGAATTACACCAGGTATAATTTATTTAAGGGCTCTCTACGTTTTTTAGTCCATTTAATTTGGATCGGCACTGGTCTTACATGATTTGGCTAACTACCAGTATTTGTATCGTAAAGTTGATCAATCTTGCCGGCTCTTCTCTGTAGAGCAGCCTTCGGAACCGGTGATAGTTTCGGCATGAATCTGGGTGAACGCAGGGATTGTGAGCGATCAGGGGAGATGGAGGGATTGTAGGAGTGAGGAGTTGTGTGTGAAAGGTGTGAATGTAGGTATGGCGACTGATAGGTATGGGGGAGACTAGCACCTAGTGTGGGACAGGGGCCGTAAGATTATAATGGTATTAATAAATATGACGAGTTTTGTGATGAAAACTACGTAAATAAAGTTCCTTTTGAGTTTGAGTTTGAATTTCCCTGGAGCGATTGCTGTCTGCCCTCTGACTCCTCAAGGACCACGGGTCATTATAACACCAGCTGTCAGTTTTTAGGTTACTGACTACGTGTAACCACTGCCTTTGTTATTAGAGTGGTAGCTGAGACCGACAGCCTTACGAGCTATCCGAAGCACAGAGAAGGTAAAAAATTACACACAAATTATGGACTAGTTCTATTTTTTTAACCCCTGCACTACGTATAACCTGTATCGCTGGGGTACTGTACAAATATGCAATTCGCGATCACGAATTAAACCCAGACTCAGTCAGGCCAAGTGCCTCATTTACACATGTGCCTGTACTCAGAATCAAACCGGGGAGCCGTGGCCCTAAGACGGCACATCCAACCCCCTGACCAACAAGGCTTCATGCAGCAGATGAATACCCATCCAACAGAGCGAGACTTTGCTAAACCTGCTGATCGATGCGCAGTCCGCCCATCCACAAACTCCATGTTATTCCCCCCTCTAGTACTACTCAGCCCATAGATAAATAAATAATAAAATAAATAAATATCCTTGGACATTTCACACAACGCCATCTCGTCCCAAGCTAAGCAACTAAATGCTTGTGTTATGGTAACGAGATGGATGATAAACTACTTATATATATATATTTTGTAAATACATACATATTATACATAGAAATGACACCCAGACTCCGAGCCTGTGCCTCTGGTTTAGACAAAGACACTTGCCCGACCCGGGAATCGAACCCGGGACCCGTTGATCCAATGGCGGCACATCTAACCACTAGACCAACGAGGCAGTCTGCCGACGGCTGAGGCGGGCCTCCTCCAGTCATATGGAAGGAAAATACCTTACTGTGCCACGCTGGCCAGACCGTACACTATACCCGTAGCCAACCTTCAATTGATTAAATAAAAAGCAAAAGTTAAATTTCTTCTGTAAAGATCTTGTACCGAAGTTTCCAAGGTAAACTAATTTCCGAATGTCCGACCCGATGAAACTTGCGCTCAATGGTCTTTACTTACCGAGATCTCCTGTTCGCAGTTTTATAATTCGATTCTGTATAATACCCTCTGTTGAGTTGAAACAAACAACTCGGAAGTTTTGATTTGACAACTGTGAGGCTGTACATTTATATTTCGAAAATACTATAGTAGGTGTTCTTTACTCAAAATTAACTAAGGAATCGTTAGACTGGAGTTTATCTCTATAAATATCTATAAAAATAAAAATGAATTGCTGTTCGTTAGTCTCGCTAAAACTCGAGAACGGCGGGACCGATTTGGCTAATTTTGGTCTTGAAATATTCGTGGAAGTCCAGGGCAAATAAGAAAATACTTTTTTTTAATACGCTTTTTTTTAATTGAGTTTTATAATTTATTGATGCTAAGGCGGTACGAAGTATGCCGGCTGGGTCAGCTAGTTTAAAATTGATAAATAAAATTAATTCGTTATATTATATTCTATCTCCTTCGCCTTTTTACCAATGTCATTAGGGATTTGGCTGACGACCATTATTTATACCGAGTGTTTACCGTCTGCTCTCCACGACGCATCTGCTGGGAGCACTGGTAAGTAATTACATGTTATGTGTATGCCGCCTTTATAAAGTTCCTCTTTATATTACCGACTAGCTTTTGGGCGCGGCTTCGCTCGCGTGGACTTCGAACCCGTGCTTATCTCTATGCATTTTTTTTTATGAATATAAAAGTGGTTATTGTGACTAAACTATGATAGTTAGATATGTGCTCTCGCTACGTACTTTTTTGTAGATTTTAATAAGACCTACAAACTCGTAGTACTTCATTTTGTTCTATTGTCAATCGTTTTTGCAGCGCACGCATAAATAGGTTTTCGATTTTACACCTTAGGTTACAAAATCGCAATTTTCATACGGATCCCTAATTCTTTTGAAAATAAAATATAGCCTATAACCTTCCTCGATAAATGGACTATCTAACACTGAAAGAATTTTTGAAATCCGACCAGTAGTTCCTGAGATTAGCGCGTTCAAACAAACAAACAAACAAACAAACTCTGCAGCTTTATATATTAGTATAGATGTCAAACTGTTTTTACCTGCTTCTTGCAATACCTTTAGTTTTTAAGTGTTCCAGTATATTTTTAGCAATACACTTTTAGTATAAGTACTTCTTTGAAATATGCCAATAGGTATAGTTAGACTAGCTGTACATTTTCATGCTACATGTAACGACATCCATAGATGCCAGAATGCCCGCTGGGACTGTTAGGTTTACGTGCCATGAAACATGAAATGATTATCCGTGTGGATTTAAAATACATAGGCCACTGGTTAGATGTGCCGCCTTTGGATCAACGGGTCCCGGGTTCGATTCCGGGGTCGGGCAAGTGTCTTTGTCTAAACCAGAGGCACTGGCTCGGAGTCTGGGTGTCATTTCTATCTATAATAAGTATGTATTTACAAAAAAAAATGTATATAAGTAGTTTATCATCCATCTCGTTACCATAACACAAGCATTAAGTTGCTTAGCTTGGGACGAGATGGCGTTGTGTGAAATGTCCAAGGATATTTATTTATTTATTTTATTTATCCCATTCCATCCTGAGAGTGTCGTAAAAGCCGACAAAAGAAAATGAAAAAGCCGATAACCTCGCCACAAGAGAAGGAAAACTTGACACGAAACCCTGTGCCAACACGTCTGGTCAGCGTGGCATAATAGACTAAAATTACCCTGCATGTAATTGGAGGAGGTCCGTCTCAGTTGTGGGTCGTTTATAGGCCGAATAGTTGTAGTAGTATGGACATGCATCCAACATACAGGAGAACCTGCTTAAGCTGCAAATCGATTGTGTTACGTACAGTCCGCACTGGTCCTCCTATAATAACATTTTTTTTTATAAGTTATAGAGTTTTTGTTCCAGTTTGCCACAACTGAGTCGGGTCACTTCCAAATTCATGGAGGCAAATTAACATACTTTTTTTTGTATCAATCTTTTATTATTTTGTGTCTAAGTGATCTGATCGTACGTTCCTTCAGTCACATATCAGAACACCCTCAGGATAGTGTGGATTGGTGACAGTGTGTATTCTAAATGCGTCACCACACGACGTTTAATTGAAATCACATTGTATATTAGTCAAAGGCTGTTAATTCATCGGAATTCATGTTCTGAAACTGTAGCAAACTAATCTAGTTTAATTTGTGACTAATGGTTCCCTGTGGCGTGCTTAGCTAAGCGAAACAGTCACTAACTGCTCACTGTTCGCTCGTAAAATTGATTTAACTTTGAATAAACCTCAGTTAAATGTTCATACCACACTCCTTTTCAAAATCATAATGATAGTCTCTGCCACGTTCTATTTCATTCATGAACTTAAAAAAACGCACTATCTTAATAAAATAAAAACAAATGAAAAAAAACCGCAAATCATTTTTTAAATTCCAAATTCTCTGTGTGACAAGCCTTCACTCATTACAAGAGGGAAATAAGCCTACTGTGCACTGGGCAGACGGGTTGGTACAGGGTTTCGTTTCAAGTTTTCCATCTCTTGCGGCTAGGATGCCTTGTAATTTGCTGTAGTCTGCTCTAACGACACTCTCAGGATGGAATGGAGTAGTGACATTAAGTATTCTAAGGGACAAAGCACACTTATCAACTCGGAAAGGGATCGGCACCGTATCAACTCGAGGCGTTCAGTATTATTTGTATGAAACTCCCTACTGCAAAGCACACTAATCGGATTCGTAACGTAAACGCCTCGCCTCGGGATAAGCTCACGAACACCGTACGGCGCGTGGTCAACGGCGCGGTCCCCGCGCTTACGGCTCGCTGTTCACGCGTTTACGCCTCTCAGCCGCCGCGCTTTCGGGACATAACATAATACGTAACATTATCTTAAGGACCATCCGTAAGCGCGGCGTCGCCTAGCCGTAGCCGAGACGACGTATCGGAGCTGCTAATCCGTTTTGGTTACGTGCTTACGTTAAGTTGACGCCTGAATGACGGCGAGACGAAAGGCGATACGGTGCCGATCTCTTTCCGAGTTGATAAGTGTGCTTTGTCCTTCTGCGCACAGATTACTGTAAGCGTACAGCTAGAAAACAAATTAAAAATCTCTTAATTATTTCAGTTAAAAATTAACATTGTGCTCATTAAGAAAACCGATTTTCAATGAATAGAGTTTTCGATTAACAATCTCGATTTCGATTAACAATCTCGATTTCAATCAACAATCTCGATTTCGATTAACGAGAGTCAAGAGTCAAAATCGACAATCAACTTGCTATTGAATGTCGCTTTGGTCAGTTTTTGTCATACTAATGCCAGTTTGGGGCGTATGCCACACGCATTTGACAAAAGCACATAACAAGATCTGATGTTTTGAATTTAGTATATTAGTACTAGCACTAAGTATAAGAAAGTACCAAGATTTTCCGTCGATCTTTATTATAACATTCCTGTTTCCCGAACAATGGCAACATTATTCCCAACCGTGAGCAGGTAAATTTTAAATTAAGATGTGCCACTCAGCAGCAAGTGATGCATAGCCCATTAATAAAACGCTGCAAATACTTGAGTGTTACGTAGTGAATTAATGAGGAACGTTTTATGGTCGTATAAGGGGATAATATTCGTGTGGTAATGCCCATTCCACTCTTTTTGGGGTTAAAATACATAATAGTCTATTCACACCGACATGGGGAATCTGGTGACCCTTTTTATAAAAAAAAAACCATACCCTCTAAACTTCCCCCCGATGCACCGTCCTGCGCCGCCTGTCCCGTAGTCCATGGGGCAGTGTGCGCAGGGGGAGAGGACAGAAGCACTCAACCCCATTCTATCTGCAGCTCCATGAAGATAAAATGGGGTTGAGCGGGTTTGTCTACAGATACAGTCGGGACTCACCAAGCAAGAGGGGGGGGGGGGGGTAGTAACTGAAGGAATCAGATGAGGAGAGAAGCCGACCAACAATTGCATTGTGCAAGTTCTTTAACCCGCGTGGCACAGTGGGCTTATTTCTGTCGATGAGTAAAAGTATTTTCGGGTCTAAGATGATAGAGATGTTGAAGTATGTAATATAGTCTGTATCATATAAGCTACTCGAGTACATAAACCTTGAGATGCTATCACAGGAGATTAAGTTATATTGTGTATTGTTACTGCCGATGTAATAATATTATCTAGATATACAGGATGATACGTAAACGTCGATAGTACTACAGACATGGATACTCTTTGAAAAATGACAACTTTGCAAACATATTTTCTTAAACTTAGTTTATAGATGAATTATTTATTAGGTACCACTTTACTTACACCTCAGCCCACAAATGACCCACTGCTTAATTAGGCCTCCTCTAGTTATATGGAGCGTACTTAGTCTAGTGTGCCACGCTGGCCAGACGGGTTGGCACAGGGTATCGTATCAAAATTTCCTTCTCATGTAGCTATGTTTTCTGCCGTGGTATTTCCTTTAGCCGTCATAAATAATATCTGCAGGATGGAATGGGGTAGTGACACAAGGTATTCTAAATTCGTCACCCATTGTTTTAGAGTACCATGTTCGTATAGTAATTAGAGTCGAATGTAGTTCGACTCTAATTACTATACGAACACAGTACAAGTATTTCAATAACGCCTACGGAGTGAAATATTGCAGTGGTGTGGCAAAGTTCTCCTATAATATTGTGAAGCCAAAAGCCCTTCCACTTGGCGGCTAAATCCCACTGCTCCCAAAGAGCACCTTATAGGGTTGGGAGTTTTTAGCGGACACAAACATCTAAGTGCCCCAGTACCTCTAACCCTCCGCTCCGGGAATCCTAAAGAATGTGTGTACTTAGCCTTACACTTGCTTGTTAGAAAACAAAATCATTATCCTACTAACATTATAAAAATTAAATTAAAAATTTAAATAAACCCCCGACACTTAAATTTTTTTTTTTAATTTTTAATTTAATTCTTATTTTATACTTTTTATAGGTACATACTTATTATAATGTAGATTTTGTTAAATTGCACGTGATGCGCTTTCATTTGAGACCCCACTCGATTATATTTGCAGACATTCGGTTATTCTTCCCCACTTTCACCCGTCATAACTTTTAAACGGCTCAACCGATTTTCAACAAACATGTCTAAGAACACTCGCCCGTAACTCACCTTTATTGAAATCGCTTCATCCGTTCGCGAGCTACGGTGCCACAGACAGACAGACAGACCGACAGACAGACACACAGACAGACAGACACGTGAAACTTATAACACCCCTCTTTTTGCGTCGGGGGTTAATAAAAATGAAAGTTTGTACGGATGTGTGTATGAATCTTTTTAATGTTTCCCGCAAATATAACTGAATGTATTTCAATAAAACTTTACAATAATATAGCTCATACACTAAAATAACACATACGCTACTAGCAGAACCGGCCACGCGTTGCTGTGGTAGTTATGCTATTAAATTGTTTAATAGCATTACACATAAATATTAAACGTTTGTACTTTCAACATAGCACCATCTATTGAATAATTACTCAATCCAGTCAACAGATATCGCCATCTGCTGGAAGTTGTTTGGAGCTAAAATTGTGATACTCAAATAATAGACACATAATCTTCTTCTTCTTATAAATAAAAATGAATTGCTGTTCGTTAGTATCGCTAAAACTCGAGAACGGCTGGACCGATTTGGCTAATTTTGGTCTTGAAACATTCGTGTAAGTCCAGGTAAGTTTTAGAAGGTGATAAAATATAAAATAATTTATTTATTTATTGACGACACGGTTGGCACGGAAGAAATATTTGTACGACCTACAAGTATTTGTTCCGGGTCTGGGTGTTTTCTATCTATAATATGTATTTACAAAAAAATATATGTATTTAAGTAGTATATAATCCATCTCGTTACCATAACACAAGCATTAAGTTGCTTAGCTTGGGACGAGATAGTCAAATTCTGAGCGAGACGGAGGATCTTTTAAAAAACAAAATTCAATTATTAAAATTATTTATTAATTATTTAAAAGCGTACAATCGCTACTATGGTCAACTTAGAACTAACTTAACCTATCCGAATAACGAGCCACCATGGGAAGCTTATCTCAGCTTCGTCAGTGGTCCGATACAATTCCTACGAACGGATATGCTGCGGTTGCATGTAACCGATCGGCATAACAATTCCAGCTAAAAGATAGTGGGCGTATGCTGCGGTTGCATGGAACGGACTGACGTAACTCCTCCCTCCTTAAGTTCGAAGTTCTCTTCTGTGGGAGAACTTCGAAACCACGGTTTACACAGTTTATCATGATATTTAAAGATAGAGAAACAAACTATTAAAATAATTAAAATATAGAGTAACATGGTCCAAATGCTTATGCTATGCACTTCAATAATTGCCCTTTTGCTATCACTATCACTATCACTGAAACTTTTCTTCAGAGCGAATGACAGGAACTTCAGGTCAGCCAGGTCTACGCCTTCCAGGTTTACAGGTGGTGCGAGTCTGGTGTCTTCTGGTGACTGCAGTACAGGTAAGTTTGGAATTGGCAGCTTTGCGTACTCTATGTTTTCCGTGTCCATCTGGTGCATTTTCAGGATTACATCGTGGATTTTCACCTCGCAGGAGTCATCTAAGGTAAGTAAATACGTTCCTCGAATCTTTTCGCGAAATATTTCGTCGCTGCAGGTTCTGGTAAGTATCTCTTCTTCTCTACTATAGAGTATCCATCTGTTGGTCAGTACAAATTGGGCTCGGACCTTCTCAATATTTATGGGGATCTGGATGCAAGACGTCAGGTTCTCAGCATACGTCATCAAACTGGTAATGCAGGGATCGCGAACAAACTGGAGCGTCTCTTGGTCGGTGCAGAGGTAAGTGGACTCATCGACTTCTTCGCACTGGTGAGTGAGCAGTCTGATCTTCGACCCTTTTGCTAATAGGTAAGGATATTTAGGTAATATGACGACGGTGGATTCATGGCGTAGGACAGGTAAGGGAAATAGTTTATAATAGTTATAAGTATCTTTCTCGATTAGAGGTATTTCCAAAAGGTAAGTGATTCGTTTTTCTTTAAAATAAGCTTTTAATGTAATGCTTTGCTCTAACTTAACTAAGTTATCTAAACTAGGTGTAAATACTAAATTTTCTATCCTACTAATATTCTGAAGAAGGTATAAAAGTTGATCAGACTCTATAATAGACTGGTGTAAAACTCCTAATCTACTAAACGATACACTAGTTTCTATCTCGTCTAATTTTGTCTGAATTTGCTGAAAATTATGAATCAATAAATTGTAAGTATTCATGAACTGTATTTCTAAATGCTCTACTTTTAAACCTTCAAGCTTCTTAGCAAATGATTCCATCTTAGTGTTTAATTTAATAAGGTTATCATTTAATATAAATGTAGAATTTGTCAAGAGTTGCATCATTTCATTAATAATTGTTAGTTTTCTATTACTAGCATTCTGTTGAGTTTTAACTTCATTAATTAATTTCTCGTATTTAATGGCATCTTCACTATCTAAATTTCCAGTTATCATTTTAAGAAGTGAGCCAAGAGGATTAATTAAACCTCGCTTGATTCGAACGGTTGGAATAATTTGGTGGAACTTAAATATAGTCGCATTCTTAACATATTCTACTTGTTTTCTTATATCTATAAAATTGTATACAAAATTCTTATCAAAATTAACCTTAACTAACTTATCTAATTCAGAAAGACGTTCAATGTTAAACTGTAAATCGTTTTCTAATGGTTTAATATCTAACACTTTCACAATTGTCCAAATGTCTTTTCTCAAAACTGCGACACCATTTTTCACAGGTAGAACTCCAGGGTTTTTATTTAAATCCTGCAGTTGAAGGGCCTGCAGTTGGCTCATCATGGCTACTGCCAGGAGGACGTGGATGTGCCTGTGAAGGGCGTTTAATATTTTTTAATGGTGCTTTAGTTTGACGGTTTTTCACGCGTATGGGAACTACATTTCTAACAATTTCATCAGTAACTACTGCCTTTTGAAAACGTGGCTTATCTTTACTACTTCTTTTATTAACTTCTTTAGCAAATATTGTATCACCAGGTTGGATAGCAAATTGTGTCTCTCCACCTCGTTTTTCAATTATTTTCTCTTTCTGTCGAATGTTCTTTTCGCTTAAATGTTTGTATAGAAATTTAGTTCTCTTTGCATGTTCTTTTATTAACTGTTGCATGTATTCTCTTTCACAGTCTATATTAAATGGGTTTTTAGTATCTGTATGTCCTAATAAAACTTCAAATGGGGTAAAACCTGTTGTTGAATGTATTGAATGATTGTAAGCCATTATAGCGTACGTCATTACGTTTGCAGCGTCTGAGTATTTGTTCTCATACTTTGCTAGTCTGTAAATCTCTATCAAAGTAGAGTGGAATCTCTCTATGAGACCCATAGAGTTAGGATTATTGGGGGTTCCAATATGAAGTTCTACTTTATAAAGGGCTAAAAGTTCTTTTAAGAGGGCGTTATTGAATTCTGAACCGGAATCAGAGCTAATTTTTATAGGTACACCGTAAAAAGAAAAGTATTTAATAAGGGCTCTCACTACTTCAGGGGTAGATCTATTGGGGATTTCTAATGCTTGACCAACTTTGCTAAATGCGTCAATTACGGTTAAATAGTAATGTCCTTCAATAGAGAATAGATCAATAAAGATTTCTTCCAATGGTTTAGTTTGGGTCTGTGATAGTTGAAGTTTGGGTTTCAGCGGTTTTCTATCGTACTTCATCTTCTTGCAAATTTCGCATGAGTTAATAAAACTAGATATAGTCTGTTCCATATTATGCCAAAAATAAGTACGTCTAATATGTGCTAGAGTTTCTCTTATACCTCTATGACAAGTTTTTCCTGTGTGGTATTTTTCAACTATTTCCTTTTGTTCTAATTCGTCTTCTATATAAACCACTCTTTTAGTACATTCGAAGAATTGAACTGATTCCTTTTTGAATAAGAAAATTACCATTTGTGTAAACTGTTCTCTATGTTTATCGTCTTCAAAGTAAATGAAATATTTTTTATTGTTTCGAATATATTCTTTTAAAAATTGTTTAATAAGATCGGGATGATTAAGGGGTAAATGAACTTCTAAAATTGTTTGCTTTGGTCTGGATAGATTTTTGACTGATAGTCTATCGATTGACCATGAGAATACTAAGATCTGGTTAGGCTTTGTATCAATGGCTTCTTGTAAAATAGGGATACCTTTGGATTCAGTATCTTGACAAGAATGTGCCGTATCGGTAGATGAATTGTCGGCTGTCAAAGTTGAACTAGAAGGGCATGGTATTGAATAAGGCGAACGACATTTTACATTTTTATCTGAATCTGTATCTGAGATAACTATTGCCTCTTCATCGTCTGAAGATAAGGGTGTTGGTTCATTTGGTTGGCCTAGGGTTTTCTTTTGGATTCTACCTAAATTTTCAATTTCTTTTGTTAGTTGTTTTATGTGTTCATTTCTGTCTTCGTCTTTGTCAATGTTAACTTTAGTTGAGGTGTTGTCATCGTTACCTAAGGCGTTCGTTTGGATTCTTGATAAGGCGTCTGCGTTACCATTGCATTTTCCACTTTTATGGACAATTTCAAAGTTGTATTCAGCTAATCTTAGTCGCCAACGTGTTAATCTACTATTTGTTTCTTTAAGAGAATTAAGCCATGCTAAGGGCTTGTGATCTGTAACTATAGTGAATTTACTACCATAAAGATAGGGGCGGAAGTGTTTGACTGCCCAAACTATAGCTAATAATTCTTTTTCAGTAACACTATAGCGCGTTTCAGCATCATTAAGTGTTCGGCTGGCATAAGCCACTGGTTTGTCATTTCCAATTGGACCTTGAGAAAGGACCGCTCCAAGAGCGAATTCTGAAGCGTCTGTAGTTAAGATATAAGGCTTTTCTGGATCTGGATATTGTAATATGGGGGCATTTACGAGAATTTCTTTACATTTCTGAAAAGCTGCTATATAATTTTCATCATCAATGGGCATTGAGCGTTTTTTCTTCAGTCTAGCTGTCATTGGTTGAGTAATTTTGGCAAAATCTTTGATGAATTTTCGATAGTATCCAATGAGGCCTAAGAAACTCTTTATTTCAGTAGTAGTACGGGGTAGTGGATAATCTAAAATAGCTTTAATTTTGTCGTTATTGGGTTTTAATCCGTCGGTCGTTATTGAATGTCCTAGGTATAATACTTCTTTTCTTAAAAACTCGGATTTGTCAAGTTGCACTTTTAGGTTAGTCTTTCTAAGTCTGTCGAAAACGGTACGTAATTTAGATATGTGTTCTTGTAAGCTGGATGAATATATAATTATGTCATCTAAATATACTAGGCAGTGAATTCCTTGTAGTCCACGTAGTACATTGTCAATTGTCCTTTGAAAAGTCGCTGGTGCTGTCTTAAGTCCAAAGGGCATACGAGAAAATTCGTAATGTCCAGAGTTTGTACTAAATGCGGTCTTTTGTCTGTCCTCTTCTGCTACTTCAATCTGATGGTAACCACTAGCAAGGTCAAGAGTCGAGAAGTAACAACTGCGTCCTAATTTGTCAAATAGTTCGGTAATGTTAGGTAAGGGGTACTTGTCGTCAATAGTAATTTCGTTCAATTTTCGGTAGTCAATTACAAGTCTATATTTCTTTTCGTTGCTAGCATCCATTTTCTTTGGTACGAGGTGCACGGGTGCACTCCAGGGTGAGTATGATTTTTGAATGATGTCGTTTTCTAGCATATTTTCAACTTGTCTATTTATTTCGTCGTTAATTACTTGGGGTTGTCGGTATGGTCTAATAAAAATCGGGTCTTCGTTTCTAGTTCGTATGCAGTGCTTTACTTCATTTGTAAAAGTCAATGGTAGTTTGTCGGAGTGGAATATGTCTTTGTATTCTAAGCAAAGGTTTCTAATACTGTCTCGTTCTTCTGCGTTCATGTGGTCTAGGCGTAATTTGTTAATATTTTCGGTTAAAATTTGGTCTATTTCTAAGTTATTATGGTCGTCTAATTTGTTCAGATTACATTTTGTTCCGTCATATTTAGTCACTATAAATGGTCTTGTTATTGTTAGAGTCATTTCTTTGTCTAGTGTATTTTGTATGATTGTCGTTGCGTAACCATTTTCACACTTAACTAAAGCAGTAGGCATTCTAACACCTTCACAGAATAATTTATAATTTAGTATAGCATCTCCATTTTCTAGGTTAGTTGGTAATTTAACTCTTTGTTCACAACGTGGGGCTAATTTTATTTCGTTGCCAGGGTTATAGATAATAGGTGTAGCTGTTGAATGGGTGTAAAGAATTTCGTTTTTCATATCAATTTTAGCGTCTAATTGTTTCAGAAGGTCACTTCCTATGAGGCCATCGTAACACCCGTCGACGTCATAGATGTAAAACTTATGCGTTTCAGTACTATTGAGAGTTGGGAATAAAGGTATAACTATAACTTCATCATGTTGGCTAGATGCGTGGGTGCTAATAACTTCAAATGGTTCATAGTGTTTATAATTTTGAAAATATTCATTTGATTTTTGTGGGCTGATAAAGGATCTTGAACTTCCAGTATCAATCATGAATTTAGCATTGATTTCAGGTATTATTACGTAAGGTAATTTTAATGTATTGTAGTTAAGCTTTATTATTTCAGGGGTTTGTTGGAGGCATCGGTTGGAAAATTCTCCATATTTTGTGTAGCTATGTCTTGGTCGTCTGGTTGTATATTAGTCTCGTAAAATTCAGGGTCGTTATTTTGGTCGTCATAGTCTTGGTAGTAATCTAGTTCAGAATGGTCGTCACACATGTAAGCATTATAATTATTTTCAGGTTCATTTAGGTAAAGTTCGTTCATACGAAATCCTTGAGGTTTAGGTTGTGGAGCTGTACGCATACTAACGTCAGTAGAAATTTGAGGTGGTAACTTTTGTGGAGGTCGGTAACCAAATTGTTGGCCTTGGTTAAACTGAGGTCGATAACCAGATGGTTGACCTTGGTTAAACTGAGGTCGGTAACCAAACTGCTGACCTTGATTGAATTGGGGTCTATATCCAAATTGTTGACCTTGATTCAATTGAGGTCGGTTGCCAAATTGTTGACCTTGATTAAATTGTGGTCGGTAACCAAACTGTTGCGGTTTCTGACCGAACTGTTGAGGTTGCGACAAAGGTAATTTAATTTGTCTACTATGGGGTATACCAAATTTAAATTGGGGTTGAGCCTGATAATGATTTGCAGAACTAGGGTTGTTAAATTTATGATTCTGTTGGTTATGTGAAAAGAAAGGCTTCATACCAAATCTCTCTGTAAATGGGTTTTGGTTAGATGGCTGGGGCCTTGCTGGTATTACATTCTGAGATTTTAACATTCTATTGCGTGTGTTATATTGGTACATAAAATTGACTTCTTCTAGTACTATGCTTAAGGCATTTTCTAAGGAATTTACACCTTTTAATCTTACAATACGAAGTAAATCCTCCGGTAAGTTGTATAAAAACACATTCATTGATAAGTGATCGTATATTATGACTTTGCTTCGACGAAGATTTATGTCGTCGATCAGGTTCACCTTAGCAATTAAAGTGCTTTTAACATTTTGTATTCTATTGCAAAAGTCTAAATATGATTCACCATTATTAATTTTAAGAGTTTCTAATTCTATGGCTATGCACTCTTCTGAGCGCGGATCGCCGAAGTGCTGTTCTAAAGCAGTTTTTAAAAGAGGCCAGGTATCCAAGTCTTGGCGCTCACTAATAAGTGCGGCTGCTCTACCTGATAATCTTGATGTAATAACATGGAATACATAAAGATCCTGGTCAGAATTTCTGTCTACTCTACAACAATTAATAACGTATTCACATTTTCTTATGAATAAACTAAGGAGCTTTTCATCCCCGTCAAATTTTGGGATAACGCTCGCAATCTCCTTCGGGATCTGAACTATATTATTCATATTTATTTCTTTATTATATTTATTTAACACAATTATTATATTATGTAATTTTTATATAATATTATATAGCTATTTATTTAGTTTCAATTTATTTATATAATTTATCTTTTAACTTATATGCTATTTAAAAGAACCACGAAACACTTTTCGATTTTCAGAAATAGCGTTCTAAGCTCTAGATTTACCTATAACTATATGAAAAGGATAGGACTTTGACTGGGAATAGCTATTTGGGTCTACTCACAGACTGCCCATGTCCCTCGGTTGAGTCTAAGCTTGTAGCTATTCTTCCTCCGGTAACTCACTCGTGATGCACTAAAAAGTTCACTTTTTAATGTCCTTGACAAAATTTATTTGGTTCGCGGATTTCCGTAAAACGTTAGAACGTACGACGTAACACTTACTATTTTCACAAGTTTTTTCGCGTCGCGGAAATCCTACCGGCTGCGCCAGTCAAATTCTGAGCGAGACGGAGGATCTTTTAAAAAACAAAATTCAATTATTAAAATTATTTATTAATTATTTAAAAGCGTACAATCGCTACTATGGTCAACTTAGAACTAACTTAACCTATCCGAATAACGAGCCACCATGGGAAGCTTATCTCAGCTTCGTCAGTGGTCCGATACAATTCCTACGAACGGATATGCTGCGGTTGCATGTAACCGATCGGCATAACAATTCCAGCTAAAAGATAGTGGGCGTATGCTGCGGTTGCATGGAACGGACTGACGTAACTAGATGGCGTTGTGTGAAATGTCCAAGAATATTTATTTATTTATTCTGAGGCGGTACGAAATTTGCCGGGTCATCTAGTTTGCAATAAAATAGTATTGCGACTATAAATTGAGATGTAAGCTATCCTCTTTCAAGTAGGATAAATTTTGCAAATTTGATCCTAATCGTTTAAGTAGTTTAGGAGTCCATCGCGGACAAATAACGTGACGCGTAATTTATTATATTATTAAACTGTAAATTGTTCTAATATGCGCAGACGATGGCAGAAGAAGAAATAAACTACTATTAATATAATATTCCACTATCCATAGAGTGATTCTTGAGGTTTAGGTAGAGGACTTGTAAAGGTTTTGTGAAAATAGGCTGTTATATAGAAAGAAAGAAAGAAAGAAACGTTTTTTAGTTTGTTCTCACATCTTTAGACACAAAAGACACAAAGAACTAATAAAAAGGAAAAAAAATACTAATAAAAAGGAATATTACAAATTAAATAACAATAACAAATTTTTAAATATACTGTTTTGTGAGAACAAAAAAGGGCCATAGCTCAGCATATGCCACATCATAGCAGTATATGAAGCAGCGCTGGTATTCTGCTGGCCCTTGAGCGACTACACAGGTATCGGAAAGCTGGGACATATGACGGTAAACAATTCTTCCGGAAAAAATGTCTGGATACTTTATCGAAAACACTGCATACACGGTTTCAGATGTGTCATAAGAAAACAATGTGTGGTGGGATTGTTCTTTGTCTCAACCCGTGCTAAGCTGGGGCCGATCACTAGTTAGGTACCATTTAAAAGAAGGGATACATACCCGAACACGACGCATGGCTGCAACGATCTCCACACGGCTGGTCGGGCGCGGTACGTCCATGGTGCCGATATACTGTAACAAAAAATCACACAGAGTTTTAAATACTGTAAGTACTTCTAGTCTGCGTACTATATCACCAACCTATTCTATCCTGAGGGTGTAAGAGGTGTCCGAAAAAACGCAAGAGGCAGACTTACTTTTCCGCAATAGAACATATAGAAGGAAAATTTGATACAAACCCATCGGCAACCTATCTGTTGAGCGACGCACAGTTGGCTAACTTCCCTCTATGAAATTGGAGGAGGCTGGGCTAAAATAACGACATCTGAGGCAGGAGATACCACATTGAGGTCAACCATGCAGTATATAAAGGTTCTTTGGCATCATCTTTGTCTCTCTCTAGTTACCGTGCTATTAAAGATGGCAGTTATACTGAACAGTTGGCTTAAACTGCATAACCGACAATGTATGTACAAGTATAGTTAGACAATATAAACACATACTAGTCGTATCTAATGTTTTCGTGCGTCTTTTTAAACCTACAGATTAGGTAAAATACATCACTACATAGTATAAAACAAAGTCGCTTTCGTGTGTCCGTCCCTATGTATGCTTAAATCTTTAAAACAACGCAACGGATTTTGATGCGGTTTTTTTTAATAGATAGAGTGTTTCAAGAAGAAGGTTTTTATGTATAACCCACCTCCGCTTTGCACGGGCGAAGCCGGGGCGGGCCACTAGTTTAATAATAAGAAAACAAAACACTGACAAATCACATAACACTAATAATAAACCCCTATGTATTATAATAGTAATAAAAGTAACTACATTATTAACTTAAACTAAAACATACAAGTTACACCAAATCTACTCGTTACGTTGATAATTTCGAATATTGTGTATATTTATGTCCCGCACTATAATTTATTTTATAGACCATGTTCTTAGAAATATTTTTAGCAACGGACTCTGGTCGGTCGTCTGCAACTTTTAAGCCATAGGACGCTCGTACCACTTCCCCGCGCTTACCCTAAGCTTGGTAACAAGATTATATCTATGTCAAAAACCTCGTAATTTATTTAGAGACGTAATCGGAATTATTTTTTCCGTGATATTACGCGATGGGATAACACTGGGTTGGTGACATTGTGTATTCTACATCAGTAGCCGTAGTAGTGACGTATTCGTGATGTATTTCGTATTATTTATCGATAAAAAGCCGTAAGCCAATCGAATGTATCGCATGAGTAGTCAATTTTTTAAATTATTTCGAAATTTTTGTGAAAGTCTATTTAGTTTATGAATACAGTGTGCGAATCATTTTTTTACGGCCCGATAATTCAAGTGATATGGCTGCTCGTAAAAGGAAAAGGTCCAGGGGTATACTGTGAACTTACTGCATAATAACCAATCGAATATAAATTGAACCTTAATATTGCGAATAAGCTTAATAAGGTAGAGAATTATTTAAAAACTTGCTCTCAAAAATGTTTCACGTCTTCGCAACGTACTATTAATTCTGACCGCAAAATTTCGTCTCGATACTTTCCTTTGATATTTTTTGTAATTAAAGTTTAGTTAGTAAGTAGTGTATACTATATTTTATGACGTAATTAGTGTCCTAATCGTATAATGTGTACTGCTACTACTAATCACTAACCAGCGCATTAATAACCCACTGCTGAGTCGAGCCTCCTCCAGTTACATGGAGGGTCATTAGCTTGCTGTACCACGCTGGCCAGACGGGTTGGCACAGGGTTTTCTATCAAGTCTTCCTTCCGTTGCTACTAGGTTATCGGCCTTGTCAGCTCTTACTACACCCTTAAATAAATATAAATATCCTTGGACATTTCACACAACGCCATCTCGTCCCAAGCTAAGCAACTTAATGCTTGTGTTATGGTAACGAGATGGATGATAAACTAAATATATATATATTTTTTTGTAAATACATACATATTATAGATAGAAATGACACCCAGACTCCGAGCCAGTGCCTCTGGTTTAGACAAAGACACTTGCCCGGGACCCGTTGATCCAAAGGCGGCACATATAACCACTAGACCAATGAGGCGACACTATGTAAAATGGAGAGGTGACACTATGTATTCTATATCCGGCACTACACGGCTTTATAATGCTTGATACTTGTACAACCAACGTTTTGGAGAACGGCATTACGTAAGCAGTTTCACTAAAATGCATCCGAAAGTCAAAGAAGAGACGGTTGTTAACGGCAAATACAGATCCATCTTGTCGATACGTCGATATTTTTGGCGATAGTGTCGACACCCTATGTGTCTGCGGAGCACAGGGCTAATTACCCTCCATGTAACTGCAGGAAACCCGACTCAGTTGTAGGTCGTTTATGGATGGACAATTAGTAGTATCTAGTAATTTCGATACTAGAATAATATCTCGACTAAAATACAATAATCATCATCATCATCAATAACTTACTGATTCAAATGAATGAAAAAGAAAATAGAAAAAAGATTCATTCGCTGAAATCTTGCTTACCAGATAATGTGACGAGATGCAAAAATGTATGGTTACGAGCGAAAAAGTACATTATACCTTAATTATTTATGAGAATAAGATCAAAGACGCTGCTGTTGGCTCCCTCAAAGCCTCAAAGTACGAAATAATCAAAGACGCAAAGGGTGTACTGTGAAGCCACTTTCGGGAGGTCACTCTATGAAGCCCCGAGAGTTGCTTTGAGCTCCTTTTAATTGATTTATTATGAATGGTATTGTTTTTTTTTTTTTAGTTTTTTTTTGTGACAACACCACAGACTTGTAGTCCGTGTCCTTTTTAGCAATGAATGGTAATTATTTGCTCTTCTTTTTTTTCCTTTCGTCTGACGTACCCAGCGCCTTGGCACCTGGGACATTGGTGTTTCTGTGCTTCAAGACTGTTAAAAGAGTCCAGTTAAACTATTGCCGATTCTACAAATTTGGTACAATGTAGCATGTACCTACGTGGAATTTGATGTGAAAGTTCACAGCATATTCCTTTTAGAAAGAAAAAATATTAAACTTACTATTCACCATCATCGCATACCCTATTAAAGACCCCTGCTGAGTCGGGCCTCCTCCAATTACATGGCGGGAAATAGCCTGCTGTGCGTTGATTTTTTCATTTTAATTTCATTTAATTTAATTTTATGTTTCAGATACATGTTACGTTTTTTACAAAAAAACATCTATTTTAAACCTATGGACCACATGGATTTACTAATTACTTGTTATTTGATTTATTATACTTACTAATTTTATTAAATTATATTTTTTATTATAAATTATATTAAAAAAAATATATCAACATTTTCAAATCTCTACGTACGGACTATTGGTGCGTCGAAAACGCAGCTAGGAACTACTTCGCCTTTCCCAATTCCATTGTTCAGGGACAGTCAAACCTGTTTGATAACTGCCAGTATGTAAACGAAGTGCGATGTTGTGTGTGGTGACGGATACACAATGTCACCAACCAAACCCATCCTGAGGATATCGTAAGGGACGACTGAAGTAACGCAAGAGGCATGTCAACTAGCTGCAAGAGACGGAAAACTTGATAAAAACCATCTTGCCAGCCTGGCACTGTCGGCTAATTTCCCTTCGTGAATTTGGAGGCCCGAATAACCCACCACCAACCCACGGTGTCGTCAAACACCGGTGTCGTCCAAAGGGCAATGGAGAGGGCTATGCTCGGAGTTTCCCTGCGAGATCGAATCAGAAATGAGGAGACACGCAGGAAAACCAGGGTCACCGACATAGCCCACCGGATTGCCGAACTTAAGTGGCAGTGGGCAGGGCACATAGCTCGCAGGACCGACGCCCGATGGGGTAGAAAAGTCCTCGAGTGGCGACCGCGTTCCGGAAGGCGCAGTGCTGGTAGGCCTCCCACACGGTGGACTGACGACCTGGTTAAGATCGCCGGAAAGCAGTGGATGCGGGCGGCCCAGGATCGGCCTTTGTGGAAATCCTTGGGGGAGGCCTATGTCCAGCAGTGGACGTCTTTTGGCTGAAATGATGATGATGATGATGAACCCACGGTACCTGGCCCGCCTTTCGGCATTCAGACCCAATCATAGGAGACGCCACGGTACTTGCGTTGAGGCTCTTTCCCGTGGCGCGTGGTCAACTCCAGCCAATTTCGTGTGTCCCGTTTCTTTACGTCACTGCCTCTATTTAGGCATGTACATCACGCCACATACTTCGTCCTCGGGCTGCTTGTTTCACACGTTATTCCAGGTCCTTTCTTTTTTGTGCCAATGGAAGGCGAACCGTGCGAACTGTGCGTACGCACGCCGCGTAGTGCGTACTAACCAAATCGCTGGGGCCAATTGGCCCTATCATGTCGCCTCTGACTGCCAATAGGAGGTGCTGGAGGCCTGAATAGTGGGTCTTTTATAGGCAGAAATGACGATAGCATTCTGCCTTCCGAGACCTATGTAATGGGACAACGTGTAATTATTTGGTCAGGCCAGTTGTCGCGCTACTGTCTATCGACTGTCATAGATGGTAGGGAAAATGACAATCAGTCCCAAAGCAGTATATTGCTCAATAAACATTTATCCTAATCCCAATACCCCGACAATAAATCATGCTACACTGAGCCTGTGGTGTACGTAGTTAGTCCTAATGGCTATATATATAAAGTCGTGAATGGCTTGCACCCGTATTTAGTCAGGTTGCATAGAAATACCAACGTCTCGGCGACAAAATATTTTATTAATATGCGTCTCTACGATTCTGATAACAATGATATCTACTATTTTTAATCTTGTATAAAATATTTGTTGTTAAATATTTTCATTTCTAAGATCTATTTAAAAAAAAAAAGCAAAATCTTTATATCATATTTCTGATCCATGACTTACCCAGATCAGATCCGTAATACGTTTTAGTGATCAAAAAGGATGATAATATTCAATATATCACCGTAAAAGTTTAACATTTAAAATCCGATTTGCATGTATTCGATTATTTATTGGGTTAGTCAAAGACATGGGTGATCAATCAATTATATTCGCTGCCTGTTTGATTGTCCCCACAGATTACCGAAGGCAGGAAAATTCCAAAGTTCCTTTAATATAAAATCGTGATAAAACACACTTAAACCAAAACCAAAATTATGCGAAAGATAGTGTAAAATTACAAAATTATTTTGTTAAACAATCGAGTTGGTATACGAATCGAAAAGATAGCACGTAATGATTGATTTATCATGAATAGCTGTTGAATAAATTGACAGTTACAAAAGATTCTAATTTTAACAAAAAGTATTATCCAAAAATTTCAACGTAAACCAGAGAATATCTTTGTCAAATAATATGACTAGGCTTTGTTGCTCAATCACAAATTACACACTCGCTATTTCGGTAATTTGAACTTCAACCCTGTGTCACCATCTAACCGGTGACGTACATTAATCTAATTATCCTCTTTGTATTTGGAGGTGGTCCAACTCAGCAGTGGGCATATTATGGTTTAATTTATTACTTACTTAATATAATTAAACACCCCAAGCTCTCAAGTCAAATATCCGAAAACAGGCCGACATAATTTATTGCGGTACACGCCACCGTTGAGTCAAGCCGTGTACTTTTCATCAACATAATTCTGGAGGTGACAATTTGTCTTTCATCCCTCTAATTTTCTCTCACGGGATAAGAGGGAGCGAATGCGAAAACAATTTGTCGGTGGTTTTTAAACGCCTACGAAATTCTGACAGCGACAAACTCTGTCAGAGATTGCTGTGTTAAAATTATAAGGTTACGCTACACAACAACAGATATTTTCTTTTAGAATATAATGTAACGGGTCGGTGCAAGGGAAATTAGCCTTTATTGCTTTTTTATTGGAAAATATGATTCTTGTTTCTATTTAAGTGCCCATCTGATCTATTTGCTAGTAGTAAACTGCTAAATTAAAAAAATCTAGCCAAGTATTTGTGTCAAAAGCGTGAGGCATTATTATAAATCTGATAAATGTCGATTTTGACTCTAGTTAATTACCAGGCCCCAAATGGTATTACATAAAAAAATATAATTAAATAATTGACTACGGTTAAGTACTGAATGTTGGTAGATTTGATAATGTCATTATCCTTACACAAATTAGTAAGCAAGAAGGTAGCTTACTTTTTTTTAAATCTGCAGCAAATCGGACGGAGAATAATGTTTAAGGTTCACAATGTTGCATAGTAAATAACACAATGATTATTTTATTTCCATCCCTTTTCCACACTTGTATACACATTTTATTGTTGAAGTGGAAGGAAAATAAACCCGGGTGAGCGTAGTCAACAAAAATCCCACCTAACCGATATGCACACAAAATTTCACAAAAATTGGTCAAGTCATATCGGAGACACGAAAATTTTATTTATTAGAAATATATGACGTCAAAAATGGTAACAATAAATATCAAAATCACTTACCTAACCTTAATATTAAACTTTATAAAGTAATCAACTTACTATAGAACGTACATTGTATAATTGCTACTTCCTTTGTTACTCTTTGTTTAACATTCGCCAGTCTATATCGGATTCAAATACAAATTGGGGGAAAAATGATGAGTTACATCATCCGTATTGGTGCTTGTCCGTATTGGTAATTGCCCATGCATCGGACATTTGCAGTAACTTACGTACTTAATATTTACTCGGACATATTAACATAATGTGTCGCTCTAGTTGCCAGTAACAACATATCTAGGCCGGCAAATTCAAGGGCCGAAATTGTAATCTCCGGAGCTGCATACATTGGCACTAGGTGGAATGGAAATTAAGGAAATGATGTGCCATCTCCTCGAAGATAAACCGACATTGCATTACAGACGTCTTTTCTCCTTTCTCCGGATATAGAGAATTGTTCATAGTATGACGGATCGGATCTAGAGCGTTGATCCGTCTGTTAAGCGATCGACTGCTGCGCAGCATGCCGCGGGTTCGATTCCCGCACGGAAGAAATATTTGTACGACCTACAAGTATTTCTTCCGGGTCTGGGTGTTTTCTATCATTATTAATATATATGTATTTATAAAAAAAATATGTATATAAGTAGTTTATCATCCATCTCGTTACCATAACACAAGCATTAAGTTGCTTAGCTTGGGACGAGATGGCGTTGTGTGAAATGTCCAAGGATATTTATTTATTCTATCGTAAGAGCCGACTGAAGAAATGACATGGCAGAAAACCTACCCACACACAAGAGAAGGAAAACGCGATCCGAAACCCTTTGCTGACCCACCTGACCAGTGTGGGACAGTAGGCTAGCGATCCTGAATGAAACAGGAGGCCGACTCAGCCGTTGGTGACCTTTGGCTGAGTAGTAGTATCGTGCATCATACCAGAAAGCAATGTGGTGAATTATTAACGGTTGCCGCATACGTAAGTGCATCTTTAATATGCATGACTCTGAATCAAATGTGTATGCATGAGCGCATCCGAGTTACTTCATATTTAGTCGAATACAAATAAAGTCGTCTACTGCCAACCCGTCTTGCCAGCGTGGCACAGTAGGCTAATATCCCTCCATGAATTTGGAGGAGGCCCGTCTCGGTAGTGGGTCAACATGGGCTGAAACGACGATGAGGACTGCTCAGCCCATACATGACCCACTGCTGATTCGGGCCTCCCCCAATTACATAAACGACAAATTGCAAAATACATATTACGCCTGTTCCAAAGAATAAAGACCTATCTGCAATACTGCTTTGAAACCATTTGGAACTCTATTCTTCGGAACAAGCGATTATTGAGTAACTAACACGGTTATTGAAATCTTATTTTTAACTGTACTTTACAACTACTACTATGTACTACTCAGCCTATACGTAACCCACTGCCGCGCCGGGTCTTCGCCAGTTACATGGCCCTCCTAATTAGCCTATGTGCCACACTGGCCAGACGGGTTGGCACAGAGTTTCGTTTCAAGTTTACATTCTCTCGCGGCTAGGCTTTCGGCCTTGTTATTTCCTTCTGTCGGCTCTTACGACACCCTCAGTATGTAATGGGGTGGTGACACTATTGTATTAATTACTACTATTACTCAGCCCATAAACGACCCACTGTTGAGTCGGGCCTCCTCCCATAACAGTGAGGGTAATTAGCCTACTGTGCCACGCTGGCCAGATGGGTTAGCACAAGGTTTCGTATCGAGTTTTCCTTCTCATGCGGCTAGGTTTTCGAGCTTGCCATTTCCTTTTGTCGGCTCTTACGACACCCTCAGGATAGAATGGGGTGGTGACACCATTGTGTCATTGTGCCATATTAAAAATCCGTCACCACACGGACAGTCGCCGTGGCACGACACAATTGTCGTATACCTGTAGGCATACGATAATCAAAGACAAATCGATTTCAGTTTCAGCGTATTGGACCAATTAAATGACTGCTATATGCATTGGCGAATTTGCCAGTAGGCCGAGTACGCTGGTGCCTAGGGCGGCAAATTTTGGGGGCGGCACATTTGGAACAATTAGTACTTGATTGTAGAGGTCAGTAGAGGCGGCAACCTTGGATAGCTTAGTGCCGGCTGCAAATTTGACACAGTTAAGAGTGTCGCACAAAGTGTGAATAAATAGGAATAATATCTTCGCCTAGCCTGTGGGGAGCAATAGGCATATTAAAGCAGGAGTTCCTTAAATGCAGTTGCAAAGTGTTCTGCATGGTGGCAGATTTACAATATATCCAATTCATCCTGAAGGTCACAACCCCAATACATCCTGAAGGCGTCGTAAGATAAATAATAAATAAATAAATATCCTTGAACATTTCACACAACGCCATCTCGTCTCTAGTTAAGCAACGTAATGCTTGTGTTATGGTAAAGAGATGAATGATATACTACTTATTATACATTTTTTTTTGTAAATACATACATATTAAAGATAGAAATGACACCCAGACTCCGAGCCAGTGCCTCTGGTTTAGACAAAGACACTTGCCCGACCCCGGAATCGAACCCGGGATCCGTTGATATAAAGGCGGCATCTCTAACCGACAAAAAGAAATGCAAAGGTAACCTAGCCGCAAGAGAAGGAAAACTTGAAACGAAACCTTGTGCCAACGCGTCTGGTCAGTCTTCATGTCCGTGACATTGCGGATAAATTGCAGGAGAGTCGGCTCCGTTGGTACGGCTACGTTTTGCGGCAACCGGAGGCTTACGTGGGAAACAAATGTCTGGCCATGCCGCCTCCGCCGGGCCCCGGCAGTAGGGGTAGGCCCAAAAAGTGCTGGCTTGACGTCGTAAAGGGTGATATGCGTGCCAATGGGCTCACTACCAGGGATACTGAAGACCGTGCGAAGTGGAAGAGAAAAAGTCGGAAAGTGGACCCCGGGCGCCGGGATGTAGCGCGAAGATGATGATGATGATGATGAACGCGCCTGGTGAGCGTGGCATAGTAGGCTAATTACCCCCTCCCCCTGTTATGGGAGGAGGCCCGACTCAACAGTGGGTCGTTTATGGGCTGAGTAGTAGTAGTAGTAGTAAATAATACAATAGTGTCACCACATTACATCCTGAGGGTGTCGTAAGAGCCGACAGAAGGAAATAACGAGGCCGAAAGTCTAGCCGCGAGAGAATGTAAACTTAAGTTATTTTACACAGTAGGTTAATTAACCCCTCCCTCCTATATTTGGAAGAGGCCTGACTCAGCATTATCAGCATAGATAGATAGACTATTACGGGCAGTTTCTGTCAGGCGTGCTTCAAAGCGTTGGTAAATATGAAAGCGTACATCGTAAGTCGCGTCCTTGACTTCAGACCGGTTTGTTGATCCGACAAGGAATAACGACTGAGCCTAGACCGTTGGACGTGGGTTCACGTGCGCATTTGTATCATTAACATTCATATCTATCAACATCATCATCATCCCACTATATTCCACTACCCAGGCCATTAATGACCAAATGCTGAGTGGAGCGTCCTTCAATTACATGGAGAGTAATTAGGCCGAACTAAATCTAAACTACCTCGTTGGTCTAGGGGTTAGACGTGCCGCCTTTGGATCAACAGGTCCCGGGGTCGATTCCGGGGTCGGCAAGTGTCTTTGTCTGAACAGAGGCACTTGCTCTGAGTCTGGGTGTCATTTGTGTTCGTAAATTACATGTTTGTAAACTGACTCCGCGATACAGTTTATAGCTAGAGTGTTTATACATAGGGCTTCATTTAAAATAAATAAACTATATCTCTCTGAATCAATTTCTTTCAATTCTCAAATATTTGCATATTATAGTATGTTTAAATGCATTTTAAAATATAAAATATGTATTCAATATCATGGATGTAGTGCCTAAATTAAAGGAATGAAATAGAAAGCACGAATAGAATTCTCGATCGAGAATAAAGCTTACGAATAACCAATTTCCTAAGAAAAGTAGTAATTTATTTCTGAATTAGGCCAACAGTGGTCACCAAAGTTTAATCTCTATTGATTTAGGAGAGCGCCCAAATCAGCAGTAATCATCTTACCTAAGCGTTTAAAGATAAACGTCTTTTAACAAACAAAATATTCATTTTCAAAATAGGCATTAAAACAAAATGATAGATGTTTTTAAAAGTCATACTCGTATAATCTCGAGACAACGACTGCTGCAAAGCATTGTCGGGAATCAAATGATGGAGAATACACGCGTGTTTAATTTCGTTTATTTTTTTGTTGAATTTTTATAGACATTTTGTGTAAAAGAAATTTATGTTTTGTAAGGGGGTCGAATTGCAACTAAATCGTCTAAAAACGCAAAAGTATACTTCATACAAACGTTTCTACCAAACTATTAAATCGATTTCGATAAACTATATGGGACCAATTTGAAATCAATGCAATTCGTATAAAAAAGTTAATTTACTGAATCGGTTTAAAAAAGAAGGAGTAAGGCAGTAGTTTTTAAACAAGTATCAAAAAAACTCCTCTTCAAAGTTGGTTGAAAAGCAGAATGTAGAAATTTACATCATTATTTCTCTAAAAACATAACTACAGTCGATGACGTAAATATACGGCAATTTTAAGCTTGTAAAGTCCCAATGATTTATGCGCTCGCAAGCGCTCGGGTCTGTGTGGGAGCTGTCGGCGTGTCTTCGGATTAAAAAAAAAATTTATAGTGCGTGTTTGTTTTGAAGGATTGCAAAATAATATTTTATTATTATAAACCTTATTGTTATATTAAAATCTTTCCTTAAACTCGTATGACAAAACAAAAACAAGAACCCAATTGCGGCACGTCTGTTATTAAGCCCGTGACGTATATAATACACCAACCTATTTCATTTTGCAGTTGTCGTATGATGCGACAACATGCAGAAGGCATGCTGAAACAAATGCCGCTAGAGTAGGAAGAATGACACGTAACCCTCTACAAACCGGACCAGCGAAGCACTGTAGGCTTCTTTCCCTCGAAGATATTTTTTTCAACCCAACTCAGTAGGGAGCAGTTTATGTTTTAAGCCGAATATATCTTAATCGGTTGAAAATTCCTTTACTTTACTTCAGCACATATATATCCTTGGACATTTACACCTTGGACACGGTAACGAGATGGATGATAAACTACTTATATACATTTTTTTTTGTAAATACATACATATTATAGATAGAAATGAGACCCAAACTCTGAGCCAGTGCCGCTGGTTTAGACAAAGACACTTGCCCGACCCCGGAATCGAACCCGGGGCCCGTTGATCCAAAGGCGGCACATCTAACCACTAGACCAACGCGGGACGTAGTTGGGGGAGGCTCCACTGCTGAGTCGAACCTCCCCCAACTACGTGGAGGGTAATTAACCTACTGTGCCAAGGATTTCGGGTCGAATGGTCCTTCTCTTGCGGCTACGTTTTCTGCCTCATCATTTCTTTTTACCGGCTCTTGCTACACCATCGGGATGAAATGGGGTGGAGACACTATGTATTCTAAATCCTCCACCATACGGACTAATATGTTTTAAAACTTCTAATCCGGTAGTTAAAAATCATTAAATGCACTCTAACTTCAATTTTAGATCATTTTAATGACAATAATTCCGTTCAGATAGCGTTCGCTTCAGTATTTGTGAAAAGGAAAAAATACAAATGTGTTCGTGCTTATAGGTTTACTAAGTCTATTTGTGTCGCAGGTACACAACATGGAGTCAAGGCCACGCCGTAGCTGAAAACTATGTTTATTCAGCACCCGAGAATGTGGAATGAAACACACCCACATCTGTTACATTATCTAGCAAGGGCGCAATGTAAGAAATTCAATTAAGCACCTATATCTTTGTAATGTATGTCATTATTCTTTCAGGTGATTAACATTTACGACTAACATGGATCTGTAGCGACCAACATGCTACATACTTAACACAATTCACCCCAAAAATTTGAACTAATTAAATCAGGAAATATCACCTACAAATGCGAGAATTACCACAAAGCCCTACACCGCGATAGCGAAATTTCAAGAGCAATTCGAACAGTTTAGATTTCCCCGACTACAACTATCGGGGGTTAGGGGCTGCGACCCTAGCCAGCCATAATATCTCGTCTGGCTGGATGATGATCCCTTTGCGTCTAAAGATCCCTCGTCGTGTCGTGGACAAGAGATACTATAGAACAAGAGACAAGAGATAATATAGAATTTCGCACACAAATACAGGGGTCTAGGCTCCGAATATGAATTTGTCCCATTCGGTGTCGAGACCCTTGGTCCGTGGGGTCCTAGCGCTATAAGCCTTTTTAAGGAAATAGCAAAAAGGTTAGTCGACATCACAGGAGACCGAAGCGCTGGTAGCTACCTCGGACAAAGAATCAGTCTAGCGATTCAAAGGGGGAACGCTGCCAGTATCTTCGGAACCTTGCCTAAAGGGACTCCTTTAAATAATATATTTTAGTATTTAAGTTTTAGGTTATTTGGTATTTTTAGTCTTGTTTTATTACTTAAGTTAGTGTTTTGTAAGTACATATTACTTAAGTTAGTGTTTATGGAATAAATTTTGTTAATTTCGCTTAATATTATCTCTTGTATAATATGTGGCAGTTATAAAATATCTACATGCTAACCAACATAGGTAAGGTTCAGAAGATGATCAAGCGGAATACTTAGAACAGTTGTGAATCATGTCCATACACTTCTTCAATTATTTTACAAGAAAAGGCGTAGACGCAAAATTTATTTATTTATTTCATCCTAGAGCCATCATTACAGGTACCTACACTAACAACACAATTAGCCGTGTGTTAACGGTTTCACCCCATTTCACCCTGCGGGTGTCCCGGTGAAGACCCGACAAAAGGAAACGATAAGGTCGATAACCTAGCCACAAAAGACGGAAAAATTTATACGAAACCCTAGGTCAACCCGTCTGGACATTGTGGCTCAGTAAGCTAATGACCCACATGGAGCTGGAGGAGGCCCAAATCATCAGTGGGAAATGCGCGCGCGTCAGAGGATCAATCCAGGATGCAGACAAGCAGCAGCGCCAACAGGGGCAGAATGGTCAAGTGTTTTGACGTTAAGTATTTTTCATTGAAAAGTTTAGAGAGTGGGACACAAATAGTAGAAGTAAGTAAGTAAGGTTTACTATATTTAAAAATCTTATGAATTTGATCAAAGTTAAGAAATTAAGAATTCCAGTTAACAATAAGCCAATACCAAACGTTCCAATGAAACGTTCATTGTTTTTTTCATCACTACTCCAGAGATACTGTAGGCAGCAAGTACATTTTAACGATCCATAATAATAACCATTTTATTTACTAGCAGCATTTTACTTACAGGTGGTACTTCCACTATATATATTACCACTGTGACTTTGTTTAATTGTTCTGTTTAGGATCGCGCGTTTTGTACGGCAGCCTGAGCAAAATACGAGTTATTAAGGTAATTTTACATCTGGGTCGAGGTAAATATATAACTCTCAGGTAATATATTACTCTCACTGCTGAGTTGGACTCCCTTCAATTACAGGAGGGAAATTTCCCCCAGAGTAGGCTACTTAGCCTACTCTGCCACGCTGGCCAGACGAGCTGGCGGTTTGATTGGCGACATTACGCCATATTCATAATCTGTATTTAATGTACCAAAATTAATAATAATTGCGAAGAAAATTATAAGAAGATTGGCCGGCTGCTATTCAAACATCTATGTCATCATGTACATCAAATATCGATACACATAGTCAGTAGCGTCAAACTGACAGGTTCAACCAAATAATTACCGGTTTTCCCACTAAATGGGTGGTGGGGGGCAGGCGGCAGTCTCTTTGTGTCGATACTGGTAATTAGCCAAATCAGGTTTCAATTCAAATAAAATTTGAAACGGGCGATCAAAAACAAAACTAGAGCGTTGAGCTGCTTCCAATATCGTGGTAGTTTTGATTTTTGACTTTAGTTTTGAGTTTTGACTTATAACAAATATACAAGAATTTTATTTATACCTAGCTTCAGATTTAAATATGTTATTTTCTTGAATATCTCATGTAATACCAACATAAGCCACAAAATGTGTTCTTAAATTGATTTGGCAAAAGTGAATTGCCAACATATTGCCTGGCTCAGTTATTGATTCATGCTGTTACTTCCACGCCTCCATTGTTTACGAATAAAGCAATCAACCAGATAATTGGATGTTAAGCCCCCAGATCTTACTTCTATCGAAAATACAGGTAAAATTCACTTTCAAATATAATTTGGTGCCAAACTAACAGTATAGAAATGAAATTAAAAATAGTCTATTGTAATGGAAAATAGTCGCAGAAAAACTGTGTTTTTCTTCTTCTTCTCAGCACATAAATGACCCACTGCTGAGTCGGGCCTCCTCCAACTACATGGAGGGCAATTAGCCTACTGTGTCACGCTAGACAGACGAGTATTTATTATACAATATTTTTTGTTCGGCGCTATTACTGTCACAAAAGAAAAGTGTGTTGATATCTGACCCTATTAAAAAAGGACCCAGGCTAGAACGGGGGAAACTGTGTAAAGAAATAGAGGGTTATATTGGCGGATAGTTATGTTAGCATAACTGGCAAACCATTTAGAGAGACGTGAAGAAGTTTATTCTTTACAGATTAGTTTTATATAATTACCATAAAATGTTTTTTAACTCCTTGAAAAGTATTTCAATGATAAATCGAAACATAATAAGTGTATAGCAAGTTTGATTGTATATAATAAATAAACGTGTATCTGTATGTGACCTGCATAACTAAGTGTTATCGTTGGTATCATCATGCACATCAAAGACCCACTGCCGGTCTCTCCTAAATTACCTGGAGGGAAATCACCCTTCCATGTACTAGGCGCCAGACGGGTTGACTCTTGTTCATTAAAAGCTTTGCTTCGCTAGCGTCTATGCTCGATGTTAGTGCAAGGGGCAAAGGAAGTAGTGGAGTGGCTACCACATTTGGAAGAACTAAGTACGAGACATTTTTGCACATTTAAAAAAGCACATTTGAAAGATAACCTTGACTCTCGAAAGCAAGACCTGACAACATACTGGAAAATACTCTTTGGAGACGGTGATAACAGGTTCAGTCTTCACAACTTTAAGCAAAATGAGCTCTTAACAGCTAGCAATGAAGTTTATATTTGAACACAGTATGGAAATAAGCTGGTTATGAATGAATAACGAGCGGCCGCAAGGGTGGACCGCGGAGTATGAATTTGCAATACAGTAGCAGCAGTAGATTGTAATATAAGTTAAATTAGTTAATGCTGTCGTTGATACTTCACTCGTATCTTAAGATACCTTGAATGTAACTGGCGATCTTTTTTTTGGTTTCGCTGGGGATATGCTTTATCCATACCGCCACCACTAGGGGTTGGGGCCGGCGATTATGTGGGACTCCGGAACTCGTCTACACACGAAAACCCCAGCGGTGTACCCTCACACGCCCTGTTCCTGATTCGCCTTACACCACCGTCGGGGAGGGGAAGTACGCCCTCCATGCCGCACGGTACCTGTACACTGCCGCCAGCACCTTCGCCTGGAGCTCCGAAGGGGGCCTTCAACGCGTAGCGTGGCAGCCATCGATGATACCGTGCGGAACGAACGATTCGCCTTAACCACTACGACCCTCTGCGGCCTCCGCAGGAGAGCCCTGTCACCAGCGGTGAGGGCTCCAACCAAGACGGGAGCTCCGTAAAGGGCCATCCGGATAATGCCAGAGTATAGGCACCGGCAGACGGATCCCGGGCAACTGACGTTGGGCAGTAGCCTGCCCAGGGTGGCGGCGGGCCCAATGAGCCTCGGGGTATGAGGTTCTAGCTGTTGGAAGTAGGCCCCGAAGCTCCACCTTCCGTCCAGATGCAGGCCGTAGTTGAGAACCCTATCTCAACCTATAACCCTATGATAAGTATATTCTGTGATAAGTATATCAAATGTATATGATAATTGATGATATCAAATGTATATAATTATATGATAATTTATATAGGTACTTGAGTTTGACTTTTGTAATTATGTGTATATACGAAAAAATGTGGTAATATAAAAAGTGAGAAATCCCTGTTTTCCAAAGCGGAATTCACCGCAAATCGAGTCACGTCGTGAATAGGGGGCGTATAATCGGACTTACATCGCCGGAATCGGTACTGATAATCGGATGTGTATTCACAGGCTTAGAACAGATTGGATATTGAGTGAGAATCGGTCATCTTGTATCCGGGGGCTGAATAAAACCATCTTTGATAACAGAATTTCATGCCTTACCCAAAGAGGGATGTTATAAGTTTGACATGTGTGTCTATCTGTGTTTCTCTCTGAGGCGGCGTTACTCCTAAACGATGTATTCAAAATCGGTCACATGAAGAACCCTGTATTATACAGTCAGGAAACATTTTGAAATAACATCAACATTTACTTAGTTATCGCGATTTCATTCTGACAACCAAGTCTACCCCAATTAATTAATTCAGTGCACGGCTGTTTCACCGGAAATTAAACTACACAAGCACAGTGAATGTACCAAACACAGTTGAACATATTCAACGATTTTTTATTTCAAGTTATTTTAAAATCGGGTTTAAACCAATTTCAAATATTTCGTACATATATGGAACTATGTCAAACGTGCCTCACGTGAAATGAAAAACTAATATTGAATTACACTTGTCAGCTTTTGATCTCTTTTTCAACTTCAATCCGTCAGAAATTCTAATTATGTATAAAGAATTGAGAATATGAAGATATATTATCGATATATGTTTAGCTTAATAGACGTTTTATCACTTTATATAAAGTTTAGCAGTTCAGTTTCAGTGCATACAAAATGCACCAAATATCCGCTTTCAGCGAGAAACTTTCAGTATTTTATAGTGCCAAATGCACGGAAACACCGGGGCTCCAACTTCACCCAACTTTAAGCCAACCAATTTCTGCCCAATTGCTGTGTAAGGCACCGCAATTTCAATGCTAAGCACTTCTACACGGATAACGTCAGTTATTGTGGAAGGTCGATTTATATTCAACGCCTGGTCTTAAACAGATTCCGTACTTGATAGGTTTCCATTGGCTAAATAAATGGCAAAATTATTCAGACGATTACTGAGCAATTCCTAACACGCTTTTTCTTTTAAAATTATGATGTAATTTAGGCTACTTAGCAGAAATTCTAAAATATGAAACAGGTAAATTATTTTTTCTTTTTTAGTTTAGTGACACAGTTTACTTTACTTGTCAAATTAATCTTGTTTCAAAATATTATTATATTATGATTTAATATTTTTCAGGGAATTGTACATTTGTTCAGGGAATTGTACAACAGAATCGATATCTTAAAATCTAATATATAAAATTCTCGTGTCACAGTTTTAGATGCCAAACTCCTCCGAAACGGCTTGACCGATATTGATGAAATTTTGTGAGCATATTGGGTAGGTATGAGAATAGGACAACATCTATTTTTCATCCCCCTAAATTTCTATCTATCAATTCTAACTTCATATAGGTGTCACTAGTATTTCAAATTGATTGCCCGTCACAATATGAAATTAAATTAATTAAATCCTTGCAAAAATGCCACCAATAACTTTCCAGTTTCATTACTATTGGATAAACAATATTTTGATTTATGAAATAGGAAAAGACATCTTTTCAATATACAAAATTCCATAAAGCCATGAGCAAAATTTAGAATCTAAAGTTAGATGTTTTTTCAAGCTGATGACATATTTTCGTTAGCCTAATTTATCTAATATATAAAATTCTCGTGTCACAGTTTTAGTTGCCAAACTCCTCCGAAACGGCTTGACCGATTTTGATGAAATTTTGTGAGCATATTGAGTAGGTCTGAGAATAGGACAACATCTATTTTTCATCCCCCTAAATTTTAAGGGGGGGGTCGAAAAAAATATTGTTTATTTTTTAGAGAAAATTATTTGATTTTATTTTTTTAAGATTCAGCATAAAACATACAAACAACCCTAAATGTTCACCCCTCTACGATCAACCCCTATTTAATTACATGGCAAAACAACGTTTGCGATAGGAGATGTTCACGATATCTCTGGAACCATAAGACCTAGAAGGTTGCGCGGGGGTTGCGCGGGGTGGCGGTTGCGCGGGCTGGGGGTTGCGCGGATTGGGCGTTGCGCGGGGTGGGGGTTGCGCGGGGAAGGGGATTGCGCGGGGGATGGTTAATTATATGGCAAAACAACGTTTGCCGGGACAGCTAGTTTTCATATAAATATCGTTACTCTTAAAGTTTTAAATTAGGAAAAAAGAATGAGAGACCAGTGATTTTGTTAAAAACTTGCTGCATGTATTGAAATTCATCTCACAATTTTTGGGCACTGAACACTTTTTATTAATAAGATAGGTACTGTGTGATCAGGAATTCGACTACTTATAGTCACCACCAATTTCATATGAGCCAAATATATGAAATGACAGAAAACCTGTTTTGAAACCACTGTGTGTAAGGGCAGCATGCATTTCCTTTCAAGTAATTGGAGTTAGCTATAGGACTTTTTGATCATTTTGGCTAATAGTATTATGTCGAATTCACGTTTCGTGTGAATGTGAGCGTAGATTTCAAAAGCTACTGATTTTGTATAATAGGATTACAGTTGCGAAACGGAAAGCCGGCGATCCCAATTTTTCGGGCTTTATTGCATTTTAAATACGCATGTGTAATATTTCACTACGGGTTGAAAATGGGTATCCGTTTGTCGGTAAATATATTTAATCTTCTGTATTGGTATTGAATTAACACCTATTTGTGTCGAACTCTACGATATTTTTAATTCAGAGTAAGCTACAATTCCATGGAGGGTTACTACGCTGGGCAGATGGGTTGGCATATGGTTTCATGTCAAGTTTTCCTTGTCTTGTGGCCAGGTTTTCAGCCTTATCATTTCCTTTTATCAGCTCTTACGACACCCTCAGGACGAAATAGGGTGGTGACACTGTTTATTCTAATCCGTCACCGTCACGAAACACTACAATTATCTTTACATATTAATTGTTTTTTTAAACAAGATTGCACAGACAATTTATCTAAGAATCGTTAGACCATACATACATATACCAGACCATACATATAACAATAGGCTCATTCTTTCAGTAGGTATAACGCCAGACACGTCACTTTGGCGAAGGTAAAGACACAAAGATATCCAATATAATTATTTGTTGACTCTTTTATGACTTCTTCTTCTACCTGGCGTTAATCCCGGCTATTGTCAGGGTCCGCCTTCCAACTGAGCTTCCTCCACTTTGCCCCACCTTCAACGTCCTTTTCAGTTAGGCCATTAAATATAAATGTACTCTAATTCTCTGTATGGAAATAGTAGTGTACGGGATTTATAAAAAGCCCATATTCTTGGCTTTGCTTTTTATTTTTGATTCATGTAAGAAGTAAAGTTGGGAACGGAGTTATTACTTAGATTAGTAGAGAATATACTTCAATTAGTGTTTGGAGTATTCAGACTGCCTTGTGGGCCTAGGGGCAAGTGTCTTTCTGTTTAAGGTGAATGTACCAGGGTAGCCCGCGAAAAGGTGCAAGAAAAATTTTTTCAAGTTCAAAGTCATTCTTGCACCTTTACCTATGAGCTTGGAGAGTTGTATTGATGAGTTTGATATTTATAATTCTATAACTACATACGTCTTACAGCCGCGAATAACATTTTAATCAACATAAAACCTAGCACTGACTTGCAAATTTGCAAAAAAACGTACGAAAATTTGAATTTCGCGGGCTACCCTGGAACATTCACCTTAACAGAGGCATGTCCTCCGAGTCTGGGTGTGATTTATGTGTGGTACTGGTAAGGTTATACCCAGTGCACGGGTTTCCATTTAATTTTACAGAAAAAAGTTCTATTCAGCTAAACTCGCATTTAAATAATAAAACATTATGATTATTTTCTAAAAACACTAAACTTCTTCTTTTTCTACACTACACTTCTTTTTTCTAAAAACATTATTAATGCAGATGTCTGGCTGCATAACGTTAGATACGCCGTTTTGAATAAATATCACTTTCAGTGTTAATACGTTAAGAGTGTCTGCATGTGCAGGTAACTCTTTCAGATAAGTGGATCACGGTCGAGTAAGCTTGAACGTGCAGGCGAAACTAGCGCATCGCAAAAGGTTTCAGGCTCGATGAGACTGCGGTATATTCCGAGCAAATTTTGGCAGATATCGTAATAGTTATCGAAGTGCCTGGAGTGTGGTTTGTGGGCTTAGTATGAATATTGATTTCGAGATTGAAACTAACTGGCTGCTAGCCGCATTTCTAATAATGGTATTTTCTACTGAAACGGGGATGGATTTAAATGTCCACGTCCTACAAGTATTTGTGCCGGGTCTTGGTGTTTTCTATCTATAATATGTATGTATTTACAAAAAAATATGTATATAAGTAGTTTATCATCCATCTCGTTACCATAACACAATCATTAAGTTGCTAACCTTGGCGCGAGATGGTGGATTTAGAATACACAAGGTCATCAACCAATAGCATCCTGAGGTTGTCGTAACAGTCAACCAAAGGAACGCAAGAAGCGGATCACCTAGCTCAAAACTGGATACAAGCCCTGTACCAACTCGCCTAATGAGCGTGGCACAGTCTACCAATTTCCTTCCATGCATTTTGAGGAGGCCCGACTCAGCAGTATGGTCTGTTGTGGGTTGATTTGATGAAATCTCGTTGACACAGAGATCCATATCAAGTTTTCATTCTATTACGTTAGCTTGTCTGCTTACTGATAGCATAAATCCATTTTATCTCACATGACAACAAAGCGCGGATTTATTAATTAAATGAGAGCGAGTTCTCTTTTTTATTCAATGTACGTCCCGGAACGGCCAAGTGGGTTGCTAACGTAATAAATAACTATTAGCTCTATTGGGGTTTAAACTTGGTCACTAATATTGTCTTTATTGCTTTTGAGATGATCAATAATTAACGACGACGAGTTTGGAATACAAAATGTCACCAACACATACTGACTTGAAGAGTACCTAACGATTACGCTTTGCTTTACTCTTTATGTATACTTACTCGTAAAATGTTTCGTTTCGTTAAGGTTAGGTTATTTTACTCAAACTCAAACTCAAAAGGAACTTTATTTACGTAGGTTTGATCACAAAACTCTTATAATCGTCATATTTAAAATTACCATTATCATCTTACGACCCTTGTCCCATGCTAGGTTGTAGTCTACATGCACACCAATCAGTCGTCATATCTACAGTCACACATTTATTAGTTTACTGTTTCCAATGTCAGTAGTATTTTATTATTATTTAATGTACGTTTAACTTACAGGTGTCAAATTATAAAATGACCTGTTTTGAAAAAACAAAGATATTGAACTTGTGTTTACTAATTATGCTATATATGCAAAATAACTCTTGTCTCAAACATTTCTAGAAGAACCAAAATGATATTTTCTTAAAGGAAAAATATAACATAAACAATTGTACTGAACTGCGAATAAACCCCAAAACGAATAAGTTCCCATTTAGTCCCTCATTTAAAGTAAAGTCTGAGACCGCGGGAATCGTCCGCGTGCCTACTTAAAGTCAGATAAATACTGGTTACAACATTAACCACACAATGGCTCCAGTCTCTCCCAGGACCTCTTTATCCTACTAATATTATAAACGTGAAAGTTTGTAAGTATGTATGGATGGATGGATGGATGGATAGATGGATGGATGGATGGATGGATGTTTGTTACTCTTTCACGTAAAAACGACTGAATGGATTTTAATGAAACTTTATAATAATATAGCTTATACATCAGAATAACACATAGGCTACAATTTATAAAGATATTGTGTGTAAATTTATAGAGCTTTAAGTTAAATTTAAATTTCTAATTGTCAAATTTTCAGCCATATTTAATTATAGACAACATAAGATTTCGCTGTCAGTTACGTTTTGTTATACCACGTAATATATCACATTCTACGGGAACGGGATAAAAATCTCAGGAATCCTATGTCCGACTTTCTTTTTTATATAAAGACGTTGGACAATTCATAAAATCATACTTAATATTATAAACGTGAAAGTGTAAATGTGTGTAATCCCGTTCCGTGATATAAAACATCGTATATCAAAATGCAATTGCTGGAATAACAAAACGTCACTGACAGCTAAACGTTATGTTGTCTATAGTTTGACAAATTTGACAATTAGAAATTTTGAAGTTACCGGTTGATGTATTTATTTCGAGTAAATACAGAATTTGGATCTAGCAAAATGTACAATAGGCATACACGTGCATTGGAAGCACTTATCCGATCCAACCGAACACCTACCCAATGACTCGAGATGTTTTGGAGGCGCAATTATTTTACTGCCTGGCTATTTCTGCCTCAAATCATCGAAATATGTGGATTGATTTTATTTTCTCAGAATTTCTGTTCATCGAAGGACGAACTCACAAACACAAAAATAATGAATGGTTGACTGAGCGAGCAATTTTGGCGGCTAAGAATAAATATGTAGATGACATAAAGTAACTAACATAATTCAGAATGAAATCATTGGTACACTTGCATTAATTCAAATATATTGACTGTGTAAAAAAAGACTCCTTGGATGTGCCTGGCTTACCACCGCACAATTTACGACTAAAGGTTGGCTACGTACCTACTAAGTTTGCTTCCAAATATAAACCAAAACCACCAAACCTGTGCAACGGAACGCGTTTGGTGGTAAGTGAATTGATGAACAATGGAATATACTCAAATTAAAGTTGTTAAGTTGTTGTTGTTGATATACCGTTTCAGTTTTAATTATTTCCGATCCGTCGTGCATTCGCCGTGACCATTAATAAATCACAGGGCCAATCCTGGAAAGTTTGTGGCCTAAATCTAGAAAATTCATGTATTTCCCAAGATCAATTTATTATATGTGGCATGTTCCGGGTCAGAAGACCATCTGCGTTATTTGTTCATGCGCCTGATAATAAACCGAAAAATGTCGTCTGTCACAAGGTGATTCACTGAAAAGTGCAGTTACTAAAATAGATGGCCAATAAAGTATAATTAAAATTATAGATTTTTTATTTATATTTATCCTGATAAAAAATTGAAGTTAATAAAATAAAAAATCTGCTCATTTTTTGCCTTTAAGGCGAAACAAAGTTCGCCGGGTCAGCTAGTAAGTAATAAAACTCAGCGTCCGTTACCGCTAGCCACATATGTAACCGTAAATATGGCTAGTAGATGTAATTAAATAAAACAACAGCGAGATATAAAATGATGGCAAATAAATAATAGTTTAAAAACACTAAAAAAATACGCTTCTAAATCGAACTAAAAACAGAAAATAAATTTTAATAAATTTGAATTAAAATAGTGTATTAAAAATTATTTTATTGTAAGAAAGCGTGGGATTACGGATCAAACTGTTTAAAATATTGAATTGTCATCGTTCCTTAATAAGTATGCCAAAGTTCGAGTTAATCCGTCATACGTCTGAAGCCTGTTACATACATCTGAAGCTAATAGAAGCGTATTATAAAGAAGGCTCGAAGAATACATGGATGCTTAAAAGAGTTGGCTGGATGCCATTAAGCATGGAGTACTTACAAGAACCAATTCCGTCCGCCCATCTAGATAGTGTATCTACTACTCAGCCCATAGATGAGCCACAGCTGAGTCGGGCCTCCTCCAGTTACTTGAAGGGGTAATTAGCCTACTGCACCCCGCTGGCCAAACGGGTTGGTACAGGGATCACTACATAGTATAAAACAAAGTCGCTGTCGTCAGTCCGTCCCTATGTATTCTTAAAACTTTAAAACTACGCAACGGATTTTGAAGCGGTTTTTTTAATATATATAGAGTGATTCAAGAGGAAGGTTATATGTATAATACATGCACAATTGCACCCGTGCGGAGCCGTCCGTGTCGCTAGTTCGTAATAAGTTTATCTTCTCTTGTGTCTAGGCTTTTGGCCTTGTCTTTTCCTTTTGTCGAGATCCATCCTGAGGGTGTAGCGTACGACACCCTTAGGATGGAATGGAGTGGTGATATTATGTATTCTAAATCCGTCACCACACGAATAGTGTGACTATCGGTAATAGTTTGTATAGCAATTATCATTTCTAATGCACTGGTGGGCTTATCTTAGTAAAACAGCGAGGATGGCTTGTACGAAGTGTGTACTCTCTGAAGCACATAATAGGTCAGATATTGGATATATTTTACCACAGACAAGTTAACAAAGTTGATTCTATAAAAATGCAGAGTCAGCATGTTACTAGCATAACTTATCTTTCATCTCAGTCAACGTAGGTATAAATTACAAACATGGAGCAAAACATGCCACACACGGAACTGCACATGACTAATTCTAAATTCTTTTTATTTTTCAGGACCAATTGACAATAAGAATCCCGGGTAAATATTAGTCCCTTACTTCTACGCAGTACCAGGCGAAAGACAGAGGGGTTTAGTGGGTGAGTGCGCCAACGAGGCGCCCACACATAGTCCACACATAGCCGGCCTCAGCTACTAGCGAATTGCCGTGGCCAGGTGTCCACCAATAGGGATTCTCCTCTAAGCAAAAAGGGTTTCGTCGTTTCAACCCATAATGACCTACTACTAAGACGGGCCTCCTCCAAATTCTTGGAGGGAAATAAGCGTACTGAGCCACGTAGGTAAAACAGGTTAGCACAGGGTTTGTATGAACCCCTCGACCGTGCTGCCACCTTAAGCGGGCCGAGGCCCCAACAGGGTAACATAAAAGATATTGTTCAGTTTGCAGAGTTTACGATAACTTATTAAATCTGCATTTCACGCGAAAAACAGTTTGCCACAAAAATGTGGAAACTCAGTAACCATGGGTTTCTGCGGTTCTGCGCATAAATCATAAATGCGGAAACAACGATCAGCCGAAACAAACAGACAGAGACAAAAATTGTAAAAAATGTTGTTTTGGTATATGTAGTACATCCAAATGTAAAATACACTTAGTAAAAAGAGGTAATTTTAATATTACAAAAATACACTCCAATTTTATTTATTATACGAGGCGACGCCGGGGCGAGTAGCTAGTTTATTATGTAAAATGTTAGTGCAGGTTATTTGTATTTTTTTAGTTTTTAAATGGTAGGATACCTATTTCATACTAGCTGCACGACAAAACATATCAATATCATTATTGATTAGATTTATAATCAAAGTGCGTGAGTAATACACTGGGAGGGCTGTCCACAGATCATCTCTTATAAACACCCATATATTTTAATTCATGTAATTGGTAGAAGCCCGACTTGCCAATTGGTCATATATGGATTAAAATATAGAATTTAAATATGTATGTTAGCTTTGAAAATAATTTTCGAAAATATTTATTTTAAAATACCATGTGTTTGTACATAACGGGCGCTGCAGACGACCGTTAATATAACGAGCAATTACACATAACAAAAGAAAACAAAATAAAAATTCGCAAAGCACAGTCATCCTAATTAGCGTAATAATGTCAAAACAAAATGTAACGCAATAATGTCGCCGCGCAGGCAGGTAAAGAAAGTTGCGTGTGTGGTCAATGGCTTAGTAATCCTCAGTACACCCGTAAAGATCCGCCCTGGGAACTCAAAAAAGTGACCTTCCAAAAAGAAGTAGGTTTTTATTAAAACACTCATTGTAAAATCTTTCACCGCGTTTACCTAAATAACACTTTGTGCGCGGACATAATATGATAAAAGCCGTGTACTTTAGCAGTGAGGTTATTTTTAATCGTTATTTTATTGGGCTTTTTATCCTATGAGATCACACCAAACCCATAGGACCTTACGTCCTATGATTGAAGGACGTAAGGTCCTATATCCTAAGATTTAGCTAACTCAAACAATATACGTTGAGAACCCAATAGCCATTATAACATACATTACTCCCAATCGTCCTCCATTTTCTTATGAAATACGCTGCTGAAATTAAAATCAGCGGTAAAATTTTAATGTTTACTGAACAGGTTATAAAATTGGATATAGTATTTACACCACATCGAATGAATCTCACAAAAACAAAAGTTTCACAATGTTTTCTCCATAGATAGTTTTGGCTTTTTTAACTGTAACACAATGCACAAATAATGAATAATTCATGATTAATAATGTAAAACACCCATATGAGAACAATGACAAAGTCATATTTTTGTTAGCTTTAAATATGTATTACCTAATGGTTGGTTTGGATTATTATCAATGAAACTGTCCTTCACTAGCTGCTACAATTTTTAACCTACGTTAAACTTGTGATTGATGATATCTTTAAAAAACACGTTGTATAGCTTAGTTTAATAGCTTTCAAATTGAATTAATAATTTGCAAGCTTACTGATTACAGAAATTATTAACATATTACTTATGGTAGAGGTTATTAAATCTTTATCAGATCCGTTGTACGCTCGATATACATCAATGTTTACCTTTCGGTGTATCATATAATTTCGATACGTCGGGTTTTTATTTGATAGTTTTAGATATATGTATCGATGTATTTTATTCAATATATCGCATAAATATCTCCATAATGTTTTCGCAGATCAATTCACGGTTTATTTTTAAAATTCTAAGCAATAATAACTATTTTATGGTCACAATAATATTGCGCAGAGTACGAGGCACATCGTTCCTATCACATTGTTCCTTTGTCTATAATTCAGGCCATAAACTAAAGATTCTATAGTCTTTGGTCGGTACTCTATAGTTTAGAGTTTAGACTCAATAAAATGATGGATGATGTAATAATGGCCGCCAATTCATAAATTCCCAAACATAATCCCATAGGTGATATAATAATAATAATATAGAAATTGTATTCTGTTCATTATTTTGATATTTTAGAATAGAACATAGTTTCAACCGATGTTTATTCATAAAATGGTTTCATAATTTTTTATCGATGTATCGAAAACAGCGAAGCGATTTCTCCGATTGATGCATGGAAAAAACATCTATGTATATTTTAAATGAACATCCCTAGCTAGATTTAACTTTATTTTCATCTCCACATTTTTTAATAAAGACTAGATATTATAACAATAAATTCTGGGAACAATTTGTGAAAGCTATGGTTGTGCCAATTCATTAAATAATTAGCCAAAGATCAGACCTCATGCACGAATGACCTACCAAACTCAGTGACAGATTCACGTATCGGCCACACATCCTAACATTTGACCCAATCTTGTTTGATTTTAGTTTAAAGATACGCTATAATATAAGTTATAGTCTTTAATATTAATAAATTATTACTTATCGTATAAAATCTCATGTTAATGCAAACAGAGCTATAAAATTGGTATTCAAATCACAAAATCAAAAACTATACGGGGGAAGCCGCCTTGAAATATATTACTTACACAAATAGCGTAAATTTAGATAGCGTTAGGGTTCTGAAACGCCTCAGACAAGCACATTTTTATCAATTTCCATCTCATTGTTGCAGAGAATCGCTCAGCGGTGTCTGTTGAGCCAAGAGAATATACTAACCAATGGAAACGTTCGCAATGCCAAGTATTTTGCTACATTTTATAAGATTTACCTTGAGAAAGCGCAAGTTTTAGGTCCAGTTACCTGGGGAAAATGAAACCAAAAATTAGTTTATAGGGTAAATAAGAATAAAAGCGATAAAAGTAAAATTATGTTAAGTTTTTGTAGTGGATATAAGATTATGTTACAATGTACATAATCAAATTGTACAATAACAAATACTGTTATATTAAAATAGTAATAATATAATTTTATTTCATTAAAACAATATAACAACATTATTGTCTAACAGCTTGAAGTACACCAATCAAGAATTACGGGTAAATATTTATACTGTTGTTAATATAATCATATGTATCTACATAGTTATAGTCATATTCTGTTATAACAAAATATGTTTGCGCTTCTGATTTAAAATACCGTGTGGTGTCGGATTTAGAACACAGAGTGTCGTCATCCCATTCCTTCCTGAGGGTGTCTTAAAAGCCGCAAAAGAAGGAAAACTTAAACAAAACGCTGTGCTAACCCATCTGGCCAGCGTGGCTCAGTAGAATAATTTCCCTTATGTAGTTAGAGGTCAGATTCCGCAGTGCGCCTTTCCCGGGCTGAGAAATAGTTAAGTAGAAAAGATGGTAAACTATTTATAGCAATAAGTTATAGGGGGTCGAACATGTTCGTAAGCTGCTTCGAGAAAAGATGGTGAGATAGTGTTTCGTTCACCTTGGCTTTCAAAGTTACAGTCAAAAGTCTCATCATATTGTAGAGATAGGAAAAATATTTTCTTAATTTAGAATATGGTACGTGGCATGTAAACTACTCTACAATATATTTTGAATATTTTACACCTTTTTTTTTGCGGTTTAAATTTATAGGTTTGCCTGAATTCCGGTGCAAAGAGCCGTACAGAGTAAATAAATTCTAGACTAGTGCACAAACTGTGCTCGCGGGCAAATAGCCAGTGGAGCTGACTGGAATTAATATATCATATACAGGCACTGCATTGCATTATTCTAGAAACACAAACATTAACTTTATTATGAGTTACTATTTCATGATATTAGTTTTGTTTAGAACACATTCCTTGGTTCCTCATTTGTCATAATATCATCTCTTCGTATATTAAGCCACACAAATAAAAACCTAGAAACTGCACAGGCGAACAACAATATTAATCCTATTAAGATTATAAACATTTGGTAGCCTCAAACGCAAAATCTACTAAATAGGTTTTGATGAAACTTACAATGCATCAGAATCATAAACTCGTACATCAGAATAACACATAGACTATAATGATGTGTAGCTAAACAGATTTTTGTATTTTTTGTTAAATTCCCGTGCGAAAACGTAGACAAATAAATGCGACAGAAAGTGTGCCCTAATGTTGGTTACGTATTATGCCTATGATGCTGGTCCAAATTTATTAATATAAATTAACATTAAAAATAACAACAACATCAGTTAAATTCTGACAAACAGCTCTGAAGTAAGTTGGATCCTTTACAATTTTGACATCATCATAATTACATTAATTTTTATAGTCGCTATAGCGGTATACAAATAAGGCAACTTGGAAGAAGACCTGAAGATGAGCTAATTTGTCACTTGTAGTCCATGAAATAAATGTTAGTACTACACAAATCTATCATTGCACAAATGATGCAATATTTAAGTGATTGACGCTAGCGGATATGTTTATCTGATCAAACAGTAAAACGGCATCATCAGGATCATAATAATTTAAAGCATTACAGAGTCAATAAATGTATACAACTGTTTTGCGTAAGCTAAGTAGGCAAGACGTCTGACAAAATGGCGCCACTCGGGGATCCAAGAGGGTCTGTCACGACGGCGACGCGTAACCGGATTACAAGGGTTCGCGGCCCTTGTTAAAATCTAAGTGTTGACTGCGTATCTAATGGCTGTTGGCTAGGAAGTGTTTCTTATGGACAGGATACAATTAAACATTAACTCACAATTAAATAATCGAAATTTAAAGAATTTATCATCGGGTATGTCTATCGCTTTTATAAGTCTTACTCTCATTATGTTTGTATGGTCGCTCACTATGGGCTCCATCAGAAGGCTCAAAGTCACCCAAAGGGCAATGGAGAGGGCTATGCTCGGAGTTTCCCTGCGAGATTGAATCAGAAATGAGGAGATACGCAGGAAAACCAGGGTAACCGACATAGCCCACCGGATTGCCAAACTTAAGTGGCAGTGGGCAGGGCACGCCTGATGGGACAGAAAAGTCCTCGAATGGCGACCGCGTTCCGGAAAGCACAGTGCTGGTAGGCCTCCCACACGGTGGACCGATGAGCTGGTTAAGGTCTCCGGAAAACGATGGATGCGGGCGGCCCAGGACCGGCAATTGTGGAAATCCTTGGGGGAGCCTATGTCCAGCAGTGGACGTCTTTTGGCTGAAATGATGATGATGATGCATTGTCATATTGTGGTAGCGATTGGAGATTCAAGCTTGTAGTAATGATCCACCAATACGATAGTGAGAAATTAGCCACCTGTGTCACGCTAACCAGAGTTACAGGGTTCCAGTTTCTCTAGTAGGTAAGCTTCCAGCCTTTTTAGTTAATTTAGCCAAAGGAAAAAGGTGGATGACACTATGTATGCCAAGTTCCTGGCTACAGCAATATGCCGTTGCTAGACAACAATAGTGTGAGTACCACGTGGTATCATACGCGCCACTTGTTTTAGATACAATTTGTAGATTAATCGAATGCCGTGGAACTAATCGAGAAACTAATTTTATAACGGCGCAACGTGGTTTCGGACTAGTTGCGAATTCGAATCGATTGCGAATTGCGGTTTTGAATTCGAATCCTTGTGTCGATGGAGTGGACATGAATTTTCAATCCCTTGTTTTGCTGTACCTACAAAATTGAATGTTATTTCTGTTGAATATAAATTGAAGTATTGTTTTCTTTTCTCTTCCTATATTTAGTATGTATTATTAGTAACTTTTACCGTGTTTAGTGAACATTTTATCACCACCCTGTTTCATCCTTGGGGTGTCATAAGCCCCGACAAAAAGAAATGACTAAGCCGAAAACCCATCTGCAAGATACGGAAAACTGGAAACGAAACGCTGTGCCAACCCGTCTGGCCAACGTGGCACAGTGGGCTAATTACCCTCCCTGTGAAGGAAGCCCGACCTAGCAGTGGGTCATTTATGGGCTGAGAAGTAACATTTGAATATAAACTAAAAACTAGTCTATAGGAAATATAACCAAGTAAATATATTTGTAGTTTGAGACGCTACCCACTTCATGTCAATTGTGAGCTACAATAAATTTATTTTCTTTCGGCATGAAATCTCGCTCGGGTCCCGAGTTCACCCGATCAAGCATTTCACCTCAGAGCGTGACGGATCAACCCAACTTACTAACTACGGAAAAATCTGTGTGGGATGCGCCAAAAGAAGTTTTAACTTCAAAAACCTTATAGTCATAAGGAAGGAATCGATAGTACACTGATAAAAATACTTACAAAATTTCAGGCAAATAATAAATATCATTGGACATTTCACACAACGCCATCTCGTCCCAAGCTAAGCAACTTAATGCTTGTATTATGGTAACGAGATGGATAATAAACTACTTATTATACATTTTTTTTGTAAATACATACATATTATAGATAGAAAACACCCAGACCCGGAACAAATACTTGTACGTCGTACACATATTTCTTCCGTGCGGGGAATCGAACCTGCGACGTGCTGCGCAGCAGTCGATCGCTCAACCACTGCGCCAACCGTGTCGTCAATAGCAAAACCTTTTTTTAACGTTTTGGTTGCCAACTGATTAAAGTATCATGACCTTGGGAAATAAAAAAAGAACTGAAGAAACATGATGGAGCACCAATTTCTAAGCTTTTAGGATAATAGAAATGTTCGCTTATTGGTTATTGTTCACTGGAGCCTCTGTTTTGTAGTAAATTTTTGGTTCACGTAAATGTCGATCGTTCCTTCATACTTCAACTATTATATTTTAGATACAGGACCGCTTCTTGGCATTGGCTTTATACTATCACTTCGAATGGCTATTGGGGTTTTCTTCCTGTACAAACCCCGGCTTGCCACAGTCACAACTAATTGTTGACTTTTTTGAAACTGATTGTATTTCCTGTAACAAATATGGGTTTAGGGGATCCTCTAATGTTACTTAAAATAAAATAAATACAATCACTATTTGGGAAAGCAGCAGAAAACGGGGCAGTGTAAGTCCACACCATTTTCCTACCATCCAATTAATCTGGATTAACATTAGAGTATCCCCTAAACCCATATTTGTTACAGGAAATACAATCAGTTTCAAAAAAGTCAACAATTAGTTGTGACTGTGGCACAATATATACACCCCCAGGGGTGTATGTATTGTTGTATCATAAAAAAAAACATAAATAAAAGTTTTGGAGTGGACCATCCTTAACACCTAGGGGGATGAAAAATAGATGGTGTCCGATTTGCAGACCTTACCGATATGCACACAAAATTTCACGAACATCGTTCAAGCGGGTTTGGAGGTTTATAATTACAAACACCGTGACACAAGAATTTTATATATTAGACTAGCGACCCGCCCCGGCTTCGCACGGATGCAATGATGAACCTCTAAATTTATCAGTGTTTCTCTACTATATTATGGATGTATATACACATAAACCTTCCTCTTGAATCACTATACTATATCTATAAAAAAAAACCTCTTCAAAATCCGTTGCGTAGTTTTAAAGATTTAAGCATACATAGGGATAGACAAACGACAGCGACTTTGTTTTATACTATGTAGTGATAATACTTTAGGCGCAAAGGGATGATATTCCAGCCAGACGAGGTGTGATGTCTGGCTAGGGGTCGCAGCGCCTATTCCCCCCGATAGTTGTAGTCGAGGAATTCTTAACTATGCGAATTGCTCTTGAAATTTCGCTATCGCGGTGTAGGACTTTTTGGTAATTCTCGCATTTGTAGGCGATATTTCTTGATGCATTTAGTTCAGATTTTTCGGGTAAACTGTGTAAAGTATGTAGCATGCGGTCGCTACAATACTTTTGATTATCTACTCACAGGTTCTATAGACGTTTATTCACTTATAAAATTAGAACAGAAGGAAAACAGGCCGCCTCTATCTATGACCCATGTTCTTTCCCTTATTAATTAGATTCTGCTGAATGCTCGGCCCACTTAATCGGAACGAGGGCAGGCCATAATAGTCCACCACCCAACCCATTGCGGATTAGTGAACTATCTCTATCAAATACACTCGAGAGCAATGAATCCGGGTCACTTAAAGAATGTTAAAAATCTCGGAAACTAAAAATGATAGGTTAATGCAATAAGTTGTATTTAATAGACAATGTAATACTCCTTAAATGAAAGTAAAAAAAATATGAGTCGCCATACATTTTATTAACACAAAATTACATAAAGAAAAAAACTGCTGATCTCTCCTTAAAACATAAATAGGAAACATGACATTTTTGAACTTTATTACGATTTTCTTGAATTTTAAAACTTCGTATTGCCTCCTCGTGCTTCCATTACTGCGTTTACGCGGTTTGGCATGCTGTACACCAAGTCCCTTATACGATTTTGGGGAATATTCTCCCATTCCTCTGTGAGAGCAATTTTGAGCTCACGAAGCGTGATTGGGGGAGGGTTTCGTTGTTTTACGCATCTGCCTAGCTCGTCCCAAGCATGCTCGATCGGGTTGATATCCGGGCTGCGCGCTGGCCACTCCAAACGAGTAATGTTCATCTCTTGAAGGTAGTCATTCACAATCCTACCTGTATGAGGTCGGGCATTGTCATGCATAAATATAGCATCCTCACCTAAATTGACCATAAATGGACCAACGTGATCATTGAGGATTTCTTCCACATATCTTACGCTAGTTAAAGAGCCGTTTTCTATGATCACCAGCTCTGTGCGACTTTCAGAAGAAATTCCGGCCCACACAAGTACAGACCCACCACCGTAGGCTACTTTTTCTTCGATGCATGCTTGCTTGAATCTTTCCCCTGGTCTTCGATACACTCTGTGTCTTCCATCGTGCTTGTAGAGCATAAATTTTGATTCGTCGGAAAACATAACTTTTGACCAATCTTCAATACTCCAATTTACGTGGCTCTGGGCATATCTTAGTCTTGAAATACGATGCTCACGCTCCAGTTTAGGGCCGTTTGCAGGTCTAAGGGGTTTTAAGTTAGATTCAGCAAGCCGACGTCTTACTGTCCATGCACTTGGGTTACTTCCTCCGAGGCGTCGAAACTGATTTGTGAGTTCAGTTCCTGTGAGAAAGCGATTTCGAAGCATGGTGTTCACCAAGTATCGGACTTCTCGTGCTGTGGTACACCTGGTTCTGCCCGTTCCTGGTCTGCGTAGGTTAGAACCAGTTTCTTCGTAACGTTGGAGAACTCTTTGTACTGTTGACAGCGACACACCGACAGTCCTGGCTGTATCGCGCTGACTCCGGCCGGTTTCCAGCATTGTAAGAATGCACATTCTTCAGGCGTAAGCGACATAATTTCAGCTTGAATAATGAATATAGAGCACTATCAACATGGTTTATGTACCCACATAAATGACAGATTACAAACAAAAGCAAAACCAAATGCTGTAATTTCGTAGTTCCATCTTCGAAAGTGGCCCTTTTTCAAGTTTGATTTTTTTATGATATAACTTTACAATAACTAAGAAGTTTTAATACCTTCATTTAAGGAGTATTACATTGTCTATTAAATACGATTTATTGCATTAACCTAGCATTTTTAGTTTCCGAGATTTTTAGGATTCTTTAAGTGACCCGGATTCATTGCTCTCGAGTGTATATGCAAACGTAACATACAGCGCAGTTTAAACTTAAATGATAGTGTGAATATTAAATATTACATTTAGTATTGTTATATATTTATTATTTTGTTAACGATAATATTTGGTACCCCTAGATGATAAGGGTGCCACTATCTGGATTTTTGTATTAGCCAACAATAATACTCCCCTTACATTTTTTTATCCTTCTACCACCAACCCCTATTTTTGATTGCGATAATTAATTACCAACATATTAACTAGAAACAGTTTCTATATGAATCCACGTCTGTCGAGATAACTAGACTCACAAAAACTTAAGAACGACTGCAGCAGCATAGCTTATTATGATTCAAATATTTCAAAACCAAAATAAGCCTTTTTTTACGTTGGAAATCCTCATGGATACCCAACCGCTAAACGCCAGCCGGGTTATATGGGACTCCGGGGCGCGGTAGTTGCGCCCCAACCTACCCACTAAAACCAACGGTGTCCCTTAACTACCCGAGACAGGGCCACGGGTTTCACTCCTCCCGATGGGGCGGCATGTCCCGACTCCCTGATGGGGCCTTGGCCAGCTTGTAAAAACGGGCCCCACGCTTGGATGGGGATCTCTGGACGCTCCCCAACCCACGGGCACGTGCGGGACATTGCTCGTGCCCCCGACAGGCGCCGGATGAGCTGGCGCCCGACCCACGCGGTTGCGGCGGCAGCCGTGGCTCGCCGCCTGGTCGCCCCTCCGCTGCTAGTGGTGGCAGCCCTGGCATCCACTGCAAAGACCAAGCCGTGTGTCGCGGCAGGTTAAGGCTTCCGCCCCCTCAACTGTGCTGCCACCTTGCTGTGGTGAGGGGGCTTGAGTGCCTCAATGATCCGTGGGGCCATACCGGCCAGGGCCTCCCATGCCGGGCGGGCCCACGGGGAGAGGTGAGACGAAGAGCGGCACCCAGCGTCGTGGCGGGTTGCGGCTCCGGGGACTCCTCTGTCCTCAGAGCTGCCTTGGGAGTCGTAAACCGCTGCGGCGCACCATGAGGTCCTCGGGTTGGCGCTCAACTTAGTTGGCCGTCAAACCGAGTCCTCACTCAACGTCCTCGGGTTGGCGCCGGCCGAGGGCTGACGCGCCTCCTCTGCGAGGCCATATGTCGCAGAAGGGGGCTGCGGGACGGATCGCCGGTGCGGTGCGGTAGATTGGGGCTGCGGGGACTTGGGTGGATAGGGACCCTGTCCCCAGTGTCTCGCTGCGAGCCCTGGTGGGCTCCGGGGACCTGGGTAGACGGTGGACCCTGTCCTAAGGGTTTCCCTGCGGGCCCTGGACGGCTGCGGTGCGCCGGTGTCCTCTGGTTGGCGCCGGCCCGAGGGCTGACGGGCCTCCTTCTGCGGGGCCGATGTCGCAGAAGGGGGCAGCGGGGCGGGTCGCAAGGGAGGGAGCTCCGGGTGACCCGCGCCGCGGACGGAGGCGGAGGTGGAGGGGGGTTCGTGACGATGCGGGCCCCTTCTGCCCTCGCCTAGGAGGCCGGTGGTGGTTCGGGGGAGCCACCACCGACGAAAGCCTCGATGACTGAGGGCGTCCCGGTATACTGGGACGCCCTCAGACTCTTGGATAGTCGCTTGCCCGCGTTGCGGGCACCACGCCGGGGCGTCACAGTAGAATGCGTTTACGCGAACTTGTGGCGCCCCAAGCGCGTCGTGTGAGGGTATGCCGCTGGGGTTTTAGTGGGTAAACGACGCTTGGGTAGACGACCCTTGTCGGAGTCCCACATAATCACCGACCTTTCCCCCGGGGTGCGGTGGTATGCATAAAGCATTTCCCCAGCGAAAACAAAAAAAAAAAAAGGTTAAGGCTTCCGAGGCAACTCTGAGGACAGAGGGTTCCCCAGAGCCAAAACCCACCACGACTCCGTGTGCCGCTCTTAGTCTGGCCTCTCCCCGTGGGCCCGCCCGGCATGGGTGACCCTGAGCCGGTATGGGCCCCAACGGATCCTAAAGACACGCAAGCCCCCACACACACAACAAGGTGGCAGCACAGTCGAGGGGGAACCAAAATACGCCTAGAAATATTTAAAAGTTAAGAAAATATAAATTAAATACAATATTTTCCCTAAACAAAGTTTTCGTATCTGTCAAACAGGATGCGTTCAGAACTAAATTTAGCGATAAATAACTAACTAATCTGACGTTGTTTTATTTATGTTCATAATTTTAGAAAAGTTTTAAAAGGTATGTAGTACAAAATTCGCCTAGCCCGTTCGTCGAAGTTTAAAAAGTACATTATATCAACTTTTAATTATCTTACGATCAGGTATAATGAATAAATAAATAATAAATATCCTTGGATATTTCACACAACGCCATCTCGTCCCAAGCTAAGCAATTTAATGCTTGTGTTATGGTAACGAGATGGATGATAAACTACTTATATACATTTTTTTTTGTAAATACATACATATTATAGATAGAAATGACACCCAGACCAGCCAGTGACAGAGCCAGTGTCTCTGGTTTAGACCAAGACACTTGCCCGACCCCGGAATCGAACCCGGGACCCGTTGATCCAAAGGCGGCACATCTAATCACTAGGTTTTCCGATTGGTAAAATATTTACAATACGGATGTCACCACTCCATTCCATCCTGAGGATGTCGTAAGACTCGACAAAAAGAAATTACAAGGCCTACCCGTAAAGGAAGGACAACTTGATACGAAACCGTTCGCCAACCCATCTGGCCAGCGTGCCACAGTAGGCTAATTACCCTCCTTGTATCCGGAGGAAATCCGACACAGCAATGGGTCATATAAGTATGGACTGAGTACTAGTATATAAGTATGGATAGTAGTACTCAGTCCATACTTAGTCATTTAAGTATGGACTGAGTACTATATTAAATAAGACTGGCTGGAGAGCGTGCGACAGTTTGATAGAAAAAAAACTGATTAGCAGATATGTTTCGTGTGTGTATTAAGTCTGTAAATCTTACTAATATTATAAACGTGAAAGTTTGTAAGTATGGATGGATGGATGGATGGATGGATGGATGGATGTTTGTTACTCTTTCACGTAAAAACTACTGAATGGATTTTAATGAAACTTTACAATAATATAGCTTATACATCAGAATAACACATAGGCTACAAGTTATAAAGATATTATGTGAATTACAACAATATAAACAAGTCAAATTCAAAATTTCTAATTGTCAAATTCTCGACCATATTAAACTATAGACAACATAACGTTTCGCTGTCAGTTGCGTTTTGATAAAGTAGGTTTAATACGGACGGGATAAAAATCTCAGGTATCCTATGTCCAACTTTCTTTTTGTTTTAAATATATATAATGCGGAACAAAGTTCGCCGGGTCAGCTAGTTATTGTATATTTCTTTGCCACAATTTCTAAGATGTACGTGTATTTTATTTCTACAATACTCACAGAAGATGAGCTAGATAAAACTGTGGTAAGTATGCTAAGCTTCATATAACGCTGAAGGAGCAAATTAATTAAATGTTCTAGAGGTTGGAACCCTTTTAGTCAAATGATTCTAAAATTATCTTTAGATGTTCAGACAAAGTGAACCGCGTGATATATAATGGTATAATTAATTAGAAACCTGATTTAAGCTTTATTCGAATATTAATTATCTTTGTGCTTGAAATATATCTGTTCGTGTGTTTATGACATTGTAATACCGTAATAATTGGATTCCTATAGGGTGTAAAATAAAGGCTTTACGGACGAAAGCATTGATAATACCCCGTGTGGGGACGGGACAGAATATGACACTTCCCCGCCGCACGCTGGGAAATAACGCGTGTTGTAATAGTCAACAAAATCCAGCTCGCTTGGTGGTAGGATCCAATGGTCCGCCTGGCTAGCTACCACCCTCACATTTAAGTCCGGCGCCAAGCAGTTTTACTGTGTCGTCGTGCGTATGCGATAGCCGGTGCCAGACATGGCATTTACTTGAATTACCTGCCATCTTAGACCCTGTTATTGCTTTCTAACACGCAAGCCTAGGGTCAAAGGCATTTGGGGCACTGATAAAAAAAACCTAATACTGATTTTGGATTGAAAACCGAATGATCCGTGTGGTAGCGGATTTAAAATACACAGTGTCACCACCCTTTTTCACTTATTGTTGTAAGTGTTGTAAGGTCTAGTGGTTAGATGTGCCGCCTTTGGATCAACGGGTCCCGGGTTCGATTCCGGGGTCGGGCAAGTGTCTTTGTCTAAGTGGGCAAGGCACTGGCTCGGAGTCTGGGTGTCATTTGTGCTTGTGAATTACATGTTTGTAAACTGCCCCCGCGACACAGGTTATAACTAGTGCAGGGGTTTCGTTTAAAAAAAAAACTAAAATGACAAGTCCGATACCTTAGTTAACCGCAAGAAAAGGAAAACATGATACAAAACCATTAGCCAACCCGTCTGGCCTGTATGGCACGGTAGGCTAAATACCCTCCATGTCACTGGAGGAAGCCTGAATCAGTAGTGGGTGATTTATGATTTGCTATCCTCATGGATACCGGCTGCTAAATGTCAGCCGTTATCCACTAACCAAGGCGATACATAAAAAACTACTTCTTCTTAAATTTAAGAGCGATGCTCTTGTCGGTGGAGTTTCTTCCAAGCATCACGATCTTCTGCTAGCTCCTTGACCATTTGATACGAAACGACATTCACTTTTTCCTTAATTTGATCGAAAAAGCTTCTCCTAGGTCTTCCTCGTCCTCTCTTACCTTCTACCTTCCCTTCTATGATAGTTGTCATAAGTGTGTCGTGTCGTATCAAATGCCCAATCATCTTTCCTCTTCTGTTGTTTATGCAGGTCAACAGGCTTCTCCTTTCTTCTACTCTTTCTAACACTTCTTGGATTGTTAGATTTTTTTAAACTACATTAAACGAAAAAGTAAGTTGAATTGTCACATTTCACTTGCTATCTATTAGATACTTGAGTTTAGCTTAAATTCATGTCGTAAATAAACGCAAGGCACGATGTGTCTTTGCCTAATCACGTCGTGATTCTACAGTTCGCAGTCTGAATTAATCGAGGAGCAGTGAGTATCTATCCGTGTGGTGACGGATTAACAATACATAGTGTCACCACTACATTCCATCCCGAGTTTCACAAGAGTCGACTAAAGGAAATGACAAGGCCGACAACCTAGTCGCAAGAGAAGGAAAACTCGAAACTAAAACGTCTGGCCAGCGTGGCACAGTAGGCTGATTACCCTCCATGTAATGGGAGGGGGCCCGACTCAGTGGGTCGCTGCGCAGAAGTCGACTTTTATGGCACCCTCAATATAGAATGGTGACATTGTGTATTCAAACTCAAAAGGAACTTTATTTACGTAGGTTTCATCACAAAACTCTTATAAATCGTCATATGGTCGTTGGTCTAGTGGTTAGATGTGCCGCCTTTGGATCAACGGGTCCCGGGTTCGATTCCGGGGTCGGGCAAGTGTCTTTGTCTAAACCAGAGGCACTGGCTCGGAGTCTGGGTGTCATTTCTATCTATAATATGTATGTATTTACAAAAAAAAAATGTATGTAAGTAGTTTATCATCCATCTCGTTACCATAACACAAGCATTAAGTTGCTTAGCTTGGGACGAGATGGCGTTGTGTGAAATGTCCAAGGATATTTATTTATTATTTATTTATATTTATATTTGTAAATATTATTATCATCTTACGGCCCCTGTCCCAGACTAGGTGGTAGTCTCCACACACATCTATCAGTCGTCATACCTACATTAACACCTTTCACACACAACTCCTCACTCCTACAATCCCTCCATCTCCCCTGATCGCTCACAATCCCTGCGTTCACTCACATTCATGCCGAAACTACCACCGGTTAGGAAGGCTGCTCTACAGAGAAGAGCCGGCAAGAAACTCTGTAGTTGCTTTTCTATTCTAAAACCTTACCAAACACTACATTTTCACAGGGTTTCGTATCAAGATTACCTTCTCTTGCTGTTAGGTTATCGGCTTTATCATTTCCTTTTGTCGGCTCTTACGACACCCTCAGGATAATATGGGGAGGTGACACTATGTATTCTAAATCCTTCACCACCCGGTCACTTCAGGATGAAATGGGGAAAAGCAACGTCTGGCTCTACTGAATGTTGGATGTCCATCACTAACCTCCTCCGTGCTTTTATTATTCTGTCTCGTTGGACTAGGGGTTGGATTTGGATCAACGGGTCCCGGGCTCCATGCCGCCGCGATAGAGGGGTTACGTTTAAAAAAAACAATAAACCTAATTAAGTTAGACCGGTGCCGACAAAAATCGGAAATAGGGTAAAAAGAAGGAGACAAAAAAAACATTATATTAAATATAAAATCTAAACTGTACTCTAAACCGTTCCAGATGGTTACGAAAGAACGAAACAATTAAAAGGAAGCGAAAGGACAATTTACGATCGAAGCAGTAATAGTAAATTAGTCGAGCTTGGAAATTCGATTTCTTTGTTAATACAACTGTAATTGTATTCGCGTAGCTTTGAAATGGATTAAATGCTACGTCCTTAAAACAAATTTTAATGAACACTACGGAGTCCTATTTAAAAGACGAAGAACATTTCTTTGGGATGGCTGATAGTACCAACTTCACCCATTCACCCCATTCCAGTTTTGATTATTTAGGTGTACTTACTAGTATTATTTAATTAAAAGTAAAATTTAAATACTAGCAATAGACGCTGGCCGAGCTTAGGCCAACGCGAGCGTAGGCAATTTAATACAAGGCAAGTGCTACTGCCTACACGTTGGGCAATGCAAATGGCCAATGTAGACGAATTTTGAAGAGATGCCCACACGTTGGGCATCTCTTCAAAATGTCAGTTAGTTTGTATTGTGACTTGAAACAGGATGGATGACGACGTAGAAGTTATTGCTGCTGCTGCTATTTATTTAATGAGCGCTTATAATTATTATGTCAGTGTATACCGCACGAAAGTTGTGAAAATGTAAAGACAAAAAAGGGAGCGCGAGTGACCAGCTACGCCAAAAGAGTTCTATACACGTTGGCGCTTGCCTTTACTCGCCCAACTAGGCGAGGGACACCGAGCGATGGCCAGACAATGCAAATATACCGTCTTTAAGTTGGAATTGGCGTTCACTCGGCAATGGTGGGCCAACGTATATTGCTGGCTTAACAAATTAAAAAAGGAACTGCCATGTCGATAAAAATGCATGACTGTGTTCCCATTGCTTGGTTTTATACAGTTTTATATACGTGGTAAAGATATTAGTCTTAGTAGATTGCATATAGTAAATGTATTTTTAATATTATGATCCTCTGTAAGTGAGTTACTGTTAATTCTTTAGAGAAATAAAGTTGACAAACCACAAATAATTGTTCACAAAAACAAAATATTAATGTCTGTTAAGTCGATGAAAAAGATTAGCATATTTTCACCCATTCACACAGTTTGTTGTCTAATAAATTTGTTTAGTTTTATTCGGTCTAACCAAAAGTTTTCCATACAATACTTGTGTTCAAGTCACTGTAAATAACTTGAACAAGTAATTACTTTGTTGTCTTCCACTATATGGCAGAAAAATTTTGTGTTAGGGGAAAAACAAGAAACGGAAATTTCTTTAAAAAAACAGCACTGTAATTTTAATGAAAAAAGAAGCTGGCAAAATAAAAATAAATACGTCCTTTTCAATCATAGTGGAAAGGTTAATAAAACACGAGACTCGTCAAACATTATTTTTGGAACAAGCTTGTTTTGTTATCCTTGATAGGCCGAATTACTTTTTGTTTTTTTTTTGTTTATAGGAATCCCCTACTTTTGGTATAAACCTGTGTCGCTGGAAAAGTTTACAAACATGAAATTCACGAATACTAATGACACCCAATTCAGAAACACTTACAGTGAGTAGTGAATAATCAGCACATGAACATTTTAGCTTAGCAAAAATAATGCATTCGTTCTTATATTTTTGTATTTGAAATGTATTTAGTATGGCAATCTGCGACGGATTTTTTATAAATCAATATGAAAAACTTAATGTCGTCATCATTATTTCAGCTTTTTAGCTATTCACCCCATTTCATCCAGAGGGTGTAGTGCCGATAAAAGGAAATGACAAGGCCGATAATAAGAGATGGCAAACTTGATACAAAACCGTGGCAAAAACCGTGCTGACTCGTCTGGTCAGCGTGGCATAGTAGGCTAATGATCATCCATGTAACTGCAGGGGGCCCGACCCAACAGTGGGTCAACTAGTAGTAGTTGTAGTAGTTATGTCTCAGGCAGAGTATCAAAATTAACCCCCACTAGCCAGATGACGGGAAGACTTGCAAATGAGGGCCGGCCCCGACTGGATGCACAAAGTATCAGACGTACTCCGTGGCGTACCTTGGGAGGCCTATATCCAGTAGTGGACTGCAACGGGCTGATGCTGACGAAAGTATCAAAATTAACTAGAAAGTATTAAAAATAAAAACGTGTTTCTGAGCTGCAAGGCCATGCAGGCCATTACGAGTATGTATTCTATAAAACTATACTACCTTCGTATAAAAGCCGGGGTACTATCCATATTGGGCCTTTTCTGATAAACATTTGAAATTTAGCACGTGTCATGTGTAACATCCTTCGATACAAGATTATATGTGGGCGCGGAGAACACGTTCGGCATACCGAGTGCTATTAAATGTTACTCCTGCAGGAACAAACACGATTGTTCCGACCACATGGCGTTTAAAATAGATGTGCCAAATAAATTGTCATAACAATGTACTCGTAGATTCGTTGATGTGGGACACCAATTTTTCTTCTTCTTCTCAGCCCGTATAAGTTACATGCAAACAAGCAGATGGATTAGCACAGGTTTTACTGCTTGATGTGTAGCCTTGAAATTTCGTTTAGCTAAATAAATAAATAAATAAATAAATATCCTTGGACATTTCACACAACGCCATCTCGTCCCAAGCTAAGCAACTAAATGCTTGTGTTATGGTAACGAGATGGATGATAAACTACTTAAATACATTTTTTTTTGTAAATACATACTTATTATAGATAGAAATGACACCCAGACTCGGAGCCAGTGCCTCTGGTTTAGACAAAGACACTTGCCCGACCCCGGAATCGAACCCGGGACCCGTTGATCCAAAGGCGGCACATCTAACCACTAGACCAACGAGGCAGTCTCTCACGACGCTCAAGAGGGCATAGCGTGGTGAGGCTATGTATTCTAAGTTCAAATCTGAGCCCCTATACTTGTTTTTTTTATAGAAGTGCCAGTTTAACACGATGCAGCTCTCGTGCTGGCACTTTAATACTAGTAAGTAACCAAAACTGTCAATATCGACGATTGGGTTGGACAAAAGTTAAGTTTGCTATATACCGCAAAAAAACTATATTGAAAAAAAAGCCACTTATGCGATTTGTGTGGAAAAATACGTTGGGTATATCGTAGTCAATTTTCTTCGAAATTTTAAAGTCGCATTCATGGCTGATGCCAGAACGCGGTATGCTTCACGATGTTCGTATTTAAATGCCACACTGCTCGCGAGTACGTGCCTCGCACAAACCCTCAATAGATGTCTATTTCCGATTTGTTGGAGCACGCTCTGTTGTCGCAGTTGATTCTACTTCGCAATGGCATTCATGTAGCGCTGAGTGCAGATAGGAGGACTTGATTTGGTAGAAAATTAGAGAAAAAAATTGTTATGCGGTTTCACTTTAAACAGTGTACTGTAAATATATAAATCAAACAAAGCTATTACAGATATCGATTATATTGCTTTTGTTGCAGATTCCGATTCCGAATAAATCACTTTATTTCGTCCGCGGGGCAGGGTAGCATACTACTACTGCTCAGCTCATACACGAGCCACTGCTAAGTCGGGTACCTTCCAATGACAAGGAGGGTAATTAGCCACTGTGCCACGCTGCCAGACGGGCTGACACAGAGTTTCGTATCAAGTTTTCCTTCTCTTGGGACTAGGTTTTCGGCCTTTTATATCCTATGGTCTGCTCTTACAACACCATCAGGATGAAATGAGGTGGTGACACAATTTAGCCTTTAGGCGGCCAGTCGCGCGGCCTGGCCGCATAATGCGCGGATTGGTCGCGGCGGCCAATAGGCCGCGTATGTGACGCGATGTCTTTCGTTGGCCGCGCGACCAAAACCTGGCCGCGCGGCCTGGCCGCGTAATTCGCGCAGCTATATACATCGTAGAAGAATTAGTTGGCCGCAGCGACTTGGCCGCGCGGCCTGGCCGCATAATGCGCGGAGGCCCTAAATCCGTTACCACAGAGACACAGGGTAGCATATTTATAATTAATATTAAATGGAAACAATATTTACTATTTAAAAAGGACCTATGCACAACATCTGTTTTTAATTATTATAAATCTGTGTGAAGGGTTACTAATGACTCGAACTTTCTTCCTTAACTTTACCAATTTTCATCGGGGTCGGTAACATTCTCACCTGATTTGGTTACCTACTTAAACTAGACATGAGGCCATTGACCTGCAAGACCCTTCTAATGTGACTGCGAGCAATCTGAATTCAAGTATAGAATGGCATAGACTTTTTAAAAGAGGGACCGACGGCTTTACATGCCCTCCGAATAACCGAGAAGGTCAGATATAATATGATGTATTTTTCCAAACAGCCACTGCTGTAGAAGAAAATCGAATTCCTTGCATTCTATTTCAAATTCCACGAAAAGTTCTCAGGCAATCTCCATGTATTTTGTATGCACTTGCAATATGAAATTTACTTATATTATTTCGAATTTTCTGTCTGGAATACGGTTGAAAGGTTTTCACTTGCGTAGTATTTTTATGGAAATGAATTTGTTAAACCTCTTTGGTTAACAACACCCTGGCCAGTCTGATATTTTTTTAATATTTTACATTAAATTGTCAAGTATCCATTTCTTTATATTTTCTATCATATTCTATTTTATTACAAAATATACCACGCTCTGCATAACACGTTTCTTTTAGTTCACTCCCTATGCCTAATTACCAATAGAATTAGTATTCGTTTTATTGTATTTAATAAATTTTAAGGTTATTTGTATTTATTATAACGTAAACAGTTCAGTATTAGTTTATTTATCAAAATGTATTGGTATGATCTTGCCTTTAAGTCGCGAATTCAATGTCATTCAGTTATCGAGATTTTTTCCCGCTACCTATTGGATTACATTGTTTTGTTTCTTTTCCGGCAATCTCTTTAATATTCTCTTTTCTACTTTAGATTTATTCTATCTCTCCTATGTTTCATCATCATCATCATCATCAGCCTATTTCAGTCCACTGCTGGACGTAGGCCTCCCCCAAGGCTCGCCACTGAACCCGGTCTTCGGTTCTATGCATCCAGTTGCTGCCGGCTGCCCGTCGCAGATCGTCGCTCCATTTAGCAGGGGGGCGTCCCACCCTACGTTTGCCAGTACGTGGTCTCCACTCCTATGTTTGCTAAGTAATATTTCACCAATATTTCACTACTCCATACCATCCTGAGGGCGTCCTAAAAGCCGACAAAAGGAAATGACAAGGTCGCTAACCTAGCCGCAAGTGAAGGAAAACTTGATACGAAATCCTATGCCAACCCGTCTGGCCTGCGTGGCACAGTAGGCCCTGCTCAGCGGTGGGTCATGTATGGGCTGAGAAGAAGGAAGAAGTATTTTTTTTCATAAGCGATAGTAATAAAGGTCTCGAAAACCTTTAACGGAATCTATTCTATTAAATACTGACAAAAAGTGGGGTGTTATAAGTTTGACAGATCTGCATCATCATAGCTCCTAAACGAATTATCCAAATTTGATATGTCTTGAAGGTGTCGTTAGAGCCGCTCAAAAGAAATGAATGATTAGGCCGAAAGCCTATCCGCAAGAGAAGGAAAACTACCAAGAAAACGTTTTTTTATATAACTACATGATCTCGTTCATAGCCATTGCAAAGAAACAAAGCTTTTAAGTGGAGTACCATAGAAATATGCAGCTATTTTCTATGACCATACTAAATATTATTAGTAATCGCATGATACGAGTATACAAATATGCAACCAGATGCAACTCGTATCCGCCATTGTGCAACAATTATTTCTTACTTGTAAGGCGATATCTTTAACTGTAAGTTAACGGAAGCAGGTGTTGTATGTATCATGCGCTTGCCAACAAAAGGTGCTTACGCATATATCTTTAGTCTATACAAATTAATAAATTGCATAGTGACTAAAGAAAATATTTTTATTTTATTCTTTTCTCTTTGTTAATATTTACTACAACTATTCAGCACATTAATGACCCACTGCCGAGTCAGGAAGGTTACAGGAAGGGTAATTAGACTACTGCGCCCCGGCCTCGCAAGGGTATCTAACAAAAAATACAAAAATCCGTTATAGACAAATAAATATCCTGATAAATTATAGCCTATGTGTAATTCTGATATGGGTATGTATAAGCTAAATATATTGTAATGTTTCATCAAAACCCATACAATAGTTTTTGCATGAAAGAGTATTAAAACTTCATCCATACTTTCCTACAAACTTCCATGTTAATTATATTAATAGGACTACAATAATTCTTACGTTCAGGTAGCAGTTTATTTATTAACTGAAGCTCTATGTACATATACCTATTGTCCCTTGTATTCGACATAGGCAGTACATACAACTATATTTCAAAGTTGCTGACCGTCTATCGAACCTCTATCAACATTTTGGGTAGCCACGATCCGAACGGTTTTGTACGTGATGGATGAAGGCGAGACGATGAAGTGACGTTCATACCGTGGAAATTTCAGAGCTTAGTTATTTGTAAGCAGAGTTTAGCAATACTCCTTTAAAAAGCAACTACGCAATTAATTAGGAGCGCTGATTTTATCTATAATATAACTGAGTCGGGCCTCCTCCAGATTCATGGAGGGAAATTAGCCTACTGTGCCATGATGTCAAGACAAGTTGGCACAGGGTGTGTAACAAGTTTTCCTTCTCTTGGGGCTAGCTGGTCTGCCTTTTACGACAGCCTCAGGACGGTAAGGGCTCGTTTTATTTTGGCGCTAATTGAAGCTAATTCAACACAAGAAGACTAAATTTATGACATGATAAATGACCCACTACTGAGTCGGGCCTCCTCCAAGTTCATGGAGAGAAATTAGCCTACTGTGCCACGCTGGCATGAGGGGTTGGCACAGGGTTTGTTTCAAGTTCTCCTTCTTTTGCGTCAAGGTTAGGTTAGATCTGCGTCTTGCGTTCCTTTAGTTGCCTATTACGCCACCCTCAGGATGGTATGGTTTGGTGACATTTTGTATTCTAAATGCGTCACCACACAGACAAAATTATTAGGTAACTAGCTGACCCGGCGAACTTTGTTCCGCATTATATATACAGGGTGGTCAAAAAGTCGTGTATCAAATGAAATCAGCGGTTAGATGGGGCCATCAGCAGCAAAAAATTGTTCTACGGGAGGTCCTTAGGGTAAACCCCTGCAGAGTTACAATAGATTTTGTATTTTTATGAGAAATTGTCTTTTTTTTACTAAAACTTGATAAAATTCGAAAAAATCTACACCCTGTATCTTTTTTCTAATTTTCACTAGATTGGTACTGATGAGTCCTTTCGTTAGACATGCTATTTATGGTAGTTTATTGAGTGTGTTGAAGATAATATTAAATTTTACGAAAGCAATAATTCTTAAATCAAAACTTGTTACTTACTTCGGTCCCCACTGTGAAAAAAAAAAACTCTACAGAAAAGTGCCACATTATCACAATTTTTGGCGCATTTAATAGGGATTCTAAAAAGGTATTACACATGGCTATGCGTGGCTTCGATATCTTTCAAGGACGATCTTTCGTAGCAAGGCCAGAGTTAATTCATACATAAAACTCGGTTAGGCCTACTAACCTAACCTTACCTAAGCGTGATCGTTTTCCGGACTACAGGGTCTTTATCGTCGTTTCTGCCCATAAATGACCCACTACTGAGTCGGGCCTCCTCTAAGTTCATGTTGGGGGATTAGCCTACTGTGCCACTCAGCCAAGACGGGTTTACACAGGGTTTGCTTCAAGTTTTCCTTCTGTTGCGGCTAGGTGATCTGCCTAATGTGTTCTTTTAGTCGCCTCTTACGACACCTTCAATATGGTATGGGTTGGTGACATTGTTTATTCTTTATCGTCTTCGTTTCCGCCCATAAATGACCCACTACTGTGTCGGGCCTACTCACAATTCATGGAAGGACATTAGCCTACTGTGCCACGCTGGCAAAACGGGTTAGCACAGGGTTTGCTGACCCGGTAAGACTCCCTCCATGTACGAATTATGGACGCACATAAAGAATACAATTCTAATAAATTTTCCGTGTGGTGTCACCAGCCCATACCATAATGAGGGTGTCGTAAGAAGCGACTAAAAGAACGCATTAGGCAGATCACCTAGCCGCAACAGAAGGAAAACTTGAAGCAAACCCTGTGTCAACCCGTCTTGGCTGCGTGGCACAGTAGGCTAATCTCCCAACACGAACTTAGAGGAGGCCTGACTCAGTAGTGGGTCATTTATGGGCTGAAACGACGATAAAGACCCTGTAGTCCGGAAAACGATCACGCTTAGGTAAGGTTAGGTTAGTAGGCCTAACCGAGTTTTATGTATGAATTAACTCTGGCCTTGCTACGAAAGATCGTCCTTGAAAGATATCGAAGCCACGCATAGCCATGTGTAATGCCTTTTTAGAATCCCTATTAAATGCGCCAAAAATTGTGATACAGTGGCACTTTTCTGTAGAGTATTTTTTTTTCACAGTGGGGTCCGAAGTAAGTAACAAGTTTTGATTTAAGAATTATGTCTTTCGGAAAACTTAATGTTATCTTTAACACACCCAATAAACTACCATAAATAGCATGTCTAACGAAAGGGCTCATCAGTACCAATCTATTGAAAATTTTTAAAAAGATATAGGGTGTAGATTTTGTGGAATTTTATCAAGTTTCAGTAAAAAAAGGACCATTTCTCATAAAAACACAAAATCAATTATAACTCTGCAGGGGTTGACCTTAGGGACCTCCCGTAGAACAATTTTTTGCTGCTGATAACCCCATCTAATCGCTGGTTGCGTTTGATCCACGACTTTTTGACCACCCTGTATTTAAAACAAAAAGAAAGTTGGACATAGGATACCTGAGGATTTTATCCCGTCCGTATAAAACCTACTTTAACAAAACGCAACTGACAGCGAAAGGTTATGTTGTCTATAGTTTAATATGGTCGAAAATTTGACATTTAGAAATTTTGAATTCGACTTGTTTATATTGATGTAATTCACATAATATCTTTATAACGTGTAGCCTATGTGTTATTCTAATGTATAAGCTATATTATTGTAAAGTTTCATTAAAATCCATTCAGTAGTTTTTACGTGAAAGAGTAACAAACATCCATCCATCCATCCATACTTACAAACTTTCACGTTTATAATATTATTATGTAAGATATTATTTCCATATGTATTTCTTGCCACACGCTGCATATTTAAGCAAAATCCCGCAATGTGCTCAATACGAAATTCTGGACAATTCGAAACGGATATTTTTCCTGTTAAATTAAGGGGACTTTGCCTGCGGCTCCTGCCCCAACATTCTGTGATTTTTACCGTTTCCCAATTTTGCCCTTTTCGGTTACACAAATGTCCGCGTATTTTCCCATCGATTCAGGATTATCTTCTACGCAATAAACGAATGTGAGGCTTTGTTTCACATCGGTCATGGCGTTAACGTAATTTTTTTTATTTAATGTGTAGAATTTCGAATAATGTTATTAACTTTTTTGTGTTGTTGCGTTACTTTTGTATCATTTTTAACGATACTACTTATGACGTGTGTGTTACCGATACTAACTCGGTCTGACTCTGTGAAACGCTCGTTAGGCTTTGTAGCCAAGTGGCTTTCGAGAACCACGCTATGGTAGAAGAGATTGACATTGTCAGGTCCTGTTTTTCTTTATTCTAGTAAAGCGTGCATTTTGAAAATAACTTGGCTATGCCCTCAATTCAGACCAGACACAGAAATAGCTTAAACTATACAACCCACTTATGTCGTAGTCTGTAGCGTGAAAATTGCTGGTCTAACCCTATAATAACCGGTGGGCCCACTAGATGGATCGTGGAGGGCAAACGATAATCACTCCTTGTAAAAAACAAGGAGAAGAGAGATGAGATGGGAGAATACATACAAACAAACAAACACTCATAACACAATTCTTGCTGTCGGTTAAATTGTTAGATTCACGATACTTTACGTCCTGACGTAGTAATGAGAGCCGACAAAAGGAAATTACGAGGCAGAAAACCTAGCTGCAAGAGAAGGAAATCTTGAAAGAGATCCTCATGGGTTCCCGGCCGTTGGGACTAGCCGGGGTATGTGGGACTCCGAGGCGCGTAGAGATGGTAAATTGCTCCCCGGACTACCTGCTAAAACCGACGGCGATCCTGGACTGACCGAACCAGGGCCACGGAATACACTCCCCGATAGGAAAACACGCTCTGGAACCCTGGGGACCTCGGCCCGCCTCATTTAGCGGAGCCCCAAGCTCCAAGGCGGGCCCCTGAAACGAAACCCTGCGCCAACCCGTCAGCCCAGCGCCTTTGGATCAACGGGTCCCGGGTTCGATTCCGGGGTCGGGCGAGTGTCTTTGTCTAAACCAGAGGCACTGGCTCGGAGTCTGGGTGTCATTTCTATCTATAATATGTATGTATTTACAAAAAAAAAATTAAATAAGTAGTTTATCAGCCATCTCGTTACCATAACACAAGCATTAAGTTGCTTAGCTTGGGACGAGATGGCGTTGTGTGAAATGTCCAAGGATATTTATTTATTATTATTTTATTTATTTACGCACATTCACAGATAGAATCTAGTAGTAAATCCAATAGGTTGCTAAAGTAAGAGGATCAAATATATAGAGAAGCTATTACTAAACTGGATTGTTGCAATTGCTTGGTTTACTCATGTGAAAAATTATCTTTTTGTTAAATGTATTGGAAATACAATATTTTTGTGACATTCTCTTGGAAACCTTTGATTACTATGTGATGATATGGCAGTCGGTGTGGATATCCGTGAGGTGACGGATTTTAAATACATTGTGTCACCACGCCATTCCATTCTAAGGGTGTCGTAAGACTCGACAAAAAGAAATGACAAGGCCGAAAATCTAGCCGCAAGCGAAGGAAAATTTGACACGAAACCCAACGCCAATCCGTATGGCCAGCGTTGCACAGTAGGCTAATTACCCTCCATGGGATTGGAGGAGGCCCGACTCAGCAGTGGGTCGTGACCAGTTACATGGAAATTAACTAGCTTACTGTGCCACGCCGACCAGACGGAATAACACCGAGTTTCGTATCAACTTTTCCTTCCCTTGCGAGGTTATCATCATCATCAGCCCACATTAGTCCACTGCTGGACATAGGCCTCCACTAAAGAGCGCCATAGCGCCCTGTCCTCGGCCTGACGCATCCAGCCGCTGCCCGCAGCCTTTCGCAGATCGTCGCTCCATCTAGCAGAGGCTCGTCCTACACTACAATCTAGGTTATCGGAATTTCGGTTGATGACAGCGGGGCAAGCGGGGGTGTGATGTTTTCATAGATAAAATCAAAACGCGCAGACGCGAGAGACGCGACTTTATTTTATTATTCTGCCTACTAGTTACTGTGTGTACTGTAAATGTAAATCTGTAAATCTAAAATCCAATCAATATATTAATTTATTTTAATATGGATGAACTATTCATAACGTGATAATATCGAGAGTTTACTGCGACAACTGACTAATTTACTGACTTATTCTGAGCAAAACCGAACTACTTGAAAAATGAAAAACTTTAGTTCAACACAAAATTTATGGTGTGGTTTACGAGATAAATAATGATAAAAACATAAAATCTTTATTTTACATAATACCCTAACTACTAAAATATACCTACTGTATACTGGATACAAGGCCTACTAAAACTATAGCATTTGTATTTTAAATAATCTTTAAAAAACGCAATATTTCAAAACTCATTGTATTAGTCTTATACTTTAAAACGCAATATCTCAAAACTAACTTGACTGCACTTAGCTGGTTTTCGCAGTAAACCCTATTATTATTTAGTGTCCTTAATTATTTAACGTCGATAGTGTCAACTCTGCGCATTCAAATGTTCTTACTCTTTGATATTCACATAAACATGGCCGCCGCAGTGAGGCGTCGTCAAGAGTTACAATAAATTGATAAAATATGACTAAATTAAGCGTGTCTTAAAGATAATAATGTTGAAAGTTACTCCTTGACTTTTACTTGTATTTCTCGAATTGTTTGAACAGTATCTCAATACACACGAAGGCATAGTTTAAAAAACAAAACAACACTCAAACGTGTGATGTTGCAGCAAGCGCTTGTCACAGACTAAATGAGTTGGAGTGCGCGCGCTCCAACGCGTGTTACAAACAATCTAGTTGAGGTGTCTCCTCTAGTACGAAGTACATTTAACTCAATGGTAAGAAGTAAGATTATTTATTTCCTGGCCAAAATAATGGAGACTAGATGACGTCAAAGGACGAAGAAACAGGGGATTCTACGGCCCAGAACTTTGTTTTTTATACACTATAAAATACACGGGCGAAATCCGTTAAAAAGTATTTGTTCTTAATATGTATAAATATAATAACGTACGTCTTTGTGCCATCAAAGAGAATGTCTACTAACCAAACTTAATTGGACTATTAATTTAACATCATACTGACAGAAAAGTAATGTAGGTATATACGGAATGCAAAGTAGTTTCAGTTGTTGACAAGAACAATAATTTAGTAATTTGCAAGATATATTACAATCAGTTATTCAAATAACGCGTACCACATTAATGATTCCTCAAGCTATCGAATTTATTTAAAGTATCAAGAACTAATTGTAATAAATCTCTTAGCTATCGTCATTAGCATCCAAGTTGACGAAGGGAATTCAGCCCACCAGCAATACTATTTTCTAAACTATTTTCGAAATAGAAATAGAATTAAGAAAACATCATTGTGAACTAAAATGCTGATATTAATAAATAAATAAATATCCTTGGATATTTCACACAACGCCATCTCGTCCCAAGCTAAGCAACTTAATGCTTGTGTTATGGTAACGAGATGGATGATAAACTACTTATAAAATTTTATTTTTGTAAATACATACGTTTTATAGATAGAAAACACCCAGACCCGGGACAAATACTTGTAGGTCGTACAAATATTTCTTCCGTGCGGGAATCGAACCCGCGACATGCTGCGCAGCAGTCGATCGCTCAACCACTGCGCCAACCGTATTAAACTTGTTGAATGTGTATTATTTAATTAAGGCGGTAGATTTGACTGTTTCTTAGTACTTTTGAAGACTTCTGTCATCTAGTCACTCCCGTGATCAAGACTTACTTTCTTCTCTTCTCGGCCCATACATGACCTACAATGACCCATATATGGCAAAGGCCCTGTGTAGTAAGAGGCAAATAAAAACTTGATACCAAATCAAGTTTACCTTCTCTTCAAGACTAGTTGTCTACCTCTTGAGTCCCTATACTTGCATCTTCCGACAGGATTGTGTAGGTTGGTGACTTTGTATAGTATAAAGCTGTCACCACACGGAGTACTTATTGTATTTTAGACCGTGCGGTGACGGATTTAGAATACACATTGTCACCAACCCTAACTTTCCTGAGGGTGCCGTAAGAGCCTTTAAGGCGTAAGAAGCATACCAAATAGCTGCTAGAGAAGGAAATCTCGATACAAACCCTGTGTCAAACTAGCAAGGGCGAAGGACAGGAGGCTAATCTCCCTCCATGAATTTGGAGGAAGTTAAAGTCAGCAATGAGTAATGATGATCATGACGATAAAAAAGGAGGCGGGTGTAAATATTGGCTTTTTTTTTCCTTTAAATCAACTCAACTATAGAAATTTACAGAGAAAAAACTAAACAAAGATAGATTAGAAACTTTCAAAGAAATTGCACGTTTCTCTTTGGCTTTTTTTCTTCGACTTAAATCTGCAAGCTAAGTCAACGAATCGTTTGGCATTTTATGTTTTCCTTTTCCTGGGATTAATCGAGTTTTCATGCAAACCCTGTTTTTGCAGAATCATCACATTGATGGAAGATCAAAGTGGAAATGATAGCTTTCCCTCTAAAAAATAAATGGTGCGTTGGAAAATTTATTCAAAGTACTCCCGCCATTATCAGGTATTTTGAGTCTGTAGGAATACTTATACCATTCACGTTGCCTCATTTTTATGTACCCATTTTCTTTTTATTTCGCCCGTTTTGAAGAACAAAGTCCGAAGTGTAGAGTTGTGAAGCGAGAAATGGTTATTTACTTTTCCTTGTTTTAGCTCTCAGCCTGTAATAGACCCAATGCGGAGTCGAACCGAACGTATTGGCCTACTCTGACACGCTGGCCAGACGGTCCGCACAGAGTTTTCTTTTAAGTTTTCCTTTTTTTATTTTTTTCTTTATTCGTAGAAATGGACTTTTATACAATTTTGTACATGTCAGTCCTAAAGTACCCTATTCTAGCAAACTTACATATCAAACATACTGTGTTTTTCTTCTCTTGCAGCTTGGTTTTCGGCCTTAACATTTTCAACTGTCGGCAATTACGACACTCTCAGGATGGCACGGGTGGTGACATTCTGTATTCTAAATCCGTCACCACACATACATTTACGGTTTAATGGGGAGATCCGGACGCTCCTCAACTCCACAGAGAGGTACGCGCCTGACACTGTTCGTGTCTCTTTCAGGAGTCGGATGTGACGGCGCCTGATCCAGCGAAGCCTTTATATGCTGCAAGCGGTAGCAATACTGGCCGCTCCGCTCCCGCTGTTTGTATCTATCTCCAAAAACTATTTACTTGTATTAACATTTTGTATCTTCAATATTGCAGATTATTCTTGGGTCTTTGGATTTTAGTGATATAAATAAAAATGCCTGACAATAATATCTGGAACGTAAGTTATATGTGCATAGAACTGCTTTTATAAAACGTAGAAGAAGTATATGTAGGTACTTAGATCAATATTACTATTAATAAGGGCGTGTCTACAATATGATGCACCATAGGGTGCGTTGGGGTGCAAATAAAGAGGGTTCGGAATAGTGCTAACGGGGTTGCCAGTTATCTTTCCAGTTGTAGAAATGTGTCTTTTTACTCAATCATAATAACATTTCTATTCTTAATTTACAGGGAAGTTTTAATTATAATATGAATATTTGCATAAATATTTAAAGCGTACATAAGATAGGTGTTTCTAAAGATTTCTATTGAAACTCCTCTTAAAAATATCCATTCATAAGATATATGTAGGTAATTTAGATCACACAAAATAATGACTTACTTATTATTGGTATTTTTGTTAAACATTTGTATTAAGTAATGACTACGTTTATTATATACCACTAACCTTAGTACCGAGTAACTAATAAAATCCAATGATAAAAGATTAGTCCCTCACACAAGCGCTAAAAAATTGCATTTTTAACGAAAATGAAACTCCTTTTAGCAAATTTCACTAAACTCTCATGTTAATGCGCAACACTCGACATTGGCAGTGTCGCCCAATTTACCACGCCAAATAAGACGAAGAAGAAGGAGAAAAATCAACTAATTGTAGGAACAAGAAATTCGCTCTTAGTATAACAATTTTGCAGGTGAGCTTAATATTAGATAGATGTGATGTCAATGCCGTGTGGTATTGACATCACATCACCGTATTTAGAATACATAAAGTCGCCACCCCATTCCATACTGAGGGTGTCGTAAGAGCCGACAAAAGGAAATGATAGGAAAATTTTGTCTCTATTATCATTTCTGCCCAACATTGACCCACCACTGAGTTGCCTACCAAGAAATAAGCCCAAGAAATAACCCTACTATGCCACGCTGGCCAGACGGGTTGGCACAGGGTTTGAATCAAGATTCCCTAATCTTTCAGCTATGTGGGCTGCCACGCTCAGGATAATGTGGGTTAGTGACATTTTGTATTCTAAATGCATCACGGACATTCCTGATTATGTACATTATGGTACATAAATTTAGCCGTCTATTTAGTATTAAACATATACATTTTGACAAAAATTGTCTTACATAGGTATATTCGCAGTGTACCCTGTGTTCTAATTACTTACAAGTTATTGCCGTTCTAGTCTCCAAATACCATTTCATATAGCCTTATGTTAGCAACCCACGGCGGATCATAAAGCTATGAAGCCCACCCTGGGGCTACGCCGAGATAACAAGCTCCCTTTGTACAAAACACACTAATGATGTCAGGCGTTTACAACAATACCGAATGCCTTTTGTACCAAACATTTATGTTACCATCACGCCAATTCTGCCGGCAGGTCTTATGCAAGCAACGGCCAGTAATTATTAAGCTGTGTTTTCTAATTAATTTTCATTTTCACTTTATATATTCATATAACTCGTCCGTGTGCTGACGGATTTAGAATACATAGTGTCATCACCCCATTCCATCCTGCATCCAAGAGCTGACGAAAGGATTTCCTTTCGTGTGTCATTTGACAAGGCCTAAAACCTAGCCGCAAGAGACGGAGAACTTGATACGAAACCCTGTGCCAACCCGTCTGGCTAGCGTGGCACAGTATGCTAATGACCCTCCCTGTGATGGGAGGAGGCCTGACTCAGCAGTGGGTCATATATGGGCTGAGTAGTAGTAATATTCATAAGATTGATTCAAATGTATCACTACATAGTATAAAACAAAGTCACTGTCGTCTGTCCGTCCCTATGTATGCTCAAATCTTCAAAACTACGCAACGGATTTTGAAGCGGTTTTTAGATAAATAGAGTGATTCAAGAGGAAGGTTTATATGTTAATAATGTCGCTAGTAGATAATAATATACGATTTCTTTTAATCCGGGACACTTAAAATAACTTATGGGCGAATTCTTAGACAATAACGTCGTCACCTCGAAGCAGTATTAGACCGAATCTTTCCATTTTTTTATGCAAATTGCTCAAAATAGTGATCAAAGATGTAGTTAACCTATAACTAAATTCTTTTGTCTGACAAAATCTAATGATTTCTTAGGTTTTCGCGATTATTACACAATAAAACAAAATTATAGGCGGTAGATTTTAACTGTTTCTTTGTAATTTTGAAGAAAACTGTCATCTAGTCTCCCCCGCGACCACGACTGCTGCAAAGCATTCGAAACGTCGGGAATTAAATAATGTAATATACACGCGATAAATCCGTTAAAAGGTGTTTAAGTTCAATGACAAAATCTAATCATTTAGTATTGCAATTTGAAACTTACTTTTCATCATCCTCATTTCAGCCCATAAATCACCCACTGCTGAGTCGAGCCTCCTCCAAATTCATAGCGGGAAATTAGCCTATTGCGCCACGCTGGTAAGACGGGTCAAGTGTTCCTTCTGTTGCGGCTAGGTAATCAGCCTGGTCGTTTCTTTAGTCGCCTCTCACGACACCCTCACTCGAATTGGTGTCATTGTGTATTCTAAATCCGTCAACACACGCGTAACAGAAACATCCATATGGCGATGAATTGAAAACGCGAAGTTTCATCGAACTTTTTCAGGTAGAATGGATAATTCTATTACGATAGAGGAGTGACATTGCCATTAGGAAACCTCAATATTATACCACCTTATCAGTAGTATGATAAATTAGCACCATTAAACTGAAGGAGTTCGGACTCAGTAGTGCAAACTGCTTACAGTTTGCACTGCTGAGTCCGAACTCCTTAGACTTATCTTTCATGGGCTCTAGGGATAATGCATTGAAACCAACTTGTTAATCCATTTTGTTTTCTTAAATTTAACGTAGCTCAAGGTACAAACCTGTACAGCGTGGGCTGTTTAGAAACATTAAATGTACGACTACAATTGACACCCAAACTCTCTTACTTACTCTGAGGTAAGTGCTGCTTGTTTACAAAAAGACAATTGCCCGGCCCCGGAATCGAACCTGGGACACCGTGATCCAAAGATGGAGCATCCAACAAGGCAATCTTACTATTTACTAAACAGTGTCCACAAAAGATTCACGGTTTTCATTTTCGAAACACTAGGATTCGAAAAACGATGGCCAATGAGGAAATAGCGTTCAGTATCAAACCTGGTAGCCAACTTTTCCAGTCATGTAATATAAAAGTTTGGGCAGAAGACGGGGCTAAGTGAAAAACTACCGCAAAGGGGATTTTGCGAAGCACCAAGCGGGAAAGTGCCAAACTTGTACTACCGTCCAGTTCACCCAAAAATTAAGGCAAACGTAAAGTATAATCTATCAACAAAATAGTTAGACACCAAAGTAAAAGCACCTATTTATGCAAATCTGTACTAATATTTACTACTAATTAAGTAACATATGATGATTAACGATGATTATAATGATGAAAATGATGAAGATGACTTATGGAACAGAGACGTGGTCGCTCACTATGGGCTCCATCAGAAGGCTCAAAGTCACCCAAAGGGCAATGGAGAGGGCTATGCTCGGAGTTTCCCTGCGAGATCGAATCAGAAATGAGGGGATACGCAGGAAAACCAGGGTCACCGACATAGCCCACAGGATTGCCAAACTTAAGTGGCAGTGGGCAGGGCACATAGCGCGCAGGACCGACGCCCGATGGGGCAGAAAAGTCCTGGAATGGCGACCGCGTCCCGGAAAGCGCAGTGCTGGTAGGCCTCCCAAACGGTGGACGGATGACCTGATTAAGGTCGCCGGAAAACGATGGATGCGGGTGGCCCTGGACCGGCATTTGTGGAAATCTTTGGGGGAGGCCTATGTCCAGCAGTGGACGTCTTTTGGCTGAAATGATGATGATGATGAAGTAACATATTTCACTAATTTCCCTCCATGAATTTGGAGGACGCCCGACTCAGCAGTGGGTCATTTATGGGATGAAGCGACGACGCCGAAGTGACATATACCATGTCCGTGTGGTGAAGGGTTTTGAATACATAGTATCACCAAAAGAACCGAAAGAAGCACGGGTTTGAAACCCATGCGGGCGAAAATGTGTGGCAAATAAAAAACCCTTTTTGTTCTTTTTATTTTTTACTTCGCTAAGCGCCAGCTGGGGATATGTGGGACACCAGGGAGCGGAAAGATGGTAGGGCCGCTCCAACCTACCCACTAAAACCAACGGTGTCCCTCAACTGCTCGAATCGAAACAGGGCCACGGGTTTAACTCCTCCTTACGGAGCATACTCCGCGACCACGCCGTGTGTCGCGGCAGGTTAAGGCTTTCGAGGCAACTCTGAGGACAGAGGAATCCCCAGAGCCATAACCCACCACGACATCGTGTGGCCTCTCCCCGTCGGCCCGCCCGGCATTGGTGACCCTGAGCCGGTATGGCCCTAAGGGATCCTAAAGGCACGCAAGCCCCCTCACCAGAACAAGGTGATAGCACGGTTGAGGGGGGCGAATACAAAAGCCCGCCCTTAAATACAACACTAGGCTAAACATAAACATTAATTTCATTCATCAACGAAATTATAGGTAGAATTCTCCGCACTTTTATTTCACGTTAAGAATATTCCCACTTACCCAGTGGCACTCGGTTTCATATCAAGTTATTCTTCTCTTGCGGCTAAGTTATAGGCCTTTTCGTTCCTTTCTCTCGGCTTACCACACCCTCAATATGGAATGGGGCGGTGACACAATACATTCTAAATCTGTCACCATATGTTAATCCGACTCACTCACTTTAGCCCATAGAAGACCCTGTACCCTGTATTAGCCTACTGTGCGACGCTGGCAAAACGGATTGCCATAGGGCTTCTATCAAGATTTTCTTACCCTATAGCAACGTAATCTGCCTCTTGCTCTCCTATAATAGCCCTTATGGTGGTATGGTTTACGCTATGGTAAGTTTACCCTAAAAACATATAATGGATACTCTGTAAAAACTAAACACCTCGATTTTGTAGTGTTATTGACGGGATATGCTCCACAGCGTTTTGTAGAGCAAACTTGAATGAAAAGCTTCCTCGGAGCACGAACCCCTTTGATAGCAAGCCTTTGATGTTTAAATATAAAAAATTGATTCCAATAGACATGCACACTAAAAGAATACAGTTTCTTTTAATTGTTTAATTTTAATGATCTTTTATTTTTACCCTTGACTAAAACACAATAATAATTGTCTTACCCATTATTTGCTTACGATACAATTATTAATTACTAGTGGCCCGCCCCGGCTTCGCCCGTGCAAAGCGGGGGTGGGTTATACATATAAACCTTCCCATTGAATCACTCTATCTATTAAAAGAAACCGCTTCAAAATCCGTTGCGTAGTTTTAAAGATTTATGCATACATAGGGACGGACAGAAGAATGCGACTTTGTTTTATACTATTTAGTGAAGAGTTCAGGTTTCCTTTTTAATAATAATTAGTTTGAATTACCGTTCAAGCCCATAAAAAAAATATTATTTGCTACTATTCAGCCTATAAATGACCCTCTGCTAAATCGGGCCTCTTCCCGTTACAAAGAGGGGTGGCACAAGGGTTTGTATTAAGTTTTTCTTCTCTTGTGGCTAAGTTGTCGGCGTCATTCTCCTTTCTCCCGATTTTGTCCCGATTAAATAACTAAAAGTAAACAAGACGTAAACTCATTTCAAAATTACATATTTACGTTTAGCTAATGAGTTTACCGTTTACGTTAAACAAATGCTAATTTTAAATTTATATGCTGGTAACATTGAAAGGAAACATAGGTCACTAAAGCCATGGCACTATATATGTATATATGTATAATGGTACGAGTCGCTACAGCCCATAAATGACCCACTACTGGGTCGGGCCTCCTCCAAATCCATGGAGGGAAATTAGCCTACTGCGCCACGCTGGGAAGACGGCACAGGGTTTGTATCAAGTTTTCCTTCTCTTGCGGCTACGTGATCTGCCTCTTGCGTTGTTTTAGTCGCCTCTAACGACACCCTCGGGACGGTATGGGTTGGTGACACTGTGTATTCTAAATCCGTCACCACACGGACATCGCATGATGGTACGAATAAATAGTATTAAAGAAATACTTTTACACTCACCATAATGAAAATGTCAATAAGTAATTTTTTTTATAAATGTTTGTCTCTGCCCAGCACTTGAAGAAAGTACCAAATCTAGGGAAATAAGCTACTCAGCACATAAAGGTCCCACATCTGAGTCGAATCTTTTCTCCTTACACTGGAATAAAGAAATATTTGTACGACCTACAAGTATTTGTTCCGGGTCTGGGTGTTTTCTATCTATAATATGTATGTATTTCATCATCATCATCTAAAGAGCGCCATAGCGCCCTGTCCTGACGAATCCAGCCGCTGCCCGCAGCCTTTCGCAGATCGTCGATCCATCTATGTATGTATTTACATTTTAAAAATTATATAAGTAGTTTATCATCCATCTCGTTACCATAACACAAGCATTATGTTGCTTAACTTGGGACGAGATGGCGTTGTGTGAAATGTCCAAGGATAAGGATAAGGATATGCGGTTCCGTACTGGTAGTAGTATATACTTTAGAAAAGGACGTTTTAAAGAGGTGTATGGTTTTTTGTATGTGTGTTACCGCATAGCTCCTAAATTTATAAACCGATTTGATATTATTCACTTCAAAAGGTTGTCGATTTTTTGCTTACACATTTTGCAAACTTGCAATTTTGTAAGTGTATGTTTTACTCTTTCACACAAAATCTACTGAATGCCCGTGCGAAGCCAGGGTGGGCCGCTGGTATATAATATATTCGTTATAAAAGTTAACCTTTATAATATGTTCTTACACTCATAACTCTTACACTCATAACATAATGTACTCTTACACTCATATAAACCGAGTTATAAAAATATGCTGAACTTGTAACAATAATATGAGATGCTTACGTTGATGTTAATACTCCAATTATAAAGCTAAAATATAATAGCCTGTAAAATTGTGTTTATAACAGATGTCTGATAATTTTAGTAGGGAACATTGGCTCCTAAAATCAAATTCTGTACAAAATGTCAATATCACAGGCTAGGTATTAATTTTGATCATATAGTTTGTCTAAATAAACTTTTTTTTAAATTATTATTGTCGTAAATCGCAGTCAGGGGTAAATGTTAGTCCTGGAATAAATCAAAGTTCGCCCAATTGTCACAATAACAAAGGAATCCCACTGCCTCAAAATTTATTGTCTCCATTAGGGAGCTGTTAATGGCGGCAACAGATACGGAGAGGCATGCGCAAAATTGCCTCAAATTAAAGTTTATGTAACGTTTACCATCTAACTATTTTATGTTTGGACTATGTTACAAATACTACTACTAAGCCCATGCATGGCCCAATGCTGGATTGGGCCTCCTCCAGTTTCTTAATTAGCCTAGGCTATGCTGGCCAGTTTAGTACCGGGTTTCATACCAAGTTTGCCTAGGATTTCGGCCTTGTCATTCCTTTTGTCAGCTCTTACGGCACCCTCGGCATAGATTTGTAACTATCTTTTCTCTGTTGGAGGTATTTATACATTTTTATAAAATTTAAGCAATTTTAATGGTACGGCTTATCGAAAGAATATGTTTTAATTGTTTTAATATAAAAATATGAAAATATTTTAATACATTGTATAAATACAATAAAATTGCCATATTTATAAACGATAAGGAAAATTATAAATACTAATGGTCACCCCGCGGTGGAAATTCTATTCTATTAATAGATAAGACAAATTCGAGCCAATAGCAGGTCAAACCTTAAGCAGGTCGTCGATCCATCGTTTGGGAGGCCTACCAGCACTGCGTTTTCCACAACGCGGTCGCCACTCAAGGACTATTCTGTGCCATGGGGCGTCATCCCTACGAGCTATGTGGCCTTCCCACTGCCACTTAAGTTTGAAAATCCTGTAGGGTATGTTGGTAGCTCTGGTTCTCCTGTGTATCTTCTGTGTATCTTCTGTGTATCATTTCTGATTCGATCTCGCAGGGCCAAATAGCCCTCTCCATTCCATTTTAAGTGACTTTGGGGCTTTAGATGGAGTCAATAGTGAACGACCACTTATCTGTACCATATGTCATCACTGGAAGCACACATTGATCGAAGAATAAGTTGATCTAAGATGGTATACTAAACGTTTACGAATAGTCATGTGAAGTGCCAGCAACAAAGGGTAAAAAATTTGCATTGTCTGGTAGCGTCTTTATTGAATGAAACAAAATTTTGCGATTCAGCGGAGTGGAAACATTACTAATTGAATTTAGAATTGGTTCGCCCTGAGAGCGGTGACTTTTGGTTACTTACCACGTCGTTTTCAACATTCAACAGATTCAAAGCAAATGGGTTGAATATAAAACAGGATGAATGCGAAATGGGATCTACGATTTTCCTGCATTACACTTTTAAGTTTTGAATATGCTCACAAAATCCCGAGCAATATTATAAATTCGAAATTAAGACTAAATTTAAAAACATGAGAATTTCTCGTAGAGAACAGAACGTATATTTTTAAACCATTTTCGGATAGGTTAAAGTCAGTGAAAAATAAGGAAATCTTGTTACGAAACCCGCCTGGCTAGCGTAGTAGGGACTGTAGGCTGATTTCCATCCATATAGCAGGTAGAGACTCTGCAATGGTTATTTTATGAGGCTGAAATTAAAGTGCTTTTTCCTAACAAAAAGTTACTTCACTTGTCTTTTACGTGTTCATCGACGAATTACGCAACGCATGCAAACAAAAACATATAAAAATCACTTTAACGAAAATGTAATCAGACTTCAAAAACTATAAAGCGATAAATAACAATTTGAAGTGCTTTCCTAATGAACCTCGGTGTCAGTTTAAGTTGGCACCGACTTCAAATGGTTGATTATTCTTCAATCTTAAGTTTTTCTATTGTTTTTAAACTTGGTTTACTTATTTGGTAAAACGTTTTTATTTTTGGGTATGACATATATAATTTTATTCACTGTATTCCCTTCTCGTCTGCGGCGGCGTGGTTCTGCATCAGATCCCACAATGCCGCAACAGGACGCGAGTTGGAGCACCCCGGGGAGGTTTAGTGGGTAGGCCCCCACTATGGGGGAGAGTCCCACATTCCCCTCGCTGGCCATCCCCGTGGCCGGCGAGGAAGTCCATAAAGGATTTAACCCCGGGCGAAAAAAAAAGGAAAAAAAAAAGGCCAGACTTATTACTGGGTCTTTTATGGGCTCAGTAGTTCTATTAGTATATCGTAGTAGAAAAGTAAAGGCTCAGTGTATGTGCACCTAGGAAGATTCGGCCTTCCTTCCTCCCTTATGTTTTGAGAATAAGAAGTGCGTAATGAAATCCATGAAATACGGAAAATTTACTTATGGGACCAACAAAATTAAAAAACTGGTTTGAATTTTGAATGTTTAAACATTTTTTATAAGGTGCCCTTGAATTTTACCTGAAATTACGAGATTCTCGCGATATTATTAAAAGTTACCTACGACGTATTCAAATGTTCATATTTCATAGTTATATACTATGTTTTAAACCAATGGTTCTATGTGTGAGCAGGCAGAAGTTGTAAGTTGAAAATATCGTATATATTATGTATAGAATTGTATGTAGGTACCTATATAGTATATTACATAATTTATGTATTTTATAAGTATGTTAGTTAAATTATATTAATAATATTTAGTCTTGTCGTTTTCTAATTTCATCAGTAATTTCTTATCCTACCACGTTGTTCTCTATATATACCACAAAGGTTTCGAGTCAATAAAGTGCGCATATTTTCAACTGCGTGTTGTTTATAGAATAAATATGTTTTATCATAGTGTTACTCACCTTGGCTTGGAAGGTGATGCCATAGTGGAACGCCTCGTCAGGATGGAGCGGAATCCTAGTATCATATTCGTCATTTGGCACAAGGTTGTACTGTTTGGTTGAAGGCATCTTCCTGCCCCACTTTAGTAACTTCATCGGGACTCGTTTCCAGGACTTGGATTTGAGCGCCACGCCGTACCGTATCTTGTACCTATTTCTAAACATTGAGGCTCATTGGAGTGCCCTTCTGATGGAAATGTTACTTGCAGGTCTTGTAGGTAAGCTTAGATATACCTGCAACAAAAAAAAAAACACATTACCTTTAGCCCAATTTCACTAACTACCTGTATTTATACAGAGTTCTCGTCAACAACACCGCGGTGATTTGTAGACAAGAGTATTTGATCAAAGTAGGTTGCCAGTGATGACATATTATGGTACAAGTGCTCGCTCACTATGAGCTCTATCAGAAGTCTCCCTGTCACGTAAAGAGCAATAGAGATGGCCATGGTCGCAGTTTTGCTACGGGCTCGAATTGGTATTGAGAAGATACACGAGCGAACCATGGTTACTCACGTAACTCATAAGATTGACAAACTGAAGTGGCACTGGGCAGGGCACACAGCTCGCAGGACCGACGGCCGACTAAGAGATATTTGTGACGCAATGATTTTGATTAGCATTAGCCCGGATTTATGTACAATCTAGCTAATGATGTTAATCTTTGCAATATATATATGAACAGATGCCTACCTTAGGATTTACTCATCATAATTCCATGAGATGACGGGTACAGTATACATATTGACGCCGCCCCATTCCATCCTAAGGGGTTACATCTACCCATTCCATCGTAACAAACGACAAAATGAAGTGACAAAGCCCAAAATCTAGCGGGAAAACTTGAAACGAAATCCTGTGCCAACTCGTCTGGCCATGAATAGTACTAGTAGTGTCATAATTTGTTACATATTATCAGTAAGAAAAGGTCTCTTTAATATGCTGGAGGAAAATTAGCATTCTGTGCCAAACTACCGAGACTTGTTATCACAACGTTTAATATTGCACTCCCTCTTTTATGGCTAGATTTTCTGCCTATTAGAAGGGGCCATGAAGCGAGATGATGTTGACCTTATGATATTTTTATTATATCTGTGCCTTTAATATGGATTGTAACGGACATATTACACGTCTTAATTATTATTCTGTCTCAAATATTACACGTTTAACTTTAAGTGTGTAATTTGAAATAATTACTGACACTTTTAGCAAGAGTGAAAGGCATAAAAATTATAACATATACAACTTTAGCACTGGCTTATTGCGAAACTTTGTCCACAAACTGAGGTTGGAACTTGAAGCCAAGTTGACTGAAAATGAAAGTAATTTTGCTGCCATACTTTTCAGCAAACTATTACAGATCATACTAACCTATACCTTAGTACACACCTTGACTAAGATGACCTCTTTGAATATTATATAATTATCGTTATCAGTAAACTAGTTTACCGAAGGACAAAGCCCTCTTAGAATGTGCCCTTTAACCTTCTTCTTGGCGCTCCATTTGTAAGGAAGGTGTTCCGAGGCGTTTTTCTCTACTCAAGAGCCCCGTAGTTGTCGATTCTTCTAAAGATGTGACTAGCATTGCATAGACATAATATGCAACATGTAGAATGAATTTCATTGGTTATTTTTTTAAAATTTATAAGATATAGATTGTTCTGCATGTAAATTTACGAATAGGTCAGAGCCGAAAAATGTATCTAATGCCGTCTAAACAGTGTGAAGTTCATTCCAAAAATTTATATTTTTTATGACACGATTTTGTGGAACTCATATGAATATTTTGCTCTTATGATGTTGTATATCTTGTTTTTTTTTTATAAATCATGAGGAACTAAGTTTTGTAGCAGATAAACTAGTTCTGTGCACAAGGTCATTCAAATCCAGTTCGGCCGTATGTAAGTGAAGTGTACATCTAAACTTTCTCATTTATAAAAACTAGCGGTCGCAATTCGAATATAATTAATTTAAATTATAGTTCTTTACATATAGTACTATTCTCAATTTGGTCAAAGACTTTAACAATTAACAAAATAGTAGATATGCGTGTATTATTTATTTATTGTTTTATGCATAATTAAAAAAAAAATATAGTTTTCAACCCGCCAAATTCGACACGACCGTCCCCTCAATTTTCAAAAGGGGTACTATATTTGCTTCGCTTAATAATATATACATAACTGGATAGATTTTTGTCACTCGCTACATGTTTTGAATACAATTTTTAATAAGAAGATCCTTCAGCAGACTTCTCTCGATATTTTTAAAAACGTGATATGTCCATTTTAATTTGACAAATTAAGATTCTAATAAAATATATTGAATGGAATATTAGTTGTTGGATACTGTTTGGTAAGAAAATAATGTATAGGTATAAACTTTAGTTTTGTATTCTAATTTAGTCTTTTTATTAATTTTCTAAAACCTACCGGCGTCAGTACGCTATATCCGCTTTCCATATGTTACAGTGTCACGTCTTAACTTGTTACTTGTGGTTATTACACCTCCGGTGTTACGAACGTCCATAGTCGACGGTAAACGCGTACAAGCTGTTTCTTTAACAGTTCACTTTCTCTGTCAGTCTATTGTTCCAGTGTAGAGACGGATTTAGAAAACCTGGTGACACCACCCCATTCAAGCCTAAGGGTGTCTTAAAAGCCGGAAAAATTAAAAGTGAAGGCCTATAACCTAGCCACATGAGAAGGAAAACTTGATACGAAACCCTTTGCGATCCCATCTAGCCAGCGTGGCACTGTAGGCTAATTACTCTTCATGTACTTGTAACTTTTGAAGTCGGTTAAAGTCGCTAACACCTGCCATTTAGCACTAAGAAACCTATTGTACTATAATGAACTGGAAACCATGTAAGTACTCGAAGCTGCAACAGCCTTTTGTTAGCATTAGCGAGTGTATGCAATTAACTTCACTCACTACATAACTTTCTCCATACTTTGAATGATTTCTTGTTCACACTGTCTGTTTTACTTTTATTTAAAAAAAATACCTAATGTGAGTGTTTTGTATAACTAGCTGTACCCTGCGTGCGTTGCTACCCCACCAAAATAAATTTGAAGGAATAACATTACTCATTTTACATATTTATACGCGATGATCTTCAACTTTGCTGAAGATCAACACGTGATCAAATTCATAGTTTACGATTCTATAAAGGACATACAGAAACAGTAATTTTTATTTAGAAGAAGAAGAAGAAGATGCGGTACAATCATGAAAAGTTGTCTCATATTGAAAGAACACTCTAACAAACCCTTTGCCAACCCGTCTCGCCATCGTGGCACAGTACCTAGACTAATTTTCCTACATGAATATCTCATTAGTTTTTTTTTTGTTTATATAAAACGAAACCCCTGCACTAGGTATGACCTGTATCGCGGGGGCAGTTTACAAACATGTAATTCACGAGCACAAATGACACCCAGACTCCGAGCAAGTGCTTCTGGTTTAGACAAAGACACTTGCCCGACCCCGGAATCGAACCCGGGACCCGTTGATCCAAAGGCGGCACATCTAAACAACGAGGCAGTCCATTCATCATCATCATCATCAGCCTATTTCAGTCCACTGCTGGACGTAGGCCTCCCCCAAGGCTCGCCACTGAACCCGGTCTTCGGTTCTATGCATCCAGTTGCTGCCGGCTGCCCGTCGCAGATCGTCGCTCCATCTAGCAGGGGGGCGTCCCACCCTACGTTTGCCAGTACATGGTCTCCACTGCAGCACCTGTTTGCCCCAGCGGCCGTCAGTTCTACGACAGATGTGGCCAGCCCATTGCCACGTCAGCTTGCTAATCCTATGGGCTATGTCGATGACACGCGTTCTCGCTCGGATGACTTCATTACGAATTCTATCTCGTAGCGAGACACCGAGCATAGCCCGCTCCATAGCTCGCTGAGCGACTTTTAGCTGATGGACTCGCCGCACCGTCAGTGTCCACGTTTCAGCACCGTAGGTTAGTACGGGTAGGACGCACTGATTGAAGACTTTTGTCTTCAATCAGTCCAGTCCATTAATGTGCTGAAATTATGATGATGAAGCGAAAAAGTCGTGGAAGTGATTGACCGGTCATTCCGTGATAGGTTTTAGTGCATAACCGGGGCGCAACTACCAGCTTATGTACTAGGTGTCCCAAATGTCCCACTCGCTGGGCACCCATCAAGCATTTCCCCACGAAAGGAGAAAGAGGTGTGATTGTGTTTTATAACATGAACCTCACCCCTGCAATAATAAAGCTTATATCCACGAGTTTAAGTACCGCTATGTATTTTACTTTTGAGTAAATCATGTTAACACAAACGTACATTCGGAAACTTTTCTCATTTTGGTTTGCTAACTTGGACAGTTAAACAAAAGTAAATGCAAGTTAAAAGTAAAACAAACGATTTTCGCAATAAAACGGAACAGAAGTTCCATGTTAATTCCATTGAGTGTTTCCGCAAACCCAAAATATTGGTGTTGGGTAATTAAAACAACAAATTTGATTGAAAATTTGATTGTTCTTAAGGCGTTATCGCGCCTTAATTGAATTTGCTTTACTCACTGTTTTCCTATTTCCCAACAATCTCAAATAGCTGTGAATGTTATAATTAATATCTACATTTATCTCCCTAACGTACCCTCCGTAGTAGTACTACTACTCAGCCCATAAATGACCCACTGCTGTGTCGGGCCGTCTCCCTTTACAGGGAAGGAAATTAGCCTAATGTGCCACGCCGGCCAGACGGGTTGGCATCTTTTTTTGGTTACAGTTTTCCTCCTCTTGCTTGGTTTTCGGCCTAGTCATTTCCTTTCATCTGCTCCTACAGACACCCTCAGGATGGAATGGGGTGGTGACACTATCTATTCTAAATCCGCCGCCACACAGAATTTGTGTATGAATGAAATACCTAGTCTTACCATAAAAAATGAAACAAAAAAAAAATAATTTCTTAATACAAATAAACAATCACTACTTTTACCGTGTGTTAGTAGTTTAGTACTTAAATATAAAACAATTTAAAATATAAAAAGCTTATTTGAAGTGGTCTCCATTTGCTGCAATAAAGTCCTTTAAACGTTGAGGCCAGTTATCAATAGACGCACGCACTCTTTCCATGGGAAAGCTTCCATAGAGCTTTGAGCATAAATACGGTCATTTAGGTTGATTAAATGTCGCTCAATTGTAAAAAAAATCTGTGATCTCTCTTTGCGTACCGCTTCAGTAGTTGTTTAGATTATACCACCCTATTCTTTTTTAAATTAGGTAACAGTTAAGAAGTGACCAGTACGTCTCTTAAAGGCTGCAAGTCCTAAGTTATCTTTTAAAACACGCGATATGGTTCTAGGTGCTATCTCCATCTCCTGAGATAAAATCGTTTGCTTTCTGACAGGATTGCTTCGAATTCTTTCCCTTACTGCTTTGACCACCTTTTTCGTACGCAAATATTGTACAATGAATTGGCGCCAAAATGAGAAAACTCAATGAAGAATAATTATATATAATATTTGTTTATTTTTTAATTGTAACAGTATTTATCGCTTAGTATACGTAGAGTTATATAATCACAGATCGACCGCGTAATTAGTTTCGCTTTGGGTCGCTGTTTAAATTGAGGGGTAAACCTACAACAGTTTAACTACATGTTCAAGATATTTGCTTAGACTTACTTAAGTACATTGTAAGTTAAACGCTCATACGTACTAAGTTGACTGTTTTGTGGTCTCGACCATCTAACCGCCGAATTGTTGGTTTCAATCGCTAACAAAGTTGACTGTGACTGCAAATAAATTGAATACTACTGGTAAGTATTATGCTAGTTGTTGAATTGTATTTTAGTTTAGTTAGTTGTTGAATTGTATTTTAGTGCTAGTAGTTACTAGTGGTTGGCCTGCGCTCGAAATACGACCACAATTAATTTAAATTCTATATATAGTTCTATTCTCATTTTGACCACAGACATTAACATTATACAAAGATGTCTTAGGTTTTCACGATCTTTACACATTGCAGGAAATGATGGCTTCACGGTTATGATCGTTTTATTTTATTTTATTCCCAACGTTTCAGACACTTTGCAGTGTCCGTGGTCGCGGGACGACTGGGTGGCAGTTGTCGCTGCGGGCTTTTATATACTAGTGAGGCACTAATGAGCTCTCATTCTATTGGTGGTGACGCACTATTATGCCCGTGAGTCATGTTGTTTGTCACGTAGGCGCGGTGACGTGGCGGGGTACGTAACGCTGAACATATCTATGTATAACGTGCTCGGTTTATACAGAAGTCGCTCACAGTATCTTGCGGTCTTGCAGTTTTGTGTCGGGCTTGGGATTTGATTAATTTTATAATCGGGTCCCAAGCAGGTGGTACTTGCCAACCGTCTTCTCTATTGAAGTTTGGATGTTTCCTGATCTCAATAGCCTCGCGGAGCATTCTTGGTAAGTACTGGTTTTCCTTTGCCAGTATTTGAGGCCGGTCGAAGTGAATATAGTGGTTGGTCTTGTTTGTCGTATGTTCACAAACTGCAGACTTCGCTGAGCGGTTATGTTTTATATCAGCTATATGTTCTTTAATTCTGGTACCGATGCTTCTTTTCGTTTGCCCAATGTAGGATAGTCCACACTCACAGTCGAGTTTATAAACACCTGCATCTTGTAAGGGTATATTTGACTTTATAGGTCTTAAGAGTTGGCTGATCTTTTTGTGGGGCTTAAAATAAGTTTTTATAGAAGCCCGCTTCAGAATATTGCCAATTTTGTCTGTGATCCCTTTGATATATGGTAAAATGGCAGGTAAACGCTCCACTGTGGGTTTTTTAGGCTGGTGGGCATGATGCAGGCGAGGGGGCTTGAGTCTGTTGCTTCGTAATACAGACTTGACATGTCGTAGCTCTTCCTCTAGGTGTTTTGCATCACAGATGCCTTGGGCTCGCTGAAACAGTGTTCTTCCTACAGTAGACAACTGGCTGGGATGATGGTGAGAATTGCCATTAAGGTATTTATCTGTATGGGTGGGTTTCCTATACACTGTATGACTGATCGAATTGTCAGGATTTCTGATGAGGAGGATGTCAAGAAAAGCTAATGACTTATTGGTCTCTGGCTCCATAGTAAATTGAATACTATTATTTATGGAGTTGAGATGAGTAAAATATGCAGGTAACTGTTGTTTTGGAATGATCGTAAATGTATCATCTACGTATCGCTTAAATATCTTCGGCGTGGTCAGAGCGGTGTTTAGCGCTTTCTCCTCAAAGTCCTCCATGTATATATCGGCGACTACAGGAGAAACCGGGGAGCCCATAGCTATGCCGTTGATTTGGGTATAGAATTGGTTTTCCCAATATAGATAGCCGGATGTTAGGCAGTGTTCAAGTAATTCTGCATATTCCAGAGACAAGTTTTGGTCACTTAGCTTCTTTTTCACTATTTCGATGCAGTCATGTAGTGGGAGATTGGTGAACAGGGACTGTACATCGAAACTGACCATTATTTCTTCATCAGTCAGACGTAGATCTTTAACCTGACTGATGAAATGGTAAGAATCCTTGACGTATGAATTGGTTTTGCCGCGAAGCTGAGATAGTATCTTCGCTAGGTGTTGAGCCAGTTTATAAGTTGGTGAATCTATCTGGCTTACGGTGGGGCGCAGAGGGTAACCTTCTTTGTGTATTTTTGGTAACCCATACAGTTTAGGCGGTTTAGCACATGAAGGTATAAGTGCCTTTGCGTCAAATCCAAGTTTGTCGGAATGTTTGGATACTAATTGTTTGGTTTTTGTCATAACCTTGTTCGTTGGATCTGTTTTCACGAGTTTGTACGTGGTCGTATCCGACAGGAGTTCTTGGATTTTTAAGTT